>JAKOOJ010000003.1:80662653-82103903 GCA_022577455.1 Arizona elegans | reverse complement strand
AAACGGTAATTGAATAACATACCCATCAGTCAATAGACCTTCCAACTTTACAAGCATCTATTCATAATCAATTTACAATGGTAGCTAGCCTCCCAGCATTGAAAGGCAGCTCTGTGTTAGCAGGCCTATTGAAAGATTTGGTCTGGAGGTTGAAATTTTTGATTTTTATGAAATACAAAGCCTCTCTTTTCTTTTTAGAAAATATTCTGCTCTCACACAGATTTATCTTCACGGTTGAGCAGGTTTTTGCCTTAATTGGTATTTCTCAGTTTCTGCATGAAATACTAACTGCCTTCCTTCGCCCCTTTACATATGAGATGGGACTTGAAATTAATAAGCAATGTAGCAGGCGATGTACTTACATGCACTTAAGATGTAGATCTTTCTACTTTGTTGGATGATCTAAATGCAGCAAGATCTGAACGCAAGTAGGTACAGTAGTGCTTCCTATCTAAGACTGCTTAGAGTAATATGATGAAATCGATCCAGAAATTGGGAATTAAGTCAGTAACATTTCATTTCATTTCAGACTCAGGGCGGTGAACAGCCAAAATAAAAACATTTATACATAAAGTACGATTAAAAATAGATTTAAAATAATTAAATTTGGCCCATAGTTTAAAATTTATCAATTTAAAATCCACATCAAAATTTAAAACCAACCATAAAATCATAAAATTAAGAGAGACCAGCTAACTGAAAGAGATGAGTTTTTAGGGCCTGACGAAAAGTCTGGAGGTCGGAGATCACTCGTATCTCTGGGGGTAGATTGTTCCAAAGGGTAGGTGGCACCACAGAGAAGGCTCTCCTCCTGGGGGTCGCCAGCTGGCATTGTCTAGCTGATGGCACCCTGAGGAGGCCCTCTTTGTGGGAGCGAACTGGCCGGTGGGAGGCTATTGGTGGCAGAAGGCAGTCCCGTACGTACCCTGGCCCTAAGCCATGGAGCACTTTAAAGGTGATCACCAACACCTTGAAGGGCACCCGGAAGTCCACCGGAAGCCAATGCAGCTTGCGCAGGAGAGGAGTCACATGGGAGCACCCAGTCGCTCCCATAATCCCCCCGCTCCCATAATCCCCCCGCGCGGCCGCATTCTGCACCAGTTGGAGCCTCCGGGTGTACCCCAAGGGGAGCCCCATGTAGAGAGCATTACAGTAGTCCAGACGAGAGGTGACGAGTGCTTGAGTGACTGTGAGTAGGGAGTCCCAATCCAGAAAGGGGTGCAACTGGCGTATCAGGCGAACCTGATAAAAAGCCCCCCTAGCCACAGGCGTCATATGCCCTTCTAAAGACAGCTGTGCGTCCAGGAGGACGCCCAAGTTGCGGGCCCTTTCTGTGGGGGCCAATGATTCGCCCCCAATAACCAGCGATGGCGTCAGCTGGCTATACCAGGACGCCGGCAGCCACAGCCACTCGGTCTTGGAAGGGTTGAGTCGAAGCCTGTTTCTCCCCATCCAGACCCGCACGGCCTCCAGGCACTGGGACATCACTTCCAAGGCATCATTGGGATGGTCTGGGGTGGAGATGTACAGCTGAGTATCATCAGCGTACTGATGGAACTCCACCCCAATTTACAATTTGGGATGAACACCCTTTGAATGGTGTGGGAGTAGGAATGGATTGCAGACTACAGGAACCAGGAGCACTACTCAAGTGACCCTGAGGACACAGATAAACCTCCAAGTGCTTCAACAACTCTCTAAAAGGATTCAAATGACCAGCTGAATATAAATCCTTCCATTCCCCTTTATCCTGTCAGAGCTGAAGAAACTTCATGGATGAGAAGTGAAATGTCTTCAAAGAAAAAACAAGAAATTCCAGTTGCCTCCTGAAAAACACACCTTTGGGACAACCATGACCTGGATGACTGAGAATCTCTACAGACTCCTCGACTTACAATTACAACAGTTCATTTAATGACCATTCAAAGTTACAAGAGCACTGAAAAAAGTAACTTTTATAACCACCAGTTCTAGTTAGCACTGATGATGTTAACTAGTTAGGGTAATGAAAACAAGCAAGCTCAGAGAGCACTAAGCACCCCTCATTTCAACCCTGAACTGTAAATATTCTCCTTTATTCATTTGCATATCTTTGGTTCCCAAACTTGGAGAGCTGAAAATATCTCAATATGAAGTACTTGCCATATATAGATGACATCTAGTATGGTTGTGTCCAAGATGATTTATTCTAGTTTATGTATATTTGTTTGTACAGAAGATATGATGTCTGGCCTTTTGATGCAGGAATACCAGCCCTTTATTCTATCGTAATATCCCCTCTTCCTCCAGATGTTAGCAATAGCATCAGCATAGGGTTATTATTTTATGTTCATAGCAGTTCACAGTTCTCCCTTTGTCCCAATTTTCAATACAATTTGTATGAGAATAAATAAGTTATTTATATGCAGAATTGCATAACCCTTCTCCGCTTCATCTCCGTCAAGGGAGCTGTTCTCCTACTGAAATGATGCTATTATGTAACCGAACAGTAGTTCACCTAGAAAGGCAGTTACATTTCTCGCAATATATTTTGATAAGGAAATGCAGCATTTTCTGATTCTGGCTAATCCCAGGGCCCTTAATGAGTTGCTACCCAAACAATTCCCACTTCAGTGTAAAATTAAAAGCAAAATATGGATAAAATATAAGCAAAGGATCCAAGGCTACTATGTGAGTTTTTGTGTGTTTTCCTCAATGTTTTTTTTTTAAAGCAACCAAACTAGAGCACTCTCCATAAATTGAATGGAATTCAAGAGCATTGGAAAGAAAATGCATGTAAACAAACTTCATTCCAAATAACAAATACAAAAGCAAGGTATTCTATAGAAAATAAATATAACTGCAGCATATCTCATATGTTAAAATGAAAAAGGCATTAAGTATTACTTGTCAAACAAGTTATTTAGCATAATACAATGCCTTTGGCTTTAATAATGCATTGCAGAACAATTTGCTATAGCTGTGTATTGGAACACACACACACACACACACATACACACACACAACACAAAGCTGGAAGTGCAAACTAAAATGACCCATCATATTTTTCAGTACAGAAAATTCCAGATTGCAGCAAACATCCTTTACAAACTCCCCCGTTTTTAGATTTATTTTATCACAATTTGTCATCCAAAAATTCTGCATGTGCAGTGATAATGTATTCTAATCAAATGAAATATTTTTCCCAAACCCATTGTATTAAAAAAAAAAAATTGCTGTCCTCCCCTTATCTCTCTTACTATTTCATTTTCTTCATTGTTCCTTTTTCTTTGGTTACATTGTATTTTCTAACACTAATAGCCTTAATTTTATACATTTCTATATATTTGTTATATACCGGTACATATTTTACATTTTTAGATTCTCTAAAGGGAGGAAAGATACAAAACGGAAAGAAGACCACCAAGAAATATTGTTTAAAAGAGGATGTATTTATATGTTACTGTATGTGTTTGTCATATTGTGTTATAATATTTTTTTAAAAAAATTGCTCAAGCCTAAAGACACTTACCACAAATCCCTACATATATTTTTCAAGAATTTTCATTTATGTCTATTAGTATAATTTCAGGATAAGTTACAACAGTTATATTGAGTTACTTACTTTTATCTTTCAACCAGTGATACTTTTCAATTGTGGTGGTTTGCAGCCATTTTTAGAAATTATTCATCATTGTCTTTCTATGAGTAAAAATAGATGGTTGAGTGCCAAGTGTCCAGATCTTAAAACTGGGCCACTGAAAATTAACAATAGTCTGATCAGATATGGAGAAAGAAAACAACAACAAAAAGAATTTATAGCATATTTGATGGCTTCTAGAAGTCTGTTTCATGAGCAATGAAGAACTTACAGATCTCTGAAGAAAGGTGTGGCTATTTGCCTCATTAGCTAAGAGTCTAAGTAGGAGGAAATGATATTAACCTAGTTCAAGAACCCATGTAATCTGAAATTTGGTGCAGAGTTTTGGGCAGATGAGCGTTGGCTCATTATTTAGAAGAGACGCTGTGGCGCAGTGGTTAGAGTATAGTATTACAGGCTACATCTGCTGATCACTGGCTGCCAGCAGTTTGATAGATCAAATCTCACCAGGCTCAAGGTTGACTCAGCCTTCCATCCTTCCGAGGTCGGTAAAATGAGGACCCAGACTGTTGGGGGCAATATGCTGACTCTGTAAACCACATAGAGAGGGCTGTAAAGCACTATGAAGTGGTATATAAGTCTAAGTGCTATTGCTATTTACTTTTAATAAATATAGTTCTTAAGGCTAGATAGAATTTTCTTGTATATATTGTGTTTCAGAGATGATCACAAAGCTAATAGAAAAACAAAGAGTTTTTTATTTATGGTGATGACTTTGATTTTGCATTATATGTTGCCTTTGCTGCCTATTGCAGAAGAAATTCCTTCCACAAATTTCCCAAATAGTTCATTTTAACCCAGAAAAACAGCACACAATTCATTGAATCACAGATTGTTTATTACAGTACCAGAGGCAGAAAGACTAACCTAAAAAAGAGGGCGACATTCAGTCCCTCTGTATAGAATTATGCAAATTACAATATATATTTAATCTATACAGCAGAAAAAAAAGAGTGGATTATAGTAATATGTGTGTGCTAATGAAGACAGAATGGTGAGGTAATGTGGCATTACAAAAACAATATTTTTCTGAGTTAAATAAAGTAATCTTCCTTGAGAAAATTATTTTAGTAAGTTACTTTTTCTAGATAGGGATTACCTTTGAAGGGAATGTTTCTGTCTATCTTAACACCATCTTCTCACCAAAAATCTAGTATCCAATTGCAAATATATACAAAATTGCACTTGTCTTTCTCTAAAGCAGGGATCTCAAACTCGATTTCATTGAGGCCCACATCAGGGTTGTGTTTGGGGGGGCTTGGGGTGTGGCCAGGGGGGCGTAGCCAGCTTGGTGTCACTCGTGTGATCAAATGCCACTTTTCCTAGTAGTTTGTTTTGCTAGCACTCTGCCGGTGAAAACAGAGCTCCTACACGGCCCTCCCAAGCTCCATTTTTGCTGGCAGAGGCATGTGGGCCAGTCCTTTGCTGTTTCCAGGTTAGACCCACAGGCTAGATTTAAGCACCCCGCATGCCAGATCCAGCCCACAGGCCTTGAGTTTAACACCCCTGCTCTAAAGGATTGATCTGAGTCTGAATCTCAAGAGGCCACCATCATGGGAAACTGTTCAAGACAAGTGACATTTATTCTAAATCTAAGTAGGAAAATTACATGTCTTACTTTTATTTGGAAGGGATCATATTCACCTGTCTCCCACTAGATCTGATCAGAGAATCAGCTCCAGAGGAAGACCAGAACTATTTATTATGTTGCTATAATAAATAGAAGATTGCTATACTAAATAGATTTTACTTGGATTGCTATAACAAATCGAAGACTGGTTGTGCCATAACTCCCCTATTTTTATACTTCAGCGAACCATGGAGAAATTTCACTTCTGAGAATGATCTTGTTTCCTAGGACTTAAAGACTGTTTCGGCCCGCTTTGCCTAGGAAACAATTCTGCCATATTTCTATTAAAGCCTCATCTCACTATAGTGCTAGATTATTATTTGACCTGGAAATAGAGTTGCCCACTATTCAGAATAATTGGATCCATGCAGTTTTGATGTTCAACATGGTTATTGTTTAGGATAGTTATTTTATGTTTTATAGATCCAAACACTGTTGCCAATTCCTCAGGCCCATTGCTGATCGATCTGTAACCTACACCAAAAACCCCTAGTAAAGTCTTTTATACATTGCAGACAAAAGACAAGAGTTTATATGATCAATTGCAACTACTCTGATTTTAACGATAGATTTTCAATGCACTAATTCACTTTTTCATATTAAACCTCTCAAGAAATTTGCTAGGTTGTTTCCAAGGCAGAAAAGTGAATAAAAGTTATACTTGCTTTATAAAATCTATAGACTTTACTTTTCTTCAAAAAGGAGACCTTTTTTTTCTGATCTTCACTAAAAAATGTTGACAATTGGGCAGAATAACTTCTAGTAGCATTTCTCCTGCCATGGATCTACTAGAAGCAAAATATCCCATTTTTTTTTTCTCAACAGCATTCTAGGAATTTGATGACCTCATATTCTGCTCTCTACAAAACACCACAAATACAGAGAGCTACGAAAGCCTGACCTTGCTAGTCATAATATGCGATCAGTATGTTGCATTAATATGTTAATGTCTAGATTAACACAACAGCTTTCATCTTGTATTAGCACTGACAAATGTATTATAGTTTAATTCATAATGCAAGTTAATAATCGAGGTGGGCTATTGGTGTTGATGTAACTATTTAATATTCTTTCCCAATTTGGCAACAAAATATGACAAGAATTGTGGTACAAACACATCTGAAAAATAAGTTGGTATGACTGCTCTAGTTAATTCAAAAATCTCCCTTGGCATGGAAGCTGACATTCTGCTTGACCATTGCTTCAGTCATGATATCAAGAACACTAAACAATTATGATTTTATTGCCCTGGTTGTCTCATGGATATTGGTAAGGAAGGGAACCTTTCTAATCAGAACTTGCTGAATCAAAGCACTCAGGAAAGCAAAATATTTTAAACTCTAATTACAAGGAGGTCTGTAAAACCTGAATACCTAAGATAATACAGTCTGCTAGACAAACACTTTCTGCCAGTATAGCTGAGTTTGTAAAACTCAGTATAGAGTTAGCTTTTAACCTTAAATTGAGACACACACCAAAACTTCATAATGTTTTTCATTTAACATATAAATCACTGTTCGGTCTGGATTAATTACAGGTCAGATAATGGATGGAGAACTTGTAGTCAGGTAAATGAGTTTGTACTCTTCTCTTTTTCAGAAGTCACTGCTGCCTTAAGCTACTTTGAAGCCCTCCATAGATCAAAGCATGAGATCTCTTGCCTCATCACATAGCAGAGAATCAATATCTTTTCTTTTGTTAAATTACTGCAAATTTCAGGTGAACTATTTGCATACATACGTGCCCTATAGAGATAAGCACAACGGTTTGACCGGAACCATTCGAGTTAGTGAGCACGAGGCCACTAAATTCTTTCGTCAGGCACAATTTTATCTAGGGGTGACATGATAGCAGTGTTCCAATATCTCAGGGGCTGCCACAAAGAAGAGGGAGTCAAGTTATTCTCCAAAGCACCTGAGGGCAGGACAAGAAACAATGGGTGGAAACTAATCAAGAGAGAAGCAACTTAGAACTAAGGAGAAATTTCCTGACAGTTAAAACAATTAATCAGTGAAACAACTTGCCTCCAGAAGTTGTAAATGCTCCAACACTGGAAGTTTTTAAGAAGAGATTGGATAACCATTTGTCCTCCTATGTCCCTTCCAACTCTGTTATTCTATTCTATTCTATTCTATTCTATTCTATTCTATTCTATTCTATTCTATACATTGTTCTTGGGAAATAATTGCACTGCAGAGTCATCTTCATAAGGCTCAGGTGTTCTCATGTGTATGATGTACATGAAGAAAGGGAAGATGGATGAAAATATTGTCTCCACTTCTCATCTATCACTGGCCTCTTTGCTTTTAGGGGAGAAAAATGCTTGAATGTTCCCATGTGGCATTCACATTTATAAACCTGTCTCAGGATTCAGAGCAGATGGATACATAATGCTGCTAAGGTCAAAGTAGAGCCTTAGGCATCCATAGGGAAGGGGAAGGAGGCATTATGGCTTCTTTCAGACCTCTATGAACACGACTGCCCCAGATCAGAATATGATGAAAATAATTACAGTATAGGGTGGAGGTAGACTTTGTGTCCCCTTCCCTCTCCTTCACCTTACATGTATATTTCACACATGAGGAGAATGCCTGAAGAGGGGCAAATATCTTTTCTGAACTTTATTGTTTTGTGCTATTCAGCAAGTTCCCAAGGAAATGTAATGAAATAATTCTCATTAGTACTAATTAAACAATCATGAGAAGTATGGTAAAGTTGGCTGCGCCTCTTCACTGTAATTTTAGAAGTTCATTTTTTGTTAATAATTTTATTGAAGTTTTTAATAAGCATAGTAAATATCACTGCAAATTAAATTAGAAGAAAGAGAAAAAGTGCTGAAAAAAAGAATAGAAGAAAGAGGGAAGAAGAGAGGACAGGAAGGAAGGGAAGGGAAGGGAAGGGAAGGGAAGGGAAGGGAAGAGAAGAGAAGAGAAGAGAAGAGAAGAGAAGAGAAGAGAAGAGAAGAGAAGAGAAGAGAAGAGAAGAGAAGAGGCTTCCAACCTTCATCAACTGAGCATAAGTTGATATACTAAAACTTCACCCTCTTCGAAAGTTACAAATAAAAAATCTCCTCTCCTTCCCATAGCTCAACTTATATCTATGGGCAATCCAGAAATCAGCATCTTTTCAATCCTACCTCAGCAAAAAAATTACTTAGGCGTTTACTATTTATTCAAACAAACAGTTTATCCCTGGTTAAATAGTCCAACTTTATGTTCCTTTTTTTTGCTTTGCATTCCATTGACCTTTAAATCATTCCTGCAGCATCACAGATTTGATCTTTCATTACTCTTTGGCATTTAAAAGGAGTCTTCAAAGTTTTCACCAGCCTACTTTGTGGTCTACTTTAAAGAGGCAAAAGAGGATTTCTTTGCAGTGGTCATCACCTCTGATCATTCACAGAGACATCTTCTATCATATTCTATGACTCACACCAAAAGCTCTAAAAAGTTTAATTCATAAGAAAGCCACAGGCAGTTTTGCTTACAGACAGATTACTTAACATTAAAACTGGCAACATTATCCCAGAGAGAAAACTTCTGGTTATTATTATGGGATAACAGAGCAACATGAACTTTCTTCTCCTTTTGTAAAGGTAACTTTTTTCTCTAACATCAGTGACCCAAATGACTAGTTTAATAATCCCATATTGAGTTGTTGAAAGGTCTATGCCTCTTAATGGCCTGTATGTATGAAAAGGAAAACAGGTGCATAGTTGCAACTCACAGAAATAAAAAAAAAAATACAGAGCTACTATGGAAGTTGTTTGTCTAAGCAAAGCAAATTACCTCAAGGAGTTCAAATGGAACAGAAATATTCTTAGGCTCACCAAAGGAACTGCTTGATATTTAAGATACACAATCCCAGCATTTCTACTACTGTCACAAAGGATTCATTTTCAGCGTGTCTAATTTCCTTCTATATTCTCCAACTTCATAGGCAACAATCTTCTACTACTAGTCAAACATGGATAGGATCTCACATTTAATTTTCTAACCTGTTGCCTGATTGTTTACATTATTTATATTTATTCTATTTTTATTAATCCAATATTTTCTATTTTCTAGGTGGATTAAAGGGAGAGGAGTAGAATCCAAAGAAAGACACCATGAAGTTCACTGATGACAGTATCGTAGGAAATAAAATGAAAAGTAAAGATGTCTCTGAATCACATTTGATTAAATGTGGTATGTCTCTCTAGTTTTCTCAGTAACACTACCATGAGCACAATGCAAACCAGTAGTAAAGGTAAGTAGAACCAGTGGTGGGTTGCCCCCGGTTCGCACCGGTTCTATAGAACCGGTAGTAAAACTGGTGGGAGGCCCCACCCACTGACCCTGACGTCACCAAAATGCTTCTGCGCATGCGCAGAAGAGTGCACATGCACGTGAGTGAAGCGAGCGCACGCACGTGGCCCTGCTGCAAACCGGTAGTAAAGGTAAGTAGAACCCATCCCTGAGTAAAACCCACCCCTGTAGTGATCCTATTTTTTTATCAACAACCGCACAAAAAGTGCTGCTGAGTTTTGTCCAAACCAGTCCCTTAGATTTTGCCTGGATCTCATTTATCTTCAATCTTTCCCTGAAGGATTACATGAAGTATGCCATATTTTTCCAGGTGTTGCATCACATGTTCAAAATATTCTAATTTTCACTTTTTAATGGTTTCGATTTTTGGCCTTGGCTTTCCCAGGTGGCTTATCACCTTCTCATTTCTGATTTTGTCAACCCAGTTTAGATCTTTTGGTCACAATAAATATTCTCATTCTTAGATTTCATTACTATTTAAGTACCCACTTCCATTTCTTTAGGACATCATTTTCTATAGTTGTTTGCAGTAGTGTGCTGGAGCCAACTCATACTGGCTCCAATAGCCAATTGTTAAATTTTGAGAGGAAAGCTGAGCCACAACTGCTGGCATGCCAATCAGCTGTTTGATGGGAGGTAGCACAGCATAGTGGCTACAGTGGAGGTGACAGTGCCTGTGAGACCTGTAGTGGTTGGAGGAGCTCAGCACTGTGCCTTTCAGGGTGGAGGTAGCTGCAAAAGATTAAATAGCAGCAGATCAAGTCTTTTGAGCTGTCTTTATGCATACATTTCTTTTTTGGAGATTCAGTTGTTAACGATTTACCACCCCTTGTCAGGAACTGCTTCTTTGACTTTGGAATACTTCTGTTTGGAATCATCGGTGATACCGTCTATTCACCTTGACCTCTAATCACTCTCTTTTTAAATTCCTTTCACTTTTTTCCAATATTAGGGTCTTTACAATTACTCTTACATTACATGCTCAAAATATCTAAGCTGTAGTTTAATCATTAGTGCTTCCCACGAAGAAGCCACTTTTACTTCATTTAGAATTGAACTTTTGTTCTTGAGGTCTAAGAGATTCCCAGCAATTTTTTCCAGCATTACAATTCAAAGACATCCATTTTATTTTGCTGTCTATTTCTCAGATATTTGTTACAATTGACAACCTGTATCTATATTGTCAGTGTGATGCCTCTGCATCTTAATATTTAGTCTGTCAAACTATTTCTTTCATGTAACAATATTCCTGCAGCTGTAACTACAGTTCTTTACAAATCTGATATTCAAGAGGAATTGATCAGATTTCAAATTAGACAATAAGCAGTCCCCAATTTGGTGTGTCCATTTGATGTAACGCAAAGCAAAACCTGGAAAGACATCAGCAAAAGACTGTGAACCCTAGATTGGAGTTCATATCCTGTCCTGTTTAGAAGCTCATTAGAATGGCAGTTTTGATTTCCTTAATTCCATGCTTTGCACAATTTTACAAGGAAGTTCCATTAATCCATTTATAATTATTCCTACATACCTGTGTAACTTAGTTACTTATTAAGTAAGGCTCATGTCATATCTCAAAAGGGTTCCATTTATATGTAATAATCCCTGTTTCATCCAATTGATATGTGTCTTTGTTTATATTAGAAGTTCTGGACCCAGGAAAATAATAATTGAAAAAGACTGAAAACAGAAATGATAGAGCTGCTATAACCATCAATTGATGGTTTCTTATTTTTTTGCTTGCACATTTCCTGTGCAATTTATGCAATGTTCCTTTACCTTTGTATTAGACAGAAAAATAGCATGCTTGGATAACTATGCCTGTGACTGCCTTGTATAAAATGAGCAGACCAACTATGGGTACCTTGAATTATCCAAGCCCTTGGCCCAAAGCATTTTTTCATCACAGTACCCAGTAAGGAATTAACACATACTATAGCATTTCAACATGAATGATCAGAAGATGTAATGGCATTGGAAGGGGGGGAAATGTCTGGAGGAGATCTCTCAAAATTCTTACCCCCAAACCATTAACGTCTTAGGATTTCTAACGGTGTGCAAAGGGAAAAAAGCAGCGAAAAGATTAAAGGGGTCCTTCATGGCCATATATCTCCCTTACTGATTGAAAATAACTTTTTCAAAACAGCAATGGCATTGGCTGTATATCGTTCTCTATATAGTCCTGTAGGCAGGGCCGGATTTAGATGAAAAGAGGCCCTAGGCTATTCCACTTATGAGGCCCTTTCACCTATAGTGAAAGTGTAATTTTAATTTTGCTAACAATTTGAATGTAGGCCCCTCTTGATCTTGAGGCCCTAGGCTGAAGCCTAGTTAGCCTATAGGAAAATCCGGCCCTGCCTGTAGGACAATGGGTTTGAAGAAGTGACATAAAAACTATAGTTTGATGACAAACCATAGTTTGCAAGCAGATTCAAGATTCCATTTCTGGAATTTTCCAATAGGTCTGGGAAATAAAATTCCACAGAGCTATTGCCACTTAATTTTGACAATACTGAAGTAAGTTATACAATAATGGTCTGGATAAGTATAAGCAGCATCCGATGCTTCAGATTCTGAATCTGATTCTATAAGTTATAAATGCTATGCATAGCTGTTCTCAAAGGGTGGGGGGAAGGTAAAGGAGGAAACATTTCCTTTATTAATAGCCGCTTTACTATATTTAGTTTTTGATTTGTAAATAGAGCAGCAGATTAATTCTAGGCAGTTTGAAGTCTGTCAACTAAATGTAATACCCGTGCTCCAAACACCAGGCATTTATTATTTAGGACTGTTCCTTTCATGTGTTATTTTGAACCAAATAATGTGATTTTATTTATAGCTATTTTTTTCCTAGTCAAAAGAGGTACAGCAGAAGCTGTTGTTTGGCCTTTGCAAATAATGGGGTTTATTTTACAAAAAGCCTTGCAAAAACAACAAATTGAGAGAAGCTCAATCATGAATTAAAGTCGATTTTGCAAGACAAATAGAAAAACAGTGCCATCTTTTGGCTCAGGGAGATAGGATTCTAAGCTGGACATGTCTGGCTATAACCATGTCTCTCTTCCAGTGAATAAAATGAATATAAACAGTGGCTGTGCAATTAGAACAATTTGATGCATCTGCAGTTCACTGCATGATAGCAAGTGCTTTTCCCATTCTCGGCATTGTGTTCCCCTCGAGCAGAAAGTGGTGCATATGAAGCAAGCATTTCTAGTTATTGCATTTCCAGAAAGAAGCCAAAAAGCTACTGATAAAAGGGAATTAAAGTAATCTTCACTTACCAATTGCCATTCAAAGTTACAGTGGTGTAAAAAAAATAGTTTTTTGTAACCAATCCTCACATTTATGACCAGTGCAAAATTCTGCAGTCATGTAATTGCCATTTGTATGTTTTGCAGCTGGCTTGAGACAAACAGAGTTAACAGAGAATGTAGAAGTAAAATTGCAAGATGTGGTCACATGATGTTTCACAGGAATTCACTTAACAATCAAGGAGAAGTGAGGTCATAAGCCCATTGTGGTCACATGATTTTCCTCTTTGCAACCATGGGGCTTAGCAATAGAGCTGCCAGTCTCAATTGTAGTGGTAAAGCAAGGACTACTTGAATAGCAATTATATTAACATAAGAATGAGGACATGTGACAAATCTGCATACATCACTTTTGATTGTTATGATTATCAGTCCATCCAAATGTTAAGACTATGACTTGGTAAGTACCACATGGATTGAAACTTGGTTTGTTTGAAGTCTTCCTGAACATTTAACTTGGAAAAAAAGTAAATTTGCTGAGTCACCAAGAATGAGAGATATTTCTCTCTCTTGGAAAAAAACATCTTTCTTCTCCAAGATTCCTTTAAAAAGTGCTAGTGTGAGAATGGGATGTGACCTTAACATCACAAAACTCAGTTCACCTCAGAAAACATGCCTCTGGCTCAATAAATTTGTTCCTTAAGAGTCAGAGTTCAGAGCACAGAACATACACCACAAACTCCATTCAAGAAACATATTTGGTGTTTGGAATGGTATCTGGGTTACTGTTGCCTTTTCTGCTGATCTCTGGTTTTCACAGTTTTATCACTAATTATTTACTATTAGAAATCAGAGGAAGGTTGATTAGTCAAGCCTGCTTATTCTGTTGCTAAACCTACATGAATGTTGAATGTATTGTTTCAGCATTTTATCTCTGGAGTTTACCAGACTTGGCTAATACACTTCTTTATACATTCTTCCAATATGTCTCAGTTTATATAAAACTGTATCTCACAGACTACACATTCTTCAGGAAGGAAAAAATTAAGGGTGCAAAAATGTCACAGTTCTCTGAATAAAATGTTTTTAGTATTAATTAGACTGAGTCCTTACTGTAATATTAAAACTATTTTGGCACCACCACTACCATTTTAAGTGCATTGCATTCCTTTCTTTATGGATCAATTATTGCTTTGTCGTTTGACACCTGTCTTTTTATTGTTACTCTTTTTGTAACCTTGCTATGCCTTTGAAGTAAACAGCCTAAACAAGTTAAACAAATCCCTGTGTTGAAATTAGCCTAAAAGCGCCAGTGAACACAAAACTGGATGAAATTACCTTAGCTAAAATGCTTCATTAATCCTACACATGTTAATCAAACTGCTAAAATGAAAGGCAATTTAGATACTAGACATAAGAAAGATTATCAACTAAAGTCACCCTCATTTAATCAAAGGGCACACTAAAACAAGGATGATGGGCCTGGAGTCCAGTGGATAGCAGGATACCAGAATCAGAGAGACATTCCATTACCAGGGTCAGTAAAAGTTACATCAAACAAGCTAATTGGAGTTGTAGGAATATGTGTGATGGGACATTATGCAATAGTTCACCATACATATAATATTTAAACCAACCAGCATACAATTGGTGTCCCAAGGAAAAGGTTCCAAAAATCCTATGAAGTTGGATTGGATGTATAGCACTGATGGCAATTTATACTACTGTTAAGCCTGTAGTAATCAATGAATGTATTAGATGTTGTGGCAGTTTGATAGTTTGGATGTAGTGCCACGCATTTTACAGGAGCAGATAAGAATTAAAAATTGAGCCATACGCAATCTTTCAAATGTCAAATACTGCTTCATAGTTGAAAAACAATTTACTGCAATATGCATCAAATTAATTCAAATAATATAAAGTCAACAATCCATTACATCTATTGCAAACTTAATATTGCAATGAAAAGATATAATTGCAATGAGTTTATAGTGAGTACAAAAGCAAAAGTAATAGCAGCAGTAAAAAAAAGGAAATAGTTAAACTCTCACTGCTGGTGCTGGTCTTACCGCACTTTAAGAAGCTACAGTAGCCAAGCTTAAAGAGAGATTGGACTTTTAGAGAGTTGTTTCACAGTTTATTCAACCACATAATCCTAGATTTACCTCTTGAATGTTTTGTTGCCAAGAATAGTTTCACAGAGACTTTGAATCAATGGACTTCATAAAAAGTGCTTTCAACTAATTTAGTTTACAATTTCATGAAGCAGGAACTAAACTAGGCTGGCCAGATAGATGGCCAAATTTCACCTTTGAATGTAAGCTACTTAATATGGAACTAGATCTAAAATTGTGTGGCAATACTATTTAACCAATAGGCTTCCGCATTTAATTTTTTCATTTTGTGATTCATCTTCTACAATGCTGATAAGTAAAGTCTATTTTATCATTCTGTGCTTGCATCAACTTAAGGATTGGTTGCATGTTTTCAAGGTCCCTCTTGTTAGAGTATCTGTGATGGGCCCCATATGTGATGTGCAGTCACAGATACTGATTATGGTATACTAAGTTTTTAATTTGATGGCATGCTAGATTTGCAATCCCTTCAGATTTGTATTCACACAATGTCTGTTTCTGAACTGCATGGGTTTTTTTTTAATCTGAGGCCACTAGGCAGAGAAAGGCAGTTGCAAAGAAAATATCATAAACAAGATCCTAAGGGTGTATAGGAAATTAAGTCTGTTTTGCATGCCCTAAGATATTTTCTGCCTCATCTGCAATGGTCCTTTATCATAGCTGAAACAAATTGTGTCAGTCAGACATTTTGCTTTTATCTTCAAACAAATATTTTGGAAGCTCCCTATTTCCCAAGAGAACTGGATATAGCATTGGTTTTTATCTTGATGCTCTGTTCTTTACAGAAACACTGTGAAACACCATGTAAATATCTCTGGGTACAACCAGGGGCGAAATCCAGCAGGTTCTGACAGGTTCTGGAGAACTGGTAGCAGAAATTTTGAACAGTTCGGAAAACTGGCAAATACCACCTCTGGCTGGCCCCAGAGTGGGGTGGGAATGGAATTTTTGCAATATCCTTCTCCCAGGAGTGGGGTGGGAATGGAGATTTTGCAGTATCCTTCCTCTGCCATGCCCACTAAGCCACACCCACCAAGCCACACCATGCCCACCAAGCCACACCCACAGAACTGGTAGTAAAAAAATTTGGATTTCACCAATGGGTACAACCCATATTCCATCTCCATTTTTTGCTCACCAAATATGGAGCTAACTACTTCCCAGAGCCCATAATGCATCATGAAGAGAGGGAGACAGTTTTTCATGATTAATACTAGAAGGGAATAGGAATCTACATACCACATGTACACTATTAGATTTACCAGGTATCCACTTCTAATTGGCTAGTTATCATTTCTAACTCCCCAAAAGACTCTAAACTTGGTTCCAAAATCAAGGTTGACTCTTTTTTTTTTTAGAAGACATGAATACTTATCAGGCAATTAAGAAGGTAAATTGGCTTTAAATTTCACATCAGGAAGTCTATTAACAAATGGTGTAGACAATATGTATTTGATATTGGACTGACACATTACATCTCAGCAAAACTTCTTGGTAAATGACAATATAGAGAGGTACAGTCTCTTTCATGTTGTAAAGAGAGCTTCCAGCTACAGGGAATAGAAACACTGGGTTTTTTTTTTCTTTCTCTGAATCTGTGCCAGTAAATATCAGTTATTCTTAAAATGTTCCTAGAGCTGGACACAATATTTGCAATGAAATATTGAGAGCACAGAATAAGTGGAAACATTACCTTCCATAATTTGAAACTGTGCTGTAATTCACTGATGCAGCCTGAAATTGCATTTGCCTTTTTAGCAGCCATATCCTTCTGCTGACTCATATTCAGTTTCAAGTTTTCACTTTCATCTGCTGTGCTTGCTCCTTTTTTAAAAAAAAGCTGTTTCTTTGCCAGTTGCTCTTGTAATATCTTTGTCATTTGATCTGATAAATCTTCATCCTAGCGGAAATATAAGTAGTCAGTGCTCTAGTGCTCTTAACTTTTCTTCAACTACCAGTTATTTGGGGCACCAAAAACTATAACTTCATGTAAGTTTTTTTTAAAGCACCACCAATCAAAATGTTTGCATTATTTCTTGTTCTCTTCACAATGTATTTATTTATTTATTTTATTTTATTAAATTTCTATACCGCCCTACTCCCGAAGGACTCAGGGCGGGGAACAGCCACAGGATAAAACACATAAATACAAAAATTTAAAATAGAATAAAACGAATTAAATAATTTGGCTGAACAAATTTAAAATACCCCATAATTTAAAAACAAATTAAAATTTACATTTAAAAAGGAGAGAAGATTTAGGGCAGGCCAGCTTGATGAAACAGAAAAGTCTTAAGCGCGCAATGGAAGGTGCAGAGATCCGGGATTCTCCGTATCTCTGGGGGGAGCTCGTTCCAGATCGTAGGTGCCCCCACAGAGAAGGCTCTCCCCCTAGGGGCCACCAGTCGACATTGTTTGGCCAACGGCACCCGGAGGAGCCCCTCTCTATGGGAGCGTACTGGCCAGTGGGAGGC
This sequence comes from Arizona elegans, assembly GCA_022577455.1. Classification (NCBI taxonomy): domain Eukaryota; kingdom Metazoa; phylum Chordata; class Lepidosauria; order Squamata; family Colubridae; genus Arizona; species Arizona elegans. Next base: position 82,086,466 of record JAKOOJ010000003.1, on the reverse strand, counting down.
TATTGGTGGTAGCAGGCAGTCCCGTAGATAACCAGGTCCTAAGCCATGGTCTTAAGCAGGCGGTCCCGTAGATAACCAGGTCCTAAGCCACAGTTCTCAGAATAGTCAAATTTGATTTAAAAGCGAAGGGATTTCTTACAGATCTTTTCTCTAAATCCAATACCAAACTTCTGTTGGTTCTTTCAGTTCACTTATTTACAGGAAACTGGTGGCCTTATATTCTTCTCATAGTCCTGCAACAGCTTCCACTGACTCAGTTGAAAGCAGCCACTCAATGACCTACAAGAGAAAATCAGAAACTCTTCAACGCTTCAAAACTTAGCATGCAGTTCATCAGTAACAGACAGCTTTCTGAAGGAGAAATTTTCACTTCTAGGGTGGAGTTAAACTGGAAATTAAAAAACTATTATACTGAAGGACAAATAGATTTATTCACAGGTTCAGTATTGGAAGCATTCACCTAGAGAGGGATGGTGTTACAAGTCTTCTGTATAAACTTATGCAAATTACTTATTTTATCTAATTAGTCATCTCATTACATGTAATTATTATTACAAGCAACAATGCCACAGTCATTACAGTCATGGTTGAGTTAAATCAGGCATTATATACTGTATATAATAGGAGTAGATATAAAGTGATATAGTACTTCTCTAATAAAGTAAATCCTTTAATGAAACAAAGAGGCCTCATAATCTATAGCAGGGGTGTCAAACTCACATTGTCACAGCCACGTCATGTGACATATCGTGACTTTTTCCCCCTTTGCTAAACCAGGGATGGGCGTGTGCATCTGGTCCGCGGGTCACCATTTTGACAGCCCTGATCTATAGCAAAATTGTTATTTTTATTAAACTGTTATCAAAAAACTTGGTTTCAGATGCTTCGCACTAACCTACTATTACCTCTCTGGTTTCTTACTATTAACTTTCAACTGCGGCCTTGCCTTCTTTGTTGTTAACATTTTCATTACCATATTAGCAGCTGTTTACCTCAGGTGCTGCTAATATTCAACAGCATTAACTCAGGTGCTGCTAATATTCAACAGCATTAACTGCTTTTTGCTAAATCTACAATATTACTTATAAGAAAATGTACATGAATTGGGGTCTCAAAGCAGATGCTTACATTTTTTCTCTTACTCCTCCTCTACTGCCAGACTTTTTTGACAGTTTTTGCATACCCTCTGAAACTGTCTGCCTTATATTTTTCCTACATTTTCTGTTTACTTTATTTTCCCCACCCTCTATAATGAATACGAAAGGTTTCAGGAAGGCCTGATAGCTGCCATGCAAATACATCTGATTATCAAATAAGAATTGTAATGACTATGCTTTTGAGAATATTATGATCTGAAACTATTTAGAAAAAAGTCTGAAGTGTTACTTGAGGTTATTATTAAATAAGTAAAGATAAAGGTTCCCTTCACACATATGTGCTAGTCATTCCCGACTCTAGGGGCCAGTGCTCATCTCCGTTTCAAAGCCAAAGAGGCAGCACTGTCCAAAGACGTCTCTGTGGTCATGTGGCCAGCATGACTAAATGCCAAAGGCACATCAAACACTGTTATCTTCCCACCAAAGGTGGTCCCTGTTTTTCTACTTGCATTTTTTATGTGCTTTCGAATTGCTAGGTTGGCAGAAGCTGGGACAAGTAACAGGAGCTCACCCCGTTACGCAGCACTAGGGATTCAAACCGCTGAACTGCCGACCTTTTGATCGACAACCTCAGCGTCTTAGCCACTGAGCCACCATGTCCCTTATTATTAAATAGTTGGGAGTAATTAAAGAATGATAAACTGTGCTGTTCCGCTCTCTCTCACACACACACATAACAGTGGTTTAGTATGTTCATTAATATTCTCCAGCAATTCCCATCACTGAAATCCGGAACTGTCCCAATTAAGTCCAGCCATGAGCAGACTTGGTCCACAGAGCAATGGCCAACTAGTCCACAAAGCACTTGAAAGTTTCTCAAACAAAATAACTTCACCAGACAAACTGAAATCCATCAGGCAAACCGAAATCCACGCACAAGAAAGCTGATGAGGCAAGAAAAGTCCAGAATTTCCAAGGCACAATTCCATTCCAAACATGGTGTCAATCCATCATGAGGCAGGAATCACAACAATCAGAAAACACACAGTTAGGAAACAAACATATTGTTCCCAGCGATGACTCCATCTCTCTCCTGTAATAAATAACTAGCTTATTTGATGGGTACAGCCCATCAAAATGGGCAGGGCTTTCTCCTGCCCATCTAGTCTGGCTGACCTTCTCTGCTACTGCCTTTTCTCTGCCCTATGTGTTCTCGGATTAGGTGTAGAGGGCAATTCCTCCTCCTCTTCACTGGCCATCTGCCACTGCAAGCTTTTCTCAGCTGGAGCCTCAGCCAAATCCCTTCTGGACAGAGCCATCAATCAACTCAGTTCCTGACATGCCAGGAATTGGTTCATACTCCCCCGAGAGGACACCTAAGGAGGTACCCGGGGAATCATCCAAGGGAGTCATCACATAACCTTAAGGTAAAGAATTAGAAGACAAATCATCAATTTGTTTCCAGAAATTACTATGAAATCTTGAAGCAGAGATTCAAAAGGTTGAAGAAGAAATAACTTAATTTCGCAGTAGAATCCTAGCTATAGTTATATCATTATGACTTTTGACAGTTTAATTTCAGGCAATTTTAAACCATTATTTCTTTAGGCAATGAATACAGAACTGGACAAGAATTAAGTAGAAACAGATGCTTTCTATGGGATACCAAGCCTTTATCAAAGATTTTAATAAGCATGGAGTGGTGCCGTATTTTGGTACACACTGTAAATGAAGCATCACGCCCTCTTTCTGACCACTTGCTCAAATTTTCACTTGTCAAATGTTTTCTAGGAAAGGAAGCTCTAGAAAATGGTATCAGTAACTTTATAGTATGCTGGAGCCATGGTAGCGCAGTGGTTAGAATGCAGTACTGCAGGCTAACCCTGTATTCCACTGCCAAGAGTAACCGGCTCAAGATTGATTCAGCTTTTCATTCTTCCGAGATCAGTAAAATGAGGACCAAGATTGTTGGGAGCAATATGCTGACTCTTTAACCCACTTAGAGAGTACTGTAAAACACTATGAAGCAGTATATAAGTCTAAGTGCTATTGCTACTGCTATTACTATGCATTGAAGCCATCCAGCCTGGAATCCACTGGTGACATTCTGAAGTTCTTCTAGACAGAGATCCTTCAGCATACATTGTGAGTGATCCAAAAACTGCCAGTCTGGAAAACATTTCAGCAGACTGCTAAGAAGACCCTGACCCAACAGTATTTTCAAAGTGGCTTAAGGCCACACAAGTTGCTTCACTGAGGTGAATAAGGTTGCCTCTTCATTTCAACAAAGAGAATCAAGTGGTCTTCCCAGCATAAATCAAGTTGTTACAGTTACTTTAAGTCGCTTCACACAGGCTTAGTTCTTAGATGTTTAAGAACACTGTGGAATAAGTGTTGCTAAAACAATAGGTACTGTGGCAAGAACATAATTTCCCAGATATTCCTAATTTAGAAGCTTTAAGAAGAGCATGAATAATAGCAACACATATGGACAATAAAAGACTAACAAGCCTTAGGAGTCATGAAATCAACTCGTTTAATGGATTTGGAATTAAAAAATCTAAATAAAATACAGCTTATTTTTTCTTTAAAAAGGCATAAGTAGTTATAAACAATCTGGCAACAGATATGGTATGCAATAAATAATGATGACTGCAAACAAGAGGATAGATCTGTAGAATCATTTTTCTTGAAGAGATTTCTCTGAAGAAGCTCAACAGTAAAACTTTCATATCCATCCATTGCTAGAAGGGCACTCTGCTCCTTTAGAATTGATTCAGACCATGGACTACCCAAACAGTTGTTTTCTTAGTTTTTTTTAAAGGTGAAATTCTATAAGAAAGCATACGTTGTTCTTGCTGATAGTGGCATAATATGATATGCCAAAAAAACTGAACATCTCTCTTTCTAATCTATGTAACCTGTAGATTGGTTTTTCAAAAGAAAAGTAAACTCAACACAATGATACACTAAAGATAAGTTTTTTCTAGGTCTTTAGAAGTGGGATGCTGCCAGAAAAAATTAGCTAGCTATATGTAACAAGAGTCAATGGATATTTATTTCATATTTTCCTTTTTTTTAACAGGTTTGCTGTGGTGGGTGGGGGGAAGGAACAGGAAAATATAGGATGGTTGCAATAGAACATTCCATCATTTGCTTTCTCCTCCATAAAATAATCTGACTGAAGCAGAGAAACTGCCATTTATGGAGTTTCCCATGTTCTTTATAGGATCTTAAGGCAATAAAATGCAATTGGGGCATATTTATTAATTTGCACAGCTGTGTGTCAACATGTCAAGATGCATTTATCCTAGTGCTGACACACAGCTGTGGAAAAACCTGACACTGTGCACACTTGGGAAAGGATTTGGATGGTTCACACTTTGACTCTTGCATGACTGCAGTATCTCTCATTTTCAGTATGTTGCTACTTTGACAGTCACATTTAAGAAGTACTGCTTTCATGGCCCCATTCATTAAAGCAATGGCATTTTTTTCCCAGTGAAAATCTGAAGATAAAAACAGCTCTACTTGCAGAGGGTCCATATCCCATCTTTCAAATCATTTTCGAAGGATGCAAATCACCATTTATTTCTTTGAAGAAGCTCTCAGACCTTTAAAACGCTGGTGAAATATGAAGAGCAAGGGTGGTTGGACATAAATATAGGCTCAAGTTCAAGACTATTCTTTCGGTAAGAATAGCAAAGGATCAATACTTCTCTGTACTTACCTGATTGCAGAATGCCAACTAGCAAATTTTGTAAACTGACTCATTCCATTTTCCAAATAAAATTGCTCACAGTTGCTCTGTGTTGGATGTCAGATTGGCATGTCAAAAAGTTCAAGCTTGTGGACAGTGTGATTGAAGCCCCACCCTTCTTTACTATGTATTGCACATGAGATGTTTGTAAAAATGAATGGGGTTTACATGGTCACAACAGCATTTTGACTTCTCAAAATCTCCTATCGATCCCTTGATCACAATAGACAATGTTCCATTTCTACAATTCTTAAGCATTAGCTCATTTCATTCTTAAGTGATAGTGATCTTTTAAAATGTCTATACATTTGGTGTAGCGGTTAAGGAACTAGGCTGGAAACTGTGAGATTGTGAGTTCTAGCCCCAGCTCAATGCAAAGTCAGTGAAGTGATCTTTGGCCAACCATTCTCTCTCACCCCTGGGAATCAGACAATGGCAAGCCACTTACGAATTTTTTTTGCCAAGAAAGCTGCAGGAAGTAGTCCAAGTAGTCACCAGGCATCAAAAACTAACTCAAAACTAACATGTACGCACACACAATTTACACATATTTCCCTAACACATGTTGAATAGAAGGTTTTCCTTAATATGTACATGATTTTTCCTAATGTATGCTTTTTCATATATATATATATGTATATATATATATATTTCCATTAGGCCAACTACAATATATCTTAACATTCAGAAACATACAAAAATCAAAGAACAATATATTCTGATCTACCTATAAGCTGATGAATTCAAAATAATTTGGTCCACATTAAAATGAAAGTTCATTAAATTTCTTCCTCTTCTATTTAAAAGTACCTTAAAAAGAAAAAAAAATACTTTTTAAATATTTTACTCATTTTCATGCTTGCACTGGGGGAAAAAAATCTGAGTATGTATTATAGGCACATCATGGAATTAAAATCAGAATTCTTTACTCTGGCAGAGACAAGAACAACATTTTTTTTCCATCTTATGTACAAATATTAGAAAGAATTGCCTAGCAGTTCTTATAAGTGATTATTTTTCAAGGTAGCCATTTGATTTTTGGAACTGATATGAGACACAAAATAATAACACCATGCACTGGATTTCTGTCCAACAACTCACCCATAAGAACCTTGTTCCTCTGAACATTATTATTTTAATTTAATTTAAAAAAGCCCAAGGAACTAATGATGGGGCTTGTTAAAGTTTGTTCAAGTATAGACACTATTTCATACTTTCAACTATGCCCCAATCATCCTTTTTAACTCTATTCTCTGGAAGTCATTGCTTTAAAATTTTCTATGCTAATCTGTCTATCTATCTATCTATCTATCTATCTATCTATCTATCTATCTATCTATCTATCTATTATCCAGCCAGCCGGTGGTGGGATTCAGCTAGTTTGTACCAATTCAGGTGAACCAGTTGTTAAATTAGCCTCCCCCCACCACCACCCCACCGCTATCAAAGTGGATCCTGGGCACTGCACTGCACTGCAATGGAGAAAAGGGCAATGGAGGAGCCAGTGGAAGGGAAGGAGATGGCTGCTTTCCCTCTTTCTTCTCCCTGCTCCTCCTCCTTCCTCGTGCCGGCCGCTCCGTTTCCCATTTATCCATTGCAGCACAGCATCCAGGATCCACTTTATAGTGGGGGGGGGGGGGTAATTTAACAAGTGGTTCACTCAGGGTCAGATTGGCTGTTGCAGGAGGCTCATTTCACATTTGCAGCAGAGCTGGAGGATGAGAATAGGCCATGCCTCCCACAACAGCCAACCTGACCCTGGGCGAACCGGTTGTTAAATTATTTGAAACCCACCACTGCATCCATCCATCCTTCTGTCCACCAAAAGTGCTGCAGTATCTAGAAAAAGACAGCGATCAACTGATGTCTATCATGAAAAGTCCATAGAGTTTGAATGATGGCAGCCTAAGATCCTGTATGTACTGTAGACTTGATCTTCCATCCTGGTTGTCTGAACGATTTTTAATATTTTGAGGAGATTATAGCATTTTCATCTAAGTTAATGTTTAAACAAAACTCTGTTTGCTTTGAAACGTGGACTTCAGAATAGGCTTGAATCAATAGGCTTCCAATACGGATCAAGTCCCACATCTTTTCCCATCCCCACCTGCTGTTAATACCTAGGGATCAGTGGTGGGTTGCCCCCGGTTTGCACCAGTTCTATAGAACCGGTAGTAAAACCGGCAAGAGGCTCCGCCCACCAACCCTGATGTCATCAGAACACTTCTGCGCATGCGTCCCCATTGCGAACCAGTAGTAAAGGTAAGTAGAACCCACCCCTGCTAGGGATGCGATTGTGAAGTGCCGATGGATCTAAATGATACCTGTAGTGGCTTGTCTTCCATATTGTTTTAATTACAGGAGGAATGTAAAGTTAAAGGGCTTGCAGACAGAGTGGAAACAACTTCATCTAGTCCTTTATGTCAACATTTCAATTTTATACACCCATGTTTTTCTTTATGCCTTGGAATTCCACTTTTATTTCTGATGGTGATGAGAATTTGTTCATAGTTATTAAAAAATAAATATTGCATACCTATACCTGCTGTACACAGAGGGCTGGCTTTAGACATTTTGGCACCCTGGCCAAAATCATATTCTAATACCCCTTGGTTTTGGCTCATTTTATCATTTTGTTAATAATTTCAAAAAGGCGTCCTCTTTTTTTCTTGTGTTTTTGAGCTTTATGCTTACGGTTTTCAGACCCAGACATTTTATTTTATTTTCTTGGACATTTTTGCCCTATTTACATTGTTAAATTATATATAACCCTCAAGTGGATATGCTGGAACACAGCAATGTTATTGCTTCTCATTCTTTTTATTGTGTTTTTCAGAAGTCTTTTCAGTTTTGGTGCCCCCTAAAATTTAGCACTCCTAGGCTGGTGCCAACTCAGCCTTTGCCTAAAGCCAGCTCTGTACAGATACAGACCAACATTCCCTGAGATATCTTATAAAATTTTAGAATGACAAAATTATGCAAGCACTTCCCTTTGTATATCTTCATATGAGGTGGTTGTAAGTAGGCAAAAGCAACCTGCAAATGAATGTGATAAAGAGATGGTTTGAGGTACTATAGGTGATACAGGTGAACATGAGAGAGGAAAAACTGTATAATCATAACATGTACAAATCATGTGTCTTTTACATACTATGTTCAATATTTCATTATTAGTTGCAGAGTAACCTCCTTCATAAACACCCTGATGTGTAATGTAATATTCACAGAATTAAAACATTAGCATTTTTGCACTTTAGTCATATAAACTGATGCTTTTTGCACCTTTCTAGGTTGAGAATATAAGCACCCAAAAATGGATTGGTGGTTATATAAATTAAGTAACAACCAGTTTCAACAATAATTCATCATGGGAGCCTTTCAATATCAGCAATACAAAGTTGCTTGGTAGTTAATAAGCAGGATGTACCAATGGATCTTTAAAAAACAAGAAATCTTATATAATTTCCACAAACTTTTTAAAAAAATGGTGAATCATAATAACAGTCGTATAGAGAGTCTCACAGTATGTGATCCCATGACCTTAAAATTTCAGATAGCATTGATTTTTTCATCACCATGATATTGCAAATTCAGGAATCAGCTCTAAATAATAAATTAAACTAATATTAAATTGAAATTCTTGAGAAAAGTAGCATTTCTAGAATTTAGGATTGACAGGGGAAAAACATCTTCTACATAAAGAATTCCTTGTGAACCGAGTACACTTCTTGATAATAAAGAAGTTAGAATAGCTATCCTATTTTTTTGTACTTGGAGAACAAAACATTAGAACATGAGGAGAAATAGTTTGATATCCCTCTTGGATAAAATGAATGTTTAGAGAGATTTTTAATTCCCCTCTTTTCAAAAAATACTGGAATAGTACACGGTTAATTAATTAAAGCAGTTTCTAAAGTTTTTTACAAATATGTACCAGCTGCAATCCCAACCCACTGGCCATGCTTTAGCTTAGAACTGGTTTGATGTAGTATAATTTTGTGCCCACAGTCCTATTGAACTAAATAGGAATAAGTACAGATAAAATTTGGGACAATTTTCCATCTCTAAACCATCATTATATACACTATTACTTCAAGATACTAATCAATAGAAATTAATTTTTTATTAAGTACTTAAGTTTCAGTGTTTTCAATACAATTAGAATTAAGCCCAAACCCCATATTTTTCCTGCTTTGCCTGAACAAAAGAACTGTCTGGAAAACTTAGAAAACTTAGAATACAATCCTATATTTTTGTAAGTGCAAAGCCTGCTCCCATCAGATGCATTCCAGGTTTTCCTTCTCACTGTGTCTGAATATCAGAAAATAATGTGAAATTTTGGCTTAGTTGCTGTAATAAGTGCACAATTACATCAACCAGTTCTCCTAAATTAGACTAACTTCCCTGTGGTAACTTTTTTATCTGGTATCCGAAGACAACTATGTATGCAAGCAATTCTAAGCAGGTGTTTTATCTTGAGGATATTATAGTTGTGCAATTGTGTATTGCTATTCAAAATGTAAAAGGAGATGAATGCTGTGCTGACATCTGTGGTTGCTTACATTCTTTGGATGGCAATGAAAATAGTCCTGGAGTTCTGACATTTTTCTCTTGACAGCAGGCTTGAGAATAATATAATGAAGAATAATTCCCCAAGTATTATCTAGCAGGAACAACAACTTGAGTATGTTTGTCAGATATATGTAGCAGGAGTTGTAATCCAACACACTTAGTTGGGAAAGTCTACAAATTGGCCTGGAGAAAGTGTTTTATGTAAAGCCAAAAATATCAAAGGTTCCATCCAGTGGAATTATTTTTTCTATCCCAAAGGTTTTACCATTTTTACAAGTGATAACTGATCCAACACTTCAGCAGTTTCTACCTGCTATTCAACAAACCCATGCATAAACTGCTTGCTCTTTTTTTTTCCCCCATAAGGGATTGTATCCACAACAGAGGTGGGTTCCTCCCGGTTCCGCCCGGTTCCACCGAGCCGGTAGCGGTGACAATAGGATGTCACTGAACCGGTTCTGCCCCCGCTGTCCCCCTACCCCTGCATTATTCTTACCTTTTATTTGGCCCCACCCCCAATCTATTGCTGCCTCCTGAGTCCCAGCTGATGGCTAGAGGGAAAAAAACTGTTTAAACTCTTGCTGCAGGACTTCAAAGGGCCACCCTACAGCTGATCAGTGTTAAAAGAAAACAAATGAGTAGACCGGTGCCTGCAAAAATAAATGGGTAGATCGGTACAGCTCTGCAAGCAGTTAAAAGCCTGGTAGACCAGTACTCTGTTAAATCCTAAATAATTGTCACATGACCATCAAGCAACGCCCACAAAGTAAGCCATGCCCACAGAACCAGTAGTAAAAAAATTTAGAACCCACCCCTGATCCACAACATGACAATTGCATAAAACACTGCATCTCTTTTTTCACATTAGGCATGATTCATCATTCCGCACACTCTTATACTTTTTCCACTGACTTAACATTAGATAAAATTCATCACTGAATCAGTTTTTCCAAAAACACAAATTATACTTAGGGAAAAAAAGTCTTTAAGGTCTGTTTACATTCAGCCAATGGCTGTAGAGATCAAGTCCATTGCACATCGTTGCTGATACTGACATTACTGTCAAAGTAATGTCACTAATCATTTGCTCTGTGATTCCTACAAATGTGGTAGGTATTTCTCAAGCCAGACTTTAATGGCACCAGGTGAATTATTCATACAGCAGTGTGCCAACTTAGCATGTCAGCTTCTTGATGAGAACATCGCAGGACAAATGGAATGTGCAAGTAGCAAAGCAAATGAGTGCTTTGAAGCTGTATATGGAGAAGCCCTTCGTGTGCTCATAAACACTGCTCAGTCATTACAGATTTTAAGAGTTAGTAACAAAGTTATGCACAATAGCATAGCACTTAGACTTATATATCATTTCATAGTGCTTTACAGCCCTCTCTAGGCGGTTTACAAAGTCAGTGTATTGTCCCCAACAATCTGGGTCTTCATTTTACCGACCTCGGAAGGATGGAAGGCTCAGTCAACTTTGACCAGTCAGGATCAAACTGCTGGCAATCAGCAGAATTAGCCTGCAATACTGCATTTTACCCACTGCCCCCCACGGTTCTTGAAAAGAAAAAAAAGAAAATAAACTATTTTCTTTTCCTTTTAAAATAAGTTTTATTATAAGTTTTAAAGAGAAAAATAACACAAACTAATACAAAATTTTAAAAAAACTACAGAAAAAGAGAAGGCAAAAAGAAAGAACAAAAATATAGTGAGAAAGAGAAAAAACTAAAAAGCTTCCAATTACCTCTGCACAAATATGATTACAAAATTATCTCTTATTTTGTGATTATAAAAAGGCTCACTTTTTTCTATTCTCCTTTTTTTCCCTAGCCTTCAAAATGACAAATTGTAAGTGCACTTTTTCTCTTTCATGCAAAAAATCTATAAGGGGTTTCCAGCCAACTATAAATGTAGATATTGTATTTTCTCTTATCAAGAAAGTTAATTTAGCCAACTCTGCAAGCTTCATCATCTTCACTAAACATTCTTTCATTGTGGAGTGTCAAACCATTCTACCATTGATCATGTAATAGTCTATGGAGTCCTTGATGCACTGAAGATATTATACAGTCAGGTAACAAAATGTCTACAAGAAAACAGCCAAGCTCAGAGAGCACCAAAAACTTCACAGTTCAACCCTGAGCTACATGTATTCTCTACATCAGAGGTACTCTACATCTCTTCAAACTTGGCAGCTTTAAGACTTGTGGACTTCAACTCCCAGAATTCTCCAGCCAGCATAGCATAGCTAGAGAATTCTGGGAGTTGAAGTCCACAAGTTTAAAGCTGCCAAGTTTGGGGACCCCTGCTCTACATGTATTCTCTTCTACATGTATTTTCTTCTTCAATAGTCTTGCTGTGGTTGTCATATCTAAAAACAAGCTCCATAGCTTTTTTCTAGTTGCCTGTCCTTAGTTCCAAAAGAAAAGTCTCAACTTCCAAAAGAAAATATTTCAGCTATACTTCTGAATTAATGTATACTATTTGTATCCATTTTAAAGCTTCTTTTACATGTTCAATTCCCTTTAAATAGTCTGCCAAAACCAAAATCAAGACATCCACAAAAGCTCTTAACTTGTAGGACTCTTTTTAACCATTACTCTCACAATTTACCTCATCATGCCTTGTACCTCTATTCAATATTTCAAGAACTAAAATAAACAAGACAGGAGACACTAGGCTGTCCTTGTCTTGCCCCTTTTCATATCTGATCTTCATTTACACTTATGTCAGGTTACGTAAAGACTGGAAAAATAAACCTCAGTATGCAAAAGCAGTAACCAAGTTTGTTTATCCTGATATCAGTACTAACTGACCACCTTAAAGGAATCTTTGTTGGAGCTGACTCTCCGTACTCCCCATCACCTTTTAATTAGCATATAGCTCCACCCCAGTGTAATCACTCAATTATCCAATTACCTCGTATCCTCCCTCTCCCTCCCCAATCCATCACAAGCCACTTCAGTTGTTCTGGCTGCTCCGCTTTCCTTAAAGTGATAAGGTTGATAAACTGCTTCAGTGCGTGACCCTGACGTAATCTAGCATGTGGCTGGGAAGTTGAAGTGAGAGGCATGCCTCGGGGCTGACGACCCAGGAGAATAGGCACACAGTAAGGGTCCTTGGTGAAAGTGTGTAGCAGAGGAATGGTGATCCCCACACGAATGGCGGCCCCAAGTACTGTCGCAGGGCTGGGGCTGACATGCAGCCCCTGTACCACAGAGATGGTGTCTAAAACATAGGAACAATAGTGAGTTCTTTAAGACGATAGAGGCCCCGGCTTGTCTGGGTACCGATGGTGGTACTTGGCAATGAGCCGTGGGGCAGTTACATCACAACTTATTTGTGTTTTCTGTGAAATGTAGATTAAATTTACCCATTTAATAAAATCCTCTCCAAAATCAATACCTTCTAATTTTTTAAATAAGAAAGCTCAGTTCAAATTGTCAAAGGCCTTCTCCGCATCTAAGAAAACTAACATTGCTTGTTTTTCATTACGTTGCTCTGAGTATTCCAAAATGCCTAACACAAATTTCTAACATTATCCTTTAACTGTCTTTTAGGTAGAAGCCCATATTACTTGTAAACTTTCTTCATGATGATCAGTTACTAACCCTCTCTATATATTGTAGTTTATCATTAGGACTCACCATGGACCCAGTGAAGTTTTTAAATATATGAATTACCAGGAACATCATTACATTGTTCCAAACTAGATATGACTCTTACTTAGATTTTACTACCAATAGGTAGAAAAAGTGATTATGAAATTAATGGAAAAATACTTTTGAGAGTTTAGGAAGCAAAATCTGCACATTTCATAAGGAATCCCTCTTAGCCCGTTCAGCAACATATTTTAGGTATCCATATTACTTCTAGTGCTATATTCACTTACCAATACTGGGCAGCTTTTATAACATACATTATAATGTACAGTCTTGCAAACAGTTAAATAATATTACACACACTTGAGATCCATCCTTCAAAATAAATTATGTTTAAATAACATAACATTCTCACTGGCAAAAAAAAAAAAAAGGCAGTGACAGCTATATCCATGTAAAATAGGAAAATACAAGCTATGCTCTTTTCCAGTATGAATAAAACTGGACCAAATAACCTGCTTGGAAATCAGCAGTTCATGAAGGTTGCACTAGCAAACACCCCATACCTTATTATATGACACACGTGTATCACAGTTTGTATTTTTAATGTATTACTACTGCTAACCTGCCCATAGTTACTTGTTTAAAAATATAAATTTACTGTCTTGATTCCATGTTACAAGCATGTCTGGAATCCAATAAATTTCTTGAGTTAAAAGTCTTGCTCAATTCCCAAAAGTACCATATGGCACCATTGCTCAACACAAGCATTGCTTTCTAATAATGAGCTTGAATTTCTAATAAACTTGATGATACCTAACTGATAAGTCAATTATCTTGCATACTCGACAAGGATCTAAAGACAGATGTTTCAGTGTGTAAAAGTATGCCCTGTGATTGCAAACTATAGATATAGTTAAAGCTTTCATTTTTATTGATGCTCTCAAATGGTAAATGCAACTCAGTCTACTGTTTGAAATTCATTTATTTCCACTTATCCTCATGTTCTTGGAGCCAAAATGGATTTACTTAGTTGTCACCCTAATAATTGCTGCCTTGATAAATATATGGATATGAATATAAACATTTGTTAAGCCTGATTAACATTCTCCTGAGACCAGAGAGGAAAATATATCACACACTGCAGAATCTGGTAGACCAGCAAAGAGAAATCCTTGAGAAAATGATTAAAAGGGATATTTCTATCTCTATATCATCTACATCTATGTCCATATAATAACCATATCATTTGCAATGGAATGAGGAGTTTCTACCTATTTGTAGCACAGTTACACATTATTGTCATGGCAAATATATTTTGTATATAAACCTATAGTCTGTAAGTACAAGACATGATAGAATCTCTACAGAATCTCCACAATTCTATAGAACACCTAGAGAAGAATCTGTAAATGTTGTAACCAAACAATGCCAGATAATCTAGAGAAGGACAAAATAGCCAAACAGATTGGAAGAGGTCAGTTTAATACTAAGAGCAAAGAAAAGAAACTGTGCAAAGGAATATATTGTCGTCATCCGATTCCCCCACACCCACCCCGCTTGCTAGCTAGGAAAATAACACTTAGGATGATCCAATGCAGAGTCCTAAATGAAATAAGAGATGGCAGATGTTCATGCTGGTTTTAAAAAAAGGCTAAAAAATAAGATATCTTATTACCGATGCATGCTTGATAACTAAGAAATCCATGGAAAAAAGCAACTCCTTTCCTTCCTCTGCCAGCTCAAGGGTTGCCCCACACTTGGGATAGAACCAGAGGTGGGTGTCACATACTGTAACAACCAGTTTGCCCAGCAACCGGAAATGTGAGCATGTGAGTCACATCAGTGCATGCGTGCGGTGTCACAAAACACGACAATTCACTCGTTTGCGCCGTCCGTGCATGAGTGCAGAGTCAAAAAAACACAGCAATATAGGACGGGATTATGCCTGGGCAGGTGGGCGGGGCAGGTCGCAACTACTGGTTCACCTGAACTGGTCCGAACTGGCAGCTGCCCCCAATGGATAGAGCCCTTTCGTTTTGCTGTAGCCAGTTCATTGGCTATGTTGCAGAGGAAGGACTAGCTGAGCTTTAGCTCTACTATTTTTACTTTGGCCACATCAGGCAAGGGAATTGGAATTCACTGGAGAAAGCAGTTATGTTGGGAAGAGTTAGCAGTAAAAGGAAACCAGGCCATCCAAGAACATGGCTGGAAAGTATCAAAGGTGACACCAGCCAGAGCATAGAGAAACTCAAAGAAGTAGTCAAAGACTGGAAGAAGATGTACCCATAGAGTCACCAAGAGTCAGACATGACTGAATGGATAACATCATCATCACCTTTTAGATCAGTGATGGCGAATCTATGACAGGTATGCCACCTGCCATGACACTTTGGATGACAAGCTAGTATTCACCAATACCCGGTGACAACTATTCTTGAAAGTAATCCCCTATTTCTGCATGCTATTCAGAGGCTGTGAATTCCGTGTAACAATCTTGTGTGACCACTGGAGCCTTCGAAAATTGCACCAGAATGGGATGTGCTTTCGCATGGTTTTTTTGGAGCCTACAGAAGACATGGAAGAGCATTCTCTGAAGCTGCTCCAAGAGCAAAGGCCTCGTGTGACCCACAGCTGCATTGTATAGTCTGCAGGGGCCTGTCAACAGAAAGATAGGCATTGCCTGAAGGTAAGCAGCACTTGGATGAGCCTGGGGATGAATGAATATGTAAATAATTGCTTCTCTTTTGCTTGGGAGAGGAGAGGCTGAAATGCCAGCAGAGTCAAGGGAGGCATTTTCTGAAGTTTTGACATGCTGTACCCAAAAGGTCACAGTTTTAGATCCTCACTGCTGCAACAGGATAACCCTCTATTATCTTGAAGGCAAAGTATTGCTGGTTTAGCCTATTTGTTTGATAGTTGTTGTTGTTGCTTTTTTTCCTAAGTATCTTCCCTTTCCATTTGCTTTAATACTTAATTTTCTAATAGTGCTCTTCAAGCATTATCACCAGTTTTCAGATGCCGTTAAGTAGAAGATTGCCTCCTTCAGCTTTGATATACCTCAGGAGTCCAATTGAAATGAATATATATATATGTATGCTAATGCTCTCTAGAAGAATCTGAACTAATAACAGTCAGAGCAAATACATGGTAGATAAGAGTCAATGGAATTCAAGGTGGCTGGATTTAGATCTCTTGTAGGCACAAAGGGACTTCGGACTGATGATGCATTTGACCCTTCCCTTGGGCTCAGCCTGGTCATCTCCTACACATCACTCAAATAACTTATGGGCAGTTTGGGAGCTGGCTTGAATAGTAAGTGCCAATGTGCCCATCTGTTCCAGAGGAAGTGTTTTGTTTAAGACCCTTCTTTCTAGAAAAGCTAGACCAGGCACTGATGTTCCTTTGTAATATTTGGGTAGAGAAGGCCAAAGGAATTTGCAGCCTGATAAATAACAATAGCATTTAGATTTGTATACCACTCCATAGAGTTTACAGCTGTCTAGTGGTTTACAGAGTCAACATATTGTCCCCAACAATCTAGATCCTCATTTTATCAACCTCTGAAGGATGGAAGGCTGAGTCAACCTTGAGCTGGTCAGGATCAAACTCCTAGCAGTTAGCAGAGTTAGCCTGCAGTATGGTATTCTAATCACTGCGCCACCACTCCATAGGTTTGATCTTCATAGGTTCTCAAAGATTCTAGTTCTCCAACCATCTTTACTAGTTTCCATAGTAGCCTAGGAACCAATTCAACTGGCCCTGAAAACTTGCCTCGCTTTAAATTAGCTAGAAATTCTTTTACCCTCTTCTTTCTGTTCTGACAATAGCTCCTTTCCTCCATTAGAGGTGTAACAATTGCCAACTAGGTTCATCTCCCTTCTGAGACAAGACAGATGTAAAATAGAATATGAAATGGTCTGTCTTCTTGCCACCATTTGTTATGAAATTACTTCTTTCCTACCTCTTGGAAGATATCAACATTTTGCCTTTCCCTTTCTTTTTTATGCACCTAAAAAGCCCATTTTGTTATTTGACGCATTTCTCATTCAGTAATTCAGACTTTCTGACAGAATCCTGACAGTTTCTGGCAACTGCCTCTGATCTTTCTTTAATTATATACCCCTCTTTCCATGACTGGTTCTATCTTAGAACAGCAGGTACTATTTGTTCATGCTTACAGAAGCAATGATAATAGCATAGTTATATTTAAGCTTACATAATTATGTTCATCCTAAATTGATAACAAAATTCTGCTCCATAGACTTTTCATCCACCATATACCAACATGTTCCCCAACTGCTTAGAACAAATAATGACATCTGGCAGGTCAATTTTTTAGAATTTGTTTTCTTGTTGGTTGATGGTGTATTACATTTTCCACAGCAAAGGAAATTAAATACTGCACTCTTAATTTAATTTGCCACTTGCAATGTCGACAAAGCCATTTGATTGAACAGTATGCATTTGCAAATCCTCCAGATAAGTAGAAACCAATAGGCAATTATAGAAAACTGACGGAGATGGGCAGTTTAGATATAGGAAATATAAATAATTTATACATTATGTAAATATTATTTATTTATATATTATATTTATATATAGGCAATAGGAATTCTAAATAAATAAATAAATACAAATAAAAAACCATTTCAGCATATATGTTTTTTGCCCTGATTTGTATGATGTAAGATTATTTTCCTGAATTTATATGACCCAGCCAGGATTCTATCTGCCAAACTGAGCTCTTGGATGGCTTAACTTTAGAAGTACACAACCATTAAATGACACTTTGTTTTCCGGCATTAGATTCTAAACATTAAATTTGATCAAATACAGATTTTATTTCAAACTGAGGGCTTTTCCACTTCCAAACTGGCTGAGATTCCCAATAAATTGTACGCCTTCATATCAGCAAGCTACAGTTTCTTAGCAAAACTTGTTTGCATCTATGGAATACCACCAAGATTTGGGCCTGTCATTATACTTTATTGGCAATAAATACTTACCAAAACAAGTTCTTAATAAAAGAGTGCTTAATATACTTACCTTCCATTTTTCCTTCAGTATTTTTTTAGAAGGCCAGATCCTGAAGATGAAATTCAAATATTTTGGCTACCTAAGGAGGAGGAAGGACTCACTGGAGAAGAGCCTAATGCTGGGAAAGATTGAGGGCGAAAGAAGAATGGGATGACAGAGAACGAGGTGGCTGGATAGAGTCACTGAAGCAGTAGATGTGTGCTTAAATGGACTCCAGAGGATGGTAGAGGACAGGAAGGCCTGGAGGAACATGGTCCATGGGATCGCAATGGCTCAGACACAACTTCACAACTTCACAACTAACAACAACAACAAAAAATTTTTTACAAGCCTTCGTTTGAGTTACTACATATAAAGTATATATGCAATATTAACTAACATTACTTTTCATGGCTCTTAACGTAAACACTATACTTGTATTTCAAGGACCAGGGACTAGAAGCAGGGATACTTAAGAATCATTCATTCTCTTTTCTGTAAAAAAAGATCTGATCCTCACATATAGTTATTTGCATGTACAGTCATTCACATATACAGTTATTTTATAATGTGCTATTTGTAATGCATATATACCAAAATATGTATACAATTCATATTGTAAGGATAAAAATATGCAGACATTTATACTCTGCAAGAAAACATCTAAAGTGCTTCGTGCTATTCTGTGTACTCTGTTTTAAAAAGAATGCAGATAAACTGGAGTGGGTTCAAAAGTTATAAGGAGGATCAGGGAACTGGAAATTGATTTCTACAAAGACTGATGGAAGAATAAATTTGTTTACTTTTGAGAAAGAATAACTGAAGGGGGTTTGCATAGTTCTGAAACTTTGTCATACAGAAGGCCATGAACACAATGCAGATTACAGAATGTCGGTCTTAAAGTACAAGAGAGAATATTCCAGTTGAAATGTTAGGGAGTAATTTAGTAGGAGAACCAGTTACCTGAAGAGGGGCTAGGCTCCTTTTACTGGATTGTTCAGACAGAAGATGGAAAGCCATCAGTTGGAGCTCCTTTAAGTTGGATTGGATTTGATGATCTAAATCAGTGATGGCGAACCATTTGTGAATGTGCACATGTGCGGACATGCGTGCGGACATGCACGGACATGTGCAGACATGCGTGTGGACATGCACGGATATGTGCAGACATAAGTGCATGGATGCACAGACATGCACGAGGATGGGCGCATGCGCAGCAGAGACCGGAAAACCAGCTGGCCGGTGGGAGGTGGGGCATCCCAACACTGGCAGCGCAGCAAGAGGTAAGATCTTTTCGTTTCGTGAGCTTCCGTTTCGTTGTTTGCAGGGAAATAGAAGCTCATGAAAGAAACACGAGATCTGACCTGAGGCGACAGCATGCATGCCGTCATAGAGGGCTCTGTGTGCCACCTCTGGCACGCATGCCATAGGTTTGTCATCACGGACCTAAATGTATGGGTTTCTATAGGGGAAATCTGAGCTGCAGTATAAATTCTGTCCCTTATCTAATTGCATGCATAATATGAGAGAGTGGAGGTTGCTTTGTCATGTCATTAGACAGGTTTTGTAATAGCAATAGCAATAGCACTTAGACTTATATACCGCTTTACAGGGCTTTACAGCCGTCTCTAAGCAGATTATAGAGTCAGCATATTGCCCCCAACAATTTGGGTCCTCATTTTACCAACCTCAGAAGGCTGGAAGGCTGAGTCAACCTTGAGCCTGGTGAGATTTGAACTGCCAAATTGCAGGCAGCTGGCAGTCAGCAGAAGTAGCCTGCAGTACTGCATTCTAACCACTGCACTACCATGGCTCATCCTGGTATCATCCTGGCTACTTGTAGATACCTCTGCCTAAACGTCTCCTTCCAATTTTAAGATTCTGTAATTCCATGATATATTCAAAATGATACATTTAAATAAAAATTAGTGTGCATATATGAAGCGCAGATACATATAAGAATACATGCAAAATGGTTATTCTCTTGGACTAAATAACAGAAAATATTTAAACGTTACAACTTTGAAAGCCAAATCTGCACTTAACAAGTTAGTCCTTCAGATGGAAAAGAATAAAGATAAAATTGAAACTGTGACATTTGCAGAAATTGTGTAAGAAATGATCAATGAAAAGGATAGTTCTGAAAGATGCTTTAACTTTTTCTTCTTCTTTGTTGCATATATATGGAAATTTTTAATGATGGGTTTTCAATTCCAGATACATTGCCCCAAGTTATTGAAACTTGTTTTATCACCTGTATTAAAAACACTATCATCCAAACAAGTGTTAACATGTGAGAAAGAAGATGCTTGTATCAAAGCACTTGTTAGGTTCAAACCTTTTATAATTAAATTGCTTCTTGTTAATTAGATTTTTGTTCTATAAATTGCTCGTTTCAGTGTTGCATTAATTCATATCTTTCAGAGAAATAGAAATATGCCTGTTTAAAAACACATGCACATTCAGATTAAGTAAGTGCTGTCTTAAATTGCCACTTTGCAAAGCTAATTAAAAAAAGAACATTGCAAATGAAAACCTTTCTCATTTATTTTGTTTCTTCAAGCGGCTGTCTGTTGAACAAGACATATATCTAACAACAGGTAAAAAGTACAGTCTGTCCTGCCATTCATTTCAAAACTGTCCATTCAGGAGAAATTCCACTAAAAGCTGCCTTGTTGTAAAAGACCC
This sequence comes from Arizona elegans, assembly GCA_022577455.1. Classification (NCBI taxonomy): domain Eukaryota; kingdom Metazoa; phylum Chordata; class Lepidosauria; order Squamata; family Colubridae; genus Arizona; species Arizona elegans. The sequence continues at coordinate 82,065,728 of JAKOOJ010000003.1, read as the reverse complement.
TCTGTTTGGCATAAATCAGTTTTATTAGCAGAAGGCTATTGTACCTGATGCTCATATATTTCCCATTCTCAACCTGAGTCCCTCTGAAAAAGGTGGGCTATTTTGAATTTTGCATTAAGGAAACCCAGACCTCAGAAAATCTGCACGACAGGGGAAATAAACTTTTTTAAAAAAAAATATCAAATCTCTATTAATTCTAGAAATGGAGCTATAAAAGAAAATTTAAGATCCTCTTTTCCTGCTTTATAATCATTTTCACCAATGAATGAACACTCCAGTGGTTGACCTCCTCATTGTTTAGAGCAAGTTTTTTTTTTTAATTTACCCTGATAAAGTGATGGCTGCCTCCTATAAAAACAATGCAGAATTCAAGGATGTTGAGTAGTCTTAATACTCTATTTAAAAATAAAGGGAAGACTCAAGGACAGGAGGTTCCTGACTTGTAATATTCCAAGTCTTTAAAACATTATCTAGTCAATGCATGTTGCTAAAACTACATGGTAGAAAAAGTAGAATAGTGGATAAGAAACTGTGTTATGCCCAGTGATGGTGAAATATCCTTAGATAACAATCCAGCATTTATTATTTGGTCTCTTATTAAACTGGATTTATTCTTTAAGCAAAGTACCAGGAAAAAGGAAGGGATAGAAGCTGAATGCGGAAGCAGTGTATACTATAAAGGACTAGAGGAATTTCTGGTTTATGTACAATGTTAAGTGATATCTTTTCTTTTCTTTGTTTTCCTTCTGGGTGTGGCCTTTCTGCTGAGCCAACTTGGGATATATCAGCTGGGACATTAGTGTCATATTCTATAAGTTCTATTGAAAAGACAAACAATCTCTTTTGGGTTAAATAAAGCAGAATTTTGGAGTGGACTGTAAAGTGAGGTTAAGAGGTCCTACCTAGTGGAAGAAAGTCTTCTGATATTACACTGATATCCTGCCTTTCACTTAAAAATGGCTCCTAGGGAATCTTTGGCCTGACTTTGGATTTCCTAGGACATCTCTGTCTAATTTATACTGATTTGCTTTTCATTATCCATTCCATCCTTGGCGTCTCTTTAGAATTTATTTCTTCTTGGGACTTCTGGATCCTTGGTTTACTTGTTAAAGAAAAAAGGGTAGAGAAAATATAGCTAAGTCTCAAGATTACTATCTGTGTACTTTGCTACTAGCTCATCAGAATTATTAGAAAATATAGATTTTGTCTTTGACATCAATCAATCCCTTTTAAAAAAAATAATTACATATGCAACCAGACACAAAATCTAAAATTCCAGGAATAAGCATATAGTTTCAACCATTCAAAGGGCAAAAAAGTTTAAAACATCTTAGAAGTACCGGGACAAAGATTTCAAAAAAAAAAAAAAAGAACTATGAAAGAAGTCAGAGCAGGTAGCCAGAAGCTGGGGGCAGTGGTGGGTTGCTATCAATTCGCCCTGGATCAGGAGAACTGGTAGTGGCGGTGAGAGGTTCCACCCATCTGCTCGGACGTCTGCATAGAAGCGTTGCAAGCGCGAGCACATGCACACCCGTGAGCAAACCAGTAGCGGACAAAATTTAAATCCACTAATGGGGGGGAAATCCTCTAAGTTTGGTAAGAGGTCCTGCTGGGGGGAGAGGTCACTGGATAAGGCATGGGGCAGATGTATTGGCAGCTGGGAGAGATAGTAGCCAGAGGATCCACTACCAGGGAGAAGAATTCGCAGAAAAGGGCCAGCAGAAAGAAAATGCAGCTGTGGATTCGAGACTATAAAAGAGTAAACTCCACATGATTCAAGAACTGGATCACTGGGAATATTAAGAGATTCAAGGACTGGATCACTGAGAGTATTAAGGAGAGAAGCTTTTGGCATTTAGATAAATAAAGGCTGTAGATAAATAAAAATGGGAAGAGGAAGAAGCTAGCAACAAAGCATTTTTGTATCCAAGCACAATAGGACTAATATATGTCATTCAGTTACATTCTAAATATGAAGTTAGATGTTAGTACATTTTTATACTTTTTCATGTTAAATGGATTCACATATATGCATATATGTGTTGTTTTTGTGTGTATAAACATATGTACATAAAGTCATGTAAATACACTTTGCACTATTTTATAGTAATAAACTGCACTGTCTTCACTTGTTAGCTGCTCATGTGTGCATTGGACTTTGTTCCTTTGTTCTTATCCATTGTCACGCTGTGATATACTGTATCTACAGTAGTGGCCAAAATTGTGGAAGCCTTTTGGGAAAAGTGTAGTTTTGAGGTTTGATGGCTAATAACCCCATTTTTTTTATTTTTTTTTTGAGTTTCAAGCTAATCATATTCCACTGCTGGAATATGGAATGGTCTGGGAATAGCCCAGACCTTAACCCAATTGAAAATCTATGGAGCCGACTAAAGAAACTTGTTAGTCAGAGTGGTATAGGCAGGGATGGGTTCTAAAATTTTTTACTACCGGTTCTGTGGACGTGGCTTATTTTGTGGGCGTGGCTTGATGGTCATGTGACAATTCTTTAGGCTTTAGCAGAGATACTGGTCTACCAGGCTTTTAACTGCTTGCAGAGCTGTACTGGTCTACTCATCTATTTTTGCAGGCACTGGTCTACCCATTTATTTTTGCAGGCATTGGTCTACTCATGTATTTTTACAAGCACTAGTCTACCCATTTATTTTTGCAGGCACTGGTCTACTCATGTATTTTTGCAGGCATGGTCTACCCATTATTTTTGTGGGCACTGGTCTACTCATTTGTTTTTGGAGGCATCGGTCTACCACCAAACTGCCTTTTACCACTGATGAGCTGTAGGGTGGCCCTTTGAAGCCCCGCAGCAAGAGTTTAAACAGTTTTTTTCTTTATAGCCTATCAGCTGGGACTCAGGAGGCAGCAATAGATTAGGGGTGGGGCCAAATAAAAGGTAAGAATAATGTGGGGGGTGGGGGGTGGGCAGAACCGGTTCGGTGATGTCATATCGTCACCACTACCGGCTCAGCGGAACTGGGCGGAACCGGGGGGAACCCACCACTGGGTGTAGGGTTTTCTGCCTAGGCAGGGGGTTGGACTAGAAGACCTCCAAGATCCCTTCCAACTCTGTTATTCTGAGCATCTGAGAAGTGACCAGGCAATAAAACCCAGTTAGTAGAAGCAATCATTCAATCTTGGTTTCACATTATAACAGCTGCAGAACTAAAAGACTTGGTTCACTCAATGGGAAGACGTTGTAAGGCCGTAATTCATGCTAACAGTTACCCAACTAAGTATTAACTGACGTGATAATTTTTGTATAACTTGTTTTTTCACTTTTTTCTTTATGCTGTAACTGCTATTCTAATAGCAAATCCTTCATAGAGGGTTATTACATTACATTCTTGATTAAATTATCTTTCCATTGATATATAATTTTATGGTACTACTCCAAAAAAAAGTTGTGTTATTAGCTAGTTTTAGAAAATACATTTTTCCCAAAAGGTTTCCACAATTTTGGCCACGATTGTACATCTACCGCTTCTTAATTTTTCTTTTCTATTCGTCAATCATGATGAAGTCATGATTTTTAAAAAGGGGGATTACCAAAATGTTTCCTTTCCTATGCATATGAATGGAACTTTGCCATTGTATCAGAAATTAAGTATTTTGAAACAGTGCATTAAATTCTAGAGAACATGTATTATTCTTATAGTATGTGAAGAATAATATATACTTAGCTTAAGGAGTTAAAGGCACATTCTTGTTAATACCTATAAATTGAAGATTTATATTCCATTCAGCAGCAGGAGAAAAGTATTATGGGTGAATGGCAAAGAAAAAAGAAAGATGAAAGGATGTACCTACAACCTCTTTGACTAGACTCCCTAGATCAAACGTTCACTGAATTATTTTACCATTAACTCAAATCAGAACATGAAGGATGTAGCCTGAGTCATTAGTTGACAAAGTACTCCCAATGAGCCATTAAATTGTTCCTTTCCGGTGTATTGCTGCACAACATAAGGCAATTGATGGGATGGCAGCTACTTTACCAATCCTCCATCTACATGGTGTCATTGGAAAAAGCCTGAATTAGCTAATTCAAAACAGCTGCCAAATCTATGAATGATCATTAATCCAATTTAGTCCCTCTTCTTTTTAAACCAATGGTGTCTTTTCCTGGGATTGTGCTGCAGCTGCAGAAGTCACAGTTGATTTAAGGAGTTTCAGAAGTGCTATGTGAGCATCTCACATTTTCTGGAGAAACTTTTTGTCTTTCAACCTGAAGTATAATTCAAATACTTAGACCTCCATTTTTTTTTCATTTGATACAACAACAAACCTGTTGGATAGGTTAAAATGAGAGATGGAGATTGATTCAGTCATCTACTGAGCTTCCATGGTGGACTTCAGCTTGTGCCTTTCAGGTTTTAGTTCAAAATCTTAATCACTGCACAAATTGGCTTTCATTGACTTACTTGCCCTCCACAACCAAGTTGGTTGTCTTCTTTGCAGCTGATGGACAATGAACATGCATAGTATGTGGACACCATGTCCATGGAGTCTCCTTTGTAATTATTCTCCCCCTCACTCATGACTCGTGGGGAAAAAAACATTTTACTTAAAATCTAGGAAGGAACAATCCTCAAGAGCAGTTCCTTTCTGTGCAAGTGACATAGCAAGGTACCATATTTTTTGGACTATAAGACGCACCTTTTCCCTCCTAAAAGGGGGTGAAAATTTAGATGCATTTTATACACTGAATGTAGCCCCACCCACCCGCTGTCCCCCACCCTTTGGCCTCTGCCTCTGCTGCAGTTTACCTCCTGCAGCAAGCAGCAAGAAGAAACAGCTCATTTCAGCTTCAGCACAGCCTAATTAGCACAAGTTGATTGGATTGGCCTCCTGACTCTCAGCTGTTTTGCTCTCAGCTGTTTTGCGCGGGCCTCTGCTGCTTGCTGCAAGGAGGTAAATTGCTGGGAGCTTGTGCTAATCAAGCTATGAAAACTAAAGTAAAGCAGGCTATTTGCTGTTTGCTGCAACAAGGCAAAATTGCTAGGAGGGATAGGCAGAGGCAGATTTCTTTTTCTTGTTTTCCTCACCAAAAAAGGTAGGTGCTTCTTATAGTCTGGAGCGTCTTATACTCCGAAAAATACGGTAATACTAGAAAAATAAACTTTGAACATCCTAACAGCAACAAAAATAAAAATAGTAATAGGCCTAATAGGACGGTCAAATTAGAAAGGTATAGTTTTGTGGCTTAGAGATAAAAGCAGAGATATCCTTTTTCCCTATAATTTTTAATTTTAACCCTGAGCAAATTATAAAAAGAGCTTCTGGGGAGAAAAACGGAGAAACAAATATGCCATGCTGCTCTCTGCTGGTAGATTATTTTTGCTGCTGTTACATTGCTATCTAAATTGTTTAACTGAGCACGTAATACACGTGCTGTTTCAATATTGATATAGTCCACAGAAGTTTCAAGTTAAATCCCAATGTTAGGCAGGAACTGGGGGGGGGAGGGGGAATGTTTACTCTTCTGCAAGTCCTCATTCCAACACTGCTAGTGCTAGTGTTAGAACAAGCAATATTCAACAGAAACCTTCCGAAAAATTAGCTTTTGTCACAAATAGTCCAACATTTTCTCTAAAAATTAAGTAAGTAAAGGACATTATAAAAATGTGTGTTTTAAAGAAGCACTGTCCATATTACATCTCCAACAGAGTATTTGTATTAGTTTGTTCTTTTCTATATAAACATAATAGAGTCCAATAAACTCTAAATATTACTTTTTGTTGTGTATTGCCATAGTTTCAGATCAATTGACACTCTTGCTATAGAAGTTAAATTACTCTTGCCTTGTCTAGGCAATATAGGAGTTTCTAATTCTTTATTCTCATTTTTTTGACGCCTGAATATCAAATTGCCAAAGACCCAGTTTGGCCTAGGCACCAGGCAAAAAAGTGAGTGATTTTGAGTTCAAATCTTGCCTCAGGTGTGAAAACCAGCTGAATGGCTTTAGGCCAGTTACTCTCTCTGACCCCAAACCTACCTCACAGGGGAACATAGGAGAAGAAAGGTATGTTGGATATTTGCCACCTTAAGTTATTCGTAGGAATAATAAAGGCAGGATATAAATACATAAATGAATGAAATTGATTTATTGATTAACAAACACTTATAAGTAATGGTGGTTTTTGGTTTAAAGAATTTGTGATGACCCAGGGCTGGGCATGGAAACAACACAGTCAGAAGACTTAATTCCCCTTTATTGTCCCAACTTTCCCCCAAAAGTCCCACCATTCACTGCAAGTCCAGGAGCAAATCTCTAAACACACACCTCCATTAGTTCCTGGCTGCTATTAGTCAGGAGGAGCAGCATAGTTCTGAGAGTTTGGTTTCAGAGAGTCCTTTCCTTGTCACAGGAAGAGTTCCCTGGGATTGCAGCACCACCTTGAGTATAACTCTGTCACTGCAGCCTTGCACGTAGCCAGGCCAGCATGGCAAACAAGGCAGACAAGACAAAACACAGCAAAGTATCCAGCTTGTTCTTGACAAATGCTCCTCCCAACAGAGTCTCTTTATATCTCATTCCCCAGGTGATCCTTGTGAAGAGGGGAGGGACATCCTCCTTCCGAGTGGTTGGGTTGCCCTGTGCTGATCCCATCTCTCCATTCTTTGTGCTCAGGGATCAGGGAGAGGTAATTGCTCATTGCTGGAGCTCCGGAGCTCCTCTGCTCCACTACTTGTCCTACCCTCCCACTTCTCCTGGTCCTCCTGCACCTCCTCTCCCTCCCTGGTGACCCTTCCCAGCCCCAAGGGATCCAGAACTGCCCCGTCCTTCTCCTCCAGTCGTTCCTTCATTGGCCCTAGCTCTGTTTCATCTTCCTCCTCATACTAAGACGGGGCCATGACAGAATTTAACAAGTTGTTCTAATATCTATTCATCCTGTATCAATTGGCCAAGTCAATATCCCCACTTCCATTCCATTTTGTATCATCATATTTTCCCCAGCTTTTAAAATTGGGTTTCTTCATAAATTTAGCATCCGAAAAAGGGTCAAATCATTTATTACATATTATACTTCATAACTTTCTAATTGACATAATTGTTTCCAGAAATGTTAAGAGTTCTAGTGTGTTTTTATATTAATACTATTCATCAAACCAAAAGTATGTATATTTCAATAGTTGCTCGGATGGGAAATATAGCATCAATGTTTGGCTTCTAGTATTTAATACTTGACAATAAGTAAGACTGATGATATAGTTCCAAATTAGGAAAGCAAATCCTCCCTTATTGATTAGCAGATGCAATTTTTGTAAAGATATTTTTAAAATTGAAGCCCATAGAAACAAAAAAAAATATTTTCTGAAACTACTTAAATATATATAAATTGGAATTCCTCTCAGAATATAAATCTATCAGGGAATTTTCAGAAAACTAAACTTGTTTAATACAGCAAACATACAGTTTATATATCTTGTCATATAGGCTTTTTAGTGTCTAATGATAAACTTACAAATTGACGTTTTTATGCAAATCTATTAAACCTACAACTAACCTAATGTTGTCTGCTGCTTGCCTTTTTATAAACCATGCTTGATTATTCTTAAGAACAAACGATATCGCTTGCTGTAATCTATTTGCTAACACTGCTGTAAAGATCTTTGTAGCAACATTAATGAGATTGGATGAGAATTAGCAGTGTGTGATTCTTCATCTGCTTTTGGTATAACTGTAAAATAAGCATGATTGAATGCTGCAGATAAAATTCCCTTAGCAAATACCTCATCATACAATTGACTTTAAGTTTTTGCACTAAAAATAATTCATGTAACAGTTTTTTAAATTATGTGGCAGCAATTTATTTATTATCTGCGCCACACATCTTTATTTATTTATTTATTTTTAATTTGTTTTATATGCCGCCCTTCTCCAGAGACTCAGGGCAGCTTACAATGCGTTAAGCAATATCCTTCATACTTTTGTATATTTATACAAAGTCAGCTTATTGCCCCCACAAACTGGGTCCTCAATTTACCTACCTTAGAAAGGATGGAAGGCTGAGTCAACCTTGAGCCTGGGGAGATTCGAACTTGCAGTAATTGCAGGCAGCTGAATGTTAATAACAGGCTATTAGTCTGCTGCGCCACCAGGCTCTGTCATCTCAACCCCCTATCCACTTAACTGAAATTCCTAAGGCTTCCTTTCAAGTTAGTTGGCACAGTCAGTCTGCTCTAATTAAGCCTAAATTGATGGTGCCCTTTTAAAATTTTTTGGTTTGATCACTTTTTTATTACAAAGAGAAATAGATCTGATTCTTTATTGTCCTTCAGTTTCTATCTACAGGTAATCCTCGACTTATGACCACAATTGAGCCCAAAATTTCTGTTGTTAAGTGAGACATTTGTTAACTGAGTTTTGACCCATTTTACAACCTTTATTGCCACAGTTAAGTGAATTGCTGCAGTTGATATGTTACTAACCCAGTTAAGTGAATTTGGCTTCCTCATTGACTTTGCTTGTCAGGTTGCAGAAAGCGATCACATGACCCTGGGACACAGCAGTGGTCATAAGTATGAACCAGTTGCCAAGCAGTTGAATTTCCATCACATGATCGTGGGGATGCTGCAGAGGTCATAACTGTGAAAAACGGTCATAAATCATTTTTTCCAGTGTCGTAGCTTTGAATGGTCACTAAACAAACTGTTGTAAGTCGAGGACCACCTATGCAGTGTTAAAATTATATTTGTTTTCTCACTGGAATGAGGATACTTACAGTTAATAAACCAATGCAAAACAGAACTCTTAGAATATCATTGCTAACTGCATTAACAAGCTGATCTCCCAATCAGAATCCTGTGACAAGCACTTGTAAATAAGCCTCATTTTAACTGAATGAGACTCGCTTTTTGGTCAAGAGTTCTAGGACTAAAGTATGGGAGTGATCCAAATATTTATGGGGAAGGGGCAGAGAGAAATATTAAATAAAAATTAACCCACCCATAATCCATGATAAGTTTGTTTATTGGTTCCAACATCATTAGTAGATTGGATATTAAACAATACTTTTAAACATTCTCTTAACCAAAAATATAACAAATATTTACAATCACCCAGTAAAAATACAAAAAAGCATACAGAGGCACTGTCTTTCTAAAAGACATAAGTGTAAGAGGTATAAAAAAATAGAAGACAAACATTGCTTGTTACAGAATACTTTACAATCACTGATTTGTGCAGTTTTACAATTGCCATTGGAATACCATTACAACTGTGCAGTTTTTGCCCATATGCTCACATACGCAAAATGTCATGAATTACCAAGCTAAACTGCATTCCATGTATATATAAAGAAATTAAAGACACAACAATGACAATTGGAGGAAAAGGGAAAGGAATGAACTGGAGGTGAAATTCGTTTTCTATTTCAGAGTTTAAATTGTTGGCATTAAACAATTCAATCAATGAAGAAGTGTGTTTTTTTTCCTGATTAGTTTTTGGAAGGCAAGTGCAACGTTTTTAAAATTGCATTTCAGGTAATATGCATGACATGGACCTGTAGCACTCTTTCCTATACATTATTTGTATGAATGCAAGGCTGAAGAGATCAAGCTTCTTTCATTTACCTCCTGAGATACATTGACATAATGGATTCTTATTGAAAATCCATTACTCATCATCTGGAATCGCCTCAGCTGTGCAGCAGGATCATATCTCAAGAAGTGTTTCAAAAGCTGAAGTGAGACTCAGCTATTTCAGCATTAGTGCAAAATTTTCTTAACTTTAGAAGACAAACGCTGGCCATGTACTTATTCAAGTGAAATTAAAACCTTTTTAATTTACCTTAGATGACACTGTGTGTCAAGGTAACCGAAGTGCACCTTACAAATCATCGCTTTGGAAAACGTAGCTCAGTATTATGCCTCCTTTCACGATTTAGTTTATCTTCAATATAAATCCTGTCTCAAAGAGGAATCAAATGGCAAATTATGTTCAGGCCTACTTACATATTACGATACAGGGTTTCCTTTTCCTTCTATTTGTGTAAATTAAAAACTGATGCTTGTTCCTCGTTTGAGATTTTTAAACATTCCTATTGCGCTTTTAGCATAAGGCCAACTTCCTCACAATACAATTTAAAAAGAATAAATGTTATATACAGAGAAGAATTGGCCCTTTCAAGAACTTGAAAATTTTTTGACACGTAACGTGTATGGAGGAAGGAAGCACATGCTAGTAATATGTTGTTATATAACGAATAAGCATTATGTAAACAGCACAAAATGGGGTTAAGCAGTTTTATAATGAATGGCTTAAAAAAAAAAAAGAAATCTATCTCCTTGGGTTCACCCAAGCTCCATTTCAGTTTGGCTACTGTCCCTGATTATTCATCTGGCAAAAACCAAACCAAAACTCCAAAGGATCAGAGCAAGGACAGGCTGAGGCAGTTTGCACTGTGCAAAGAGGAAGCAGTTAAAAGGGCTCACTGACCCGCTGCATATTTACACTCTACAGGCTCTGCATTTTTTAAAAAACGTATTAAAAGACGCCCAGTGATTTTAAAAATAATGTAATTTTAAAAGCAAACCTCTTTGATGCCATTGATACATCAAATTTAAGAGGGCGATTTTTGGCTCATGAGATTTTCAACAAGGAAAGACCTCGAGGTGGGTTGGTAATTTAACAAAAATTACTACCAAAGAGAAAAGGCGTAAAAAATGTTTTGTATCTATAAACTGAAATATTTGAAATTAGAGAAATGCTATAATGCTGGCCCTTAGCACTATATCATTTAGAAAGTTTAAAGTTAAGTTTGCACTTATAAACTGCATGAAACATTGTGTGAACTGGACTCTCGGAGAGCTCAGGACTCAGATTTAAAACTTTAGTTTTGACACGCATAACTTCTTTCTTTGGCAGCCCAGGAATATCCGGCAGAAGGCATGTCCATACCACAGACATCCATGTTCATCAAACACTTTTAAACAGAATAACAGCACATCTATTTGGTTGGACATCAGCTCCAGTAAAAAAACAGGTGCTATACAAATGCCTTCCTAACTCTGTTATGGGTTTCTAGGAAACGATCCATCAAAAAAAAGAGACATTTTTCACAAACCTATGAAACAATGGGAATGGTACTACAATGGAATATGTGGTGGTTTGTGTGCAGGAAAATTTCAACTCTGTTGTGCCATTATTCGTAACATTATTATGAATGCTAAAATCATGGAAGCCAAGCTTCAGTATTTTATCATTGTTAGTTTCCTTAAGGTCTTCGGGACAGGGGGGAGAGAGAGAGACAGAGAGAAGAGAGCCCTGATGTCTCAGCTATTTATTCCAGACATTTAAGTAGTAACATATATTCTGTAATTAATTGATGAGTTAGGTTATCAGTTCTATGTTCAGATTTGCAATTTCATGTTACAAGGCATTGAAGGAGTTCTCCATTAAATTTAGAACTATGCAACAGACAAGTATATTTCACATAGGCTTTCTGGGAAAGCTATCACTGATCTCATATGCAGATAGAAAATTTTGATTCTTGTACATACAAGCAACATTCACCTTGCACAGAAATGTAAATCTGAAAACTCTATAACTTGAAGTGTAAAATATAGAATTGATTTGAGGCACCTTGAAGACAGACAGACATCCTTCCTTCTACCCTAGACTGTAAACATTTATGATATTAAGGTTTACAAGTAAACTTTAAATATACATTGAGACATTCATGTCCACTGATTATGTTTGACTAGGCAACCATTATGCAGTAGGGGAAGAATAAAAACACAAATAATAACTCCAGTTTTTGCTATGTACTCTGGTTGGCTAAGTAAAGCTGCCAAGTCATCCCAGTCTTTCATTTTTTTTTTTTTATTTTGCATAATACACATGCAAATGTGCATTATACATATGAGTCACGGAATCATCTTTCTCTGTAAATAGCACCTTTGTAATCACCCCACTTTGCAGGACAGCATCTCTTCCAGGGACATGTGGTGTGGAACTAGAAATGCCTGCAGCTTCGCTGGATTTTAAAGTGTGATTTGAAGTCACATTTGTTGGGCATTTCCAAAATCCAGCATATGAGCTTGAGATAAGAGAATAAATTCCACCTTGTAATTATACCAGGCACTTGAGAATAAGAAGTACTGAAGTTTCACCCCCCCAAACCCGCCCCCCCAAAAAAGCTTAGAGCAACAGCATACCTAAGACTTGTCTTGTTCTCTTTTTAAAAATGTGCTTACGGGGGTGAGTAAGTGACACCGGTAGGTGACTGTGGTGGCAACAGATAATATGCTTCATTTTACAAGTTGTCAGATATGTACAACTATATTTGAAGCATTCAATATGTTCGTGGTAAAATCTGGGTTGATCCAGAGCGATTTTCCTCAACATGACAATTTATTGGGACGTCACATGGGGATCTGGAAGATTATTCATCTCCAATGTACTTTAAAGTCGCTGAATCAGTGGGAATCTATTACTTGGGACTTTGTAGATGACATGTGTAGGGAAGTTTAACTCTAATTGTCCATGACATAACATTGTTATAAATGTTGAAATCATGGATGTCAAGCTTTAGTATGTTCTCATTGTTGGTTGTTCTTGGGGGAAATAAAAGAAGAGTTTTGATATCTTAGCTACTCATTCTAAACATTTAAGGTTAATTAGTAAAATATATTCCATTAATAATTCTTGAATTAGTGGATTGTCCATTCCCTTCTATGTTCAGATTTGTAATCACATTTTAGATATTCATATTTCATATTTTTTAACTTTCTGGTTGGAATGCAAGGAGTTTCCACCCAAATACATTGAGAAGACAATATGTAGAGAAAAGTTGATATACAAGCTGTTATACATTATTTTTGGCAACAAGAACAGTAACCCAAATGCGAGTAGTAAAGTCATCAATGGCTTAAAATGTTGAAAAATGCCTTTCGTTTCAAATCTGCAAAATTCTTTGCCTTTTTGTGTCTGTCATAGACTGAGAATTACCATTTTTTTCAAATGCCAGAACTCTTCTTGGATTTCATAAACAAAAATCTATGAACAACTTTTTTAAGTAAAATTGGAAGTCCGAAATAAAATACAGGCTTTACTATCATCACTATCACCAACACTACCATCATCTAATGGCCTTTTTACTTCTATGTCTTTGTTCCTAAATTTGCAAGTTTGAAAATGTTAGGCTAATTTCTAAAAAAAATGGAACCTGTTGGATACTTTTCCAATGCAAGTCTTGTAGAAGGAAAAAAAAACATTTGTAATGATACAAATGTGCCATGAAACTGTTTATAGACAAGGGGGAAGAAAAGGGAATGTAGGAAAGGGGGAAAAATGCAACTACTCCCTTATAGTGATCATTTGACAGCTGAAAGAAACTGTGTGTATTTCACTGGTTTTAAAATATAGAATCAGTAGATGGCAGTATTTCACTATTGTATGCACATCAAATCACACTCAATATATACTTCTGAGGATTTGATATTTTACAGTTTGACATGGCCAATGTTGCACTGTGTATAAACCTCTAGCTGCATTCATGAACATCCAGTTCCTCAGAATTTTTTTTGCTTAGCATAAGACATCACACTAACACCTAAACAATTTGCTTCCTTATATTCTTTGCAAAAGCATTCACATTAGCCAACCAGAGCATTCCAATACTTTACCAAAAAAAAAAAAAGAAAAAAAAGAACCTTATATAAATTCCAAATTAATAAATTACTTTTCAGATTGTTGCAGGAAGTTTCTTTAGTTTTGATGTAGTTTTCCAATTCAGGTAAGTACATAAAATAACTTTCTTCAATTGAGAGCCATAATAGTTATAGAGAAAATATCTGAACAAAGTCTATTTAAAAGATTCTATAGTTCTTCTACAGAAGATTGCTCCCAAGTTGGCCTCGACATATCATATATTAGGTCCTTCTTGATACTGCAATAGAGGGTCAGTATTTCTTAGAATGAGTATTTCTCTTTTCAACGTAAGTCTCCCATCGAACTGATTGCAGTGGGCTGAAGCAAATTCATAATTACAATCCAGATAGTTCACCCTACTAGTTGAAGAGAGCAAACACAATTCTTTGAAGTCAATAGCAGCAAGCTGTCAGCTATAGCTGACAATACTGTAAAATTCCTTCCTCCAATGTTGGTAAATTTTGAAACAAGTTTCACAGGAAGCACAGAGACTAGACTGCTGATACTTGTTCATCTTCTGTGAAATAAGAAAAACAATGTGAACTCTTTATGTCATGAATATACAATATATTTCAATTAAAGCTGTGTCATATCTACTGTTAGAAACCTAGGATTTTTTGGGAGGAGTTAAAATAGATCTTATTTTTTAAAAAATTAAAAACCGTTCTTTACTGCTATCACTGTTGCTCATGCAAAGAATGATGAACATTTAAAAAAAACATTTTCTAAAACTTATCTAATTCTAAATCATGATGGCAATTTAATACGGTGTAGCTCATAATGTTGGAATTTGATTCATAATACCATTCAGAGGCTTTAAAGATAGTTGGCTTGGCTTGTGCCTTTCATACTGAAATGCCAAACATGACATTTGGACATTTTCAAAAAAAAAAAAAAGTAAATATAGTAAATTAAACTCAGTGTTGACTCTCAGCCATACTCTGCAAATGATCTGACAAAATTCTCACAGAATGAGACAGTGTGGTAATGTAAAGTTCAATGTATGGGATTGTAGAGGACCAGTCAGTCACTGAGTAACCCTGTTATTAGTCATAGTCACTCAAACAGAATTGGAAGATAATCATTTGATTCTCCACTCCTTTGATTACACGTAATACAATATGCAATTAAAAGATAATTTTGTATTAGTGGCTATATAATCTATCCTAAGTGTCTATTTGGTACGGTGGTTAAGGCATCAGGCTCGGAACTCACAGGAGACTGTGAGTTTAACTGTGTGACCCTGGTCCAGTCACTTTATCCTCTAGGAAGGAGGCAATGGCAAACCTCTTCCCCCAAAACACTTCCAAGAAAACTATAGGGGACTTATTCAGGTGGTCACCAGGAGTAAGAATTGATTCAAAAACACAAAATATAAAAGTAAAATCCATCTTAATCTATTGTTTTTGAGCTCTAGAGCATGTAGGTCAGAAAGGCTGATTTATTCTACTTAAAAAAAAAATTAATGCCTGATGAACCAATGCTTAGAATATTTCATAGAAACCTAACACTTTAATCAAATGTTTGTCTAGGTTTAGCAATATATATTCATAGAGAAATACACACATTGGATCCACCCATTTTTTAAAAAAACATTGTGCTCAATAATGCGACTTACAAGCTGCTTTTGCACAAAACAACAAAATGATTTCAAAGCAAACTGGACAAGATTATACTAAAATTCCAGTTTTATAAAAGCAAAATCTGTGAAAAGCGTTCAGATTCATGGATTCAATTAAAAACAGAGCCAGACAAAGCACAAATAATGGCAGACAACAGAAAATGGAATGCAAATGTCATGGAAGTCAAAATTGCTTATTTCCAAGGGGTAAATGACCAACAAAGAGAAAGTGAAAACCCCAGATTCAACTTTTTTTTAAAAAAAAATCTTCATTTTATAAATTCTGGGTTTTTTTAAAATATTGCTGTTGAGGTTTAAATGGTTCAGAACAGAGGTCAAATATAAGGCGTCAATGTGATACAATTAGTGGGTCTCTGTGGATTTGATTTTGTCCAGTGAGCAATTTCAAGTCTTATAAATAATTGAAACTGCAATTTAAAGCCTCAGCTGTTCACTCTTTTTGATCTAACAGTGTTCTCTTAGAACCTTATTTGTGGAAGTTAATACCCATGTACTGCTTGGCTGCCCCGTGTGTACACCTACAACACTTAACTGCAGGGAGAGGTATCACATTGAGATTTTAGCTAGGTTTAATAATGCTCTGTTGAGTAGCATGTTAGGAAATATTCAGCTTCCTGCACAACAGAAACCTGTACTTGATAGGTTCTGCGCTCGGTTAAAGTTGCTTCATGGAACTCCATGTAGCAGAGATAGACACTGCTAATCATAATTCTGTTTATCTCTAGTACATAAAAGCATAGCTAATGTAACTACTTTCAAAATAATTTCTGTTACATCGGTCACAGCCTTTTAAATAGCTAAGAATAATTGTTTTCTTCCTTTTATTGTGGGTAGGATAAGGCATTTTGGACTTGTTTCTTCCAAATATGCTAGCTAATAATTAGTGCCTAATACATTTTCTGGTTTTTTTTTTTCCTTTAGGGTCACTTTATTCTCATATAAGCATATGTAAAGCATATACAAATGAACGAACAGGGGAGAAGAGGGGACAAAAGAATCACTGAAGCACATTAATGGAGAGGGTTGTAAGGTAAAGACAAACTGTGCACTTCCCCAAACTTAAAATAAACCACATACGACTTTACTCAACAGCTATCAAAGGAGATTTTTTAACATACCATCCTCTTCACTATTTGCGCCAGTCATATCTGCTAGCTTAGGATGGGACGGTTGCCGGCCATGCCACTTAGGCATCTTCTTTGGAAAACAGGCCACTGGTTCGCTACTCAGAGGAGTGCAGGAGAGCCTAGACAGCATCTTTGACCTCTGCACCGCCACACTATAGTCTGGAGGCTTTAGGTGTGGGTGGTGGGATCCTTCTTTTATGTCCGCTAAAGAAATCCCCATATATCCTGGAGGGGTGGGCGGTGGCTCCCTATATCTAGTGTCTTCCTTAGATGAGGTGACACAGTACACTAGCACAAGAAATAAGCAATGGAAATGTTAATGAAGGAAACAAAGACAAAATAAAAGCATTTTTTTTAAAAAAAACAATGAAATGTTATAATGACTTAATTAAAAACTGATTAAACAAAAGGTAAATGAAAATTATTCATAAAACTCTTTTTTTCTAGAAAACATTCAGATACTAGATTAACTGCCCCGGGCTTTAAAAAAAACTATTATTTTGGAAAATTTATCATATTGGCTGATCTATTAATATGTCACTAACAAGCCACAATGACACCAAAATGACAGGACACGTCATCACACAAATGCCATCCTTACATACATGTGTCAAAAATTGAATGCAAGTAGGTAAATTGTAGCATTTGATGACATAGTCATACATGATGTATGTGTCACAAACATTCTTCTAAATAAGGTGCCAAGATACCATCCAGAGAAGTCTTGCACTAAAGATTCTTTGATTTCATTTTTGTTTAGGCAAACTGTTCATAAAGGGGAAATTTGGATTATGAGGTGTTTGGAGTTGTATTTTTAAGTGATTGGCACCAAAAACAAGACAGATGCATTAAATAATCAGTATTGACCTGAACTATTTGATGAGTGGAAGTTATTTTTTCAAAACCCTACTTCTTCAAGCACCAATGGATTACAAACTGTTTTCATAAGTTACTTGATTCCCAACAATCTATAATTTACTGAACAAAGTATTTAAAAAATAAAAATAAACAGCACATAGTGCAATCAAATGCAATTTAGTTTGTCCTTTCCCCATCCAAACATTATACTATATTTCATATATTTAATATGATCTATTTTTTAATTCCAGCAATAAGTCCATGCAATTAAAACACCCAAATACAATTAAAATCATTGTTTGCCTTCATAAAATTTTGATGTAGTTTTGTTGGCAAAGCTTCTTGTCATTTATTTGTCCTCAGCTTTAAAGCTATCTCATTCTTACTGTAAGAGACATCTACATCTGCAATGCACATTAAAAAGGAAAGGGTTTCAACTGAATGTGCCCACCTGCCAGACTGACTTTTTTGATGCCCCCGAGTGTGATCTCTCTTACAAATTTAGATTTGCAATCTTGCATTTTCTGAAAAGGTAATTTAGGGCCCTAAAATGCTATGTATTTCTTCCTTTTGGAGACAGGCAGGAAGGACTGATCTTGGAGAAATATGAATTGAAAATTTCCACGGATACTAGAGTAGGGATAAGAGATTACTAGGTTTGTAATGCTCCATTGAAAGGCCATTTCTAAACTCTGACCACTTCCATATTTATTACAAAATTTTCCAAGTATATTCCAATATTATATAATTATCAATTATCTCTGACTGTCACCTACATATACATACTGGTTGTCCTCAACTTACAACAGTTCATTTAGCTGCCATTCAAAGGTTAAAGGCACTAAAAAAAGTAATCTATGACCGTTTTTCACACAATCACTGCAGCATTCCCATGATCACATGATCAAAATTTGGATGCTTGGCAACTGGTTCATAATTATGACCTTTGCTGTGTCCCAAGGTCATGTGATCACCTTCTGCGACCTTCTGACAAGCAAAGACAATGAGGAAGCCAGATTCACTTAACAACTGGGTTACTAACATATCAACTGCAGCAATTCACTTAACAACTGGGGCAAGTAAGGTTGTAAAATGGGACAAAATTCACTAAATGTCTCATTTAACAACAGAAAGTTTGGGCTCAATTGTGGTGGTAAATTGAGGACTACCTGTATAAAAAAGGCAACAAATGCAGTCTGAAATCTTGAAGAATCTATTAATGGGGTGGGAGGAGCAAAAGAGGACACTGGAATATTATGGTCTATCTTACTCTTCCTATTCTACACCCGTCACATCTACAAAAGACAAATCAGGGTACATTGCTAAAGCTCCTGAAGTTTCTAGATCAGGTTTATTTACTGTGACAAGGCATGCAATTTGCAGCCATTTCAATTTTAAAAGAGCTGTTTTCCAGAAATGGTTAAAAAAAAAAAACCTGACTGCCAAATGACAGGCTTCATTTTACTGAAACCATTATTTTATTGGAATGGAGTAAGCCTCTTTTGGGATATTAAAATAAAAAGTAACATTCCATTATAAATAGGTATTTTGATTAAGTAGACAGGCGATGATTGTATGTTCATGTTCTAATTCTCAACTGTACTATGAATCTGAGTAACTCTTTTTAAAGTATGGCTTAATTCTGCATCCTTAGGAAAAAAAAAAGTACAGCTGCTAAAATTAGTAAGGCAAGAACAGGGTCAAAGCTGTGAAATGAGTAAGTTTGACTGGGCAGACAATATTGGATTTATGGAGTTCAGTTATAATCCTGCACAAACTTTTAGCAATGTTAGTTTTGTCTTTATGAATGAAATATTAATACATGGCCTCTTGCTTTTGGACATGAAAGTAATGGTACAAGCAAATTGTTTATGAACTGGGTTTCATTCTACCTATTTGTTATATGGGTTATTATTGTATTGTTATCCCACTTTCTAAAACTATGTTTTGATCAACTCAAGGCAGTGAACATATTTAATACTCCTGCCTCTTATTTTTCCCACAACAATCTGTCAGGTGGGTTGGCTGAGAGAGAATGACTGGCCCAATGTCACCTAACTCAGGGGTCCCCAACCCCTGATCCGTGGACTGGCACTGGTCTGCAGCATGCCAGCAACTAGGCCAGGCAAACAAGCAAAGCCCCATCCAAGGAATGCAGGCAGCATGCAAAACAACGGCCCCTCCAGTCCGCAGAAAAAACTCTGCGGACTGGCCCCTGGTGCCCAAAAGATTGGGGGCTGTTGAACTAACTGGTTTTCATGCCTAAATAGGGACTAGAACTCACAGTCTCCTGGTTTCTCGGCCAGCGCCTTTACCACTAAACTAACGAGCTCTTTTTTTTCCCTTTTGCTAAAAGGAGGTTGGTAGTCCTGCTTTTATCTTTTCTTAAACAAAATTAATTATTATTGCTAATTAATTCTTTTCTTTAATTAACATAATGTCAGCAATTCTCTTCCCATTTGGCACTAAGAAATTTGGAACTCTTTATCAGCAGAAAGCAGCATAGAATTTTTTTAAAAACTATAAACAAACTGGAATGCATGGAAAAAAGGAGAAAAAAAATCTAGGTGCTAGAACAGTGTTTTTCGATTTCTCAATATTTATAGTCTTCTGTTTAATTTACTACACCCTTTAATGGAGGCTATTATTCTCTTTCTTCTATTTTCAGAAGATTGTGGATCCATGCTGTCAAAACTGATCGACAAGCTTGTGACCTGACAGGCAAAGGGTGCAAAAACAGTCTAATATGAAAATCTCTGGAAGAAGAGTAACAAATTGCCTAGATAGGTCTGTTCAGTGAGATATGCTTTTCAAAAGCACTTGAAAAAGAAAGGCATTAGGTTTCAGGAGATGGACCCTAAACTTTCAACAAACAGAACTCTAGAAGAATTTTTTTGAAATACCTAAATTGCTTTCCTCATAGCCATGTCACTGGGAAACTGGAGAGTAATAAATGGATAGATAGCTGATTAGGTTAGGCAAACATAGCTTTTCTCACAGAATGTGCAAGGTATACTTTGGTACGGTGATTGTGATACTACGCAGCATATGATTCATTTAATTTGAAATCTGAAATAAATATAGATGTGAAGACAGAATCTAGGAACAGAGACCATTGGATACTGAAAAAAACACTTTTTTTCTTAAACACTGAGCACAATCTACTGTTTCTTTCTATGCATTCTTCCCATTATATCTGGCTTTCTTATGCCTTAAAATATTCCTTTCGCATTCCCTTCCACAGTATATGGGCGTGGCTTATGTGACTGTAGAAGAATGTCATCTTCTAGAATGTAGCACCCCACATAAGTCCTTTAAGAAAGGGTGTTCAAAAGAACCAGGGGACAATTGTACCGTGTTTCCCCAAAAATAAGCCCTCCCCCGAAAATAAGCCCTCCCCGAAAGTATTTAAATGCATGTGCAGCCGGTCCCCATCATTTCCTCTGGTTAGGGAGACAGAGCTGGAAATCAGGTAAGACGGCAAGAGGAGCCCCGTCTTGCTCCACACACCCCAAAATAATAAGACCTCCCCGAAAATAAGGCCAAGTGCTTATTTCGGGGTTCAAAAAATATAAAACGGTCTTATTTTCGGGGAAACACGGTAATAGTACTGCGCTTTCTTAATCCACAAAGAGAAATAAATACATGGTATGCCCATGCCATAGTTCATCTTTTAATGTTTACACTATAATCTATTCTATGTTACTATCCAAGGACAACATTTTGATTTAGTGCAAGAATAATGATTTCTTAAATACCCTTTTGTCTGAAAGCAATGCTACAAATGGCACAAGAGGATATTTTATGTGACATCCTTCATCTTCAATCAAAAAATGGAATTTGGCATGGAGTCTGTTTCTTCTCAAAAATAGTTGTTTCCTACAATAATAGGTGTTTGATTGATGGCCAATATGACATGCTTGGGAAATGATACATGAAGATGATTTCCTTCCTGTCTTGAAGGCAAGGCAAAAATGAATGCACTGCCAAATTGCTGGAGAGAAAAATATCTCAACTGAATTTATTCATCACAAATTTTCTCTCCCGACTGGTGGTACTTAGTGTAAATGGTCAAAAAAGTCAAATTCTTAACAAAAGAACTGCAAGAAATTTCTTATAAGAAAATATACAAAAAGTCCCGAAGTTGACACAAGCTCTCTCTCTTCCCTGCCAGTCAATAAAACATGCAGCCTATTATTTTAAATCCCACCCTTCCCCCAAGGAGATCTGGAGACACTCCAGCAGAGGACTTGAGTTGATTGAAGACATGTGTACAAGAACTTTTTACATGCAAATTGGCCATGAGGGCTGCTGAAACCGCTCAACTACATAATACACAACAGCTGTGGAAACATCCACTGGCTTTTCATCACGCTTACCTATGAGGCCATGTTCTGTACTTGAAGTGACAGTTTTGTAAGCTGCATCACTGCCTGTTTTAGCGTCCAAAACATCATTTTGCTCTGCTGTTAAACTCTCCAGTCCTCTTCGTTTTATGGTCCCATAGTTTGTTTCATGAATGTCTGACAGGGAAGTAGACGAAGCCCAACTGTGCCGAGACTGGTCAAAGTCCATGCCAGTTTTGAGTTGCCGACTACCGTCTGAATGGCTGTGTGACTGCAAATGAGTCTCCTCAGGACAGCAGCTGGATGGCTCCACTTCAGCAATGGCTCTTTCTAAATGAGCATGGCGGTAAGAGTTTAAGAGGTCCCACCCCTTTTGGTTCTGTATGTTTTGAAAATTATCATGAGAATTACTCGAACAAGAGGTCCAGCTTCCACGGCCACTATCTGCTGCTTCTATTGTGAGGTGCTCATGAGAAATTTCCTCGGTACTCATGGAAGATGGGACAGGCAGCCCTCGGATCATTGGAGGTCTAGGCAGCGGCCAGCTTAAACTGAAGACAGCACGAATTAGAAGGAAAACAAAAATGCTATTGAAATGACCATGCAAGCAAATCGGTAGGGACAGAATCAGTATTAAAATTGCAATGTTTTATAGTTCAAAAGAGCAAGGAAATATATTTTGCACTTCCTTCAACATTTTAAAAATATTAACTGAATGTGGCAATAGTCTTAATTATTGTTTGCCCAGGTATATCTAATAACAAGCTTGATCTATGATTTTCTTCTAGATAAAACAATTGCCCATTTCTGCCAAGTTTTCCCAAAGTCAGCAAATATAGTTTATCTTTCTTTCTCTTTTGTCAGTTCAGTGAGAACTGACTAGTAATATTCATATGTTCCTGTTTGTAAATAACAGAAACTACAACATATTTATAAACTCATCTTTGTATTTAAAGGACATCTTAGAAGCAAATTATTATTAAACACTCCATTAGGGGATTAAACATTGGGATCTTTATTTTGTAAAATCCTTTGGTAAGGATTATGTTTGTTTTTTACTTATACACTGCTCAGAGTCACTTAGACAGTGAAATGGTGGTATGTAAATTTGAAAAAAAAAATTAAAAATGTTTTTTTTTTTTTTGTGAAAGGCAGGGAATAATCAGTAGAAATTAAAACATGGGGTTGTGCTGTGCTTCAAAGAATATTATGTAAATATGCCTAGGATTTTGTTGAGAGACCAGGGCCACCAAAGCTTTTAAAACAACAGTCATTCTTCAGTCTTTTGCTGGCAGCAATCATAACAGAAATAACCAGAAGGGTGACTACATACAATGGGCACATGCCTGGAAATGCATCTCCTCCTTGCATGGCAGAACTATGAAACAACTGTTGCCAACCACTGCATCATGTTGTATGTTAAACAAAAACAAAAAAAAACCTACCTCTTTTGTCTTTTTAAATACGTTTGAAGCATGCTATACCAGAAGGAATTTATTTAAATCTCACTTCCATGCATTTTCTCCCACTTACATTATTATCACACCAATTTAAGCTTTTCCAATATGGGGAGAATTCTAAATCTGAGGTTCTTTCAGCAGAAGTGACGGCTTGCCCTTCTGTGAAGTGCTAAACGGCTTTTCAGCAGGCTAACAATCCCCTTGAGTGTGATGACACCACCAGCAGCAAATGACTTGACTGTAACATCTCAATGTTATGGCACACCAGTCAATTAGCACCACCTGTCCTGTGGGAAGGGTCTCTTAAGAGGAAAGGAGGCAGGGAAGAAACAGGCAAAGACCAACCCAGAAGCTGATTCAGCTGGACCTTTTCTTATCCTCCCACAGGAGCCATTAAACCAAGGGCCTTGGGAAAAACCCTAGAGATTTGTTAATTTATCTTAAACATCTGTTGTGAGATTTTCAATGTTCAAATAGCTTATGAGCTGCTTTTTTTTTTTTTTTTTTTTTTGTCCTAAAAGATAAGACTATCAATAACCATCCTGGAGGAAGAAATGATTCTTACCCAGGGCAAGTCTGGTTGTATTCAAGTGGTGGCTGAAAGGGCTCTCTCCTTTCCCCTGCCCCAACTGCATCCATCACCATCGTCTGAGGGAGACACCTCTCATCTTGAAGGGCTGCAGACATGGAGTCAGCAGAACAGTTGCTGACAATGCTGGATCGTGAGGAGATCTCACTATGGCTGGAATCGGAAAAATTCTCAGATTTGGCAGACGGGATCAGGGCATACCCTAAACATGACATGAGAAGACAGCATTGGAGAAAACGTAATCACACCACCATTCAAAATAGCTTTGCCTGAGAAACAGTTTTTCCCCATTTTATCTCTTTTCTTACAAGACTTTTCGCCATTTGTTTTATGCAAGTTCCTTTTGCTCAATGGAAAACAATAAAATGCAACAGAATGGAATAATTTCTTTATGAATTAATTGGAACGTTAAGGGACAAAAACTGTGTAACTTCTTTCAACGATCTGTTTCAAAGAGGCTGTTATGTGCTAAACCAACCAGGACTTTCAAGTGCAGCAAGAACAGCTTCTTCAAAAGCTAGACAAACCAGGAAGAGCCTTGCTTTCCAGTTGATCAAGTAAAAGGATAGTGCAATCAAAAGCAATGAGCCAGCTACAGACTCCATAGAATCGAGTGCAAACACTTTTTCTGCAGGTTGAATGCTTTCTCCCAAAGAAGTCGTTCTGTTTGCAGAGTTATATGCTATACCTCCTGCATTGCTTCTATTTAATCAACATATTAAATAAAGGCATATTGATTTAGCTGTGCAAGTACAGCTTGAATTCTCTGCAAATTTTGTTTCACTCTATTTGCAAACACGGTAAAAGTGCTGGAGGATTGCCTTTGTTTTTAGAAAGACCAGATATTTAAGAAAATATCTAATTATATAGAATTTTAATTTTGTTTCTCATTTAGCATATGATGGTAATATTGGTCTAACATCTCATTTGTGATAAATTGTCCAGAACTATCTCTTTTTCTGCTATGGAGACAGTTATAGTTAACTGTGGCTTTATCAGAATAGACTTGAGGTCTTCTAGTAGGTGTTTGGATGATTTATAATATGAGGGTTTCTTATTATCTAACCATTATATTTAAAAAACCATACTTTTAACCTAATCTTCAGTTTCTGAAATGAGGAATATGTGGTGAAGAAGCTGGAAAAAGAAAAACCAAATCAAAAAATGGTGTGAATCCAGCAAAATCTAGGGAGAAATAAAAATGTGCAGCTTTTTGGTGCCCTCTGATAAGAGAAGCAATTGTACATGTCCTATATTCAAAACACCCTTCTTTCTGGTCACATGATTTGAGGCAGAACTGCTATTTGAGGAGTTGAAAAGAATTCTAGAAGCTTTGCTTTGCCTACTTTCCCTACTACATTGTACGGTATTCTATACAATCACTGTAAGATAATGTGTGTACACCTTAACATACTGCAAGTAGAAAAAGAGAATCATTTGACCTGGTTATTGGTTGGAATTATACAAATATTTTATCTATAAGCTGCATTTTAAAATGGGGAAACGTTTTATCATCTTATTCCATTGTTTGTGATGACCAGAACTAAACCTGCACAGAAAGCATTACAAATTATTTTTGGTAACAGAAAAAAAGATCATAAGCAGTTTAATCCATCATTTTCATTGTTTTAAAATGAATTTAATTTAAAATGTTGCTGGGGAATCTTCAAAGTGATATAAATATGGGGCAACCAGAAAAAAGAAATGTTTTTGGCTCTGCTTCTTCTCTAGCATTCCAGCTATCCATAAACTGCCTTGATGTGGGAAATCTTTGTTTAAGGAGGTAATTGTTCTTTACCAGTCTGAATTAAGAATTATAGGGGACAAGAAAGGAATATAATATTTATGTAATAAAGAAAAATTAAACACAGTGACTATAATTTATTTGAATGTCTACTTTTTCAGTTTAATTAAAAATAAATGGAGAGTGAAATATGAGCTACCTGTCTGTTTCTAGTATTCCTCTGGGAATATCCGTCCTGGCATATACAGTTATTTTTTGTGAATGATACATGCAATAATGAAGATGTCAGTTTACCTGCCAGTATGGAAAAGAATAATCTCTTCCATTGATGTATCAATTATCATTATATATCAACCTTAGAGCTGAGTCACAGTATGTCACTGTGCAGGATTCCTACAAATTTAACCTGCATTAAGTTTCAAGCTTTTTAATCTTTTGGACTATAACTGTTGAAGCTCATATATTCTGTTCTAGATCTTAGCTTTAAAAAGATCAGAACATAACAAAAGTTTCAACAGTTGTATTCCATTTTTCACTTAAACTGAGCCTCAGGCAAAGTTAATCTCTTATTTGAGATTGCAGCTGAAAGCTGATTCAGAATTTAAGGGAAATGTCACAGTACATACAACACATTTATAGTTTTGGCTTTAGCTGATATAACAGACCCTGAAGGTATAGAACAGGGTTGTCAAACTCAATTTCATTGAGGGCCGCATCAGGGTTGTGTTTGACCTCGGGGTCCGGGATGGGCGTCGCCAGGGTGGGCATGGCCAGCTTTACATAAATCGTGTCGGGGGCGCATGTGGTGGCCTGAGCACTCTGCCTGTGAAAACAAGCTCCCAAGCTCTGTTTTCGGCTGGGACGGCCTCCTGCAACCCTATACCAGCAAAATCAGAGTATGCTGCCCTCCCGAGTTCCATTTTCGCTGGCTAGTCCTTTGCTGTTTGGGGGGGGGGGGGGGCGTAGGCTAGATCAAAGCACCTCGCGGACCAGATCCAGCCCCCTGGCCTTGAATTTGACACCCCTGGTATAGAATATGAGTGTCAAATATGAGCATAATATGGAGTTTTGAATGTCTTTTCTTTTTTACATTAAAAAGGTCAAATACAACAAGAGTTGCCTGACAGTGAGATGGGCAGCACAAAATTTAAACAAACAAACAAACAAGTGCAGACGGATTATTTAATTCCTTTTCCCCTTCTGTTGGTCAACTAGAACTACTAATCTCTCCAGATCTGCCAGGTATTTTGGGCCTACCTCCTGATAAGCAACAGGAAATGTTGCCACTCCAAACTATTGTTTACCAGCTTCAAGCAAGGCCTCATCATCCATTCAGAGGGTCAGAACACCTAATATATTCCTTACCCCTCTTTCTGTCTCTTCTCTCTCACAATTTTTCCTCTTCAGTGATTCTGCTTATTGAGAAACCTATAATATGAAATTGAAATACCCTAATACCTAAGGACACTTCACGTTTCTCATAGTAAGTTTGTGTCTTTTTTGCTTATGTATAAAAATGCATATAGGTACTATATATCCTATTAAATATTGTTATTCCCAGTTTAGAATTAAAAAGACACTAGCTTATTTAACAAAACTAGCGATGACAAAGGAAAATATACACAATATCTCTCATAGTGTTTCTCCTATTCAATAGTACTATGTTTTAAAAATATCTTGCGGGCTTGATGATTGCAGAAAACATCCCCCACAATATGTACATTATTTCTCTTTAATGCCTTTTAACAACCTTCTCCAACCCAACATCCTCCGGATATGTTGCAAGAACTCACAGAACTCCCATCAATTTGACCAATGGTTGTGATAAAGCAATGGAGAGGGGAAGGCTGTCAAATACTCTTATTTACAAGTTTCTTTTTAAATGTGGGGTATATAATGAGTTTGTAGATTAAGCGGAAGCAATCACTAACATACGTTCTTCCCTAATATACTGTACTTCTGAGGTTCATTGATGAGATTTGTTTCCCCATTAAAAAGTAAATGAGTTCTCAAGTCAATCTCAACTCCTTATGGTTAAATTCCTAGAGTTTTCTTGGCAGTATCATGCTTCATTTGCTTCGATATTCTTTTGGCTGAATTTTCAATTCCTGAGTCCAACTAATAACCAAGGCTAACTCTTTTCAACAGCTGAGATCAATCAACCAAGCTCAACTATATGCTGCCACTACCAAGGCAACAAACATTTGTATAGTATTTCACTTGCTGTCTCTGAAGGACTTAATAACTCTATACAATGCTCTGGTAATCTCAAAAATTAAATTAAATTAAATTATTAATTTATTACAGCCAAATATCAAAATCTTCTAATTTTAAGAATGTTTATGAAAGGGAAGTAAAACATTGATTGATCATGACTGAGCTATTCAAGCGAGGGTAACATTACTTAAAGGAAAATAGATACATTTACAATAGTTATTTGGCTGTTATGCTGATATACAGTTTAATATCTATATAACTAATATTTGTATGCATCCATTAAAATAATATTTAAGATGTGAAATTAAATGATCTGATTACATAAGTTATGTAAAAATATTATTTAAAAGTAAATACTCTACAACTGTATAAATTATGCTCTATAAATTACATGTTACTTCAAAGACACGCATTTCAGATAAATAAATAACTGTATATATGTTTAGCATACCATACTGATGTTATAATAGCAATTATAGTTTACGAAGTTTTTAAATATACACAACTGAAATTTTTTCCTCTTAGATAGTAAATTGCAAAACACAATCTGAATCTGTATATTATAACTAACTGGGATTCTAAACAAAATATGAAAAGTGACTGATCCATGCTTAAGTTTTTGAAAATTCCTTGGGCGTCCTTTGGACTTCTTTCCAAGTAAATATAGACACAAGCAAACAGTAAGACTTGAATTCTCTACTCAAATTTTATGTTTATGGCTTTAAATATTTCAAGCAGCATAGCAAGCCTTTTTTGCACTGTTTTATTTATTCTGCTAATATAATTGCAATCTGCATGAATTAGCTTCACCAACAGAACTAGAAGTGTATTTTTAAAAAGTGCTTCATGGGAAGTAACCAGCTATGTGACAAAGCAGCCACACCATTATTAGCACAAGTGAATGAATTGCATATGGTATACCATATGATTGACTAAGGGCTAGAAAGAATGATAGTAAAAGCATATTTAAACCAGAATTTTATGTAGCCTGTTAATTATTTATTTACTGACTGTTTTGCCTGATACACAAAGCTAACCAAGCTCCATGGAAAGAAAGTCATAACCTGATACTTAAGAAGGGCTAAGTTTCCTAAAAGATAGCTGGAACAATCAGTGCTCAGAGATCACCATTAGAATTTGTGGCATGCTTTTTTTCTAAATCACCTAAAGAGAGGCAAATGCCCCCCACTTCTACTAATAGATTCATATTAATATTCAAAGTGAACAAGATATAGAAAAAAATATCTTTATCATCTGGCCATTTCCATCTCAAGGGGAGAGGAGGAAATGAGAACGATTAACAGAAAACAATTAACATCTATGAAAATCAGGACACAACAATGCCATGAGCTGAATAACATGACATGTCATATTGTCTTCCTTCTTTTTGGTCTGAATTGTGGACACAACCACATCAGTGAGCTACTGTTTCCATGGTCGCTGACTGTATGCCCCTCGTTACTGGGCCTGTCCTTTTGCTTCTCGCTTCTATCCCTCTCTCGCGTGCATGCTGGCTCCATACGAAAGGTGAACGCTGATCTTTCCCTGGAGATACTTCTTTCCCTGAATCTTCCAAAGGGGGACCCCATTCTTTTCCTGGCTTTGTACAAAGGCTCCGGCTTGCCTCTATCCTCCTCACTTTCTCGCTTTTCGATACTGACTGATCTTTCTGCTGTCTTGCTAGTCATCTGCTGTATTTTCTTTTGCAAATAAGCCCCACCTATTCCATAGCTGCGATGTCCACTGTTCTTGTTGCTTGTTTCACTTGCAAGAGAGGAAGACGAACCAGACAGATTAAGCTGGCAGTTTTCAGACCTCTGTGAGTTACTAACTATAAAGAAAAGAACATATAAAACAAATCACATAAACTGCTTTTCTTCAATATACATAATGTTACGTATGCTTAGATAAAGTACAGAAAGATACACAATCCTGAAGTTAAATAGATAGTGACAAAACTGTGGATGTTTCATTAGTTAAAGGACAGATCATCTAATTTTAGTTCTGTAATGAGATGCTAATCAGTGCAAGGGCTACTTTTGTCAAACCAAAGTCTATTCTTAAAGGAGAAAATCCTGACAACAAAAAATAATAATAGTATTATTAATAGTAACCTTAGGAGCATAAGAAAGTAAACTAAAACATATGTTTATGGAGACGAATTCCAGCAGAAGTAAAGTTTGGCTAGTTTCAATGAAATGAAACTTGCCAACTAAATATTCAAACAAAAAAATATACACAAAGTTCTCTGGCTCTTATTAAATTTATTCATTTTTAAAGCACACAGAAGAACACAGCAGTTTTGGAAGGCTACTGCAATCAATAACCAATGTATCTGTAATTAGGAATTTATCCAAGGCAGCCCAATCATAAAATATCTTGGGCACTATTTTAAAATACTTTAAACACATTTAGATACTATACACAATAAGCTTTTCATAAATGTATTAAGCTTATCTTGTTCTCCACTGTTAAAATATGGCCCAATATAAATGCTAAAATACCTTGAGTGTACTGAAGAAGGCAAAGTCAGATCAATTATGATGCAGTCTCAAGGCTGAGACTGCTCTTACCTTTGCGTGGAGATTCCTGAGGGGAAGCAGGAGGGCTAGAATGCAACGATGATGCCACAGACATGTCATCTTCTGTGTGCTTTTTATTGCTTGGTTCCTCAGATAAACTAAGTGACTTTTGAGGAGAACCTGCACCTATGGATAAAATATTTACACTTATAATTCAGCCTGGAATATTCCTACATATGATTGCTTTGTTTCATTTTGTTTTCCCAAGATACTGTCTATTATTTTTGAACTCTTTCATCAAGTAAATCTGATCAAGACATAATTTGGGGGGGGGGGGGGGGGGGAGAGTAAAATATGATATTTATATATTTACAAAATTGCAAAACACACAAGATAAATTAATCATATTCGTTTTAGTACTAAGAGCCTATTATATGACTTGTAATTTAAAGAGTTTTACTTAATTTGTCCTTTTTAAAAAAAATTCTGAAAAAAAAATTTTTTTTTGACCAACAGAAATCCTGACCTCAATAGGGTAGAGATGCAGCTCTCTAAACTATCTCTACAAGAAAAAAGTGGAACAAAAGTGACACACTCCACCCTACACACAAGAGTTAACAGAATTAAATTATTCTGTGATATCCCTTATTCTGAACATCTTTTACCATGTTATGTAAGAAAGCTGGTTGCAGTTTAATCTGCCCTTATGAAAGGAAGTTACTTTTAAAATCTGACCAAATACAACTACTTCACATCAGTCATCCCTCCATCCTTCTTCCTGCTTCATGTCACTTCCCTTCTCTTAAACTAAATAGTTTAAACCAGGAAGTTCTTGATGAGATCACATTTCAAACACCTGGCCAGCAGTTGCTTGATACTGACTTATAGTTAGCTCTCAATAAACCCACATATCAGCTATATGTTAATAACAACAATAGCAAGATTTAAGTTGAATAATATTAGATAAGTTTGGCTGTCAAAAATATTGAAGTAGACTTAGAAAGAGTCGAGTTATGAATGGCATTTGCCATTTGACAGACAGCCTATAGAATGAGAGGATACCAGCTGTACTTTTATTAAATTTGCATTTTGGGGGGGGGGGGTGTTCCACTATGTGCTATTTTCTCTTCTTTCCATATATAATATAATACCTCTACTTTCAATCCTAGGACTTCAAAAGTACAGTTTTGAAATATATTTCCCATATTCCTCTCAAATAACTCCCACTATAATTTTAATTGTAAATCAAATTTTTTATGTAACTGGGAATGGTTTGTGATCTTCTACTTGCAGCCAAAACATGAAAAGGGACATTGTTGCAGGGCAGGAAGAAAAATCCAAATAGATTTATCCAATTTTGAAAAAGAAAATGTTTTCACAGTTGTTTCAGACTACAATCTGTCAAAACAAAGGCTTGAAGATGATTTGAATTTATGGGATTATTCATCATATATAATATTAGCTTATTTGCCTAAATTTATGGTAATGAAACAAAGACAAATGTATGTGCTCAGAAACAGTTTTGTATATTTACAAAATAAATATGGTCAGATAAATTAATGATTTTTGGTTATTAGGACAAGACAAAATCTCCATCACGGAGAGCTCAAGGTGATTTTTCCAAAGGTGTTTTTTCAAAAGACAATTGGACTTCGTTTTTCTTTGAAGACGTTTCGCTTCTCATTCAAGAAGCTTGTTCAGTTTCCTTGAAATTTATTCAAGGAAGAACAAAGTCCAATTGCCTTTTGAAAAAAGACCTATGGGACAACAATGACCTGGATGACTGAGAATCTCCAAAGATATTTAAGGTGATTTGATGATTATTCCTGGACATCATCTATAAACCTCTTTTCCTAGAACCAAGATGAATTTCAAATCCAAGAAGTCAGAAAACGCAATGCAGATTAAAACTGCAGAGGTTAAAACTAACAAACTGCAAGTTTAGATTCAACTTTGATCAGAGTTTCAGAAAGACTTGCTTTTTTTTTTAATGCTATGTTATATTTTGATATTAGGTTTTTATAAATATATATTTTATTATTTGTACGAGCCACCAAAGAGAACAGTGTAGAAAAAATACTCACTAAAAGCAACGTGGTCTTTTGCTGGTCCTTTTTTCCGAATGGGGTACAGATTAACTGCTGGAACTTGAAGAACTTGACTCATTCTGTTTTGTTGATGTAAGTGGGCTTTTGTGGTTTGGCCAATGGACCTCAATGGCATCGGAGACATCTCTGATGCTTTTGTACCTCGTCTTTCACTTAAATTTTTTGTCACTGACATTGGAAAGAAAAGGAATAACACACACCCAAGCATCACAATTAAAGTATTAAATGGGATGCTATTGAAATAGTAAATGACATGTTGAGTAGAGTACCTCTGGAGTCAATTATACAACGAGCTGTGCCATCAAAATTAGGAGAATATAACACAACTATGATTAAATGGAGTCCCACTGATGGCTATAGGTCCACTCTCCTATAACTAAATCTAAATCCAGTTTCCTGATCTGAATGCAAGACTAAGGAATATACTTGTTCCTCAAAAGGTGTATCCATATTTCCACCAGGTGGCATACTCAACTCACAACAAGTTATTGTATTTCATGTTTCATTTTACTCAAGTACGAACACATATTAAATTCTACATTTGTTGCTATGCTACCAGGAACAATAGATTCCTCATGTCCTTCTTATTCCTAAGAAACTAAGGTTTTAACATTAGAAAAATAAAAATATAGCCCTGAGTACTCAGTAAATTGAAGACCTGATGTTACTGCAAATTATGAAGACGTTGCTAATAAATATGGAGCATACATGGATAACTACATTGAAGTATAGAATATATTCACCCTTTACTGAACTTTATAGAAATAGCACAGCATCAAGCAAGGTCCATTTCCAAGAAAATGGCTAATAACCACATAATGCTTGATGGTCTGTCATTGTATAAAACTAAGTAATTTCTAAAATTAATTATCAATTGTGCATTCAAACATCATTTTTGCATTTCTGCTGTTCTTCATATATAGGAACTGAAAACTACATTTTGGAATTAATTACCAAAATGTGTGTAAGCTTTATTATTACTGTAATATACATGAATGCATTCTAAATGTCTGATTGTAATACTATTTACATATTAAATGTATGTTAATAAGAAATCTATTTTTTTCCATTTTGCATTATAATGGTATAATTAATGTTCTTTTGTGATGATATTTCATCCTTTCTTTTTCTTGGCATTCATACTATGTTACTTTTATTATTCCTTAATTCTACAAAGTGCTAACTTGGCAACAGTCCAATGTACTAAGAGAATTTTGGCAAACACAAAGATTACTAGTAAAAAGAACCTTTTCAATTTTATGCAAACTCAATCAAAAGTCAAATAATTACATGATAATACAGATCAGGTCTTTTCAGAAAATTCTGTATAACATTCTGTTTTAAATGACTCGCATATTTATTTAGTGAAAACATCACCCCCTTTCAATTTTTTTTTTAAAACTTACAAGTGCTGTATGTAGGCTCACACTGAAGTGACATTATCTGGATTTTTTCTTCATCTGTTTCCACATTTAGGTTGGATAGGTACTGTTTGACTTTCCTGGCCATCTGAGCATCTTCATACAACTTCTTTGCATTTAAAAGAGAGCTGCGCCGAGCACGTTTTTTGTGAACCCCTCCTTGAACATCCAACATGTTTGAATTTGTGCTACCCTGACTCAGTGACCTGAAAAATAAGACAGCCATTATGTTTAACTTTGCTTTGATTATGAGGAATCAAAGCAGAAAACACTGAGGCAAAATGTTCTTCTATTAAAAGCGCATGCTGATGTCAAGTTAAAAAGAGATGGAATGTTAACAAATTTGTTTCAAAGTAACTTGCAAAACCGGTAACAGAATCCAGAAAAACATTTCAAATAAAGAATGTAATAAACAAAAACTGGGCAAAATACGACATAGGTTCCTTCTAGTGAATGAAGCGAGGGTCCTTTCAGACTTGAACTGAAAACCTAAATATGGAGTTAAGTTTGTAATGGAAGATGAATTTTTCTAAATTCAGTGATATTAAAAGTAACATGGCCCAGCAGTCTGAAGTAAGTACAAAATGATTATTAACTATATTTCTTTTCCATTCTGTTTCTGACCTTGAGAAATTGAAAGGACAATATACTATAAACATCATCATTTCAAAAATAAGAAAAAACTTCTTCATATTATATTCAGTTGCTTGTAATAATATTCTGAATAACAGAACATTGGTTCAGTATTTTTAAAATCTTTATGAATAAACTGAATGGTATCGCTGTCAAGAAACATTAATTTGACAGTTTTCTGAGATTATTCTATTTCTCAAAGGGAGCAAACATATTTCCTGGGATGAACAGATTTATGTATGAAAGACCTATGTGTACTACTGGACAATCTTCCTTGTTATTTTATGCCAGTTGTCAAGCTTGGAATTGAAGACTTTGTGTTGAAGTTCAATGGAGGAAACTGCTGGAGAGAAAGTAAATACAATCCCCCTCAGCTACATGTATGGATTATGATTTGTGCTTGAATAATCAGAGCATGTTTTGACATGACTAAGTTTACTTATTCTTATTGCATCTAAAATATAATATGGACAATTGTGAATATAAACAAGTTGTATTACTTTTCAAGCCATGTACTTTCACAATTCCCAACCCTACACTTTTTTAAATTATAAAATACAACTGAGATTTCACTTTGATCAGTTTAAACAATATGATTAATATTAAATAAAGTAATAATGCTTGGCATGAGCTGTGGTAACATTGATTCTCTACCAGTAACCCTTACATTCCTTTAAAAATCAACTATACAACATGAAACTTCTTCAACAAGATTCTGAAATTTAGCAAAGGGCATTGCTAGTACTTGCAATAGCCCCATTTGTATGGCAAATATTTAATGTTTAATATTCTCTTCTATTAGTGTTAAATGTTCTTTATATTTTTCTAGCAAGAGTTTGAAAAAAACATGTTTATCATTAAATAAAGTCATCTATTCCAAGATGTCAAATAAACAGTAATTAAAAACTACAAACATATTTTAAAGAGGGCATAGATACAAACATTTCACAATAAAAAAAGATGAATCTGAAGTTTTTCTTCCTTTTTTTTTAAAGGCAAGAGAAAAAGAATCAATAATGGATGTTCTGGTAAGCTGTCGAAGATCTCTAAATTACAATATAGGAATGAAGAATTATTTAGGACCTCTGTCATACAATGCAATAGAAGGAGAGAAGTAAAACTAAATAAGAATTGATTTCTAGAATGTAAAGCTGGGAAAACTGAAAAAAGGAGAAAGCAAATATCAGATTCTAAAATGTGAGTTTTAGATCAAATAGGTAAGATTTCTTGTTCATTTTGATACAGGCTATTAAAGTTTCAGATGATTTCTCTTTTAATATTTCTGAAAAGAAAAAAAATAACTAATTTCAAGGCTACAATTATTTCAAGCTGATGCTATGTACAACATGTGCTTTAAAATCTTCTTTGGAAGATAGTCATTTATTACTTTCTGATACGCTTATATAATTCAAAATTAAAAACATAATATTAAATACAGAGTGAACATTCATCAACAAAAATATCTTATTTGCATGAAAGAGATTTTCAAACTTTGAAAGCATTTATTTCAGCACAGCAGTATTTCAATAGCATATTCTTTAAAATATTTGTGCTGAACAATAAACGCTGGAATGTTTTGTAAAGGTAAAAGATATATGAATCTGAACTATGGGAAGGAAAAAAAGGATACTGAATTAAACAAGCCATACAAAGTTAAGTTAATACACATAATGGAGAAATGGGTTTAAATAAATGCAAAATTGTAACATTATGAAATCTGATTGCTAATTTATTAACATTAGAAAAAGCAACAGGTTTAGAATGTTGCACACATTTTTCATAAGGAATTTCACAAACTACAAGCTGAAAAGGTGAAACAACTAACTAATAGCATTCAAGATTATAAACCAATTTACCTGAACGATATGGATATATTACGGATATATTTTAACAGCTCGCCAACTGAAAATTGGTATGCATATTTTTCTTAAAACAATCATATTATTAAGCTCATGTTCTTTGATTTTTGCAAAGTAACCATTTATACTAGTTGGAAGGAAATGGGATTTTGTCTCTTGTTTTCCTACTCTAAGCAATCAAGAATAAATAACTATTCATTCTCTGCATCACCTTCACCTGTCCCTGTGGGAACACAAAATTCCAAGTTTAAAATACAAATAATCTATTAATTTTATAAATAACTCAAGGTGGCAAACATATCCAACATAGTTTCGTCCTCCTATTTTCCTCACAACATTGTGAGAGGGGTTGGGTTGAAAGAGAGAGTGACTAGCTCAGAGTCATCCAGCTGGCTTGCAAAACTAAGGCAGAACTAGAACTCACAGTGTCCTGGTTTCTAGCTTGTTACCTTAAGTACTAGACCAAACTGACTATTATTCTTTGATGTACATCCAGATGGTCCTTGACTCATTACATACTATTGTGTCAGAATAGCAAAAAGACTACTATATTGGTCTGGTCACTACATCATTAAAAATACTTCAAGATGTGGAGTACATTATGTTTTTGCTACTTATACAAAGATGGAAAGAAAATAAATCATAGTCCCTAAATTCACATATATAATAGATTGGAGATGATTTTGTTTCACTGAAAGCAATACAGCTGAATTTCATAAATAATGCCAAATTCTATGTACATGAATATGGCATTTCAGATATGCCGAGTGCAAATACTGTACATTAGAAAAGAAATCTATTACGTCTTATTGGAATTCCTTTGTTTTAGCAGGATCCCTTCTATGATGGCCATGGTTAAGCTGTAGCTAAACTTCTACAGAAGCTTGTAATACTGATGAACCAGAGCCCAGAGCCATGTATAGCTGATACTTGTCCTAATCTGTGGGAACTGGGCATCTCTCAACTTCAATATAGGCCGTTCCTGGCACATTTCAAGGCAACAACATTAAGTCATTCCTTTTCCACTCCTAAACATTAAGCAAGCTTATTTTTCAAAGAAATTATAAACTATGGAATTTCTCTAAAGTTCTGGTATGTGTGTATGTGCTAGATATCCATTATCAGATATTTGTAAATGTGTGGTCTATATTTCTTTAAATCTTCAACCAACACTTAGAGTAAATCAGCTGTCAATAAAAACGTATTATTATTACTATTACTATTACTATTATTATTATTATTATTATTATTATTATTATTATTATTATTTATCTGTACCTAAATTGGGTAAATTTCAAGGATTTTAAAATAATCACTATGATTTGCATATAATTTTGATTTTGTTAATGCGTGGGTTCCAATTTGTCATCATAAACCTGTGATCTTAAATTTGGAAATAGTTAGAACAAAGTATTGCAGGGTTAATAAAATGCATGCTGTTGTTGAGGTGCATGCATTAATGATGATGCAGAATGTTAAAAGTTGCATAATTTTGCTTTAAGTCTTAGTTGCATTAATCTCTGCACTTACCCCAAACTCCTCCACCTCTTCTTCCTGTAACCAAGAGCCATATACAATGAAGCATGTATTTAAAAAAAGAAAGCAAAGGGGGGAAAATCACAGTTGAGAGTCAGAAAGGAAAAGGATGTAGACAGGAAAAATAAATGAAAATTTTGCTCAGGTAAAAACACTTCTCAAACCAGTAAAACAATTTTTTATAATGGAATACAGAGACAAAACTTGTTAGAATACATGGCGAACACAGAACACACAAAATACAATGATCTGGGCTTCAAGGACCATGTTTAGGGAACAGGACAACAGGCAGAGGAGCTTCCAGCTAAATGTGGGTATAGTTTTCTAGAAATAGTCCCTTTTTCACCTATCTTCATATGTAGAAGATCAAAGGTAATGAACACTATCTGTTTAACATAATTTTAGACCAACTACTATTTTAAAAATATACTGAGTTACAAATTTATCAATTTAAAAATGATTTAATTTAGACATGCTGAGTTATGTTCTAGTTTGTGCAAGATATACTCCTAATCTAAAATTTTATACACTGCAATATATCAAACATAAAAAAAGATTTACTAGCTATATAAGCATTTCAGACCTCAATGCAAATATTGTTTGCTTTCCATTCACATTTACATAACGATGAAATTAAACTAAAGATAAACATGGAAGTACAAACATGCAATTATTTATATTCCACACTTTTTTATTTCTATTGCCATACCTTTGTCTGAACATCACAGCAGGATCCATATTAGCAGAAGTCATTCTGACCACCTGGCGTATCTCT
Organism: Arizona elegans; assembly: GCA_022577455.1. Classification (NCBI taxonomy): domain Eukaryota; kingdom Metazoa; phylum Chordata; class Lepidosauria; order Squamata; family Colubridae; genus Arizona; species Arizona elegans. The sequence goes on along the minus strand of JAKOOJ010000003.1, from coordinate 82,027,219 downwards.
TTAGCAATCATTCTGAGTTTCTCAAAATTTACCAAACCATCCACCTTTGAATCATTTCCTGTACAATTAAAATATGTGGGGAAAACATTTAAGATTTTTTAACATACTTTTGAGGCTGTCAAATTACTTTTTTTATGTATCACAACACATTACTTCATGTTAATATCCTTGAACGCAAGCAAGAAGTCGCAAGAAGCTTTAAGACAAGAGAGAGGTGCCAATCATAATTCCAAAATACCCACACCCATTTTTTTAACATCAGCAGTTGTCAGCAAAAAGAACATATAACAATAGATCTAAACCGCCTCTGAATTTTTAATAATAAAAGGAACTGATAGCAAGGACTTATCTTAATTTCCACCACTACTTGTTAGTTTGGGAAAGGGATGTTTGTTTTTCCCAGAATTTTCAACTTTTTCAGTCTGAGAATCGATTCTTAAATACAGATCCAAATCCAAGAGACATTTTTTAATTGATACTTTATTCTTCATAACATTTGGAAGCCAGGTGGAATACAAGTTTAATAAATAATAGTAAAACATCTGTCTATCCCAAGTCATTGGGAAGGACTCAATAGATGTACAAAAATGACAAATCTAATCTAAACAACTGATTATGCAACTAAGTGTAATATATTCCATAGATAAGGTAGGCCTCTACTCATAGTGGAAAGTTGAAATTCATTTTTGGTGGGCCACAGAGCTTTAAAACAAAAATAACTGAATGCATTATATTTTTAATGTGTGTGTCCAGACTTGCCTTCATGTAGAAATGTAATATCTTTCTTGACCACTGGGAATAGAGGGATAATTGGAGGCTGCATGCTCTGACTGCTAAGGATATTGCGATACTTTGCCATGTTCCTAGATGGATCAAAAAGATCCTGAAGATCTCTAAGGTGTTTTTCATATTTGCTTGGTAACTTTTCCCATGTACCTCTGAGTCGAGCCACTGGTGCCAGATTAAGACCACTGAAAGAAATAATTTAATAGTTAGTATTGTACTGATATGCTTTATCAAAAACATACTTTTAAAACAGCAAAATGTTAACAAAAGCATAGGTGCTCTAACTACTTTCTGTTGGAGAGCCAGCAACTCCTATCTGAAAATGTTAGGGAAGAAAGAATTTCCTACAAAACTACTTAAAGAAATCCCTCTTAGCTTTGAGAAAATTACTTCTTGCACATCAGCAACTTACTTAGATGTGATTTTGCAATCTTAGATCTTGCAATGTGATGGAGCACCACCATAATGTAACAGAAGCATTCTCTTTTCTCCTTACATCTCTGTAGTGGAAGAAATATTTTCACCTCAAACTGCAGTTAATATTACACTGGAGGTGATAAATAATAGCTATAGTAATACTGGATTAAGCAGATATTCTGGATAGCCTTAAAACTTTTGCCAAAGTATTGTTATTATTTTATGCCTTTTGAGTCAGTTTGGACTCTTGGCAACTGTCTGGACAAGTCCCTGCAGTTTTCTTGGCAGGGTTTCTTTTAGCAGTGGTTTGCCTTTGCCTTCTTCTTAGGGCTGAAAGTGACTGGCCAAAGACACATAGCTGGCTTTGTGCCTAAGACAAAGATAGAATAGTCTCCCAACTTCTAGCTTGATGCCTTAACCACTATACCAAACTGGTTCTCCTAACAATGTATTATTTTATAAAAATAGTGACAGAACTGTGGCTTGTAATCTCTGGAATATTTAATCATATTGGCAGCATTTATCTATAAATAATTTCTACCAAAATGAAAACCTAAGTAGATCTGATTGTTAATATTTTCGAATACAAAGGTCCTTCTGAGTCAAGCTCAATTTTTCAGGATTACATGGACGTGTCCATTTTCTTGGCAATAATGCAGAAGTTGTTCTGGGCGCCACCCCATCCCCACCCCAGTTTCCAAGTCTAGCCCACAACTCCACTATAGAAAGTGCTTGGATTGCCATGCAATTGGGACTGGAATTTCTATTGCCAATTGATGCAATTGTAAAGTGCAATGTCACATGACTGCAACGTTCAGCGATGGAAATCCCAACATTCCCAGTTGCTGTCATACCGCAGGAGCACACAAGTCATTAAACAAGAAGAAGGGAATCCTATGCAAGGAGCATTGAGGAGAGAACAGGATGCATAGGTGGACGCTAAGAAGTAGGGGCAGAGTTTGAGGGGCTGCAGACCATAGAGCACAATCAGGCCAACAGGAGCTGTGGGCAGGCATTAACTTTCAAGATCAGCCAACCTCCTGGGGCTATTACTGTTTGAGAAATAAAAATCAAACAAAAACTTTTATAGGCCTGCAAATGGATTTCTACTCCATACATCTAAGTATCCACAACTAAATTTTTAAAAAAGCTAAATCTAAAATTTCACTAATATCACTAATAATAAATAAATATTTAGGTATCGTGCTCATCTTAAGTCTGCAAATAACTTTTCAGTTTGTTGGATAAAGTCTATGATCTTCAAATCTACGTATATTCCATTTGCAGTTTCCTGCTCCTCTTTTATTTTTTTAAAAAGAAAATAACCAACCTAATAACAGCAAACATAGAGTTGAAATTCTTGCATTCTCTGCAATGAAGAGCGATTTTTATGAAATGTTTTACAATCTTCATCCTTTTCAGCTGATTTGTTTCAGATAGAATTTCCGTAGCAACCCAAAACGTTTCTTGATTAATAACATCCTCAAATTGTTTCAAGTTAGTATTTCCTGTTTTAGAATACAACTTATATAATTCATCAATATACTCGGTAGGCTCAATGTTTCGAAACAATTCAAAGTCTCTCATTGAAAGCTGAGTAGCCACTTCAATAGTACTCAGCTGTAAAAGTGAGATCTGGCTCTCTCTTAGCAATTCTTGAGCATCTTCATCTGAACACAGAGTCTCTGTTTCCATATTATTTTTCAAATAATACCTAAAAATATAGTGAGAAGCATATATGATTTAATGGAGTTAATAATTTTGCAGAATTATAGTCCAATGTAATAAGCTAAATAACACTGAAGAAACAGCCTTTAGCAAAGACAAAACTTTCCCTTTTCACCCTGTTGCCCTCAATATCCTTTTAAAATTACTGTGGTTAGATACAGATTTGTAGAATGAAGGAAAGGACAGGAGAAAAGTTCATTAATACAAATGGAGAGATTTGGTATTTTTGCCCATTACTCTTCATTACCAATCACAAGGCTTTTATATAAATTACTCATATAAAGTACGATTGACCTTCCACAAAAACATCATTAAATGTCTACACTATTTTGCCATGGCTACATTTATTCTTTGGGAGTTACTTCTAAAGCAGATTTTTCATTTTCCCAGAAACCATGTTCCTTTTTGGAGTGCATTAGTGTACAATCAAGGTTAGAGCTAGATTAAGTCAATATTTTTATCTCTGATATAGTATTTCTCAGCTATTATGTTGTTGTTGTTGTTGTGATTTTTATATTTCATGTTGTGAGCTATCTTTATTTTAATTATAAAATATCTGTTGATGTAACACTTCATTTTTACTTTGGTTTATTTAATATAATCTGGCAACTATGTATCAAATCAAAGGCAATAAAATCTGGTTATGGTAAGAAATGCTGCCTCTTTTTAGTATTTTTTTCTCTGTCCCAATTGCAAAATGAAATATTTACCTCCCATTTAGCTGAATTCGGTCTGCTAACTTTGAGAACTGGTCAGGAAGCCTTCTCTGTTTGATGACTCCTTCAGTGCTCACAGAAACTTCACACAGAGAATAGGTCTCTGGGGTTCCTGTCAAATTGAATTCATGTACTGCGTGGCTTACAACTTCTTTTGCTGTGGTGTCTTTGCTGATGATAATGTAACAACTCTGTTGATCAGCTTTGAAAACTCTTATAACCTGGTCAGGAATGTCTGAGATTAAAATAGAAGAGTTAACACGTTAACTTATTTCCATGGATGATGCATTATTTCTATTTTTAATTATACATATTTCTTTTTTAGCCTTTATAGAAAACTGACTTGCAATAAAATACTTTCCATAAATACGTATTTATTATTTTGTTATTGGATAAAGAAAGCACACCTGGCTCTGTACTTCATTTCTCTGAGGTATGAATCCCTTTTAAAAGGCTTTTAAAAAGCCTGTAACTATTTTGGAAGTTTTACTCCTTCTAATGGCTATCAACTAGGTTATTGTTTATCTGATACTTTGCTTTATAGTGTTACCAAGGAAAGAACTGTAATTGTTAACCTGATGTGGATTATGAGAAGAAATAAGTGTCTCATAAATCAATAAAGCTTACTAAACTTCAAGTATAGTGTATTGATTGCTTTTTCCTTATGGATAATTCATTCTTTGTTAAACAGCTTTGCTACATGATATACCTTCTGGTTTGGAAAAGCAAACAGAGAGGGCAAGGGCATATAATTTAAATGGACTGACATTTTCTTCTAATGTTTCTACTCTGAACAGACATGAATATACAAACTCTCTGCAAAAGACTGAATTTATAAAATAACCTTTACAGAATGATACACAACTGTGCCAAGCACACTTCCATCTTAAAATCTGATTCAAATATGCAATGAAAACAAAAGGATGAAAACTTTCTCACTGTATTTCAGTTACAGATTTAAAAGAGAGGACCATATTCATAATCTCTATTCATATAAAAACAATTTCACTACATGCAGAAAAACTGTTGAACCTCAGACCTTTGAGAAAAACATTTAGAAGGCTTGTCTAAATGTTTGTTTTCTTGACATGGTAGCTTTAAAAAATATATGGAACAACACTGAAATCTACTATCTGAAATAGTGTGATCAATGAAGCCTTGAGATGAGGTGGGCGACAAACAATTTTAATAAATAAAAAATCAATCAATCAATCAATCAATCAATCAATCAATGCTACTATTAAAACATTCACATTTTTTTAAAAATAAAACCATTAGGATGTTAGAATACTTACAGTAAAAGCCAACTGCTGCAGAACGAAAAAGGGGGGAAAGTCAGAATCTAGATGTTATGCCACAAATAAAAACATTTACATGATTTCCTGTAATAAAAATCTAAATGTTTTGTACAAGTCAAACATAAAGTGCTTGTGTCTGCCTTTGAGTCAGTGTTGACTCCTGGCAACTCTGCTGTTTTCTTGGAAAGATTTCGGAAGTGGTTTGCCGTTGCCTCCCTACAAGGGCTGAGAGAGAGTGATTGGCCAAAAATCACCCAACTGGCTTCATGCTTAAAGCGGGACTAGAACTCCCAGTCTCTCAGTGTCTAACCTGTTGCCTAAATCAATGTACCAGATTGGTTCTCTTATGCACACAAATGGTGCTGAAATGGTATTTAAAGATAAAAATGTAAACAATATGCAGAAACACAAGCAGGTCAAAGGCTTTTTTATGGAGCTCTCTCTCATAAACTTGCCAGGAATTAATATGAAAACAGATATGAGATTTTTAAAAGAACTGACCTACACTTGGGAATAAGTTTAGATAGGAAATCACAAGCTTGCAAATTACTGAATACCCTCTAGAGCAGTAATTATCTAATTCATGTGGCTGGTATTAAACAAATAATTATAAATTATATTGGTTTGTCCGTTTCAAGAAAAGCGCCCCCCCTCCTCAATACTGTAATCCTTGTTTCTTAACTTTTTTCTCTTAAGACTCTCCTTCCTACTTTTAACCATTATGGAGGACCTCGAAAGAACTTCCCCTACCCAATGGATTATCTTGGATATTTACTCCATTAAAAATTCAAATTACTACCATTTCTCACAATTATTTGATAGGATTTTAGAATTTTATTTATTTTCAACATAGGCTGGCAAATAATTTTGATTTCATAGACTCTGGCAGAATCTTGCCAGAGCAAGATTTAATGACAGTCCAAATAACCCAGTTACCCCCACTGTCAGGGAGCTCATACTAACTTCCGCGTCTTTACTTGGAGTGGGGGGGGGGTTCTGGAATGCTGACATTTTGGGGAATCCCCTGGGGTCCTAGGACCACACTTTAAGACTGCTGTGTGGCATGAGCAGAGAACCTGTAGCTTTCTGATATTGGTGAAACAGAACTTCCAAACTGCATGATAAGACACAATAAATCAGCACTATCTAAAAGGCCATAGGTTCTTCCTTTCCAGTTTAGGCATTTTGTGATAATGCACTTTCTTTTAAGAAAACATTTTACATAATTTTGTCTCTTAGGGAATTAGCAGACACCCAATTCTTAGTATTTCATATTCTCCAGATTCTACAAATTATATTATAGAGTGTACCAAAAGTCAGGTCCCACAGCCAATTTATTATGTAAATTACATTAACTGTTCAATTTAGTTGCCATTTTCTTTTAAACATTTTATTTTTCCAATGCATAACCTTTTTAACATTCCTAAGTACAGTACATTTTTCTCTGAAAAAAAGTATTAATAAACACATTGTATTGTATCTGGCCTATGGGATCTAACTTTTAGTACTATCTGTAAATTAAAGATATTAGTAATCGTGTAAGTATGATTCACTTTTCCTATAAATGCATACATTTAAACAAATTCTGTTTAAATATAGGTGCATTTTATTCTTGTTCTTACTTAACTACAGAGTATTGGTATTTATCTAAACATGCTAGAAAATTGATACTGTATAGCTACGGTTTATCCAGATATACGTATAAGGATGGATCAAAAGATTATAGCAAGTACACTGAACATATATATGAAACTGCTGGGAGGGTAGCTTGAGATGAGATATTGTCAATATATTAATGTCATCCATTTACACAGTGACATCCTGGCCAAGCCCACTGGATCAGAGTTGACAGCCATCACTGTCTGAGCAACATAATAACATCAACTGTGGTAGTTATTATTGATTGAATCACACTAGCCCCCAAATTAGTGTGTGAATTCTAGGTTCTTTGGCTTCTGTACCCAGTTTCCAAACTGTTGATATTTACCTGGGAAGCCTTTAATGGAGCATTTCCAGGACCATGCCAGAATTACACCCATTCAATCCTACGATCGAGAGGAGGGCTTGTTGCAGCATCCCTCTGCATTAAGGCATTCTTAACATGCCCCTTATGTTATCAAATATCCCTCTCTAAGCGCACCCAATCCTGATAATATTTTCAGTTAAAGCAATTTTGCTCTACTGTGAGTTTGTCCCTTACAACCAGAGTAGCTGGCTTTAAGGATATCTTAAAGGATAAGGATATCTATGATGAGTTTATTAATGGCTTTTAATATTACTTTATGTTATACTTTTACTTTCATTTTTCTATTTTACAACTGACTTGATTGCACTGCCCAGAGTCCATTAGTTTTAGGTGGGTTATAATCTGGGCAAAATATACCATTAATGAACTCATATTACTACTCATAATACTGATTTACAAACAACCATTAACAACTAACGCTTTTTTTTTCCCAATAGAAGATGAACTTTAGACACATATCACAATAAAAAGAGACTTATTTCACCTGAAGGATTTGAAAAATCCAACATGCTAGTTGTGGGTTGCAGGAGATCAGGACTGCTAGATGAAAGAGTGCCAGGAATAGGCATAATTGCCAAACTATGTCTGCACTGTCTTGTTCCCACAATGCTGTCATCTTGTGACTGGCTTACACTGCCATCACTGTAAGAGAGTATTAGAAAGCTGTCAATATAGATGACCCAGAAAAGAAATTGTTTTAATAAAAACATAAGTGATGGAGGAACTCCAAAGGTACTTAGAAGTGCTATAAAAGTCTGAAATTAGAGACACAGATAGAAATATTCCTTGTATAGAAACACTCATATTGTTGATATAAATGAAGAAATAGATTATTTATGGAACTCTGGATTAAGTAGTAACATTTATTCTACTTGGCCTTCTTAGAATTGGTATAAAAGACAAGACTATGATACAGGTGGTCCTTGTTTAACAACTACTAATTCAGCAACCATTTATGTTTCCAATGGCACTGAACAAGGGTAATTATGAGTCCTTGAAGTTCTAGCCAGAGCAGAACCCCATATAACTGTGATGTGCGCCTTCAGCATTTGATCCAGATTTTCAACAGCTACAGTGCCCCATGGGCATGTGGCCACAGTTTGTGACCTTCACTATAAGTCAATGGAGAAGCTGGCAGGAAGCTGGATCATTTGAGTTCCTCATTAATGACCCACGTTTCTTGCTTAACCATGGACTGCCAGAGCTGCTGTTGCTAAGTGGCACAGTCATGAGACCTTGTGCTTTATGACCATGGTGCTTAGCAACAGAAAATTTATCCCAAATACCATCATTACCTCTAACCTGAAAGAGTGCAAATTCCTTTTCTACAACACTGAATTGAAACCTTCCCCTGAATGCTAATAAGATCCTAATAAAGATAACTTTTAATTCAGTTTCTAAATCTAGACATTATGTTCTTGCATATGTATTGATACTATCCTGCTTGGAATAATGAAAATGGGTTCTTTAGTGTAAAAATTCTAATTTTTATTAGTACTACAGCTGAAGAATTTGATAAACAGGGATTTCATTTAAAAATCTCAAGAACTAAATAAAAGAGTTGACTGGATAAAAGATTGTACAAAGTTGGATCACCAGTAGTGCTCATTTTAACACACCTCAAAACATTTTCAGTTCCCTTTTTAAAAAAAAAGTGTAATGTTTTATCATACCTGAATAGTTTTGGAGGCAAGATACTGAATCGTGTCTTGTCTAAAATTTTCTTGATTCTGTTTCTTCCTCCAGACACAGTATTCGCTTTCATTTTCTTGTTTGCTTTCTCACGTGGAAACATTTGTTCCACATCTCCAGGAATATCTGGGATGGAGTAACGATTATTTTTCTTTTCTGCTATTTTGGGAATATGTGGAACTCCATTCTTCTCCTGTCCTATCCTACTAAGTAGTTCTTTGAATACTGTAAAAATGTAGAAAATATATTCCTTTATTAGAACACAATGCTTATTTAAAACTGTATTTAGTATCAAAGGTATTTAAAATTCACAGTAAGTCAAAGAGAACAGTAGTAAAACTTAATCAAACTCTCTCTACAGAAATTTTGCTATACATTAGTACCAATTTAATGATGTGCAGCATGGTGACAGTTTTATTCAACTTTTCCAGCAGATGACCACCCATTTATTTTTACATAATTAAGCAGCCGCCTGTCCCAGGAGTTATGGCTAATGATATTATATTAAACTAGATTAGATGGATCAAAAAAATCAAGATGTTATTTTAATAGTGGTAACTTCATAACATACACAACCACGAGATAATTCATAATTTTGAAGAGGGAGGCTGAAGAAGTGAAATAGGTGTCTTAAACCTCATACCTTAAATTCCTTCCCACAATGTTTTAGTTCGGCCCATCATAAAAGTGCTCTAGGCTAGGGGTCCCCAACCCCAATTCGCAGCCCTCTGCCAGGCCACAACCAGTTTGGAACCAGGCCACAGAAATGGTGGGCAAAGCGGCATTTGTGAAAGTGGTGTGCACATGCATGAAACAATCCCTTTTTCCACCCTCCTGCTGCCATTGCTGTCACCTCTGCCAGTTCACCAAGCCAGAAAGGTTGGAGACCGCTATTTTAGATCAGGGGTGTTGAACTCAAGGCTCAGGGGCCGGATCAACCCACAGGGTGTTTGGATCTGGCCTGTGGAGCCACCATGGTGCCTCTGCCAGTGAAAACGGATTAGCAAGCTCCGTTTTTGGCTGTGATGGTTTCCTGGAATTCTCTGCCAGAGAAAATGGAGCTCAGGAGGGCCATCCCAAGCTCCGTTTTTGCTGGCAGTGTTGCAGGAGGCTGTTGCAGCTGAAAACAGCTTGCCAGCCCATTTTTGCTGGCAGAATGCTTGGGCCACCACAGGCACCCTCGACATGAGTGACATTGAGCTGGGTTGGGCTGGGTGGGGCGGGACGAGACGGGACGGGACGGGACGGGACGGGATGGAACAGAACAGAACAGAACAGAACAGAACAGAACAGAACAGAACAGAATTCTTTATTGGCCAAGTGTGATTGGACACACAAGGAATTTGTCTTGGTGGATACGCTCTCAGTGTACATAAAAGAAAACATACACAAGCCCACCCTGGCCACGCCCACTCCAACCCCCTGAGATCAAACACAACCCTGATGTGGCCCTCAATGAAATTGAGTTTGACACCCCCTGCTCTAGACAATGATGAAGATGATGGAGATGTGAAGTGTATACACTGCACATCTCTGATGGAGTACATAAAGGAAAAGGTATCTCTGAGCTCAACTGAAAATACCTGGAAGTAACTCTGAAAGTTAATCATGCTCAAATTATTGTATGCCAGTCCAGCTTTTAAAAAAGTGTGGTCCTTATCACAGCAGGGCTGTGAATTAGGCTGTTTACAGCTTGCAGTCTTAACTGCTATGATATTTACTTGTTATATTGGATTAGAAAGTTCCCCACATTTATTTTATCATTTAAAAATCCAGTCCCTTTCTTCCAAGAAAGAATTATTTTTTAAAAAATTAACTGCACTTAGGATCTTGGTCAACATCTCTGCAAGATACTCACCAAAAATATTTGTTTTTACAGTGATGGAAAGATGAGTATTGTTTCTCAAGATTTCAGTAGCTTTTGAAAATGTAATGTTCTCAAAGTTTTGCCCATTTACTTCCATTACCTATGGAATAACACAAACAAGTTAGGCCTGTAAGACACCATGCTTCTCAAATACTTTAGTACTTGATAACTTTAGTATTGGATCAGACTGAATTTGAAATTTGATTACAAAATCACATTTTATTCATCTTAAACATCATCAGATTCAGTTCTTTATTTTTTTTCTCAGTACATAAGAAAGAGATCTAATAGTTTGGCTTCACTAAGAAATGAAAACCACATTGGATCTGGCAATATTGGCCAACTACCGTCCTGTCTCCAACCTTCGCTTCATGGTGAAGGTTGTTGAGAGTGTGGTCACGCGACAGTTCCCACAATTCCTGGAGGAAACATCTTATCTAGATCCGTTCCAGTCGAGTTTCAGGTCTGGGCACAGCACGGAAATGGCATTGGTCGCGTTGGTTGATGATCTCTGGAGGGCTCGGGACAGGGGTTGCTCCTCTGTTCTGGTCCTGTTAGATCTCTCAGCGGCTTTTGATACCATCGACCATGGTATCATGCTGCACCGGCTGGAAGAGTTGGGGGTGGGAGGCACCGTGTTGCAGTGGTTCTCCTCCTTTCTCTCCGACCGGTCGCAGTTTGTGTTGGCAGGGGGGCAGAGGTCGAGAGGCCTCTCATCTGTGGAGTGCCGCAGGGATCGGTCCTCTCGCCCCTTCTGTTCAACATTTATGTAAAGCCGCTGGGCGAGATCATCCGTGGCTTCGGGGTGAGATACCACCAGTACACTGATGACACCCAGCTGTACATCTCCACCCCAGGCCACCCCAATGATGCCCTTGAAGTGATGTCCCAGTGCCTGGAGGCTGTGCGGATCTGGATGGGGAGGAACAGGCTCAAGCTCAACCCTTCCAAGACTGAGTGGCTGTGGCTCCCGGCATCCCGATATAGTCAGTTGACTCCATCACTGACTATTGGGGGCGAGCCTTTGGCCCCCACAGAAAGGGCTCGCAATCTGGGAGTCCTCCTGGATATGCAGATGTCCTTGGAGGAACATCTGACAGCTGTAACCAGGGGGACCTTTTGTCAGGTTCGCCTGATTCGCCAGTTGCGGCCCTTTCTTGATCGGGATTCCCTGTGCACAGTCACTCATGCCCTCGTCACCTCTCGCCTTGACTACTGCAACACTCTCTACATGGGGCTCCCCTTGAAGAGCACCCAGAGGCTCCTACTGGTCCAGAATGCAGCAGCGCGGGTAGTGATGGGAGCAGCATGGTGCTCCCATGTAACACCGCTCCTGCGCGAACTCCCAGTGGTCTTCCGGGTGCGCTTCAAGGTGCTGGTTATCACCTTTAAAGCGCTCCATGGCATCGGGCCTAGCTATCTTCGAGACCGCCTGCTGCTACCGACGACCTCCCATCGTCCCGTGCGCTCCCACAGAGAGGGCCTCCTCAGGGTGCCATCAGCCAATCAATGTAGGCTGGTGACCCCCAGGGAGAGGGCCTTCTCTGTGGGGGCACCTACCCTCTGGAATCAGTTGCCCCCAGAGATAAGGAGAATCCAAGACCTTAGTGCCTTCCGCCGTGCCCTTAAAACCCACTTTTTCCAGCAAGCCGGGCTGGCTTAAGAATAAATTTTAAATGTTTTAATTGGTTTGTATTTTTAATTTTGGGCCAAATTTATATATATTTTAATTGTTTTTAATATTTGTATTTTATGTTTTTTAATTCTGGCTGTACACCGCCCTGAGTCCTCAGGGAGAAGGGCAGTATATAAATTTAAAATAAATAAAAAATAAATAAATTTTAACAAAGTTTTCTAGTTATAATTGGAAGGATAATAATGTATTTTGGGGGAGGGGGGTTGCAGGGGCATCTGAAACCAATAGAAAAATTTTTGGTCAGTATATTCAGCTGAATGTGTATGCCTATCTGTGTGTCACTTAACAAAATAGATAAAAAATATAACTGTTAAAATTTAAGCTCACCTGATCACCACGTTTAAGCCCAGCTTCTGCTGCTTTGCTTCCTGATTCCACTGACTCTACAAAAATACCAAAACCTTTTTCACTTCCTCCAAGAAGACTGAAGAAAAGTGGTGAATCTCTAGAAGGCTTTTGCAAGGTGACTTGTCTCCACTTTGCTTTTGCGGCACATGCAATGTTTAATAACCTGAGATGTCCTTTCATTTTCTGTAAATGGTCAGACAAGCAAACATGAATGTTCTGCATCTAAACAACATGAAATCCTAATTATTAAGGAGGAACTTATATAACCATTAATACTCAACTGTCATTGAATTTCTCTGATGGGAGATTTGTGAATTAACAAATAGGAGTTTTAAATTTGCAGTTTCATGCATCACACACAAGCCACACCCATCCCAGTTCTGCAAATGGGAAAAACTTCACGAAACATTACATGACAGCAACGTGATGCCGAGAGTTTGACACCTGTGTTCTAGATTTTTGACAGGAATCCTGTGCACCATGGATATCAATCATGATTAGGCACAACTCTGACTATTCCTGCCAATTTCTAAGAGTGACACAATGGAACCCTTAGAAGGAATTTTGACACCAAGTAGGCGGGGGAGGGAGTGCCAACTTAAACTACTTCAGTTAGGAACCAGTTCTCACTGGTCTTTGTCATCCACATTTATGGATAAATATCTACCTTATTACATGAATTAAAAACAGCTGTTCCAAAGTCTGCATCTCTTTGGGATTGGAGGTCCATAAATAGTGTTGAATACAAATTGAAGACTGAGCCCAGGTAGCTGCCTTGCATAATTTCAGCCCCACCATTCTTGTGGACTGATTTCAAGATATAACTGCTGCTTAGTTGGCTCATAATAGTTTAAAAAAATGATGGGTAAAGACTCCCACCCCACTTGGAATATCAAGAACAAAGGCCAGTATCTTTGGAATTAAGCAGCTCTACACAGATTGAAAGACTGGAGAGATCTTTTAACACCCAAAGTTAACAAATGAGCAAATGACCAATTGAAGAAACATTCAGAAGAGTAGAGTCCTGTCCAGCCATCCTGTGGTACCCATGGACCACAAGATTCCCACCAAAAACCTGTCAGCTTTAAAAAAAAAAAAAAGGAATGCAGCTTTGTATAGGCATAAAATACCACAATGTGAGTCAGAGACCACAGTGAAGAACAGTCAAATTGCTCAGAGTAATATTCAGATTGCACAGGACTATCCTCCCGATGACCTTGATTCTGGGTTATTTGCCAAAACTGTGATATAAAAGAAAAGTCCAACAGTTTGGGCTTAAATATATATACTTTCCTGAATGACATTCAAAACAGAAATATGAATGACTTGTAGGACACTCTTCTAAAAATGTTTTGAAGGTTTTTTTAAAATTTTTTAAAGAGGTCTTAGAAGATATTAATATAAAATGTATAGTGTATAATAGTTTATATTGGGTCCTACCGCATTTTCCAAATGTTTTTCAAATTCTTCTAAAAATCTTGTCATGGCTGGATCTCCTTCAAAATCATTAAAATGGTTATTCACCCATAGCAGTACAACTCGAGTAACCTAAGAACAAATATAAATTGACATTTCAATACAATTCTACTGCTATTTCTAGATAAAACAATGCTTAAACTGTTTATCATTTCATTTTATGAGTTTATCAAATTTTTAAATTACAAATTTAAAAAAGGAAAAGTATCATTAGTACAATACCACACAGTAACCCCTAGGGACACAAGGATCCATGTAGTCTCAAAAGGATTTGAGAGCAGCCCTCACATAATTTAAAAATTATAATTTATGACACTCAGAGAAAAGATCAAATCACATGAATTAAATATAATAATTTTAAATAAATATTATTTCAAATTGAAAATAACGTAGGTTTATGGATGTTTTCTTGCAGCTTTCAGACATTTTAAATACCCAAAGCTTCCAAATGCTGTTATGCTGATAATGAGTTCAAAGGCTAAGAAAACAGGAATATATTCTTCAATTTAGCTATACATTACAGCCCAATTACTTCTATACCGGCCATTTCCCTGTTACTTTATCAATCAATAGCAAGAAACTCCCAGTCACATAAAATGTTACTCCAGATTTTGAACTGCAGTAACTTTGTATACAAAAATCAACATTATTTATATTTTTACAATTTCTCAAGTACACCAACTAGTAAACTTTTAAAATACTTTTTATACATATAGAGTGTCCATCTGAAGTAAATGAGGGCACATGAACTACTTTTTTTCTGCCCAGGAATGGCATAGCATATTACAAAGATCAGAAGGAAATCCTACCACTCTTTATTATTCATTGCTTGTTTTTTTTTTTTTAATATTTATATTTTTTAAAACAACTCCAACCCTCCTTTGGCAAAAGCTAATTAGATTGAAGCATGTTTATTTAAATTAAGAACAGCCAGAATAAACTTAATTTGGGATGCTACTTTTTGATAGCATAGCATGAATAATTGCATAGAATTTGTTCCTGTTAAACTTTCTCAATATACTTCAGAGAAGATCAAACACCTCCAATAAGGTGCAGCAAAAAATTCAAACTAGTTTTCATCAGTAGAAGTAACATTTATTTCAAACATATGACAATTAGAAAAACCAAGTTAGTAATGTCTAATTTAGGAACCAACCTTGTCCCTGAGACTGTCAACCTGAAACCACTCTAAAAGTTTGTCTCCAACTTCCAGAGGGCTTGACAAAAATGTTCTGAATGTTAATAAAAAGTCTTCAATGTAAGTTGGATCCACAATAGAGTGCTCTTCTATTAAATGCATAATGAGGCGTTCAGGTGTAGCCTTAAAACAAAGAGATTGCAGTGAATATCCTGACAACTTAATTTTGTAGTATTATCAACCATAATACAATAAGAGATAGTACAAATAAATATGATTCCTAAATGTCATTCATAAACTTTTATGCTAAAACATTTGCCAACCTATCCTCCAAATTTTTCATATTAAAATCATTCCTTATAAATATTTGCTATCCCTTATTATTTCATGATAAACTCTGCCATTATTTTTCACCCATGCACTTAAATGTGGTGACTACCATTCCAATTTCTGATGCATCATTAATGCATTTCTAACCTAGCTACAATTATTTTTTAACAGCTGGGCATGAGAAGCAAGATGTAGCACTTTCTTAACTCAGCACTCACTGTAAGAAGAAAGTTAGATATATCTAAATTGAGAGTTTGGAGAGATCAGAACAGAAAACCTATATTATCTTCCTTTTTGGGAAAAGAAATATACTCGCTGTTATTTGTCAGGTGCCCAGGTAACAACAGGGATGTCTTATTTAACATCAGCAAGATATTAGAATCTTAGCCAAAGACCAGGTCAATATAATAAGCTATAATAACTCATTTTATTCATAAATCTTACTAATAAATACTATAAATAAACATTTAATTGTACAAATTTTCTAGACATTTATTTAGCATTATAATTCATACCATTTCTACACATTCAAATACTAAATTCCTTTTATACTGTATATCTTTGAATTAAAGAATCCCTTTGTCAGGCTGGTGTAGGGAACTCCAAAATTGCTTGTCCTTGGAGACTTCAATTTATTACCCTGTCATGTTGAGTTATAGTCATGTCAGGAATTTATGGCCTCTATGGTAATCACGGACTGTCCCAAACAACAGAAGGCTGAATGCATTACTGGGGTGTGTGTGTGTGTGTGTGTGTGTGTGTGTGTGTGTGTGTGTGTGTGTCACACATTGCATTTGCTTTTAGTCTCGGGGCAATTGCAATGTGATCTGGTTTTGAAGATATTACCATTAGTCTACTGATCATGTTTCAGCTGCTTTTGATAGAATCAACTATGGTATCCTTTTGGACTGGCTGTGGAGTTTGAGATTGAGGGACACCATTTTGCAGGGGTGTCTCTTTGGCAGCCATTCTAAATCACTGTTGATAGAGGGGAAGTGACTGAGGCCAGAGACTCTCACTTATGGAGTGCAATACATCTCAATGCTCTTGCCTCTCTTTTACATGAAACTGTCGGTGATCCAAAGTTAGAAATTAGGTGGCTATATAAATGTTTTAAATAAAGAAGTAAATCACCCATTGGTTTATAGCCATTGAGTTACTTTAGATCTTGATTCTGGACCAAGTAAGTGATGCTACTGAAGTCCTGTCCCAATGTCTGGAGGCTGTGTGACTCTTGAAGCAAATAGATTAAGACTCGATCCTGACAAGACTATATGGCTGTGGATATTTAAGTCCCCTTACATATGAGAATTTTCCATCTTTGCTCTTGGATGGGATTACATTTCCCCATTCAAGACTGCTGTATGATCTGGGGATCAACCTGGATTTGCATCTCAAATTACAGCAATGGCCAAAGGGCTTTTGCACATGTACATCTAGTGCACTAGTTGCACTCTTTCCTAGAATGGAGACCCTTCAAATAGTCACCATAGTCACCTCATGAATGGACCATTGTAATGCACTTTCTGTGGGACTGCTCTTGAAAACTTCTAGGAAGTTCAAGCTGGTCCAGAATACAGGAGTACAGGTAATGGTGGGCATACCTCAGTATGCCTGTGTGACCACACTGCTCCATAAAGGTGCACTGGTTAACTGTAAGGTTATGCATACAATTCAAGGTACTGGTTATCTCCTATAAAGCCGTTCATGGCATAGGGCCAGATGTTTTATCTGATAAACCACCTACCATATCTCCTGCAAACTGGTGAGATTGGGGCACAATGGATCAGGGGTTCCAATGATCAAGCAGTGTTGTGTGGGGGAACTCAAGAAATGTGCCTTCTCTATTGTGTACCTGCCTCTAGAATAATATCCTCCAAGAAATTTGGATAGCTCCCACTCTAATGATATTCAGGAAATTATTAAAGACTGACTATTCATACAGGTGGATGGATGGAGCCCCTGTAGTGTGATTTTTGTTGTTGTTGTTTAAATGTCTGTCTTAGGCCACTTACATATCTTTTTCTTTCTCTGTATTATTTTTCTTTTTTTAATTGTAAACTCAGAGATATTAAATGTTTGGCAGCCTTTAAATAGTTTACATAAATAAATAAAATCCAGTAATATAGTTCTTTGAGTTATTTAATAATCCTTTATGATAAGAAACAAGATTTATCCTCAAGACCAATCTTATGATATTCATAAAAGCTGGAGATTAATGAATCTTTAGTAAGATATCATTTTTTGATTACCTTAATGACAATGTGTCCTTTTCTGGTTCCACTGCGGTCTAATTCTCTATGCTCCTTCACCATAACAATTTCTCCTTCTTCCTCCACTTTATGTGTATTTTTTTCAACATGGTTTAATATACGCCAGTAGTCCTGCTGGGCTATACATACAAACTGTTCCAAAACAAGAAGGACATTTTAAAAAACAGCAATATTATGTAAAAATATATTGCCAAAAATTCTTTTAATACAATGAATAAAAATCAGGTCATTTCCAGCTTGTTTCTTAAAGATAACTATGTGTTAAGTTCAATCACAAATAATACATTCCATAGAACAGATCTGATTGAGAACTGGATTTTTAAAAAGAAAATGGTCCTATTCACGTTTCAGTGGAAGACAGCTATCAATTAACTAAAGATTAAATAATAAATAGTTGTGATTTGAAAAAGTAGTGTTATGAGTAAAAACATTATAAATGAAAGTTGTAATCTGTTTCTAGAATCTATGTATACCAGGGGTGGGCAACTATGGCCCTTTTATGACTTGTGGACTTCAACTCCCAGAATTCCTGAGCCAGCCAAGTTAGGTCAGGAATTCTGGAAATTGAAGTCCACAAGTCATAAAAGGGCCATAGTTGCCCACCTCTGATTTATACTATAAACTCTCCTGTCTTTTTGTTTTTAATCTTCAATTAGCCAAAATGAACATATACCAGAACAATTTTCTAAATCAAATGGGCTAACTTAAAAAAATGTTTTCAAATTCTGGACCCATGACTCCTGTGGAATTGAAATTTCAACTATCTTTACAAAAGTTGTATTTGCAGTGGGTTATGGGTTGTCTAATAAGTGCTGCATCCAGCATCAGATCAATGGACTTCTAGTCACAGAAAATTGGGAATGGGCAAGAAAGCAACAGAAATTTGACTGGTATTAGGCCTGTCACAGTGGATAAACTCTTGATTATTTTAAAGGATAATATATTATGACGGTTTATAACAAGCTTCACAAAGGTAAAATATTTTACTCTTATATCATCTATCTTACCTGGCAATCATCTACTTTGGTCCTAACCACACCGTTCATGTGTTGCTTTTCCAGAGATGGGGTAATTCCAAAACTATTTCCCATACAAAGGCTTTCTGTTTTCCCATCAGGATAGCTAATTTCCACAGTGCCATTTAGAATAACATACCAAGAATCAAGCTAAAGTTTAAAAAAAAAAAACATAATGCAATCTCAGTTATCTTGCTATGAATCAAAAATTCTCACTCAACAGGTAAACATGAGATTTGATACAAGTCCAGTTTACACTGCAACAGTAACATGACAATTCATGAAACAATAAATAGATTAAATCAGAGTTATGTTAATGATCATTGCCTTTATTACACAAAAACAATCAGAAATCAATAGAGACTTAAGAATTTCTGTCGATTACCACACTCTACAAAATCTTATCTTATAGTAAACAGCCTGTTCTTATATGACACCTAACCCCGCTGATAATTGCAAATGGATAATGGGCATATTGTGGCTAGGTAGAAAATATATAGCAGAAGGATTTGAGAAACTAAATATAAGGTTTGTAAATATGAATATAATATTTCCAGAGTAAATATACATAAAATATAAAGTACATAAAATTAAAAAGTATAATAACATTATCCAAATACATGTTAATACAAATACAAGTTGTACCAACTTGTTCAGTGGTACAAGAGTATTTGAGAGCTGTGGAATCTAAATTTTCACCACAAAACAATAGCAAGAGTATATAGCTTAGCTATCCTCATGGATATTTTAATATGCTTGTCAGCCAAAAAAGACTATCTCTACCTAATCTGACCCATTAGGGAATACTAACATTGAGAACTTCTCATTATATATATATAATTATGCCAAAGAATTATATATTTCAGTAAACATTATTCAAATGGTCATCCTATTTGTTCAATAGAGAAACTCATGTATAATATAGTAACATTTCCATGGCAACATGCCCTACTTACTTCTTGCCCATCTTCAAGGATGATGGCTCCTGCTTGCTCTACCACTTCAAATATCATGACAGAACAAAGTTCTCTTCTTACTGACATAGTCATGTTTGCAAATGCTGGAAGCTGATGCATAAATTCCAGTAATTGTTCTAGTGGAACGAAAGTTTCATGTTAAATTTAAATGAAATACTTTATAAGGTAAAACTATTATGTACATTGTCAAATGTTATTTAATTTTTATAACAGGACTGAATTTCTATCTCTATCATCCATCAATTCAAGCTAATTAACATAGGTAACTTCACTGACTTGAATTCAATTCTGGCTTTCTACATTAAAAATGTACTTTAATCATATGGAAGGGTTATTATGTACTACATCTTACACTGAGGGAGAGAGGGAGGAAGAGATTAAATGCATAAGAACAAGACTTACCATTAAGCACTATGCAAAAAAAGTTGTAACTATTTTCCTACATTAGCATTTATTTATTTGTATGCATGCATGCATGTATCGATTTAAAAAGACTTACACAGCCGCCCATCTAATATACAATAAAACTGAGCAGCAAACAAGGACACAATAAAACATAAAAACAATTCCCAGCAGTCCAAAACAAATTCCTCCACCACTGAGCATTCATATTTACTAGGCTCTAACCCAGGGGTGAAATCCAGCAGGTTCTGACAGGTTCTGGAGAACCGATAGCGGAAAATTTGAGCAGTTCGGAGAACTGACAAATACCACCTCTGGCTGGCTCCAGAGTGAGTGGGAATGGAGATTTTGCAATATCCTTGCCCCAGGAGTGGGGAGGGAATGGGAATTTTGCAGTATCCTTCCCCTGGACTAGGGTAGGAATGGAGATTTTGGAGTAACCTTCCCCTGCCACGCCCACCAAGCCATACCCACCAAACCACACCACGCCCACCAAGCCATGCCTACAGAATGGAAATTTAAAAAAAAATGGATTTCACCATTGGTCTAACCACACACTAATCCAGTCAGTCCTTAAAGAGAAAAGCCAATTTTCCAAGGCTTTCCAGAAAGCCAGAAACATTGGAGGAGGGTGTTTCATAGGACAGAAACAGCTAAGAAAAGGTTCATGTCCTAGTCCCATCAGATGACAACATTTAATGGAAGTGTCCGGGAGCATGACCACTCTATCCTATCTGGTAGAACAGATAGATACCCTTAGAGAGAGGTGTTTCACAAATAACCTGGTCCTATGCTATTCAGGGCTTTAAAGATAATAACTAACATCTTGAATTTCATCTAGAAAGTTCTAGTGCAGTTTACAAAGCAATGGCATATAATACAGGCATAGTGCCTAGATCTGCAGGTGCCACTCCATTCCAAACCCAATTGTAACTTCACTATCATATTTAAGGGTAGGCCTGTGTATTGAGTGTTGCAGTAATCCAATCAGGAAGTGATCGAAATGTGGAGAACAGTGAGCAGAGCTTCCAAGTTGAATTGGTGCAAAGGCCATCCAGTCATGGCTGACACGATCTAGGGGTGTTTTCCATTGCTTCATCTCACACAGCACTTCCATAAAGCAAAATGCTATACAGGATCCAGACTCACAAGAGATTCTGCATAGCATGATCCAATCACGGCCCTTGTCACATGCCTATCTCAAGCAGCAACCTGGTTTTCAGCTGGATAGTGTGTCACAGCCTTGGTAAAATTTCCAAGTTCCTTCTACAACCCAATTACGGTGGGATGATTGAATACTACCCATCTCCCTACAATAGGGGATAATTGCTCAGAACTCCAGATACAAGAGAATGTGAGGCCACCATAGTTGCCAAGGTGGTCATGAACTCCCAAGCCACCTCTGACTCCAGGTCCAGAGAAGGCAGGTAGAAATCCTCCATAAAATAAGCCTGGAGAAATCTATCCCGAAACTGGATAGATTTGAGAAATTTGATCGGGGAGGAAGATAAGCAAGCAGCAGTCCCAAGTGATCCCTATAACCCAGTTTCATAAACAGTTCTAGATTGGCTATGTCTGCGGTAGTATCTCTAAAGTCCACCAGGATCCCTAAATGACAAGAGCCACATTTCATCTCCTGCCCAGACTTTCAGGTGATGCAAAACCCAAAATCTAGGAAGAAAGATTTGTGAGAGAAAACAGCCCTTCCCATACTCAATCAAGTTTAAATGATACATGCCAGGTCTTTGTTCTATAAGCAAGTCATCAATGAGATGAGCTTTATTACAAGGAAACCTAAGGTTAAATAACAACAGTCAGAATCCAGAGCTCCTAAATCTTCAGGAACCAGATCTTGGGACTATATACAAGAAATTAGAATGTAGAATTGGCCACTTTCCTTTAGGGCATGACCCATCATATCTCCCACCATACCTTCAGGGTTCCATCTTGAGTGCATTGTTCTCCCTGCTCTCGTTCTCCTACATAATTTATTTCCTTCCCCATGCCATTCCACTCCCAATAATGATTGCTATTTGGGTAATTCATTACTGCATCTCTATATATTAATTGTAATAGGTTGTACAACAATATAACAGATTTATTTATGGAGGCAATATTTTTATTTCTCACCAATATCATCATCTGTTTTGTCAGCAGGTTCTTTTTCAAGACACTCCCGAACAACATCTCGCCCTAGCAGAGGATCGGATGTTCTGTCAATGTCTTCATCTTCTTCTTCTTCATCTTCAGAATCTACAGGCGCTTCTGGGAGACCAGTTAAATCTACATCTCCCATCTCACTTTCTGTAGCCTAAACATACAAGCAATAAATAATATTTAAGTGTCTTAAAGTTAAACATTTATGCATATGATGCTGGCTAATTGACTATATTTTATTTCGAAAGGCAATAAATCCTATGATCCATCCGTCAAACCACTCTTAGGGAAATCAAGTAAAACCCATTACCATTAGTTAAACAAATACCAACACAAGCAGTTATGAACCTGTATCTTACATATGGATATCTGACTGACTTGCTGGATTCTAGATTATTTGTTTTTAAAAGTTACTTCAATACTGCTTAACTCTGAAATCAAATATTTAAAACCTATTCAACAACAGGAAAAAGTTATTTTAAAAAATATTGGTTCATCCCAAAAGGATTTTATTAATAGCATGGTTGATATCAAAAGCAGAAAATCTTAATACAATGAATTTTAACTAGATCACATAACTTGCCAGAAGAAAAAAAATATTGATATGGCGATAAGAAAAACTATATATTCAAATATCATACAGGTGAACATTGTTTAACAACCATTCATTCAGCAACCATTCAAACTTAGAATGGCACTGAAAGAATGGTACTTATGAGTAGTCCTCATACTTATGACAGCTAGAGAGGTCCCACAGTCACATGATTGCCTACAAGCAAAGTCAATGAGGAAGCTGGCAGGAGGTCACGAATGGTCACCACATGACATCCTCAAGTACGGATCATGATGTACGTAACTTGACAATTTTAACTAGAATGGAAGGATTTCTGTCGCTAAATAGCACAATCACATGACGTACCACTTTACAACTGCATTTCTCAGCAATGGAAATTACGATCCCAGTTGCTGTTGTTAACCGAGAATTATCTGTATCAGATTTAAAGTTATGTACCAAAGTCATGTCATGAGATGTGGATAAATTTAAATCCAATCCCAACTTTATCTAATCCTCAATTTGAAAAGTTCCAGATTGCTTTTTATGAAGGAAAACAATATTTTTCTTCATGAAATTCTTCACAATCTATCAAAGCCTCAATTAATTTAATTCCTATTTGGCTAACATATAAAATTGAGTAAGAGCGATCAAATTACAAAACTTTAGCATTTCTACAATTTTTCACCACAAGGATTTTTGTTTTGTTTTTAAAAATACCGAATTGTTCTTTAAGAGAAAAAGCAGGATTTTTTTTGTTCCTAATACTAAGGTGTATCTAAGAATTTTCTAGCCATAAATTATTTGAGGCATTAATAAGAGGTACGAGAGAGATGGGCCAATGTTTCTGACTACATAGCATGAATTAGGAAAAAATTTAAATATGGTATGTTTCAATTGTCTTATTCTCTTGTTTCACTACTCTAATGCATTTTAACCACAAAATAAAACTTGGCTGATCTGAAAAGGCACAGAGGAAAGAATTACATGATTTAAAAGGGGGGGGGGGGGAGAGATAAATTCTAATGTTCAGTTTTTTCTGAGGAAAAAAAGTTAGTATTTCTGGAAGAAGGAAACCTGTTGAATTTGTATATGTTAGAGTAAGGTAGTCTAACATTCCTAATAGGTTCAGAAGAAAATAACATCATAACTAGAAAAAATAAACAAATATTCCAGGATTATTGAGGCCTAAATTTGAAAACATTTAAGACCATGGTACTGCAGAAGCTAAGAAGCTTTGCATAAAAGAAATATTACTTAAAGTCCCATTTAAGAAAAAATATTAATATGACCAATAATTAGTATTTGCTGGACAGATTACATAGAATAATATAAAAATAAAATCCAAATCTGTCTATCATTAATATCTTCCTAACATGCTAGTTGACTTTGCTGTCTTCAAAAGAGTGGTCTTTGTCTTTTAAATGTAGATGGTCTGCTGAATCTTATCCTGATGGGTTTGTTCTCCTATGTTGTGCCATGAGTTTAAGAAGTGGTTGTTTTGTTTCCCCAATGTACAGATCTGCACTGTACTGCATATACCACATTGTGCAACTCTGTACATTGGGGAAACAAAACAACCACTTCAAATTGATTCAAAATTCAAACTGAACAGCCCTCTCTCAACAGGGGGGAGAATAAGACATCATCTACAACATGGTGCTTTCAGAAGTTCCAGAATGCTTCACACCTTTTGCACTACTTAGGTGACCCTGAGGACACAGGGTCCTCCAAATGGCCTCTACAATTATCTAAAAGGATGCTAATGACCAGCTGTCTGCAAGAAATATAAATCCTTCCATTCCCCATCATCCAGTCAGAGCTAAAGAAGCTTCTTGGATAAGAAGAGAAATATCTTCAAAGAAAAAGCAAGCAAGTCCAGTTGCCTCTTGAAAAAGCATCTTTGGGACAACCATGTTCTGGATGATTGAGAATCTTCATAGATATGATGATTGATGATATTACCCAGTGCTTCATGTAGATATTTTAAACTGGAGCCAAGAGAGCACCAAATCCTGCAGAACATCACGAAGTAGCGGTCAAGGATAGGACCTCTCACTATGATCAATTGGAACCGGTTCAGAGGAAGAAGAGAATCAGCACAATTCAGTGCCATTCACCTCCAATCACTTCAGCTGATCTAGAAGGTCACTATGGTCAATAGTATTGCAGGCTATCAAGGGATCAAGAAAAGCCAGGTGCACTAGTCTACATCCAGCTTACTCCAAGGGTTACACAAAAGGGTGAAAGTGCTGTCTCTGTCCCACATTTAGGTCAGTATCACATCGTACAATTTCTAATATATAAATATACACATGGATAACAGCCCTTATATGTTGTATTTATTGGCTTAAAATGAACCTTTAATTCTATTCCATGGGACAGATTTTGGTGGAAGCTGTGTCTCATATTTATTGACCAGAGAAAATTTTATTTATATCACAACTTGTTCCAATAAATATGAGTAAGCTTACACTATGCAGTGCAGTCATGTCATGATTTATCATTTTTAGAATATACATCATCCAAGGATCAGGTTACAATACAAATAAAAAACATGTCTTCCGAGTCAGTACAGAAGTACAAATATTACATCTCTGCTGCGGTACATTACCAAGTTCACAATGGTAATGGCTAACACAATGGCTTAAAGATAATTTGGGAGAGGTCCTTTCAAAATTAGGATGTTGTGTACCTCACTTGATGGTAATGGTGGTGGATAGCAAAGCTCTGCTAGCAACATTTGATGTAGAATTTGTTTGATTTATTCCTCAGATCTTCAATTTCATAGAGATTTTGGGAGGAAGATAATCCATGCAAAAATTAAAAGGAACATAAGTGGGATTTGTTTAACAACTGTCTCATACAACGACTGTTTGCAATTATGCCAGTAATGAAAAAATAACTCTGCAACCAATCATGTATATCTATAAAGCAAAGAAATACTGAAGTAAGATCATAAAGTGAAATGGTGTAGTTGCCATTTCACTTTAGTGGCCTCTTTGATTAACAGCCAATTTACCAGTCCCAATTATGGTTACATATTAAAATATTCCAAACCTATATTTTTTATAGTATTATATTACTGTTTTCTGATATTTAATATTGGGGGGAGGGCTACCTTGTGAACCAACAAACGGTTATAGCAGCAAGTTTAACAACTGTGGCACAGTGGATTCATGAGTCAACACTTCTACTTAATATTTATCTACTGGATATTGACTATGTCAAAAATCTATTGTTTTTCTATTCATTTCCGACCCTTGATCATAATAAAAACCCTCAATTTCATGATTTCATATGTTTCCATCAGATGAGAATTCCCAGATGTTCTGCAGTCTTCCAAATCTGGTATTCTCAGAATTACAACCTTTAAAATTCCCAACAAGAACAGGAAATTTCAGTCACGGCACTTTCAAAATTCACCTACTTACAGAAGGCAGATGTAATAAGGCAATGATGAAAATAATATCCAAATTATTTAAGCAAAGACTAAAAACTAAACAAAATTATTATATTGCTTTTTTAGAAGCAGAGAATGGGAAGTACACAAGTCTTCCGAAACATAATATGTTTTTCACAGCAAGTAGATTTTCCTCCCAGTCTGTAAAAATTAAAATCTGTATGCCTATCAGAAAAGCAAAAGAGAATATAAGGGAAACATTAAGCATCCCTCTGCCTGCTTCTTTGTTTAAATCAGATATCCAAATTTAAAATTCACACACCAATGATAAGATTCCTCATAATAAAAATACTAGAAGGATCATCTTGTGACACAGACATTTGGAAAGAATTAGTGAGATTTTCACATCCACAGCTGGAAGTAATTTGCTAATAAATTTAATTAAGGTGCAAATCTCATATGGTAGAATATGATAAAATTCTTATAAACTAGCAGCCCAAGTTAAGAATTAAAAATTTATGTCCCATCCATTTCAATTGAAAACTTAAGCACATAACTATATATAAATCTGTCCACTGGAAATCCATGAAACTAAAGATGCTTAAACACCTACTGAATTATACCCAAAATAATTATATAAATATAAACATGACATTGAAAAGACTAATGATCCCTGTTGAAACAGGTTTATATTGCAATCTGTGTAGGCAGGTTGAGTGCTACATATATATGCATATGTAAGCATTCATAGGGCTTCTGCCTTAGATATTATTGCACCAGCCTTAATAAAGTCTTTAAATTAAAAAAAAGTAAGGCAGAGTACATGTAAACTAACTCCAAATAACACATACTGTCCCATTGTTAATTTGACTAACCATGGGTGAACAGATTTATTTATGGTATTTTAATGCCACCCAACTTCAAAGAGCTCCAAGCTGATTTGGCATTTTTCATTCACCATATGATTTTTTATAGGTTATTAAGTAATATATAATAGTCCAAGCATGTCACAGTTTAATAATGTGAAGCACATAGCCTGTGAAGAATTTATTCACATGCATAAACCTGATAAAATATACAAGTTTTTCTGCAATCTGCCCATTACCACCATTACCATTATCAGCACTGCTGATTTAGTCTGATAAAGCAATTAGTAATATACAAGTTTTTCTGCAATCTGACCATTACCACCATTACCATTATCAGCACTGCTGATTTAGTCTGATAAAGCAATTAGTAACTTACTGCACAGATAGTAACTAAAAGAAACTATTTTTTGACATATCTAGTGCCATCACATTACCATTTTAAAAGAATTTTTTTCCACTCACACAAAAGGAAAAAACAATAGAAAGTGACAATACTTGAAATTGATTTTTATCAACCAAAGCATTAGAATGGAACTGGAATGGGAATGGGGGTGGACTGGACTGGACTGGACTGGACTGGACTGGACTGGACTGGCAGCATGGGCAGAAGGAGTTTGCTGAATTGGGGATAGGAAACTAAATATAAAGCCAAATGAATCTTGGTTGGATTAACCAAATTCGTAAGCCTGAGTTAACAAACATAGTTGTGTCCACACATTTCCATACTACAGTGAAATGCTAACTACTCCACTCTAGACAAATTCTTGGCCAATTAAGAATTCTATTCTATTCTATTCTATTCTATTCTATTCTATTCTATTCTATTCTATTCTATTCTATTCTATTCTATTCTATTCTATTTCAGTTTAGCCTAGCTTGTTCCTAATAGTCAATTGCCTAAAGCAGTGGTTCTCAACCTTCCTAATGCCGTGACCCTTTAATACAGTTCCTTATGTTGTGGTGACCCCCAACCAGGGGTGGGTTCTAAATTTTTTTACTACCGGTTCTGTGGGCGTGGCTTATTTTGTGGGCATGGCTTGGAGGTCCTGTGACTGGGTGGGCGTGGCTAGCTGGTCATGTGACCGGGTGGCCATGGCTATGTGTATAGGGACTACTCAGAGGGCTGAAAAAAGTCATTTCTGACAGGTCCTCGCACTTTTGACTGGTCCTCACACTTATGACCATCCTCACATTTATGCCCGTGCAGCATTCTTAACAACCATGTCACTCATTTCACAACTGCTTCTCTTCACCATGGTGACAAGATAGGGCAAAAACGTAAAATGTGAGGACATTTGTAAGTTCGAAGACTGGTCAAAAGTGCGAGGACCAGTCAGAAATAACATTTTCAACCCTCTGAGTAGTCCATATGCATAAAAGGATACAGCAATAGAGAGGGATGAAGGAAGGGAAGGGAAATTAGAGTAGGAGTGAGGGTAAGAGAGAGAGGAAGAGAGGAGGAGAAGGAGAAAGGAAGAGGAAGAGGAAGTAGGGAGGAGAAGAAGAGGGTGAGGAAGAGAAAGTAAGAAGGAAAGAAAAGAGAGAGGTGGTAGGTTTGAGGAGAAAGATTGCTGTACAATAAAAAAGATGAAAGGGAAGAAAGGCAACCCCAAACAAATATTAAGATATTAAGATAAAAATGAATTGTTAAACTTTAAAGAATAAAAGAGAACAAATATGAATAAATAACAATAATTAGAAACACACATACAAACATACAATGTATTTTCTTTGAACAGAGTATTTGGCCGGTTCATAAATTTAAACAGTGTTTAGTCATTTCAATTAAATTTACAATTTCTATATTTCCTTTTTGCCATATTTATTCCTCATCTATTTTTGTAAAAAACCAATATTACTCTTCATCCTCATCTCTAATCTTAATCAAATTCAATTTTTCCCTTCTATTCTATATTATACCCCTTCCCATTGTCATCTATTTTTATATCCATCCTCACATTCGTTAATTATGTAATATTACAGTTGTTTAATATAAATCAATTAGTTATATAACTACCTTTTTTGTATATTAATCAATATGAACATGAATATTCCAATTATTTCCATGCAATCCAATTTCTTACAAATCAATTAATTATATTTACCAATAATAATAAACCAAATAATTTCCCCCATATATTCCTCCAAACCACAACTTAACCATTTCTGCTTTCAACACAATATACAATTAATACTATCTCAATTATTACAATTCCCTAGTTAAATAGAGCTTTTTTTCTTTTGTGTTTTAAAATCTCCTCTTTTTCCCTAAATTTCCCATTGTTTGCACCTACCTTTTTTGGTGAGGAAAAAGAAAAGAAATCTGCCTGCCTAATTTTCCAAGTTGCAGCAACAGCAAAACAGTTTCAGTTTCGTTTTTCAGCATAGATAGGGGGAAAAAAATCTGCACTCTTTCCAAGCAAGCAGCAGAGCCCTGAGCAAAACAGCTGAGAGCAAATCAGCTGGGGATCGGGAGCCGATCTAATCAAGGGCTAATTAGCCTATGCAGAAGCTCCGCGGGCCAATAAAATTACAAAAAAACACCGAACCATTTGTTAAATTGCTGGCTCTCCTGCCCCTCACCCACCACTATTTATTGGCAATAAATAGTGGTGCAGAGGGGCGGGGCAAGCCAGCAATTTAACAAACGGTTCAGCTGCACCACTGGCTATAGGGCGGCCCTTTGAAGCCCCGCGGCAAGAGTTTAAACAGTTTTTTTTCCTCTAGCCATCGGAGGCAGCAATAGATTGGGAGTGGGCAGGGTAAACAAACGGCCGGCGATCCAACAGAGCAGAGAGTGAGGGTGAGTGAAGGCATGGGGCGAGAGAGGGCTTTGGTGACCCCTGTAAAATGGCCGTTTGACCCCCAGGTTGAGAACCGCTGGCCTAAAGGATTCCAGCTACTTCATGTTTACAGATTCAAATCTTTAGCAATTACACATTTTGAAACACCTTTTTTCTTTAAATATCCTTATCTTTCCTTGCTATAATGCAAATAGCATATGCATTACTAAATTGTCAGCACTAATGGATCAATAACATCTTCTCCATTTAAACTATTTCCTCAATAATTCCATGGTAAAAACTTGTGAGATTTAGTTTTCAGTTAAAATTACTTGCAAAAACAAAATGTGTTCCTTTTGCCTGGTTGTTTGCTTGTAGATGTTTTATTTTCAAATGAGGTAACATCATCAATCAGTGCTATTGTGTGGACAGTTTGTTTACATATAATAACTTGCCCTGCCACTTTTGGTGGAAATGTATTTTTCTCCTTGGTAATATTCCTTGATTAGGCTATTGTTTTCTTATTGATTGATAATTGATTTCCTGGTGTTAATCCCTGCTTGTCATTGTGTTGGCTGTAGGAGAGGAGAGGTCACATTTAACAAAAAAACAACAACGCTACACTTTCTCTATTCTGTGGAATATTTCAATAAACTACACCTATGGTTATGAAAATAAAAGAGCTTTAAATTTACCTGATAGATGTCTGATAAACTGCTACTCCCAGAATCACTGGCAATACTGCAGCCAGACTGACTTGAAGGGACATGTGTCACCTGCGGATGTTGATTATCTGTGAGATGCATCTTGGTAAGGTCTGCTGGAAGCTGGAAAGAGGAGGGGATCAGTTATTAAATACAGTTGCAAATTCAACCAATTAATATTCTCTCTGGAAATAATTTGACAGTAATGTAAAAAACATAGGTAAACAACTTATTCTTCTTAAGAGTAGAAAGTATCTTTTCAGTTTATCTTTTCTGTTTTCAGAATTTATTTACTGTAAATATATATAAATTTATCTCTGAATGGCAAACTTCTGTAGCTAAGAATACTGGGTTGCACTTTCTCAAGGGTTTTAAACGATTAGCAATTGAGGAA
This sequence comes from Arizona elegans, assembly GCA_022577455.1. NCBI lineage: Eukaryota > Metazoa > Chordata > Lepidosauria > Squamata > Colubridae > Arizona > Arizona elegans. The sequence continues at coordinate 81,996,170 of JAKOOJ010000003.1, read as the reverse complement.
AACAACAAAGAGACACATTTTCAAAATAAAATGTTGTTGTAAATTAAACATTTGAAGAATTATTATTGCCATTTGACTGAAATCATCGAGAATAAGTAGAATTACAATTGAATCTGAGTGAATGCACAACACCTTACCAAATGGAGAAGTTCACTTTCTCATTCACTCAGACCTATTCTTTTATCTTGGGGGGCGGAGGAGGGTTGGATGGACACAAATTAATTTGTAAACTACTTTTAGAAAATAAGGAGGTGATGAAACTGCAGCAAAAGGAACCAACAAGTAAGAGATACTGTCCATGTTGGTATTTTAAACAGGAATGGCTGGAAAGAGTACTGAGGTATATTTCTGTATCTTTACAGGTTGGTCCCTATTGTTACTTTGCTGCTGGTAGTTAAGTGGCTTAGTTTCAATTCAGTAAGTTTTTATAAAGGATATTTGTGTGGTTGGAGATTTGTGGATGTGTTGTATGTTCCTTTACTACTAAGAGATAAAAGGGGTTTTTTTGCTGTCTACTAGACATTTGCTGTCTACTAGACATTTCAGGGGATATTTAGCATTTTAGGGAAAAATCTAATGAATGTAATTGGAAGTAAATTTTAAATACAAGGATTACTTTGTTCTTAGGAATGAATACCTGCCTACCAAAAATAAGCTCTGAGAAACTGTATTTCTTTCAATGGTTACCACAAAAATATTTATTATTTTTATTTTTATGTATTTTATTTATATGTATACAATATATACATTAGCTGGATACCCGTGCTTCGCTATGAAACTATGTGATGGGGCTTGATAAATTGACACTTAAAGCTTGAAAATTAATGAGTAGTTATGATCAGCCTCTTCTCTCCCCTCTCTCCCTCAGCCTTGCCCCACAGAAATGTCTATCCCCTTCTCTCCTTCAGGCTTGCCACACAGAGGCCTATCCTATCCTATCCTATCCTATCCTATCCTATCCTATCCTATCCTATCCTATCCTATCCTATCCTATCCTATCCTATCCCCTGGTTGCTGCTGTAAAAGTAAAACTGAAACAAACTCCTCTCCTCTGCTTGTATTTTGCATTTAGAACAGATTTCTCTTCAGGTGGGGAAGGGGGATAGAACTCCTTAGCATCAGAGGGCTGTTTGGAAAGTGAAACAGTATTTGCTATGTGAGCAAGGAGATAGGAAGGAGCCTGGCCGTAGTTTAGCTCAACTGTTCTGTAGTAAAGCTGCTTACTGCTGTGAAAGTAAAACTGAAACTGAAACTCCTCTCCTCTGCTTATGTTTTGTATTTGGAACAGATTTCTTTTGAGGTGGGGAGGGGGAGTAGAACTCCTTAGCATCAGAGCGTGTTAATAATAATATATGAAATACTAATGCTCTGATGGTCATTTTGAAAAATCCTTTCTTAGTGAGCACCTAGAAGCCAAGAGGAACATACATGGCAATTTCAAGTTTGTAGGCTTTACGGTTCTGGAGATTTCGTGATTACAGCATGAGTGGTTTTCGCTTTTATATATAGTATATACTATACTATATATATATAGTTTATATGTATTCATATTAAAAACTTAAATATTTTAATATTGATAATTTTTACATGTACAGATTACATTTTAATTATTTTATTAGCTTTTATTTTGAGCTTTATCCAGATAAATAATGTGAATTGACATTATCTACTGTAAAGTAGATTGTTTAGAGTCATTAGACAAATAGTTTCAATCAGCGCCCTCACCGATGGCCCAAATACCAATGTTTAATAGATTTATGCCTATAGAATGGATATGTTACAAATGGACCACTAGAACTTGATATGAAAGTGGTCCCTTAGAAGCTTCAGCCTCAGTTTTAAATAATTGCTAATCCAAATCCTTAAATGTGGTGGCAGTATAATTTGATATTGAAATTCTTAAAGAATTGCTCAGAATACAATTGTTTATAGGAATTGTTGATTCTAGCTTACATAAGTAAAAAAAATCATAGATTTTTAAAATAAATTTACAAATGTGATCGTTACTATGTTTCCCCAAAAATAAGACCCTGTCTTATATTTTTTTGAACCCCGAAATAAGCACTTGACCTTATTTTTGGGGAGATCTTATTATTTTGGGGCGCATGGAGCAAGATGGGGATCCTCTTGCTGTCATACCTGATTTCCAGCTCTGCCTCCCTAACCCTAACCAGAGGAAATGGTGGGGACTGGCTGCGCATGAGGTTAAATATTTTCGGGGGAGGATTTATTATCCGGGGAGGACTTATTTTTGGGGAAACACAGTATACAATAATGGTTTGCTTTTCAGCATATCAGGGTACATTTTTTTAAAAAAAGAAATTTAATACACATTGGGTATAAAGATACTTAGGAGGTCATTAGTCGCAACAAGCACCAAGTTGCTTTTTGTTGGGCTACTTATCTTACTTAAACCATTGTATATATTGAGATATTTCATTTGCTTTATCTGTTCAATAGACAAAGTGGATGTTGAATTCAATACCTTTTCAGCCCTCTTGGCTACAATTGGAAATAACAGAAGCTAGAGTCAGATTCCACTACACCTACACACACACACACACACACACACACAGCTACTTAAGCAAAAGCTATTTTCAAAAAATCATTCCCAGAAAATACATCATCATTTGAAGTCAAGCCAAAGCGTGGAATCATCTTTAAAATGCTCCTTTGCAAAGCATTTGGCTTTCTAAATTTTATGAAAGTTTGTACTCTTCTTTTGACAGCAGCTTAATAGCTGCTGGCTTAACATAACATTTTTTAAAAGCATTTTTAACTGGTTTGTCATTTTAAATTGGGGCCAAATTAATATATATTCTTTTAATTGTTTTTAATGTTTGTATTGTATGTTTTTAGCTGGCTGTACACCGGCCTGAGTCCCTTGGGAGAAGGTGCGGTATATAAATTCGAAATAAAATAAAATAAAATAAAATAAAATAAAATAAAATAAAATAAAATAAAATAAAATAAAATAATAAAATAAAATAAAATAAAATAAAATAAAATAAAATAAAATAAAATAAAATAAAATAAAATAAAATAAAATAAATAATAAAATAAAATAAAATAAAATAAAATAAAATAAAATAAAATAAAATAAAATAAAATAAAATAAAATAAAATAAAATAATAATATAAAATAATATAAAATAATAAAATAAAATAAATAATAAAATAAAATAAAATAAAATAATAAAATAAAATAAAATATTGTCATATATATCAGTAAAATATCAACTCTGATGTGGAAGATAGCAAAGTGGTAGACAATTTCTGCTTTTCAGAATTAACTTTCAAGAGTAAAGGAATAGTTAAGAAATATGCCATAGACTAGCATTTGGTACAGCCTTGGAAAAAAATATTCAGACACCATGAAGTGTCTACCTACAAAAATCAGAATAGTGGAAACAATATTCCCTCTGACACAAGTGAAAGTTGGTCTTTAAAAAAGCCGTATGAGAAGAGTATTAACGCTGTTCAAGTGTCGTAGAAGACTCTTGAGAATAACGTGGACCAGGGGTGAAATCCGACAGGTTCTGACAGGTTCTAGAGAACCGGTAGTGGAAATTTTGAGCAGTTTGGAGAACCGGCAGCGGAAATTTTGAGCAGTTCGGTGAACCAGCAAATACCACCTCTGGCTGGCCCCAGAGTAGAGTGTGAATGGAGATTTTGCAATATCCTTCTCCCAGGAGTGGGGAGGGAATGGGGATTTTGCAGTATCCTTCCCCTGCCACGCCCACCAAGCCACACCACACCCACCAAGCCACACCCACAGAACCGGTAGTAAAAAAAATGGATTTCACCACAGCTGTGGATGCCAACAAACATATGGATCTTTAAACAAACTATATTTCTAACAGGATTCTAACTCAAATTGTCTTACTTTGAGCACATTATGTGAATGCCTAGCTATCTGGAGGAGATTCTAATTCTGGCAAAGGTGGAAGGAAGAAAACATTACATCACCGGTAGACCTGAAAAGTCAAGTTAGGGACAGACTGTCATGAAGACACTCTATCTTTATGGTCTCTAAGAATTGACAACAACTTGATGGCACATAATCAAAATTACTAAAACCATTATTATATTCTTAAATCAATATATACAGAAGAGATCAACTCAAATTTGAAATACTGTATTTCCCATATTTTAATATAAAATTAAAATATCTGGTTCAGAGATAAGAGTGTTCTGCATTATTGCTATTAAAATTTGCATTTTAAGATACGCATTAGTGGCTCTACCTGAAATAAGGTAGTAAAAAACTTTTTTTCCAGTGAAAAGATTTCAAATGCATTCGGAATTCTTCAGATTTAGATAAAAAGTGTGAACTTTTTTTAAAAAAGAAAATTGAGCTCAGACCAAAAATCTCTAAAACAGTATTTTCCAGAATACTTCTGCTAAGGAACAACAGATGCTAATTAGTGAAATTGTTCCAAGGACATTAGGAAGTTTCCAAATTTGGATAGTAAAAGTAAAATCAGCTTCCAACAGATTGGGCAGAATGTCAGCCTGCTTAAAATAACAAGGAAGCAAGCTGGGGGTTGGAAGGTGATCATTTCCCTGACTGAGAATTGGATTTCAGACTTCTCATCAGATGACTATCCGATATGCATTGATATGACTGCTTTAGGGAACCACAAAGTCAAGTTTGAACCATAACACCTTGTATATAGTACAACAGCCTAACTATTCTCTTTGTGCCTAAATACCAAATACTGGCTCATAGAATTATCGTGGAAATCATGCAGGGATACGTGAACAAATGAGTTAATAATTTTAGCGTAGAGAAAGTTACTACACATATGTTAGCATTAAGCAAACATATGATGGTCCATCAAAACTGCTTTTACAATAGTTCACAAAGTAAAAATAAAAATAATCTAATAGCAGTATCTAAAACTATATACCCAACTGTAGTTAGACTCCTGGTTATTTTAATGAGATAAATGCCTCTTGCATCTGAGGGGGAATAACATTTTAATTAGATGTTTAGGAGTAACAATGCCTGGCTATTATTCTAGAGGAGTTTTTAGGTTAGAATTCCTGAATTCTGCCCACAAAATTGATATTACTTTTAAACTCTCCATTTACTTTACAAATACTTTGTATTTACAGCTGTTCTAGTATCTCATCCCAATGTAAATTTCAGTCTCTATTTTCTATATTATTTATTGCTCATATGTTGAACTACCTGGATAAGTGAATTATAGACATGATGCCAACTGTTTGTTTGTTTGTGTTTGTTTGTTTGTTTGTTTGCTTGTTTAATATCAATTTAAACACTTGTTAAAATGAACTGTAGACTAAGTTTACAGTACTCAGTATAATGCAGCCTATTTATTTAACAGTGGACATCTGAAAAGAAAACCTGTGTGAATCAAACATGCTTTGCAGGAAAAGATGTGCCCCCTCCAGGCCAGATCATTACCTGACTTTAAAATTCTTCCTATATTCTTCTGACATAGTATTATTAATTCAACTACCTGGAAAAGCTTCTTTAATATGTATATTCCATTCCCTCCCTACCAATGCTAGAGATTATTAATATATTGCCCTTCATTGTAACTATTTCAGGAATTTTCTCACTTTTTTTGAAGAATAATTATTACATAGGAGAACCTAACTACCATATTTTTCTGAGTATAAGATGCACCCCCCCCAAAAGAGGGTGGAAATGTTGGTGCGTCTTATACACCGAATACAGCCATTTTTGGCCTCCCAAAGCCCCTCGTTCCATTTTTGCGAAAAATAGGCCTGTTTTTCACCCGATTTTTGCAAAAACAGGGGCATTTTTGCCCTCCCGCAGCCCCCAGGAGCACTCTGCAGGTGTCCCAACCCCACTGTGTGTGCTGTTTGCCCATTTTTGCGAAAAATGAGACGTCTGCAGAGTGCTCCTGGGGCTGGGGAAAAGCAAAAACACCCCCGTTTTTGCGAAAAACAGGGCGCGCAGAGGGTTTGGGAGGCCTGCAGAGTGCTCCTGAGGGCCAGGGAGGGAAAAAACTTTTTTTTTCTTACTTACCTCTTCGAAATCTTGGTGCGTCTTATACACTGGTGTATCTTATAGTCCGAAAAATACAGTAGTACTCAATTACAAGTTATAGTGCTGTATCTCTCTTATCTTGGAAAGACCCTTCTGAATTTGCCTTTACTGGCAGAGATGTCTGCCTTACTAGAAATGTGCATGGGATCTTTTTCTGTGTTGCTCTTGAGATATGAAACATCCTCTTAAGTATGGTACTGTGCCCCATTGGTTGTTTTTCTTTTACAAAATCAATACAGCGAATGTTTCATCATAATTATTAATTATTTTAGGAGCTAGTTTAGTGTTAACTTTCATTTTTGATACTGTTCATTTTTGTAATTTTGTTAATCACTTCAACTACTCAGTAAGATTTAAAGGTCAGAGTGTAAATCAAACAGGTAAGCATTTGCTTTTCTTAGATTGTGGGACATATATAAATGGATATCCCACTTCAGTTAAATTTTATCACTTTATCTCCTCATCCCAATTTTCAGTATATGCTATGTTGTCCAAAAAGTATTTTTCCTTCACTTTTCTGCATTCCAATACAAGAAATAAATTTTGAGATGGTTGCCAGCTGCTTAATTGTCTCAAGATCATCCAGCCTTCTGTGTACCACAGCTAACTTATGTTTTATAGACATCAGGCATCTTTAAACTTTTTATATCTTTTAAAGTACATTTATTCACCTCTTTTTATGATACGTGGGTAACATGAAAACAACTAATTGCCCCAAGGCCTTATCTTTATCTTCCATTCATACAATTTCTCATTGGAAATATCACAGTGGATCAGTCAACAGTGACTTTAAATTCAAGGGTCTCAAATGAATTCACCAAATGAATGTGGGTTTTGTTTCAGTTCTATATGGGGGATATCACTGATCTATCTCAAAGGATTATTATGTAATTCTTAAAAAGAGATGCATAAGCAAGAATGTTCACTTTTCAGAAATACATTAACTATACATTTTTTCTTTTTCTAACCAAATGGTGATTATACAATCAGTTTTGTTTTTTATTAAATAAAATATTAATCTACATTCTATTTCGTCCAATGTATAAAATTATCTAGAAAGTAGTAGGAACGTATCCTTGTATTATATAATATAGGTTGCTTAGCAACCACACATTCAGTGTCAATTTGAAATTGTCATGGCGCTGAACAAGTAGCACTTACGACCAGTCCTTGAAGTTCTGGCCTTCACACCAACCCTGCAGTCATCTCATTGTGATCTGGATGCTTGGCAATCTGCTTGCACATACAAGAGATGCAGCACTCCACAATCATGTGGTCGCCATTTGTGATCTGTCCTGCCAGCTTCCCACAAGAAAATTCAATAGGGCAGCTAGCTGGGAAAGTTGCTAGTCACTCCAGTAAGTCTCTCCTGCCCAGCAGCAGACACCTCCGATCCTGCCACACCTCATTGGTTACCCATGCATGTTCCCTCACCCAGGCCTGAAATTGCATGCACCATTCCACCTATCCATGTGCTGCCCCATACAGCAGCAGTCATCCCTGGGCTCATTGCTCACACATGCCATTGCAACCACCTGCACACACTGCTCCACCATTCCTGGGCCCAAATGTGGTGTGCGCCACTACAACCAATCTTGCCTTATCAGGTAGCAGCCATTTACTTGCCTGGTAGCCTGCTTGCAAGCTGCCTGGGACTTCCAACTTCCTGCCTTATTGGAAGCCAACTTCCAACTTCCACTCGTTGGAAGCCAGCAGGAAGTTGTGAGGAGGTTCTAGCTTAATATATATGATTCTCACTTAATAATAGAAACAACTACTGCAGGGATTGCCATCACTAAGCAATAAGGTCATGTGATATCAGTTTATCACTGCATTGCTTAGTGATTGAATAATTGTGTTAAAAGTCAAAATCCATGTCCACTCTTATGTAACTTAATAGGCTACAAAAAGGAGAATGATTCACTATATGCATTGTGAAAGAACCTTTTAAAAGGGGCGTTGGTCCTACCTGATACGCTCCTTCTCGTTGTGTGGAGACAGCAGCCAGCATGGTAGTACTCGCCCAATCAGCTGAAGGACTGAGTCAGCCAATCGTGTTAAGTCTGCCCTTGTTGCCGGGCAGATCCAGCTTTTGAGGAAGGACTATAATGGCAGACTCGGCGTGTGGGTAGGCAGAAAGGAAAAGACCCAAGAAGAAAAAATACAAGAGGACCAGACAGGCAAAGGGAGGGTCTGGCTGCTGTCTCCACACAACGAGAAGGAGCGTATCAGGTAGGACCAACGCCCCTTCTCCATTGTTTGGTGGAGACAGCAGCCAGCATGGGACATATACCAGTTCACTGTCCCCAAGTCTGGGAGGGGCCAGGCTGGTCCGAAACCACGTCACCGGCCACAACCTGTTGTAACACCTGACGACCGAAGGAGGCCTCAGCTGAAGCAAACTTGTCCAGTTTATAGTGTCATATGAACAGTGCGGGCGAGGTCCAGGTAGCCGCACGACAAATCTCCAACAACGGAGCTTGAGTAGCCCAGGCCACCGACGTAGCCGCGCTACGGGTGGAATGGGCCGTCACTCGAGAAGGCCGCGGCAAGGAACAAAGGTCATACGCTGAAGCGATGGTCTGACGAATCCAGCGTCCTATAGTAGAGGAAGACACCTTGAGACCCAAGGAGACAGGAAGGAAGGAGACAAATAAAGCTTCCGACCGGCGAATAGCAGCAGTACGCTTAATGTAAATTTGCAGAGCCCGTCGGACGTCCAAAGTATGCCAATGGCGCTCTCAAGGATGAGAAGGACGCGGGCAAAAATTTGGCAGAATAAGTTCTTGTGCCCGGTGGAAAATGGAGTTAACCTTCAACACGAAGGTAGGATCCAATCGGAGGACAACACGGTCCGCGTGAAACACGCAGAGATCAGCCCGGATGGACAAAGCCGCCACCTCCAAGATACGGCGAGCCGAGGTTACAGCCACCAAAAAGGCAACTTTGCAAGAAAGCAGTCGTAGAGAGGCCGTCCGTGGAGGTTCATACGGAGGACCCATGAGGGACTCAAGCACCAACAGAAGGTCCCAGGTAGGGTAACGATGCAAGACCGGAGGAGACAGGTTTGTTGCGCCCCGAAGAAAACGTCTAATCAGAGGATGTTGAGCGAGAGATGACAGTGAACCGCAGGTAAGTACAGAGGAAATGGCGGCCACCTGCCGACGTAACGTGTTAGGAGCAAGGCCATCGGAGAGACCCCATTGTAGAAAAACAAGAATGTCCATAATAGAGGGTTGGAGAACATTCACACCTGTCCGGTCGCACCATGAGCAGAAAGCCCGCTAAGTCGCAGAATAAATTCTGTCAGTGGAGGAACGTCTCGCCGCCTGGATCGTCCGAATCACGTCCTCTGGTGCCAGAGCACTCCTCAGAGAGAGCCGCTCAATCTCCAGGCGGTCAGGTTGAGCCAGGGAAGGTCCGGGTGGCTCAGCGCCCCCTGCATCAGAGTGTCCGCCTCGAAAGGAATGCGCCAGGAGGGAGCGACAGAGAGGGAGACTAAGTCCGCAAACCATGCTCTGCGCGGCCAATGAGGAGCCAAGAGAATTACCTCCACCCGTTCGTCCAGAATCCTGCGGATGACCCTGGGTAGCAAGGAGGTTGGAGGGAAAGCGTACAACAGGCCCTTCGGCCACGGAGCCCGAAATGCATCGATGGCTTCTGCCTGCGGCTCTGGAAAACGGGCAAAGAAACGGGGTAGTTGAGCATTGACATGTGTTGCAAACAGGTCCACAACCGGCGTCCTGAACCGATGAATCAGGGATTGAAATATCCTGGGATGGAGCCGCCATTCCGCATTGTCCACCTCCTGACGGCTCAACCAATCTGCCTGAGTGTTGGCGACACCGGAAATGTGTTCCGCCCGTAGAGACCCCAGATGACGTTCCGCCCAAAGACCGATCTTCATGGCCAGAGACAAAAGGGACTTGGATCTGGTACCCCCTAACTTGTTGAGATGTGCCTTGGCGGTCACATTGTCTGTCAGGACAAGTACATGAGCACCGGAGAGGAAATGACAAAAGGCCTTGAGCGCGAGGAAGATTGCCTGTAGCTCCAGCCAATTGATTGGACGATGGGTGTCCGCTGCGCTCCACGTCCCCTGAGTCAGATGGCCTTGACAATGGGCACCCCTTTGAGGTTCCAGGAAGAGACTGCCCGCTGAAATTGCTGGGGACCGCCACCACCGAAGGGATCTGAGGACCGAGGACGGGACGGGAACCGGCCTGAGGGATGTGCCTTTGCCCGATTTCTGTAAAGGCAATAGAAACCATTGAAGTTCTCGGGAGTGTAGCTGAGCCCAGGGAACAATGGCTATAGCCGAAATCATCTTCCCCAATAACTGAGAAAGCGCATAAGGTGACGAAGTCTGACACCTCTCAACCCGAGCCACTAAGTCTCGCAGGCTAACCTGGCGGTCAGGGGAGAGGATCACCCTACCCTGAACAGAATCAATGAGGGGCCCTAAATGAACTAAGGAGGTGGAAGGAACCAAGCTACTCTTTTCCAGATTCACAGAGAATCCGTGGGAAGCTAGCGTATCTAACGTGAGTCTAATGTCCCGGACAGCCTGATCAGTCGACGAGGACAACACCAAAATGTCGTCCAAGTAACATAACAGTCTAACCGACTGAACTCGAAGGGAAGCCGCCAAAGCCGCCAACACCTTTGTAAAGGTACGAGGAGCTGACGAAAGGCCAAAGGGTAATGCCCTATACTGATAATGAACCTTTCCGTAACAAAAACGTAAATACCTTCAATGAGAAGGGAGGATAGGGATATGCAAATAGGCTTCAGTAAGGTCAATAGAAGACAGGAGATCGCCCCTCCGAACACCGTCAAGGATGGATTTCAACGATTGCATCTTAAATTTACGGTATAAGACATACCGATTAAGCCGTTTTAGGTCCAAAATGGGTCTCCACCCCCCCCTGAGGCCTTAGGGACTAGAAAAACCCGGGAATAGAAGCCCGACCCGATTTTCTCGGGTGGAACAGGTTGGATAGCCCTGATGGAAAGAAGATGCTGTACCGCCGCGTCCATGCGCGCTCTTTTCACCGGATTACGAGAAATCGGACAGCAAACAAAGGAGCTCGGAGGAGGGGAAAGAAATTCAATGGCCAACCCTGATCTTAAGGTAGCCAGGACCCACTTATCGGAAGTTGACTTTTCCCAAACGGCGGCAAAAAGAGCCAATCTGCCACCGATGGGAGGAGAAACGATACAATTAGCGACGGCGTCGGTAGGAACGACCTCCTCCCCCACGAAAGGGCCGCCTAGACACAGAGGGTCTGCCACGCAGGGACCTATCCAGGGACCCCCTCTGCCTGTTAAACCCACTGTACGGTCTAGAGGAAGAGAACGAAACTGAACCAAAGCTATCAGCACCTTGGACGTGAGGATGAGGGGCATAAGGAGCAAATCGGGAGTCCCCCCGTCGATGTATAGGAGCCTGGTCTCGGTGAGGAACGGCTCCAGGGCAGGATCGAAAAGCTGAGATCCACCAAAGGGAACTGAGGCCAAGCGCCACTTATGGCGGGCGTCTGCTTGCCAGTGGCGGAGCCAGACTAGGCGACAGGCAGCAACCATGGATGCAAGGGCCTTGGTAGCGAAACGAGCAGCGTTCAAAGTGGAGTCTGCCGAAAATTGCAAGGCCGCGACAATTTTGTTCAAGTCCTGTCGGACGCGGGTGTCTTCCGGAGGGAGCTTCTCCTGGAGCTGGCGAAGCCAAAGCAAGGTGGTGCGATTAAAAAACGATGCCGTAGTCGCAGCTTTGATGGCCCAGGCGGAACCTTGATGTGCCCACTGGAGAACTAAATCAGCACGATGCTCATCCGGGCGTAGGCCCTCATCAGGATCCCCTGGGACGTTTACGTTGGGTAACAAGGCGGCAATAGGGGCATCAATCGATGGTACCTGAAGAAGGGAGTCCAGTTCACTTGCAACCTGGAAGTTCTTACGGTCGTTCGTCGATAGAGAAGGAGCCGTGCCTGGTGAAGACCACTGCCGTTTCACTACGTGCACAAATAAAGGAGGAGTCGGAATGGAGGTGATAGGCCTAGCAGGCTCAGCAAACATGGGGTCCAGAGCCCCGGAAGCAGGGGCTGGGTCTGCCGCCGGTGAAGACAAACGAGCAGTATTAACAGCCTTAAACAAGAGAGATTTGAATAAGACCTGAGGAAAGAGTCCAGTAAAGGCCGGTTGCTCCTGGGGTAAGTTGTCGTCGTCAGATAAAGCGGCATCATCATAGTCCACATCCGTCAAAACAGAATGTTGAGTTGAATGAGAACAGGTAGGCGAATCCGGAGCCCTGGATTGGAGATCTCCCATGGGTTCCCGATCGGGGGACACAAAAGAAACCGACCGTACAGATGCCGAACGGCTACGAGAACGGTCCTGTGCAGCCAAGGACCTTTGAACTGCATTCTCAATAAAGAGTTCGAGTTGCTCAGGAAGTAATTGACACGAAATGGCCATCGTGGAGGATGTCGTGGCAGGAGCGGAGTCGGAAGGAGGCCGAACTTCCGATGCGGACGTATCAGGTGGAGGAATATCAGAAGAACCCCACAATGCCGAAGAAGAAATAGTCACCAGACAATCACGCAGGGACAACTGATCAGGTGTATCAGATCTAGCCACCGGTTCAGGCAGGTTGTCAGCCACAGGAGTGTGAAGTCCATCAGCAGTCACTTTCTCGCAAAGCTTTGTCAAAACTTTGTCTCTACGCCTCTCAGCTCTCGAGGATCCACCATGTTTGTGGCCCTTGTGGTGAGATTTAGCAGGATCAGTCGAAGGTGGAGACTTTTCAGAAGTCACGGCTTCATGGGGCCTAACGTGAGAGACAGGGTGCGACTGATCATGGGCAACATCACTGGCCAAACAGCCATGTTTTGATTTTGACAGGGCTTTTGGCATGGCTGCAATGCAATGTTGTAGGATCCGATGAAAGTTCTGCCAAGCAGAGGTAAGAGGTGCAGAAAAACGTCTGGAAATGGCAATCACCTACGAAAGCGACGTTAAGCGAGACGGAGGGGGCGTAAAAGCTCCACTAGCCTGTACTGTAACCAAACTGCAGCCAGCAATCAAGAATGATAAACAGGGGCGTAAGAGTCCACAGTCCAGCCCTGATAGCCCAGAGGGAGCACTATCACTCCACAAGCCCCAATAAGGAGAGATAAGTTCCGCAGACACACAAAATGGCCACCGCAATTAAAATTTGAAACAAAATGGCAGCTCGCCAACTCACTGGTCTCAAACGTCCATGTGGAACAGGGTTAATGAAGAACTTGATCAGGAGAGGAAGGCAGGAGGAGAAAAACACCAGTGATGATCACGAAGAAGCCACCAGCTGACAGGAGGGAAATCGCCAAGCCTCAAATCGGAGCAATGCAGACAGCCAGCAAGGGGGCGGTTAGAAGCAAGGTCTCGCAATTCAGTAGAGAGGTTGAGAGCCTAGAAACCACCGACAGGGGGAATCCGCCGTCCCAGCAACGCAAAAATTGAGAAAAGGCAAGCCTCCAGCAATCCGATCAGTGAAGAAAAAGGTGCCGTTTGAATTACGATCCAAAATGGCGGCCGCAAGTGTTCGCAAGGAATTTTCCTGCCGTTTTAACTATCAGGCGGCTGAAACGGCAATTAGGGGAGCAGAAACAGTTCGCCTCACCCCAACACAGCAAATGAACACACACACCCTGTCAGGGGAGAAAGACAAGGGGGCTAAAAGTCCAAAAGGCACCAAAGTCAGTAAAAGGGGCAGATGCAACTCACAATGTCCAAAGCCAGTCCAATAGTCATTCACGAGGAGACAAGAAGCAGACAAACAATCCAAATCCAATTAGCCAGAAGACGAAACGTAATCAATTCGAGGTCAAACCAGTAAGCAATCTTGAGAAATAACAATAGAAAAGGTGGAATACAGACAGAGCCAATAACCCACACGCCCGATCAACTGAAAGGACTGAGTCAAAAGCTGGATCTGCCCGGCAACAAGGGCGGACTTAACACGATTGGCTGACTCAGTCCTTCAGCTGATTGGGTGAGTACTACCATGCTGGCTGCTGTCTCCACCAAACAATGGAGAAAATCACAGGCAAATAATGGCTTCTCCTACATAGCTAAAGTAGTAGTTAACGTTGGCAAAATATGGAATCTGCTGTCCAAGATCTACATCTGCCATCATGACTATATAAACTATAAACTGCACACTAGTACTGTAGGTCAAATATAAGTATGTATACAGACTACGATAATTGGAATGTAAATTTCTCAACTGTGTCCTCCAAATACATAAAGATCACACCAAAAAACTAGAGATAAGTCAGTGGTAAGAAAAAAAATATCTCTACTGTAAATAACATGCTAAAAACCTACAAGACATCATAGATACTCAAATTCTGATCCTATAGTAGACACAAACATGAAGCCATATTATTGTATTTTTATCCCACATTTGTCATATACAGAGCCCCAGACAATTAGAGCTTCTATATTTTTTCATACATAATTGAAATATCAGATACTTTCAATTAACTACAAATATAGCATCCTTTATCTGCATAAGTGAACTACTGGAAACTACTTTTAATTCCTGTACGAGAGTTCAGAATGACTGCATTTTCCATGAGCAGTATACTTGGTTATAATTCCCACATATTACTAACCTGACAGTTAATCATTTGGTATGTTGAATTAGTTTAGGGAAAAGAAATGATACATTAAATAGAGAAACCCACCATATTATTATAGTGCAACCATTTGCCATTACTGCATCTAACAGATGGTTTCTCCCATACAGAGTATCAGGCTAATCTTACTCGGAATCATAAACTAGATTGGAAAGCTGAAGAAAACATTTGAAAGTCAGGGTCAGGTTACTTCGTATTGCTGCCAGGAAAATGACACAGATGCTTTTGTGAAATCACCTGTTTGTGAAGGAGATTTTATTTTTTACATCTGCAAATTTTAAAAATCTATAAAAACAAGTGTGATGATTTAAAATCAGAAATATTCTGTTTAGTGTTATTGTTTCTTTTAAATAATCTAGAAAAAATGGAATTACATATTCCGCCTTCTTAATAAATTATTTTTTTATACACGAAATAAGAGGATTTGCAATTCCCATATTTAGATTTACACCTGAATGCTGCCTACATGGAAAGATTATGCTTTCCCAATTGAAAAGATTATGCTTTCCCAAACTGGTAGAAGTGGTCTTGAGAATTCAATGGTTTTTTTTTTTTTATATTGGAGTATCTCAACATACATAGCTGAATCTACTGTATCTTGTGCAGCTTCAGATTTCATAGTAACCATGACAACCTATTTAAATTATACTGTGCACAATCTATGTGGCAATATAGAGAGTGAAGCTGGTTTTCAATACTGAATGAAAGAGTAAGAGATCTCTGATTAAAGGCTGCAGAAACATGAATTTACTCAACTTTTGCTGGTAGCAGCAATATTACTTTCTAATATTCTACACATATTTATTAAAAATACACATAATTTATTAAGAAACAGATTTCAAGTATCAGTATAGGGTTGGGGAGTACATATACTTATGACAGAAAATTGACTGCTATATTTCAGAATAAATTATATCTGCAGGTGTGTAGGTGAAAGAGGGAGAGAGGAAGAGGGGATTATCAACTAATCTGCAGATTGTAAAACTCAATTGTATAAATGATTTTTTTTTTTTTACTATAGGCTGTTCTTGAATTACGACTACCTGTTCAGCAACAGTTTGAAGCTACAATACTTACAATCAGACCTTGGAGTTTCAGCTGTCCCTGCATCCCACAGTCACATGATTACAAGCCTCATGACACTTATAAACAGCACATAAGCGCTGATTGACCAAGATCTGCAGTATTATCAGGGACCTCATACATCCTCACCATGACCAGTTTTCATTATTGCCTTTTCAGAGGAGGCTTCATGGTATCCAAAGCAGAACAACTAGATTCTATAATAGCTTTGTTCCTTATCCTATCAACCTTGTTAATTCTCAACTCTTTCACTATGTATTCAAAATGGATTTGTGTGTGTGTGTAGATAGGAGAGGGAGGGGGAGAGAGGGGGAGAGAGAGAGAGAGAGAGAGTCATTTTTCTATAACTTAGTATTTTTGGCTGCTGCTGCTGTTATTATATTATCATCTTTGGAATGGTGACCTTGGTTGGTGGGTGGTGTCCTTCTTTCGAGAGTGGTGCATCTGAATTTCACTTTAATGTGTGCTATTGTATATACAGGAAAATGACAATAAAGATTATTTTAATGTATGATTACATGATCATTATTTGCAACTTTTCTTGCCAGTTATCCCAGAAAGTCAATGGGGAAACTGGCAGGGAAGTACACAAGTTGCTGGAATTAGTCTCTCCCACTCATGTACCTTCCACCAGCCTCTCTGCATTTACAGCACACCTGATACTCACACACAAGACACTCTCCCAACCGTGCCTTCCTCACACCATTGCATACTCTCCTCAACCCATGATGCACTTCTCGCACATACCCTCGCACTCTTGTAAACTTTCTTCAATCCATACTTTTCTGACCTCATATACTCCCCTTCCCAACATGTGCCATACCTCCTATACACCTTCTGATCCTCCCCTGCGCCCCCCCCCAAATCCCCCCTCCATCAGCAGAAACCATTTGGCTGCCTGACTTGTAATTTTCCACTGACTTTGGTTGTGGGAAGCCAATAGGAAGTTGCCTCACCTAATGACTGTGAAAACCGGTTAATGAGGACAACCAGGACTATAAGTGAAGTGAAGTGATCTCATTTTACAACTAGATTGCTAAGCAATGGAAATTCTGTTCACAACTGCTGTCATAAGCCAAGGTCTACCTGTATAGCATAATGGAAAGAAACTACTACAGTATATAATTAAAGCATTTTGCGTGGTTACCTGTCTCCATAAAAATGTCTTCCAACGTCTTACCAATTATGGTTAATAAAGAGACTACAATATGTAGAGTGAACAAAGACTAAATTGTTATACTTTTTAACAATTTAGATTTTAGAGTTCTGAGAATCAATAAGAAGTCTTTCTATATTCCTTGTACAAATAGGAACCAGGTTTTGCTTCCACTGTAGGACTAGTGCTGAAAATTACTTTGATATACAAGATTTTGCTATATCAGTATTCCTACTGTTATACTTAGGAATCAGACAACACATACTCTACATTGGAATGCAATGTTTAATATATTTTATATCATGTATGTATAAATATAGTTTGTAATTTGAAGATCGTGCCTAGGGATATTTTTTCCTTCTATACGTTGTTTTAATAAATAAAGATGTCTGGGCTATAATTAAATAATTTCTCACACTCCATGCAATTATGTCCAAATTTATATGAATGTCTGCAAAATATAAGTGTGATCAACTGGCACAATTAGCCTAATCTGCATAATACGTCTGTAATATATCCACAGCTGTGCCATAGGCTCTGTTACATACTTTGTGACATTCAGTGCTTCTATGGTAGATCTGAATTCAAAAATATGTAATAATGTTTACTTTTCAAAATGACATTTTACAAACTTAGAAGTAAAACCAATATCATAGAATACAATCAAGATGCAAAAGGATTTTTGATAGGCTGAAATACTGTGCCAAAACCAACAAAATAGAATATGAGCTAACAGTTTGATATACTGTAGCAGCTTTAAAAAAAATGACTTAAATTCCATTGATAGAAACAATTTTTTACTTTAACTCAATCACCATGTCACTTTAGAATAGTACTTTTATTCTGGACATGCCCAAATAAGGTGGGCTACAGTTTAGTGACAGAACCCATGTCCCTCTGTCCCCCCGTCAACACAGACGGCGTACGGTCAGAGAGAAAGGAGGAGAACCACGGCATCACGGTGCCTCCCACTCCCAGTCCCCCCCCAACCGACGCAGCATGATACCATGATCGATGGTATCAAAGGCCGCTGAGAGATCGAGGAGGACCAGGACTGAGGAACAACCCCTGTTCCGAGCCCTCCAGAGATCATCAACCAATGCGATCAATGCCGTTTCCATGCTGTATCCCGCCCTGAAGCCCGACTGGCATGGATCTAGATAGATGATGGAATTGAGTTCCCTTTTATTCCACCAGACAACTAAATTCAATAGGTGAAATATTTTAGAAGTTTCCTAATTACAAGAACTATTTTATAGTGGAATAGACTATTTTAGGAGATACTTTACAGCGTGTGAATTACTGACTGAAGAGTTTACAACGTGAGAAAGATTTATGTCATTCAATAAACAGTTTCAGACAAGAATTTCCAGAAAAAAGATACTATTTAGACTGCTTAGGCAGGGAACTGAGTAGACTTGATTTCAAAAGAAACTATAATACATAACAATTCTGAAATTTCAACAGAGCTTTTGATTTGGGTATGTATATTTTTACTTTCCTATCAGTTGGAATATGTGCAGATAATACTGGCACATAATTATATTCAGTACAATGTTTCACGATCGTGTGATTCCTTTATCAACATTTTTTTAAATTTTACAACAAAGAGGAAGAGGTACTGTCTTATTTTAATTAAATTCTAAATCTAGCATTAGCAATCCATTTGTTCTTTTATATTTTCACATAATTTTTAGGAAAGGAAGAATATACTTATTTAGCATTCAGAATAAAGATATAAATTTATGCAAATTATAAGCTTATATATAGCATGATAATATTTGTAAGAAAGACAACTCTAATTACAGTCATTGCAAAGCTATTTACAGAAAAAAATATGTAGAATTAAATGAAGAATTTCGTGAACACAAAAAAGTAATTTTTCATTCAAAATGTTTAAGGAAACATTCATATACTGTTCACTATAACCTACAATGAATTAAAATATTAGATACATGTACCGCTATATGGTACTTTTATTTGCATTGTTCTTTTCCAAAGTGTGTACTTTTATATCTTACATGCAACATTAATTATTTTGGGTGAATTACAAGGGTGTTTATCTGTATTATTCTGCATTTCCTCTATTAGTTTTAACATTATTTCAGACTCATATAGTAGATTTTTCATTTTTTCGTTGGTATTTTTAAGCAATTATATTACAATTGCTTAACTTTAATAATGTTTCTGTTTCAGAACTGTAGTTCATTCAACTGTTCTACTATAATTTGCAGTAATGCTAAAGATATTATATATCCCATATGGACTCTGGGTTGTGAAGTATTAAGGCAAGGGACAAAAAAGTGTAATTGTCATCCATCAGATAATATTTATAAGGTAATATTTATAAGGTGGCAAACTGAATAGTAATGTCCATACCTATTTGTAACACAACAAAATTTTTGAAGGAACAAATATCTTGAAATAAAGAAATGTGGGGGGGGAGACGACATATTTATAAATAAACTACTTAGCTCTTTAGAAAGTTCAGGATTGATTCCTACATAAACATTCCTAAAATGCAAGTCAATCATCAATTATCTAAATGGATGGCTGAGATGTTAGTGATACTTGGTTCATCTATGGACATCTAAAATTTACTGCTCAGTTGGCAAGTAAATGAAGTCACTGTCTTAATTATAACCCTTCAATTAAATGCAAATTAAAATTTGTATTGCCTCCTTGATTTCTACAAAAAAAATAATATATCTTTTATAGAAATATAGAAGCATAATCTATAAAAAAATAAAGTTTTATTGAAACATATACAGAAGCTGTACTGATGTACAGTTGCAAGAAAAAGTATGTGAACCCCTTGGGATTACGTGGAGTTTTGCATGAATTGGTCATAAAATGTGCTCTGAACTTCATCTAAGTCACAACAATAGAAAAACACAGTCTGCTTAAAATAATACTATGCAAACATTAGATGTTGCCATGGTTTAATGGAACATAACATGTAAATATTCACAGTGCAGGGAGGAAAAAGTATGTGAACCTTTGGACTTAATAACTGGTTGACCCTCCTTTGGCAGCAATAACCTCAACCAAAGGTTTCCTGTAGTTGCAGATCAGATCTGCACAACGATCTGGAGTAATTTTGGACCACTCCTCTTCACAAAACTGTTTCAGTGTAGCAATATTCTTGGAATGTCTGGTGTGAATCGCTCTCTTAAGGTCATGCCACAGCATTTCAATCAGGTTGAGGTCAGGACTCTGACTGGGCCACTCCAGAAGGCGTATTCTGTGCTGTTGAAGCCATTTTTTTGTTGAATTACTTGTATGCTTTGGGTCGTTGTCCTGTTGCATCACCCATCCTCCGCGGAGCTTCAGTTGGCGGACAGATGGTCGTACGTTTTCCTGCAAAATGTCTTGATAAACTCTGGAATTCATTTTCCCATCAATGGCAACAATCCATCCAGGCCCTGAGGCAGCAAAGCAGCTCCAAACCATGATGCTCCCTCCCCCATGTTTTACAGTAGGGATGAGGTTTTGATGTTGGTGTGCTGTGCCTTTTTTTCTCCACACATAGTGTTTTGTGTTCTTCCCAAAGAACTCAATTTTGGTTTCATCTGTCCACAGTATATTTTGCCAGTAGTGCTGTGGAACATCCAGGTGCTCTTTTGCAAACTTCAAACGTGCTACAATATTTTTTTTGGACAGCAATGGCTTCCTCCGTGGTGTCCTCCCATGTACTCCATTCTTGTTTAACGTTTTCCTTATTGTAGATGTGTCAACAAAAATGTTAGCATGTGCCAGAGATTTCTGTAGGTCTTTAGCTGACACTCTAGGTTTCTTCTTTACCTCATGAAGCATTCTGCGCTGTGCTCTTGCAGTCATTTTTACAGGACGACCACGCCTAGGGAGAGTAGCAACAGTGCTAAACTTTCTCCATTTGTAGACAGTCTGTCTTACCGTGGACACATGACCATCAAGGCTTTTGGAGATACTTGTAACCCTTTCCAGCTTCATGCAAGTCAACAATTCTTGATCGTAGGTCTTCTGAGAGCTCTTTTCTGCGAGGCATGGTTCACATCAGACAGTGCTTCTTGAAACCAGTAAACCCAAAACAGGTGTGTTTTTTTAAAGGGCAGGACAGCTGTCAGCAACACATCCAATATCATCACACTGATTGGAGTCAAGGTTGGCTCACTCCTGGCTCCAATTAGCTCTTGGAGAAGTCATTAGGCTAGGGGCTCACATACTTTTTCCTCCCTGCACTGTGAATGTTTACATGTTATGTTCAATTAAACCATGGCAACATCTAATGCTTGTGTAGTATTATTTTAAGCAGACTGTGTTTTTCTATTGTTGTGACTTAGATGAAGTTCAGAGCACATTTTATGACCAATTCATGCAAAACTCCACGTAATCCCAAGGGGTTCACATACTTTTTCTTGCAACTATATATCAGCAATGTTCACAAACCACCAGGAACACCCACTTTCAGGAGTTATTAATAATTATGGAGAAAAAGATATCTTTCATACTTAAATGAGCCACGATGGCACAGTGGTTAGTGTGCAATACTGCAGGCTACTTCTGCTGACTGCCAGCTGACTGCAATTTGGCACTTCAACTCTCACCAGGCTCAAGGTTGACTCAGCCTTCCATCCTTCTGAGGTGGGTAAAATGAGGAGCCAGATTGTTGGGGGCAATATGCTGACTCTGTAAATCGCTTAGAGAGGCTCTTAAGCACTGTAAAAAGGTATATATGTCTAAGGCTATTGCTAGTGCTATTGTTAAATATAACTCCACTATCATGGAGGATATTTCTCATGTTCTGCTGCTATAATTAGACTTTTTTTTTAAAAAAAAAGTACTTTCTCATATCGAACATCCTTTTCAATTCTACCATCCCAAGAGACATATATGAGCAGCATAAAGACATACATAATATTCACAAGTTTAAAAAAATACTATAATAGTTTTTCCCTAAAATATATGGAACATTAAAATAATTAAGCTAACCAAATTTTAAGAACATTTTCAAGAAAAAAAATAAAAAGATAAGATCATTCCAGTTATGGTAAAAAGAGTAAAATATATTACAACATAAAAGCATCTATGCTTTTCAATAGATCTTCCATCTATTTTTAATTACTGCAATCTTATAGAACAGTAGTTAAGCATTGAATCAAACACAAAACAATGCACAGAAAATCAAACACAAATATTTTCAATTAATAGGCACAATGTTTTAGGATAAAGGTATGAATTTTATAAACGATCAGAAGTGAAGTCCCCAATTTATGATCTCTGGACACACATTCAACTTTTACTATACAAATTAATAGGTGGTTATTGGTTTGAATACCACACTGTAACAATTTCAAAAATTTACAACTAATATTTTAGAAACTAATATCATACAAACTCTTACAAAAATCATGACTTACAATCTTCAAATCATAACAGAAGTTTTACTCTGCCCTCAGTTTTTCTACATTAATACTGACAAGAGTTCAGCAACATTTTAATTGGGAGTAACTAAAATAAGCATTTGGCAAAAAACCAAAAGAGCTATTTTTAAAGTGATTTCTTTGTGTTAGAAGCTTTGATGGGGATTTTTGCTGTTATTAAAATATTCTTATTAATATTCAGTGTTTATCATGTGATTATTAATGTCCTTAAATGCACGTGCACATCTGAACACATACAGAGTTAACATGTATTAAATTATTCTGCAATAGCAACAGCACACAATTCTTTTCAGGCTACATATTGAATGGTGTTTGTGGCCAGCATCACTAGTCAGGTCTGATTAGTTTCAAGAGACAGATTTGAAAGCTTGAAGGATAAAAATGAACACTAAAGCACAGGAGACAGTGTTTGGGGAAATCATCCCCCCTTTCCTGTTAACAGTCCAGTATTTTTAAAGAAAAAGCTTGTATCTATTGAATTTTTTTTCATGAATATGCCAGTTGTCCCAAATAATAAATATAATAATGTATTCACCTTGGTTCGCAACAAAAAAGGACTCAATCAGAATTCCGTTGCTTACCAGGGTGTCTTTTCTTTCAATTTACTTTTAAAAAGATTTTATGGGCAAGTAACAGCTGGCTGGAAATCTACATAGTAAGAGACACACATATTATTTTTGATCTTTGTAGGTGAGGCTATTCCCAAGTAAGCCATATGATTTTCCAAAAGAAAATGGAACACAACACCACTGAAATTGAATTATCTTTAAATAGCTGGGATGTCATCTAAATTAGATAACAACCACTTCCAACATGCCACTTCTTCTTTTGAATGAGCTCTGCTAATCTGAACTGACACCCCCCCCCCACCCTTTATGATTGTCTCCCCAACCAAGATGTCCAATGGAAAAGCTGTTGTGATTCACATCTGTACCATGGAGCATAAAGAAGCAATAGACAATCTGCGGGGTACCGCTGCAGGTACCCCTTCAAATGCCAGCTGGAGACTTATTGTCGTGTGAAAAATAAACCACTTGTTTATTGAATCTCTAGCAGTCGTTAAAACTGAGTGCTTGTCAATGTTTTATGATCAGTTGAGAATTATAATACTCCTAGCATCACTGTATCCTTGGACCTTGATCTACAGCATGGGACGTTGATGTACAGCATTATTGGACCTGTCTTCCCCAATTCCCTAGCTGTTAAATTTTCTTAACAATCGGAGCAAACTAATCATATTACATGCCCAACAACACTTCTCCTTTTTTTCCTACCTTATTTAATCCCAACGTGGACTCTCAAAAATAGCTCTGGGGGTTTCAGGGACCTTCCAGAGAAAATGTTATGGGACTGTAAAAGAACAGATTCATACTTTCCAATTCTGTCAACAGGAATTGTTACTGCTAGTAAAAATATATGTTGAGTTTCATCTTAAGTTTTCCTTTGTATTTAAGTAAAGTGTTTCAGACATACTCTTAACAGGTAGATGATGTTATGACAAAAAATGTTTATTGTGCCAGGTGAACATTACAAGAGTAATATTAGACTTTCATTAGTAGAACAGGTATATTGTTTTTGATTGTGTAAATTACTTTTACAGAAACATTAATATTAATTTCCTATCTTCATCAGGTCTATGATATTAAAAAGATTAACTTTCCAAATAAAGAACATGATTGAGTTCTATGTGATATTTAGCTTGTCTCATGTGATCACTGCTCTCAGAATCAACACATATTACTTAAGGAAGGCTCCTTAATTTACTATTCAAATGTTATTGTAGGACAATGTTAAAGAAAAAAAATCCAGATAAATGGGTTAAAATATATTTCATTTCTTATGACCTGCATCTCATGTATCAAAAGAAAAGTGTTTCATGCACATAATTGAGTTTTTAATAGCTCTTATAAGCACAGACAGCTCAAGGAATTCTGAATGTCAAATGCAAGCAACCTGTATTCCCAAAGGTACCTATATGATTAAACAGAAAATCAGAACAAAAAATGATGTGCCATAACTCTTAGGAAACAATTTTTAATTAAATGCAGTTTTTAACTTCAGAGCAAGTTTGCAAGATGCAATAATCCAGGGTAAAATAACTAGGACTACTAAATTAAAACTGGAAATAAAACCTATATGTTGACTGCATCTGGACAGTATGTGATTACTGCAACTTATGATTAAAATTCAAGCACACCAGCCTGGGGCCATTGGGTTTTTCTCATAGACACACCCTGCTTTCAATCACTCCAGGCATCTTTCAATATGAGTCTATCATCTCTCTTTTTTATTTTAGATTTCTCTAGTTGGGAGAGAGAAAGTAGGATTAGAAGACAGACCAAAGGCATCTGAGTTAACTGAAATTAAATACAATAATAATACAAATATGGTGAGATTATGATGCAAAAACTGTCCTTGCATATTTGGTCCTAATATCTGATGCAAGTACCTATGTCATAGGTTTTGTATCACCATGAATCTTTCAACACTTGTCTGTCCCTGACCCTTCGCATTCCTATGAGTCAGATGTTATGTTAAACCAACCTTTCCCAACCAGAGTGCAATTTACATGTGTAGACTTTCAAAACACAGATTTCTCAGCAATAACCATATTGGCTTGAAAAAATAGGAGACAGGTTGCTATCCAGTCTTTTCTTAAAAATCTCCAGTGATGAAGCACCTACAACTTCTGAATGTAAGCTGTTCCACTATTTATACTCATCCTTATATTTACACATCCAAGTAGGCGCAATACAAAACAAGTCTGCCATTTTAGGAGTCGATAAATATTCACTTAGAATTATTTCAAGACTCACTGTTCTCAATCTGCTTTGACTTCTTTACATTATCAAGCAGCTATATCGCATTATCTTCCCAGACACAGACTAAAAAATCTTGGATGTTTTTAAAACTTTTCAAGCCATTTACAACAATAACAAATGAAGTAACAATGAAGAAAGCAAAATATGAAGTGAAACCAGAAAACATTTTAGGCCCCAAACAAGTCCTTATGCGAATTACTGTTTACCATCACCAACAAAAGAAGCGTGCTTTAGAAAGTAGCTCTAGAGTAGAAAAGTGTAAATTGACATTACTACTCTAATGCCGATACATTTACAGAATTCATTCATGGTCTAAATAAATCATAATTATCTTTGTTTGCACAACATATTAACAGTGTTTTTCAAATCCACAATAACTAAGCTCGAACTAACCAAAGGCTTAACCAGTCTTCAGTCTCAGTTTAGAACTATAGTTCAGTGTCTCAGTGACTGCAGTCAGATCTTTCCATCTTACAGGGCTTAGCAGCCTGTTCTTTCTAGAAAGAGCAAGGTCAGAACTGATTGATTAAATCAGAAAGGAATAAAAGTTCCTATCACTTTAATTCACCTGGCTAAAGAAATATAATAGTACAATGATAATGTTGGTTATATATTGTTTTCTGTCTTTGCTCTCATTTCTAGGGACAAAGCCAGAATGAATGTGTAGGATGATCTTGACCAGAGGTCTTCAAACTTGGCAGTTTTAAGACTTGTGGACTTCAACTCCCAGAATTCTCCAGCAAGTCTTAAAGCTGCCAAGTTTGAAGACCTCTGATCTTGACAGTTGCCATAGCACAGGAAACAATGTTGTGACAGTCACTGGAGGAAGGGGATAGATCAGCAGGAGATAAGGGTATCCACACCGAAATGATGTTTTAACCTTTAGGGATTTTTTGGAAGGGTTGGCAAGGCTGCTAAGAAATAAGCTCTTAGCAAGAAAATCATCAGCTGGATTGAATAGAAAATATGCCAATTAAATGAAATAGCCCCCAACTGTCTTAAAATATACCAAAGAGCAAAGTTAATAAATAATTATAGCTCTTTGCTTATCAATGGAAGTTTGAAAGTATTATAGGAGAACCAGGCTAATAGAACTGAAAAAATTTAATATATTTCTAATTTCCCATGTCAATCAATTCTATCATAAAAATATATGAACACACCTCAAATGTTATTACTATTCACTAACATTAAGGGGGGAAATATCAGATATACTTTTAAGGTATAAAAGCTCTATGAAGGTTTCCTACCACTAGGCAACAGCTTAAGCTTAGCATCAACACAGAGAAAACTTCTAGAACTAATTAATTACACTAAAGATGCAAATGAAGAAACTTTTATGAAGGCATAATTTTTCACGAATAAGATTATACAATGTAAATGTTTTTTCTATAATATTGCAGACAGATGCTCTTAAACACTTACAGTCCCAAGTATATACAAAACCTGAACCACAAGGCTACATGATTTCAGAAAAGATTGATAACTAGGTCAAAGAGCAATATTAAACATTAATGCACCCTGCTATATTTCTCTCATAGTACTGACTCAGATAAGTTCAATTCTATAGTACAAAGAATTTCAACATCAGAAGAAAATCAACAGAAATTACATATGTGAATATTTTTAAAGATTTACTTTCTTACTTTATTCAGTCAGAGGAAAACCCTGCTTATAAATCCTTACTTACTTTAGAGGCCCATGGCTGCAGACAATTGGCATAACAACGAACAAGAAAAGCCATTTCCTGTGTTAAAAAGGAAAGCTTCCACTTGCAAACAAAAGTCACAAACAATAATTTAAGTAAGATCCTTGGAAGATTCTTTTTATAAACTATAAATCAGATATGGATCTTCAGGCACATGATTAGTCAGATTTTATATTCACAGTGGTTTTTTTAAAAAAATTATCATTCAGCAGCTTTCATCTGGCAATGATTACTGCAAAAAAAAAATCAGTCCAATTTCAACAAGCAGGTAATTTCACACATTCAAAAAATTTAGTAGTACTTCTCTTTTAAAATATTAACATCAATGAGAATATGCCTGAAACAGCAGACATAAAATAAATTCAGGATCAGGCTGAAAGTTCATACAATAATTACGAAAAGATGAATATTAAATTCCTCTTAAGATTCTTTTTTTCTGTTTCAAGGCACAGTTAAAGCTGGTTAGTCTTCAGTTTCCCTTTTCCCATCTTCACATTTTATAAAGCAGGAACAGTTTTGCTAAGAGTCTTCTTCATTAAATCTTGAGTGACCAAAGAATCCTTCATATCAAAGTTTCTTTTTCTTTATACTCCTGCCCACCAAAGCCGCAATACTGAATCCACACACAGCCAGTATCTTCGGAGGCAAAACGTGAGTGTGTGTATGAGGTCTAACAGGTTTGCATTGTAGAATTTCTCAAAGCTTCTGCAATCAAAGCCATTTCCCTCACACCCCCAATGCAGAGTTTAAAATACTGCAGTATAGCTAAGAATTCTAATGCAACAGCCAGATACCATGGTTAATCCAAATCTAGCATTTTTCAATTTAAAAAATTCTAATACATTGCAAAAAGCAACATCCACAGCAAGACTGAATGGTCGAGTCCTAATTCCTACTATCTTTGCTCGTTTCTCAGCAGCTCCCTCAGGAAAAGCTCTCATCGATTGGATGCTCCGCAGCAAGATGAAATATCTAATAAGGAGGGGGGAGTGTGGGAGGGGAATGGAGCTAAAAGGATGACATCACCTGTATAGAAAGCCTTTAGAAACTGCATTAGATCAATTGGCTACTGTATCTGCGGATGCAGCCAGAGCATCTTTATTGACCTAATATAAACACATCTCTGTACAACAACAATTCAGCAAAATGCAGTATGTTACATTTCATATCACTCTGCTCATCTGACATAGCACACAATTCCTCTGGGTGTTTTATTTTTAACCACTTAATCTTGAAATCTGTGCATCTATACACATGTGTTTTTTTCCTAAGGTGTGTTATAAGCAAATAATATTTCTAGTTACTGTGATTTAAAATGATTAAGATATTTCCTTCATTACATACATACCCATGATCTCTAAAAAAAAATTTAAATTGGAGAGCATAAACTTTTCCTAATATTGTAACCTTGAATAAAATCCATTTTAAATTGGAGAATTAAAATATATCATGCCTTAAACTATATCAAAGCTTTGATATTTGAAGTCTTAATATTAAAAATGGGAAACAATGGTGTTAGCCATAAGGCAAAGAGCCAGACACTTTAAAGGATTTAATGGTATAGATTCAAAATGAACATACATATCTTCTGTGCAATCAATTAAGAGGGAAATACATGAACACTGTAGCTACAAATTAAAAAAAACTGTTGCCTACAAAAGCACATAATCCAGGTTTTGCATTACATAAACACTTTTATCTCTGAAAGCAAATTATTTTTTAATTTCTTATTCGGAACTCAAGTATAGACCAAGTGTTCATATTTCATCTGAATCCTAAAGACAGATTGACACTGCTTTAATGATCAAAGCAGGACATTTCATGGTTGGTAATGAATGCCATTCATTCACAAATTCACATAAATTCTAGATTAATTTCATTTGTATCTTTAAAAAACTTAACAATACTCTCAGTTGTCCAATGATCAACATGCACGTATTATTGATAACCTGATTTAAAAAAATGTTTTAGATTTAATTATCTGGCACAAAAAACAGGAAATGGTCATATCAAAAGTTTTGTTCAAGGGTATCTTTTTTGGAAGCTCTTTAATCCAACAGATATTTTCATGAATGAAAAAAAGTTTTGTTTTGTTTTGTTTTTTACTAATACCCACTTGGTATTATTTTAGACTGCTGAGAGGGGATATTTGCCTAAATATTGTATTCAAGGGATCTCTCTCTCTCTCTCTCTCTCTCTCCCTCCCTCCCTCCTTCCAATAATTGAGAATATCGTAGAATGATCAGCATTTAAATTAATGTTTTTGTTTATAAGAAAAGGAAAAACCATCATCACTATAGTAGCAACTCTGTTTAAATAAAGAGTTGTGTGAAACTGTTCCAAAGTTTGCATGTAGAACACCTAAGCAGAGTGCCATGTCTCCAATGACTTAAGGTAATTATTTAGTAAAATATAGTTCCTCCTAAATATAACTTGGTTAAATAAAACATAACTTCTTCTATTTCCTAAATATTAGCAAATAGAACGTATAGCCTAAAAATTGCCTTTTAAAAACGTTTTATTGTGCCATGCAATTCAGTCCACTAAAGAGTATGGCATGAATGCAATATTTCACAGCTACTATAACTGTGAGCCCAATAATGGGTGAAAATTCTATTTCCCCTTTAAGTGAAGATGACATCATCCTTTTCCCTTTCTTACAAATCAGACTGCAGCTACTGCAACTCCCTGGGGAAGATTTTACATGCAACACTGCCAGTCTAACAGCTATGTGCAGGGGGTAAGACTAACCTAATTCTGTACTAGACTAGAAGCTTTAGAAATTATTTTTTTAACACTACTAAGCCAAAATTTTATGAACACATTGTATATTGTGAGCAAATGTAAAATGATCAAAATGCATTTGCAAAGGAAGTAATATTTTTACAAATATTTTGTACGATTATTTCAAGCAATTAAGACTAACTTTAAAGATACAATGTGCTATACTAAGCTTGTCAACAAATAAATAAATTATTGAATAAAGTTACAAATGCAATAAAGTATACTTTATTAATTTAAAAATATAATGAACTTAGAAAAAAAGAAGAGTCTACATTAGATATGGATGGATGCATAGAAAGGAAGACAGATGGTCAAGCAGTTCATTTTTATTCTAGATTGTATTTTAATAAACTCCAAGTATTTCAAATATTTGCTCATATTTTTAATATTTTCATCAGAATTTCCCCAAATATGAACAAACAATTCCAAAAGAAAAAATGGGGACACACTATATATGAAATTTATGTATCTATACAGTAAATAGTAATATAGTTTCAGTAAACCGTTATGCTCAAAATGGAATTCAAGAAACTAAAGACTCACAGCATCTGATAATTGGCAAGCTGAATGACAGGTTACAAAGCAATCTAAAAATCTTTATAGTTTGGCAAACTGAAGTGCTTAACATTTTAATGACAAAAAAGGTTATCAAAAGTTTATTGTAACATATACAAGTGTCAGTTTGAAATGTGTTCTGGAAGAGAAAGGGCCAATGGTGAAAATTATTACTGGCAGATGGGACAACATCTGGCAGCATCTCCACTATGCACTGTGTCTTCTGTGATTTAGAATAGCTAAAACACCTACATCATTTAAGCTTCTCTATCTCAAATTATTTTGTTTTCAAGAAAGCTTAGAATTATAATTATTGCATTTTAAAAAAAATATGTAAGGCTTTGTATCACAATTATTAAAAATATCCAAATGAGCTATCCACAGTTTCTTCTTTATTATAATACTATTATGTTCCAATGTTAAACAAGGAATATGTGTTCAGTTTCACTGCAGTTACAGCATTCTATGGTCTAAAAATTCTACCAAAATAATGGTATAATTCAATAATAGTAGAAACACATAACCTATCCTGGGGTGGCAGGGAGAGAAAGAAAGGGGAGGGAGAAGGAGAGAGGAGGAGAAATGTAAGCAAGAGGCTGTCACTAGAACAAAAATGATGTAAGCTTCTAAAAATAGAACTGGAGATACAGAGGGAACAATAAAAAAGGACTATAGATTCAATTTCCCTCTAGGCATTGTAAGCTCCTTTTCTTCTCACAGGTAATATACTATATATTTAAAAAGTCTTTTCTTATTTAGAGTATTTGACATTTATAGCTGCATAAATTCCATCTGATTTACTTCATTCACTGTAGATTCATGTATTAACCATATCCAGATGCCATATGAACAAACAAGTCATTTCTTACATTACTTACACCTTTTTGTAAGTAACATTGGATTTCTCTTTAGAATGTTACTGAAAATTAAAATTATTTAATCAATTTTAAATTAATAACTTGCAGGTTCAAAGGCTTATTTCAGCAGAACACAGCCAAAGGAATTAAAATTGCAAAAGTATAAAAATATATACAGAATAAAAGCATACGGGCAGCAATGTTCCCTCTAAGTTGCATGCATACTGTTTGTGGCCCTCACATGCCCAGTCATGAGACACAGTTCCCTGTTAAATGTCAAAGATGATGCATTAGCACATCTAGGAGGGAGGGAAGGAGGGAGGGAGGGAGGGAGGGAGGGAGGGAAGGAAGGAAGGAAGGAAGGAAGGAAGGAAGGAAGGAAGGAAGGAAGGAAGGAAGGAAGACTGGCTTTCATCCAGGAAATAGGTTGAAGCCCAAATCTCCTGGGCTGAAGCAAAAAAGAAAGCAAAGGAAAAAGGAAGAGGAGGCTTCTCATCCAGATCTAAGCCAAAGCCCAGAAATCTTCTGCCAGGCTACACACCAAAAGAATTCCCACTGAATGATAGCAGGGAAGAAAAAACAGAACAAAGGAAACAAAACAACGGGAAAGAGAAGACAAAGCAAAGGAAAGAACAAGATACAACTTCTCAATTTTTAAAAAAGAATTTGAAAGCTTATAAAGTATGTTGCATACTATTTTTCAAAAATATAGTTCTCTTGGGCCAAATTTGCCCAAACCAACTCAACTGCTGCTTAAAGATATGACTTGAGCATCTGCTCCCCTGATTTAGAGTGAACACTGATTAACTTTTGCTTTTATTCAGGCAAATTTATTAGAAGAAAAAATCCTTCCATTCCCACCATCCAGTCAGAGCTGAAGAAGCTTCTTGGATGAGAAGCAAAATGTCTTTAAAGAAAAAACAAGAAAATCCAGTTGCCTTGTGAAAAAGCACGTTTGGGACAACCATGACCAGGATGACTGAGAATCTCAATAGACTTTTAGTCATGAACATTGGGATAAACACTCTTCAAATGGTATGAGAGTATACATGGATTTCCAGCAAAAAATGCTGAAACCATTTGCACTACTCAGCTGACTCTGGGACACAGATAAATCTCCAAGTGCCTCAATGACTCTTTAAAAGAATGCTAATGACAGCTGTCTGCAAGGAATATAAATCCTTCCATTCCCCACCATCTAGTAAGAGCTGAAGAAGCTTCTTGGATGAGAAGTGAAACAGCTTCAAAGAAAAAAAAAACAAGAAAGTCCAGCTGCCTCTTGAAAAAGCACCTTTGGGACAACCATGACCTGGATGACTGAGAATCTACACAGACTAGAAGAAAAATTATTAGCATATACCAATTTCTTATTTTTTCCCTAAATTTGAATGAAGAAAAGTCTACATTTCCTTTTGAAACACTGCCAATCTCAAACCTCTGAGCAAGATTTAGCTAGTGAAAGAAACTAAATCTCCTTCTGGGTATAAATGTTACTTTTATCATATATTTTTTAAAATTAAAAAAATATTATATGACTATCCTTCAAATATCATATAGATATGGAATATTTAAACTGTAATGGAAGTATCATCTAACATATCATTTATAACAGATTCTTTTTTAAAAAATATCACCAAGAATTCTACACAAAACACAACACAAAATTTTGCTGCTTGGAAGATGGCATAAAAACTCATGTCTGTAGAAGGAGAAAATGGGCGTTGGTACTTACCTGACACGCCTCTTCTCTGACTGTCGGGCACGGCAGTCAGGATGGGTGGAGACTTGGTTGAGTTTGATTGGACCGGGTTTGCAGAAGAAAGAAGTCCCTCCTCCTAATGTAGCTGTCAGTTTTGAGACGAGGGAGTAGCTTCAGAAGCCGTGTCTAGGACCATAAAGGAGGAAGTATCTGCAGAAGACGTGTCTAGGACGATAAAGAAGAAATTAGACTTCCCACCCCTCCCTGAGATCAATTACGCCACGGGCCGGCCCCCAATCAGGGTGGGGCTGACTGCCGTGCCCGACAGTCAGAGAAGAGGCGTGTCAGGTAAGTACCAACGCCCATTCTCCTGTAGTCGGGCACGGCAGTCAGGATGGGACATACCAAAGCCATGTGTCCAGTCGGGAGGGAGCTGGCCAGCCCGGGACTAAGAGAAAGATTGGACCTGTTGTAGAACCCGTCGACCAAACGCTGCATCTGCCGAAGCGTATTTGTCCAAACGGTAGTGGCGAATGAACGGGGTCGGAGAGGCCCAAGTCGCCGCTCGACAGATCTCATCGATGGAGGCACGGGTGGACCAAGCCGCGGATGTTGCGGCATTCCGTGTAGAATGAGCGGTGACGTTGCGCGGGACCGGAAGAGAACGAACCTCGTAGGCAGTAGAGATACAGGCCCTAATCCAGCGACCCAGTGTGGTAGAAGTAATCTTTGAGCCCAAAGACGCTGGCAGGAACGAAACAAAAAGAGCGTCGGAACGACGAAAGGCAGCTGTACGAGAGATATATACCTTAAGGGCCTGCCGGACATCGAGGGTGTGCCAACGTCTCTCTCGGGGGTGTCCCGGCGAAGGGCAGAAATTAGGAAGAACCACCTCCTGGGTCCGGTGAAAAATGGAATTAATCTTCGGGACGAAGGAGGGGTCCAGTCTCAGCACCACTCTATCCTGGTGGAAAAGGCAGAGTTCCTTACGAATGGATAGGGCTGCCATCTCTGAAATCCACCGGGCGGAGGTGACCGCCACCAGGAATGCCACTTTAAAGGAAAGATGCCTCAAGGAAACCTCCTGCAGAGGCTCGAAGGGAGGACCGGTGAGCGTCGCTAAGACCGTAGGCAGATCCCAGGAAGGGTACCTGTGAATAGTAGGTGGCCTAATGTTGGAGGTTCCGCGAAGAAATTGGCGTATAAGTGGATCTTTGGATACCGGACCCGAAGAGGGGTTCGACAAAATGGTAGAGATAGCAGCAACCTGGCGCCGTAATGTGTTGGGCGATAGACCCGAAACAAAGCCATCTTGGAGGAATTCAATGACCAGCATGACCGAGGCCGAAGAAGGAGACTGGTGATGCCTGTCGCACCACAGAGAAAAGGCCCTCCAGGTCGCCTCATAAATACGTGTGGTAGAAGCCCGCCGAGATGCCTGAATCGTGGATATGGCTCCTGCGGAGAGAGGGAGCTTGGTTAGGAGGCTCCGCTCAATCTCCATACGGCGAGCTGGAACCAGTGCGGATCCGGGTGCTCCAGTTGTCCTTGAACGAGGACGATGCGGTCGTCCGGAATTCGCCACAGATCCTGCACCGACAGAGATTTGAGATCGGCGAACCAGGGACGTCGATTCCAAAAGGGAGTAATCAGTATCACCTCTGCCCGTTCTTGTAGCAGCTTCCGTAACACCCTGGGGATGAGGTTGACCGGTGGAAATGCGTACAGCAGTTGATTGGCTGGCCAAGGGACCAGCAGAGCGTCCACCGCCTCCGCTCCCGGGCAAGGGAACCTGGCAAAGAAGCGCGGTAGTTGGTGATTGGACGCGCTGGCAAAGAGGTCTACCGTCGGTCGGCCAAAGCGATGGATTATTTCCTGAAATAGCTGAGGAGTTAGAGACCACTCCGTGTTGTCCATGGCTGACCGACTGAGAGCATCGGCCGTCCGGTTCTGGGTCCCTGAAATGTGAGCTGCCCGCAAAGAGGACAAGTGTCTCTCCGCCCAGTATCCCAGGCGCTGAGCCTCCCGCATCAGGGTTTTGGAGCGGGTCCCGAGTCTGTTCACATGCGCTTTGGCAGTAACATTGTCCGTTAGAACAAGGACATCTCGGTGGAGGACGTGAGACCTGAAGGCCTTTAGAGCGAGGAAGATAGCCCGAAGTTCGAGCACATTGATATTCATTTGTCGTTCTCGAATAGACCAAAGACCCTGAGTCAGGTTCGGACCCAAATGAGCACCCCAGCCGGACAAACTGGCGTCTGTCGTGAGGAGAAGAGGCTGAGGTTCCCGAAATCTGGTGCCTTTGAGCAGAGCTTCCAATGTCCACCAGGAGAGAGATCGGAGAACCGGCCGAGGCAGAACCAATCTTGTGGACAACGTGTCCCTATGCGTACGTTGAAAGGGAAGTAGGAGCCATTGTAAATCCCGATAGTGCAAACGAGCCCAAGGGACTATACCAAAGGTTGAAACCATCTTGCCAAGAAGAAGATGAGACAAGGAAAGAATCGAAGATGACCTCTGACTGCGTATATCGGACACTAGCTTCCACAGGCTGGCAATTCGGTCAGGTGAAAGAAAGACCTCTGATGTAAGGGTATCAATTACAGCCCCCAGGTGCTGAATGCGGGTGGTAGGGGTTAAGTGGCTCTTATCCCAATTAATGGAGAACCCATGGTCCTGGAGGACCTGCAGGGTGACCTTAATATCTGACTGTGCTTGCTGCCGTGATCGGGATAAAATGAGAACATCGTCTAAATAAAAGGAGATCCTGATGGGGATGGACGAGATGTGGCCCATGAGAGCTGCCATTATCTTAGTAAAGGCTCTAGGGGCCGAGGACAAACCAAAGGGCAGGGCCCTGTATTGATAATGTTTGTTATTATAACAGAAGCGGAGAAACCGACGATGGTCGGGCAGAATGGGAACATGGAGGTAAGCTTCTGTTAAGTCTATAGATGACAGAAAATCCTCCTCCCGAATACCGAGTAATATGGATTGCAGGGAATGCATCTTGAACCGGCGGTATGTTATGTACCGGTTCAATGATTTCAAATCAAGGATCGGGCGCCATCCACCAGAAGTCTTAGGGACCAGAAAGAGGCAAGAATAAAATCCTTCGCCCAGTTCTCTAGAAGGGACCGGCTGAATGGCCCGAATAGATAACAAGTGACGGATGGCAGCTTCCACCTGGGCCCTCTTAAGGGGATTAAGGGAAACTGGGCAACGTAAAAACCTATTAGGGGGAATGGAAGTAAACTCTAGGGGAAGACCAAATTTAATAGTATTCTTTACCCAAACATCAGATACTGAAGCTTCCCATGAAGGGAAGAAAAGGGCCAAATGGCCCCCGAGCCATGAAGGCCCGTGACTGTTAACGGGTCCTTTGGAAGGGACGTCCTCTACCCCCCCGGGTAGCCCTCCTGGGGGGAAACCTAGACCCTTGTCTGACCTGGTTATCTCGATTGAAGGATCCCCTCTGTTGGTAGGAACGGTGGGATCTCTGTTGGTAGTAGCCTGAGTTGGAACCTCGAAAGGATTGATTACGAAAGTTACCGGAAGCCCGGTTGTCCGAACAACGAGTCATGGCCGGCAAAATCTTCCGGTGGTCTCTAGTCTCGATCAGAAGAGGCTCGAGGGCAGCTCCAAATAACTTATCCCCTGCAAATGGAGATGAAGCCAGGCGCCATTTACTGCGAACATCCGCTTGCCAGGATCTTAACCAAAGTAGTCGACGAGCTGTAACTGCCGAACCAATGGCCTTGGCGGAAAACCTAGCGGCATTTAAGGTGGCATCCGCCGAAAACTCCATTGCCCCCAAAATCTTGTTTATATCCTGATGTGCCCGAACATCAGAAGGAGAGATACGACCTTGCAGCTGCTTTAACCAGAGAATTGATGCTCGGTTGAAAAATGAAGCAGCTGATGCTGCCTGGACTGACCAGACCGCCGCCTGGTGGCCTTTAATAAGAGTCCACTCAGACCTACGATCTTCCGGGTGGAGAGATTCCTCTGCCGGTCCTGAAGCTGGAGAAGGAGAGGACAAGGCCGCTACAGGAGCATCCACCACTGGAATCTGCAAGAGGGAAACATACTCCGCCGCCAAATTATACAGCCGTCTATCCAAACTGTTCGGAATTGGTCCCGAACTGGGATTTTTCCATTGCCTTTGTAAGACATCCGCAAATAGTTTAGGGGCCGGGACTATTTCCGTTTGTACTGTTGGTTCTACGAATAAAGAAGATGAAGCAACAGGTGCTTCTGACTGAGACTGAGGAGTAGCCGCTGGAAGGCCCAAGCCAGTTGTGATCTGGGCTTTATGCAATAATGAACGAAACATCTGCGGACGAAAGAGGCCTACAAAGGAAGGTTGATCTGGCTCTAGGCCCTCATCCTCAGATAAGTCTTGATCAATAATGGGCTGTTCCTCATCTCCTGAAAGGGAGCCCTGACTGTTTCGAGATGGAGAAGCCGCCCGTTCAGGGTTCTGAGTCGAGGCCCGTAAGGGCTGAGAACTGACTGAAGGAACATGACGACTTAAATAATCCGAAACTTTAGAGGAGGCTCTCTCTTGTAACCCTTGAGCAATGCCCTGCTTAATAGACTCAGCAATTAAATGGGCTAAGGCTGGCGTAAGGTCTAGATTATGACTCTGAGGTGCTGCAGCCTCTACCTCCCTGGAAGTCTGGGGGGCCACACTGGCCTGTTGGGAAGGTTGTGGATTAGTGGAAGGAGAAATCCCAGAGGAGAAAACTACTGCAGTATCAGGCGCAATAAAATCATCCGTGACCGAAATATCTGGAGAAAGACTAGGCTCTAGGGCGGATGAAGGGTTAGCTTCCACAGGAGGGGAATCCGCTGAAGGGGCCTGGACAGATAATGTGTCAGCTTGCACCTTGGAAGAGGATGCCGCTCTGTTACAGGCCTTCTCCATGGCCTTGTGCCGCCTCTCCTCATCTTTAGACATTAGGACCTCCTGGGATGCCTGGGCTCTAGGCTTTTTTGGGATAGAGGCCGAGGAGGACTCCCCTGGTAAACCTTTCCGTTTGTGGGAGCGTTTCCCTATCTTCGGATCACCATGGGCCTTGGCGTCCGCCATTTTAGAATAGTCACAAAATGGCCGCTGGAGAGAATACTTTGGAAATAAATAAGATAAGGGCCCACCGATGGCCTGCAAGGGCCGAAACTCACTGTGGCAGAAGTAGGTCCTGAACTGGCCCAATAAAGCTCGTGAGTGCTTGCCAGCCGGTTGAAGCACTCCAAAGGCAGGCGTTGAAATCCGGACTCTGAGGGGCGGCTAGTCGACGATCCTGAGCCACACGGAGCGAAATAGGCCCCACTAATCCACGTGGGCCGCTCTGGAGAAGCGCCTGCCAGCCGGCGAGGACACTATCAGCCAGAATACTCAGGCGTTCAGCAGCCGCTGTCAATCAAAAATACGGCCCGATCGCCTTTCCGTGCCGGCCAGGCCGTCCATGAATCACACGGGAAGAAGCAGAACCCGGGCGGACCGTGTGCAGCTGAGGAGAAGCGCCTGCCAGCCGGCAAGGACGCTTGTAGAAAGAAGCGCTCTGGGAGGCGCAGCAGCCGCTGTCAATCAAGAGCCGTCCGATCGCTCCCTCAGCGCCGCTCGAGTCAGCAAGGCCAAACGCGACGGAGCAAACTCGTGCGCGTGGCCAAAGGTTCCAAGCCGGCTATCAGACCTGCGATCAGACGTCAGCGGGGCGAAACAAGCTCACACGCTGGAACAAGCTGCCACAGATACGCAATTTAAAGGAGCTTTCTCACCCTCTTCTCCTCTGTCTTTATTAGTATTTTTTTTTTTTTTGTAAACCGAAGAGCTGTCACTAGACACGACTGGTCCAAACTCGACCGAGTTGAAAAACTGACAGCTACATTAGGAGGAGGGACTTCTTTCTTCTGCAAACCCGGTCCAATCAAACTCAACCAAGTCTCCACCCATCCTGACTGCCGTACCCGACTACAGGAGAATTATAACAAGCTTCCCAGTGCCCAAAAAGGCAAAATAATAAAATAAATCATGTTGCATATAAAGTTCCATACAAAAGGAGCAATGTCCAATAGTTTTCACTGATCCTGTTCCACAAGGGCAACCATTTTCATTATATGGTACTTTACTGTATTCTCTACCCATGTAAATAGAATGACAATAGTTGGGCCTTGAAAAAAAGCACTCCAATACTTGGATAGAGCTGGAGCCTTCTGTAACAGGCTGGTTGGGTGCACAGAAATTACATTTCCATCCTTTGATAGTCTAAATTAGCATTTGCTAGATCAATTTGCAGTTCTACATCTGTGATACATTATAAGAAACCCTTTTACAGGGCATAATTCCAAGAAACTCTGATGACAGTCCATATGACAGGGTGTTTTGTTTTTGTATGAACTATCATTTGCCTAGCTGATTGGAAATTATTAGATAAAATTAGTGGATACGGTTTTAAGTCAGTACTTGTGAACAGAGTGTTTATCATATGTTTTTAAAAATGTGATTTCTTTTTTTTAGACATTCATCATGCTATCTTAATATAAGACAATTCATCACACAGTGTTTTGTGGATGACATAAAGAGTTTCAATTGAGCTGCTATCTATTTGAGTCATGAAAATGTTCCATGTGGTGTGGCAGCAATTATTTTATTAGGGCAATGCAGCACTTTGCAATCAAAGAGGAAAAGATGCGTCAAATTTTGTAAAGCTAGTCATAAAGCATGTCGGCCATTCCTGAAAGAAGCAATGTCTTTATTCCAGAATGCCATGATTCCAGAAACAAGTATATCTGATTTAAAGTGCTCCTTACAATTGCTACTGGGCATCCCCTTACTGTTCTGTCCCAGCTACCGATCCCAAAGAACGTAGCACACACAAACTCCAAACAAAACTCAGTTTACTTCAAAACACAGTCTTTTGCAAATGCAAGCTGTTAATAAAATGTTCTTAACCACCTGCCAGAAATTCCACAGATAAAATAGTCTTACTAGAGTTGGCAGAAAGCCCAGAAGCCAGGTTTGCAGAGAAAATTCAAACTCAATGATCAGCGAACGAACACACGTTGTTTCCTGCAGCTTTTTACAAGCTGTGTGCAAACTTAAATAGGCTAAGGGAGTGGCCAATTAGCCCCAAGCCTTACTCTCAAGGAAACCTCCTCCTGAGTAACCATTCCTGCCTTTTGGCAGCTCTGCATATTCGTGCATTGAGAAGAGGCTCCTCTCCACTTCATCCTCTTCACTTAAAGGAGCCTCTGGAGGTTCTGAAGGCCCTGGCACCACATCTTCTTCAGCCTCCTCGCTGTCCGACTCGAGCGCCGACTGCACAGGCTGCTGGCGCAACACCACACCAGCCTCCTCGTCGTCGGGATCAGCAACAATCCGTGCAGGCCGCTGGTGGGCAACAACACTTACATATATAAATATGAGCCATGCAAATCTTGCATAGCTCTATTATATTATGTAAACTTTTAATGGGAACAAACATGCACAGAAGCTGATTTAAAGAGGGTCTCCGTGAGAAAGACAAATTCAAGCCAGGCATTTCATTCCTTAGGAAACTGTATCAGTTTAACATGACATCAGTTCCATGTCCACATAAAGACACCATGCAATTAGAATTGGTGCTCAAGTGCATAATAGAAATAATATGGAAACAAAGGCAGGATGAAACTATGGCTAGATGACATATTCACAAAACGAGGCTACGCATATGATTCATAAATGGCAGAACATTTGATTTTCAGTCCTATTTCTTAGACCTAGAAATATTTTATTTCCAGTAGTTACTAGGCTAGAGTAAACTAGATATATAATTCGACATGATTACATTCAAATTAAAATCAAGATGCTTTGAGAAATGAATGCCAGATTATGCACATTACTTTTTCACTTCTGTATATCAAATTT
Source organism: Arizona elegans (assembly GCA_022577455.1). NCBI lineage: Eukaryota > Metazoa > Chordata > Lepidosauria > Squamata > Colubridae > Arizona > Arizona elegans. The sequence continues at coordinate 81,955,444 of JAKOOJ010000003.1, read as the reverse complement.
CCCCTATTTCTTTCAGTTTTGATATTATAAGATTGTGAAGTCCGAATAGGAGAAACGAACATCCTTCCTCAACTTTGAAAATATAGTACATTCTAAGATAGGTCATCTGTTTCTGATAACTGGAACACAGCCCATTGTGAAATTATTAAATCATTTAAGATAAAATTAGCACAGTCTTTTCTGAGAAAAAATTAACTTTAAACTGAATAATTCATGGTATATTCCAATATTGATATCTATTTTACCATGAATCAAAAAAATTCTTATTTCAGTGACCTACATAATATTCTGAAAACTTCATATATTAGGTCTTCACCACTGAATGATTTGCCATTACTGATTACTTTCTGACAAAACCATCACAAATTAGTCCTACTCTCTCTATATAACTTTAATCATAATTAGCATGTAAAAACTACACAATCAAAATAATTTTTTTTAAAAAAAGGAAATAAATAAATCAATTTCTTTAAGAAAAAGTTATTTTTTATTCCAAAATATAGGGTTTTTTATCTAAAACTTAATGCACTGTTTTCAACAAAAACATAAAGCATATTTCATTTTAATACTTATGTCTCTGATATCAGGCATTTGATTCAAATAGACATCAACAATTCCTAACAGGAATACACAGCAGAATGATTTGCCTGAGTAGAATGCTGATTGGAAAATTCAGAAACATTTTAGAATATTTAATTAATTAATATGTTTTCCAGAGTATATTATTGAACTGTCTCAAGCTCCATATTGAGAATGGAAATGCTTTTTGCATGTTTTGCACTGAACACAACAAACATACACTCTTCTGTTTACAGAAGAGAATGCACCTCAGGGTTCCACTGTAGAGGGATTGGTGCTCTGTGTGTATGTGTGTGTGTTTGTTTGGTTGCTTGCTTGCAGACATTTCATTATAAAACCAGGTAATATGATGTTACTTCATCTGGACAATGAAGCAAGCAAACAACCAAGCTCAGACAGTCCAAAGCCTCCATATATAATGGTTTGACTAACAATCTGGACAATATAGCAATAAAGATGTTCCATTTTTTCCCCAATATATTTGAATCAATGCGATTGAATTTGCTCTCTCAAGGAATGTGAATATACATTAAGAATGTAGAAAGTTTCTTAATGAGGCAATGAACTAAAATATATTTGAGTAGCAATAGTCACATATTAAAATAGATGAAATCACGATACCTCCGATAGTAAAAAGGGTGCATGCTATTGCTCTTTAATGATTAATTTAAGTGTGATCCAGCCTTGTCTCTTCTGTTCTAGTAACAAATACCCAACTTCTTTAAAATTATTTCATGTTACATATTTCTTCCAGAAATAAACTACTAAAAGGAAAGAGAATTTCTTATTAACTTGTCAATGAGATGCCTATTCTTAAACTGTTTTTTTTTAAATATCTGATATGTTGCTTTTGAATCAGTAATCTGGCATTCAGCTAGAAAAGCAGCTTCCTGTAAACAGATGACAACATCAGTTAACACCACAACGACAGACAGGACTATCAGCTCTCCACATATGATGTTAAACCATTAAGAATTTTTTTTTTTTTAATTGAAGGGCTCTGCCCACTCTGCTAATAAATAGAAAATACTCAACCACATAATTTTGCAGCATTCCCATGCAATGTTTTGTTATATATAAATCAAAACAAACACTTTTTTTCCTTATAAGCACTTAGATAACAATAATTGAAATTTTTTGAGATGGCAGTAACCATTATTATGCTGCTTGGGAAATTACTTCATAACAGTTACCGTATTTTTGGGAGTATAAGACGCACCTTTTCCTCCCCTAAAAGAGGCTGAAAATTTGGGTGCGTCTTATACTTCGAATGTAGCTTTTTTGAAGCTTTTTTTTAGCACTAACGAGGCGCTAAACAAGTGAAGCAATCTCCCTGTGCTTTGCCTACTTTTCTCATTGGTGCTTCTTCTCAGCTGTGCCTTAGAAGCTGTTTTTTATTACCAAGCAGGGGATAAAAAACCAGCAAACTAATGTGCTGAAGCTGACCAGATTAAGGATGCTAGCCAGATGAATACCTGATAGGCAGATTTTTTTTCCCTATTTTCCTCTCCAAAAACTAAGCTGCATCTTATACTCCGGTGCATCTTATACTCCGAAAAATACGGTATATCTTTCTTTTGTAAACAAATTTGAAAGTCATTTTAATGCAACATTATCACAAACCACAAACAAAAGCCCGAATTGATATACAACTGGTATAATACTGAAGTCCTTTTAATTACATGTTGAGCTCAGGTGAGATGAGCAAGAACATGAGATGACACAAAAAAAAATTTGGAAGGAAAACAAAAAGAACATTATTTTTCCTTTCTCAAGTTTTTCTCAAAAATAGATGGTGGGTTAAAAACTACTATTTTTTTAACAATAAAGTTGAGAATAGGTCAACTGAAATGAAGAAAATTGAAATAAATTACCCATGAAACAGCAATTACTAAATTATCATAAGAGCATACATTCAATAGCATTATTCCATATTATAAGAAATCACCTTTCTTAAAAATGATTATATGTCTTAAAACTGACAGTAACACAAAGATTATGCACTATGCCATTTCTCCACATCATTCATAATTTTATACATCTTTATCACACTTTAACTTTGCTTCGTGTTTCTTTTCTTACTTTCTTTCTCTTTCTCTTCCCTCCTCCCCCTCTCTTTTTGTAAACAAAAATACTGTAGCCACTTGTAACTTTTCTTCTAGGAATACTTTCTATTTACTTTCACAATCCTTCACTTACAATCCTGCAATGCTATTAAAATTAAATGTATTTGGGTAAGTTAACCAAGAAAGGAAATCTAACATAAATTTAATTTATAAGTACTAATACAAAACATGAGAAAAAGAACAACCAACATAGCACTCATAACTTCTTTTATTATAATCTAAATTATAAAAATATCTGAATAACAGATGATGGAATATTTCATCTAATGTGATCTTAAATTAACCTCAGCTATATAGTCTAAAGAAACTTTACCTAACCAAGCAGGTTTAATAGAGTTTAGTACTGCAAGTCACTGGGAATTTGGTTAATATCAGTTCCAACATATCTGGAAGAAATTAGTTTTTATTTATTTGCTTAATAGTATTTATATTCCACCCCAATGTGCAAGAACTTTGGGAAGCCTGAGAAAAACATATTTATATCCTTTCAGTTCCTTTGATCTTTGAACAAAGTTGAAATTTAAGGGCTTGAAACCAGAAAGCAGTTTTAAATAGAACAAGATAATTTTCAAAATTGTTTTTGCCTGTATGGTGGATGTGCCCCTTATTAGAATATGTATGGTATCTAATAAAGGAAGGACATTTCTGTGATGAACTCTAAAATCCCGGAATTCTCTTGCAGTGATTGAACAATCCATATGTTTCTTAATTTGTGTACTTTGAAATCTTCTCCCTTTTAGAAGCTGGAATACTGCAAAGCAAAGAACCGATAACCAGCAGCACCCTACTTCCAAAAATCCCTTTAGGTTTTAAAGTAGCTCTATGGCTTCTCTTTAGAAAAGGATTGACAGCTTAAACTCAGCGTTTTGTTTGAAAATATCTTTTTTGTAAACAAGCAAGCTGTATCAGCAGAGCACTCAGAACATATTCTTCAAATGCAACAAGTGCCCAACAACCCAAAATGGTGGAGGGCCTATATTGGAAGAAATGAGGAATATAAATATAATCATATACAAGTAAAAAAGGAATTATCAGCTACTGCTGAAAGACTGAAATGTAATATACAAATAATTGAATAAATTTGCATCACCTTCAATGTATCTTTTAATGATCAATTATCATTAAAACAAGGTACATTCATGAAGAAATTTTCTACGCATTATAGGGATAAAAATGCACATTAAAAAGTACCGCCCCCTTATGAAATGTTCTTCTTGAAACATGAACAATCAGCAAACTTCTAATATCTGCAACAAAGACTAAAAATAAGTGCTTTCTTATTCTATAAATCAATCCCTAGAACAACTTCTCAGTTCAAGAAAGTGGGGAGGGATGGCTTGGAAGGGAAGGCAGTTTCAATCTCTCGTCTGTCGTAGTATACGGGGAATTCTTGGTTTTTTAAATCAGTTTTAACATTTTGTTAATTGTGTTTATAAAGATTTGTCTAATTTCATTCCTGATTGATCAATCTGAGCAATTTTAAAATTAGCTTTTGGGTCTCTAAGTTAGGCTAATGGAAGTTAAACAATCGTGGAAGTTCATTACAATTTGATTTGTCAGAAGTTATTGTTTTTCTATGAAGCTGAAGACATTACAAACTAGGACGAAAAGAAATACACTATTAAATTGAAATTATAGCTCATTTGACACAAACAAATGACTTACCGTGCTCAGCATGAATTTTCTTCATGGTAGCTAAAGTTCCACAAAATATTTCTAAACACATTTTAATGTAAAAGCTCTCATTGTCCAAAGTACTAAATTGCCGCAATGTTGATCTTTAGAGTTTATAGAGCATTAGAATGAATCCAAGAGATCTACAGCTGGTTTGAAGCGTTAACTAACATTCTATGATTCCAATTTTATAAAATCCATTTTGTAATTGTATGTATCTCTTCATTTCTTCCAACAGAAAATAAAACACAGAGAACGATGAATACAGGTGGGTAAATAATTAACAGTAGAGGAAATACACTCACGGAAAGGTAGCTACTAACATCCACATTATCTGTAATGGTCTGACGTTCTCCCCTCTGATTAATCTTCCGAAACCTCCGGCGAGATTGTCGAAGAGGCACTTCCCTCTGCAAGATATTGTCTTCATTCTCTTTTGAATTATCTACCTGGAACACATGTTCAGGATCCTGATTAAACATCCAGTTCTTCCATATCACTGAAAGTCTATGTAAGTTTAAAAAATTCATGAAGACAGGCTCAGCATGAGTTAATACTGTGACTGTCTCATAAGAAATCTACACAAGTTCCTGAAACTAAAGCAACACTTCTTCAATTACTCACTACAATGAGCTGAGAGGCCACAATTTCCTTCCGGGAAGCAGTGTTGTTTAAAAAGAAAAGAAAAACCTAAGTAACACTACGTATCTATAAAAGCTGTTCACTGTATTTGAACAGTTTTATATACTTAAAATGGCTACCTAGACAAAAATAAACTGTACTATTATGACAGTTATTATTGTTTGCTACAAAGTTTTATCTGTAAACCACCTATGTCGAAATAAAAATTATCAGATTCACTTCATATAAAGCTTGAGTGCTGCCTCTAGTTTGTTTCATGACATACAAATCATAAAAGTTTTGAACTAAATTTGAGCAATGTTGATAACTTGTTCTTTTTCATGTTCATTTATGCTATAAAAAGAAAGTCTACATTCACATTTCCTTTGGAACTCTCAGCCGGAAAGAGCAGAGACAAACACATATATACAAAGAACAAAAGGAGACATGAGATAATTCAAATATGTGTAAGAAATATGCAGCAAAATATATATACATATATATTTCAGAACAAGCTTTCCTTCAATTTTCTGTAATGTGAAGATTTAAAAGGCCAAAAGTAAAAATATTTGTATAATTATTTCCAAAATAGGGAAAAATCCTTTCATTGCCTAGTCTTTCACCCAGGAATTTAATGAGAGTTCTGTGTTTTGTTGCAATTACTATATGATTTAATTTTTAAATGATATAGTAATTATTAGATAGCCATGAACTTAGCATATGCAGAAACAACTGATTTCAAACAGTGAATTAAACAGACACTTAAATGACTTCCACTAAGTTAATGAATCTTAAAAATGCAAATCTTTGAAAAAGACTGAATAAAACATAATAGTTATTTCAGGAATGATCCATTTATGACAACAGCAATGTATTTATCCATTTATCAGAGAATATACACTGACACTACAATATTCAAGTGCTTTCTCCAGAAGTTTATAAATATAAATAATATCTATTAATTATATAAATTATTTAAGTAAATCATATTCTTACTTACTTCTTTTATTAAAAAAATAAAGCATACTTTTAATCCATCAAATTACTCATTGTTTTATTTAGTTCTAAATACCATTGCAGATGTGCCTATAGTTATCTTCAGACTAGTTCTCATGCTACACAACATGCTGTCATAATGTAATGCAACCAATTCTGGTTGCTACAACAGAGCCCAGAATTCAAAAGTAAATATAATATATAAATAAGGTTGCAAAATACAGCTTACTGTACTTGACACATCATACATTGTTGATCCTTTTACAAAACCTTTGACAAGGGGTAGCTGGGCAATTATCAGAGATACTATCAGAACTATAATTCTGTTTCAGAAGTTTCCAAAGAAGATTGAACTACATGAGTCAGGAAATCGCTTCTAACTCTGATTCTATGCTTAGTGAACACTGAAAATGTAGTAATTCCCCATTAATAATACCTTGCCTGGCAGGGAAACCCCCAATGTAAAAAAAAACTCCCCATGAAATAACTCATAAAATCTTCCAGCAAATTCTCAAGTTGCACGTGTATGTGTATTTGTTCTTTTATGATATATAGCATTTACCATACAATCACTTTGCAATTTTCATACTATCAAAACAACCTTGTAACACAATGAAAAACGCAAACACACACTTGAAAATTGATCTGCAATGTTTTCATTCCATGTTTCTTTCATTCGTGTCTTCAATAGTATATTTGTATTTCATACACTCTTCTATCTTCTACATCAGCTCTTCCTTAAGTGCTTATTTACTTATGAGATAAGTAAATATTAGATATTCCATTTCATTCAGGAGCAAAACGTAACATACAGGCAGAACTGTCTTTCTCTGAGAGTAGCTACCCATCCTACCTACCATAGGACACTCCCATGAAATCTTGCCATCTAGTGGAAGTAGAAACGTTATGGAACACCTTCATCCCAGTGTTTTTTTTTTCCCCACCCTGGTGCTAGCACAGAATAGGGATATCTAAAGCTGGTTGTTGGGAATTTCAAAGGGATGGTTGAGATGCTGGGTTTTTTTTTTTAATTTTATTTTATAGTTATTTATTTTATTGTTGTGAGGCATCCAGAGTTGTGTTTAAGTTGGGCAGCCATACAAATGTTTAATTAATTAATTAAAAACTTAGCACTATTTCTACATATATAGAGGTGCTTAAAAGTTTATGAACTCTTTTGAATGTTCAATATTTCTGCATAAATATGACCTAAAACTAGTTAAAGACAAACTACTTAAATGAATAAGTAAAAACATTATACTTGTTCATTTATTTATTGAGGGAAATGATCCAAAGCTACATGTCACAGAAGTACATGAACCTTTTAAGATTTTCAGTTCATTTGAATGGGAAATTAAGGTGTTTCAATAAGGGGATGATAACCAGATGTGAATATGGGAGATCCTGACTTAATTAAGAATAGAATTTTGTATTCTATTCATCAAAGTCTGACCTTCACAATGCAAGTCTATTGTAATGAGTCATGACTCAAATAAAGGAGTTATCTGAGAAAATCTCTGAAAAACTATGACTGATACTCTGCAGGCTGGGAAAGATTACAAAAGTATTGTGTTTTTAAAATAAATTTATTAAAGATTTTTAAAATAATAAAGAATAAGACAAAATAAGAACAGAGAAGAAAAAGAGAAAGTGCAGAAAAATAGAAAAGAAACATGTACACAAAAATATATTTAAGTGACTCCCAATCTTCTCAGCAAAAGACTTAACATCATTCCTCCTCCTCTTTGACATTACATTACATAGAATATTTCTTCCCAGATTCAATGCTTTTTTGATCGATAGATACAAAAATCATTAACTGTGTTCTATCCATTTTCAACAAAAAGTCCATAAAGTGTTTTCAGTATTTTGTAAATGTGCTTATTGCCTTATCCCTGATCAAACAGGTCAATTTTGTATTCTTTTCTATTCTGTAGTATTCTGCGACTATTGTTGGTTAAGTTGACATTAAAATGCTGTTTTAGAAACTGATCACTAACCATATTTTCTTCCTCCTATCTTAAAAAAAAATTCTTAAGGCTTAATTTAATTTAATTTAATATTTAAATTTATATACCGCCCTTCTCCCGAAGGACTCAGGGCGGTGAACAGCCATAGGTAAAAAACATAGAATACAAAATTTAAAAACAATTTAAAATATATTAAACAATTTGGCCCGACAGCTAAAATCCCCCATTTAAAATTAAAATTAAAATTACACCATTGGAGAGTTAGGCCAGCCCAGCTTGATGAAATAAAAAAGTTTTGAGGGCCCAACGGAAAGTACGTAGATCCGGAATCGTCTGTATCTCCGGGGGGAGCTCATTCCAGAGGGCAGGTGCTCCCACAGAGAAAGCTCTACCCCTGGGGGCCGCCAGTCGACATTGTTTGGCCGATGGCACCCAGAGGAGCCCCTCTCTGTGGGAACATACTGGCCGGTGGGAGGCTCTCGGCGGCAGAAGGCGGTCTCATAGATATCCAGGTCCTAAGCCATGGAGCGCTCTAAAGGTGGTTACCAACACCTTGAATCGCACCCGGAGGACCACCGGAAGCCAGTGCAGCTCACTCAGGAGAGGTGTTACATGGGAGTGCCATGACGCTCCCATAATCACTCACGCGGCCGCATTCTGGACCAGTTGGAGCCTCCGGGTGCTCTTCAAGGGGAGCCCCATGTAGAAAGCATTGCAGTAGTCCAGGCGGGAAGTGACCGTGCGCAAAGAGTCCTGATCCAGAAAGGGACACAACTGGCGAATCAGGCAAACCTGATAGAAAGCCCCTCTAGCCATGGCCGTCACATGTTCTTCTAAAGACAGCCGTGCATCCAGGAGGACACCCAAGTTGCAAGCCCTCTCCGTGGGGGCCAGCAACTCGCACCCAATAGTCAGAGATGGCACCAACTGACTATATCGGGATGCTGGGAGCCACAGCCACTCGGTCTTGGATGGGTTGAGCTTGAGCCTGTTTCTCCCCATCCAGATTCGCACGGCCGCCAGACACCAGGACATCACGTCAAGGGCATCATTGGGGTTGTCCGGGGTGGAGATGTACAGCTGAGTGTCATCAGCGTACTGATGGTACTTCACCCCAAAACTACGGATGATCTCACCCAGCGGCTTCACATAAATGTTGAACAGAAGGGGCAAGAGGACCGACCCCTGTGGCACCCCACATACAAGGCGCCTTAGGGTCGACCTCTGCCCCATCAACACAAACTGCGACCGGTCAGAGAGGAAGGAGAACCACCGCAGCACGGAGGCCCCCACCCCTAACCCCTCCAACCAGCGCAGCATGATACCATGGTCGATGGTATCAAAAGCTGCTGAGAGGTCTAATAGGACCAAGTCAGAGGAACAACCCCTGTCCCGAGCCCTCCAGAGATCATCAACCAATGCGACCAATGCCGTTTCCATGCTGTACCTAGGTCTGAAGCCCGACTGGAACAGATCCAGATAAACTGCTTCATCCAGATACTGGGGGAACTGTCGCGCCACCACTCTCTCAATAACCTTCGCCACGAAGCGGAGGTTGGAGACAGGACGATAATTTGCTAAAACAGCCGGGTCCAGGGAGGGCTTCTTGAGGAGGGGCCTCACCACCGCCTCTTTCATGGCAGCCGGAAAGCAACCCTCTCTCAAAGAAGGGTTGATAATCCTCTGGAGCCAGCCTCATGTAACCTCCCGGAAAGCCAGCACCAGCCAGGAGGGACACGGGTCCAATAAACATGTGGCCGCGCTAAGTCTACCCAGAATCTTGTCCACGTCTTCGGGGGTCACCAGGTCAAACTTCTCCCAGATAACACTCTCAAAACCTGCCTCCATCACCCCACCTGCATCTACCCAGTCAGAGTCCAAGCCTTCCCGAATCTGAGTGATTTTGTCATGCAGATACTGAACAAAATCCTCAGCCCTGCCCTCCAAGGGGTCCTTCCGCGCTCCCGGATGGAGCAGGGAGTGGATCACCCTTAACAGGGCAGCCGGGCGGTTATCCACAGACGCGATAAGAGCGGAAAAATAGTTAAACTTTGCTGCTTTTATCGCCACTAGGTAGGTCTTAATATGAGGCCTCACCAGTTTTCAGTGGATTCGGAAAGGCTGGCCCTCCAATCGCTCTCCAGGCGTCTTTTCCGGTGCTTCATCTCCCTCAGCTCCTCGGAGAACCAGGGAGCTAAGTGAGATCGGCGCCGGGTCAAAGGCCACAAAGGCATGACATGGTCCAAAGCTCCAGTGGCCACCCTATCCCAGGCAGCCACCAGGTCTTCAGTCGAGTCGTGAGCCAGAGCCTCACGACTCAACTGAAACACCTATCTCCTTATAAATTTCTCCAATTGTTCTGTAAGTCAAGCAAAACTCTTTCGCAATTATCTGAATCTTTTTCATTGACTTAATATTTGTACTTCCTGTGTTTATTATTTCTATTTTCCAAATTTCCACCTTGACTGTTTCACCTCTCCACTCAGTTGTTCTGCAGATCCTTGTAATTTCTCATCTCCTCTTTGATCTCTTATTTTAGATCTCTTTTAAATGATGCATTCACAAAGACAGTTATTGATTCTGTTATTGCAGCTATAACAATCTTACCAAATTCCTCAAAGACCAAAGATCATTTGAAAGACCCACCCTAATTGATCCAGCAGTTAAAAGTGGCAGCGGATCGAGATTTCTACCTTCAGACTTGCAAGATTCTGTTAATGTAATAATAGTAATAAAATAGAACTAGTCATTTCTGGTTTACCTGGGAGGGATGATAGATCTTCTTTAATATTTCAAATGTTATAGTGTTTTGTGTGATTTTAAAAATCTCTAATCAAAATCAAAGGCAGACTTTTTTTTCTTTCTTTTTGCCTACACTTGAGTCCCTCTCTAGTGTCCAACTTAAATCATAAGATCTCTAAACTTTGTCATGACTTACAGTACACAAAATAATTCTGGTTCCCATGAAAAGCTATTTATTTTATTTATATAGTTCATTCCAAAATCTTACACTATTAAGTTTCACACAGTGGTGGGTTTCACATTTTTTTACTACTGGTTCTGTGGGCGTGGCATGGCATGGCTTGGTGGGTGTGGCTTGGTGAGCACGGCAGGGGAAGGATACTGTAAAATCTCCATTCCCACTCCACTCCAGAGGACGGTTACTGCAAAATCCCCATTTCCTCCTGATCAGCTGGGACTTGGGAGGCAGAGAATAGATGGGGGTGGGGCCAGTCAGAATTTTTACTACCAGTTTTCTGAACTACTCAAAATTTCTGTTACCGGTTCTCCAGAACTGTTCAGAACCTGCTGAAACCCGTCTCTGGTTTCACAGAGAAATGTCAGAGTTCATGTGACCAGCATCAAGACAGTACTAAAAAAATGGTGTAACTGGCAGGGTTGCAAGGAGAAAAGCACTAGTTTCCAAAAACAAACACTGATGTTACATGAGAATGAGTACATGGATAAACAGAAGGCTACTGGAACAATGTTTTGTGGACAGATACGATAAAAATAGTACTTTTTGGCCTATTTTTTTTTAATTCAATTTGTATGCCGCCCCTCTCCGAAGACTCAGGATGGCTCACAATGCATTTAAAATCATTATAAAAAACATTTAAAAATTAAAAACATTAAAAACATTAAAACTCATTCACACTATTCATGGCCTGATCTCGCCAAATCGCAGGAGAGAGATCAATGGCCCCAGGCCTGCCGGAAAAGCCAGGTCTTCACCGCTTTTCGGAAGGCCAATATGGTAGGAATGGTCCGGACCTCAGGAGGTAACTGGTTCCAGAGAGCTGGGGCACCCACAGAGAAGGCCCTCCCCCACGGGACTACCAGCCGGCATTGTTTAGCTGACGGGACCCGGAAGAGACCAACTCTGTGGGATCTTACCAGTCATTGGGAGTTATGTGGTCTCAAAGATACCCTGGCCCTGAGCCATGTAGGGCTTTAAAGGTAATAACCAACACCTTGAATTGTGACCGGAGACCAATAGGGAGCCAGTGCAGCTCGCGGAAAATTGGTGTAATATGGGTGTACCGAGGTGCACCCATGACAGCTCACGCGGCTGCGTTCTGGACCAACTGTAGTCTCCAAACACTTTTCAAGGGTAGCCCCATGTAGAACCCGTTGCAATAATCTAACCGTGAGGTGACAAGGGCATGAGTGACCGTGAGGAGAGCCTCCCGATCCAAGTAGGGTCACAATTGGTGCACCAGGCGAACCTGTGCAAAGGTCTCCCTAGCCACAGCTGTCAGATGTTGCTCTAATCTTATCTGTGAGTCTAGGAGGACACCCAAATTGCGAACCCGTTCTGAGAGGGACAATTTCTCTCCCCCCCGCCCCCAGAACCAAGGATAAATGAAAAGTATTATGTTTGGTGAAAGACAAATGTTACATTCCAGCATAACAGTCTTATGCCTTCTATAAAACCTGGCAGTGGCAGTTTCATGTTTTGGGCCTGCATTGTTGTTTCTGGACCAGGACAGCTTACCATCATTAAAGTAACTATGAATTCTGAATTGTACCAACAAATTCTACAGGAAAATGTCAGGATATCTGTCTGTACAAACTGAAGACCTTGTGAACTGAAACTCAAGGGAAAGTGGGTCATGCAGCAAGACCATGACCCAAAGCCTACAAGTCATACCACCAGTGAATGGTTGAAGCAGGAGAAAGTTAATGTTTTGAAATGGCCAAGACAAAGTCCTGACCTTAATCTTACAGAAATGTTGTGAAAGGACATGAAATGGGCAATTCATGAGAAGAAGTCCACCAATATCCCCGAGTTGAAGCTGTTCTGTAAGGTGGAATGGACTAAAATTCTCCCAAGCTGATGTGCAGGACCAATCAACAGTAACGGGAAAAGTTTAATTGCAATTATAGCTGCTGAATGAGGGCATTAGCAGTTAGTAAAAATAAAGGTTCACATAATTTTGCCATCTACAAATATATAACTTTGGATCATTTTACTCAATAAATAAATGAACACATGCTTTTTACTTATTAAATAGGGTTCTTTTTATATATAAAATATTATATATTTTTAGGATCTCATGTTAGATAATATTATAGAAAAATGTTGAAAATTTAAAAGGGTTCACAAACTTTCAAGCACCAATGTAACTATATCCCTGTGAAGATAGATTGGACAAAGAGAGAGGGACCAAATTCACCAAGTAAACATTTGTCATTGAGAGCAGAATCAAACCTAAGTCCTTGATGTCAGTTCAGGACCTTAACCATATACAGTATGTCTTTCCAGGTTTCTCACCCCACATATTCAGAATTCTGACACATTTAGTCACTGTCTGCTTTGTAAGTACTAATTTCTTAAGATAGAGAGATCCCTCCATCTTATATATGCTCATACCAGTTTGTCACTCAGAGGCATCATCATCATCATTTGCTATAATAGTATATAAAATCCTTTTCCCAAGATCACTCTATTGCTTAATATTACTCAAGTTCACATCTAATAGTCAGTCTGATGAGAACAATTTGTCTAAAACCCACAAAATATTAAAAAGGATAAATATATGAGTGTGAAAAATTAGGGCTCTAAGAATCTTCATGAATCATACACTATTATTTTGTGCACTTGTAGAAACCTTCATTGTTTTCAGGTTCTTATGTGACTACATCATAGCAAAATTCCAAATCTGTAATCTGAAAGCAAAATATTAAGCATGGTTATTACCAGAAAAGCAAACACAATGAATTGTTATCAAGAACTATAGAAGTACGTCCACCTGCTTCCTTCAGATAATGTCAGAACTATGGAACTACAAACATAATAAAAAAAGTTTAAAAAAGTCTTGTAACAGTAGAATTGCCTTGAATTCTATAAAAGAATGCTTTCTAGGTACAGCACATGGAAGCATATGCTATACAAAACAACTACCATGTTTCTCCAAAAAGACGACCCACCTTGAAAAGAAGCCCTATCACGTTTTTGAGCACATACAATCAAATTAAGCCTTACCTACAAAATTAGCCCTAATGAAGACCGAGGCACACAGGTAAAAAATAAGCTAGAGTGGGGATGGGGTTGTGGAGCTCCCCTACTTACCAGGCCTCACACACCCTGACACCTGCCTCACCTTCTTCTGCAGCCGCTTGCTGCCACTCGCATGCATCTCCTTGGCCTCTGTTTCACCTTCACATGCCTATCAGCATCTGTTATCTGCAGCTGATAACAGAGCTCCAGATCGATCCTGAGCTCTGTTATCCACTGCAGATGCCTTCCAGCAGGCATCTAAAGGCAAAACAGAGGCCAGGGCGATGCGTGTGAGGGGCGACAAGTGGCCACAGAAGAAGTGGGCCTGAAGGGCGAGGCTGTCGGTGTCACCGCTGCAAGGTGAGTCAATAATTAGAATCCTCCAAAAAGAAGGCCTAGCAGTTTTTTCAGGGGTCAAAAGAAAAGAAGACCTGGCCTTCTTTTTGGAGAAACACGGTAACAAGTTATTTCAAATGACATTTGTTTTTATCAATGTAATGTTAAAGTTGGATTTTTTAAGATGTAAAATTTTAGATTAATAGCAATAGCAATAGCACTTAGACTTATATACCACTTTACACTTTTTACAGCCCTCTTACAATGTCAGCATATTGCCCCTGACAATCTGGGTCCTCATTTTACCAACCTCGGAAGGATGAAAGGCTGAATCATCTTTGAGCCTGTGAGACTCGAGGTGCTCTGGACTGCTGGCAACTGGGAGTTAACAGAAGTAGCCTGCAGTACTGCATCCTAACCACTGCACTACCATGGCTCAAAATTTCAGATTAAATGATAGAATTAAGTACTTCCTACCCTTCCACTACAATTCCAGTACATGCAAACATTACTTTTCTTACACACATTTCTTAAAAGGCATAAAAATGTATACTACTGCTTTTCTAGTACCATTGTAACCAAGGAATATCCAAAATTCAAGACATGATGAAATAGTTGAATCAAGATATCTTACATGGAGCAAAATATTTGATCTAAAAAAAAGAAGTCAAATCTTTGACAAGTTAAATACATGGAAGAATCAATAGTCAGTCAGTCAGTCTGTCTGTCTGTCTGTCTGTCTTTGAACTAACTCAGGATGGTTGAGATATCTCTATTTATCTATCTATCTATCTATCTGTCTGTCTGTCTGTCTATCTATCTATCTATCTATTTCAATCAACTCAGGGTTCAAAGAACATATAAAATCAAATCATATTAAAACTATAAAATTAAACACAGGTGTATTTTCAAATGAAGGAGGGAGGGAGGGAGGGAGGGAGGGAGGAAGGAAGGAATGAAGGAAGGAAGGTTGGTTGGTTTTATTCATTCATTAAATTTGTTTGCCACCCATCTCGCTACAATATAACTCTGGGTATCTTACAACATTAAAATGAAATTATATATGTATGTATGCATGCATGCAAGTATATATAAATGTATGTATGTTTTTCTTCTAGCCAGGTTTTCCCTACATAACCAAGGTAGGGAAAACCTGGCTAGAAGAAAAACACACATAAACCCTACGAAGAAGTAAGAAAAATGTATGTATATACATACATATGTATGTGTACTTCTCCTCAGCCGGGTATTTTCCTACGTAAACCAAGATTTTAAAATGCTGCCGTAGCTCAGTGAAATCACAATTCACTAGTTCTAGGCTTTTCCAGACAACAAGCAAACAGTTTGCTGCCCTTTGGGAGACTAATATAGTTCTATTTCGGACTAATTAGTCCTCATCACCCTCATCACATGTTTCCTCCCCATAGAGGTCAAGTGTATGTTTTCTTCTCTTATCGTAGGCCCTTTATGTGTATTTCTCCTCAGCCGGGTATTTTCCTACGTAAACCAAGATTTTAAAATATAGGTATACATATATATGTATGTACATTGTAGGTAGGTAGGTATAAAATCACATTAAAATTCCAATAAAATGTAAGTTATAACTAAAGATGGAGAGGAAGATAGATAAAGAATGAGGGAGGTACAGGCCACATAGAAAGCAAGCATATTAGAACACTGGTATCATATGTATGGCATATGTATTCCTTTAAAAACATTCAATGTTCATGTAAGAAAATTACTAATAGAAAATAGAACAAATCAGTGAAAAGCACAGATTCATAAGACAATTTTCTGTAGCCATAGCCACATTAAAATGAATAATTCCTTCTTCCTCAAGCAATTATTTCGAAGAATGGTCCTTACCACGATCATTTCTGAAGGTTCCAACACAATGCATTCACAACCTCGTTTTCCTCCAGATTGCTTGCCAAAGCTGTGAAGAAAAATGGGAAAGTGTAAACTGCACATTACATAGTAAGTAGACAGGACAAAATTTAATAATAGTAAATTATATTATGCATTATATTCCATATCACTATTTTAAGGAGCAACATAACTTTTTTATATATCACCTATGTTTTATAAAATTCATTAAAACATCAATTAAGAAAAGCATCCAGAAACACTATGAAAAATGGGGTTATATACTATAAAAGTACTAAAAAATGAAAGCAAAATAAAGAGATAATTGTATTAATGACAGGCAGTTTGATGTCTGGTTAAGGCACTGGGCTAGAAACTGGGAGACCATGAGTTCTAGTCCCATCTTACATACAAAGCAAGACGGTGACCTTGCGAAAGTCTTAGCCCTAGGAAGGAGACAGTGGCAAACCACTTCCAAAATCTTGCCAAGACTGCAGGGACTTACCGAAAGACATTGGGAATATGATAGAAGAATTAGCCTCTAGAATCTGCTTTCAATAAATCAACACTTGTGCATTTATTTTAGTTCCAGATCACTCAAAAGAGTTCTTGCATATAAGGAAATTAAAATATAACACAAACAGTAGTGACGTCCATACATTTCAGAGTTAATTGCACTAAATTAGAAACAGAGTATCATTCCTCAATAAGAAAGATCATAGGAAAATGATAGAAAATAGGTTTGTGCAAAACATTCAAAAAGGTAACTTTGCTTAAAAAAAAAAAGCTCACTGGAATGAGCAAAATATTTCCTCTCAAACCAGCCACATCCTCTAAAAGGCTTGGTGTGCTGTTTTGAAGGCTTTCCTCAGCTGTATGCACATGTGCATGCATGCCCAGCTGCTGTGCTTCACTGCAGTCGCAGAAATATGATTTATGTATCCATACTTGCATGTGCACATAAACATGTGAAGTAAAAAAAAAACTACAAAGGGTGTTGCACCAAAGGGTGTCTACCAGAAGACTGCTGCCTTAACACTTTGAGGACACATCCTTGCTTGTGTCAGCATGCTTTGTAAAGGACTAGAGTTTTGCATGCAAGAGCCGAGGTGGCACGGTGGTTAGAGTGCAGCACTGCAGGCTACTTCAGCTGACTGCTAGCTGCAGTTTAGCAGTTCAAATCTCACCGGTTCAAGGTTGACTCAGCCTTCCATCCTTCCAAGGTTGGTAAAATGAGGACCCAGATTGTTGGGGGCAATATGCTGGCTCTGTAAACCGCTTAGAGAGGGCTGTAAAAGCACTATGAAGCGGCATATACGTCTAAGTGCTATTGCTATTGCTATTAGCTCCCATATTTAATTCTCATCATCTTCCAAGTATTATAAGAAAACACCACTATTGAAAATCTGGAGAATAGCAATAAATAGCTGCATGAATCAAGATCTACTTCAGTATCAAGATACTTCCAGAAAATGGTATTAGCAATATTATTTTGCTTAAATGTTAAAAGAAAAAACATTGAGCTCAGTTTTCTGATTAAATAAAATTATAATTAGAAACATTGTTGACTCTTTGGAAATGTTGTCTGAAGTTTTCATTTTCTTTTTTACAAGTCATACACTCACACCAGTAGCCTACTAAACCATCATTTCAACCTCATTTCTACTTTAAGAAAAATGCTCATAGATATTCATGTAGAACAATTCTTTTCTGCATGCTTACACATCCTGCATGCTAAGTAGGATGCATTTGTCAAACTCGGAAAATTCTCTCCACTTGCTCTGCCCCTACATCCTTGGGACATAACTCCCAAAATTAAGGAATTAAACACACACACATACAAAGCTTTCTTGTTTTCAAATATCCTACCCTAGGATACCTTACCCTACCCTACCCTACCCTAGCTTTGATGCAGCACTAAGTTGATTGCTACAATGCTAGTTAGTTTTAATGTAAAATTTAGGAAGCCCTGGTCAAACTACATTTTACAATGAATCTCTAAGTAAACAAACGTTGATAGAATCTCAACTTGGCATAAAGTTAAACACATATTTCTGAAAATTTAAAGGCATACTTAATTATATTTGTTTACAGATTGAATATGGCAGGTACAAAATTTGGACATCCCTTTGGCTGTTATTTCTTTTATAGAAACAAGGGTTTCTCTTACAGCTAACTATTTTTAATTTTGGAATGTTTTTCCCACTATTCCTTGAAGAATTCTTCTGATTCAGAAATATTATTAAATCTTGCATGTACTATATGTTTGAAATATCCCTATTCAGGTTTATGAGCTATAAAGGATATTCCAAATTCTTTATCTCTCTTTTCTGGAATTACTTTGTGGTTGATTTGGAAGTACACTTACAATCACTCTCTTGCTAATATCCAACTTCTTTTCAGCTTTAATTTGTTCACTAACTAGGCAAGATGAGCTTCAAGACCAAGAACAATATCTGTTAGAACTGGTCAATCAACTCAAATATCTCTGCAGATGATCTGCAAACAAACAAACAAACAAAAAGAGCTGACATTGAAGTAGTTATCTACTTCATTTGCTTGTATAGCTAAGATCTGCATGGAATAGAGCTCCAGAGGAAAACTTTAGGACCTCATCATAAATGTCGTTGTGTAACAGAAAACCTAGATTAGTCTGAAGTATTCCAAAATAGAATTATTTTGGACTAATGGAACTAACATTGAACAATTTGGTCAGAAGCACAAAATGTAGGAAGAAGGAGTGAAGAACAACACTCGCCAAACATTAAGCAGAGGAGTTCCTTTATACTTAAAGACTTTGACTGGCAGCCAAAATTATAAGAATTAGGTGGATGAGAATGAATTTAACTAAATATCAAAATATCCTTGAAGCTGCAGTGACAGAATTGACACTGAAAAGAGGTATGAGATGCTAACAATGAAAAAGAAGTTTTGTGAATTTACCAAAAAGATAACAGGTAATAAAAAAGGAGAATAATTCAACATATATTTTAGTTCAGAATATTCTGAAAGAGTGCATTTATTGCACCAGGAAATTGAGAGTTGATTGAAGAGGCAGGATTCCTGCTTGACATTACTGGACACTAAGTAGGGATGATCTACTGCTATTTCTGCAACTCTTTGGAGGGAAACGCCTTGTAAAACCAAGAGACAACTTCTTTCTTTCTCTTCCACCTGAACAAACCTCTGTCACAGTACCCCCAGATCTGACTTCTAGTGAAGCAGTTTGAGAGTTCTGAAATGACGGTTTGAGAAACAAATTATTTTCTTTCCCATGTTGAATGATGTTTTGGTTGGAACTCCAATTCAAATGGGACATAGTTCTTCAAATTATATTTTAAACAAAGTTTAAAAGAGAGTTCTTTAAACTTCCAAAGTTTCTCTGTATCCACTAGGACCGTGATGGTGAACCTATGGCACGCGTGCCACAGGTGGCACGCGGAGCCATATCAGTGGGCACACGAGCGTTGCCCTAGCTCAGCTCCGGCGCGCATGTGCGTGCCGGCCAGCTGATTTTTGGGCCTTCCGGGCCTAACGGAAGTCAGCAAACAGGTTGTTTCCAGCCTCCAGAGGGCCTCTGGGGAGGTGGGGAAGGCTGTTTTTGCCCTTCCCAGGCTCCTAGAAAGCCTCTGGAGCCTGGGGAGGGCAAAAAAACGGGCCTATCGGGCCCGCTGTACTATCACGACATGGGGTCGCACATGCATGCATGGGGGGGAGGGCGCGTAGAATTATGGGTGTGGGCACGCACACACACAACCACCCTGCACTCCCCCAGCTTTTGGCACATGACGGCAAAAAGGTTAGCCATCACTGCACTAGGATGTAACTAATTTTGAGATACTGTTGATAAGCCAAGTAATAAATTACTCTGTTTTAAAATATGCTGATAAAATTGATAAAACATGGAAGGCTTAAGAAGTTAAAAGGCAAAGCTGAGAATAAGGCAAATAAGAACATGACTGCTGATACCTAAGACAAGTGAGATACAAAGAGTGAATGGCCTGCCAAGAAGCACTGGACCAGATCCAAGGTCAAGCTAGCAGAAAAATAACCTTCTAAATTTTGCTTATCTGAAACATAAACTTTGGCAGAAATAATAAGGACATTCTTATTTTAGATGGATTCTATTACTGAACAATGCTATCCCCAAGAGGTTAGATGAAGATAATTTGGGGAGGGGTGAATTTCTGAATTTCTTTCAGTTTAAGAATGTTGCATTTATGGTATACATCATTCATTTACAGTACAAGTCACTACTACCTCATGCCACAGTCAATTTTGCAAACATCATGGACATCACAGAAGATAAAACAATACGGAGTCTTTCATTTGTGGGAGACATTTCTGGGGAGTTTTTTATTTTCCTTTACAATAGAAGAGAGCATATGCTACATACTTTAAGGCATGCTTATGTTTTTTTATAAATAATTATGGTCATGGTTGTTATAACAATGCTCTCGTTTTTGGTATCTGATTTTTACAAATAAGTTTTTAAACAAATAATCTTTTTTTGATTACTTGCAACTGAATTTGGCAAGCGTTCTTGCCAAACGGATTGTACTGAATTCCTTTGAATACATTCCTTTTAATATGCTATAAAGTAAATTTCTGGTCCATATGATTAAAGAGAAACTAAGATATGTTAGATTAAAAATAAACTTGCACACAAAGAGGGGCAAACCCTCTTGACATATCAATCACATTATTCCATTTTGGGGCCAAGCAATATTATGCAAAGCTCCATTTTTATGTTGTTTTTTGTAAGATAAGAAATAAATAGACTCCATTACTAATCTGAACCAAGACATGATACTAAATTTTTGGTATATTTTGCTAATAGGTCATAAGCACAATCAAAGCCCAGTTTTACCCAGTACACGCATGGCATTCTAGGTGTTTTACTCTAATCTAGAGACTACTTTGCAAGCAATATACTTTCACCCAAATACCAACAATTCAGCGTTACATGCACTGTACAAATACATGCATGCTTTATTCTATGTTATAGTCCTATGCTGGTCTATCCCTGTGACACAGATTTGATTTTATAATCCATTCTTTTCAACTAAATATTGTCTATGATATTATGATATTCCCTAGAATTAAAAAAATAGATTAAGTGTACCAACTTATTTTTCTCACCATATATTGTATGTATTTAACTGGGTTATCATGCTTAGTTATTTTTCCTTGTCAACACTGATTTCTTACATACCTGCAGGGTGGCAAAAACATAGAATCCTTCATAAGCACAGATCCAGAAAGAAGAATATACCAGCATCTTGCAATAGTATCAGAGCTAAAGAAGAAAAAAAACAAATATACATAAAGTGCTTCTTCTATCAAGAACTCCCAATTAAAGCTCTTCAAGAATGTTTTCCTATTCACGATGTTATCTGTCCAAATGTACATGTGCAGAAGAAAGGCTTTGGAATCCTGAATGAGTGATAAAACTTGTGAAACACATGAGTTCTGTTCGAGATCTTGCGTGTCAATTATAAATTTAAGTTTGTGGATAGTCTAATTTCTTTGGACCTTTTATTTGGGTAATAAATTGTACATGCATTACAAAGATGTAGATATGACTCTTCTGATTCCAGTTATATGTTTTGTCCTACATTTTCAATCAGGTAATGATTAAATGTACTTACCAAAATAAAACTTGATTTCCATCATATCTTTTATACCGTGCACTGGAAGTCATAATTCTGAGAACAAAAATGTAAGCATCATAATATAACATTCACATCTCGCTAGAAATAATCATTTCTATGTCAGATTTTGTAATATTTCAATTTCTTAAAGGATCATGCAAAATCTCTCATGTAGAATAGAGAAGACTTATTTTATACTTAAAGAATTATAACAATCCACCAAAAAGACAAATACAAAAGTTCTGCCTTTGCAGAAAGACCTGAAGTACATTATAATTGCCCAGAAATAAGCCACACTGATTCCAGAATCAGCCCCAGCTGATTTGTTACAGAACTGGGAGAAGGGATTTTTATTTTTATTTTCGTTTTTAACTGCAACTTCTCTGTTGTTGTGAACTGCTTGTTGTATTCATGATTTAGAAAATTCTCCAAAACTGAAACAAGTATATATTACGCATATTTGTATTCTGTAATACCTGGGTCTTTTTTTCCTCTTGCCTTGAGATAATATTTTAAAAGTAACCATTAAAATAGGTTACTTTGCATATCAAAGTACCCATCTATGAAAATCTAACTGTATAAAATGGACATTGTAGTAGCATATTTAAACATCCCATTTTCATTGATTACCCTTACCTTAACTGATGCTCCCTGAGATGAGATAATATATCCATTCCATGAAGATAGTAATAGATAGTATTTAATTCCTGAAAACAACAACAACAGCAGATTAATTCATGCAATTTTGAACAAGAAATTGAATGTCAATCTAGGAACACAAAAAGGTTAACAAGAGTTTTTCCTGATGCTGCCACAGCGGGCATATACAAGACTGAAAATAGTTAACAGACTATGTTCTTCTGAACTTGATTTCTCATTCCCATTTTACAATTTCAGGATATAAGCAAAAAAACCCCAGATTTTCAATAATAAACTGGATCATGATACCGTGTTTCCCCCAAAATAAGACCCTGCCTTATTTTTATTTTTTTTGAACCCTGAAATAAGTGCTTGGCAGTGGTGAAATCTAAAATTTGTCACTACCGGTTCTGTGGGCGTGGCTTGGTGGGGGGGGTAATGTGACTGGGTGGGCGTGGCCAATTTTTTTTTTTTTACTTTTAAAGCCATTTTTTCTACAACCTCTTCTGCAAAGAGGTTGTAAAAAACTGCTTTCAAAAGGCTCTGACGATCCCAGCTGAGTTGCCTGATCGGCAGAGGGTTTTTAAAAAACCCTCTGATGATCAGGCAACTCAGCTGGGATCATCAGAGCCATTTAAAAGAAAAAAAGCCTCTGATGATTGCGCAGCTCAGCTGGGCATTGGGGGGGGCAGGGATTTTTGCTACCGGTTCTCCGAACCACCCGTCTCCATCGCTACCGGATTGGGCGATCCGGTTCAAACCAGGAGCATTTCACCCCTGGTGCTTGGCCTTATTGCCATGCTCTCAAAAGCCCAGTTGGGCTTATTATCGGGGGATGTCTTATTTTGGGGGGAATTTGGTAGTTTCTCAGTTCCACAGAATAATTGTGTTGGTAATTTAATAAGGGAGTAGCCCAAGTATTTTATATCCTTTGCTTCTAGGAACAATGATGTGATATAAGATATTAAGAACCACACTAACAAAGAAACATAAGTCAGAATGAGTAAATAATTTCAAAGTGGAACAGCAGTTGCCATTGTGTCCTTCCTAGAGTTGAGAGAAAGTGACTGGTTCAAGGTCATTCAGCTGGCTTTGATCCCGAGGCAAGACTAGAACTCATGGTCTCCCGCTTTCTAGCCTGATGTCTTAACCATTATACCAGATTGCTATATCAATCTTACAACTCAGAGCTAGTTTGGGTGTATTCCCTTGGCTCTGTTTTTCTCCAACCCAGTGTTTGCTGCCATCAGGACAATCACCACCAACCAATCTCAATAAAGTGTAATGGGAATGGCCTTGGATGAGTGCAAGTCATGGGTGCCTGAGTGATTAGGAATGGTTTCTGAAGGGGAGTGAGGTGGCATAGCATTCTTCTGCCACTTGGACAGAAAGGGACTATTACAGAACTCCTGTCAATTTCAGGAGCTTCTGCTGCAGTAAATGGCAGTGCTGTCCATTACAGATAGGTTTTTTTTTTTCCTTTGACAATGGTTCAGTTATGAGTGCCTTGGAAAAGATAATCACCCCCGCAGCCACATGGTCGCATTTCAGTGCTTGGCAACTAGCTCACATATACAATAGTCGCAACATCTTGCGTCACATGATCATAACGATTACGATCACATGATCGTAATTTGTGACCTTCTGAAATGGCCTCTGACAAGTTAATTGGGGAAACCTGATTCACTTAATGACTGCATGATTCTCTTAACAGTGGTGGTTTGCTTAATGCCCATGGTAAAAATGATCATAAAATGGAGTCCAGTCACATGATGACCTGCTTAACAAATTGCACTGCTTAATGACTGAAATCCCAGTCCTAATTGTGGCCATAAGTCAAGGGCTATCTATATTGGCAGTGGACAACAGTATGTTGAAAAAATATCACTATTACCCTTTTCAAAGAAATGAAAACATTCAAAGGCAAGAGCCATGCAAAAACCAGTCCCAACAAAGACAACAGAAAAATTCTATTGCCGTCCCTTGGGACAAAACCAGAAGAGCAACTCTCACGGTTTAAATCAATGTGCAGCCCTGTACTTTTACAGATAGGTCTATTGAACTTTTGAAAGTGAAGATGTGATTAATAACAAGCTTAGTGATTTTCCAGACACTTGGTATGCTTTGCAAAGAATGAGTCAGATATTATACAGGGAGGTGACCAGGGACTGGGTCAGGACAGTAATGAATTCTCAACACTCTCCTTGTTCCTATTTAACATCTACATGTAGCTGCTGGGCAAATCAATACGGTCAAGAATCCACAGTTTGCCGGTGTTACCCAGTTTTACATTTTAACCTCAGGCAAAAAGATGATTCCCACTGAGGTGCTGTTGCAGTATCTGGAGACTTAGGGCCTGAATAGGAAAGGCTTGATCCCAGCAAGATGGGACTAGGTTTAGCTTCAAAAGCCATCCAGTTCCACAGAAAAAAGCATCATTAGTTTTGACAGGATCATACTCCCCTGTACGGAACCAACCCTTAACAATTTCATCACCAAGATCATGAATGAAGTATTGCAAACTATTTGTCTGCCAGAAGACAACAAAAGACATTGTTTTAGAACTACAACAACTGAGAACAAATTTAAGCTTCCTCATGAGGACACATTGTCTAAAAATAGTTAGGGGGCTGGGTTTTTTTGCTGCTATTTGAAAAACGTGTTTATGAGCTTTCGTTCAGGTATGTGAGGGAAAAAATGTGAAACTGCTCTACAATCTTTTAAAATCCATTAAACTCTTACTCTAGAATTCTGGTGTTCAAATTAGATTGCCTGAGTTATAACACTGCTTCCTCTTAAACAGAAACAATGCAATACAAAGGAATTTTATAAGAGTCAATGCAAGCAAGCTGTGTTGAATCACAAAAAGAATCAACTCTTACTGACCGTGTAATTTTACAATTTATTACGTCAAACAAAAAGTATCCAGTTAGTAATATAATCCTACGCTATCAAGATTATTATTTATATACTATATATTAATTCTATTTTATTTAATTATTATTATTTCCTATTTCTTTTTATTTTTATTAATTGATTAGTCTTACTACCATACAAAAATTAAAATACTGTACAGGATCTAACTCCAGAGTAAAATAGATACAAATAATACAGTAATAAAATAGATACACGGTAAATACAAAATTCAGATAAATATAACATCTTTACATGATGCCCTGATCTGTTCTATATAATGGGTTCTTAGCTGAACTGTCTTAAGTATAAATTTAGCATTCTGCTCACAATGTATACATATACATTAGATCCCTGGAGGAAACAGGGCAATCTATAGTTCAGATCCCAGTGGGCTGCTGTTCTTTCAAGTAAGGGTTTTATTCATTTTATTTTATTTTATTTATCAAAATTAGAAACCACCCATCTCCCTCACTTTGTTTTTTGTCTATTTGCTGTTCTCTGTCCTTTGAAGTATTTTAAATACCTAAGCTTAAAAGAGGCATGCAGCTGACAGTCAAACAAAACATGCACAATATCTTTGATAGCAGGAGTACCACATATACACATCCTCTCATGATGGCACATGGTAGAAGGGCCCATATTTGGTGATGGAATCCAATAACTCAAATCTTGCTCTAGCATAGGTCCTTTTTAAGAATTGCATCAAACTCAGTGACAGGTATTTTTCAAATTGTAAAACAATTTTGTTCTTAGACAACCAATATAAAGATTTTTTAACCAATAAAACCATGTCAATTTGGAACTGATGTCCAAGACTCTCTGCTTAAAATTTTCCTTGCCTGGGAGACAATTGAGAGTAAATACTGGATGGAAAACCCATGCTGTTTTCCATCCAGTATTATGGGTTTGTCAACTTTTGTCAACTCAGCTACTTATTTCTTAGACTGATAAGCCATCCACATTTATAGATGCTGGATGGCTACCAAAATGTGGAAAAAGAAATATCTTTTACAAATGTTTAAATCCCAGAAATTAAAACTGATAAAACAACTGGAATCAAAATGAAAATTTGAAACTAATAACAATAAAATTTTATAATAGCAAGTTAAATGTAGGTTAGAACATGCTTCACTTGCTTCATGGAATATGACTCCAAAAGATCAGGAGAGTAGGGCTATCTGGAGTGCATGATGTTGTGTATTTCAAAGAGACAGGTGTCACCAAGAAAGTCTGCTTTTGAGGTCTGTCCCCTAAAACTGCATTATATTTGAATAATACTTAGTAGAGGAAGGTTCCAATTCAATGGGGTCAAAATTAATACTTACTAAATGTTGGTAAATAGGAAATATGGGTAAAACAAAATGAAAAATTATAGATTTCTATAAGAAACGTAATTATGCATTACAATAAACTAAACCAGAGCACAATATCTAACTAAAGATTCACTGCTCAAAATGCTATTTATCTATTCCGGATATTAGCTGTCAAAGAGCTTATTAGCCAAAACATGATTTGCTGTTCCGAGGGAAACTAGTTAAGCATCACGTATTAGACCTCCTGGGATCTACTGTCAAAACATTCTTATCAAGAATTATAGTTTATCGACCTACATGGTTATAGTTATTGAAACAGCAAATGTTTTCCTTAATGAATGCTTGAAGAAAAACCATACTGTTGATACCCTGCAACTCGAATGTAAGCTAAAAGATCTGCATCTACAATATCCCAGCAAAACTACAAATGTCTCAGATGCCAAAGAGCTGCATATGCTCCATTACAAAACAAACTAGCAACCCTACACTGTTAAGGACTGAGATAGTTAATTGATGATTACCAGGTAACCATCCTTTAAGGATATCTCATTGCCATTTGAATTTGTATCTTGCTTGGTAAAGGGAAAAGCAAGTTATTGTGGCTGAGTGGAATACCCCATCCTGGGATATGTACCCAACTTCAGCATTAATTCTTAATTATTGACTGCAAAGAATGTAATTTTCACAACTAATTAATATGCAATTTAGCCTTTGCTAGCTTCTGGAAGGCTATCAGCAAAAAGACCTGTCTTGGTTCTAGATAGTGGCAGTCTATTCCAAAGAACAGATGCCATAGTTTCGCATCACAAGAAGGGGCTACCACCAGCAACATATTTTGCAAGGATCTCCTTAGTTGGGTTGACACTGGGTGGCAATAGACAGTCCTGCAAGTACCCTGGTGCCAAATTGTACAAGGCTATATTACTCAGCTACAGCCATTGAACTGCACTTGGAAACCCATTAGTAACCAATGCAAAATTCTTAAGATGGATCTACTATCACATTGACTAGCACCAACAAATTGTATCTGTACTTTCTAAGAGGTATTTAATTTCTACCCATCTCATCTAAGCAATTCTGAAAAGTTTATAAACAATAACTTTAAATGAACCTCACCTAGTGTGCATGTTCATTGCACGGTGTAGGCTTTTCTTACAAATAAAACTGGCTCTAAAGTGGCATTCCCCCTTCCCAAAGTAATGTATCCTTCAGGCAACAAATTTTTAAAAACTTAAGAAATATTTGCTTGTCTTATGCCTAATTATGTAAATGACAGTTACTGAGCAAAGTGTAAAATTCATTTCCAAAATCCACTAGTTTTGACTGCTCCATAGGAAAATAAATGTGAATAAGAATAGAACAAACAAGACTATATGTCTAGACTCAAAGCAAGCTTTTTTGGCTTGCCTGCCCACTTCCTTCCTGATCAAAATACAGCAACTATATCTAAACTAGGCCAGCATGTCAATATACAAAAGTCCTATTTTTGTTTTCATTTTTTAACCATAAGTTCCACAAACCCTACATTTAAACTATTTAATATGTCTACCTTATATTTTTTAAAATTTCCTTTTCATTATCTCCATCATTCCTACTATATTCTTCCACGGAATATACAACCATTATTAGTCTAAAACAGAGTAGGGATTTTCTTCAGAACTTTTTTTGATCATCTTATTTTCTTGTGTCTTTTGCTCTTTCCCTGAAAAAGCATTCTAATCCACAAATAGAATTTCCTACAAATTCTATTCTATTTTGCCCACTGCCTAACACCTTTTAACCTTTACCCCTAAACATCTAGCTTTTCTACCTCTATTGACCTCTTAAAAACCCTTATTCATAACCTATGTGACTTTTCAGTCTGAGCATAAATGCTATTCCTTTTTATTGCAGGAGTAGACAATCAGCTTTAAGCCAATTAATATTCCATGTTACCACAATGTGGAATGCAATATGAACTAGTTGATAGCTAACACAGGACCACTGCACCAGGATGGGATTAATAACAACTGCAGTGATCCATTTAACAACTGGCTGTTTCATTTGGCCGGCATTTGGCCGGCCTGGACTGATGGGGTTTTAATTCTAATTTAATTTTAACCTGTTAGCCTTAATTGTACTTTTAACTGTTAAATTATGAGTTTTGGATTAATTTTTTAACTTTTTATTAGATGTTTCTTAACTGTTGTGAGCCGCCCTGAGTCCGGCTGGATAGGGCAGCATATAAATCTCATTAATAAATAAATAAATAAACTGTGGCAAGAAAGGTTGTAAAATGGGGCAAACCTCACTTAACAGCTGTCCCACTTAGCAACAGAAATTTTGGGTTCAGTTGTGGTAGTAAGTCAAGGATTACCTGTACTACTGGCATAAGGGTTTTGGGTTTTTTAAAAGGAGTTCCTTACACTCTTTTTTAATTAGGCTTTTAAGGGGATTGAGGAGGGGGAGGGGTTATGATACCCGGTGGGTGGCTGGGGGGGCTCCCCCGGGCTGTTGTCAGTCCAGGTCAGGGGAGGATCACAGTGAGGTTGGAGCAGGGTTGGGATCCCCTGGGACTCTGAGGGAGGGGAGAGGGGCACGGATCCCTGTTGCGATGGGGAATGGCTGCAGATGGAGGAATGGAGGGCCATATCGGAGGTTGGGAGCGCGCCCCTGCTATTTTCGAGCGGTGGCCCGCTCCGGCCCTCCTGGTTCTGCCTGCCTTCCTGAGGGTTTGAGAGATAGGGCCTCTGGGCTCAAGCTGGTTTATTTTAACGCCAGGTCCGTGGTTAACAAAGCTCCCCTCATCAGTGAGCTGGTTGAGGAGGAAAATGCAGACCTGGCTTGCATTACGGAGACCTGGCTGGGCTTGGAGGGAGGTGTCCCCGACTGAACTTTGCCCGTCAGATTTTCGGGTGCTACACCAGCCGAGGACCCAGGGGAGGGGTGGCGGTGGTTATTAGGGAGACCCATAGTCCGCGGGAGGTCACTGCTCCCCAGATGGATGGTATGAGTCCCTACTCCTGAAATGGGGTCCTCGAGGACAGTGGGGCCTGTTGATTACGTACCTATCTCCCAGCTGCGTATCAACGGCCCTGCCTGGGCTACTGGACGCCCTATCAGGGCTGGTGGTTGAGTTTCCCAGACTCATTTTTCTGGGGGACTTTAACCTGCCTTCCCTGGGTGGGGCGTTGGGGGTGGCCCGGGAGTTCATGGCTTCCATGGCAGCCATGGACCTGACTCAGGTAATTCAGGGCCCGACTCATGTGGGGGGACACACGCCTGATCTCGTTTTTATCTCAGAGCAATGGTATAGTGAGTTCGGTGGGGGTATACCAATTACGTACCCCCTGTCATAGACCGATTACTATCTCCTTCGGCTGGACTTCCATTATGCCGCCCCCCGTTGGGATGCGGGACTGACCACCTGGTTCCGCCCCAGGCGCCAGATGGACCCTGAGCGGTTGCAGACGAAGCTTGGGACTATACCTGTCTCTCTTTCCCACACTCTGGTCAAGACTTTGGTGGATGCCTGGGAAAAGGCGGCCGCCGGGGCTCTCGACCGGGTCGTGCCTTTGCAGCCTCTGACCCGACGCAGATCCCGGCTGGCCCCTTGGTTTACTGAGGAGCTCCAGGAGATGAAGTGGCGGAAGAGAGGCCTAGAGAGCTGTTGGAGATCCAGCCGTTCCGAGTCTGACCGAGCACAGTTAAGATCCTTTACGCGATCTTATCTAGTGGAGATGGAGGCGGTGAAGCGTCTTTACTTCTCTACCCTCATCGCGTCCACAGATAATCGCCCGGCCGCCCTGTTTAGGATGTCCCGTTCCCTTTTGAATCAGGAAGCGGGACACCCTATGCGGGGGAGGGCCGAGGAGTATAGCCAACATCTGCTGGACAAGTTCGCTCAGATTCAGGACGGGCTGGACTCTGACTGGGCAGGGTCAGTTGAGGGGGTGACGACGAGTCTGGGACGAGTTCGATCATGTTACTCCCGAGGAAGTGGACAGGATCATGGGGAAGCTGAGTACCACCACATGTTTGTTGGACCAGTGTCCCTCCTGGCTTGTTTATTCGGCTCAGGAGGTTACACATGACTGGATCCAGGCAGTGATTACTGCTTCCTTGGGTAAGGGGAGCTTCCCTGCCGCCTTGAAAGAAGAGGTGGTGAGACCCCCTCCTCAAGAAACCTGCCTTGGATCCAGCTATACTGAACAACTTTCATCCTGTCTCCAACCTTCACTTTATTGCGAAGGTTGTTGAGACCATGGTGGCACATCAGCTTCCTGGAGGAAGCAGTATACCTGGACCCGTACCAGTCGGGTTTCAGGCCCGGGTACAGCACGGAGATGGCATTGGTCGCGCTGGT
Source organism: Arizona elegans (assembly GCA_022577455.1). Taxonomy (NCBI): domain Eukaryota; kingdom Metazoa; phylum Chordata; class Lepidosauria; order Squamata; family Colubridae; genus Arizona; species Arizona elegans. Next base: position 81,924,405 of record JAKOOJ010000003.1, on the reverse strand, counting down.
TGATGATCTCTGGAGGGCTCAGGACAGGGGACATTCCTCTGTCCTGAACCTGTTAGAGCTCTCGGCGGCTTTTGATACCATCGACCATGGTATCCTACTGCAACGCCTCGAGGGGTTAGGGGTGGGAGGTACTGTTTTACGGTGGTTCTCATCCTACCTCATGAGGCGTTCGCAAGCGGTGTTGGCGGGGGAACAGAGGTCGGCCCCGAGGCCCCTTACATGTGGGGTGCCCCAGGGATCGGTCCCCTCTCCCCTTTTGTTCAACATCTATATGAAACCGCTGGGGGAGATCATCCGTGGTTTTGGGGTGGGGTATATCAGTATGTTGATGATACCCAACTTTTTCAATCCACTCCGAATCAGCCCAGTGATGCCCTCGACGTGATGTCCCAGTGCCTGGAAGTGGTGCGGCTCTGGATGGGGAGAAACAGGCTTCGGCTCAACCCTGCCGAGACGGAATGACTGTGGGTACCGGCATCTCGGTTCCATGGGGATGCTCCACCACTGGTTATAGGGGGGGAGGTGTTGCCCCATTGACAGGGCGCGCAACTTAGGCGTCCTCTTGGATTCACGGTTGTCTCTGGAAGATGTTATGACCGTGACCAGGGGGGCATTGGCCGTCTGGTGCGCCAGTTGCGCTCCTACCTAGACCGAGATGCCCTATGTACAGTCACTCATGCGCTGGTCACCTCCTGGATTGACTACTGCAACGCTCTCTAAATGGGGCTGCCCCTGAAGACCACTCGGAGGCTTCAGCTGGTGCAGAATGCAGCCACGCGGGTAGTGAAGGGAGTGTCCTGACGCTCTCATGTTACATCCCTCCTGCGTGACCTGCATTGGTTATCAGTTGCCCTCCGTGTGAGATTCAAGGTGCTGGTGATTACCTATAAAGCCCTACATCGCTTAGGACAGGAGTATTTGGCGGACCTTCTGCGGCCAGCAACAGCTCCCCATCGCCCGGTACGCTCCCACAGAGAGGGCCTACACGGGGTGCCGTCAGCCAGACAGTGTTAGCCGGTGGCCCCTAGGGAGCGGGCCTTCTCTGTGACGGACCTACCCTCTGGAATCAGCTCCCCCTGGAGCTCCGGATGGGCCCCAACCTTCGCTCTTTCCGCCGCAAACTAAAAACGTGGCTATTTCGCCTGGCTGGCCTAGACTGATGGGGGTTTTTTAAATGGATTTTAATTGATTTTAATGATTTTATGCGTAACTTTTAACCTGGAGTTCTTGTTTTATTTTTCTGTTTTATTGTTGTGAGTCCCTGAGTCCTCTCGGAGAAAGGGCCGCATATAAATCTAAACAAATAAATAAATAAACAAATAAATAAATTAGTGCTTACTCATGGCTCCATTCTATTAAATGACATCACAGGCAATAAATGTTACTTTTATAATGACGACTTATTTACACACAGATAACTGTTCAAAGTATTGATATTTCAGTCAGATACTGTTTCTTTTAAGTTTCTCCCCTCCCCCTCAAAAACCAGCATCATAAGATTTCTTACAGAAAGAAAGCAGTTACTCTGCTTCTTTGTCAAATATTGCTTTCCCCTACATTCACAGATCTTACCTGAGCCTCTCATTTGGCAAATAGAGACGAAAAATCAGTCATTTCTGCCAGTACCAAAATTCATGGATGCATGCTTGCTCATGTTCCATAAATGCTTTTCATAGCAGAACTGTAAGTTTTTACTTTTCAACATTCAAATAAGTTAATCATTGCTGGCATAGCTATTATATAATTATTTTGAAAACATCTATTACAAAATTGCTCCACAATTGTGTAAGAATAATACTTGCATTGTATAACAGCACAAGAAATATAATCCACAATGTCTTTTTTTAAAAAAATTAACTTGATACAAAAAAAAAAGACACTTCCTGTTAGAAGGAACAGCAGATTATGTGGGCCATCTAGTGGGAAAGCATTGCAACTCCATTCAAGGCTGACATTCTAAACAATGAAATACTCAAATGTGTATGTACATATACAGTATGTGAGAGAGAGGGCGGAGGGGGAGGGAGGGAGGGAGCGGGAGAGAGGGAGAGCTACGTTGTAATTTATATAAGGTTATCTTTATCATAGTTAAGTATGATGGAGCTTATCAAGAAATAAACAAACAAGAATGTACACTGCATTTTTAAATTTTATTTTGGTCTTTTAACCCTTGTCGTGTTTATAAATTATTAAATAAACAAACATAGTTGATCATTAAAGCTAACCTACTTTTTTAATAAGTCACTGGTTTAATTGATATTATAGTCTTACGTGCTAAGCACCCAATGTTTACATGAAAATAAATCTGAGTGGGATTTAATGAAGTGTAACACTGCATTGCTAATCTTAAAAGTGTAAATATCTAGTGGAGAAGATGTAATCTTCTACAAACACATTATACAATTAATGCTAGATGCACAAGAATTTACATTTTAGCTGATTAAGCCAAAATCTGTAACCACAGAGTCCATTTTCCAAGCAAGTCAAGCAACACCTTTCTACTAGCCTACATTTTATTTATTTATATATTTAAGAAAATGTATATGGCCACCCAATTCAGTGACTCCAGGCAGCTTAAAAATATTTACATAAATTTCAAGTAGCCATTTGCATTTGGTTTATGTATAAACTTTTTCCTGGTGTAAAATATTAACAACTTTCAGTTTCAGTTTCAGTGTAACATCTCTCCTAAGCATCCAAGAATAAAATAAGAGAACACCTTATATATCACTCTAAGTTCATAGAAAAGACTACCAGATACAGTTGTACCAAATGCAAACAAAATAATAAAGCATATTTATATTCTGTGGCAACAATTCTAGAACACTTGCATGTTGCATGTTCTGTCAATTAATATGAAGGCTGATTCAGTTACAGAAGAAAAGAAAACCTGCAGCATATGAAGCAAGCTTTGCCCCTGTAATATTCTACTGCATTAAAATATATTTTAAGTGTATTTTAAATACTTCTCCAATCAGTTGCTCTAAATTATTTCGTATCTTGCCCAAGTGTTCTTCTTTCCCTGGCTAAACCAGTTTTGCTTCAAAAGTGTAATAACTTATTGTGAGACCTAATTAAAAGATAAGATTTCTTAATTAACTATTTACATCCCTCCAAATATATTCAAATAGGAAAAGGAAAATTAAAAGCAGGACGATGGTTTGGGTGAAGATTTTCAGGGGAGTAGTCAAGTCCAGCAATCTTGCTGTGGAATAACTTTTATTTTATTTTATTTTTTCTTTCCTTTCACCCTTACCAGCCTTATAGACTTCTCTGAGATAGGTTCAACATTTGTGTCAGATCATTTGTGCTTTGAGTAAGAACCTGAATTGATTTATTATAAAATCCATTTGTTTTCTTAGCCACCCATGGTATTCTCAGGTGTCCTCTCCAACACCAAAGTTCAAAACCATCAATATTCTTTTTTCTTCTTTCACTTTTAGTGTGTCACAGGGAAAACCATTCTCTGAATGCTTCTGATAATTGTAGGTATAAGCACATCATGACATCTTAATTTCTTTTCCAAGGTCTTCATTGATACTCTATCGAGTGCTGGTCTGTTGCATATTTTTTATCATTTCTTTATGAGACAGAGGGTGGTTTATAAATGGGAATGAATGAACAAATGAATGAATGAACGAACAAATGAACAAACAAACGCATGTTACAAAGATTTTAATGGTTGTGTTAGCAAATGGACTATAGGAAATGATACTGTTCATTATTAAGATCAAGAATGGTTTATAAAAACTAGGCAAGCAGCAGACACAGATCTAATAATCTTGATTAAATGTCAATGTGTAATTATATTATTAAAGATGAAAAAGTTTTGACAAAATACGTAAGCAGTATACTAAATACATTTGGAATTCCAAAGGATATAACTCAGTAACATATAATACAAATAAAATGTATAGACAGGTTTCTTTAGATACTGATAAATAGGGAGTCATTGAAGCTTACATAAGATGAACACTCATGTGATCATCACCTGCAATTTTTTCTGCTGACTCCTAACATGCCCTGTGGTATCTGTCAATACTCTGCTATAGTTGCAACTGAAGCAGTCATCTGTGGTCCTTGATGTATTTGCACTGTGTGGCAGCACCCACCCAAGCAGTCTGTGTCCAAGCTCCCTGATGTAGTTGCACTGCAGTGCCCCACTACATGTACACTCTGTGGCCCTAACCACCGACATGCTCCACTGAACTTGTGCCAGGCCACTACTACCCAGTTCATCTGCACTCTGTACCACTCACCTGCTCATCGGTCCATTTGCAAGCCACCTAAAAAAGGCTTGTCATGATGGGACGTGAAGCTTCTTGCCAGCTTCTCCATTAACTTTGCTTGTTGAAAGCCAGCAACAAGTTCAGGTTCTTGGTCATGTAAGATCCACATAAATGACCCACATTCCTTGGCAATGGAGACTGCCACGATTGCTGTTGCTAAAGGATGCACTCATGTGACTTAACACTTTACAGCCATATTATTTAGTGATGGAAATTCCAGTACCAACTACAATTGTTAAGCAAGGATTACGTGAATCATACCACCTGTATTACTGTAAAGCATTATTCCAAAAGGTAGTCAATTCAATGTTAAATAGAATCCTATCCTAAAAAAGGCTCAATATCTTTATCTTGAGGACATTTATTCCAGAAATTTGCAAGATCAAACCAGCTGCAGTTAAAATACCTCACAACTGGCAATGAATGAAAAGTTAAGATAAAGTACACTATATGCAAAAAGGAAATGAAATCTCAAGAATGACTGCAGTCACTATAGAAAAAATATTTAAGATCAATACAGAAATGCATAAATTTTGAGATACAAATTACAGGATAGACAGCTGAAAGAACTTTAACTGTTATTCCATCCCCCATCCCCCCCAAAGTAGCAGATGAAGTGAAACAAAAGTTTGCCAGGACCATCTGCAGGTGTTCAGGGTATAAGGACACATCTGTTTCCAATGTTTACTAACATACTGACAGAACCAACAATTTTCAAACTGTCAAAGACTCCAACATTGCAGCATTTAGGCCATGAGCCTAAATATGAATGAGTGTCTGGCAGTTCCCTAAAAATTAAGTAACCACCTTAATTTGGCACAAAAATTGCCAACACTAATGAAATGTGGCCAATATATGGGGGCGGGAGGGGGGGTGTCATTTGAAAGTTTTAAAGACTGAAAAAAGACAGTTTGCCTGCCAGAAGCCTTCTGTGCTTAATCTAAATCCAACCCAAAAGGGAAAAAATGGGAATAGTAGTGGTATTTACTGAGAAGTCAAAATATCATTATGTCACATCAAAAAGCCTGTGTCAAGACCAGTTAGGTATTTTTTATGTTTTAAATGGCTTTTTGTTCCTGATCAATCATATTATTTAGTGCTCTATACCATGATGAGCACAGAGATGCAGGACTCTGACCATAGCAACAGCAATAGCTCTTAGGCTTATATGCCACTTTACAGTGCTTTACAGCCCTCTCTAAGCAGATTATAGAGTCAGCATATTGCCCCCAACAACTTGGGTCCTCGTTTTACCCACCTCGGAAGGATGGAAGGCTGAGTCAACCTTGAGCCTGGTGAGATTTGATCTGCCAAATTGCAGGCAGCTGGCAGGCAGCAGAAGTAGTCTGCAGTACTGCACTCTAACCACTGTGCCACTGTGGCTCATTTCCTTGGTCTGATGTTGAGATTATGTTAGACCCTAATTTTAAAAAGATGGTTTATCCAAGTGGGGTAAGGCCCTCCACCAATAATTAAAGACTCTGAAGAGGGAATTACATTGTTTATAATGTGATCTGATTCATGTGACTGTTGGGGCTTTCAAACTGTCAAAGACTCCAGCATTGCAGCATCTTAAGTCGGAGGCCTAGATATGAATGAGAGCCTGGCAGTTCCATAAAACAATTTTAATAGTCCCATAGTGCTGCCCTTATTTTATTGTAAGGTTATAGTAAAATAATCTTGCACATCTGAAAGCATTTCCACTACTACTCCTTATATTGTTATTGCTTTTTAATTGTAAAATATATATTGCATATTTTACATTTTATATAAAATATACTGCTCAAAAAAATAAAGGGAACACAAGCAGAAGACATCTGAGATCTCAATGAATGAAATAGCCTTATTAAATACTTTGTTCTTTACATACAGTAGTTTATACACTGCTCAAACAACTAAAGGGAACACAAAACTACTTATGTAACGAACAAAGTTAAGTTAATAAGGCTATTTCATTCATTCAGATCTCGGATGTCTTTTTCTTGTGTTCCCTTTATTTTTTTGAGCAGTGCATATTTTATATATTGTGCATTTTATTGTTTATCTCGTAAGCTGCCCAGCATCAGTAATTTTTCATAAATAAATAATAAACAATCCAGAGAACTGAGTAGGGTCAATTCTGGGATGTTTACTGAAATTACTTTCCTGGTATGAATCCTGATTTGATCAGACTACTGTCCAACACTTCAGCATTTCCCCTTGTCATTCAAGGTTATTCTCACAACCCATTACACACATGTCAGGCTAAGCACAAGAACAATGTGGAAAAACTCAGCCAGAGTTCGGTTTTTTACTTGTTTAGAATCTTGCCAGACCTAACAGCAAGGTTACTACTCCCAGTCTAACGGATATCCCTCGGAGATTCTAGGGAGTGTGTTCTTACTGTCTCCCTCTGTCTCCTATCCAGCTCTGGGCTGGGCTGCCTCGTCTCCCTTCCCTTTGTGGAACGTGCTCCCTCCTTCCTGGGAAACTGACACTGTAGTCCATCACCCCAGCTTCCCTCTGTGGGAGCTATCTTCCACCTATAAGTGTAAGTCTGCATCACCAAAAAAAGGGTGGGAGAGGGACTAAATGACAAACACTCAATGAAGAAAAAGAAATTAAATACTGCCACCTTTGTAAATTTACTTGAAATATGGATAATTAATAAATGAAACAGACAAATACTATTTGAAATGAACTATTTTGTTACCCCATATTTACTTCCACAAATAATCAACATCAATAATCAGACATCTCTGCCAATGATGGGACACATTTCGCAAAGCTGTCACAAAAGAAGCCCACTGTCTTTTCAATCAAGTAATGTTGCAGCAACATTTCTTCTATTTAACTCTATTTAAACTTTGTTCCAAAGTGTAAGTATTGCAAACGTAGGTGAAATGCTGCTAGATTCAAGAAAATCCATGTGAATAACACATGTGCCCCCAAACACTGAAACAAAGAATCTTCCTACTGGATCCAGTATTCTTTTTTAATGGTATCCCACGGACTTCCTTTCTGAGCCATAATGATGAGTCCATGTTTTGTCATTTGTCCTTACCTTCATTCTCATACGGTAACAAAAAAAAACTGCTGAAAATTTTCTTAAATATTTATCCCTGTCATCAACAAGTAAGTAACCCATGTTGTAGAAAGCTTCTAATATTGAAAAACAACAATAATTGACCCAAATATACTCCTCTATCAATAATTGACCCATATGTTACTGTGAAATATTAATGTTGGCAGCAAGTTCCCTTTGAATGATCTGCCAATTGTCCTTAATTAATTCATTAACCTTTCTCACGTGAAACTTATAAACATTCAAAATAGGTTTCATTGCTTTTGGTTTATTAGTTGCATCACTTATTTTGGCAGCCCTATTCATTACTGAGTTGATATCTTCCCTTGAGGATGGCAGTGAGTTGCAATATAAAGATAAGTTGCTTCTTTTTATATTTGGTGCAGTTTAGATGTCCAACACTGGCAATCTTGGATGTTCTACTGAAATGTAGTAAATATCGAGTGTGCATACTATATTCCAATAAACAATACTAATGAAGAACCATAAAGTTTTGAGTTTTGAGAAAAATTATGCAAACTATAAAACAAATGTGATTTTGATGATAAAAAATATATTCTGCTATGCGTCAAAATGGCTGGGGAAAAAAGATGAGAGTATAGAAAAAGTAACTGGAGATCCAAGAATGAATTATTTGCCTATAAGTTGAGTGAATAGATAAAATAAATTTACAGACATCTGTTTCAAATACTTTGTGTAAGTATGAGACTGAGTTAATCAGTGAAGACTAAAAGTTTTTATTATATATGATTTGATTGTTAGTCCTTGGGTTATGACTATTCATTCAGCAAATGTTTATGGAGATTCTCAGTCATCCAGGTCATGGTTGTCCCAAAAGTTCTTTTCCCAGAGGCAATCTTTGTATTTCAATTACTGAGTATTGATATTTTACAAAGTTTTCCAGTTCCTTTTGAGCTATTTTAGTGTTATTTCATATTAACATATCTATATTTTTAATTCATTTTCTTCAGCTACAGTATGTAGCTAGCTGTAGAATTTGGAAAGCCTATAAGCATTTTATGTGATCATTCTGGAACATTTTTCCAACGCTATATAAACAGACCAATAAATCCATACTTTTTGCATAAACTGCAATGCATCATATTTACTACATAATCATGTCATCTTGTTTTATAATCTGCCCAGGCAATTTCATTAAAGTTGCTGATTATATGGTCAACAATCCCATATTTCTTTTTATCTACTTTACATCTGTTGTTTTTCCAGTTTTTAAAATTTTTATTTTTATGACATTTGCTGTTAGTGCTCATTCATGGTCTGCAAATATAAAATCTTCCATTTTCCCTTTCTGATGAATCTAATCTGAAACCATTTTCAAGTTTTGTTATTATTCACTGTGCCTTCAATTTATTTTAGATATACAGAGATTTTGCCTTTTCAATTTTGCATATGCCACTTTAACTGTTCAGCTTTATATGTCAACTTTGATTCTGTGACATACAAAAGGCTCTCTTTGCAAATATTTATTAACCTTGTCTCTTTTCTTGCTTTTACGTAATCATTTGCACTTCTGATTTTATCCCCATTGTCAACTCCACTTGCAACAAACCAATTTTCTTTGGTAAATACAAGTGATCTGTCACTTTTGGGGTATACAGTGCTGACAGCATGAATATTTTTTTCATTTACATATATGGACCGTAATCTACAACAATGACCCAGTACCAGGGGTGAAATGCTCCCGGTTCGGACCGGATCGCCCAATCTGGTAGCAATGGCGGCTGGTGGTTCGGAGAACCGGTAGCAAAAATCCCTGCGCCCCCCCCAACCTCTTCTGCCAAAAAAAATGCTTTTAAAATTAAAAAAAAGCCTCTGATGATCTCGCGGCTCAGCTGGAATCGTCAGAGGCTTCTAAAAGCATTTTTTTCTGCAACCTCTTCGGCTGAAGAGGTTGTAGAAAAAATGCTTTTAAAAGTAAAAGAAAAAAAGGTTGGCCACGCCCAACTTTTGTGGGAGGATCCAAGAATGGGATTTACCAAAGCCACCTACCCTAAGGGCAGGAAGACATCTGGGCCAGAGTCCCCCTATGGAATGCAGCTTCTGTAAGACCCTTCTCCCGAAGGCTGCGTCGGGCGACGCAAAGGAGTCTAACTTACAGTGCCTAGAAAATGGCATGGGAGAATCCCACATCGCCGCTCTGCAAATTTCCTCGATGGAGGAAAAAGCAAGGAAGTGCAGTTAAAAAAAGGAAGTGGCCATGGCCGCCTTCACCACCCATGCTGCAGCTTGGTAGGTCTTACAGAGGACAAGTTCCACTTTCTTGTCCTTGGCCCTTAGGTTGTCAGCCAAATTCCCAGCCACAATAGAGGATGATGAGGCGAGGTTTGCCACTGGTTCATCCACCATAGGGAGGTGCAAAAGATCAGACAGGTCCGGACCAGCATTGTAAAACGCCTGTCATTGCCTGTTGGGGTGGGAAAGGCTCCAGGATGATCCCATTGTTTTTGAATAACCTCCAGAAATAGTTTTGGAGTAGAGATCTCCTCCAACACTAACTTAGGCTCATGAAAGAGGCCTTCAGCAGGGTCTTGAGTAGCCACCGGTGATGTTGTCTGCATTCCCAATTTGGTGGTGGATTTAGCCTTGTGAAGTAAAAGCTTAAAAAGGGCTGGAGGGAAGAGTCCAGTAAAGGCCGGAGGATCCAGCATCATGTCCTCATTCTCCGAGAGTTCCAGCTCTCTGTGCCCATCATCACCCCAAAGGGAGTCCCGACTTCCCACTGAGCGGCTGTGGGAATGATGTTCCTGATAGTCAGGCCTGCTGGCCAAAGGCAAAGAATGAGGAAAACAAGACATGCCTTCCTGTGATAAAGAGTCAGGGCGGTAATACCTTGAGAAATGGCCTGAGAAATTATAAGTCTCATGCCCTGAGATATGTTAGGCCCCTGACTTTCCACTGGGCGGAGCCCCGCCACAGTGGATGTGAAGGTAGCAACAGGAACTGACCTGTCAGAAAATTCCTGCCTGCCAGTTGCTATGCAAACAAAAGGATTCAGATTTTTTTATTTGTTGTCAAGCTGCAAGGAAATGGAAGGAGACCACTCTCCTGCTCCCTCTAGTGGTTCCTCCAGCAGAACTGCATACCGGCTCTGACTGAAAAATGTGCAAAGTGCTTGAAGCTGTCAAGGAAGAAGCTGGCAGCTTGCCATGTTTCTTTGCGCCCCTTGAAAATTGCTTTTCAAGGGTTTTCAGGCACCTCTTAGCGTCCTTTTCCTTACCAGTGTTCGGTCAGATTCAGCGCGACTGGCCCTCCAACCACTCTCTAGGTGTCTTTTCCGGCGTTTCATCTCCCTCAGCTCCTCGGTGAACCAAGGAGCCGTGAGGGATCGACACCGGGTCAGAGGCCTCAAAGGCACGACTCGATCCAAGGCCCCACCAGCCGCCCGATCCCAGGCAGCTACCAGGTCCTCGGCCGAGTCGTGTGCCAGATCTTCAGGAATTGGCCCAAGCTCCGTCTGGAACCTATCAGGATCCATCAGGCGCCTGGGGCGGATCCATCTAATTGGGTCCGCCTCCCTGCGGCGGGGTGTAGCGGTTCGAAGGTCTAGACAAAGGAGTGAGTGATCTGACCATGACAAGGGTTTCATGTCTATATCCCCTATAATAAGACCACTCAACCACTGGCCAGAGACAAAAATCAGGTCCAGCGTGTGTCCCCTCCTGTGAGTGGGGCCATGAACTAACTGGGTCAGGTCCATGGCCATCATGGAAGCCATGAACTCCCGAGCCACCTCCGACGTTTCACCAACGGACAGCAGATTGAAATCACCCATGACCATAAGCCTGGGTGTATCAACTGCCACCGTGGCTATCACGTCGAGTAGCTCGGGCAGGGCTGTTGCCACGCGGCAGGGAGCCAGGTACGTAAGCAGCAAGCCCATCTGAACCCCATGACCCCATCTCACAAAGAGGGACTCACATCCGACAATCTGTGGCACAGTGGTCTCCCTCGGACCAAGACCTTCATTAATAATAACCGCCACCCCCCACCCCTCCCCTGGGCCCTCGGCTGATGGAATGCTCTGAAGCCTGGTGGGCACATCTCAACCAGAGGGACCCCTCCCTCCGGGCCCAACCAGGTCTCCGTAATACCCGCCAGGTCCGCTTCCCCCTCTTGAATAAGATCATAAATGAGGGGGGCCTTATTTACCACAGACCTGGCGTTGCACAGCATCAGCCGGAGGCCCAGGGGGGTCCTGAGAATCTGAGCCGCCTAGTATCCGAGGGGAGCCTTGAGGACCGGGGCCGCAATCGCTCTCAAGTAGCGAGTGCGCACCCCCGGCACAAGGTAAGGTCCTCTGCTCCCGCCATATCTGCCCCTCCCAACCACCGTGCTGATGATATCCCCAATCCCTCGTCCTGCGCCCTCCAAACCGTTACCCTGTGCCGGGCTGGGCCCTGACCTAGGTGGATTCCCCCCCCATCCTCTTTGGTCACCCTCCCAGTTCCCCTTAAAAGATTATTAAAAACCCTAATTAAAAAACCCCTCAATCCCCGCTTTAAAACATACCACCTCTCGGGGCTCCAAAGCCCGCCCTTAAGGTAGGCCTTCGATAGAGTGGAAGGCCATCGCCACGAGAGGGGGGCATCTTGCAGCGCGAGCAAATCTGCCGAGGTATAGGCCATACAAGTATGATGAAATGGAAAAGGGGAACCTTGGATGTCAGCGATATTTAAAGATAGTCATTGAGGTGAGAGATGGCAAAAGAGGCTGGCCAGGATGAAGCTGGGGCCCCTTCACTCTCTCACAGTGATGGGGCGACCAGATCAGATGGTTGCAGTGCAGGCGGATGGCCACAGCCATTCTCTCACCGCGCTGGATGTCAAAGACCAACAATGGTCACTCTCTCCCTGCAGATGGAATGGCAGTCCTTGACCTGGACTCTCAGCTTCTCCCGCCAGCCTGCAATCTCTCCTCCCCCGAGCCAAGGCCTAAAGGTGGTAATCGGGCAGCAGGAATAAACTAGCCAGCAGCAGCAGGAGATAGAGATCAAACATAAAAATCCTGGAGGGTGATAATAAAGTCCCAGAGTCAGTAATGATGGAAAAATGGGCCGACCTAATAGAGAGTCCAGGCAGCAATGGGGGGAGGCCATTTTCATGGGGGGGGGAGCGAATCCAAGGGGGAAACCAGATGGTAATTGGCAATCCCCCTCTATCACTCCCCAACTCCCTTTGATGTTCCGGGCCAAATCACCCCCAATAGTCCGGCCCGTCTTCTCCGAGCAAATTCTGCCACGATCTTCCCAGGTCTCGGTCCATATGGGGGGTTTTCAGGCGCAGCTGACCATTGAACCATACACCCCAAGCCTCAAATCTGGGCTAAATAACTGTTTGAAGCGGCCTACAGGCCTCTGAGCCTCCGAATGCCGGGTCCATCGCCCTCCGCTTCCCGCACCCCCCCGGCAGCCCAGCTTTTTTCCGGACGCCGTCAAATCGAAGGGAGGCTTGGGTCGCTATAGATGATTGCCTCGGCTCCCTCAGTTCTCCATCCGGCTCAATTAGATTCCCCGGACCACCTTAACTCCTTCACCTCCTGCAGTCAGGTCCGTAGGATGAAATGCCCAATCTCCGGGGCTCCGCGGCTGTGGAGTCATCGTGGAGGCCACCATCGCCGCCGCCGCCCTCCTTACAGCGCTCCGATTACATCTCCTCGCTGTAGCTCTGCCATCCCCGGGCCAATCCCAATAAGGGATGGCACATCCGAACCGTCAGACCATCGGCATGCTGAACGTGGGGCCCAAGATCACTAAAACGGCCTCCGATGTTTCCAAAGTTCTCCTTCTCCCCATCAACCTCAACAGCGAGCCCCTCAGAGGTCCTCCATCTTGCGCATGCGCAGGGATCATCGCATTGCCAGAACACCTGGACTGGCCAGCACAACTGAGTAGCACGGAGCTGAGCCCCGGCGGCAGGAACACAGGACGAGAGCTCCTGCTGCTTCCGCAAGTCTCCAATAATTAGAATCAGCCTAAAACACAAGTAAGGAAACCTGTTCCCGGGAAGAAGTCCAAGAATGGTAATCTCTGATGTCCAAACCATCCAAAGTGGTTGGGCAAGACTGAGTTGAAAACGGGGGCCAGAGAAACAGGCACCTTGGCATGGCTTCAATTTATCACTCAGTCTCTAGGCAGAAAGGACATCATTGAACCCATTCTTGGACCCCCCCCCTCCACTATCACTGGAGAACTAACATTTCATTTTAGATTATAGCTGACCTCCCTTCCCCCCAAAAAATTCAATCTTTATATAATTACAAATGAATAAATAATAATGATGTTAGGTGCGCAAGGAGAATAATGTGTTACATGTTTTATAATATCTTAAAAGTTCTTATGTCATATATCCATTTATTTTTAGATCAATTTTATATGAACCAGAAGGAGCCTGATAATGTATTTTCATTTCTAATGTGTTAAAAATACAGTTAATTGGTAAGATATTTGAAATTTGTCTCACGTGTAACCTGCACCTATGTAGCCAACTTGTCTTTTTCTCCCTTTTCTCCCTCTCTCCCATCTCATTCCAGATTAAACCCTACATCAATTTAACCACTCCATTACATCTGACGTGAGGTGTCTTTTAATAAAATTTGCTTGTTTAAAACACTGCTACTAATCTTCCCCCACCCCCCAGATTAAAGTGGATCTTTACCTGCAATATCAAGTGAGGAAAGTAAATGTCATTATAGTCCCTTCTCTATAAGTATTTTCAAAAAATAAGTTAATTAACGTTCCAAACCAAGATCATTCTATTTATTTTTCTACATGAGAAGCAACATAGTCTCAAACATTTAAATACCCAAGAAGTTTCTCTAACTTGAAAACTAATTACTTTAAGAGAAGACATTAAGAGTTTGTGCACTATGACAATAAAAGACTGAAACTTGGTCATGTTTCTACCTGCTGAATGTAATTACTTTTGAAATTCATACTGTATTACTCAGTTTACATCTCAATTGAGAAAAGGTTGAAATTTGCTTGAAGTGCAAAAAAAAACACTTTGATTTTGGATTTTGCCGATTAGATAGGTTGCTGTTATAGAAATGGCTAGTATATATTATTATATAAAAGTAAAAAGTTGAGGTTGTATGTTTATTACCTTATTCTATTGGGCCAAAAAGGGTTGGTAGTCAATGCTTTCCTTTTTCTTCTTCCTTTTACCCTACATTTTTTTCCTTTCCCTGGTCCTCCCTTTTTTCTCATTATTTTCATTTTTCTTTGTATCTCTGTATTTTATATTTTGATATATTAATAAATATATATATATATATGGAAAAAAGGATAAAATTATTTACATTTCCTGAACATGAGCATAATTTGTCGTATTGTATTTATTCTTTAGCAATTTATGGTAGAAGAAAAAAGGCTTCTAAATAAACAGCAGCTAGGTATTAAGAACAATAAAATTCTTTGGCACTTTTGTTGAAATTAATTGATTCTAGTCAATAGTCGAGAGACCATGAGCAAGAAAAGTTCAAAATGCATTAAAATAAGAGATAAATATAATTAAGATTTAATACTTAAGACTGAGACATAAACTCAGTAGCCCAGACAGAAGCATGGTTATTAGGAAGTGTGTCATGATTACAAACACATTGCTGAGAAGGGAAGTTGCATTACTTTCCCTGGAGAGTTTTTATTTTCAATTGAAATAACAGTTAGGGACAACTTGCTGGTAAAAACAGTGCTTTAACAGAGTTTACAGAGGTATCAAACTCGATTTCATTGAGAGCCGAATCAGGATTGTGTTTGATCTCTGGGGCTGGGGTGGGCGTGGCCAGGGTCCAGCCAGCTCGATGTCACTTGTATCAGAGGGCACTTGTGGCGGCCAAATGCAAAGGCAGGACTTCCCTCAGACCCTCCGTCACTCTCATTATAATCCATCCTACCTTCCTTCCTTCTTCCTTCTCCTTCCCTCTTCCTTCTCCCTTTCTTCTTCCTTCCCCTTTCCTTATTTTTCCTTCCTTGCTCTCTTCCCATCTTCCCATCTTTGATTTTCCTCTTTCCCTTTCTCCTTTCCTGTCCCTTCTTGCATTCTTCAAATGCAAAAGGCAAAACATTTCTCCTCTTGTTTTGTTTGTAGTTTGTTTTGCTAGCCCTCTACCAGTGAAAACAGAGCCCAGAAGGGCACATGCTGGCAGACACACCACACCACAGGCCAGTCCTTTGCTGTTCCCAGGACAGCCCCGTGGACCAGATCTAAGCACCCCGCAGGCCAGATGCAGCCCGCAGGTCGTGAGTTTGACACCTCTGACTTAATACAATTGTGAGTGCACATCAAATAATAATATTTGAGTTTCAGAGCCAACAACTGCAGGACTGGAAGAAAAGTTGTTTTCAATCTTTGTATATTTGCACAAAGAAATAATTATCTTTTATTACAAATCAAATCCAAAGACAAGAAGATATCTAAAAAGAATGCACCAGTTCTGTAAAGAACAACATCCAGAATCAGAAATAACAGAACAGAGACTAGCAAATCAACATTGATTTATAACATGAAATAAAATACTCAGAGGGACAGAATTGAAAGAATTGCAATGATCTATCCATGGCAAAGAAATTGAAGTCTTACCAAATGTAGGTCAGACTACAAAGGCAAACCAGGAAGAGTCAATCGTAGAGGAAGCCATCACATTTAATGAATCATTTTCATTCCCAAGCCAGGCTTTTCTTTCCAAACCCGTCTAACAAAAAAAATTGAAACAAACAATAACTGAGCATCTACAATAGCATAAAAAGAATACAATAAGGTTGCCTGCATCAAAGCTTGTTCCAAAGAAACAGCTAGCACAAATATTAAAATATGTCAATTGTGTAATATCAAATGCAAGCACCAGTTCACTGCAAGAAACGTATCAACTAATGTCCAGCATGGCTGCAATTAGAATATAATAGAATACTTTATACTGGGCAAGTGTGATTGCACACACACATTTATAAGTGGCATGCAAAATCAACAAAGAAAAAAAAAACCAAACAGTGCACTACCAAAATGGAAGATCAGGCTCGAAAATAATATCAACATGATCAGAGGGATGCAAGCTTGTACAGGTGCAAGAAAAGAAGCTGAAGAACAAGACAAGTACCCGATCAAGAAATATTACCTAGAAACAAGAAAGCAGTGGAAAAAACAGCAAATAAAAATTAAAGCCAAGCAGATCAGCAGTTATGGAGTTCTGCACATTATAAGCAGAATTTCCAATTTTAATTGCATCAATGTTTCTATCGATCCATCAATGGAGAGACTGCAATCAACACCTGACAAAATAAAAAGAGTACGGTTCTAGGTGCAGCTATGGCAGAGGTCCTCAATCTTTGGTCTGCAGCCTAATACCAGGCTGTAGCCTATTTGGAACTGCGGCATGTGCGCAAGCGCAGCTTGATTTGCAGAAGCCCACCACTTACACAAATTGACCTGCACATGCATGCCTGCCAGCCTGCTGCTCACGTGGTCAAATTCACCTCCCCCCAAGCTGGGCCGCCAAGCCACAAAGGTTAGGGAATGCTAAGCTATGGGGCAACCCAAAGAAATATAACATGAATGCAGCTTGGACTAAGGAATTGGACAAGGATTAAAAAAAAGGAAGCTGAAATAACACCCTATAATAGCAGCAGAAATAGTGGACAAAAGGGAAAGGAAAACTGGTGCCTTTTCGTCAGCACCAGCTGAAGACAACAGGTAGGTGAGATGAGCGGTGTGGAAATAATATAAATGAATGGTTTTTGGTTGAAACATCTGACTGATTCATTGCCAAGCAGTTTAACAACATACTTCAAGAAGATGAAATTGAAGATTGGTTAACATCTGGCAAAACCTGATAATGAAAGATCCAACAAAAAGGGCAGCACTAGGTAATTACAGGTCAATTGCACTGGACTCCCTGTCACATGATTGGATAATCAGATGCCTAGGAATAACAAGAGGCAATAGGAACATCAGAGGCTTTGTGCAAAGATCAATGGCACGATGCAAAACAAAGTTGTTGGTCAATGATAATAGATTGGAAAAGGTTAATATCAAGAGAGGAATCTTTCAAGGGTTCTCATTATCACCACTCCTGTTTGTCATTGCACTGATACCTGTGAACAATACTGAACAAGTCAGGCCATAGCTATCAAACATCAAAAACATCTACCAGGCTATCTTACTTCATTTACATGGATGATCTGAAGCTGTATGGGAAAACACTATTTGAAGTAAAATGCCTGCTCAATATTGTCCTTATGTTCAGCCAAGATATTGCAATGGAGTTTGGACTAGATAAGTGTACCGCCCTCACCACCTACAGGGGAAAAATAGTGAAATCTAAAGCAATCAAAATACATCAAATCAAACAAATAGCATCAAGAGTCTGGTTGAAGACAATCTCTACCTGGGCATCCTTCAAGTAACACCATCAAGTACACTGATGTCAAGAAGAAGTGAATACATGATGAGGGTGAAAAACAGCTTAAAGCACAAACGCAGTGGACAAAATACCACCAAGGCAATTAACACCTGGGCAATTTCAGTCATTAGATATACCATTGGAGCAGTGGACAGGACTTAATTAGAAATAAAAGCCCTAGATAGGAAGGCCAGAATAATAAGGGCAATGAATCATGCCCTTCATCCACGCAGCAATATTGACAGACTCTACTTACCAAGGCATGGAATGTTGCAAGTACATCAAACAGCTGAAGAAGAAAAAAGGACATTGACTCATGGAAAGACAGTGAAGAAGATGCGGTGAAGCTAATGTCAGAAACGCTGAGTATTGGAAACACCAAACTGGACAACAAAATAGACCATGTGAAGAATGGAAAAAAAGAAAGAAAGAAAGAAAGAAAGAAAGAAAGAAAGAAAGAAAGAAAGAAAGAAAGAAAGAAAGAAAGAACGAACTAGCAGGCAAATCAGATAATAAAAAAATCTGGGAATGGCTAAGAGCTGGAAAGTTGAAGAGACAGAGAGGCTAAAACCAGCTGCATAAGACCAAGCCTTAAGAATAAATTCATACAAAGCCAGAATTGAGAAGACAGCAACAGACAGCAAACGCCACCTCTGCAAGTAAACTGAAGAAAGAATGGACCACCTAGTTAGCTGCTACAAGAAGATCACACAGACTGACTACAAACAATAGCATGACAAAGTAGCAAATAATAACGCATTGGAACTGCAAGAAACACGATTTGCCTGCAAGCAAGAATTAGTGTGTCCACAAAATAGACAAAGTAATAGAAAATAAAGACACTAAAGTGTTCTGGAAATTTTAAATTCAAATAGACAAGCATCTGCCACATAATATTCCAGATATAAGAATCATTGATAAGAATGACCAATAGTCTGGATAGTGGATGTTGCAATAGCTAGAGATAGCAGAAGAGAAAAGAACTGAAGAAAATTACAAAATACCAAGACCTGCAAATAGAAATATAACAACTGTGGCAAAAGAAAGCAAAGATAGTTCCAATAGGCACCTCTTGGGTACAATCCCAAAATAACCAAATCGCCATTTCAATACCATCAGCATTAACAAATCACCATCAGTCAACTGAAAAAAGCAGTTTTTTCTTGAAACATCTTATATCCTACAATACCATCAAACAACATCTACTTATCCCAGGTCCTTCATAAAGCTGTTTGTACATCTACACATAGACAATTAAATAATTAGAATTAATATTGAATTTTATATTAAAAGATGTGCCATATTGTAATTAAAAAAGTAGTAGTTTTGGGGAAAAAATTCTCAAAAATATTAATGCCAGCTCAGAAAATGTATTACAAAGATTACAAAAAGCAAAGAGCCCGTGTAAGAGCATACTGATACAAAGTACAGTAAATCTTAAATTAATTCAGACTGAAAGTTTTAATTTTTAAAAAATGATAATTTTACCCCTTCTGATTGATTTAGGGGGCCTACAGCTAAAATATTTACCATCAAAACATATTTAAACAATTTAAATTAAAACAAAAGTGCTAAGCCATTTCCAAACTATTTTTTAGGTTCTTTTTAAACTCTAACAAGGACATCAGCCCTCTTAAAGCAAAGGGAACCCACTCAAAAACATGGAGCAACTTCAAACAAATTGGACCGTAAATAATTGCTAGGCAAATCTGCAACTTCTGTTAGGGAAATTCTACAAATGACCTCAACAAGTGAACGATTTTCATTTATGCATTCTGTATTCCTGATTTAAAGCGCCTCCATTACTCTGGATATATACAAAGCTCCAGAGCCAGTTGCTAAGAGCATCTAAAATATCGAATTGTCACATAACAAAACAATGTTTCTTATTAGGATAATTATTTTCAGAAGGTTACAGCAATGCTCATAACGAAGCTGTGCCATAACTCACCAACCTCTCAGTCTTCATTAGTCATGGAAAATAATTACCTAAATAGGTAAATCTGATAACAAAGAGTTTTTTCCCCAATGGGCAAAGTTGAATAATAAAAGGCAATCATCCTGAATTTTCAAGCATATTTTCATATCGCACATCTCCCTTCTTGACCACATCACAAATGACACCATTGGGACAGCATTTTGGTGTGGCACCAATTATAGAGAAGATGAGAGAAGGCCAGCTCTGCTGGTATGGACATGTCCTGAGAGCAGCACCTTCCACCATTGCCAAGACTGCCTACCAACTACAAGTCAATGGCCGGCGACCTCACGGGCACCCAAAACAGAGATGGCAAGACACTATCAACAAGATATGCAAGCCGCGGGCCTACGCCCTAGAGACACAGCTGATCATGCAAAGTGGCATTCAATGGTCAAAAGGAACGTTGGCTTACCTGAACGTTCATTTTCTTGGCGATGCGCAGCAATTCATCTATGGGATTCTATCATTCTTCAGATATAGGGACTGAGGGAGTACTGTGCCTTTAAATCTTTCTTGTGGCCACTCCCCTCTGCTCTGTTATCACCTCAGTTATTTCTCGAAGGGATTCCACCTGATACCTAACCTGAAAAGAGAGGAAGACACCAGAGACCACCTCCCCATCCCAGACAGCCTGAGAGGTGGGATGAATTGCTGCGCATCGCCAAGAAAATGAACGTTCAGGTAAGCCAACGTTCCTTTTCCATGGCGATGCTACGCAATTCATCTATGGGATATGCCCAAGCACCCAACTACTGGGAGGGAGGCTGGCTGGGCTCGTGGACCCCGGGGGAGTGGACAGACTGCAGAACCCATCGGCCAAAGGAAGCTTCAGCTGAAGCCAGAGAGTCGATCCTGTAATGGCGGACGAATGGGGAAAATGACGTCCACGTAGCAGCGCGACAAACGTCCAGAATGGATGCCTGAGTTGACCAGGCGGCCGACGTGGCAGCGCTGCGGGTTGAGTGAGCCAAGATCCTTCCCGGAGAAGATCTGCCCTGCGAGCTATAAGCAGAGGCGATGCAAGCCTTAATCCATCTAGCTACAGTCTGAGAAGAGACCTTCTGTCCCATGGATGCCGGGTGGAATGAAACGAAAAGCGCTTCGGTTTTGCGAAAGCATGAAGTTCTGGCGATGTAGCGACGCAGGGCCCTTCTGACATCTAGTGTGTGCCACTGGATCTCCAGGGGATGACGAGGTAAGGGGCAAAAATCAGGTAAAACAATCTCTTGTTGTCTATGGAAAACGGAATTGACTTTGGGCACAAAGGAAGGGTCAAGCCTAAGAACAACTACGTTGGGCTTAAATATACAAAGGTCACTGCGGATGGAAAGGGCAGCAAGTTCAGACACCCTTCGCGCCGATGTAATGGCAAGAAGAAATGCCACTTTCAGGGACAAAAATCTAAGGCTGACAGAAGCCAGAGGCTCAAAGGGGGCAGCCGTGAGGGCCTTCAAGACTAGGGGCAAGTCCCACGATGGATATCTATGAATGGGAGGGGGACGGAGATTAGTAGCCCCCCGTAAAAAACCCCTAATGCGTGGATCGAGGGTCAGGGACCTAGCGTCACCCGATCCCAGGACTGTCGCTAATGCAGCTACCTGACGCCTAAGAGTGGAGGGGGCTAGCCCTTTAGCAAACCCTGCTTGAAGGAAGTCTATAACCTCTGGTACTGTTGCAGAAGTAGGGTCAACGTGATGAGCGGCACACCACTGACAGAATGCTTTCCAAGAGGCATCATAAATCCTAGTGGTTGATGGACGCCTAGCCGCCTGGATTATTAGGATGGCTTCCCCTGATATATTGTCCTTCCTCAGGCGGACCCGCTCAAGCGCCACACGGCTAATTGTAGCCACTGGGGATTTGGATGGAGTACAGTCCCTTGGCTGAGCGAAACCGTGTCCTGAGGAATACGCCATGGGGGTTGAACGGAAAGGTTCACGAGGTCCGCGAACCAGGCGCGTCGGGGCCAGTGTGGAGCCACCAGAAGGATCTCTGCGCGTTCCCAAAGCAATTTGCGGATCACCCCCGGAATCAGAGGGATGGGGGGAAAGGCATAAAGGAGCCCCTGGGGCCACGGGCACCGAAGGGCATTGACGTTCTCGGCTCCCGGACAAGGAAAACGAGTCACGAACCTGGGAAGCTGTGCGTTGTCCCGATGGGCGAACAGGTCCACCAGCGGAAGTCCGAATCGGCGAGTCAGCTCCCGAAACAGGTCCGGATCCAATTTCCACTCTGAAGGATCTAGCTGTTTTCTGCTGAGCCAGTCCGCTGTTACATTTGCGGACCCGGAGATATGTTCCGCCCTCAGGGACAATAGGTGAAGTTCCGCCCAGTCCAACAAAGTCTCCGACTCCCGCATGAGAGCCTGAGATAGGGTGCCCCCTTCCCGATTTATGTGGGCTTTTGCCGACATGTTGTCCGTGAGGACCAAGACATGCCGGTGGTGCACCTGCTGTAGAAAGTGGGCTAGGGCCAGTCGCACCCCTCTCAGTTCCAGTACATTGATATTGTCCCGAGAGTCCAACTGAGTCCAAAGACCCTGAATCACCTGTGACTCTAGGTGACCCCCCCAACCAGAAAGACTCGCGTCTGTGGTGAGGACTATCCTGGATGGCTCGTGAAATTGGCAACCCAGTGCCAGGGTCCCCGACACCCACCACCGGAGGGATACACGTACCTGCAGTGGAAGCGATACAGTGGTTCTGGATGACCCCTGGCCCAGTCTCTGAAATGGCAGGAGGAACCACTGGAGTGGTCTTGAGTGACGCCGTGCCCACGGAACAATTCCTAAACAGGAGATAAATTTGCCAAGCAACCGAGACAAGGTCATGAGAGACACTCGCCTCAAGTCCAAGACATGAAGAACCAGGTCTTTGATGTTCTGTTGACGCTCCTCCGAAAGGAAGACCTTCAGGTTCACTGAGTCGATTCGAGCTCCAAGGTGGATGATGGACGTGGCAGGAAGAAGATGGCTCTTCCGACGGTTGATAGAAAAGCCGTGGAGCTCCATGATCTGGCACACTGTCAACATGTCCTGCTGCGCTTGGGTGTGGGAACTGGACAAAATCAAAATGTCGTCTAGGTAACACAAAATGCGGATAGGGATCAAACGAATGGAGGCCGCCACGGCCGCCAACAGTTTGGTGAAGACCCTCGGGGCCGACGAGAGACCGAACGGTATTGCCCGGTACTGGTAATGCCGTCCGGCAAAAGCGAAACGAAGAAACTTGCGGTGTCGGGGGTGGATCGGAACATGGAGGTAAGCCTCCTGAAGATCGATTGATGTCATAACATCCTCCTTCCGAACACAATTCAGGATGGTTTTGAGAGATTGCATCTTGAATCTCTTGTACCTGATAAATTTGTTGAGGTACTTGAGATTCAAGATAGCTCTCCAGTCCCCCGAGGACTTGGGGACCAGAAACAAAATTGAATATATCCCTTTCCCTTGATGAGAAAGTGGTACCGGCTCTATAGCCCCTATGGTTAATAGATGCTGAATTTCCACCCCGAGGTTGTCCCTCCTGACCTTGTTGGTGGGTACTGGGGATTGAATGAAAAAAATTTTGGGAAGAGTTTGAAATTCCAATGACAGGCCTAGGCCCACCGTGCGATGGACCCAGGGATCGGACGTGGTGGCCTCCCACTGGGATAGGAAATGAAGAAGCCGCCCCCCCTATGGGAACAGGGGGAAGAGAGTCATTTGCCCCTTCTAGCTGAGCGGGAGGACGAACCCCTGTAGGGACGTCTGGAAGATGGCTGGAAACGCCCTCTGTCACTGTTACCCTGCCTGCTAGGGAAACGGTCGTATCCCTGAGAAAAGGGTCTGTTGTAGTAGTAGGGCCCCCTGGGGCCCGGCTCAGTCCGAAAGGGCTGTCGCTGGGCATAAGGGACATATCTACGTTCCTGCCTATTGTATGTGACCGGCAAGACCTTCCGCTTATCTTTCCCCTCTACCAAAATAGGGTCCAGAGCTGCCCCAAAAAGAGAGGAGCCTTGGTAAGGGGCGGAAGCAAGCTTCCACTTTGATTTAGTGTCCGCCTTCCAGGGTTTGAGCCAAAGGAGCCTGCGTGATGAGACAGAAGACGCCATTGCTCTGGCCGCAAATCTAGCTGCATCTAGGGAGGCGTCAGCAGAGTACTCTGTTGCAGCCACCAGTTTACTAAAGTCCTGATTAATCCTGGTGTCCCCTGGGGGTAATCGATCTTGCAACTGGCGAAGCCAAATTAACGTAGCCCTATTAAAGAATGATGCAGATGTCGCGGCCTTCACAGCCCAGGCAGCTGCTTGATGTGTCTTCCTGAAGGAGACCTCCGCTTTACGTTCGTCAGATTTTAAGATTCCCACGGCGTCCGAGGACAACACCGCAGAGGACGAGAGGGAAACCACTGGGGGGTCTACAGAAGGTAAGCCAAGCAAATTTTCCAAGACTGGGTCAGCACAATAAAGTTTTTTGTCATGGCCACTTGGGGCAGATGGAACCCCTGGGGTCTCCCATTGTCTCTTAATGACATCCTGGAACAGTTCAGGGCATGGAATGAAATCTTGGTCAGGAGCCGGAACAGCGAACAGGTCGCCATGTGGCTGGACGGCCGATGGACCTGGATCATTTGGATTAACTATCCTGCCCATATTTGTTGCCGCCTTTGCCTTCCTAAGTAAGGTCTTGAATACAGCCGGTCTAAACAGGGTGGTAAAGGCTGGCCTATCAGGGATTACCTCATCATCATCCGAAAACTCGGGGTCTGGCTGATCCCCGTCACCTGATTCTGCCTCCTCACTAGGAGAAACCTCCAAGGGTTTTGGCAAGGGAGGCTGAACCACCGTCTGGGGCAAAGGTATCTGCCAAGGCGGTATCCCTTGTTGTAGGCCGGAGGAGATAGCTTTGGCTAAGGCATCTGTAAAGAGAGACTGAAAGTCAAGATGAGGAGGCCAACCCATCCCTTCCTGCGGACGTAAGCCAGCTGCTGTGGGCGTAAAGGTAGCCGAAGACCCCGGTCTACCAGGAGAAACGGTTTCTCGAGGGTCAGCAGGCCTGTCCCCCCCTTGAACCGGATCTGCAGCAGGAACAACATGAGGAGGAAAATCAGAGTCATGATCGTCCCCAGGTTGCTGAACAGAAGGGATATCCACAATCACTTCACCCCTGACTTGAGCCTGCTTTTGAGCTTTGGTAAACTGTCTCTCAAGGGCTTTGTGCCTCCTTTGTTCCTCCCTGCCTCTGGTAGATGAGGCAACCGAAGGCTGGGCTGAATGAGATGTATTGCCAGCAGAATGGGCTGTAGACCTCTTCTTGGAGGCTTTCTTGGGCCTTGGAATAATTGGAGCCTGCTCAGGGTCTGAGGAAAACTCCTGGTCAGCCATAGTGTTATTGGAGACCAGGTGGCAGCAGAGTACTAGAGGAAAGAAAAGGGAACCCTTTGTCAGGAAACCAGGCCCACAGTGGAGAAGAAAAAAAAATAATAATTTCCTCAAAATGGCTGCCAGTTCCCAATCGCAGTTTTAAGGCCCAAAGTCCCTGAATAATGGCAATACTCACAATCCAGAAGATAGCGGTGATCCTTCCTACTCACAAGTAGGCAGCTTCACAGGTGGCCCAGTTGGATAAGCGCTAGGGAGTGACCGTCCCCTGAAAGCGCTGCCTCGCTGAAGGAGCCAGAAAATGGCGGCCGAAAAATGGCGCAAAATTGCAAACGGCTCTCTTTTGATGCAAATGGCCTGAAATGAGGTGGCAGAGAGGGCGCAGGAGAATGGAAGATCCCTAGAGCGCCGCGAGGAAATTATGGGAAAGGCAGAGTTTGAACTCGGGTCCCCGAGCAGGTACACTGCAACCACCACTAAACAGGGAGCGAATGAGGCGGCGAGGGAATAGCCAGCGGACCAGCAACTCCACTTCGCTCGCCGGCGGCCTGGAATTTATGGCTCTAAGGCTGTGCGGCCTCTCCAACGCCAGGAAAGGCCGCCCGTTGTTAAAGGGGGCAATGGACAGTCCGGATGGCTTACCCAGTGACGTCCACGCCCGCAGCCGATGGCCAGCCGCCTCTGCGGCAGCCGCACGCCGTTTGGATTTTTTTTTTTTTTTTGGTATAAAACGCTCCCTTGCCTACTCGAAGGAAAAAAATTTATACTATATACAAAAACACTATATACACTATCTACAAAACGCTAAGGCACCAGCTAGAAAAAGGAGAAAATCACCTCAGAATGAGGAGAAAACTAAACTCATGTCCCTACACGAAGACTGAGAGAAATAACTGAGGTGATAACAGAGCAGAGGGGAGTGGCCACAAGAAAGATTTAAAGGCACAGTACTCCCTCAGTCCCTATATCTGAAGAATGATAGAATCCCATAGATGAATTGCGTAGCATCGCCATGGAAAAAAGCAGACACTGCACTCGTGGGAATAGGCTAGGAAGAACATGATCCTGAATTTTCCAGCCATATTTTCCTTCACATTTTGTGAAAAAGAGAAAGGAAAAATCAGAGGTAGACATTTGCATTCTCTTTGCATAGGTAGTTAATGAAAGTACATCAGATTTATTCAACAATGGGAAGTTTTCTTTATTTACGAAAACAAGAACTAAGCCTTATTGCACCTACAAAATATATGGAAAAAAGTTATTGGAAGCTTTGAAAAAAATTCTACTTCAAATACCAGTTATTTCTGGAAACAAGAAGCAGATGTTTTCTTCTGTTTGGCTGAACTATGCAACAGAACAACAGGCCCTTTGTTACGCTGTCAGCAAGAATGTTATTGCTGCCTTTTTAAAAAATGTCTATCATTAAAGAATCTGGTTGTGTGGTACGCTGTATAGTAAATGAGAATTAACAATAATGGTTTAGACAAAGAACAGTTGCAATGTGAACTATTTCATTAATATTCTTCCATCATTTTAAAGGACAAAAGAATCATACACATGTAACAAGCCAGCAAATATATTTTAACAGGATTTAACAAAAATAAAGGTTTTGATACCCAGGATATCCTAGATTATATTATGCAAATTGAGCTTAATTCCCACTAGACTGCTCCAAAAACTAAACAGTTGAAAACTGCATTCCCTTTTATTTTGAAATTTATAGAAAAGAGGTTTACTTAATGTGGCTCAATTTGGTTTCTTCATGCACTACTTTAAAAACCCAATGCAAAATTATTTTCAAAATTTGCATCAGAACAATTTACCCAAATACCCCCACACAAAAAGGAATATGCACAGCCCTCTCAAGAAATACGTTTTCATATTAGGATTTATACCCCCACTCATTAAGAAATGATTGTGATTCAACAAAGTTACAAAAGGTCACAGTCCATTTCTTTGCATGGGGAGGTACAGTAGTTCCAAACAACAAAGTATTTTTTAAAAAAATTCCCTTAGTTCAAATTGATACCACACCCTTATAAACAAGGGCAGAAACAAAATGAAAACGATGTGGAATAAAGACTGTATTTATATATGGTAAATAATGGGAACTTAACAAACCTCAGCTTCAGATTCCAACGCCTCACAGTCTCAACAGGTATAAACCACAACAAAAGTTATAGTTCAGCAGCATGCCAAGAGTTGCTGAAGCATATATTAATGAGCGTAATAATACTCTCATCTGTTTCCTAGTGCAGTTCAAGGTGTTATTATCCTTAAAGCCTTTAGTGGCATAGGTATAGGATACCTGATGGACTCCTCATCCCATTAGAAGCCCATTCTACTTGTGCTGGTAGAGGGGCCTATTTTTGATCCTGTCAATGAAAGAACTCCAACTGTAGGGATCCAGAAGAGCTTTCTCTGCTGCAGCACCTGCTCTTTGGAACATCTTATACTCTAAGGTAAGATCCGCCCCCAGCCTCCTCTTGCTCTCCTCCCATCCGTCTTTTTGGTTATCATATTGATGTGTTTATTCTTGTTGTGTTCCACTGTCATTATTTTATTGTTCTATTATTTTACTTCTCTTCTGTTTATACACCTTTCATTTTTCTTTCTTTTTATTATTACAAGCTGCCTTGAGTATGGCCAGATAAGTGACTAATAATAACAATAACAAGAATAATAAAATAACCTCTGACAATGAAAATAGCTCTATTTTGCATCTTGTCTTTGTTGTATCCTATATATATAATTCTAAAGATTGATAGTGATAGTGATAGCAATTTTTATTAAGTTCCATGTAGTTTACTCTCATTTGTTTACTGCAGTAGAGTTTTTCAGCAATTCACAGTAGTAAAGTATAAGAAAAAGTCAATGGAAAATTTTAAAATATAATAATCATAATATAATTACAAATCCAACCAAGGCATCATCCATAACCACAGACCCTCTAGAATTGCTTCATGTAGGAGACTGTTCTGTAATATAAGCAGCAGCTACAAACCTCTGAATAATATCTGGAAACAGGGGTTTGCAATCAGGTTTTTTTATAGAAGACATGATTTATCCTGGTGGCTAGAGAGAGTGGCCGTGGAGATACCTTGCTACCAAACATAAAGGGCTTTATAGATAATTATCAGCACCTTGAATTTCACTTGAAAGCTGATGCCATGTCCGGAAAAGAGTACCCAAAGTTTATTAATTGTAACCCAGGCCACTGATCTATGCAGTTATGTTAAAGCCGTTTCCTCAACTGATCAGATTTGACAACAGTTTGCTATGACTTAGTTATACCACATCTGGAGTTCATCTGATTCTGAATCATGCTTTAGGAAGTGTCCAGAATTTGTAATTCATACAAAATAAAGCAGCTAGATCAGTGATGGTTAACCTTTTTGGTGCTGGGTGCCCAAAGCGTGTGCCCCAATCCCCAAAATGCAAGGCAAGGGCCCCCCCGCGCATGCGTTCTGGCCCTGCACACGTGCATGCATTCTCTGCACATGCGCCTCCTGACGCATGCACGCCGCCCCACCTGGCCCCCATTTTGGCTTCCAGGTTCGTTCTCCTGCATTTCTGCCTCTTGTGCCTTCTCCAACCTCCTCAGTTTCTCCCCCACAGAGCGCACTAGCTTTCTCCTGCATTTCTGCTGCGGAGGGTGGAACCTGCAGAGATCGGGAAAGGTACAGGGATTATATGATCCCTATATTGAAAGGCCTTCAGAGTTTGCCAATTGCTTACTGCATACTGTTTAAGGCACTGCATTAACCTTTAAATCACTAAATATTAGGCCTTACTATTTAAACCAGTGGTTCCCAACCTTTTTTGGCCATGCCCCACCTAAGCATTTCTAAAATTCTGATGCCCCCCTGTGACATATAATTCTTACTATTCAAAAAGTGAACTCTACTCATGAGGAGGAACCTTAAAATGCCATTAACTTGGTTTTAACAAGGTTCCAAATTGCCCCCATTAAAAATCAAATTGCCCCCCTGTAGGGCGTAGGCCCCACGTTGGGAACCACTGATTTAAACAATCTCCTCTTATGCTATGAAATTGACCATTATAACCTATTTGAATATGCCCTTGCTGCCACAGACCCATCATTTTGGCACACATACAGAGACTTTTCTCATAATGGTTCCAAGCTATACAGTGTACTCTATCTGGAGCTGTGTTGACAGTCTTGCTTTTTAAAAAAATCTGTAAAGTCAAACTTGCTTTTCCTGGTTTTTCAGTGTTAATTTTAGTATTAGTCATGATGTTAATTTTAATCTAGGTTTAATTTTTAAGTTGATTTTGTTTTAAAATTGTAACCTCCCCTTAATAATAATTTCATAGGGTGGTAATTCCAAGCCAGACCTGCCAAATTTCTGAGGCTTAGGTGGAAGAACTCCATCTGGAACAACTGGTGAAGTTGCTGGCTGCTATCAATTCCTGGAATTGGAGGATGCATCCCTTAACTCAGCGGTCCCCAATCTTTCTGGCTCTATGGACTGGCAGCGGCATCGGTGGGGGGGCAGAGGATGGTTTCACTGGTGTGCCCACCACTTACACAAAGAGAACTTTGCACAATAACATGCTCCCACAACTTACATGGCCCAGTTCCCAACAGGCCTTGCACTGGTACTGGGCTGCCAGACCAGGAATTGGGGACCCGTGTCTTAACTGAAATCTCACAGGGGTAGAAAAGAAGATTCCCCTTCTTGAGGAATAAGCTTTTAAATCAATGGCTCAACCTTTCTGTTTTTACCCCTTCACCTTTTTCCCCTTTTTACCAGAATTACCAGACTCACACAGTCCTGGGGCCCATAGAGGTATTACAAATGTAATTTTAACATTGCATATATAATATTATTTTAATATCTGCACAAAAAGGATTTGGGGAATAAAACAAAATAGTTCCACCAAATTATAGAATGGCTAGATCAACATATAAAGAACCAGTTCGGTGTAGGGCTTAAAACATCAGCTAGAAAAAGGGAACTATGAGTTTTAATCTGTTTTTAGGCACAAAACTAGCTAGGTGACTTTAGGTCAATCACTCTCTCCCCAGCCCTAGGAAGCAGACAACGGCAAAATCTTCCCCAGAAAACTACAGGGACAAATCCAAGGAATCACCAGGAGGGTTCAAGACTGACATGGATGCACCAAAACAAAGTCAATATATAAAAATTGGAATTATTAATCTGCAATCAGCAAAACAAAAACAATTAAGGGACATAAAATGGGAGCAAAGGTAAAATCACACAACTGAGGAAAGCAGCACTAAACAAAAAATCAAACACCCGTAATGTTTCTCCATATGTTTCCCTGCCAGCTTTATCTTATTAGCTTTCCCAAGGCTTCTGGGCAGGAGGATTGAGCACCAGCCCCAGATAGAAAATCTGATGTTTCTATCCTAGCTGCTTTGAAGATCAGCACCTATTCACACAGAAGAAAACAAAACATTTTGCTCCTTTGCCTGCCTGAACCATACCCCACTACACCTAAGCCTAAGGCTTTAAAACTATAGCTATCCTGTAGTACTCCAAATGAACTATAAGCCATTGTTGAGAATGGCAGAACCTAAATTTTAACACAAATAAGAATCCCAAATAACAAGTTTAATAACTCAATGATGTAATAACTGGACAGCTGTTAAAGTTGGACAATTTTATGCATTTCTGCATAGTTAAGAATTGGCACTGCATCAAAAAGGTTTCTGCAAAATAATGTTTATTAGAGTTCTGCAGCAAGATGTCATAGAGTATATATTAAAAAATAACCTTGAACAGTTTAAGAGCACATTCACTATTCTATTTTCATTTGTTAATCCCTCCATAAACAGTTGTAAACTGATTTGAAATTGATTTGAGTCAAACATTACTTTCCCAGCTGATTGTGATGGGAGCACAAAAAAATGTATTCAATAAATATTCCCCCCTCCCCCACAACTACAGATCATAGAAAAACAACCATAATCTTTTCTCCACTTCACCCAAAAGGAAATAAATTGATACTAACCACCCTACCAATGTTGCTATGATAAACTCAAAAGTAAACAATGGTAAGGCAAAACCATCAGCATCCTGCCACCATTACTATATTACACGACAGTAACTGAAGAGACAATCACACTACATTGACAGTACTGTGATCAAATATCTTATCTCCAGTATCTCTAACAATAGTGCATGTTAGTGGAGCAACTGAGAGGCAAGAGAACAAAAAACTAAACCTTAATTCAGACAGTTTCTGAATTCTAATTTTAGTAGACTTTTGTGTGATTACACTCAAATAATTAAAATTTAAGCAACCTATATTTCTAACAAATGTGCAGAATGGCCAATGGTTTATATTTGAATTTGATTTGCTAATAAATTTTTCATAAATTACTAAGATTATGCATAGTTGCATAACAGCAAAAGGGGGATTATCTGTTGTGTCACAGGTATTCTAATGATTACAATGATTTAAAATCTTATTATTGTATTCTGTTAAAACAATGGTCATTTCTGACTCCTTTACATTACTATCAGTTTTCTTACATTGTGCAAGTTCCTGGTTGTAGGTCTTCCCTTTCTTTCCAGCAATCCTATTAAGGACACAGAACACAACTATCTTGTGTCCATATAAAGTGTATTGAAATATATGCACATTTAGAGATGCATAGCTCTCCAGTCCTCAATGTACGACCACAATAGACCCCCAAATTTATGTTGCTAAGTGAGACATTTGTTAAATGAGTTTTGCCCCATTTTATGATTTTTCTTGCCATAGTTAAGTGAATCATTGCAGTTGTTAAATTAGTAACCTGTTTGTTAAGTGAATCTGACTTCCCTACTGACTTTATCAGAAGGTTGCAAAAGGTGATCAAATGACCCTGGGACACAGCAACCATCATAAATACGGGCCAACTGCCAAGCATCCCAATTTTGCATGACCAAGGGGGTGCTGCAATGGTCATAAGTGTGAAAAAGGGTCATAAAGTCACTCTATTCACTGCCATTGTAATTTTGAACAATCATTAAATGAACTATTTAAGTCCAGGACTATTTAGTTTGTTAGTGTACCTGGGTTAGTCATAAAGTGCAATTACAAACTAATAACAATGTTCAAATTCTTTGAAATAAATCTTTCAGAACTTATGGGAGCACCTATAAATGAAATTATCTGTACATGCACATGCATACAATGACATTCAAGATTTGCTCCTGAAGCAGCAGTATGAACTTGGAAAGGATGCAATTGCTTTAACAATCCTAAAAGGGGTAATTTAGGCACACTTCTGCATGTTACAAAGCACTATGTAGAGTTTGAGCAAACTTTCTAGTGATTAGCAAATTAAGCAATGATTAGTTTCTTTTGAAAAGTGAGATGAGGATAGAGAAGACGAGGCATTTCTGTAACAGCATTTTTATTTTTGTGGTTCGTTTCCATTTTATAGGAGAAATTCATTTTAGAAACAAAAGGACTAAGACAGATATCAAATATTGGCAAAATGACTTTGTTCCTTATCAGTTCACACATCAATACTTTCACATCAAAACCCAAACTCTGAAATGATGCCTGCATAGAACTCCAAAATTGGCTAAAATACCAGTTGGAAAGAAAGTGCCCTGAGGTGTGAACCTTATTACAAGCACTAGGCCTCTGCAAGCCATTAGAAAGAGGTGCTTTACAACACACAGGAACAGGCACATGTGAGACAAGTGACTACTACTTTCAACACAGCTGCCCCCAAGTCTTGCAAAAGATATGTGATAGTTATTTTAACAGGAGGTGCCTTATTCATGCTTCTGCACATTGAAAAGTACTTATTTTAAATGTTTAAATAGCGCGACTGGACAGGGGAAATCTACCTTTTTAACAGGCAAGTATGACTACTGCCTTTTTATTTGAAACAATAAATTAATAAACTAGGATTGCATACTGCTCAAAGTAAACTTTTTCACAAAAGTGATTTCGATAGAAAACAATATAGGTAAAAGAGTTTGAAAAGTCTGTCTCAACATACTCGGAATCTAGATCAGCATTTTCTATTTCTTAAAATATATTGGGATATCAATTCCGGATTGATTCTCAGAAGTATTACTGGGTTCAGTAAAGATGAATCATAATGCATATGGCTGCTACTTACTAACATTGGTGAAATTACACTTTTATTTACACTAGGGAAGATATATTTTATAATCCTTTCCTTAAAAAAAATATGAAATGGTGAACATGTGTCAGAATAGAGTATTCTTATATGCTTCTCTCTTCACTTAGTGGTCTTTAATATGAAATACCTAGTTTGTGTTAAATCAGAATTTCCTAGAACATTCTTACTTATATCAGTTAAACCAGAAACAAATTATAAAGACAATTCAACAACTTTTAAAGGCCCAACCTGATTTGATGCCATGAAGTCAGATAACTTTCACAAAAGAATATATCTCTTCAATAAGACAAAGCTTAATGTTTTAATTCTGGCTTTTAGAATTATAACTGACTTGGTTTGATTTGTTTTGTTTAAATATCTATGTTTGGACTTCTAGATTATTTCATGCAATTATATTTTATTCAAATTCTGTAACATTCATCTTCAAACTCCAGAATGATAAAATCAAAACAAGCAAGATTATATATCTTCAATATTTTTCCCAAGTACAATTTCCAAAAAGACTATTTTGGAAATAGCAAGAAGCATTAAAAAGAAGGAATCTAATGCTAAATTTTAAAATCAGAATATTGAAGTATTAAGGAAAGGAAAACATGAAAACACCAGTATTTAATGTGTCCTATTTGATCAGATTTTCAAAAAAGGATCTTATTTAGAATTCTTTGCTTACTGAGAATGCAAATTTCTGCTGTTTGGCCATTAGTATTTTTAACCAAATCATACTTATTAAGTTATATTTATCTATCTAGCAAACAATTTATATTGGCATCATAAGACTCCAGTGATAAAACCCAAAGGATGAAGTTTACAACAGAACAGAAAGGATTTTCTGAGTTCTTCAAGTGATAACAATGACAGAGTCTGAATTGGTAGCATAAATCAGACAGCAAAGGCCCTTTTCTGACCATCATCAGTCTTCAAATTTTGCTCTTTTTAAGATTAGGAAAAACAACCCCCAAAATCCTAAAAGGGAGAGTGGACAGTATTAC
The DNA here is from genome assembly GCA_022577455.1 of Arizona elegans. Lineage (NCBI taxonomy): Eukaryota > Metazoa > Chordata > Lepidosauria > Squamata > Colubridae > Arizona > Arizona elegans. The sequence continues at coordinate 81,890,165 of JAKOOJ010000003.1, read as the reverse complement.
AAAGGTAGAATCAGACCATTTTCATAAACTGCATTCTCCAACAAACACACACACCCCTAGTAAGTACAGATTACTTCAAGAGCTGGGCTGAATAAATTTACCACCCACTGCTGAGAAAGAGTTTTTTGTTTTTTAAACAAAGTGTATGGAAAGCCGCCTTGCCCTCTTCCACAATGCAAATCAGATGCAGCAACAAGACATTTAGATTGTTCTTACTGACTGCAACCCCTGTACTCCCTAATTCAGACACATATATGAGTACCTTCCTATTCAAATATGCAATTTTCCTAGAATTGTTAAATGTCATTCAACAAGGCATCCATTCTATAGTATTAGAGGACTTTCACTTACATGTAATGATTTTACAAGCCTCATTTTTATAAAACTTAACAAAGTGCAAGAGTTAAAACCATGTTTTTAAAAAGGCATCAGGCACACTATTTCTTTTTAACAAAAGATCACAATAGTTGCAAAATGACAAAAGTTCTGGTCTCTATAGATATAATTTTCTAAATTTAAAGTGTTTGTCCTATTGCAGAACATCTATGCATCTTTTACCATATATTAAAGTCAGGAACGCAGCAGCCACAACTAACACAGTGTGTTTTATGATAATGTAGGCATAAACTTCCACTGCAGATTAATATCTGGAAATGTTTCTTTTACACCAAGGAGCAAGAGTCATAAAAAGCAGAAACCACGAAAAGAAAGTAAGTTACCTCTTGAGTTCTTTCAGATGGTTTCTTCCTCAAAGCTAGTTTAATCCTGGGATCTACAAGGGATGTCATCCTATTACTCTTGATATCCAATTACAGAGTTCTTCGGAGTTAGTTTATGAAAGCGAGGCGAGGGAAAACAATACACGAGCTTGGGAGCGCGATTTTTTTTTCCTCCCTCTTCTTTTCAACTCCAGCCAAACCCCCGAGTTAAAATGACGTTGGTTTAAAGATTTTCTTTTTCTTCCTCCTCCTCCTTTCTTCTTCTTCTTCTTCTTCTTCTTCTTTCGTAACTAATCCCAAACAACTGGCAAACTCAAAGATTTCATGAAAAGAGGGCCGTAGCCAGCCGAGGGAACTGGAGATCGATCCACCGCCAGCCGCGCGTCCCGCCCGCGGTCCCTCTTCGGCAACCGGGCGGCTTGCGACTCTTCTTTACTCTCGAGGGAAGTCCCAAAAGTCTCGCCGGCAGTGTTTCTTTCTCCCCTCCGCCCCGGGTTTTCTCCGTCCCAAACTCGCCCCCTTCGCCGCTGCTGGGTTCGAGAAGCAGCCTCCCTAACCGCAACGTCCCAGCCGGCCACACTTGCAGGAAGTGCCTGCAAGTCCGGCCGGCTGGGACGGTGCGGCTGGAGAGCGAGAGGGAAAGAAGAAAATGTTTTTTTTAAAAAAAAAAAAAAAAACCGCCGCCGGGCCACCTCCTCAGGAGCCGAGAAACTCACCTCGCGGCAAGCCTCCCCGCACCCGAAAGGCAATCAAAGGCGCCCACCCACCGCCGAGCTCGCGGAAAGGAGCCCAGCCTCAACTGGGAAGGGAGGGGGGTGGCCGGGCAAAAGGGCGGGCGGCGGACAGGAGACGGAGGGGGGGCGGTGGCTGCGAGATCACGTGGCGAGGCAAAAGACGCCCGCTGGCTGGCTAGGCCCAGGCTGTCATTCAGCTCGAGAGGCAGGGCCGAGGGGAGCTCCACCCCTTTCGCCAAGACGGTTGTGGGGGGCGAGAGTTGCAAGGGGTATAAAAGGCTCAGTTGGCGCGAATAGCCAGAAGGGGCGTCGCCTGAGGGGGCGGATGATTAATAGGTGGGGTGGGGGTTTATAACGTGTGAGCTTTTCGGGGTCCTCCTGCCGCTGCTGAGTCGCTCCTCCCGGAGGACGAAATTGCCCTGGGCCTCTTTGTAAAAGGGGCTCGGCTGTACTTTCTGGGCACGCCCCGCGAGGCGGGTTTGCTTTGTGGGGGGGGGTGAGGGGAGCGGGTTTCTCCGCGGGGAGCGCGCTGCTGTTGCAAAAGCAGGGGAGTGGGTTGGGGAGGGGAGGAGAGGGGGAGGAGAAGAAGGCGGACTTGGGATGGGGGAGCCCTGCCTGCCTTGCATGGGTTGCTAGCAGAAGCGGTGATGCAATCCGCTGGAGCAACTTTCTCCGGAGTTTGCCAGCCTGCGATGTTGGGAAGTTGAGTCAGGACACTTAAAGCTCGGAGATGATAACCGCAGATCCCTCCGAGTCTCGCGGGCTAACCGCCGCATCCGCTTCTTTTCAGATTGCTCGCACGGTTGTAATAGCTGGTGGACCAGACGCATCTGGAAAGCACCTGGTTGGGGAAACCTAACGTGTTTTTTTTTTCCATGGGTCAGCTCGCTAAATCAATAGCGCCCCGCTCATCCTGTTTTGCCGATTAGCCTACTTATTTGCATTTTGAGCTTACTGTGGTGGGTGCATGGCTATTACTATTGTGCAGATCTTCGGGAGAGTTTCAGTTTATTGAAGGCTCCAGGAAAGTTCCTCTTAGAAAACAGAAGGGTTTTTTTTTAAAGCATTGTGTTTCTGTGGGTGGGTTTCTGTAGAGAAACCCGTAGCGTCCATGAATCCCACTTGAGCCTGATTGGGCATTACCAAATTTATGGGTAAGGGTCAGGGGTGAAATCCAGCAGGTTCTGGAGAACCGGTAGCAGAAATTTTGACCAGTTCAGAAAACTGGCAAATACTACCTCCGGCTGGCCCCAGAGTGGGGTGGGAATGGAGATTTTGCAATATCCTTTCCCCAGGAGTGGGGAGGGAATGGAGACTTTGTAGTGTCCTTCCCCTGCCATGCCCACAGAACCGGTAGTAAAAAAAATAGGATTTCACCATTGGTAAGGGTACTTTTTCATACACACAGGTCTCTCGACATCTCCAGAGGCGAGCTGCTCATTAGATGTTGCAGAGATCTAATGACTGTTGAGAAGCGCCTGCATTTCAAAATTTATCACTGGACCTATTTGGGATACTTGATTTTCTTTGGCAGACTGATCCCTTTGTCAAAGTATCAAAAAGCACAATTACAGCAGTTCTTTAATAATGGCTAGAGAAAGAACAATGGGTGATTATGAAGTTTTCTAAATGAAGCCAAGAGGAGACAAACCTCTTCATGTTTTCAACTAAAATTACATTCAATGATCATGCTGCAGTTTAAAAGAATGCCCCCCCCCAGTTCAAGATGTACTTTTTCAAACTTGCATTCTTTTCTGTTTGAGCATTCCTGATAGCTGTTAATGAGGCAGCCTTCGTATGGTACATGATAGCAAGAGGCAATATTCAAAATGGTATATTCCAGGGGTGAAATGCTCCTGGTTTGGACCAGATCGCCGGATCCAGTAGCGATGGAGGCGGGTGGTTCGGAGAACCGGTAGCAAAAATCCCTTCCCCCCCCCATGCCCAGCTGAGCCTCACAATCATCAAAGGCTTTTTTTTTTACTTTTAAAAGCATTTTTTCTACAACCTGTTCAGCCAAAAAATGTTTTTAAAACATTTAAAAGTTAAATGTTTAACTTTAAAAGATAAAAAAAATGGCCATGCCCACCCAGTAACATTGCCCAACCACCACCAAGCCATGCCCACAGAACCGGTAGTAACAAATTTTAGATTTCACCACTGGTATATTCTGTATACTTTCTAGGGATTCTTTCCTCCATTTTTTTAAAAAAACTGATCCATCAGCTCTTATATATTTTTGATTCATCATTATAGATTCTCTCTGTAACTAGGAAAAATATGATTAAATTTTTTTTCAGACCCATAAAAAAATTATTCAGACCCATAGGTACTATGTACCAAGATTACATTGTTCTCTGATTTGTTGTTTCTGTCTTGGGCAGAATTAGAAGGAATAAAAATATGTACGACTTCAGAAGTTTTACATGAAAAAGAAAAGAATAACCATAGCTGCCATTCTAAGGAATTTTTGGAAAGAAATCCCAAAAAATATTTTCAAACACCAAAAGACTCAAAGTTAAGAAAACATTTTGGAAGAACTGTGAAGAACTAAGGAAGAACTATGGCTCCAGAATGAAGAATATGTTTTGAAGTTTTCTTTTTCTTCTACAAATGCTATATTGCTGAGAGAGAATATGGATTTCTGGGACAAACATGGGCCAGGACATAGAACAGTGTGTTGGTTTATAGCCTGTGGGTTCCTGCAATCTGCAGTGTATGCAGATGTGAGAGAAAGATGGTAACATAGATGTCAAGAGAAGGATAGAAGTGTTTGTGGCTGTGTCTCCATTTATATGAATAGCAGTCTGATGCTTTGATGTGGATAATGAAGTGTAAATAAAAAGGGTGTGTGCTAATAGTCTGGTTCTCTGATGTGCCTGTGAACTGAGAAGAAAATCTTTATTACAGGGCAGAAAAATTCATATGTATTTAGGACTCATCCAGAGCCCCAAAACATATTGTGTACCTCTCTCCAGAATGTAATTTAAACTGAATGTTCTGTGTTATAGAAAGACATTTAAACATACACAGAAACAACCATAGTTACTTAATTAAATTCAGCTTATCTCCTGGGTCGGTCTACAGTTAAAAGTATGGCCCAGTGTATTTTCAAAGACAAGTGTAAGCTTGAAAAATAATGCGCACCCTTTCTGGAGGAACATTTGAATCCATTTCAGTGAAGAGTATGAAAAAAAGTATGTGTTTGTTCTATTACACATTTCACATTACTGTTTCCCAAGAATAGCTGTTCCATAACCATAGAACATTCTGTTTTTCCTTGGCTTGGCATAAAATACAAGCCACCCCAAAGAAAGAAACTATGGTAAGTACCATAAACTATAGTGTCTGAGTTTTTGTCTAATGCTTTAGCATGTCTAATCAAGCCCCAAACAAACCACATTACGGTTTAGCGTGATGTGTGACCCAGAGCAAAGACAAAGTAGGGTAAACTTACTTGTGAGCATTTATGAACACAAAATGCAGCAATTGAAATAAGCTAGATGGGAGTATGTAGTTTAAAGGACACCTGATCAAGTCAGTGGATTAGTCAGTTCCAGATGAGTTTGTGTAGTCAGTCTTTTGTGCTTGAATGCAATTCGTGCTTGAAGTGTAAGCCATGCAGTGGCAGTTTCACTCTTAATTAAAGCAAAAAGAACCTTTCATCATTTACAAATAAGGAAATCAGTTGAACGCTAGAAAACACTGATTAAACTTTTTTCAATTTTGTATTGGGTAAACTAGATTTTTTTAAGCTTTGGTGGAAATTCATCCTTAACACACTAACTCATGTGGTTTGGGTTTGTTCTATTATACATATCGTATTACTGTTTCCGAAGGATAACTTTTACAGGTAGTCCTCAAGATCCTAATTAGCAGAATGTCCACTGCTAAGCATGGCAGTCGTTAAGTGAATCATGCCCAATTTTACTAAAAAAAAAATTTGCCATGTTTGTTAAAGGAATCATCCAGTTATTAATCAAATCTAACTTCCCCCATTGACTTTGCTTGTTGGAATCCCTCTGGGAATGTCGCAAATGGTGATCACGTGATCTTGAGATGTTGCAACCATTCAAAATACATACCAGTTTCCAAGAGCCCAAATTTTGATCACATGACCATGGAACTGCAAAGGATATAGGTCACTTTTCAGCACACTTGTAACTGAAGATCGCTAAACAAAGGACTAAATCAAGGACTACCTGTATTTTTGAAGTTTAGCAAGGCTTAGAGCGTTCTTTGTTCAGATTAAAAACTCTTATTTTGAAGAAGAGTAACAAAGGGGACTTTTTTAAAAAGGCCAAATTTCTTTGAGTTTTGTGCATAAAATAATTTTACAGACATTTTTTTCTTTTTAAATTTCACATATGGCATTTACATTAATCTGCCAATTTAAACCATATAATTTGTTACTATCAATACTTTATTGGACTTATTAGTAGTTTTGGGTGATTAGTATTTCATGTATTTTTTAATTAAATACTTTATGTTATGCTGTCTACATCCCTTCCCAAACCAAGTCTGCATTATACAGATAAAAACACTGAAGGGTGGTAGAAATATGAAAAAGAGATACTGTGAGATTGCATAGTCCATGCTTGTCATGTTACAAACAAAGCCTTAATCTGCCATTGCCACTGGTCTAACATTAAAAAAATTGTCAAAATATTTTTTTCTTCTGACTCAAAAAGCCAAGTTTTTAGACACATTTTTCAGCATGCTAAAACACAGGTTTGAAACTATGCTCTTTTTTGTATCTTGTTGATGAGGAAAGAAGTGCATTTTACCATTCTAATGAATGATTATAAAATAACTCTTAAAAATGTGTTAAGGCAGTGGTGGGATTCAAATAATTTAACAACCTGTTCTCTTCCCTAATGATTTCTTCCAACAACCAATTCACCAAACTGCTCAGAAAGTTAACAACCGTTTCTCCCAAAGTGATCCGAACTGGCTGAATCCCACCACTGTGTTAAGGCCATGTGAAACCCCTGTACAGGTAGTCCTCATCTTACAACAATTCATTTAGTGATCATTCGAAGTTACAACGGCACTGAAAAAAGTGACCTATGACCATTTTTCACAATTATGACCGCTGCAGCATCCCCACGGTCACATGATTTACATTCAGATACTTGACAACTGGTTCATTTATTTATGACGGTTGCAGTATCTAGGACTCATGTGATCCCCTTTTGGGACCTGACAAGAAAAGTCAATGGGAAAGCCAGATTCACTGTATAACTGCAGTGATTCACTTAACAAATGTGGCAAGAAAAGATGTAAAATTTTAAATGTTTTAAAATTTATAAAATGTAAATGGTAAGTGGGCAAAATTCACTTAACAATTTTTTCACTTAGCAACATAAATTCTGGGCTCAATTGTCATATGTTGAGGACTGCCTGTATTCTTTTAAATCTAAAAATAGACAAGACCTAAATGTTTTTTAATGATTATTATTTTTAACTGAAATAGTGCTGATATGAGGTACCGTCAATGGGGAAATTTAACCTGTTTATAATGGTTGTTTTTTGCCATTCATATTATTTCTCTAAAATTACTTCCAAAGATTCTGTTATGTATCGTGCAACTATTTTCAGAAGGTGAGGTGCAGGTTTATATAACTTTATGATAGTTTCACCATCAGCTGGAGGAGTTATCAAAAAAATAAAATCCGCCTTGTCATTGAGAAGGGAATCTCACAATGCAATGACACACCTGGATGGGGGAGGAAAAAAGCCTGTTTCTCTTTGAGGAACTCCTGTGTCAGCATAACCTGTCATATCAAAGTTAACATGAACATTAAGATATTTAACATCATTGTAAGGCAATACTTCTGAAAAAAGTTATTTATTGTCAATGGCTCTTTGGACAAAATTTGGGTTCCTAAGGAAGTGGAAAGGTTCCTCTGTAATGTAATGACTGCCAACCATAGACTGGATAAATGTCTGTCCTAAGGTGATCCACTTGTCTTGATTTTGGTGAGGTCAGCCCTTTAAAGTAATCTAGCCATGAAACCAAAGGACTAACTCTAGTGAGGACTAATTCTAGCTTTATTACAGTAACAAAATCTTGGAAATCTAAAAACACTTCTTCCCCTTCCTTACCTTTATTTTCCAGAGGACAAGGGAAGGTCTTTTTCATGACACTTCCTGCACCCCATTTTTCTGTGGGCTGAGATATCGCTTTCTCTTCTTTAACATCTATGTAAAAGTCCTAGGAAAGTTCATCTATTGGCTAAGAGTTAGTTATGAGCAATATGCTTATAACACTCAGTTACTAGGCTGGAGATGCTATGAAGACCCTGAACCATTTTCTGGAGGCTGTCAGGAACTGGATAGGATGAAATAAGCTCAGATGAAACAGAAGATAAAGTTGCTATTTATCTATAGATATCTTGGTAGGAGCGTTGGTAGCAAGCCAAGATTTCAGCAAAATAACATGAATCATAAGGTTGTAATGCAAGCTCTACATCTTGCTTATTTGTGTGTAACATAACATAAATACCAAAGGGTAGAGTTTATATTGTGATACTGAAGTGCACATCATGCCATTTGCTTCTCCCTATGGAAGCCTATGCATCTTAGCCTCCTGAAAGACTGGTTCCAGTTGTTTTAGACCAGTTTATGCTCCCACTAAAGGAGTAGCTTTGTGGCTTGGCAAGCCTGGCAGCTCCTGTTGGACCAGCAGATGGAGCCTATAGCCAAGGGGCTTTTAACCAGCTTCAACTGGTATGCCGGTTATGGCCCTACCTAAACCAGGAGGCATTCATAACAATGACTCATGCTCCAGTGCATACAGCTGGATTTCTACTGCAGTGCATTCTGTATGAGAACCCTCCTGAAGCTACAACTGGTATAAAATGTATTAGCCAGTCAGTTGGCAGATATATTCTACTACAGAAATAACATATTTTCATTATTTATGGTACACTGGCTGCCGGTAGAGTGATAGCTATTACCTATAAAACCTTTACATGTTAGTGCTCAAATGAGTCTGTCCATCATCTTAATCATCAAAGATAGTCCAGGATGTTACATCCATATAAAGTCGAGGTTGGGTCAGAAGACAAGTCTTCTTGATGGCAACTAGAACTGCATCAAACATGTCCTGAAGATTTATTTGACCTCCTCCCTTAAGCCTAATCCTTTCAGGAAGCTTCTGAAAAATTGCTTTTTCAATCAAGTTTTTGATGCTTATTGGGAAAGGAGGGTGGCCATATTTTATCTGGTTGTTTTTGCTGATAAGACTTTGTTAAGACTGCAACAGTATTGAATTTTTGAAATTAATGTCCACTGAGACTGAGGCACTAGGTAAACGTTACTTAAATCAGTGGAATACTTAGTATTTTATTTCTATATACATCAGTATATTTTCTCTTCATGTTTTTAAGTGAGGTCCTTCCGTCATATTAAAATAGGAATATTTTGTTTTACTATTTCAGTTTGTATGATTCCTCTTCTATGCAGACCTTCCCTTCATGCGATCTGAGTTTGGTTCTTTGGTTGCAGATGTTTCATTACCTGAAGAGGTATCATCATCAGTCTAGTGAGTGTGGGATTTGCTTATTTAAATCTAGTTGGTAATGAAGATTGTCTACAAGCAACCAAGTTCAGTGAGCACCAGAGACTCCACAGTTCAGCCCTGAGCTATATATATATTCTCTTCTATTGGATTCTTCTTTTGCCCAATTTGTATGGAAAAGACTAGTCTATTATTTTACAAATGTTCTATTATCTTTAAAAAACCCTCTCCCTTATGACTGACATCTCCATTATCAGTAGAGTGCTCAAAAGCATTGGATAATTTTTAATGCAGTGTTGTAATTAGGAAGACGCATGATACATTTTTTTTTCAAACTAATTTTAAATGTGGTTGAAATGATACAAATTGCTCCTAAACAAACAAGTGGGGTTTTTTTCTAAATTCTGATACCAACCAACTGTCCGCAATAAGCCATCCTTATATGAATGAATGACAGCAGTCATAGGAACACAAACAAGAATGGGAAGATAACAATGGAAGACGGTACCAATATAGAAGGCGGGTAAAAGAATTCTTTGTAAAATGAACTTCCTTCTGCTCTTTTAAAGTTTCAGCCCCAACAATTCTGAATGATTAATGAAAATGTGTTGAAAGAGGATCATGGGGTGATTCCTGTGCTATTCTATTTGGTCTGTATCTGTTTAGAAACAGCAGCTGAATCAAATGGATTTCCATTGTTTGCCATTATTGGTAGTTAGATGTGGTTTTCTGTTGACAACATTTTTTAATGTTCACAGCTGTAAAGCAAAAATGGATTGAACATCAGAACTTTATGTGCTACATTCATGTGCTTATATAGACTTCCAAATTCCAGCATGGCTTTTTCAAGAAGCGAATAATACTTTTTTGTATGTGTGCGTTCCAGTAAAATAATAAAACTATTCCATGAAGTAAACTTCCCATTATAAATGCAGAGTTTATAATTAAAAAGGATGTTGGTTCTAAAACGCAATACTCATATTTAAGCCAATTTCCCTGATTGCAATTTAAATTAAGTTTTTAAAAAATCATTTTCAATGCAGTTTAGTTCATGTGTTCTCAAAACTCATAAATTCAATGAAAATTACCCTTAAGAAAATGTGAATAGCAGATTTCTCCAGCTTTGTATACCCAAGATACATACAGACAACACCCAGAATTGCCAGACAGTATAGACAATTCATAGTTGTACTGTTTCATAATTCATGGTCTGGGTTGCATTAGATTAGGGAAGTGGCTATCTGATTGCATCTCATATTTTTCATTTCATAGCAATTATATTGTTTATCTAAGGAACTTCAAGTGGCCTCATTTTAGCTTCACAACAAGTGAAGAGAGATTGATTGCCCAATATCACCCAGTGAGCTTCATGGCTGAGTTGAAATTTCCCTTTGCTTCTAAGCCAGAAATGGAAGATCTGGTACCCTCCATATATTTTGGAATTCAATCTCAATCAAGATGGCTACTCTTGAAAAAGATACTGACACAAATTATAGCTAGCTGAGGACGTCCTCAAAATTAAAAATTATATGGACTATAGATGGAATATGGACTTTTACTTTCAGAATGTTGGAGATTTTAATTACCTGGATTGAACGCTGACTGATGTGTTCCTACTAGTTGTGAATACTGTATTATGAGTATAAAAGTCTATGGAGATTCTCAAAAAAAGAGAAAAAAGTCCAGTTGCCCTTTAAGAAAGTACTTTTAGTACTATTATGCGTATAAAAATTTCCATTTACAGAAAACAAGTGGGAACTGCATCTTCTCACTTAAAAAGAGAATAAACTTTTTTCTAGTAAGCAGCAATTCTTATATTCATATGTGCTAGCTTTTTCTATTAGCTCTGCCAATGCAGAGTAGTTCATGACATCTCTGATAGCAAACTGATTTGGGAACAAGTCATGACCTTGAGCATAACTGCCATAGTCCAGTAAAGATAGCAATAGCAATTAGCACTTAGACATATATTGCTCCAGAGAGCGCATACGGCACTCTCTGAATGGTTTACAAATGTTGGCATATTGACCCCCAAAATCTGGCTCCTCATTTTACTGACCTCGGAAGGCTGGAAGACTGAGTCAATCTTGAACTGGTCAGGATCCTGACAGTGGGCAGAGTTAGCCTGTAATACTGCATTCTAATCATTGCGTCACATATTTTTAAATGGAAGAAACACTGAAACCATGCAAATAATTGCTGTGCATGAGTTTCCTCATTTCTTTCCCAGAGGATGGCATTGCTGGGTACAACAACCCACAGAAATACCTTGCATTTTCACTGAGAAATCGTCCTCCTTTTTCACTAAATGTGTTGCTGTTTTCTTGGATCCAGTGTTAAAAACAGTTTCTAAATTGAAGTAAACATATTTGTCTGCCCTGAATGCTTGCCAATACTACCCTACAAAGAATCTCAAAGTCAATCCCATTCCAAGGTAGTTTGGGACTTCCTGTAACTTTTTAGCATTTCATACCCCATCATTTCCCTTTTCTGATCCCCAGAAACTAAACAGATTTTAAGGGGGGTGGTTAAAAAAAAATCACAGAATGCCAGTATCTTTCATAAGATTATATTATGAGAAAAGCACAAAATGCAAGGAAATCCTTCTCAGTCTGCTAGCTTTGTTATCAGGTTTTTATTCTTGTTACATTGGGGTGGGGTGGGGGGGTTGGAGAGTGGGGAAGAGAATAGCTCTGCAGCCCAATATAATTCAAGGGCAAAAACAAAGATTGTTTCATGAAATGAACTTGCTTCCTGCCCCTACTGAAACACACAGACATATGCAGCCCTTGTCAAATGAGAAGACAGTGAAAGAATTTTGGAATTCAGTGAAAGGGAAATAATTGGGCAACAGAGCTGTACTTGGTAATAGGGGCAAAGGTTCATTTATCAAAATAGAGAAAATGAACTCCTTTGACATTCTCTTTGAAATGCCTTCTCCTATCAAGTCCTACTAAACACCTCTGAGAGGCCTATTAAAATACTATCCAGACCAAACAGTTCATCTGGTCAAAAGTGAAATTAAACCTAGCTTACCTGTTACCCATTATCCCAGAACTGAATGGAAAAATCTATACTTATATGCAGATTTCACTTTTCAGTGAGGATTTTAGACATTAAATCACTTTGCAAAAGTTATTAGCTTAACTCAAACTATCAGCAGTCAGCTGTAGGTTAGCAAAGGATCGTCATCTTTTTGGAACCAATCTGCTTCATTTCAATGCTAAATATGGAATTTGGGCAGCAAACAGAATGGACTGCTCAGGGATAAAGAGAAAACCAACTATCAAGATTACACATAATGAGAATGACATAGCTTGGAAGAAGCATAGGTCACGAAGTCAAGGGTTTCAACTTGTTGGAAGCTAATTCTGGATCTACCTGATTGTGCAACACTAATTTGTGTGGAGAGTTGAATCAGCTTCTTTTTTTATAGTGAAGGATGGCAAACTACAATGACTTGATCCTTTCTCTCACTGCAAAAAGCAAGGCTGGTATATTTGTCCTATCTTGTAACTCAGATTCCTGATATTCAGATCAAATGTATTGATTTGCTCTTTTTTGCCCCACTCATCCTCTACATACCTTCAATTATCCCAACCAATTGCCACACATGAATATTGGGCAATTATGTCTATGTGACAATGTAGGCTTTGATTCAGAGGCCATAAAAATAAATGGATGAGGGAATACATTTCTTCAAACTTCCACTTTGTGGGAGGCATAAAACAATATGGAGTTATTTTTGTAGATGGACTGTAAAGAAACTTCACTTAAAGCATTTTGTCAGTATTTATTCTCACACAGTCAGTGAGGAACCAGATAAGAGCAAGGCAAAGGGCAGCCTGCTCAAAAGAGAGGGCCAAGTTCTCCATTAGATAGGGTAGAATGAACTAGTTATAAAAAGTTTATATATGCAGCTGATTCTGGATTAACTATAGCTGCTGAAATTCTTTGGATACTGCTTTCAACTTTCTTCAGTAAATATTACTCTCAGTTGTACAATCTTCTTGTGGGATTAACTAAGTGATTCCAGCTCAGCTTTCAAATGAAGCCTGACATATCTTTTCCACAGAGTTTGGCATTTCTTCAGGCTATCTTTGATATTGTGCTGTGGTGACAAGTCTTCTTTGCTGCCTCTTTCCCTTATTAAGAAGTTTCTCTGAGGAGCTTCTTTGTTTAAAATCTCTAACAATTCATTGTTATGCCTTCTGAGATGTGCAGTGGCATCCCTTACTTGAGCCTCTCTGCTTGCTGTCCCTTAAGCATAATTCTTGGAAAGTCATCATTGTATTAGTTCCAGAACTTAGTGCCCTTTCTCTCAGGACAGTTTTTTATATTACTATTCCACATTCGGAGGGACTTTGATCTCTTATGTTAATACTAAAGAAGCTGATGCCTTTTCACAGGAATTAATATAAGTTTTTTTTTTAATATTAAAAAAAACCTTTCCTTTGCCTTATAGCAACATATCCTTTGAAGAAGAAATGGCACAAGTTAGATGTCAGGCCATTAAGATTTTCTGTTTCTAGAATTCAGGAGTTCATATTCTCCAATTTCCTTTTTGCTTTCTTTCAGCAGTGGAGAATAACCACAGCAATATTATTTAGATGCATGAGAGTATATGTGAATCATGACCCACCTATAGATATAGACTTTGTACGCTGTTGTTGTTTTTTTACATAAGGGTCATACAGCATATCATGTTGAAACATTTCCTAATGAAAAACATGCTGACAGATAGAGCCAGTTTGGTGTAGTGGTTAAGGTAGCTGGCTAGAAGGAGGCAGTGAGTTCTAGTCCACCTTAGGCATAAAAGCCAGCTGGATGACTTTGGGCCAGTCACTCTCTCTCTCAGCCCAACTCACCTCACAGTGTTGTTGTTGTGAGGAAAATATGAAGAGAAAATAGTTTCAGGTAGGTTAGCAGCCCTGAGTTATTTATCAAAATAATGAAGGCTCGATATAAATAAAATATCAAATAATATAATATATATATATATATATATATATATATATATGTATGTATATATATGTATATATATATATATATATAATATAAAATAAATATATATATTTAGGATCTCTCACTTTTCATTCAGGCCTCTAAAAATAACAACCCAGAATATTTCACTAATGTAATCCAATGTTTGGATCAGGGAATGTTAAACAGGGTGGGACGTGCTGTTTGAAGCCGCCGCGGGAGATGGGGCAGCGGCCTGCTGAAAACAGCTGTTTCCGGCTTGTCAGCGCCGGGAGGAGTGGAAGCCGGAGCGTTCGGCGGCGGTCGGCGTTGCTATGCGCGGCGGCTTGGAGGTGCCCTTCATCCCCTCGCCCCTCACGGATCTCTGGGACGCTCTCCAGACGTTTTTCAGGGGTCCTGGAGGTGCCATGGGGAGCCCAGGGTGCCGGTTGCAAGCCGGCCGCGGCGGTGGTGGCGCCGGCGGTGGCGGAAGGCAATGGCAGCCACGGATCATCCGGCTGAGGAAAGAACTTGCAGCAGGTGGATGGGGGAATACGGACAGCCTTGCCTTGCCCTCAGGATTACTATCTGCTCTTCTTTGAGCCTTGACCCCTGTTATCCGGGGTTTGTTTGTCATCAGAGCTGAGACTGGGGATTTGGGGAGTCTTGGGACAGGAGAGGCGGGAGGCTGACCAGGGCTTTATTGGTCGCCTCAGGTGGCTTCTCCTCCCCCCCTTCTTCCCCCAGGTATGTGTGGGTGTTGGCCTTTGATGGCCACCCTTAGACTTGGACTGGGTTTTTTGTCTGCTATCCCTACTTTCGCCCCAGGGAAGAACTTGTGCCTGTGGGATTATCATCATTGTCTTTAATAACTTTACAAATTGCTGGCTTCTTGTGCGACCCCAAACTGGAGGAGAACTGGGCAAAATGGTGTGCAGGTGCTGAGGGGGCTGTTTGTCATCCGCCAGATGAAAGGATGGACTATTGTGACTTTATTGTCGGTGTCACCTGCACCTGTGAGAGGGTGACTGGGATAATTATCCTCCAGACGTGGGGGGATGTCACTGGCCCCTTTCACTGTCGTGAGAGGGCAGTGAATCAGCTCCTGATATGAAGATCTACTTTGACCCAGTATTATTGGACGATCTGGCGAAGCCCTGACCAGTTGACTCTCCATCTCTGTTTTGTGCGATGTTTACGGCTGCTGACCTGCTTGCGCTGCGAGACTCCCCCGTCTTCGCAGGTTTGGCCCTCCTCACTATCGAGGGCCTACCTTGATGACGGATTTTGGAATCCCGAGAGGTGGCATGCGGCGAGGAGGGGGTTGTGGGGTTTTTTGGGGAAATTTTTAGATAAGGTTTTAAAGGTTTCTGGGAGGGGGGTGGGCTCGGTGGGTTTGGGGGAGAACCTGTCGGGGAGGAGGCCAGAGCCGGCTGAAGAGCACGGCACTAGAGATGCGGGAAACGGGGTCAAGGAGGGGGTTAGAGCTTGTGTTATGGATGGTCATTACATCAGTACTGTGGGTGGGAGGGGCAGATATGGCGGGAGCAGGGGGCCACATCAGGTTGTGGGAGCACGCGCCCGCTGGCTCCAAGCGGTGGCGCGCTCCGGCCTCAAATGCTCCCCTCGTTCCCCAGGTTGCACAGACCCTCAGGCCCTGGGCCTTCGGCTGATGCTGTGCAACGCCTGGTCCATGGTAAATAAAGCCCCCCTCATTTGTGATCTTGTTCAGGAGGGGGGAGCGGACCTGGTGGGTATTACGGAGACCTGGTTGGGCCAGGAGGGGGGGTCCCCCTCATTGAGATGTGCCCACCCGGTTTCCGCGCATTCCATCAGCCGAGGACACAGGGGAGGGGAGGGGGGTGGCGGTTGTCATTAGAGAAGGTCTTGGTCCGAGGGAGATCACTGTTCCTCAGATGGCTGGTTGTGAGTCCCTCCTTGTGAAGTGGGGTCATGGGGTGCAGATGGGTGTGCTGGTTCCGTACCTGGCTCCCTGCCACGTGATGGCAGCCCTGCCCGAGCTGGGCAACGTTATAGCCGCGGTGGCGGTTGACACCCCAGGCTTATGGTCATGGGGGATTTTAACCTGCCATCCGTCGGTGAGGCGTCTGAGGTGGCTCGGGAGTTCATGGCTTCCATGACGGCCATGGACCTGACCCAGTTAGTTCATGGCCCTACTCACACGGGGGGAAACACGCTAGACCTGGTTTTTGTCTCTGGTCAGTGGTTGAGTGATCTTGAGATAGGGGATAAAGTGATCGAGCCCTTGTCATGGTCAGATCACTCCCTCCTTCGCTTTGACCTTCGAACCGCCACACCCCGCCACAGGGAGGCGGAACCATTGAGGTGGTACCGCCCCAGGCGCCTGATGGATCCTGATAGGTTCCAGACGGAGCTTGGGCCATTTCCTGAGGCTCTGGCACACGGCTCGACTGAGGAACTGGTGGCCGCCTGGGATAGGGCGGCCGCTGGAGCTTTGGATCGGGTCGTGCCTTTGCGGCCTCTGACCCAGCGTCAATCTCGACTGGCTCCTTGGTTCACCGAGGAGCTGAGGGAGATGAAGCACCAGAAAAGACGCCTGGAGAGTGGTTGGAGGGCCAGCCATTCTGAATCTGACTGAACACTGGTAAGGTCTCATATTAAGACCTACCTGGTGGCGATAAAAGTGGTGAAGTATAACTATTTTGCCACTCTTATTGCGTCATCAGATAATCGCCCGGCCGCCCTGTTTAGGGTGACCCGCTCCCTGCTCCACCAGGAAGCGCGGGAGGACCCCTTGGAGGGTAGAGCCGAGGATTTTGTACAGTATCTGTATGATAAAATCGCTCAGATTCGGGAACACCTGGACTCTGACTGGGTAGATTCAGCGGGGAGGACAGAGGCAGGTCTTGTGAGTATTATCTGGGAAGAGTTTGATTCTGTGACGCCTGAAGACGTGGACAGGATACTGGGCAGACTGAGCGCAGCCACATGTTTATTGGACCCGTGTCCCTCCTGGTTGGTGCTGGCCTCTCGGGAGGTTACATGAGGCTGGCTCCAGGGGATTATAAATGCTTCCTTGAGAGAGGGTGTCTTCCCTGCCACCTTGAAAGAGGCGGTGGTGAGGCCTCTCCTCAAGAAGCCTTCCCTGGACCCGGCAGTGTTGGCAAATTATCGTCCAGTCTCCAACCTTCGCTTCGTTGCGAAGGTTGTTGAGAGTGTGGTAGCGTGACAGCTCCCCCAGTACCTGGATGAATCGTCGTATCTGGATCCATTCCAGTCGGGCTTCAGGCCTGGGTACAGCACGGAAACGGCATTGGTCGCGTTGGTTGATGATCTCTGGAGGGCTCGGGACAGGGGTTGCTCCTCTGTCCTGGTCCTATTAGACCTCTCAGCGGCTTTTGATACCATCGACCATGGTATCATGCTGCACCGGCTAGAGGAGTTGGGGGTGGGGGGCACCATTCTACGGTGGTTCTCCTCCTTTCTCCATAGTGTAGAAATGGGAGGTGCCAGTCTGGGTATTCCTTGCTCTAGCTCTATGTCCTGAGCTGAAAAGTTCTGAAGATCCGCCTCCCTGGTGACGTCTCTTCAGTTTTTTTCAGCTCAGCACAGCTCATGGTTGCAAGTTTTAGCTCTTGAGCTTTGAGCCAGATAAAAAGGGTACCTTTTTTTTGTTTTTTCCCTGGAATTGCTTGGATTTTCTTTCTTTCTTTCTTTTCTTTTCTTTTCTTTTATTTATTTGGTATTGGAAGTTGCTGCTGATTTTTACTCTACTTTCTTCTGGATTCCCAGGTACTGGTCAGAGGGAAGCTCTCCAGTCCCTGGATTGAGCATGGGGGGGGCGGCCTTTGTTCCCCCCCCCACCCTTCCCTATCCTGTGGGCGGCGGTGAGGGGCTAGCCGGCTGGCTTTCGCCCCGGTCCCTCCAGATTCTCTGCAGAAGCTTCCCGGGCTTCTCAAACTGCCGCGGGAGCCGCGCGCGCCATTTTGGATTGCCGCGGCGTCCCTTTGATCACCGCTCGTCAGCTGGGAAGCGGAGCAGCGGTTTTTTTGCCTTTTTGGGAGCCTTGGGACTTGCTGCAGCCCCACCAGCCTGGCGTTGGCTGGTGGATTCGAATGGAAATGGGACTGAGGAGTGTGTGCCTGGCGCCAGGGCCACGCTACATCCTGGATTGTAATGGCGGCTTATAAGTCGCGGCGGCCTTTGTCCCCACGCATTTTGGGCGCGAATTTGGCTCAGGCGGCATTGATCCCCTGACAGCCTATGGGCACAGAGCTGGTGAATTTATTTTAGAGAAGCAGAGGAGAGCGTGGATTTCTGACCAGAGGAATTTTATCTGCGGGTTTGCTTGTGGCCTGACCTGATACTGCTTCTAATCTTCAGAGAGGGCCTTGGTTTAAACTGTGGCAGTTGACCAGCGGCCATTTTGAGACCGGGAGACATTTTGTATTGCGTTCAAGGCCTGTATAATCTTGTTTATTTATATATATATATATATATATATATATATATATATATATATATATATATATATATATATATATATTTCTCTCTCTCTTTCTTTCTTTATTTATTTTGCAGAACCTTTGGATTTGGTTCCCCTGTGATTGCCAACTGACTTTTTATCATGGGGGATGCTGACGGACAACCGTCCTTCTCTGCTGAGGGCTCCTGGTCTCCTCTACCTGACAGGGGCAGGGCTTCTAGGCCACGAACTGCCAGCATTGCTGCAGCTAATAAAATTAAGGCCAAGGCTAGAGCTCGCCCCGGGCGTTCCAAGGCTGAGGAAAAGACAGCTCAAGTTAGACAACGGGCCTTGGACAGAGAATTTGCAAAGGCTGCTGCCTTTAATACGGCTGCTGACACCCCTCAGGCCACTGTGACTACGCTTCAGCCATCAGTTCAGACTGTGGAAGTTCCTGTTCCTCAGACTGTCCATTCTCCCACCTTGGCTGGGCCATCTAGGGCTTGGTCTCCAGAGATACAGGCTGAGCCCCAGCAGTGTCCAGGGCCTTCTGGGACCAACAAACGCCCTGAAGCCACCTTTACCCCCACGGCAGCTGGCCTTCGCCAGGATGAAAGGGGGGAGCTGGATGTTCAGAATTCCATGAAGTCCTGGGTGGAGCAGGCAATTAGACAGGGCATTGCAGAAGGGATGCAGCTTCAGTCACAATGTTTGCCCAAATGTATGCCCTTAGACCGGAGGTGGAGTCCCAGGGCTTCATTGCCCCTTCTGAGGATTATCTTGGGCAGGTCTCCCCTTCCCCTTCTGAACTAGTTGACTATGCAGAAGACTATCTGGAGGAGGGAGAGATTTCGGATGGGGATCAGATCCAACCACCCAGGCCCGCTTTCAAGGGCTTATTTAATCCTGCCCTTTTGAAACCACTTCTGACAAAGGCCAGGGCCACTGCTCGACTAGGTCCTGATCCAGCACTCCCTGGTACCTCGGATACTGGAGAGCAGGATGATTATCTTTTCACAGAGCAGGCAGTGGAGGCAGATACTATTCCTATTCCGGGAATGTTTTTGGACATGATCCGTAGACAGTGGGCGGCCCCAGCTCTACCCTCCAGGGCGTCAGGGCTGGACAATCAGTTGTTTACGGTGGATGCGGACATGCTTAACTTGCTGGAGGTTCCAAAGGTGGACGCTCCGGTGGCGGCTCTCACCTCTTCTTCTGTTTTACCACCTGATGCAGAGGACGCCTTAAAGGCAGAAGATAGGCGAGAGGAGACGGCACTTCGTCGTGCGCACCAGGCGGACGCCTGGGCTGTAAGAGCTTCTTCGGCAGCATCCTTTCTCACCAGAGCGTCGGTCAGATGGCTTCGCCAGCTACAAGGCCATTTGGCACCAGATGATGTTCGGGCCCACCAAGACCTTTCTAAGATTTTGGCTGCAGCTGAATATACGGTGGACGCTACCTTGGCAGCTGCCAGGTTCTCTGCCAGGGCCATGGCTTCGTCTGTCACCGCTAGACGTATGCTTTGGCTACGTCATTGGCGTATGGACGGGAAGAACAAATGGAAGTTGGCTTCCGCTCCCTTTGAAGGGGGGTTTCTTTTTGGACAAGCTTTAGATCCCCTACTTATCGAGACAAGGGATAAAAGGAAGGTACTCCCGTCCCAGAGCAGGCGAACGGATTTCCATTCATCCCCTTACTATAGGCGGCCCTCCTTCCGCCAGGGGGGAGCCGGGCCAAGCTTTCCCCGTCAGCAACGGCCCTTTCACTCCTCCAGACCTAATTATCAGGCAGATAGATCAGCCTTTCCCCGGGGTCGCCAACAGTCGTCCAACAAGTCTTTTAGGGGCTCCGGTGGCAGAGGGGCCAGGAGATCTAAGTGATTATCCGTCACTGGATCCTCTTGGGGGCAGGCTCGGCCTGTTTGCAGACCGCTGGGACGACCTCACTACAGACAATTGGGTGAGGGAGACAGTAAGAGCAGGGCTCTCCCTCGAATTCCTTTCACCCCCTCCGAGGCGTTTCCTCCACTGCCCCGTTTCTGGAGACCCGCTCAGGCGGGAACTCATGGAATCGGCTATCCAGCATTTGCTGGATATCCGGGCCATCCAGCCGGTTCCACGGGGGCAGTGGGGGCGCGGGTTCTATTCCATCCTATTTGTCATCCCAAAGGCCTCGGGAGGGTGGAGGGCAATTCTAAATTTGAAAAGCCTCAACGAGTTTATCATTTACAGGAGGTTCAAAATGCACTCCCTGCATTCCATTTTAGCCGGAATCAGTGAGGGAGACTTCCTAGCCTCCATAGATTTGACCGAAGCCTACCTCCACATCCCAATTCGGCCAGAGCATCGTCAATACCTGAGGTTTTGCTATTCAGGCTGTCACTTTCAATATCTTGCCCTGCCGTTCGGGCTGGCCTCCGCCCCCCGGACGTTTACCAAGATTCTCTCTGCCTTGGCGGCGTATCTCAGGTCCCTTCCCATCAGAATTCAGTGTTACCTCAACGATCTGCTCATACAAGGGTCCTCCCAGCGGCGAGCGGAACAGGACTTGGCCACGACGATACAGGTATTGAGGGACCACGGGTTCTCGGTGAATCTGGCAAAGTGTCATCTCGTACCTTCTACAAGGTTAGTTCACCTGGGGGCCCGGATAGACACGATAGCGGGACAGGTCTTCTTGTCCCCGGACAGACAGGACAGTATCAGGGCGCTGATTCAGTCCATTCAGGGATCCCAGACAGTTCAGGTAGCCCAGCTATCCCAATTGTTGGGGAAAATGATTTCTTGTATGAACATAGTTCCCTGGGCCAGGTTCCATGCGAGACCACTACAGTGGTTCTTGCTCCCCTTTCAGAGGGCAGGAACGAGCTCATCCATGATGAGGGTTCAGGTCCCCCCATGGGTCCTTCAATCCCTGACCTGGTGGACGTCAGGGGCCATCCAGAAGGGGTGCTTCTTCAGGGAACCCCACAGGGTGATAGTAACATCGGATGCCAGTCTGATGGGCTGGGGGGGCCATTGCGGGTCTCAGGTGGCCCAGGGCCGCTGGTCCCACCAAGAACTATCCCATCAGATCAATTGGTTGGAGCTCCGGGCGGCCCGTCTGTCCCTTCAGACCTTTCTTCCGCAGGTGAGGGGGCAGCATGTTCTTCTTCTCACAGACAATTCGACGACGAAAGCCCATATCAACAGGCAAGGGGGGACTCGCTCCGGGCCTCTGATGCGAGAGGCGGAGACCCTTTGTCTTTGGGCAGAGACTCACCTTTTGTCCCTGACAGCGGACTACATCGCAGGGACGGACAACATAGAAGCCGACTGGCTGAGCCGTGCCATGGTGGACCCCTCGGAGTGGAGGCTCCATCCCAACTTGTTTGCGGAGATAGTCAACCGGTTCAGTCGCCCGGTAGTGGACCTCTTCGCCTCTCCAGCGAACACACAACTCCCCCTTTTCTTCTCCCGGTTTCCCGCCCCGGGGGCAGCGGGGGTGGACGCTCTGTGGACCCCGTGGCCCAAGGGCCTCCTATACGCTTTCCCTCCCCTTCCCCTTATCCCTGCCATCATTCGGAAGTTGATGCTGGAGGGGGCGGAACTGGTGTTAGTGGCCCCTCATTGGCCCAGACGGCCTTGGTTCGCCGACCTGGTCGACCTGTCGGTCGCCAAACCCTGGCGGATTCCCCCAGACAGAGTCTCGCTCAGCCAGGGCCCGGTTCAACATCCGGACCCGCAGAGACTGCAGTTAGCCGCTTGGAGGTTGAGCGGGGCCTCTTGAGGCGGGAGAACTTTCCGACCAGGGTCATCAGAACTATGCAGGCGGCCAGGCGGCCCTCAACTACCCGAATTTATGAGGCTACGTGGAACAGGTTTGCTGGGTGGTGTGCCTCCAGACAGTTGAGCCCGTCTTCAGCATCGGTGGTGGAGGTGCTGGAGTTCCTACAGGACGGGTTGGACATGGGACTTTCCACTAACACTCTACGGCGACAGGTGGCTGCGCTAGGCACTGTCTTGACTTTTGGGAAGTGGGGCTCCCTCGCTAACCATCCGAGGGTGAAGATTTTTCTGCGTGGGGCGGCTAATTTAAATCCACCGCCTCTTCACCGCTATCCTACTTGGGACCTCACAAAGGTTCTTCTGGCTTTAACGAAGGCACCCTTCGAACCTTTGAGGGAGACTAGTCTCCGTCTCCTATCGTGTAAGGTTGCTTTCCTTGTGGCCATCACGTCGGCCCGACGGATCTCAGAGTTGGCGGCCTTATCGGTGCGGAAAGACCTGTGTATTTTTCACCCCAACAGGGTGGTTCTGCGGTTGGACCCTGCCTTTCTTCCTAAGGTCAACTCCTTGTTCCACCGAGCACAGGAGTTGGTCCTGCCAGACTTCTGCCCTCGGCCCAGGCACGCCTTGGAGCAGACCTGGCACACTTTGGATGTGAGGAGGGCGCTCCGTGTTTACATTTTTCGAACCTCTTCTTTCCGAAAGACGGAGGCACTCTTTGTCTCTTTCCAGCCGTCGACTCTTGGCCACAGGGTGACATCTTCCACGGTGGGACGCTGGCTTAGGACGTGCATCTCTTCTGCATATGAGCTTCAGGCTCTCCCGGTGCCTCAAGGGGTTATGGCTCACTCCACCCACAGTGCTGCCACGACAGCGGCCTGGTCCACTCAGGCGTCAGTGGAAGACATTTGTAGGGCGGCCACGTGGGCTTCCCCCACTCCCTTCATCCGTCACTATAGATTTGACTCCTTCGCTTCGGCGGAAGCTGCCTTTGGGAGAAGAGTACTACAGCGGGTTCATGAAGATCCGGGGTCGTCGGCCCAAGACAGCTCCCTCCCTTAGGGCTGGCTAGTCTTTGGTATATCCCAGACTGGCACCTCCCATTTCTACACTATGGAGAAGGGACGTTGGTCTTACCGTGATACGTTCCTTCTCGTAGTGTAAAATGGGAGGTGCCAGCCCCACCCTATCGGTGGCTGTCTGGCCCGGCTCCCCTGGTGGAGCATGTTGTTTCTATCTTTCAGACTGCGTACTGTTTACATGTACTGCGTACCATTCGCTTTGGCTTCGCTGGCAAAACTGAAGAGACGTCACCAGGGAGGCGGATCTTCAGAACTTTTCAGCTCAGGACATAGAGCTAGAGCAAGGAATACCCAGACTGGCACCTCCCATTTTACACTATGAGAAGGAACGTATCACGGTAAGACCAACGTCCCTTCTCTCTGACCGGTCGCAGTCTGTGTTGACAGGGGGGCAGAGGTCGACCCCGAGGCCCCTTGTATGTGGGGTGCCACAGGGGTCGGTCCTCTCGCCCCTTCTGTTCAACATTTATGTGAAGCCACTGGGTGAGATCATCCGTGGTTTCGGGGTGAAGTACCACCAGTACGCTGATGATACTCAGCTGTACATCTCCACCCCGGATCACCCCAATGATGCCCTTGAAGTGATGTCCCGGTGCCTGGAGGCCGTGCGGATCTGGATGGGGAGAAACAGATTCAGGCTCAACCCATCCAAGACCGAGTGGCTGTGGTTTCCGACATCCCGATATAGTCAGTTAGTGCCATCACTGACTATTGGGGGCGAGTCATTGGCCCCCACGGAGAGGGTTCGCAACTTGGGTGTCCTCCTGGACTCACGGCTGTCTTTAGAAGAGCACATGACGGCTGTGGCCAGGGGGACTTTTTATCAGGTCCGCCTGATTCGCCAGTTGCGTCCCTTTCTGGATCAGGACTCGTTAAACACGGTCACTCATGCTCTCGTTACTTCCCGCTTGGACTACTGCAATGCTCTCTACATGGGGCTCCCCTTGAGGAGCACCCGGAGGCTCCAGCTGGTCCAGAATGCGGCCGCGCAGGTGGTTATGGGAGCGACGTGGCGCTCCCATGTGACCCCCCTCCTGCGCGAGCTGCACTGGCTCCCGGTGGTCTTCCGGGTGGGCATCAAGGTTTTGGTTACCACCTTTAGAGCGCTCCATGGCATCGGACCGGGGTATCTACGAGACCGCCTTCTGCTACCAATAGCCTCTCACCGATCAGTACGCTCCCATAGAGAGGGGCTCCTCAGGGTGCCGTCGGCCAAACAGTGTCGACTGGCGGCCCCCAGGGGGAGAGCCTTCTCTGTGGGGGCACCTACCATCTGGAACGAGCTCCCCCCAGAGATACGGAGGATCCCGGACCAGCGCACGTTTCGCCGTGCTCTCAAAACTTTTCTATTTCAACAAGCTGGCCTGGGCTAACTCCCCTCTTTTAAATTTTTAAATTTTTTAATTCGTGATTTTATAAATTGGGTGTTTTAATCTGTGTTTCGGCCGAAATATTTAATAATTTTATGGGATTTTTAATATTTGTATTATCTGTATTTTATCTTGGCTGTTCACCGCCCTGAGTCCTTCGGGAGTAGGGCGGTATAGAAATTTGATAAATAAATAAATAAATAAATAAATAAATAAATAAATAAATAAATAAATAAATAAATAAATAAATTTGTATTCACTATGCAAAACAGGCATATGTCAGAAAACATACAGATTTCCTTTTGTTAGTTATCTGAGACAACTAAGAATGAGCTAATCTTTCAGCTATTGGAAACTGACTATCTCTTTCCTTCCTATTAGCTTGTTAGAATCTGCAGGTATTCCATAACTACATATGGAATACTTCTTATTCACTGTTCACAATTCTGGGGGCTAGGAATGGTTTTTTTTCCTTAAGAGACACTGTGATTGGGGAAATACCAAATGCTTCATCCAATATCAAATTCTGCCTTTGTACTAATGCATTTCCTCTGTACTCTTCTTTCCAGGACTGATCAGCATAAACTGCATTTCCACACAATTTCCTGCTTATCCGGGAAGCAGTTTCCCTTTTGTAGAACCTTATTGCCTTCATTTTGCATCGTTCGCTATCTTGCAGGAAGGGAAGATACACTGTGTTTTTAGGCCTGATTCATATGCATTTCTTCTTACGAAGGACATCCTGCGTCTGTTTTGCTCTTTCAAGCACCACTTTGTGTTTCCTCACTAGCTTTGTAAAGCTCCAGCTGCTTACTCTTGACATTTTGAAAGCAGGCATATGGTCAAATGTCTATCATCCATCACTGGGTGTGATGGGGGAAATTGTATTTCCAGGACAAGGTAAGTTTTGAGCCCGCTCCTAAATTGCCAATTAAGCAATACTTTTTAATGTTTCCTGCCATCCCAGAACAATCTTCTGTCTGAGTTTCTAAATAGTTTGGGTTCTGGATTATTTAGCAGAGTCCTCTGTTAAATGCAAGTGGGTGTATCTATCTATCTATCTATCTATCTATCTATCTATCTATCTATCTATCTAAATTTATATAGCCGCCCATCTCACAAAACAAGTGACTCTGGGCAGCTTACAAGAAAGTTGGAAACAATACTCCACAAATAATCATTTTTATTATTATGGCTGTTTGTAGTCAGACAGATATTTAGTGTTCAAGTGATGGTGTTCAAATGGTATTCTAAGTGTTTTGGGATTGCACTTAATTCTATTTGCAGGTCTTTTATTTTGTGATTTTTCTCCAGTTCTTTCTTTTCTCTTCTGCTCTCTCTGGGTGCTACAATGTCCACTATTCAGATTTCGGGGGAGGGGTCTTTCTTATCAACAGTTCTTAAGTCTGGAGTATTATGTGGCTTGCCTGTTTGAATTCTAAGTTATAGTAGTTCATCACACAGTCAGCCAGATGTTTAGAGTGGTTTTTTTATCCACCTATTGAGTCCTTCCCAAGGACCTAGGATAGGCAGATGTTTGATGGTGTTAGAAGTATCGTTGCAGGATGTAAGCTGTTCTGACTAAAACTGTCTTTTACAATTGACTGATGGTGAATTTGTCAATGCCGATGGTTATTATTAACATTCAAAGCATTAAAATGCAACAAAATAAATAATGGTGGAACGGATGTTAATAATAACAGAGCCATCTTATTCATTTGCCAATCCTCTGGACCCCCAGGCTTGATAGTACAGCCAAGTCATGAGGGACATTCAGGAAATCAGGAAGAATAGTGCCAGCCTAGGGCCTGCCAAACGGAGCAATACCAATGTCTTTGGTTTTTTTCTTAAGTCTCTAATAGGTCATGTAACAATGTCAGTGCCTTTATTAAAAACATGTTTCTAATGGTTGCAAAGAAATTTAGAAGGTAGCTTTTTAATTTCATGAAATTGTGGAATCAAATGCTATTTAAGTCAACGGATGATAAAATGATGAAGTTCTGCAGAGCCATTTAAAAAAGCATAGAATCGGATAACTGTTCCAATTTGCTACTGTAAAACATTTATAAACACTTGTCATGTAAAATGTGAATGAATAGATCTTTCCTAAGACATTAATGTGTTTGCCTTAACCTATGCGATACGTTTTGCCTTAATCATGTATTTTCTAACAAACAACTAAGCAGAATTCTCATTGCTCTCAGACTTATTTATTGCTGCTGTAATTATTGCTGTCATTTGCTACAGCAGCTGCTGTTGTAGCAAACTCAGGCCAAATTAACACCAAATTAACATCGCCAAGACAATACTCTTTGCTATGGTTTCTCCTTGTGTGTTTATCTGCTGGATTTGTTTTCTTGAAAATTCCCCTCAGTTCATTCACATCTCACATACACCAAAGCTAATATTACTTCAGGACATTAATGAAAAGATAGCCTGGCTTCATAGCAACTGTATGTATTATTGTACAGCTGTATGCCCAATAAGTTCTGCATACATTTCCGCATGTCTGCAGACCTATGACAATATATTATTTGATTTTACAGTCATCTTTGATTCTATCACATAGCTGAGTAATGTCGTGATTGGAGCCAGATTGAATAGATTTAATATTTGATATTCTTAAAAGTATATTCTCTCATTTTGGAGCCAAAGCCTTCCAATAGCTATTTATGAAATCTAGAATCCTAAAACTTGGGTCTTCCATTTGCACACTGCATTTTTCTGCCATTTTAAAAGCCAGCCTTCTGTAGTTCCAGATGGACACAACTGAACCCTTAACTAATACCCTTTGCCTTTGTTTTCATCTAACCTCATTATTCTCTGCAGTAATTCCTGTGTCTCTGTCTTTCATTGCTTAAAATTGTTGCCAAAATAATGTAATTAACTGGAGAGTTACTTCATCAGGCGCTGGCATCTGTATGTGAATAAGCAAAGGAAGAGTAAGACTATTAAAATCTCAACCCTGGGGAGTTTTCAAATATTCCTACATTTCTGAGACTGCATCTCAGTTCTGAGGTGCTGAAACATCCTGGATAATCACATGGTGGCTGAAGTATGACAAAATAAATTACTTTCTGGCATGTACTTACAATCTTATTATTTTTAGTTCTAAAAATACACATACAGCTGACAGTTCTGCTAGTTTGTGCTAGAGTCTCCCAGATGCTTCTAGCCTTATAATGCTATCAAACTGGGCCACCTTTCAGACTGGGAAACTATAGATTGAAATTGTCTTGAAATTGTCTGTGTATATTCACAGGATAAATGTTTTGCAAATTCTCAGTTACAGGTAAATGGTTAAGGTGCTAGACTAGGAACGGGAAGACTTGGGTTTCTAGTTCTCTCTTCGAAATGGAGGTCAGTTGGCTAAACCTGCGCCACTCACCCTCTTTTAGCTCAGATCAGTTTCAGATGATCTGAAACCAGTTTTCTGCTGGCTGAAAAAAAAAAAACTACATTGCATATTGCATTGGACAAACTTTGCTGTAGTAACTAGGTGAGCACCGTACAAAAATAAGCGGACTCTGCAACTAAGTAGAGCAACTGCTAAGAAAAACCAGAACAAGGCAGAATTTGTTTAAACTAATCTCCATCCCCACACAAATTTTGGACATATTTTGGATATTTCCTATAAGCTTCTTAACTCTCTGATCCTTTCCATGAAATGAAAAGTTAAAGTTAAAGTATACTAAAATTTAATTTAGACGACATGTACAGTATAGCTGCTCAAAACAATAACATTGGTGACAATAAGATAGTGTGATTTTGATGTAAACAATGAATTTTCTCTCCATGATGCCCAAGATCTCTCCAAAGGCTCTGTTAGGAGCAACTAATGGTGTCTGATAAAAACTTCCTCTGAATTAAAAAGAAAGTGCTGTCTGTTCATTTATCACTTTCCTTTCACAATACAGTACTTTCCCCCCTCTTTTTGACACAGCTTAACAGCTTGATGGCACTTTGAAGAAAGGATTTTTTAAAGTGGAGCTTTGCAGAATTCAAATGCAGCAGGTTTGGACCTGTTCACTCTGAACCCACTAAATGGAAATCCTTCTGATTTCCTGTACTTTGCCTTGGGATTTGGTCCTCAGCCAAAAATGATATCTACACCTGGTATTCAAGGAAGCATGTACTTTAGTTGGCAATGTAGAGGAAAAAAAGCAGGAAGTAGGATGAAATCACTGCTTTCACTGCTTTCTTTCAGCTAGAGTGACCACTAATTTTCGAAGTTTAGTTTTCTAAAGTGGAATGTTGAAAGTCCATGAATCAAACCAATGGCAACCATAAAGCGAAAAACAGAAAAAGATTGGTGGAAATGCATTCTTGGTCTCAGTACGTGCAGGAAATATTCCACTCACAATGCACGCATCGTTTTCTCTGAACGTATGAAGGCCCCAGTGCCCTTAATTTATTTATTTATTTATTTATTTATATTTGCATTTATATACCGCCCTTCTCCCCCTAGGGACTCAGGGCGGTGAACAGCCGAAATTAAAATACATACAATATAAAAGTTAAGATAGCTAAAATAAATTAAAGCAATTGGGAAATTGGGAAAGATTGGCAAATGCAGTAAGATCCCGCAGATGCTGCTTGTTGATCCTGTGAATGAGACACAATCTGATGCATATCCATCCTATCTAACCTAGTAGGATGGGCAGATACATCCTACAAGCAATCCCACAAGTCATCTGGCCCTGTGCCCTGTAGATTGTTAAAGATGATAACCAACACCTTGAATTGCATCTTGCTTGGGTTGAATCATAACCAGTTGCACAACCGCTCCCTTTCCAGGCTTTTATAACTTTCAGGCGCTGAGACCTGACACATCATATACCCAACATGGGGTGAAGATGTATAAATGGGTATCACCTGCCTTTTGATTATTCTGAACACCATGCCAATAGATGACCTCTCCCAGTGGTTTCATATAGATGTTAAATAGGAGGGGAAAGAGACTCAAGCATGGACACACCACTCATACTAGGGGCAATTGGACCTCTTCTTCCTCACCAGTATTGACTGGTACTGAGCATGGAGAAAAGAGGAGAATCACTGCAAAACAGTGCCACCGCTGCCAATCATTGGAGCTGGTCCAGCAAAATAACATGGTTGATGGCATCAAAAGCTGTTGAGAGATCCAGAAGGACCTTGATGGACCCACCACTCTGTTTCCCAAAGGTCATTCACAAGTGTAACTAATGTTCTCTCAGTACTATAACCTGGCCTGCATCATGTCTGAAAAGAGTCCAGATAATCCAGATAATCCAGAATACAGTAATAGAGTTGGAAGAGACCTTGGAGGTCTTCTAGTCCAACCCCTTGCTCAAACAGGAGATCCTATACCATTCCGGACAAATGGCTATCCAATCACTTCTTAAAAACCTCCAGTGAAGGAACACCCACAACTTTTGGAGGCAAGCCATTCCACTGATTAATTGTTCTCACAATTAATCCTTTGACCTTACTTCGACCTCTCTTTGATAAGTTTCCATCCATTACTTCCTGCTTTGTTCTCAGATGCTTTGGATAATACGTTGTTACTGCTTCTTTGTGATAGCCCATCAAATATGGGAGGATTGCTATCATCTCACCCCTAGTCTTTCTGTTTGTTAGACTACACATACTCAGTTTTTTCATTCATTATATGTTTTGGCCTCCCATCCCCTAATAAACTTCGTTGCTCTTCTCTGCACTCTTTATTAAGCCTCAACATCTTTTTTATATCATGATGAATGTATAAAGCCCTACTGAGAAATGGAAAACATTGGGGTGCTCTTTTTTTTTCTCTTTTCTTTTCTTTTTTGAAGGAGTGAGGCCATGTATTAAACTATGACCTGTATATTTTCAGCATTTCCTGGCCAATATAGGAGTTTTAGTTTGAAAGCAGCTGGAACCGCCAAAATGGGAAAGCTGGATTAAGCCAAAAACAAATTGGAGCATCATGTATAGGAACGTAATCTGGTTTAAACAATTGCACTGAAGCACTAGAGGAAGGAAGCTAGGGGTGATGTAACAATAGTGGTGACTGAAGCGTAACAGGAAAACAAAAGGATAGGCATGAAATCATCACGATGATTTCGTGTGTATGTTTTTTTTTTAAAAGCATACTTAGTCTCTCCAACATGCTCTTTACAAGAGCAGTTTTAATAATTTTCTCAAGGTTATTTCCATATATTTATAAAAATTCTTTCTACTCAATGGATAGGCAAAATGAGTCCAGTGAGTAGGCAAAATGAAATGATTTTCATTATTTTATAGTACAATCTGATATGTGTCTAAAAGTTATTTCCACTAAGCACAAATAAAGTCATTTTCCTCTGTCTTCTGCATTGTTCAGACAAAACTTAGAATAGAAGGGAAAGCATATGAAGAAGTTTTGGAAATGTTAAACATGTTTAGCCTGGAGAAGACTCTGGGGAGGTATGATAACTGTCTTCAAGTATCCAAAAAGCAGCCATGTAGAAGTTGAGGCAGAATTGTTCAGCCTTGTTCCAGAAGGGAGGACAAGAAGTAATGGATGTGAATCAAAGGAAGTAGAGTTTATCTGGACTTAAGGAAAATTTATCTAACAGCGAGAGATGTTCAAGGATGCAACGGATTGTCTCAGGAGATGATGGAATATTATTCACAGAAGGTTTTTAAATGGAGACTGGATGGCCATCTGTCACAGATGCTGTAATAGTGCCTTGGTTGGAAATTGGAGTAGTTGTTCTCCAAGGTACAGTACCTTCCAACCCTAAAGAACAGAGAGAAATTTTGGCTCTTAAATGTTGAGAATTACAATTCCCAGTCATTGTTATTAATAGTGGAAGATTATTGAAGGCAAACATTCAATGAACCCTGGTTTCCAGGATGCAGCTTGTCTTATCTTCTGAGGGATTAAGGTATTCTTAAAAATGTGCTTAAAAAGTAAATCCTTTAAGGTCTCACACAGCTTATTTCTGTATAGGTTGGAGCTTTCATAAGGTGGTAAACCAATTCTGTCCTATGGCATAATTTCTAAACAAGAGATGTAGCTCTTACTTTACATAACTGAACAGATATGTATAGAAATGTACAGAAATATACATGAAGTTGTCATTTATATGGAAGAACAGAGCAGGGCATGCAGTGAAAAAAATAGGAAGGAGATCATAAGACTAAATGACTCATATTCCGATGCTAACTTGCAAATTCAGTGTTTAGTGTTCCACCCATATAAACCAGATCCATATGAAGTCTGCATAGATGTTGTATATATTTGCTGGCAAACTGAGTCTAATCATTAAAAAAAAAAAATTCCAGACAAAACTAGCTCCTCCTGCTTCTATTTCTGCTTGTCCTGTTTTCCTTCTACCTTCTTCCACTTCCTTTATATATTTTACTTGACAGTTACCTCAACTTTTGTGAAAATACTAAGGATATTTCTGGAAACAATTCCAGTAGAACCGATCTGATCCATCTCTATGGGAGCATAATTTCTTACATGAATCTATGTTTTCATGTTTGGAAAGTTCATATATCATGTTGGCGTGTGAAAGTACGAATTCTTTGTTTCTCTCTATTTCCTCATTCTCTGTAGACTTATTTCTTAGTTATACAGTATTTCCACGGGGGGAGTGGGTTAAAGATAACCATACCTTTTTTTAAATTGTTGTAGTGGTAACTGGGCAAGGATTTTCAGTGGAAAATTAGCTAGGAGGGACAAATTTGAAACAGTCCTTCTTCCTTTCTGATTTTTACACATATTCTCTCTCTCCCTACCCCACCCCACCCCCATTGTAGGAGAGTGTTAAAATGTCTTTTTTTAAAAAAAATAATCTTTATTTACATTTGTCATTAAAAAAGAAGATAACACACCAGATAAATGACAAACAAAACAACAAAACAAATAACATACATGCCTATAAGTAGTACCTTAATAACTTAATATTCGGTACAATATATCTATGTTACATTCCGGAGGAGGCAGAACAACTTAATTTACATTTATAAATCAATTAGGTCTATCCGACCTCACTTTACTTGTATAATATAAATTCTTCAATAAATATGACTCCTAATCTAGTTTGGGATTATAGTTTTCTTGCTGTTGAGATAATATGTAATGCAAGGTATCATGAATCTTTTTTAATATTTTCCGGTTTGGAGCCGAACAAGCATGTCTGTGGTCGCCATTCAATCTCTTGGTTTAAGATCTCGTTGAGCCACTTTTTTATTTTTCCCCCAAATTTTACTGCTTCTGGGCACGTCCACCATTGGTGATAATAAGTGCCACGCTCAAACCCACACTTCCAGCATTCAGTGGACTGTCCAGTAAACATTTTGGCCAATCTATCGGGGGAGAGATGCCAACTATATAGCATCTTGTAAATATTT
Source organism: Arizona elegans (assembly GCA_022577455.1). Lineage (NCBI taxonomy): Eukaryota > Metazoa > Chordata > Lepidosauria > Squamata > Colubridae > Arizona > Arizona elegans. The sequence goes on along the minus strand of JAKOOJ010000003.1, from coordinate 81,857,195 downwards.
TCTTTATATGCCGTAGAAACTACTAGCTATATATTCCCCCACCAAATCTCTTGCCATTTTTCCAGATGAATTGAGTAGCCAAAATTTTTCCCCCAGGCAATCATTGTATCCTTTATTATCTCGTCACCAATCTCTAACCTCATCAACAGTTTATAGCTTTTAGAAATCATGCCTTTTTCCTGGCCCATCAAGATTTTGTCTAACTCCTGCAAGTCAACATTTATACCTTTCCTATCTCTGTCTTTTTTATATTTTGATTGAATCTGTAGATAGGTCCACCAATCCAATTGTAGTCCCTGGGAATTCAACTCCTGTTTTGGCTTTAGCTCTCCTCGTGCATTCAGCAAGTCTTCGTACATTAATTTTTTCACAGGGTTGTATAACAGGGCTGGCATATGGTACTCTGGCGGGATAACACTCCACAAAGCAAATGGTTTACCCGGCATTATATAAGGAATATCTTAATTCAAAATTGGGAGAAGATCAGTAAGATATACTATATTAAAACACTGTGCTGGATATCACCTCTAGAAGCGTTGATATATCCAAAATTATATAACCCTGTGAGTGTTAAAATGTCAATGCCTGGAGAAAGATACCTGGAATTCCATTCAGTACAGTTGATCTCTGTGTCTCAGTTATAACGTGATGCATTTGGCCTTGGCTTAGCATTTTATAATAACTTGGAAAACAGCAAATGTAATAACAGCAATTATTTGCATGTAACTGCTTATACTAAATAGTCTTCTGACATGCCTGTTTCAGAAATGACATGCTGCAAAATTATAGCTGATACTTAATGAATTTTTCAATAGAATGAGTTCCTCTAGAAAAAAAAATCCTTTGGAATGCTTCCCCTAAAGTGCTATTGTTTATGTAATGAGACATGCTTCCACAACATGTTTTCAAGGAAAGCTTTTTCAAATAACAAAATCTGGCTAAGGATAAGATACTTTTGGTGGCTTTATGTATAACTTTTGTAATATGTGAATCGCAGCTCTGAGAACTATAATCAAAACAAAGAGTTGATTTGCAAGGAGGTTTGATCATAACTCTCTTCTCCCAGACCTTCATTGCATCGAATCTAGTTTTCTTCAAGATAATATGATTACAAACATTTTGAAAGTAATGGAACTTAAAAGACTTGGCTTTGTACCCAAGTCTGGGGCTCCAAGTGTGTGCAGAGTCCTGCTTCTTGGTTATATTAGTGATTATGTTGTGTGATTTATTTTTGACTACAAACCATTTTATTTTTTCTATTTTTGTAATTGTTATTATATTTTTAATTTTGTTTGCCATCCAGAGTCACTCGTTGAAATAGGTGGCCATACAAATTGAACGTATGTATGTATGGATGGATGGATGGATGGATGAACCAGGTAGCTAAAGCAAAATAAGATAAATATAGTTTTAATAGCACTAGTTGGGAAAAAGCTGTCTTGGGTTCTTGCTTATTTCAAAAGAAAGCAAGGCTCTTTTCATTGAACTCAATGGGTTGATTGTATTTGAAGAGTTGATTTGTTTTTATACCAGACTGTCTTTGTATTGTCCTGTTGTGTAAATTGCCTGGAATTTATATACTGAGGTGGCATTCAGGTTTGAGTGAATAAATAAAGGGCACAAAGGAAGTACTTTGGAAGAGGTAAGAAGAGGAAGAGGTCTCTACCATAGGACTAGAGCAGGGATGTCCAACCTTGGCAACTTTAAGACCTATGTACTTCAACTCCCAGAATTCATCAGCTAGCATGTCTGGCTGGGGAATTCTAGGAATTCAAGTCCATAAATCTTTAAATTGCCAAGGTTGGACATTCCTGCTGTAGAGAATTTCAGAACATCTAGATACTCTTGGATCAATTCCCATAAAATAAAAACAATTGTTGCAACAGATGACGCATATCACACATGCATGCATACACAAACACACACACACACATATTCAAATTCTAAACAGATCTGTATGTTTTATTTTATTTATTATGATTATGTATCTGGGACTTATCCTAGCGAGATATATATTTAGCATGACAAAACCTTTCCCCTTTCAGCTACTCTTGAGGTGGCCCTGACTGTGAATTTTGAAAATTGAAGTCTACACATCTGGAAGATATCAACTGTTGGGAGCCTGAATTATACTATATTATATTTCAGCATTGTATGTAATATGCAAATATAATCCTAATTATACTTTAGCCAGCTACATTGCCCAAGTAATCAAGCTAGTGTTTTATTTCACATGGAACAGAGATGGTGAGAAAACACAATCATTGCAAAGAAGTTTGATGCTACAAAAGAAGATTCTTTAGCCGTAAGGATTTAAGACTTTATCAAATAATGTCAAATTTATTCAGAGCTTTGTTTTTCCTCTTCATTAACCTCTAATTCCAGGAGTGATTAACACATTTATTTTCCATTTATATTCCTGGAGTTCACTGTAGATGGATGAGTTTCAGCAGAATGTTTACTTTTCCAGAAATGCAGTTTAAAATGACAAAGCACAAGGCCTTCATTTAAATTATTTGAGCTATTTGAGAAAAGTGGATTGTTGAAACAAAGTGAATACAGTCATTAATAACTGGAGCCCAGGCCACACAGCTGTAATTATCGCATTCTCTCTGGATGTTTCCCTGAAAAATTCATCTGCATTTACATATTAATCTACACAATAAAAGAGCATTTACTTATCTTTTGTTCTCATATGTAAACAGCAAGCGTTGTACATGTCTTTGCAGCTTCCCTGCTGTTAGCAAACCTACTGCTTTAAAACCTGCTAGTTTATTTCACAGGATCTACTGCATTTTGTATGCGGAGGAAAATTCAATTCCATGAATGGGATTGGAAAGAGTAATGGAAGAGACATTGCTTAGTATACTACATATATTGTTATGGAAAAGCTTATAGCCTACTCAAAGAAAGTAGCATTTAGCCAACTAATGTGATAAAAAGGGAATGAGGTTCTTAACCACCGAAGTAGCTCATCCTAGCATAAAACACAGGAATCTAGACCACCGTTTGACCATTAAAATCAAATCTACGTGAACAAAGTGTTGGAAGAAATGTCCCTCTGGTTCAGTTCCAAGCCAGGAGGAAGACACTGGAAACATGGAAGCTGATTGGAAAGATGGTTTAATGATGAAGCAGAACCACCAAGCACATGGTTCTCCAGTACAGCTGAACACATGGAGTTGAGAGTGAGGGGTTTTTATACCTTCTCTTGGGCTTTGAACTTGAGCTTCCTGTTCCTGTGCAAGAACATATATTTGATTGGCTGTTGTCAGACTCCCATGGTGCCATGTACAAATCCTAGGAGTTTGTCTGAGCAAAGCTTGGTTGACATTTGGCTGATATAATGTCTTTAGGAGATTGTGCAATGTAGTGAGCTCTGCTTCTAGTGGGTTAATCCTATTATTTCCTGGACAGTCATGTCTTAATCCCATCACCCTGAAGCTGAAGATCTTTTGTTTTGTAGATAGGCTGGTCCAGTCCTGTTGGGGCTATTAAGAAAGACTTGGGGGCTGCTTTCTGTCTTTAAAAACATGTTTCTCCTTTAGGGAAATATAATATTCTGCCTTTTAAAGTATTTCCCAAAATATTTCATTCTTCTAGGAGGAGTGGCTTCCCTGAATAGTAATCTGATTATAACCAATAACCAATCAGTCTAGAAATCTAGATAATAGACTTTCAATTGATACTTGATTCCCCCATTTTTAATAATACACGATGGACAAAATCAGGAATTGTTTATTTGGACTATATACACGGAGGTCATCTTAAGCTTTAAGTAGTTCCATATGAAGCCCTTCAACATCTAAAATACATATTCTTTATTCTCCAGTCAAGTAAACAGAAATAGAAATCAGGGTCAGCATGGATGTGGATAGGATGGGATTTTAACAAAAAATGAGACCGGTTTTGAGGTATTTATCTGGGAGGGTTTCTGTTTTCTTTTAACTAAGATGTGATTATTTTACATCTCAACATGGAAGGAATCTCTGCTTTATATTTCATCAGTCAGAGGGAGCCCAAAGCTTACAAAAAAAGGGAATTCAGGAGCCACAAGCATTTCAGGAACCACGAATTTCCCATCATGTATATTCTGAAAAGCATGGGGTGATGGGAGATTTTTTTTCATTGCTAGAAGAAGCGATATGACGCAGAGAGATTCAGTAAAATATAGCATTTTCTATTAAGGAAAACAAGCTACCACTTTTCAGTGGAGAGTTAGTATTGCCTAAAAATAACCCTTAAAGCTCCACCTTCTGTAGTAGAACATCAAAGGAACAGCAGAATTATTTGTTTGTTTATCTGTCTATTTATATCCCACCTTTATTATTTTTACAAATAACTCAAGGTGAAGAAAACACCCAGTATACTTTCCTCTTCCTATTTTCCCCACAACAAGAACCCTTTGAGGTAGGTTGGGCTGAGAGTGAATGGCTCAAGGTTACTCAGTCGACTTTCATGGTTAATGTGGGCTTTCATGGTTAAGGTGCATTCTCTTGCATTCTAGCCTGGTACCTTAACCACTACCTTAAACTGGCTGTCTGAAGTGAAGAATAGCAATAGCAATAGCATTTAGACTTATATACCGCTTCATAGTGCTTAAGAGCCCTCTCTAAGCAGTTTACAGAGTCAGCATATTGCCCCCAACAATCTGGGTCCTCATTTTACCCACCTTGGACAGAATGGAAGGCTTGAAGTGGTGATCTGCTGAACTGAAGCTAACAGTCAGCTGAAGTCGCCTGCAGTACTGCACTCTAACCACTGCACCACCTTGGCTCCTTACAAATACACTTCAGTAGTACAAAATCATTTCAGCAAATTACTTTTTAGGCTTTATTAATTGCTATATGCCATATGTATATACTTTTCATCCTCCTTCTCTCATCACTATTCAATATAGGACAACACAATACTGGAGGAAGAAAATAAAGAAATAAAATAATAAGGTTTCCATTTCATTGGGGAAAGTAGTGAAGGGACCATCAAAGAACATCAGCTATGGTTAACTTATGGTCCTTGCAGGTACAGATGCATGGTGAGCAAGATAACAGCAATAAACTTTCAGTTTTGGCTAAGCTAAGGCAATCGACCCCAAAATAAGCATACCACCCACAGCTGAAATCTTAGGAATGTCAGAATGCCCTTGCAGAAATAGCGTGCATGTTCTGATTTCATTAAACATGCATTGCAAAGTCTTGAAAAACAGATGGGCTGGGATCTGGAAAACAGCATGATAAACAACTAAGATACTTCAAGTCACATGAATTTACATTAGGGAGAAAAAACAGGAATGGACTCCTACAGCAGCGGGTATGTAAAATTCCCATTTTAGTCACTTTTCTATAAGTCATAAAAAGACCACAAGGATTGCCAATCATTTTCTACATGCAGTCAAAACTGATTTTGAACTGGGAGAATTGGAGCATATTGCATAAGCCAAACTGAACCAGGAAAGAAATCACAATTTACAAATCTTAGATGCAACTTCTGACCTCTAGTGGTTCCACGTAGTTTCCGCTTAGTATTCCTGTAACCAAAGCAATAAAAAGGGAAGTGACTATTCTGGAACAGAGGTTAAATAGCACATCAAAAGGAAATAGTAAGAAAGTGGTAATGAATCACATGTGGAGAAAGTCAGTGTGATGGTCCACCTCACCGACAACACTTGTGGTTTATAACATAGGAAATGAAACTACAAATCATATTGACAGAAAAGAAAAGTGCAGGAGACAGGATCATGGGTGCACATGGTTGGGTGGGCAGACTCAAGCCATTTCCCATTTTATGCAGCAGTTGCTGCAGTGCTGATGCAGTTTTACCAAGATGCCAGAGACTCACTGCATTAAAGAATAACACTTGATAAAGCAGCCAACTCAGACGAGATCAGAGGCTTCCCACCACCACCAATAATAACAACAAGATTAGATAATAATAGCAACAGTGTGTTAGTGAGCTATCTCCACAGCATGCTGCTCAAAACCACCATTAAAACAAGTTTCTTCTGTGTATTACTTTCCAAGACGCATTGTGCTCAAAATTGTTGCTCATAAGCAGGGTTGGGTTTCTTTGTTTTTAAAGGTCAATTTCAGATATTAATGTTACAAGAAAATTATGATTTTCTTCAAAATGTTGAAGAACATTGTCTTTTCTTCAAAACTGAATATAACTTTGGAAATGAAATGAGAAAGAAAGGACAAGCTTACACCAAGGTATTTGATTTATAATAAAAGTTTTGGTCATAAACTAACTTACTTGTTATTAAAACCTCCATCGTGTTGTTGAAATATCACCTTGTCCCAAAATTAAGAAAATGCAGCAATAGATGCTCCAGATTTGTCTAGATTTAATAATATATTAAAGGACAAGCTAGCTCCATACTTTTGGGATATATGTGTTAGTTTCAACAACTGATACTCATTTAAGAGCCATAGTGGCACAGTGGTTTGAATGCAGTATTGCAGGCTAACTCTACCCACGGCTTTAAGTTCGATCCTGAAGGGGTCTCAAGGTTGACTCCACCTTCCATTGTTGTGTGTGTGTGTATGTGTATGTGTGTGTATACATATACATATACATATACATATACATATACATATACATATATATATATATATATATACACACACACACACACACATATGCAAATCCATGAAGTCTTCCTGGCAACATTTTTTCACAAGTGGTGGCCCTTGCCTACTGCTTAGGGTGGAGAGAGAGGCTGGCTCTCAGATGTGATCTCTTCTGGTTTCTAGCTCAGAACCTTTAACAACCATTGCACCAAACAACACTCTATTCTAAACTTCTGTAATGTGAAGGTGGCATTTCATCCTTTCATCCCAACCCATTAAAAAGTTGGCAGATGCCTAAAGACTCAGAAGCTGCCAGGATGAAGGGATGGGAACATCTTACAGTTATTTAGCACAAGCGGCTGTAGGACTTTTATTCAAAGAACACATATTTTTTCATCATATAAGGCTATACTTTTTCCACACTTGTTTTTCAATTTGTTTGGTCCAGGAAAGGGAAACACATTTTTTAAAAGGATAAAGAAAAAAGTGGGGAAAAAATAAATAGGATTATTCGTCCTTCTTTCAAAAAGATGTGCTATATGTGGAACCGTTTTATAGGAAATGTTTGCTAGTCATCCTGTAATAAAAGTTTGATTCCAGTAAATGAAATGAAATAATGAAATGAAACTGGGAAGTTTACTAATCTCTGCTACTGTTTATTCCATTGCAGATTTTTAAAAAACCTTCTTAGTTCTAGCTGCAATTATTATTATTAACCTTGTTTTAAAAAGGACTAACGGATTTAAACAATATGGTGATTATGTCTTTCCCAGTAATTATTACTGGGAAAGCACTATTATCCTTATGTTGTGAACTAAAGATAGACCATTTTGTAGACCATTTATGATCAAGGATGCTGTACCAGATGGACTTTTTTGTCTGGAAATTTTAGGAATAATAGCCTCAAAACATATGGAATATATTAAGTAGGGTTTGATCTGATACAGGTGGGATGTTATAATCTTGATGTTTCTGGGGATTTCAGAGACTTCAAAAATGTGTCAACTCTGAATCATGCTGTAAGAAATTACATACTCATAGCTATTGTTCATGAAACATTTCTTGTGATTTTGCAACTCGGTTCTATTGTGTCAACTTTGCTGAAGTGTCTCATGTATGATTTCATCATACTGAAAAATTCCAAGTATGAGCAAGAGTCTCTTTGCTCTAAAGTTCTGTGTCCTTATAAGTAATTTGGTCCAAGTAAGAAGCTTGACAAATATTATCTCCCTGATATCATACAATTCAGTATTTGTGAGGATTCCTTGCCAGCACAGTGTTTCTGGGCAGTATAGATTTATATTTATAGGAATTCCTTATTATTCTCTTACCCAGAATCATAGTAAAAGTACCCAGTCACGAATATAGCTGTTGTTCAGAATAATCTAAAGGAATCAATTACACTAATAATTAGTAAGGTAACGGTAAAGGTTCCCCTCACATGTATGTGCTAGTCGTTCCCGACTCTAGGGGGCGGTGCCCATCTCCATTTCAAAGTCGAAGAGCCAGCGCTTCTGAAGACGTCTCCGTGGTCATGTGGCCGGCATGACTAAATGCCAAAAGTGCATGGAACGCTGTTACCTTCCCACCAAAGGTGGTCCCTATCTTTCTACTTGCATTTTTTACGTGCTTTCAAACTGCTATGTTGGCAGAAGCTGGAAGCTGGAACAAGTAACGGGAGCTCATTCTGTTACATGGCACTAGGGATTTGAACTGCTGAACTGCCAACCTTTCAATCGACAAGCTCAGCATCTTAGCCACTGAGCTACCGTGTCCCTAATTACTTAGTACAAGGAAACAAATGATTCTGAAATAATTTTAGTGCTTTCAAGAAAGAGATCTGAAATATTTTAAATTCTTATTGTAAACAATCCTGTTGACTTCCTTGGAAGATACATACTGGGTAAATGATCTTTTTCTGTCAGATTTAAGATAAACTTATTTAAACATATTTAAATATGTTTACATATTTACTTAAAATAAAATGATTTTCCTAGCTTAGAACTTCTAAAGAACATTCTGAAAATATTTTGGATCACTGGCTTCTGACGGGAAACAATGATATAAATTCACATTGGAGGTTCTCTTATAGCAATTGAATTTATCTGACTCGGAGTTCTACCAGAAATCTTCTCCCACCTTATATAGAAATGGATCAATTGGTAACTTCCAGAAGACATAAACACTGGGTTATAAACCTTTCACACCAAGATAATATGTGTATTTCACTACACAGTCTCTATGTATCGAAGTGAAGAGAGGAACAAAACTATGTGTAGATAAACTTGAGGGAACAAATGGAAAGAGAGATAAGTCCTATGCAGATCTTAAAAATGCTAATCTTCACCAGGAACAACTGTTTCAAAAGAATCTTTGCTTTTCAAGAGGAATGTCTAATGCACAGGTGTCAAACTCGTGGTGTCATGTTGCCATCACATGACATTTTGTGATGTTTTTCCCATTCGCGGAGCTAGGGTGGGCGTGGCCTGCATATGACACATCCAGCCTGTGGGCCGCCAAGTTTGTCACCCCGAGTCTAATGTACTGCACCTTCTGCCCATTCAAACATATTCTACTGTTCTCATCAGATGACCTTTCCTCCATCCATAGATAATTATTTTGGAGAAACCTCTTGCTATCCTATCAGTAAGGACTGCACTATAGTTCGATGTTAACCTTAAAAGGTGAGGCCTCAACCTAAAGCATCACAAATGGGCTAAGAAAATATCAACTTGCTCAAGGAAACCTTGGGGCTCCAGGTGATAGTACTTAAGATCATATAATCAGGTTGCTTTTCTTCCCAGATAGCTTGTTCTGAAGGCCTCTGGGAAGAAAGGAGAGAGATCTAAGCCACTTGTGAAGGGAGTAGTGGTTAGAAATTGCAAAGAACACAATTAGTCTTGTGTCTCTCCAAAATCCAGCAACTGAGGTGTTCTTTAAAAATATAGATAATGCCAATTCATATTCCTGATATGCATTTTCCCCCTTTATTCATAAATAGCTCTACACCATAACTTGCAGAATGGAGGTCAGAACAGGTATCACAATCGAAGTCCTGTCCTTCTCTATGTTCATGTGAAATTGATGCAGGTACAAGAGGGATAGGACTTTGATATTTGAAATAATTCTAGATTATGGCTGATTTTTTTACCAACAATATGCCATCCTGAATAAAATAAGACAATGTTAACAACTAGCAGTTAAAGGAACAAACTTGTATTTATTGCACAAAGTTCCCCTAAAACTGGGAACAGTTATTATAATACAAGTCCACATCTTGAGATATGTATGTACATTTGTGTATGTGTATGTATGTATATAACAGAAAAACACAAAAGATAACAATTATGTACATTTTATCCAGCATATAACACATACCACCATTTACATAATTTAGAGAAGACTGAAAACAAGACAATTAAAACCCCTTTTAAAAAAAAAACCTGTTTTTAACTCAAACAGATTTTAAAAGGCTACATTGAAAAATCATGTTTCAGATTTCCCTTTCCCTTTGTTTTTTTTAAACAATCTTGCATTTGCAAGTCAACAGTGGAAATAAATTTGTTAGCATTTATGTGCAATATACTTAAATATTTTCAGCCTTAAAATTAAGACATATTAATGGGCATTAGAAATATTGCAAAAATTAAGATTAGTCTTGTACATACATTGTTCTGAACAGCATGATATGAGGTCAATGCTACAGCACTGTTATACTTCCCTTAGAAAAAAATTAAAATCCAGATAAATCTATGTAGTACCTTGATATTTCATGTACCATATATAAGTTATCAGTCACAAGAAAGCATGCTCTCGTGCCATACCTTTTGCACAGTAATTATTCCCATTATATAATTAGAATGAGTAACAAGATCATTAAAAAAAAAACAGTTCAACCAAATGCTTGGAATTGAAGGATAATGTTTAATTATCTAATAATTTTGGAGAAATTAATCAATGGTAACACTTATTACTTGAAGAAATTACCAAGGTCTCTTGTTAATCCAGTGCTTTTCAACCTTGACAGCTTGAAGATGTGTGGACTTCAGCTTCCAAACTGGCTGGTGAATTCTGGGAGTTAAATTCCAGACATCTTCAAGTTGCCAAGGTTGAGAAACGCTGGCATTTACAAGCTTTTAAAATTGCCAGTGAGCATATAGTTCACTGCTGCAGTGGAAAAACTTCCCATTTAGAGGTCCTACTTAGAGTTTATCTAGGAAACCGCATAAATGGATGCCTTCAAATCACCAATAGCCACCATCAAGAAAGATAACAGAATAACTACATATGCAGCTGTCACACAATGCAGGAACAGAGAGGGAACAAATAAGCAAATTCTTTGCTCCAACAAGAATTCCTGTATTTTACAACATGAAAATAGCATACCAGAATATTTTAAATCCACTTGTACTGTACAAACGCCTCTGCAGCTGAGAACAGAAGCCCTAAAAGGAACAGGAGAGCTGTAAGGCCAGGCAATACCGCTGCAATCAACAGCTTAATTTCTCAATACCGCAGGAGGAAAACTAAGATGGAATATCATTTGGGATTCTTGGAAATTAGATGACAAATTGTTAAAGGCCAATCTATATGTGGCAAGAGTAGACTATATCCTAGCTTTACATGTGAATCACACAGGACCACTTTTAGAAATGCAGATGATTGCTGGTCTTTTACCATTTTGAGTAATTATGACCTTCACTTCAGAATAATGGAGGAAAGAAAATTGACTGGAGATAACAAAAGCTTACGGTATAAACTGTCCTATCCTTTTGCAAAAAAATGTAGTCGCAGAATATCTGCCATGAAGCTGCAGTGTGGAAACCCTGTGGGATTTAACATTTGAGTTAAAATTTTGGCTTTCAGTACTGCAGACTTTTATAATCACGTCCAACACATTCATCACTTTTTTCAACATGGAAATCCTTGAAACCTGCAGTTTCTTTACTAAACATGTTCAAGGTGATTGTCTGCAAGATATATGGGGGTGAGGGGTGGGAGACAGATTTATGTTCATACTGGAATGCAAATTATTTCTCAGTTGGGAAGAACCATAGAAAATATTATAAATCAGGTGTCCTTGACTATTGAAAAACCCCTTTTCCTGTCATAGTTGCAGCTTCTGTTTTCGGGCAGACTTTTAGATCATATTGTTAAAAAAATTAAATTTTAGCACAATTATAATGTAGCCACCTGATGAGAACCACTAAAAATCTAATCATACGTTTATTTTTGCCCCAATTTCCTTCTATTAAGATATGAGAAACAATTGAGCCCATGTTGTTTGTTGGGGTTACGTTAATGACCAGCCCAAGCTTAATTAATTTTAACTACAATAGGCAAATCTATGTCCACTTAATTGTAACATTTAATGTAGCCATTAGTGAGTGACATCTGTATTAAAATCAACCTGAGCTCTCAGGGTTCACATTATGCTTAGTGGGGAGACAGCCTGATTTGCAAAGCTTCTTATCTTTCCATTTGTTCTGAAGAAAAACAATGGCCCAACAAGTTAAATGCTAAACTCACTCACTTTCATCTACCACTGCAAAGGCCCAGCAGACTGAATGCTAATTTATGATTACACTGTTAGGTAATGTGCAGGTGTAGGGATGGATTTTTATACCAGAAAAAAATCTAGCTAGAATTTTTAAATGTTTGGAAAGCTTAGACATGTGTAACAGGTCACATTTATCTGTGTGCTCTGATGGAAATTGAATATTGTTTTATATGGATTTCTATTCATTTCTCAAGTATGTTACTAAAACTGTTCCTTGACTGTCAAGGAACAAGTATTTATAATGTGGAAGAATAGTCTGCACATATTATTGTGACTTAATTATTTTATCATATACTTTATTCAAATAAAAACTGAATTGTTATTCATTTTAAATAGTTTTTTCTGTAATATTAGCCCCAATTTTACCGATTGCGGCAAGTATTTGAAAATAAGTGAAAATGACAGGGAAAAATAAGTGAAAATGAAAAATCTTGCTGTGTAAGGTAGTGATTTTGTTCAGTTAAAAAAAACACACACACACACCAAATGCTGGAGAAGCAATCAAGTAGTAAGAAGTGGAGAAGTAGGGATCCTTTAACAAGTGATAAGATTTTACTACATAAAATAGTTTTAGGCTCTGTCCAATTATTTTTTTAAATTTTAATAGACTGCACAGGCTACTGTGCAATAAAATAAATGATTATTTGCAAATCTGCCCTATACCTTCTCCAGTTGAAACTGTTTTAAAGTTCCCAGATGATGGGCTTTCCTCCTATTATTATTGATGTCACAGACCTAATACAGTCATAGTATACAGCAATAGTGTTATCGAAGTAGCTCCAGAAGAACTGTTTTTATTACGGACAAGGGCAATGTAATATGCTTTCCAGCAAAGGCAAGGAAGAAAGACTCTAACAATCTTCAAAAATAGACCAAAAGAAAAAAAAAAAACCTCAACAACTGAAAGGCTTCATGTGTATATGAATTAGGAAAAAATGTGTTTTGAGTTCAACTGAATTAAAATATCACAAAATAAAACAATTCGCTATGTTGTTGATGCTTGACTAGATACAGGGAAAAGTATTAAATGCTTTTAATGCCATTTCCCCTTATTTAACTCGAGGTAGTAAAAATGATTCAAAATAATATCATCATCCCTAAATTAAAAACTACCACATCTTTTGGAACTACAACTCCCAAAAATCCATGTTGGCTGAGAATTCTTAGAATTCTAGCTGCAAAACATTTAGAGGGCTCTTCAGATTGATTTCAAAATATATGTTTATAACTTACAGGTCCCAAACCAGAATTCTTTATTGCTTAATCATGACCAAAATGATAGCATAGGATGAAAGGGGATGGCATAGTTTGCCTTTCCATTTTTATATCCCCACTCCATATTTCCAGGTCTTCTCCCAAAGACTGTAAGTGGGCACAGAGTGGTTGCCAGAGGATACAATTGGACAGAACTTGTAAATCCCATTAAACTCCCCGGGATTTACTTCAAAGCAAACATGCATATGATTAGATTGTAAACCAGTTCTTAATAAACAGGTTAGAAAAGTGATCTCATCAGAATAGCCTAATAATGAATACAATGCAAACAAATTGAGTTTTAAAGCTTAAAATTTGTCAGGATAATTAAAGAATTTTACCCCCAGCGTTTTAACTCTATTATAGAAATTGTATAATTTCTAAGGTATAAATTCTCAGTAATTCATTCTCTTCTGAATTTTTTGAAAAATACACTGAAATTAATGGAACACCAAGATGTAATAAAGCTCTTACAACATCCTCTTTTTTAAAAAAATAGGTTTAACAGCACCTAGTTTTTCTTTATAGCCTCCCAAATGAAGCTTGATCAAAAGGGGAAGAAATTCTTGTTAAAAAAACTAACAAAATATTACAGAACATTTGTTCAGCTTTTTCCTTTTTTATAAAAAAACAAATATTTGTTTTCTGTAATCTTTAAACAGTAGTATCAACATCAGAACATAATAAGCATAATGTCAATTTCGCACCCAAATGGGGGGATATGAATATATATATTCATATATTCGTATTTATTCATTCATTCTCAATCAATATCAAGCATTCATACAAATATTACACCCAGGTCTCCTCCTATGGAAAGAATTGCACACTACCTTCCCAACTCCTACCTGCCATTAACAAATTAATTTCTGCACTTCTGACACAGTTGAATTGGTTACAATCCTACCTGCCTTTATCAAATAAACATTTTGTTGTACTGCTAATGCAGTTGAATTGGTTACAAAAAGACCTTTGTCATTATGCATTGTAAATATACTATTAATTGGCTTCAAACATTAGCTGTTTCCAATCCCTTGTACAAGCACCAACAGCACTTTGGAGGCCACAAAGGAGTTCTTCATTCTGGTGATCCTGTAATTCAACAGTCTGCAGTTACAATTGTTTTGGCAATCCTTGTCCAAACCATGTATAGCACTCCATGCTCTAGTGTCTTCTTTAGTAATCTGAATCTCTGTTCCGTTGGTTGGTTGGTTGGTTTTTAAATGAATAGGCAAGGAAAAGAAGGGGAACATGTTTGTACATTTATGTGTTCACTTGCAGAGGCACATTATCAAGCTGGCAGGTTGTTCAAGTCACTTGCCTGCAAGGAAGAATGAGTCTGGAAAATGGAAGTTCATGTCTGTTTCCTTGTCTTCCGTTTTATAAAAATAGAATTATTGTCTTTGCCCTTTTGGGGTTTTAGAGAAGAATCTGGGCAACATAAGGAGAGTGGGTGCTTGCTACAGCTGCCAATAAAGGGAGGTCACTGGATTCAATCCTACAAGACAAAGAAATATTATCAACAATCACACTGACTTGAAAAATTCTGAAGCTCATTATAGTTTTCTCCTGTAAAAGTACTTCTAGTTAGTTTATTAAAACATAAACAGCTTGTTTATATGAACTGTCAATGTACTTTAAATGTATTACAGTAACCTCTGGATGTTTCTGTAATTAAAGAATGCAAACACTTATTTCATAAATGCATATGACAGGATTGATGGTCACAAGAAGCAATTCCCCCAAGACCAATCTGACAACAGATCTGCTTGGCTAAAGACTTAATTGTTTCAGCTGTCTTGGGAATCAAAAGTGGACGGATGCAATTCTGAACATTTTCAAGCACACAATTTTTGATCACTGGGTTTAAATTTGGAATGCTTTCTTAAAATTAGATATGAATAAATAGGAACCCAAGAAAAAGTAAAGAATAAACTAAGAAAAAATATCCTTTGTATTGGCCTGATTTTATATGCTGCCTACAAATATAGCTTTAAGGACTGGTTTTATAGTAGATTCGTATACTGCGTAAGAACAACATATTGAGATATACCGTACATGCAAACTTTTGTTCTTCCAAAAATTACCCTGTAATTTACCAACAGTCAGCTCTAATTGCTGCCCTCAGATAGACCCCTCTTGCTTAAAGTTATCTTCGTTTCTCACAGACGTTAATAGCTAAGCAGCTGGTGAAACCTATCTTTCCTGCTCCAAGTAGGTTATAATTTAAACTCTGCAACTCAGTACAGATGCTTTCCTAGTAAAAAGTTCAGTGTGAAAGCAAATGAGATCCAAATTGCAGGTCAAGTCAGTAATGCTGTTCTTGACTATGAAACATTTGTTGCAAATAGCCCTACAAGTTGTGTATTCAAAATAAACAAGTAAACAGGACCAAGAATTGGATAGAAAGCATACCCCAGTACTACTCCCAGTTCCTTCACATGAACCCGCATTTGGCCTTTGAGATATTCCGACAACATTTTGCTCTTAAAATACAGCTCCTGCAACCGATCTTCTAGGTGCATGATACACTAGGAACAAATGAAAAAAGAAACAATAACATCACAATATTGGCCGATGAATCTTTATTGTAGGCACATACACATCTGAATATGCTTACATGTTGTAGTCATTATAATCAGTAAAAATATTCGACATTAATAGCATTAATTCTTGATAGTTGTCGAAGTTTGATAGTTAACTTAACCAAAGGTCTTGTCTTCCAAACAAGATTCTTGTACAGCTTTCATTAACTAGGCTTATTAAGTGAGGAAGAACAGGATACAGGAATTTCAGCAACTGGATTCTTACTCATACAGAACTTGAATAATGTCTTAATGTGAAAGCTGACACTGTTTCTCTTAACAAATGTCCTGTGAAGAGCCAAAAATCCGTATCTTTGCAAACCATCTCCTTAATCTTTTTCAGCCTCTGAACATTAGTTTTACATTAGCTTACAGTAGGTTGCAGAGCTTAATATACCCCTACTACTTGGGCTTTTGACAAAAAATAATAATAAAAGAAGACTAATGATAATCTTAAAATAGAAGAAAGATACTCAATGGAAAACTTTCCTGCTTTAAAACTCATCCTGCTACATATCCACAAGTATTTCTGAATTAAAGCCCCCCCCCCCAAAAAAAGTGCAGAGGTAATGGATAATCTCTTCTGATTCAGTTTCATGAAGATAATTTTAACTGATTGTTGACATTATTATCAGTTTTCAAAATAGCCTCTGATTGGATGCATACCATTCTCTTTAAACTTTCAAAAACAAGCATGTTATAGGAAAAGTGAGAGTATATGTGAAAGGCATAGGAAGAAATAATGGAAAAGAGGCAAGCAATGAATAAATATTAAACTGTTGCAAAGTGATTAGTTGTGGCCACTCTGATGGGTTTTGTAACATTTTTTCAGTTATTGGGGTTATAAATTCAAATATGAAAACTAAATAGTCTGTAGTCTGCAATTTCCTGTTTAATCAACATAAGAAACAAAACCCCAGAGTGGGAGCTTTAGATGTACTGATAATTATATTTTTGGACTATAATCTCCATCCACTTCTGCTGTTCTGTTCGGAAACCTCAGTCTTGGGAAACAACCAGAAGTTGAAGAATTGCTAAGTTTGCTGGGAAGTTCCAAACTTTGTAAGAATAAGTAGAGTTCACATAAAAAAATAAATTCAACTGAAGTCAAAGGAACTAAAGACATTTTGATTTTTGGGGGAGAGGGCAAATATAGTAACGTAGCACATGACAGAAACCGCAGGATTCCAATTCACAGTTCAACTGCCCAAGTACTTACAAAATTTGGAGATAAATTATGCTTATAAAGTTGAAGAGTGGAATGAAGCAGATTGGAGACAAGGTTAGAGACTAGTACATCTTTCCCAAGTTTGTTGTCGATGATTCGTCTCTGGCTACTGGCCACTTGCACTGTCCATTTATCAGTATCTGCAATAATGCAGACAGCTTCTGCAATTGGTTCATCCAGAACAGGATGCTAGAAGTCAAACAGATACATGCCATTTAACAAATATGACTTTGGTATTAAAGATATTATAGCCAACAACCAATGGTGTAGGTGTTGTGGTCCACCAGCAGCCTGTGGAGCTGGCAGCAGAGTCAGACAGTGAGGAGGCTGGGGAGGAACATGGGCCAGTCCTGGATTCTGGGGAAGGCTTGGAGGGCTCTGCAATCAGAGGCAGGGAAAGGACCACCTGGGAGGTACATGCTGCCTCTGGAGCCTCCAGAGTCGGACCTCAGCGAGGCAGAGGAACAGGGGGAGCCTGTTCCCAGTGCGCGCATGCGCAGAGCTGCCAGAAGGAAAGAACAGTTAAAACAAAAGGGACGACTCAGGAGTAGGGATTGGAGATGACTGGCCCCTCCCATAAGACTTAAAAGATGAGCAAAGGCACGTGGGTCTTTGCAGGAAGCAACATTGTTAATTATGTGCAGTTTAAAATCTGAAGCTCTGTTTGATTCTGGACTCTGTGTGGCTTTGCCAATTAAGTCTGTGGCAACGTGTTAAGGGAGATAAAGGTGGGTGATTATCAGCCTTATCCCGAAGGACTCTTTACAACTATTTGGGATTCATCTGTGAATGAACAGAATTCACAGCTGTTAAAATAAATCAGGTTTTTGGGACTACTTGTGTATTTTACTGACTCAGGAAGCCTAGGTCAGAACAGTAGGAGAACTTTCACAGTAAACTTGATTTGAGAATGAAAATCTCAAGATAATTTAGAATCAGAGGTGTATCAGCAACAGCAACAGCAAAGATGCAGTGTTTTGGGGAAAGCTGCAATTCTATGAAAGACAGTATATAATTTAATGAAACAAACTCTTAGTATATTCACTGTAATAAAGACACAGGCTATAAGCAACTGCAAAAGTCAGTCTACACATTCAAGACAATTTTGAAGTTCAACAACAGTTCCGGATCTCATTTTTAAGAACAGGTTCACATACAAGCTCTGAAACTTATTTAAAGATCTCTTTCTCTTCCTTTGTACTTTTGTGCAAGAGGGCTTCAATTTACATCAACTAAACTGATGTAGATCAAAGCACCTTAGAATGGTTCTATCTTTTTTTTTTCATTTTGCAAATGAAGTTGTCTAAGGATGTTATCTTCCAATTCATATTGTAAAATTGTAGCCACAAGCCTGCCTTAGGCACAAACACCAGCAGAGGGAGTAAAAGAGAAGCACTTGTAAAATAATGAGTTTGAAGTAGTTCTGAAGCAGATCAAGTGTACCCAATTTGTTTACATTTGAACCACAAAAGCCTAAATGATTAAGGCCCTCAAATCACCAATATTATATCCATTCCCTCTCACAGCCAGTGTTGTGTATGGGAACATCTGTCAGTGTATATTGGGGTCTATATACAGTATATTGTCTCATTACTCTTGGTCATTTTTGATGTTGGAAATTATACAGGTAGTCCTCAACTTATAATAGTTCAAAGTTACAGCAGCACTGAAAAAAGTGACTTGACTGTTTTTTCACACTTATGACCACTGCAACATCCCCATGGTCACATGATCAGAATTCAGATGCTTGGCAACTGACTCATATTTATGACGGTTGCAGTGTCCCAGGGGCATGTGATCACCTTTTGTGACGTTCTGACAAGTAAAGTCAATGGGGAAGCCAGATTCACTTAACAACGATGTCACTAACTTAACAACTGCAGTGATTCACAACAGCTGTGCAAGATAAGTTGTAAAATGGGACAAAATTCATTTAACAAATGTCTCAGTTAGCAAAAGAAATTATGGGGTCAATTGTGGTCATTAAGTCGAAGACTATCTGGAATCTGAGAAAAAAAATATGTTCCTTTTGTTTGAAAATAAATGGAAAACACCCATTTCAAATCACAAGCCAGAAAATGATGACTTATATTTCCTGAGAAATGTTAATCTTTAGGTCACTACTGCACAGGAAGTTGTTGGACAAAAATACAACCAGCTGCTAACCTTACAAAGCTATGGCACATGTAAAGTTAATTTTAAGGTCATATTTAATATGCATGTTCCTGTTCATAATTCATTACTACTTGTCTACATTAGTAACAGCAACACCCTGTTACACTTTTTAGTGCCGGGAACAAGTGGAAAAACTTAAATAATAATTTAAAATATAAATGTTCCCTTTGTGGATCAGTTTATGAATCCTATTAATGTAGAATTCAGTTTAAACAAAGGGCCAACCAGATGCCTCTAAAACCTTCTAAGGAGGACAGGAAGATGAGTTCTTTACCACTAATACCTATTACTCAAACATAAACATTTAATAAATGGTTACATAAATAATATCATTCACTAAATAGTGAATGAAATAAGATTAGCCACAAATTTGAGAATTAAATGTGACCTCAAGGAAGAGAACATCTAAAGATCCTTAGCCAAAGGTTCTTGGCCTATATTGAACAAGTCTTTGTTCAATATAGGCTATATTGTTCTTTTTTCTATGAAATGATAACAATCTTTTCTGAATGAGATCATGACTTTTTTTTTTTTGAAAAAACTCCATGCCTGCTCTAGCAAGGCTTCAGAAATATTTCTTTTTGTTGGCTTTTGAGATATATTTCATCCGTTGAATATAGTTTAAATTACCTGCACAGCATGCGACAAATCTGACATCAAACAGTGTCTCAGTTTCTCATCATTTCCTAGTCCTTGCAAAACAAAGTCAGGTACGTAAGATGGACAGTAGCCACCTAGCAAGGACCTTCCAAAATTGGCAATACTGGGCTGGACAGAGTTCACTTCAATTAATTTTGACCTGAAAAAAAGGTATAACATGGGCATATATACTATAACTAGCACTGATTTCTCTCCACTTCACCGAACAATGGGCAACTATTGCATCAACGCCACCAACATTTCACTGATTTCAGTGGGACTTACACACATATAAGCTCCTATGCAGCTTGTGTTTGCTATACTATATCCTCTAGGTACAATAAGGATCCTAGGACCCACCTTGCCTGGAAAAACACCTGGAAAATCTTTATCATTTTTATGCACAGTTATGATTATTACATCAGCATGACTGTGTTTCCTTGAACATAGCCAAATTTTAAATTACTGCCTGTAAAATTAGACATATTCTAACTATCTACCAATGAATTCGCCAACATGTAACATTCTTATTCTAGAATGTGTTTTTATTCTTATTTTAACATGTTTTGTTTTCAACTGACCATAATAAAGTCTGTCTATCATGTATAAGGATATGATCAATTTTAGTGCAAATTGGGTCATCTTCACTGTGGCTCAAGGTTAGAATATGGATTAAAGAAACTTCTAGTTGGATCCTAGAATAGACATGAAGAAACTATATAAACCTGGTTAATAATAGTCATAATATGTTTTTAAACAATTGTCTTCCTTTAAATAACCTATCCTATATTAGGGTTATACTCCGCGAAGTGCGAAAGGTCATTAGAGACTCTTAAATTGCAGCTTCAGTGAGATAAGTATCATTTGCATTACTGCATTTCTTAAAGTAATGTCAAGAAAGAAACCCAGTTAAAATAATTAAATACATAGCATTTTCTTCATAGAATATGTGTTTAACCCTTACACACATACATCTACAAGTCTGGCTATTACCTTCAAAACCACTATTTGGGAGGAATGTAGTAAATCACTGGGCAGGGAAGAGGGAATGGCGTTGAAGAAAAGAAGGAAGAGTCACTACCAAGACAACGGTCAGATAAAAGAGGGTCGAATCCAAGGCAGATAGTAACCTGAGAAGACATCTCAGACAAAACCCTCCCTAGTTCTCACAAAGAAAAAGGAAAGGAGGGTGGGGGGCAGCACATTCAGATTTGCAAGATTCTGTTATTATTACCTATTCAATAAAAATATTTGCCTACAAGACGTTGGTTTCCTCATTTGGTCTACTCTGAAGGGCTGACAAGCATCCAGATTTGAGAAAATGTACATTGCTACAAGAAATACTACCTACCCAGGGAATGGTATGTCCTCTTCTTCTGTCCATTCTTCTTGCTCTGCCCCATAATAATTGCTGCTTGTCCTTGCAGTATCATGAGCTGCATCCTCACTTTCACTGTCACCAAGAGCACTATCAGAACTCTCATTCCTTGGAATGTCCCAATCCACACCTGGATCAGATTTTTTTTCTAAATTCTCTTTTTCCCCATGGGGGATAAATATGGAGAGATTTTCTCTTTGGTCCTGCTCTGCAAAACAGTTTTTACAAGTCTCTTGACGAACAGATTCCATAAACTTACAAAATTCACTAGGGGATTTGTTATTCTTTGTACTCAAAGTTTTGAGTGGAAATTCTAAGCTACTACTAGAGTCTAGAATGTCTCTTGCTGTTTCCACTGGAATATCATCTATAGTCCTGGTTACAACAGAACCTTCTTCAGTAAAATATTCGGTAAGCAAATTTGCACTTTCCGCTCCATAAGGACTCCAATTCTGGACCTCAATAGTAACCTGAGGGAACTTTTCAGGCACATTCTGATCTCTTTTTTGGTCCTCAAGGGTTTGTTTTTCACAGTTCTGCTCAGCCGTTGTTCCTTCTTCGATCTCCATATGGCTGCTGTGCCTGGACATTTGTTCTTCAGCCACTTGACTTCGCACCTCAATATCTGAATCAGGGGACATAGAATCTCCAATGAGGAAAGTCACCTTTGTTTGAACTTCAGCCGCACTACAAGGAATTGCATGAGATGACGTTTTATCAGGCGGTTTCTTCTCTACCATTGTACTTGTTGATCTCAACAGTTCAACAGGCTGATTGTCAGAATCCATCAATTCTGTATTCTGCCATAATCCACCAGTTGGTTCTAAACTGGACTCTGGCAACACACACATTTCCACAGATGCTGATCCTGTGAACACTACTCTTTCTAACTTTATTCCTGCACAAGGCATTGATGCTTCTTTGCATTTAACTTCAACAGACTTTTCTTGAACATTAGAAGGCTCCACGCTGCTTTCACATGAAGCAGCTTTATCCATCTTTAGGCCATTCTGTGAATCTTCTTTCTCCAGTCCTGAAACAGTATCTGCTTTTTGATTAGGATTAATAGGGCATTTGCAATATTTACAACTGCAGTCAGAAGTTCTCACTTCTTCAGACTCTTGAAAGGATAGATTGCTTCTGTTCTTGTGCATTGTGACGAGCACATATTCAGATTCCTCCACCTCCCCTTTTGCTAGTGTTGTGGTGATGACTGTACCAGGCATTACTATGGCTTCATCCTCACCATTTTCCAAAAGATGAGTCTCTTGCAACTCCGAGCATCTTATGAAATAAGTAAGGAAATAAAGTAAACGTTGCACAAGATCTTGCCTTTTGCCAACCACAACTGTTTTTGATAGTCTCACAGGTGATCCAATGGCTCCGTACAGATCTCCTGTGAAACAGAATATAAAAGCAGTATGTTGTTATTTTCAGTATGCAACAGAATAATTGAATTATAGTGGAGATCTTCTGTATAGACTAAGAGTGGACAATCTTTTTCAGCTCTAAGCCAAATTGGTACAGGAAACACAAATTTGCATACACACACCTTGTCTATCTCACAATCGTAAACTTGTTGTTAAGGGGCACTGTCACTATGAAATTTATGAGAAGGCAGAGTATCTTTCTATTTCTCAACACTTAGAACAGAAATAACCATCTGGAGAAGAACCACTGTGAAAGAGAAAAAAAGCAACATGGCTTTCCTATCATGAATTTTACAATGCAATTAAAAGAGAGAGAGAAAAAAAAAAAGAATGCCCACCAAACCAAACTCTAGGGCTGGGCAAATCATTTAAAGTTGCTCCTTGAAGCCTGATATAACATTTCTGAGATTATTCAGAAATGTCTGGACATGCATTAAAAAATTGATTGATGGAGGGTACCTCTCAGAAGAGTTTGCAGAGAATCCTGGTTGCATTGGTTTGTTCTATCTCAAATTGTCACTATTAGATCACTCTGTTCTACTTCTATGATTATAGCCAAATACTGTTCCATAGTAAGTACAATGTGTCATAACTTCTCTTCAAACATCTTTTAGACATTCTCTGTTTGGAACTATTTCAGATGCAGCTGTTTATCTGGTTACTCCTCTATAAGAATGTACTGTGGCCTTACTGTCAATTGATTCTTACTCCTGTCTTTTTTAGTTCATTTTGACCATCGCTACAGATATGGCCTGGGCATAATAAAAGCAAACAAACAGCAAACTTGCAGCTTGAAATTTTGTATATAAAAATCCCACAGAACGTGATTTGCTTAATGCATAACAATGCCCAATCCATTAGGATCAGCTGGATAAAATTCCAGAGTTTTGCACTTCAGAATTCATAATTTATCATAATGCTATTTCTGAATAAATATGCATAGAATCAGACTGTAAGAAACTTGACTAACAAACTTGGAAATACAGGTAGTCCTTGAGTTGCAATAGTTCATTTAGTGACCATTTGAAGTTACAATGGCACTGAAAAAAGTAACTTATGACTGTTTTTCACACTTATGATCATTGCATCATTTCCATGGTCATGTGATTTACATTCGGATGCTTGACAATTGACTAACAATTATGATGGTTGCAGTGTTCCAGGGTCATGTGATCTCCTTTTGCAACCTTCTAACAAGCAAAGTCAATGGGGAATCCAGATTCATTCAACAACCGTTTTACTAACTTAACAACTGCAGTGATTCACTTAACAAATGTGGCAAGAAAAGTCATAAACTTCTAATACATCTGTTTTAGCAATCAAGAATTAAACAGCTTAGTGAAAGGGTATTTTGTTCATGGAAGAAATATACTGAGGTAGTTTAAAACATACCTAATTGTGCCCACAGTGGATTGTATGGGTGACTCTTTGCCAACATGTCCACTGTCTGTGAGGAATGCTTCTCTAGAAATATTCGAATTGGTGGCTGGCCATTTGGCATGACAGTTGGAACCCAAGCCAGATGGTTTGTCAAAACTGCAGTTAGAAGAGCAGGTAAAAATCTGGATGGGAAAAAAGGCATATACTTTAGAAACTGAAGAATTAAAGAACTGTACAGGATTTTGGATGAATTTACTTCTATTAAAGGAAGCCTGTAATTCACAATGTCCCTTATGTAAGAGAGAATTCAATTAACATTTCCAGATCAGGGAACAGAGTCTAAGGTATTTCCAAAACTCTGACGTGGTATCACTTTGTCATTTCTGTTTCAAAAACAGTACATCGGGGAACAGAATGCAGATGTTTTGTTCTACTTACACATGGAGTTTCTGAATTGGAACCATTAAATGCAAACTATTTGGATCTTTTTTTAATTCTACAATGTCAGATTTTTGTAAGAAACCAAAATGTGTAATGCTAATAACTTTTAAAGGCAACTAGAATTTCAAATGTACTCTCCCCCCCCCCTCACTTTTCTGGAAGAGAAGAGGCATTAGAACTTTAAAAGGACTTTTGGCTTGGCCTAGATCACATTGTGCCCTCAAGAAGCACAAGAGGATCTTCAGTCAGTCACCTCTTGACTGGATTATTGTTGTTAGAGTAATGAAACAAAAGAGTCATAACTGTCATCCAACGATGAAAGAATAATATAAACTTGCTGCAGTTCAGTAAACACAAGGTCTTTCTCATGTAGCTCCTGGAAAAGCCCTGTCATGGAGTCCAGGTGAGCCATCATGTCTCCTCCTTTCTGAAGATGTAAGCGAAATAATTTCCGTGTCAGGTAGATATGGACACCCACAGAGTCACGAACGTAGAGCTTCTTTAGCTTTGTCCAACACCTCGCAGCAGACTCTTCGCCCCGGAAATGGACAAGTTGCTGGTCTCCCAGTGTCAGGCCAATGATGCATAAAGCACGCTCGTTGTCCCTGTGAAACTTCGCTATCTTTTTGGCATCTTCTTCGTCAGCAGCATTCAATGCAGTTATGTCCGGTGGATTATTAACCATGTCCCACAGTCCTTCTTTTCGCAAAAGTAGACAGCATTTTGTGGACCAGGTAATATAGTTTGTACCATCCAACCGGGTTATGGTAGAATAACTTGTACCTTGCTCAAAAGCCATCATCTTGACTACTACACCCACTGCCTGCACTTCTCACTTCCGCAAAAACAAATTAAAGAGCCCTAGAACGTTCTGGGCCCATAACCAATGTTAGGGTGTGTGTAAAAAGTATTTGTTGCTTGTGCAACGAGCAGAGCAGAAACACACAGGGAAGGAGATAAACGTGCAGCTCGTGTGAGAAAAATACTTTATATACAAGATAATAAGCAGTCTCGGTGTAGGTAAAACAGTCCAAGGTCATAAACAGTAATATCAGTCCAGTAAGTATCTTCCCTTACCAAAGCAAAAACTGACTTTAGTAACTCTCGGTATACAGTACCATATAACAATCCAGTCTAACACCAATCAGCAGAAAGACGCAGGAAGCAACAGGAACGATCAGGAGCAAAGAACGCTTCTCTGCGCTGCTTATTTATGCACTGTAGCCTAATTACAGGGTTCAGCAAACCCTGATTACGTGGCTCAGTTGTTTCTTAAAGAAACAGATATATTGCCTGACCAACAAGTTAGGAGTAAGCTACAAGCTGAACCTAACAATTGTAACATCCTTGCTGCTTCTCAAGATGCACTGGTTGACAGCTGGTTTACAGATGCAATTCAAGATTCTAATTATTCCTTCTAAAATCTTGCATGGGCCTGATTATGTGAGGAACTGCCTCTATCCATATGTCTCCTGGTCTAGTGGTGAAATCTAAAATTGTTACTACCGGTTCTGTGGGTGTGGCTTGGGGAGGTAATGTGACTGGGTGGGCGTGGCCAATTTTTTTTTACTTTTAAAACCATTGTTTCTACAACCTCTTCGGCGAAGAGGTTGTAAAAAAATGCTTTCAAAAGGCTCTGACGATCCCAGCTGAGTTGCCTGATCGGCAGAGGCTTTTTTAAAAGCCTTTGAAGATCCCAGCTGAGCCGTGCAATCATCAGAGGCTTTTTTTTTTTACTTTTAAAAGCATTTTTTCGGCCGAAGAGGTTGTAGAAAAAATGTTTTTAAAAGTTAAAAAAAAGCCTCTGATGATTGTGCGGCTCAGCTGGGCATGGGGAGCAGGGACAGGGATTTTTGCTACCAGTTCTCCGAACTACCCGCCTCCATCGCTACCAGATTGGGCAATCCGGTCCAAACCGGGAGCATTTCACCCCTGTCCTGGTCCCATTAATTAAACAGTGACATCTTGGGGAACCTCAGAAGCATCCCTTCTCAGTGATGTCCTATAGAATGATATCCACCATCATCCTGAGATTTGAACTGCTCCCACCTTTTTTATTTTCCAGAAATTGCTAAAGATGTGGTTGTTTTCCCACATCTTGGTTTAAGATTATGCTTGTTTTGCTGTTTGGTTCCTTGGGTTTTGTCCCTGGCCAGTTGTCTTCTTGTTTCTTGATCTTAATTTTTTATCAGTAAGCCACTTAAAGAGTTGCCAGGGATTCAGGCGGCTTCAAAATAGAATTAATAAGTAAATAAATAAATAAATAGATAGTATTCTTAAAGAAGCTTAGAAATCTGGATACAATATACCATGGAATTGCATCAGTTCAACTGTCTGCCCTTTGAGTAAGGCAAATTCAAGAAACATAGAAGCAGGAATTTCAGGAATCTTCTTTATTGCTGGAGGGTAAAATAATGAAATCTTAAAAGTCTATCAAGATGGATTTTCTCTATGCCCCACCTTACATCAAACAAAATCATAGCTTTTATTTAGCTATGTTAAAATTATAGCATAGTTTATTTTGATTTCCTTCCTTGTGGTTTTCTCTTTCTCATGCTGAATTTTTTTTTTAAAGTTCCCCCTTAACGGTTTGTTCTTTTCTTCACCATTCCCAAGGGCAAGTCTACATTCCTTCCCCCCCAGTTAAGAAAATGTAGTTAACATATGATATTGGGCAGCTGGTAGCTTTCCAGCATCTGGTTACTGAGCACTTTGGAAATTATATGGTTTGGCAGTTCATCTTAAGTTTTCCTTCCTGTTTATGCAAATCTGTATTCTTTCAGTCAGCCATCAGGTCTCATTGGCTAAAATCTTTTACAGCAACATTAACTTTTTTTTTTTTAGAAACTGAATTGAACCATGACTTAAAGACGCTGAAAAAAGACTTAAAATATTTACGAGTTGTGTTTTCAAGTTATTGTTGGCTATCAGGGTTATATAGTAGTATTGATACTAAGCAACTGTATTCTGTTTCATTTTTGGTTGTTTTAATGATAGTTTTTGGTTTAGAATTGAAAATTATGCTACACTTAATAAAGATTTAAAATGTTAATTCAGCAGTTTAACTTTGGCTTCAAAGAGAAAATTGAAATTAGTTACCAATTGAGGTAATTTTCTTTTAGGTTTCTACCAGTAGTGGGTTTCAATTTCGGTCGCTACCGGTTTGCTCATGGGCACATGCGTGCTCATGCATGCACGCGATGCTTCTGCACAGAAACGTCTGGGTGGGTGGAGCCTTCTGCCACCACCGCTACCGATTTGCCCAATCTGGGGCAAACGGGTAGCAACCCACCACTGCTTTCTACCCTTCACTGTCACTTGAGGGTACATTTTTAGATCCTGATAAATAGCATCCTTTATGGGTTTGAGGCATTTTTATGGGAAAAAAGGACACTGTTATGCATGTAATTCTTAATAAACTGCTACAGGATTTAAAAAGAAAAAAAAGAGAGAATATAGGAATGATTTACTGGTTCCTGGAAGCTTGTTCCATTAGGAAAGTAAATTCCTTCATAAAGTGATGGCAGAGTTGGTTCTTCTCGGGCATCCCCGACATCATTGTAAGCCAAACTGGTTCTGTAATCCGTGGCATAGTATAGAGATTGCAAATTGTTGTTCTAAATGGCAAAAAAAGGCAAGATTAAGGTTACCAACATAAATGTTACATCACATGGCTCAAAGAGGCATTTTGTATGGGGGCAAACAAACTGTCATTTTTTTAAAGCCCCAGTCCCAATAAGCCTCACCTCCCTGCTTTCAGCATCTCCTGCATACTGAGGATACTAAAGCACCCCATTCAACCTTAGAACCGCCTCTTCCAGCCAACTTTATATCTCCAAGTACTTCTCTGATATTTCTGTCTAGATGCCTCATTGTCAGCTCAAGCTCAGTCAAAGACTGAACTTCTCATCTTTCTCTCCTCTACTCATTCCATCTCCTTATCCACGTCTTTCAATTTGCCACTTATATTTAGTTGAATGATGGCCAGATAGCATTACTTCAAAGTAATTTATATTAAGATTTTTTTTCTTTTTTTAAGTATAAGCCTTTTAAGAGCTCTCTTCAGACCTAAGCAACTTATAACCATTTACTGTAGAACATCTTCCTTTTCAAGAATCTAAATGAAGTTATTTAAAATGCGTTAAAATATGTTAATCATCTATAACCACATTAAATATAAAACATGAACACTGTAACTACATTAATCAATTAAACATGTACGAGTGCATTGAAGCACAAATATATTATTAGTAGCATTTAATGTGACTTTCTATATAATGCCACGATGAAGTGATAATTTTTGTCTTTATGCTGAGTATTTTTGTAAGTGGTCACATATGAAAAATGGATCAAATGAGATTCAAAGCAAGCGAGAAAGGAAAATAAGTTTCTTCTAGAAAATTTCAGCTTATGCAATATATGGAGAATGATACCTTCAAAGAAGACACGGGACAAGGTTTCTCAAACAAGAGAACGTCCCTATGTAAACTAAATGAAACAATAGCGTGCCAACAGAAAGATACAATGATGTAGAGTATGAGGAAAGAGAAAAAAAGTTATAAAAATGTATAGATTTAAAACAAGATACAGTGCATGGTAGACATCCCAATACAATTATTGTAGAATCCAGTCCTATCTTGACTACATAGTCTCAGAGTTGGATAAATATGCACAGTTATGTAATTACACAAGTGAGTAGAGTTTTTCATTCGCAAAGTTTTTCTTTACACAAATTGTAAAGCTGAATTTCAACACGTTCTGAGATTTGGGATAAAAAAAAAGAATAAGTAACACTGGAGAAATTCTAAAGATCTTCTTTATAATAACATGACTGCTCATCTTGAAAAAACAACCCTACTAAACTTCTACTTGTTCTAATTGACTCAATAGATATTTTCTTTGTATTATTATGTAGTTATTGGTTCAACTTAACAAGTTTTTGTCTATTGTTGTGTCTTATTTAGGCAGTAAACAAATACAATTTACACACAGTATCAAATGCTGTCAGTAAATCTAAAAGCTACAAACAAGTTTAGAAGTGCCTTCAATATTTCATTATCATCATTATCATAAGATTCATCATTTCTGCAATGTTTATCAATATTACATTTCGACTTGTTTTTCATGGCCGTGTTAGTTGGAAACACAGGGAGTTGAAGTCCAACATATCTGCAGAGCACTAAGCTAAAGGAAAGGTACTCTACTGTGATTAAATTAATTTACTGATCATTAAACTAACTGCTTATTCTTTTCCTGTTCACCTTATGTATTTTCCTTTCCTGTTTCCTTTTTTTTCTGTTGCACCTATTTTCAACATGTTTCTCACCTGGGGCAGGGTTGTCATATTTAGAAAACTTTGTGTAAATAAATCAATAAAAACAACTTTTCTGTTTAACCAATTCGTGTAAAATGAAAGCAATGCATAGAAGGATAGGAAATCACTTATTCTGCAGACAAGAAGATATTGTTTGAAAATCTACAAATCCAAGGGGAAAAAAGAACCCCAAGAACGGAATACCTTTAGCATCGTTACTGTTCCATACTTTTAAAATCACACCATCTTTCAAGCTTTATTTACTTCATTTTCCCGGTTACTACTACAATGCAGTTTAAAAAATGCCACAGTGGCCTGTTTGAAGGTCCCTTGCCAAATACTAATGCAGTTTTCCATCATCCTTAATTATTTCTGTAACGGTGTGTGTGGGTTCCATGAGCTCTATACTATCCAACCTGGAATTCTTTAAATGACAAGCTAAGAGTTTCTCACAGAGAAAAGAGACTACAACAGAGCCTAGCAAAACTGGTCAATTATTAACTACAGGTAGTCCTCGACTTACAACAGTTCATATGTATGACTGTAACTTTGTTGCTTGTATCCTTACGATTTATATTGATATTGTTTCCTGATTGCTTATTTGTACCCTATGACTATCATTAAGTTTTGTACCTTATGATTCTTGATGAACGTATCTTTTCTTTTATGTACACTGAGAGCGAATGCACCAAGACAAATTCCTTGTGTGTCCAATCACACTTGGCCAATAAAGAATTCTATTCTATTCTATTCTATTATTTAGTGACTGTTCAAAGTTACAAAAGCACTGAAAAAAGTGACCTAGGGCCATTTTTCACACTTACAAGCGTTGCAGCATCCCCATGATCATATAATCAAAATTCAGACTGTTGGCAACTGTTGTAGTGTCCTGGGATCATGTGATCACCTTTTGTGACCTTTCTGACAAGCAAAGTCAATCGCTAAACAAAATTCATGTAACCGTGCTACTAACTTAACAACTGCAATGATTCACTTAATAACCGTCATAAGAAAAGTCGTAAAATGGGGGAGACCTCACTTAACAAATGTCTTGCTTAGCAACATAAATTTTGGTTCAATTGTGGTCGTTAAGTCGAGGACTACCTCTATTGATAATATCAATGTGATTCAAACTAAGCCCCTGTAAAACAGAATTAATATTAGCAACTCTAAAAGGTCCTGGAGATTATGAAAGTTTGGAAGACATAAAGAAACTGTTCATCATTAGAAGGTGTCCTCCAAAACAGATTGATAAAGGCTAATATAGGTAGTCCTCAACTTACAACCATTCATTTAGTGGCCGTTTGAAGTTACAATGGCACTGAAAAATGTGACTTATGACCGTGTTTCATACGTATGACCGTTGCAACATCCATACAGTCACATGATGAGAATTCAGACGCTTGGCAGTTGACTCATATTTTTGACAGTTGCAGTGTCCTGGGTTCAAGTGATCAACTTTTTGCAACTTTCTGACAAGCAAAAGTCAATGGGGAAGCCAGATTCACTTAACAACTGCATTACTAGCTTTAACAACTGCAACAATTCACTTAACAACAGTGGTAAAAAAGGTCATAAAAGATAAGAAAGGTCATAAAATAGGGCAACTGTTTAACAACTGTTTCACTTAGCAACAGAGCTCAAATTTTGAGCTCACTTGTGGCCGTGAGTCGAGGATTACGTGTATAGAAGGCTATTCTGAAGTATTTTTTCTATGAAGTACAATATTGCTTGCTCTTTCATTACCAAAGACTCAGAATCAGAGAATTCTGGGAGTTGGAAGTCCACATACCCTCCTGAGACCAAGGCTGAGAAACACAGACTCACAGTTAAACATAAAAATTGGAAGAAAACTACAGTTTTCTCCAGGTGACTTTCATTCCTTTGGCTTTCCTTGGCCAAATCTGCCCAGATCTGCCATCCATCCGTCAGAATTCCCACCACCACCACCACCAAAACAACAACATGAAAAAACCCATGCTTGAAATGGAAGGCGTAACTTGCATAACAAAAAAAACAAAAAAAAATCACCCCATTTTGCAAAGCTGAGGTGCAATTCAAAGTTTTCAAACCAGCCTCCTGGGTCCCATTTCAGCATATTCAACCCCCCCCCACCTCACCCCACCCAAAGCAAGCTTTCAGAAAGCTACCTCAGTTTGACTAGTCCATAGGTACTTCGAGGGCGGGAGAGAAACAGGAGGAGGAAGCAAGAGTTTCTGTTTTAAGCCAGAGATATTAAACGATTTGTTTTCGTTGAAAGGCTAGCTCCAGTCTTGTGACTCCTTATTTACTATTCTGGTAACTGTGGCTGCATCTGCAACTGATAGTGTTTCCTCAGAGAGATCAGATTCCACTGGCCGCTCGCCAGCAGGCATGTGACTGCAGCGAAGGGAACCCTCCGTGCCAGATATAGAAGTAATTTGCACAAAACACTAGGCAGAGGATTAACTGGCCAAGGGCGGGTGGACAGCCTGCCTTGCATTTTCTCCCTGGTTCTCTCTCTGAGGATAAGCAAGTGGCAGGCATCTATTCCTTCCCTCCTCAAAGAAGCATCACAGGGCACAGCCAGAGATTATGTAAGGCCCAAAGCACATCACAGACTGTTTCAGTTTTTCCCTCACATTTACATCTTAAGAGTCTCTAGGAAATCTCTTTGCCTCTTTTCTTTCTGAGGAAGACCTAATCAAGTCAACGTGGCCACTACTCAGAAAAGAGAGTGGGTGGGGTGAGGACTCGGTCACCGCTGGAAAAAGGAAGCTATGCACACCCAAGAAGAGGAACTGGGATGAAAGGACACAGGCTACTTGTAGAAATACATATACATATATCTACAAGTCTAAGCCTACCTATAGTTAATGGGGGTGACTTGTAGGGCAATTTAGTCACTTGTTCAGGCATTGATTAGTGGAAAGCAAAGTCAAGGCCCTTAAAGCTTTTTCTTTTGGTTCCTCAGGACTATATCAGTTTTAGACCAGACAGAAGCTGT
Source organism: Arizona elegans (assembly GCA_022577455.1). Classification (NCBI taxonomy): domain Eukaryota; kingdom Metazoa; phylum Chordata; class Lepidosauria; order Squamata; family Colubridae; genus Arizona; species Arizona elegans. The sequence goes on along the minus strand of JAKOOJ010000003.1, from coordinate 81,824,256 downwards.
TCCCCACTTCAACTATTATGATAATTATAATTATTGTATAATTAAAATAAGTAGGGTGGAGGCATCCATTCATATAACACAATATTTGGAAACAAGGCCACATGCTTGTCACACTGCTCAATACACACACAGAGACACACATAGATACACACACACACACACATACACACACACATGTATCACACCATGCAGACTGCGGTATAATATGGATATTCACAATCCAGCTGAGCTGATTTTTATAGAGAAAATCCTCTCAGAAGATAAAGCTCAGAGCTTATGTCTGTGCTCTGCTTAAAAGCTCCGGTACTCCCGACCTTTCCCACAGTTGATAGGTCAAAATCTCCTCATTATGAAGGAAATGGGAATGGGGTTATAGCAGGGTATTTGCATTTCTACTCTGGATTTGTCAAAAATTGTGGTTTTAACCAGGGGTGAATTCCAGCAAATTCTAACAGGTTCTGGAGAACCGGTAGCAGAAATTTTGAGTAGTTCAGAGAACCGGCAAATACCACCTCTGGCTGGCCCCAGAATGGGGTGGTGCCAAGCCCACCAAGCCACGCTCACAGAACCGGTAGGGAAAAATTTTGCATTTCATCCCTGATTTTAACTCAGTATCCCAACTCAGACTCTTCTGGATGTATTGGGAGATAATTTCCATCATCCCAGATATCGTGGTCAAGAATATTTAGGGACTGGGATAGCAACAGTTAAATCATCTAGCAAGAAAGGGACAAGATTGGGGAACATTACTTTAAACTTGACCACATTCAAATTGAATAAAAAGAGATTAATATCATGTAGTTCTTAGCATACTAATTTACTTATCTCCAATTTAGTATCTAATTAGTTGAAAATTCTGCAACTTGCAGTCATAACACAAATATACAAAGTTAGGGAAGACTATTTTAGGCAATAATTTATAAAGGAGGAAAACAGGCCTAAATTAGGTACTTAGGCAAGTCAGGTTTTGGAGGAAGGAACACTACTTATGTCCCTTTTAGAATACCCCCTTAAGTTTTTGGTGATGGAGATCTACCAACTTTGCAGACTTCTCCACAGATGATACAAGAGTAAAAAGCTGCCTGTTTAATGAAGGCCAACCATTTTGAACTTGGAAAAGCCAAAGTGCTGTTAATAACCCGATTTGTTTTGTGTTTATTTTTTCCACTTGTTCTGATCTTAGCCCAAAAGCTGAAAATTTTACTTTGGAAAGGAGTAATTAAATTCATAATATATTGAAGTGTGCACTGGAAAGTATTTCTTGGGTGTGGGGAATTGGCACTAAAAAATGCACAGGCACTTTGTAAATTAAAGAAGAGGTCATGATGCACAACTTGTTTTTTAATGTAAAGATTCTCAAGAGAGTAGTGGGCCATGTTTTAAAACATTGTGCACACTGGCTTTCAAAGCTCATGATATGTTTCCCATTTGCAATATTTCTTCTTTTTTCTGCATATTTTCCTCTCCCCATATGGTTATTATTTAAAAATGTACGGTAATAGCCACTGAACACACATGCCAGCAAAATTATTGTATGGCCTCTTGAGTGCTGGTGGCTTAAAGCCTGGATGAACTCATCTTTGATGGGCCTCTCAGTGACTGATTTAAATTTTGAAACTTGTTTCCTCCCTGTTATGTTTCGATGACAAAAGCTCCTTTGCTGTTTCTTTAGCATTTGAAACACCAAATGCATTTGAAACACCAAAAGCCAACCTTTTTCAGATTTTTGTCAGCAATTCCAATGAATCATCCCCACCCACCAATTTGCCTCAAACCTGATAGAAACATTCATATGCTAAAAATAAAACTTTATATAAGGCTGGTTTCCTTAAAAAACCAGCTTCTTTTGAAAGCAAGACAGACTCACACCAGCTGACAACTCCTTCCCCTCTGCCAGCATATTCAAATAAACAAGACAAAAATTTTCTTTTTTAAAATATATATAATTGGTGAAGAAGAGAAAAGTAAGAATGATGCAATGTTATGACAGCAGTAAAAACAGGATTCCTTATATTAGAACTCTTGGCATCCTAGTTCTTATTTTTACATTTTTTCAAGCAATTCTGTAACTTGTGGTAAGTAGAAATAAGATTATAAGACACTCACTTGTGGAATTTATCAAAAGCCTATACCTTCCACAAAGAACATTCCTCTCAGGTCCCCACAAGAGATGAACTGCTCTGGAAGCAACCAGCAATGCTATCTTGAAGCATTCTTGCACTTGTACAGGTTGTCCTCGACTTACAACAGTTCTTTAGGGACCGTTCAAAGTTACAACGGCACTGAAAAACGTGACTTATGACCATTTTTCACACTAATGACCACTGCAGCATCCGCAGGGTCATGTGATCAAAATTCAGATGCTTGGCAATGGGTTATTTATGACTGTTGCTGTGTCCCAGGGTCATGTGGTCCCCTTTTGCAACCTTCTGACCAGCAAAGTCAATGGGGAAGCCAGATTCACTTAACAACCGGATCACTAATTTATTAACTACAGTGGTTCACTTAACAACAGTGGCAAGAAAAGCCGTAAAATGGGGCAAAACTCACTTAACAAACATCTCATTTAACAACAGAGATTCTGGGCTCAATTGTGGTCGTAAGTTGTGGACTACCTGTATAAGAACATCTATACACATAAATGAATGGGCATCATTATCTGCTGGTTCATTTGTTAATAAATGGTTGGGCAACTTGCAGGTCTACAGCCATTGGCAACCATTTTGGTCCTTTTCATAGCATCCCACTCTGCATTTGATGAAAACATCAATGTTAGCTCCCCATCATGTGGAAACAGAAAAATACTAGTTTAAGTCCTGATATAATTTATAAAAGAGGAAAACAGGCCTAAATTAGGTATTTAGGCAAGGCAGGTTTCAGAGAAAGAAACAGTACTTATGTCCCAATTTATAGCTCCCCATCATGTGGAAACAGAAAAATACTAGTTTAAGTCCTGATACAAGCTTGATAGGTTTTTTTTTAAAGAAACAAAGAAAACGTTGTATGCCTTGGCATGCTGACTCTTTAGAACGAAAAAAAAGATTGGAAAGTGAATTAGCTACTCTACTACTAATATAAATACTTGATAAACTGTGCAGTTTGCAGAACTCCAAAATTCCCACTAGATCATCAAACACTCTGGCAACAGTAGCTCTTCTACACATTAACGTGATTAGTTAAACAGTAAAATAACTCAGAGGTAGTTTCATCTCTATAATATTTTGGTTTCTATGCAGCCAGCTCTGCTGCTGTAGAATATTTGCTGTACTTCAGAACTCTGGGCACACTACTGGCAAAGCACTTCTCTATTTTCCTCCCTCCCAACCAATTACATAATCAACATGTCATGTGCTTAAAGATTTAGTCAACAAATGTCTCAATTATATACAATACAGAGGATTGTTTTTTTTTTCTTTTTGAAATGTTTTCACTTCAGTTGCTCTTTCACTTCAGTAGCAAGCCATCCCTTTTTATTTAATATTCTCCATGAAGGTAAAAGGAGCGAGCAATTGCAAAAATCAGTCCCTAAACACAAGCCCAAAGCAAGCCCAATCAAAGATCAAATGAGAAATGTTCCTTCTAGAGATAAACAAAGGAGGAGTTAGCAATTCCAAGCCAAATTGGAACTGCAGAGAAATCCTACAGTACTGGAGTGCTGCTTGTTCTGTATATGTCTGCATGGTAGCAGAACTAATAATATTAAAAAAAATACAATGCAACAGTACAAGTAAACATCTTCTCTCTTTCAAAACCTCCTGAAGTCCATTCCTGATACAATGTGCTGCAGTTTACAGATACTTGCAGATTTATTCATGTTAAGCAGACTTTTAGGGGAAGAATGCCAGACCCCTTTAACATGAACACTGCCACTAACAGCAATTCCCTAAAGACGTCATCCTTTCCTTGTAGCCATCAGCAACAATTTCATACTAGAGGATAAAAAGAAGGCTAGGAAGGCAGTATAATACAGCACAAGGGGAAGTAATTTTCCCACTGAAGCAGAAACATTCAGCCATTAGCACGTGTTTCCCTCCCCAATTCTGATGGGTTTCTTGTTGCATCTGCTTTTGCAGTGAAGAAGAAAAACCCAAAAACAGAATGTGGGGAGCACACTAAAACTACAATTCCAATCACTTCTACACAATGTCAAGACACTGTGGCACTTTGGCTTCGGGAAGAAAGAATGAACTATCTCAGATGTCAGCAGGCAGAACAAAAGGGAAATTCTTGGCAGTGGGATCCTGCCAGCCTTGTATTCTAGAGAAAACTGGTCTTCAGAATTTCCTCTGTAGCATCAGCTGGGCTGAAAGTTAATTAGCAGAAGCCTTCAGAAGCCAAAGGGAACTTGGGAACACAGGGATGCAGCAGTAAAATCAGAGTGGCATTGTTTAGTGTTACTATGTGGAAGAAGTTATGCGATATTAAAACATTAATATGCCGACAGTCTCCAGTGAGAGATTGTTCCTTGTTTGCACGCAATCCTAATCCTAGCTCTACATTCAAGGTGGTAATGGATTTAGAATAGGGTGTCCATCTTCCAGGAGAAGAGTCTCCTCTAAAAATCATGGCTATACCTGCAAACATGGCTCAGATCAAAGGCATCAAACAATTATTCTGGCTTCAAAAGAAGTAGCCAAGGGAAGAATTCAAGGACTATGCTAAGTAAAGCATTTTCTGTTATGTTTATTTATTTATTTATTTTATTAATTTAATTTGTATACCGCCCTTCTCCCAGAAGGGACTCAGGGCGGTGAACAGCCAAAATTAAAAAACATACAAATACAAAAGTTAAGATAATTAAAAAATTAAATAATTGGCTACCCAATTTAAAACCCCAAATCCATAAAATTTAAAATCCCAGTTAAAAACCATTTAGGCTAGGCCGGCTTGATGAAATAAAAACGTCTTCAGGGCTTTACGGAAGGTCCGGAGGTCCGGGATCAATCGTATTCCGGGAGGCAGCTCATTCCACAGGGCGGGTGCCCCCACAGAGAAGGCTCGCCCCCTGGGGGCCGCCAGCCGACATTGCCTGACCGACGGCACCCCGAGGAGGCCCTCTCTGTGAGAGCGTATTGGCCGGTGGGAGGTTATCGGTAGCAGCAGGCGGTCTCGCAAATACCCTGGCCCTAAGCCATGGAGCGCTTTAAAGATGAGAACCAACACCTTAAGGCGCACCCGGAAGACCACCGGGAGCCAATGCAGCTCGCGCAGGAGAGGTGTTACGTGGGAGCGCCACGTCGCTCCCATAATCACCCGCGCGGCCGCATTCTGCACCAGCTGGAGCCTCCGGGTGCTCCTCAGGGGGAGCCCCATGTAGAGAGCGTTACAGTAGTCCAGGTGTGACATAACCAAGGCATGAGTGACTGTGCACAAGGAGTCCCGATCCAGAAAGGGGCGCAACTGGCGTATCAGGCGAACCTGATAAAAAGCCCCCCTGGCCACGGCCGTCATATGCTCTTCTAAAGACAGCCGTGTGTCCAGGAGGACGCCCAAGTTGCGAGCCCCCTCTGTGGGGTCAGTGACTCGCCCCCAATAGCCAGCGATGGCACCAGCTGGCTATACCGGGACGCCGGCATCCACAGCCACTCGGTCTTGGAAGGGTTGAGCCGAAGCCTGTTCCTCCCCATCCAGACCCGCACGGCCTCCAGACACTGGGACATCACTTCGAGGGCATCATTGGGGTGGTCTGGGGTGGAAATGTACAGCTGAGTGTCATCAGCGTACAGATGGCATCGCACCCCAAAACCACGGATGATCTCACCCAGCGGCTTCACATAAGTGTTGAACAGGAGTGGCGAGAGGACCGACCCTTGCGGCACCCCGCAAGCAAGGTGCCTCGAGGTTGACCTCTGCCCCCCTGCCAACACAGACTGCGACCGGTCAGAGAGATAGGAGGAGAACCACCGCAGCACGGTGCCTCCCACCCCCAGTCCCTCCAGCTGGCGCAGCATGATACCATGGTCAATGGTATCAAAAGCCGCTGAGAGGTCTAATAGGACCAGAACAGAGGAGCAACCCCTGTCCCGAGCCCTCCAGAGATCATCCACCAATGCGACCAATGCCGTCTCCATGCTGTACCCAGGCCTGAAGCCGGACTGGCATGGATCTAGATAGACGGTTTCATCCAGGAACTGTGGGAGCTGTCGCGCAACCACACTCTCCACAACCTTCGCAACAAAGCGAAGGTTGGAGACTGGACGATAGTTTGCCAAAACGGCCGGGTCCAGAGAAGGCTTCTTGAGGAGGGGCCTCACCACCGCCTCTTTCAAGGCGGGAGGCAAGAAACCCTCTCTCAAGGAAGCGTTTATGATCCTCTGGAGCCAGCCTCGTGTTACCTCCCGGGTGGCCAGTACCAGCCAGGAGGGGCACGGGTCCAATAAACATGTGGTTGCGTTTAGCCTCCCCAGGATCCTGTCCACGTCCTCAGGAGTCACAGGGTCGAACTCATCCCAGATAACATTCTCAAGACCAACCTCAGTCACCCCGCCGGGATCTACCCAGTCAGAGTCCAAGCCTTCCCGAATCTGAGCGATTTTATCGTGCAGATACTGTGCAAAATCCTCAGCCTGCCCTTGCAAGGGGTCTTCCCGCGCTCCCTGATGTAGGAGGGAGCGAGTCACCCTAAACAAGGCGGCTGGGCGGTTATCTGCCGATGCAATAAGAGCGGAAAAGTGGTTATGCTTTGCTGCTTTTATCGCCACTAGATAGGTCTTAATATGAGACCTAACTAGTGTTCGGTCGGATTCGGAGCGACTGGCCCTCCAACCACTCTCTAGGCATCTTTTCCGGCGCTTCATCCCCCTCAGCTCCTCGGAAAACCAAGGGGCCGGCAGGTTCGGCGTCGGGTCAGAGGCCGCAAAGGCACGACTCGGTCCAGAGCACCGGCGGCTGTCCTATCCCAGGCAGCCACCAGATCTTCAGCCGAGTCGTGAGCCAGAGTTTCAGGAACTGGCCCAAGCTCCCTCTGGAACCTATCAGGATCCATCAGGCGCCTGGGGCGGAACCACCTGGTCGGTTCCGCCTCCCTGCAGTGGGGTGCAGCGGTCAAAAGGTCCAGTCTCAGGAGAGAATGGTCCGACCATGACAGGGGTTCAATAACTATATCCCCTATATCCAGACCACTCCGCCACTGACCAGAGATAAAAACCAAGTCCAGAGTGTGTCCTCCCATGTGAGTGGGGCCATGAATTAATTGTGTCAGGTCCATGGCTGTCATGGAAGCCATAAACTCCCGAGCCATCCCAGACGCCTCACCGGTAGATGGCAGGTTGAAATCCCCCATGACCAAAAGTCTGGGGGTATCAACCGCCACCCCAGCAATAACGTTGAGAAGCTCGGGCAGGGCCGCTGTCATGTGGCAGGGAGCCAGGTACGCGATCAGCAGGCCCACCTGCATCCCATGGCCCCATGTTGCAATTCCACTGAATAAAGACTATAGCAAACATAAGATGGCCTTGTGTAATGCTTTGCCATTGTGCTGTGCACGCCTAACTATCTAGGCTTGGAATGGGTTGGCCCATCGAAGTCTATTTTGCTTAATAATAGTTCTCCAATCTCTCACGCAAACTAACTCTGCCATCTAAAATCCTGTGAATGGGATATGTCAAGAACCGAAGCTGGGACTGCACATACTTTCTGCTCTATTCCTAAGTAATGGCCCCATCAGAACCTCTTCTGCTTTTTACTAGAAGCTGATGCAAACCATCCTCAAAGCGCCACGTCTGTTCCAAGCCTCAGAGGAAGACACCATAGTTCAGCTGATTTCTTGAAACAGGACCTTACATTTCAAGATTTAAATTTTAAGAGATGTAACATGATTCCAAATATGGAAGCAAATAAAGCAAATAAAAGGAAAAATCAAATAAAAATAAGAAACCAAAATCCATTGTAGCTCATGCTTTTCAAAACAATCAAACAAAACCCAGAATGGTTGACTTGAATTTACTACAGAACTACATTTTAAACCCATCATTATTCCTTTCTCAAGAACACTTTGCAAACTCTGCAAATTAAAGACAGCTAGACAGTAGATGACAGGTTAAAGGCTTTGCACCCAGAATATAGTTCTGAGTTAGTTTTCTGTGCTGGATAGCTTATGAACTGCTATAATAGCAATCATTCTATTTGCATTATTTCCTCTTAGGAAATAAGGAATATCTTATATATATTATTATATTATTATATATATAATATATATAATATATATTATTATATTATTTCCTCTAAGGAAATTTAAATATCTCTATCAAAAGGCAACATATTTGCTTGCACATGACAACTAGAAACCGAATCACTGCAATTGATCACATAAAAGGCATTCACATATATTAAGGTGTTTCTCCCATTCTCTAGGAAAGTTCTTGGTGCTTCCTGTTGCACTGCAATCTTCCAAGATAGGAGTGTCTGCAGGATCTACACCTTTTGTCATGATGATGAAAGCAATGTTGTACTGTAAACACCAATTTCTTAAGTGCATGCCATGTTCTCACATTTGTAGAAAAGGGATGGAGACTGGGTGTAATGCTGCTTTCATCATTTGCCCCCTCTTTCTCTTCTGCAGAAACCTCTGTTCCCAGGGTTCTCATGCATTACAGATTCACTATAGACCACCTAGATTATAGATATTTGCCCTAGAACAGCAACAGGATTGAAAACCTGAAGGTCTCCAAATTAAAATTTCCTTTAGATCTAAAAATAGACAACCAAAAGCCCACTAGTTTCCCCAGCCAGAACATCTGGATTCAGAACATGCAAAGAATATAACTTAACCACCTCTCTTCTAAACAATAGCTGACGATGGTTTAATTACTACTTTTCAGCAAAAAATAATGTGAATTGAGAGTTTATTTTCCACATTATACATTTGTTATCAGAAGCATTTAAACACTTGTTAGAACTGAAAAACAGTAAAAACAAAACAAAACCCTCACCTGAATTCATTTAAGGCATCCACAATCCTGTTATATGCCAAACTCCGTTGGCTGGCATCAGCTGACCGACGGCTTGTTTTCATAGCCTTGAAAAAAAATGTTTAAACTAATATCAGACAAAACTCCAAGTCATATGCTATGCTTTATCTAAAGTGGACTTGAGCAGGCAAACAGAGGGTAGGTTTCTTTTTTTGTTATGTCTGTGTGTGGACTTCTTTTTAATGCGATAAATATTGTCCCTTGATAAGTTTCATATCAAGATAGAGATATGTGAGGAACAAGTATTTACACTGTCCCTTTTTTCTACACTCTTGTTTGCAAGAGGCTATAAAGAGGCCCAGGTTTTCCGACACTGCAAGAGCAGATTCCACGTTCAAACAAATCCTTCAACTAATTGCCTGCACCCAATAGTAAATATAATTCATTGTTAGAGAGGTAGGATTTGTTCTCTGAACAAGGGGCAGAATGCAGGTTAATGTGAGTCATAATCCTAAAGTAATCAGATCCATTGTTCTCACCTCTTTATCTCTTTGAAGCAAGTGACTAGGACCCAATTCAGAATTCACATGGTGTTCCATCATGTGCTCCCCACTATCACATAGATATTCCCATATCTGATTTAAGCTCCCTGTGGCTTTGTGCAAACAGGAATGTGCACAATGCACTGTATTCATGTAGGACTGCAACACAGGGCACTTTCCGCCACTAAAATAGAGTACAGGAGCTTAATAGACATAGTCGTCTATCTATCTATTGTCCATTTTACAGCCTGAGAATTCTCCCTAAAGCCCCGAGGGATTTCTATGCAGAAGATATAACAGGAGGTCATGGGTTGAAGAAGAGGAAATCTTATTCTGCAAGCAGAAGTCAATTTCCACAGCTGTGGATTTTGTATATTTTTAACATATGCAGAGGAGAGAGAATGGCAGAACTATTCCTTCAACTCACTAAGACTAATTCCAATAGCCATGCTCTTATTCCATATCAGAGCTAGCTGGAATCCAACCCACCCTAAATTTGGCAGCCTTTGTCTACCATATGCTGTGCACTCATAGTCAGTGTACCCAGTGCTGCTGACTGTATATCTGTGGTATATACCAAAGCAAGACTGCAGAGACTTATGTCCCCTGCCTCACTCAAGGCGATTGCCAGTTGGCACGCTGACTGCTTTTCAAAAGCTTTTTTGTGATTATTTCAAATGTGCTGCTGATGAAGTGCCCTACCCAAAGTATCATTTAAAAAAGAGGGGGGAAACGGTACTGGACTGTGATACAGTCTCCTTCACAGGCGAAACAAGAATGGGCAGTGGGGTCATAGTGGTCAGGGACTAGAGGCAAGAGGAACAGTCCAGGATCACAGCAAAAGAGTCCACAAAAGACACCAGATCACTGATGCAGAATATGTTACGGCAAACTCTCTCATGCATATCAATGCACCCCACGCTGCATGGAGTGTCTGCCTGGAGTGACTTGGGTCCCAGCAAAATAGTACCCATCATTTGAGTACCAGCAAACCTAAATCTGTCTTTGGCCCGAGTCAGCCACTGGTTGGCCCCATGATATAGAGGAGGAGATGCAGACACAGGTTTATGGAAGAGTTGCAGAAGCACCTTCATATCAGGGTATGGAGAATATGCTAATGTACCCAAAGACACCTGTCTATGTCAATGGCATAACTATAATTACTATGCCTGTTTTTGGGATGTAAATACGTTTCAAAGGGAAGCCCAAACAGCTCTGGCAAGATAATTGAGCAGAAAAATTATAACTAGGAATTTAACTCAGACATCTGTAGTCATAACTATTAGACCATGTAACTCAAAAGTAACTAAATCAGCTCAGCACAGCCTTTCCTTCTTGGCTACTTAAGAGTGATCTCAAGAGTTTTATGCATTGCCCTGAAATAAGACCACTCCCCAATGTTAGAACTATGGAGTCTGCATGTGCATTGCCAGCTTGGTCTAACACAATGTTTCTCAAACTTGGCAACTTAAAGATACAGTATGCGGACTTCAAACTCCCAGAATTTTCTAGCCAGTATGTTTAAATCCACACTTTTTAATTTTGTGAAGGTTGAGATGAACTGGTCTAATGCCTCTAAATTAATTCTCATAAGCCTCAATCTTGCAAATTAAACTGGTAAAGCCATATCATAAAATAGATATAGCAAATAAATTAGAAGTATGTATAGTTGATGATAGTATTTACCTGTTCTATTGCACTCTTCATCTTATTCATATGGCTCTCAAAAAGAGGAAAGTGTGAGAAAAAGAACTCATTAAATTTGCTATTTTCTTCTTCATCCTTTGAAAGTGAGAATATCACCCCAATTGCTATCTTCTTTTTCCTGACAATTCCTGGATTTGGGCTGGAGTTGTCATCTGATAAATTAAAGCTTTCTTCCACTGACCTTTATAAGAACCAAAAATGAAGAAATGCAAATTATTTGAAATGTTTCAAACTATATTGCAGGTAGAACTTTGATACAGTAAAATAACCCCCTCACTTGTCATTTAAAAAAAAATGATAATCTGAAATTAATACTAGATCTTAGTCTCTGAGTCTCAACCAGCATGCTTGTTTCTGGGCATCTGCTATTAATGCCCAGAGTTCTAAATATCATAGAATTGTGGAGAACCATTTAAATCACCGATTGCAACCCTCTGCTGTGTACAGGAATCCAATTCAAGTAATCACAACAGTCCAACCTCTAAACATGTCCTGAAAACAGCTCTTGCAGGACAATTTTCCACAACATTCAGCTGGAATATGTTGTCATACTAAATCTGTTATTCCAAATAGAATCAGCACCCCTACCATAGCTTCATTCTTTGTTACATCATTTCAAGAATTTGAAATATTCCATCACATTTTTTTTCATCTTCTCAAAGCTAAACATTCCCAGTTCTTTCCATTTTTCTTCACGGGACTTAAACTTTCATTCTCTTTTGTTATTCTTTTAAATTGTCTCCAATTTCCTCTTTTAATGCCCAGAATTGTACACAATAATGGAGGTGGAGCTGACCCAGTAATAAATATAGTAGAACAAGAATTTCCCAATATTTGGAAGCTATCTCACACTGCCAGTTCATATTCAGCTTTCTCACAGGTACCTTTGCCAGTCTTATCCATCTCTTACCTGTACTTTTTGTCTCTTTGCCCCTTCTTAACCCATATCTTCATGAAACTTTATGTTGCGATAGGCCTATAGTCTATCGCAACATGAATGTCCCATAAAACAGTATGCTCTAGTTTCCATTCATACTTTTCAAATAAGATAAAATGGAGTGGGGGAAGTAAACTCCATTGAATTAAAAGGAGTCATTTAGATACTGGGAAATAATATGGAGCAAAGCAACTGGAGTAATTGTGTTTCAAATGATTAGGTACATAACTCTAATGCATAAGTGAAACCCACAACATAAAATGAACATTAAGCTACGTTCTACGCTCGCACCATTATCCTAAAATATTTGCTCTCTTGCAGGAGCACTGAAAGGTACACCAAGATGTTGGCTTCCAGTCAGTCACCCAATCACACCTATATACATTGTGTGGAAATTCAAACAGCGTTTCTAGTCTGCTCACCATCTTGGGAAGACTCCATTCTCCAAGCTTGTCGTCTGACTGCGACGCCAGCGCCGTTGGTAACTGCTAGCACAGCTTCTGTTCAGTGAAGAACCCGGAGATGGAAAAGGAGTGATAAGCAGGCTGCTAAGAGATGCTGCAACAATTTAAAAAAAAAAAAAAAGGAAATTATGTTTAAAAAAACATTTCATTCAAATGAAACATAGGTTTATTTTGTGAATGTGAGAAGCAAAATCTGAATATATGTAACAATTATTGTTTAAAAGGCTTTCTCTTTTCTGTAGTGGTTATATGTTTCTTCTTCTTCTATAAAGTAACCCAGATGCCAGATACAGACTCCCATCCATATTATCTTTATTTTGTTTTGCATCCTGTCTATAGACTGATACACACAGGATGCACTGGAAGAAATTTTTTTTTTACAGGCTGCCTCCACCGTCAAACACTTATCTTAAAATTATCTAACCCCACAGCAATACCTTTTTAATGGAATATTTCTTTCTGCTAAAACAAGATCAAGTATTTTCAAGCTGCAGCATTCAGCAAACTGTTTGGCGAGTTATTCTTAAGAACGTCTAATACATTTTATGGTTTTGCTGAACTAGCAAGGAATATTATGCTAAGCCATGGTTTGCTTACCATGAATGAAAGGAGAATTGGCTAGGTTCAGTATTGTCTCAGATAAAAAAAAACATATTAAGCCTTAGTAATCCAACCAAAAAGATATACAATGGCAAAATAATTATACAATAAAGAAAACCCAGGCCCTTATGTTACTAATAAACAACATTACCAGATCTTGCAATTCCACTGTCTCTGTCTTCATTCAGCTCTCTGCCAGGCATGTCCATAGGGTTGCTGTGAACTATGCAGAGAAGACCAGCCATTAATCCAAGTTCATAAAACCTTCGCACCATCTCATGCTCCATTTAATTTACCAAATAATCATGCTCATTGGTGACTTCATTTAGAACTTTGAAAATAACAGCAAGGCATACCCATCACCAAGGAACGCTGCAAAGCAGATCTAGTCATACACAGGTAGCTTCTATAAAGGTTCAGGCAGTATTGGCAGCCCACCTCTTCATTTCAACAGAAATGAAATATTATCGAAAAAGTGAGGTTAGCCATGGAGCAAAAGCACTTGGTACCAAGCTATAAGCAGTGCTAAAAAAAAAGAGAAGAGTATGACAAGCACTATACGATGGGTGCTCTACAACGCATCAGATCTGGATTTGCACTTCTATTGCTTCTTCAATTAAGCATGACACTATCTGCATTTGCAGCCAATTCTTATTCACCAGAGGCGAAATTCTAAGCAGAAGCTAGAACTCCAATCTGCCAAATCAAAAGTTTCTTGATCAAAATTATTTCAGAAATCATAGATTTGCAGATCCACAAAAAGAAAAGAAAAGAAATCTAAATCAGCCATGGAAATAAAACTTGGATAATGGAAAGCCGAACAGGAGCAGCTTAGTTCAGGTTTAAGCAAATGGAGAAATAAAATGTTTTTTATCATTAAGATTAATTCAGTTTTGCAGAAGCTAATGAGTAATCCCTATATTGTTAGGGATTTCCAAACCCCAAATAATTTCCTCGGTTTGACGTGAATTGAAGATGATAGGGATTTCACTTTTGGAAGGAGTGGGGGAGACCTTATTGTCTCTTCTGTGACTAAAGGTCTTATTTCCAAGGCCAAACTACAGATCCACTCAGTTTTGTCAAACCAACTAGTCTATCCATACAGCACATAGCAAACCTGCAAAGAAAGAGGCGCTCCGGATCAGGCGGAGCGGACCTTGTTCAGAGAATGCCCGCCTAGGGCTGCAAAGCTGTGAGAAACCTACATGGCAAAATGTAAAATACACATGAAAGAATGAGGTTAGTAAAGCAGAACAGATTCTGTGGAGGGGAAGGGAAGATGTAAGCCAACACAAACGCAGACCCACAAACACAGCAAAACCCACACCTTTTACACCTGAATACAGTATAGGACTTCAAACTGTACTGCCTTCCCAGATTTACGTATCAGTTTTAATGCAGGAGGGGTCCCCCCCCATTCTGAATAAATCAGTACAGGAGGTAAAAGCTTCAAATAATTACTAATTACAACACGAGTACATATATGGATGGCCCTGATTATGGACTTGTATTAGTTTGATGATACATCAAGCACCTAATAATTTTATAAATGTAGAAAAATTCTCTTTATCTACCAAAGCAGTTATTTTCTTAAGTTTTTCTGGGCTGAAGAGATGCCTTTTGCTTTAAATGTTTATATGTACCTGTGCAGAGAATAAACCTTATTTAATAAAAATCCTCTTTGTAGAATTCTTCCTCTTCCCCCAATTGTCTCAATTCACAAATCCTCATAGTAAACCCATAAATAATCTATTTTGAAAACAGATTAAAATCTTTTAAAGGAACAACAGGTAGTCCTCGATTTACAACAGTACATTTAGTGATCGTTCAAAGTTACAATGGCACTGAAAAAAGTGACTTATAACAACATTTTTCACACTTACGGCCATTGCAGCATCCCCATTGTCATGTGATTTACATTTGGATGTTTGACAACTGGTTTCATATTTATGATGGTTGCAGTGTCCCGGGATCATGTGCTCACACCTTTTGTGACTTTCTGACAAGCAAAGTCAATGGGGAAGCCAGATTCACTTAACAATGGTGCTACTAATTTAACAACTGCAGTGATTCATTTAATAAATGTGGTAAAGTCATAAAAAGCTATATAATACGGCAAAACTCTCTTAACTAATTTCCCACTTAGCTTAACATAAATTTTAGGCTCAATTGTGGTCGTAAGTTGAGGGCTACCTGTAATTTGTGTACTTGTGCATGCACACCTAACTTCCACATATGAAATACGACATGAAGGAGGCAAATCACTTTGACATACTGTCCCTCAGCCCAGATTGTAGCCTTCTAACAGGAGTTGCCTTATTGCCCTCTCACCATTTCCATGGCAATGGAGCCAGAGTTGGCAGAAACAAAGACATAATGCCTAGGGCACAGTTCTGCATCTCTTTGACATCTCCCCAAGGACCCTTCAAAAGATGATCCATAGTTTTGTCTTCTACCCCAAAGTCTCAGTTCAATCCAATTTTCCAGCTCTAATGAATGACAGATAATTTTTTTTTCTTAGCCTCATCCAAATCCTTGTGGAATTGATTTATTGCCAGAAAGTGAAATGAAAGGAGATCTTTATCTCCCTTATGCCTCTGAGTAATTTCATGTTCACATCTTGTTTCTAACCAAAAAATGTCATAATATTTTCACCAAAGCAAATGGAAGCTAATGCTGAATGCTGTGCCTGGAATTCTGGCCCTGTGTGTGAAATTTTCTTCCCTCTTGCAAGAAAGATAAAAAAATGTTTTGAGTTGAATGAAAGAAAAGCATTCCTTGTACTTTCTCTTCTGTCAGAAGAAAATAAGAACAGTATCCTTTGATCACAGATTTAGGTGTAAATCACTAGTAGTACAGGGAGTTCTCAACATACAACTGGTCGCTTAATGACCATTCAAAGTTACAATGCATCCCCCAAAAGCTATTTACAACTCATTTCCAGAGTTCTGATGACTACACAAACCCCTGTGGTCATATGACAGTATTAAAGGCACTTGTCAACCTGCTCAATCTTTACTGCTGGTTGAAGCATTTTTGGGTCATGTGACCACAATATAGGATGTCTTGTTAGTTTCTGGCATTTTCAGAACAGCCATATAAATATATTGATTGGTGAGCTAGCATTATATAACTATATTGATGAGAGAGAGAGAGAGAGAGAGAGAGAGGAGGGAGGGAGGGAGGGAAAGAGAGAGAGAGAGAGGGAGGGAGGGAGGGAGAGGGAGAGAGAGGGAGAGGGAGAGGGAGATGAGCTATTATAAAGCTCCTGCCACAAAAAAGTCATAAAGTTAGACCTGGTCACACGGGTGCTTCAACTTATGGCCGTTATGACTTACAACAGAAATTCCAGATTCCATTACAGTCATAAATAAAGGTCTACTTCCATGAATAACAGAATGATGTCTATTGAACCCGGGACTTCTCTTCACTGTGTGTGGGTGTAGGCATGGATTCTAATATTCAAACAGCTGCACAGTGACAAAAAATCTTTTCTAGTTGCTTCAAAAAATGGTAAGCAGAATTACTAAGTGTTCCACCAGAAGAGAGATGGGTTGGAAAGGTTGGCTAACCCACATACAAAAGCACACAACAACCTTCTGAGAAACCCAAGAATTAGCAAGAATCAATGAGTCATAAGTATTCATAAATATTCTTTCTATTTGATTTAGCTTCTAGAACTGCTCTGGTTACAGATTAACTCATTTTTGTACTGCTTGACTCTGAAGCATGGACTGTAAACAAATATTGATGAGCAGATTATGCATTAATCTACGTTTGTACGTTTTTTTTTTAATATGCAAAACTACAGAAAAATAATTATTTTTCTTAATATACTGCATCAAGTGACGTATAAAAGTAAAATCCAGTACTTTTCTCTCTGGGTTTTAAAAATACATACAAATGGGCTGTTATTAAGTTCAATGGTTAGCAAAAAGCTATTTCCTTTATTCAGGAGACTGTAATTATCCCAGTGTATATATATAGGTACTCTTAGACATGCCACTATTGGTTAATGTAGGTCCAGAATTACAGCGGTCTCAAAAAGGGTGCTTTATGGCCCACAAAGAACTTCTGCCTGTTGCAAAATGTTGCACACACCCCCATGGTCCCTTGATTACAATCTGGGTGCTTGGCAACCTATTTGCATTTATGACTGGTTGCCAAGCATCCCACAATCATGTGATCATCATTTGCTATCTTCTCTGATGGCTTCCCCAGAAAATCAATGGGGAAGCTGGCAAGAAAGAGTAAAAGCTGTTACCCCGCACAAAGATAGCTTCCTCTCAGCTCTGAAGGTGGGCTGAAAGAGCTGCCTGCAGAGAGGAACTGAACTCATTTGATGGAGTGCTGAAATGGAGCTGAAATCCTAAAGATTCTTCAGAATTTCAGCTCCATTTTTGCACCCTGTAAAAGGAATTCCCTTCTGTGCAGTGAAAGAGCTGAATTCCTTCAGCAGGGTGCAAAAACAGAGTTGAAAATCTAAAGATTTTAGCTCCATGCCTGCACCCCACCAAAGGAGTTCCCTTCTGTGCATAAAGAGGACCTGAAATTCTTTAACAGGCAGCTCTTTTAGGCAACCCCCCCCCCCCCCCGAGACAAGAGGGAGCCAAAATCCAAGCAGAAGGAAGTATGGAATGCCTCAGGTGCTGAAAATGCTGCTTGGATTTTGGTAGGGAGGGTTTATAAGCTCCTGAGTGGAATCTCCGGGGTCTCCCCCCCCCGCCCGTGACACCCCATATTTCTTCCCTAGAACTTCATCCAATTAACTCATGAGATGGCTTAAAGACCACAGCCAGAAGTTCCCAAATCGCAGTTGTTGAGAGAAATAGTCTTGTGTGTTTCACTTAATGACTGCTTTGTTCAACATCCGAGATTCTGGTCCCAAATGTAGTCATAAATCAAGGATTACCTATTCATTCAACTATTTGCAGTAGCCATTCATTTTCCATTTCTTTTTGATATTACAACTTACATATCTGTTAAGTCAACGACTCTTAAACTGGGCATAGATAAGTAAGCAGCATTAAGGAATAGGTTTAGGTTTAGGTTCATTTGGATTTATATACCGCCCTTCTCCCGAAGGACTCAGGGCGGTGAACAACCAAAGATAAAACACATACAATATAAAATTTAAAAACAATTTAAAACATATTAAACAAATTTGGCCCATACTAATACAGTATCGAAGAGCTTCAATTATGCTAATTTTACATTATGTAATTATAGTTTAACACTCATTTTATAAATCTAGGTTATACTTGTAAATCCTACCACACTGACATTTTTCCATGGATACGGTGCCTAGTGCACACAAAGCTTTCTTTCCATGCCACTGCCCACAGTACCAAAACATTTGAGCATAAAACTGGCTTGCAGTTACACTTTAAATCAGAATTGCAACCCTTGTCCATTATAGTGATCTGCCATTCTCTGCTGGGGAAGTTTAAAGTTAGTAAAGGACAGAGAGGAAAGACAGCAACAGTTAAAATGAGTGTGTTATGTTGTAGTTTGCAGGGATCAGAAAATTATACTTCAATTATTTCAAGATGTACAGTACGTGAAAGCAATAGGGTTCCACAAGTAAAAACAAATCGTTTTGTTTTATGTTCTTGATCTTTCGCTTTCTATTCCAAGTCGGTTTCTAAAAGGTGAGTGATATTGGTCAAATAAATGGATTAAAAGGGTGTTAAGTGAATCTTTCATCTAAGGATGAAGCAATCCCAATGTATAAATTCAGTATGCATTGATCTTTCAGCCGCCCTATGGGTTTTGGCACTAGAGAGCCAAATAATTCATTTCAAACAATAAGCAACTAACTACATAAACTGTGTGGGTGCTTAGTATGAAATCATTCTGCTCAAACAGATGGTGCCTTAGGTAACAAATATAAATGATATGCCTTATAGGAAAAGGAAAGGATTTTGTCTGGATCATCACATTCTTGGCAGAGTGCTATTATTGAAGATTAATTAGACTGCTGAGGAACAGCTGTATGAGTAAGGGCAGCAAACTCCAGCCAAAACCCCCAGTAAACATAATCATGGTTAATAAAGCTCACTCTTCTTATTTCCTTTGTGTGTATATGTATGGTTTTGAGTCAGTCTTGATTTCTGGCGATTGTTTGGGCAAGTCTCTGCAATTGTCTTGGCAATTTTGGGCATGGCTTGCTTCGCCTTCTTTGCAGGGCTAAAGGAGAGTGACTGGCTCAAAGTCACCATCTAACATTGTGCCTAAAGCAGGAATAAAACTCACTGTCTCTTGGCTTCTAGCCTGATGCTTTAAACCAGTATACCAAACTGCCTCTCTTCATGTTTTCTAGGAAATGCTTAAAAAATAAAGGATAACTAAACTAAAGAGTGGAAATGCAAGGCACCCGGCAGAATTTCTGCAGCTTCTCTGAACAATTATGCAACATTATTATGCAACATTATTTCATTGTTTAATGAAAAGAAGAACTAGGGGAGACATGATAGCAGTATTCCAATATCTCGGGACTGCCACAAGAAGAGGGAATCAAACTATTCTCCAACGCACCTGAGGGTGAGGGCAGGAGAAGAAGCAATGGGTGGAAACTAATCAAGGAGAGAAGCAATTTAGAACTAAGGAGAAATTTCCTGACAGTTAGAAAAATTAATGAGTGGAACAACTCTCCTCCAGAAGTTGTGAATGCTTCAACACTGGAAGTTTTTAAGAAGATATTGGATATCCATTTGTCTGAAGTGGTGTAGGGTTTCCTGCCTAAGCACGGGGTTGGACTAGATGACCTCCAAAGTCCCTTCCAACTCTGTTATTGTAGTCTATCACAAAGGCTCCCTGAACTCTGAAGAACAGTATTTGTAGGGGCATAGGAGGCTGCAGCATGGTACGAAGTGGGGACCTCAGAGTTCGAGTTGACGGTCTCCCAAGTCAACTTAAAAACTTTTGGGAAGAACCAGCCAGTCTTCTTGTTTGAAAACAACTGTGCTCCTGTTCATTTTCCTCCTCCTGCTGTCATGTGTCCAAAGCAGTTGATGTGAGTTATGTCATGTATATGGTATATGAAACATATTCATGGATCCATAGATCCATCATTGTCTCTGCAGGCTGGGATGACAACCAAGGTCAGCAAGGATAATTTTTTATTAGTGGCAGCTGAGTTATTACTGCAGTCCTTTCAGGATACTGATAGTCATGATCCATGCCCTACATTCACTTGTTGGGGTTCATGCAAAGCAGCTACATAGCTTTGCCAGAAGGGTCAACTGATGAAGAATACAACTGTCACAATTTTAATTACTAGATGCTGCTTATTATGCAAACTTTGGAGGGAACTGTCCCATGTGAGGTGTTAGCATCTTTTTCTGAAGTGTTTTTCTTTATTATCCTTTCACCATCTATGGAGTACCATATTTTTCAGACTATAAGACACACCGGTGTATAAGACACACCAAGAGGTAAGCAAGAAAAAAAAAGCTTTTGCCTTCCACGGCCCCCAGGAGCACTCTGTAGGCCTCTGAAACCTTCTGCACATCCCGTTTTTTGTAAAAACGGGGCACGCAACGGGTTTGGGAGGCCTGCAGAGTGCTCCTGGGGGCTGGAGAGGGCAAAAACGCAAAGCATGGGTGGTTTGGGAGGCCAAAAATGGGTCAGTTTTTTGCAAAAACAGGGGCATTTTTGCCCTCCCCAGCCCCCAGGAGCACTTTGCAGACCTCCCAAAGCCTCTGCGCGCCCTGTTTTTCCGAAAAACGGGACATGCGGGGCGGGGCTTCAGGAGGCCAAAAATGGCTGTATTCGGTGTATAAGATGCACCAACATTTCCACCCTCTTTTAGGGGGTTGAAGTGTGTCTTATACTCCGAAAAGTACAGTAGTACACCTGCATTACAATATTTTGGGGTCAGGTGAAAACTCACTTGCCAGACACTTTTATTTATTACCAGATTTAATATTTTAAATATGTTATTTGTTATTATATTGTTGTGATTGCCTTGAAATGTAGAATGAAAGCGAATGTAAGTATTTAAGCTAAAAAAACAACAACTGAACAAACCAACTGGAACTATGAACTATATCTCACATATCACATTCTTTACATATTCACATGATAATAAATATATAATATTTTGTGATGTGCACATGTTTAAATTTTAAATAGTATAGTTTTATCTAATTAGAATAGAATTCTAATAAGGGAAACATTTCATAGTTTATATTAGGCTAATGGTTATTCTCATTATAAAGAGATTTCAACTGACTTCATCAACTTCTTCCAAATAGTCACACCGCAGTAAACGTTTTCAAGTGTCATGAGCTGTGTTTGAACTGAGAGTAATGGCTGCCTTAGCTCCACAAACCTATAGCATTTCTTTAAAAAGATATTTTAGTATGGATCAGATTAATCTGTGTCAATCGTTAAAGGTTTTATCTTGCAAATAAGAAAATTACCTATATTCATAAGCAGTCCATTCATAACTGTGGTATGATCTGGCTTCAAAGCATTATTATCTTGATTAATAAACTCAAGACTGTCTTGAAGCCTACAGGGGAAAAAAGAAAGAAAGAAAACAATCTTCTTTTGTGATGTTTGCCCTTAGTTATCGGTTGTGTCTTACCCCTCTTTTCCCACTGCACCCTTATGTCTTCTGAGAATGAAAGAGGAATCCTTAGAGGAAAAAAAGGAACTAGCAAGAGACAATCTATTCTCCTGAAGAAACCAAAACCACCAGTCTCTTCCTAATGATCACATGCTCTTTCTAATGTACTCACGTGTTTAAACTTCCATAAATACTGCTTCCTGTTCGAGCTGTAAAAACTTTGCTCAGCATAAGCTGTGGAGGAGAGCTGTGAAGCCAAGAGAATAAGAATGAAAAGATGTCCTCACCAAACGGCAATCCACATTCATAGGGGCACTAGAGTCATACATAGTCTCTCTAAGGCAGTGCTTCTCAACTTCAGCCACTTTTAAGAGGTGTGGACTTCAACTCCCAGAATTCTCCAGCAGGCATACTGGCTGGGGGATTCTGGGAGTTGAAGTCCACACCTCTTAAAAGTGGCTGAGGTTGAGAAACACTGTTTTAAGGTTCTAAATTCTACTAAATTTATTACTAAATGAACATTCCAAAGCATTCCCCAAAAATAGTGGGCTAAAGGGGAAAAAAAAAACCAATTTATTTAATTATATTAAAATAGGGTTCATTTGCCTTTTTCCCATGTTAGCTAATCATCATAAACACACCTCAATTTTAGGTATGAAGCACATAAGCACATAAAAGCAAAACTAAACACCAGAAACCAACAATCCTGCTCTGAATTTTAAGAAAGAAACATTCATGCAATAATACTTTTCTAAGAGCCCTGTTCCGGAAAACTCATTGTAAAGTTCAATTTTACTATATAAAATTATTGCAGGATCCAATCTGGGTCGGTCACTGGGATCATGGGATTTCCAAGCTCTTGGACTCATGCTGGAGCCCATCTTCAGGGAACTTCTCTCTATAAAATTATTTGTAATATCCCAAATATATGGGTCTACTATTGCTCTTAAATCCCATCAGAATCAACCTTAATTTCTGTAGACTCAACCCACCCTGTGACGAGCTTAACAGATGGCTGCATTATTTTTTCTGTAAAAATTATATATTCCATGTTTTTCCACACTGAAGGACAACTAGGATAATAATGGAACAGCATGCTTATTTGTGAGCTGTGGGATTCTGGCTTTAAATATATACAGATGAAAAGCACACAAAGTAACTAGCTGGGGATAAGCATATCAAAACCACATAATTAAATTATTCTGCACGTACTCAACAACATAAAATTCTGGAAAGAAGTACTTGACTACAGCAGGGGTGATGGAGGGCTTTGATGTAATTAAGGCAATGAAGGCTACAAAATGGATAGGGCCACTTGAGAGGGTCTTGGGAACAGTTTTGGAAGGTTTGGGCCATTTTTAAATAATGACATGCCTACTTAGTATTTATACTCCATATTTATTTCCCACCTCATATTTCCCATAGCATCCAAGTGTGTTGTCAGTTTTCAGTAATCACAATCAATTTGGGTTTCTGGGCTAAAAAATGCCTGTGAAACATCATACACACTTGACCCTCCATCTCTGTCCCACCACTGCCACACTGTACACAGTCCAATATACACAGCTATTGAATTTACCATAAATCCCTGATAAAAACTGAAGGACAGGAAATATGTTTCATTGGGAAGATGTATGGGAACTCCCACCCCACCCCAGTTTTGAATATGGGATATAAAATCCAACCACCACCATCCTGCTCCAAACCCCAGAAGAATCACATTTCTTCTCCCCACACTGTCATTTCTATATTATCTTCATACTACAAGAGGTAAAATACCTCCAGAAGTCTGGTTGCAAGGTGAAATAAGATTCTATATAACAAAAAATAATCTTTACCGAATCTGGTGGATTTTTAAAGTTGAACCCTTGTAGCTCATAGCCACAGAGCCAAACATCATCTCCCCAAGCATGTTGGCATCTGAAGAACATCGAGAACCCTGAAAAAAAAAAAAAACCACTGCTAATAATTACGTTGCCCAGTGATCACTTTTAAGGCATTCTTCAAGTAGGGCATGGGAAATGAAGGAACATGACAACTATAAATACATTCAACAAAAGATGAGTGCATGTGTTACACACACATAAGCCCCATCCTCAGGTACCAAGATATTATGCGGGGTTCATGTTGGCTCTTTAGATTCATAGATCTAAATGTTGCTGTAGATGGCAGCTGTTCCTCATGCTGAAAATAATCTTCAGGCAGAATCAAAATCTTCTGCACCTGCTGCTGCTCTCCACACATTAACTGTTGTGATTTTATGGCAGGTGTGGATGCCAAGGGCTCCAACATATGTGATGCAAAATGAATGGGATCACATCTCACATGTGGCAGGGGCAAGATTTTACTCGGTGTTTGAACATGTGAACAAGGTTTGTTTTCAGTTTTTTTCTTCTTCTTTCCCTTTCCCTTGTTTTGCACTAAGCCTGCTTGAGGGCTTACGCTGCAATTTTCAGACTTAGCACTTCAATATAGTAGGAAGAGACACTCCTGACATTTGACCAGAGGGGATTCATGATGGCACACGCAGCCCCGGAGTAACAAACTGTTCACCCCTATCTTATGGCTTGCCTTGCAGGACATCATGTGCCTCAAAAGCCTGATCTGCTGTCAGTTTTCCTCCTTGCTTCTTATCTTGAGCAAATACTCCAAGCACATGGACTTTGATACTCTCTTGGTATTTGGCCATTCTGTCTTAAAGGATGTAATTTGATTTGATGGGAGAGGTGCATATTGGAACTAAATCCTGTGAGAAAAATAACAAACCCAGTGTAACATAATAGTCTATTGCCCCATAGATATTTCTGCCTGTGGATTTAAACCAGTAATACAGAATGCACAACTCTTTGAATAGCTTAGTTCACTATATTGTATCTGCTTTTAACATGAACACAGCAACTTCTGCGCTCAAGGGCTTAGAATTTCACACACTTTCCATACCTGGTGTCAGAGCACTTAAAATTGTTAGGCAGTAATCACATATATCACACTACAGGATAATAATATATGCCTCGATTATCCCGTAGGTACTGGCATTTTGTACCATAATGGGAGAAATGTTTCTAAGTATCAAGGTACCTGACAGGAAAGAAAATTATTTTAATGGTAAACAAGATTCTAGGTTATTTTTCCATCAGAAAACAGAAATAGTTACTTCTGTCAATTATAATCAAAACTGCCATTTATACCAAATTATAAAATCAAATATAATAAGATGAATTGACAAAATGTAAAACAAAATAAGCTTGTATTTGGATATTCTATATAAATGTGTGTGGACTTTTTAATACACTATTTAAGACATCAACCATTGCTAGATTTAGGAGCTTGAAGAACATAATTTTCAGGGGGGGGGACACCAAAAAACCAAAAAACACCCCAAAATAATGGTTTGATAAATCCTTAAGCATCAAGCAAGAAAATTTGCTAGATTTTTCTTCTTTCTGGAAGAAAACCCAGATGATTGGAAAAAGTGAATTTACATCGATTACTATAGAAGCTATGCATCCCATGATGCACTTCATCTGTTCTAGAAATGAAGAGCCTTGGTAGTACAGGGGTTTAAGGCACCCTTTTATTAAGCTGGTTATTAAGACCAGCTGCCTGCAATTACTGCAGGGTTCGAATCTCGCCAAGGCTCAAGGTTGACTCAGCCTTCCATCCTTTCTAAGGTAGGTGAAATGAGGACCCAGTTGTGGGGGCAATAAGCTGACTTTGTATAAATATACAAAAGGATGAAGGCTATTGCTGAGCACATTGTAAGCCGCCCTGAGTCTTCGGAGAAGGGCGGCATATAAATCAAATTAAAAAAAAAAATGCATTAGGAGATAATGAGTTTTGGCTGATCTCATGGATAGTTAAAATTTTCCAGTTTCCCAATTTTAAAGTTGTGTGAAATTTTCTTTACAGGTGTGTGTGTGTGTGTGTGTGTGTGTGTGTGTGTGTCTGTGTGTCTTACATGTAACTGACAATGCTGCCCACTCAGATTAGAAGCAGAATTTACACAACATGCAAATAAAACATGTAGATGTTTACAAAACTTGCTGTTATATTAATGATCACAAAAGTAGAGATAAACACCTGTATTTTAGACTCTTGCAAGACTGATTTTAGCTATTTTTCAATGACAGATAAAAATGGATGAATAAACTTATAATAATTTATACTGGCTGCCACATATTAATATCTCTGCCATTGCTTCATCCCATAACTGTTCTATACAGTCAGAAATGTCCAATTCATTTACATGTGAAAAAACACCTATTGTCAATCCATGTTGTTCCTTCACACATCCTATCATCATGGCATAGGTGTAGATCAGGGGTGTCAAGGGGGCCGGATCCGGCCCACAGGGTGCTTAGACCTGGCCCACAGGGCTGCCCTGGAAATAGCAAAGGACAAGCCTATGGTGCCTCTGCCAGTGAAAACAGGCTCCTGAGCTCCGTTTTGGGCTGCGATGGCCTCCTGTTTTCGCTGGCAGAGGGTTGCAGGAGGCAATCACAGCCCAAAACGGAGCTCAGGAGCTTGTTTTCGCTGGCAGAGTGCTCAGGCCACCACAGGCGCCCCTGACATGAGTGTCATTGAGCTGGCCATGCCCACCCCACGGCCCCCCCCCCAAGGTCAAACAACCATGATGTGGCCCTCAATGAAATTGAGTTTGACACCTCTGGTGTAGATCATGAGAAAACACATTGCCCATTACCTCCTTGTCATTCAATTATAGAATGAAAAAAATCCCTCTCCATTAACAGAATATTAACAGGCTGGGCTGGGCTGAGAGAGGTTTTATTATTAAAGTTTAATCTGCTACATAAATGTTAATTTTACTATCAACAATGTCTTAGCAATGATGGCTGTGGGAATCTCTCATCCCTGAAGATCAGTGGCTGGTGGAGAGCAGTAAGAAAAAGCTTTGCTTGTAGATGTAAACAATCTTGTTATCATTTAATAACATGTATATCATGTCCTGCTGCTTTTGACAAATAAAAACCCTATGTCCATTCTACATTTTACAAATTAACTTTGCAAATACTTTGCACATCTATTTATGAAAAAATCGAATTCCATTGTGTTAGACATTTACATGCAGTTCCTTATATTTACCTTATCCACTCCCTCTGCACCTCTTAAAGAATTTACGTGGTCTGCCTCTTTATTTCTGGATGCAGCACATTCATTGAATATGGGACTACTTGGCAGAAAGCACTGATTGAGACAGAGATCCTTTTTTAAAAAACCTCTCTGACATGGAAGTTAAATGAGGTATAACAGGCTGCAAAATGTTATTCTTATTTTCTATTCTAAGAACAGAATTCAACATAATCCCTGTTCTTTCTTCATCAATCCACACATTTGGCCTTGATGAAGAGATTAAAAAAAATTACAATTTTCAATTTCACTGGTGTAATACAAAAAAAGATATTTGTGTATTTGAGACCAAAAGACAAGGTGTAAATGATAAAATGGGGAGGCTAAAATTCTTAGCAAAGTTTTGCTAAGAGATCAGGTCCACCGGTATCAGTCAAGAAGTCATGTTAGTCCAGAATCAGTCCAGAATGTGTCATGTTAGGATCAGACAGTCTTAAGCAGAGAACTACTCCACTACAAAGAATAGAAAGGCTCAACTCTATTTTAGGAAGGCTTAATAGAAAATACTTCTCTCAGCACAAGGTGAGATGACAGAAATACATCAGTCAGATGACTGGCTGTACTAGTAGCCAAAACCTCTCTTAAAGTGTAACTCAGGTTCAGTGAATGCCAGTTCATAACTCTTTTAAAGTGACAGCAAGCAAACATCTATCATTTAACATGTTCCAACTACTTTCCATAAAATGAACTCTACTGTACAAGCCTTTCGAAATATTTAAAATGAGAAAACAAGTGTGCTGCTTGTCAAACCAGCATCCTAACCCCTCGAGCCTCTGTGCCCCTTTCCACAATAAAGTTTTAGGATATGCATATTTAAAAAAAGCTAAATTTATTTCCACAAGCCTCACTTCCAGGTAAACTTAGACTGTGAAATTAGCTGTAGAACTGGTTGTCCACTATTCTTCATCATTAATGTTCAGTTCACTGGACAACATCCATTCTGCAGGTAATTGCCTTATTCCCGACTCAGACGATATCAACCATCTGTTCTAGATGGACAATCACCCAAAAAGTTCTTCTTGGCTCAGAACTCTCTGCACAAAACCCCAGCCACTTCTAACAATTTTAGCACAATTCAGAGGACTCTCACCTGAAATTTTGGGCAATGTTCTTTTGTTTCAGTAGAAGAAGAAGAGGAATTGATTGAACTATCCAAAGAAGATGAACTATCTCCTCCAGGTTTGAGCTGGCAACATTTTCCAAACACTTTCACTGGTGCATCACTGCAGAGCTTCTGATGGAGGAAAAAGATGCAATTGCCACATTATTCTTAGCAATCTCCAGACCATTGTGTAACTAATACCTAACCAGGAAATTTTATATTAACAAAAGTATTTCAATATTAAAGGAATAGAGGAGGTCAATAACTAAGATGAGCATTCAGTAGGTTTTACATGTGTACCATGATATGGCTCTTCTACAGGGACACCTTCTCTCTAGCTGTGTCTGCCCTCTGGAAGAAGGTTCCTCCCAGACTCAGATGGCCTCCATTCTGCTGTTGTTTAAAATAATTTTAATTGGCTTTTTAAATTAAGAATAAGCCCTTCACCCTGGTGTTTGGCAAGGGACAATGAGATCCTCGCTTCATTGCACATGCTATTTTTTATCTGCATGTTTCATTTATTTATTGTAACTTCTTCTAATTGCTGTGAGCCACCCAAAATTTTGAGAGTCAAACAGCATACAAGTTTAATAAATTATTATGGTTCATCACACAATCAGCCAGATGTTTAAATTGAATTTGGCATTTTTATCCACCTATCCAGTTCTTCCCAAGGACCTGGGATAAGCAAATGTTGTTTGAAGGTGTTATAAAAGTATTGTTGCAAATAAAGTTGCCTTTTGCAATTGACTGATGTTCATTTTGTCAACTCCAATTGTGTTCAAGTGGTGATCCAAATGTTTTGGGATGGCACCAAAGTGCCTATTATTATTGGTATTATCTTTGCTTTCTTTTACCAATAGTTTCTACTTCTATTTGCTGGTTTTGTATTTTGTGATTTTTCTCCATTATTTTATTATTGGAACAATATTTGAAAAATAACACATTACAGATGAGGAATACTTCAAGTTCATTTTGAACATGGACAGGAACACAAATTTATTATCATTTGGAACTCATTAAAACAGCTGCATCTTTTCCCAGGATGTTTTGAAAACATACACATCTAGTTGAAATGAGTTGCCAATAGCTATTGCCTTTGTGCTCCAGTACATTTTAAAGTATGTCTTCTAAATTAAATCCAAAGTACTGTATGCATACTGACATAGATAAATATTTTCTGGTTTTAAAAGTAGAACTACCTTAAAGGAGACTGCCTTAAGGGAAAAACAATGTTAATTCATTTTATACTGTATCACAAAGGTTACTAAACTTCTTGCCTCTTTTTAGTGTAATCTTAATGTCCACACCTTTCCTAAAAATTCAAACACCAAAATAAATACAACTGAACAATAAAAACAATACAACAAACTTTTGGCAAAATTGATTTATTGTAACAGTATAACTAAAACATTCTTCCCTTGATTCTGTCTGCACCTCTCCAAGAGGTACACCTCCGAGTTTGGGAAATCCTGTTCTTTTTCGATCTCATAGATACTGTACTAGACACTTTTTGATCCATTTATTTTAAATATAGTCTACAAACATAATTCAGTGCTGCCATTACAACTGTTAACAAATATGGCACACAAGAGCAATTTGCAAGCATGTCTTTTCAACTGCTGGAGTTGATGTCACAGTTACATTCCCATTTTTTTCATTTTAGTCTCCGGCATACAACAGCTTTTTTTAAATAACAACAATTATGGCCACCAAGTAAACGTTCTCTTGCGTATTGTGTTATAATTTAAAGGTGGGATAGAACTCCCCCAAATATTCACTGTCTTCTCCAAGAGCTTACCCATCAAATTGTAATTTTTTAAAAAAGGTAGCAATGGTTCCAGCATTAAGCAAACAGATGCTGAACAGGTAGAAAGTAGCAATGAAGTACTACAGGTTGTCATTTAAGCCCACAAGCAAATCTCACTGTCCCACTGCATGTGCTGAAGTGAAATTTAACTACCATATTGTCTTTCATTTCGACCAACAAGTACCTTGGCTTGTCCCTAAATTCAAACCAGCAGTTTTTAAGACAGTAAATGATACCAGTAAGGAAGATGATACACAGGCTTCCCTATTCCTTGAAATGGAGAAGCTATAAAGAAACATGAGAAAACCCAGTTCCGAGCCAGACATTAAAAAATGAGCTTTTATTCTGAAGAGATCTGACATTTCCACAAAGTTTGGGATCAGAGCTGATTTTTTTAAGTCTTCAATGAAAATGATTCACAGAAATTCAGACTGCATTTAAAACAGTGGAAGTGCAGCTATTAATCACAGATTGTTCTCCCGATAATAATATTTGCAAAGGAAAACTTTATTGGGGTGGAAGGAAATAAATCAATATGTAATTTTTTAATGTATGCATTTTAATTCCCCAAGACGTTGTTACTAAAACTCAGGTGGCACATCTGTATTAGAAAAGATTAGGAAGAAGCCCTGGGATTTTCGGCCTTTCTGCTGTCAAATTCAGTTGAGAGCTGGAAATTACCAAGGCCAGCAGTTTAGAGCCCTAAACTACAGTATTATTAGAGAACAGACACTGATTTTATGAAGGAAATATAAACCATTATTCAAAATTCACCCTTCTACCACCTTCAAGGCTACCTTCTGAGAACACTTTTCTCATTCTTTAATTGGAGGTAAAGCTAAATAGTACTGGGGAATTAATCCCATAGTTTAAGAAATGCAGACCCAGCTGATCCAAAGCCAGTTTTTTTCCAGAGCTAGAATTTAAGATCGCACTACTTCTCCCAAGAACAACCTCTTATTATGACAGGCCAATGATTAAAAGGACAAAGCTGAACTCGTGCACTGTTAGAATTGCTACTGGCTTCAGTTTTTTTTTTTTTTTTTTTTTTTTTGGCATACAACAGCTAAAAACATGTGAATAGCTATCATATGATTTCACTAGGAACCCATGAACTAGAATTGCATTTTATCTCTGACAAACAACAGCGTCTTGGACCAGGCTCTGCACCATGTGATAAAACCACACTAAATCTAAGAGTTACAGCATTTTTGTTCAGGCAAGTCACACTAGCATTCAGCTGATGTTGAAGGCTTGCTTAATCATGCTTGGTTGCAAGCAGGCATATTTCAATGTGGGAAAAAATGGAAAAGAACTTGACCTGGAATGATAGAATATATTTCTCAAACCATACATTTCCAAGCTTAACCTAGCAAATCTACAGTATACAATATATGAACTGTTTTTCAAAAAGTTCTCCTACATATTAGTTTTCTACAAAGCTCTCCTGAGCACTATATCTTGAATGCATCTTTCTTGACCGAAAATACTGGGAAATGTTATATCTTTGGCCTTTACAGTGGAATGCGATGAACCTCAGAATCCCCATAGGTAAAGAGAGGTCAGATGGTCACCATCTTTTGGATGCCATCTGTCAGCAGCTTGCCAGAGAGCCAATCATACCGAAAATGTGGAAGCCAGACAAATTTTAGAACATGCAAATTTAGAACCAAGCATATGCTCAAAATCAACTCACTGGACATCTGGATCAAATATCTTGAGATGTCCCTCCCCTTTTTTTTCTTTGCAAGGTTTTCAATTCTGAATGTCAATGAAATACAAGATGCAACAAATTGCCACAGATGATGCAACAAAGGAATTGGCTGTTTGCTGCTTCAAGCACAGCTCAAGCTATGTTTCCAAAATTAATAAGGAGACTAAATACTACATATAAAGGAAACTGGAATTTCTGCTCCTTAATAAACATATATGTGTAAGAAGTCAACACAATAAGTACCATACTACTATGTCCACTGAATCCATGAGGCAAATAAACAGTGTTTTGAACTGGAATTAATACAAGTTTTCTCAATATTGCAGGATTTAATCTGAGTTGGTCACTGGGACCAAAGATTTAATTTTCCAAGGTTTCGGACTCATTCTGGAACCCATCCTTAGTAAACTTTTCTCATATGCACATGTCCCTGAGGATGGGCTCCAAGCATGAGTCCGAAGGCTTTCTGGTCCTAGTGACCGACTCAAATTGGATCCTGCAACATGTATCCTGGGACATGTATATTTGCCTTCATTTGTTTCTCTTTCTATTGAAATGAAAGCCATTGTGCTATTTCAGCTTCTAATCTGAAGATCTCAATGATCATGAGATGCTGCAATGTGGAAATACAGAAGTCAAACAGATATAAGAGATCCCCCCACCACAACCTTCCAGATATGTTTGGACTTCATGTCCAGAATTTCCAAACAGGGTAGAAAAGCTCTAAGAGAATTTGAGTAGTTTTAATACCATATTCTGAATAATGTCAAGTTAGGGGCTGAAATATTCAAACTGCGATCCCATTGCAAACCGGTAGTAAAGATAAGTAGAACACACCCGTCAGGAATGTCCTCTTTTAAATCACAATTTTTAAAATCCTCCTCTTTCTGCATGAGTGAACTGAAGCACATGGATATCCATGGAGTTTCTAACTATTTAATTATAAGAAAGCAATTGAAAGGGAAAGCATAGGTATCCCCTTCATAGTCAAGTCACTTGAATGATGAAAAACAGAAATTCCCAAACTCATATTCTGTATGGTCATTACCAGATTGGACTCACTGATCTCTGCTGCCCAACAGAGCTTTAGCTAAACAAGGATTTCATGTCACATTTTGGGTAACACAGAGTAGATGCAGATTTGGTTTCCAGCCTTAATCACACCCATGCCACATGCAGCATTCCCTGTTAATGACAATAATTAAACTAGTCAATTTTGGAGCATTTTGGCCAAGGTATCACAGGCTCATCCAAGCCAAGTTTTTTTCCCCCCAGACACATTCACACTATTTTATGCAAGATAGTATTTCTAAACTGGAAACTACTTTGTAGTCAACATACTGTTGCTCACATTTACCCAAAACCTGGTACATGCACTTATACACACTATGCAACAATTCTGATGTGGATGGAACAAGCAAAAAACAAAAATAAAACTTGTAAACAAATAAGTTGTCATGCAGAATTTCTCAGTCCATTAGAAACAATGGACTACTTTCAGATAAACTCACATTTTAATAGGGTAGAGTTTGATATTTTTATGAGGGAGAAAGGGAGTATGCACGAGAGATTTTCAAATGAAACATTGTTCAAGCATGCACCTGCATAAAAAACAGTAAATCAAGGTTTTTACAAGATTTTTCTTTAATATATATAAACATTACAATATTTGGCACCCATGTGGAATACATCTGTATAGTATTTTTCTTTAAAATTACAAATGTATGCATCTTTCATGCACATGTTGAATTTCCTTTCAGAATGCAAAATATTTTCAACAAATTTAGCACTGGGACAATTTGGCACTGGGACAAAAGCTAGTTTAATGTTCACAAAAAATAATTACATGTCATTTAAAACCTTAAAATACACATTTTCAGAACTGGCTTTCATGAAAATATTGTATGATCGCAATCACGTTTTTTGTTACCCTCACTGCAGAATTTCTCCAATTACTCACTAGCCACAGCAATTACAAAGATTTGAGGTTTTTCTAGCAGAGTGAAATTCATGGCAGGAATGTGTTGGTTGCACAAATGTGACATGAATACACATCAACCTTATTAAACTCAGGTCCTCCTAACTTTGAAGGTTGAACACTTCTTTGTGTCCAAGAGAAAATCAGATGAAATGCAGGTGACAGGAGAAGGCAGACTTATTTAGACTCTCACCTCTACTTCTACTACTGCAAGATAATAAAAATAACAATGATGTCAGGATCACAATGAAATTAAGTGGACACAAGTCCAGCCCACCGCAGGCAAAGCAATCAAATATGGAGAACATTCCATTGAAGATAATACACTTTTCAGGGCTGTAACCATCTTCTCCAAAGTGCATGTAATTCATTAGGACATACTCCCAGTTAGTCTAGTACAGGAAGAGAGTGACATTCTTGGTTTTCTCCTTTCACTGTGGCTTTGGAGCAGAGGTATTGTGTTATACTCCATGAAGGAAAGCCCAATACTGTAGTGCTATAGGGTAAGGAAGTCTTGTGAGGTTTGCCTTTTGGACTCTACTGTTTTGGAAGCATTTTTAGATGAACTTTTGAAACCATCATCTGCTCGTGACAGGAGATTTATTGTAGTACCATATGATACAGTACACGGTTCTTTGTTTCTTTACATTCCATTTTTTTTTTCTGGTTATGATTTTATACTTCTTAGTCATATATTGTCTTGAATCATAGAAATGTTGGACTTTACCAACCAACTAAAAATAAATAAGCAAGGTAAATACACATAGCATATCCTTGATTGCTTTCACACTGGATAAAACTGGAAGTTGCGCTCTACTTATCAAATCAAACCTTTATTACGATCAAGGAACAGCATAAGAAGGGTGGGGTGCCCTCAATTAAAAAGCATAAAAATACATAGAAATCTAAAAATAGTAATTATAAAAAGTTAAAAAATATAAACTAAACACACATATTCAATTTTTTAAAAAAATCTAAAAGAAGAGATAGGAGCATTAGATGGGCATAGGAGAACATAAAAGGTTATTATATGGCAGACTAGATCTATAGCAATATAGAACACTTTAGAATGACGAGTTAAATGTTCATTAAGACTGTTTTGTGGTGCAGGTCATTTTTTGGTGGATCTTGAGTGCTGGTGTATAGAATTTGGCAAAAATGTATGTTGTAGCAGAATTAGTATCTGACAGCAGCAGAGAGGTACAAAATTATCATGTGTGCCCTCTATATTTATGCAGTAATGGTGAGATGAGGCTAGTACAAATGTCTCTGTAATGCAGGCCCTGGAGAGGTACATGCTCTATTGTCTCTGTGTGTCCAGACTTGAAGCAGTATTATCTCCAGGTAGGGCACCTTTCTGTATTGGCCCTTTGGTGGTTAGGTACTTCAAGATTATTTAAATATGCCATAGAAGGGGGACATACTTATTGTGCTCACTGGCAAGAAAGGTTGGGACCTGGCTAGTTCCAGTTGGTCAGAGGTGGGTTTCAAATTTTTTACTACCGGTTCTGTGGGTCTGGCATGGTGGGCGTGGCAGGGGAAGGATACTGTGAAATTTCCATTCCCACCCCACTCCAGGAGAAGGATACTGCGAAATCCCCATTTCCTCCTGATCAGCTGGGACTCGGGAGGCAGAGAATAGATGGGGGCAGGGCCAGTCAGAGGTGGCATTTACCGGTTCTCCGAACTACTCAAAATTTCTACTACCGGTTCTCCAGAACTGGTCAGAACCTTCTGAAACCCACCTCTGCAGTTGGTGCTCTGTGCATCAGGGGTGAAATCTACTTACCTTCCTTACTGGTTCAGAAGTGCACGTGCCGCGCACACACTTCACATGCATGTGAAGACCTGCACATGCGCAAAACCTTCTGCGCATGTGCAAAAGATAAAAAACACATTACTTCCTGGTTAAAACCAGGAAGTAACGACACCAGGGCGGGTGGGCGGATCACGAACCACACACCATGATCGCTTCCAGATCGCCCAATCCAGTCCGAACCGAGAGCATTTCACCCCTGCTGTGCGTGTTGCACACTGTTCAATGAATGTTTTGGCTTGGTCATATTCCATGTTAAATAGAAGATCTGAAGAAAGCCCAAAGAGAAGATTCTAATTCTTTTTCCATGTGGACTATAAATCATCCCTCATAGTTAGAAGGGCAAAGAGAGTGCTGCAGGAATGTAGTGGCCATCTCTTCTTTTAAGGATGGCAGATGAGCTCCTCTGTGCATTTTCAACAACATATTCTGCATGGATTTCCTGCTGTTAGCAGAATGAAGACTTCCAGATATTTGAAACAGGAGACCAGCTAATCTGTGACTATCTGTGTTCCAGGAGTGGCCTTTAGGCCTTTTGACAGATAACATGGTCTTGGTTTTCAGATAATTCTACTGGCCATAAAACTTTAAAACATTTCAATATTTAAAACATACACACGAACAACTTTCACCATTTCCAAAATACTGGTTGATTGTCTTCCATGCCTTTCTCTAAAGCTAATCCAATTTCTCTGAATCCTCCTTAAAGTGTGTGTTGCCCAAATCTGGCCACAGTACTTAAGGTCTGGTCATAGCAAAACAGAAGGGAACAGTTACCTCCTGTGATATGCAAGTTGTATTTCTGCTGATAATCTCCAAGATAACATTTCTCTGTAATCATATCAGATTTCTGGCTCATACAGAATTTGCAATCAATTGCTATTCCAAGATATTTCTCACAAGTACTATTAAAGGTAGGTTTCTGTCATCTTACATCTCTACTCTTAATTTTTGTTTAATAAGAGAAGAACTTCACATTTGTCTTTGTTAAATTTTGTTCTATTTCCTTCAGTTCACTTTTCAACACAATTAGGCACCTCTAAATTGAAACAAAACCTACCAAAATCACTTTGAATTTTATTTCGGTCTAGCTAACCCACCCAACTTTGTATCAATCTACAGATCTGATAACATTTCCTTCTACCTTATTGTAGAAATCATACATGAAAAAGTTGAGGAATAAAGGACACAGAACTTATCTCCATGGCACCCCATTTGATATTTCTCTCCAATTAGTTAAATTGAGCCTTGGTAGTACAGGGGTCTAAGGCACCCTGTTATTAAGCTGGTTATTAAGACCAGCTGCCTGCAATTTACTGCTGGTTCGAATCTCTCCAAGGCTCAAGGTTGACTCAGCCTTCCATCCTTTCTAAGGTAGGTGAAATGAGGACCCAGTTGTGGGGGCAATAAGCTGACTTCGTATAAATATACAAAAGGATGAAGGCTATTGCTGAGCACATTGTAAGCCGCCCTGAGTCTTCGGAGAAGGGCGGCATATAAATCAAATTAAAAAAAATAATAATTTATTAATGATTGACAGATATCCTTGAAACTTGCTGAGATGCATAGCACTCATTCCAAATCTGAAACAGTGTGACTTGGATCTTGCAGATATTATTTAGAAGCAAACACTAAGCAACCCAAGTTTAATCACACAGTATGTTCAATATTAATGTACTCAGTATTGATATGGCATACACAAGCATCCAACAGCACTGTTTCTATTTTGACTCTCAAAACTGGAACACAAGTGGTGACTCTGGAAAAGATCTGAATTATGTAAACATCTGTGGTCATAAATCGCCCTTTAAAATTTAATTTATAGTGAACTACTTTTGGCATGAGTCAAAAATTTAAGAAGTATATCACATGGTTTCTCTGGCATGGAAGTGTCTTTTTATCAGAAGTGCTTTTAAATGCCCATACGTTGAAGTACTTTGTCTTGCTTTATCATAATGAAGGTGGACTTTCTTATATGATAATATGCCCCACCAAGCAAAACATTTCAGCCCAGTAGGAGTTAAGAAGGCGGCAATGCTTTTTTGACTGGGGAATGAAATTAAACCGTACTCCAAAATTCTCTTCTGTTTTACTGATGAACAGTTCCAAACATAGCTGTGTTTAATACCAAATGTAGCAAACTCTCTCTAAAAAGGCAATATAAATCACTGAGTATGTGGGGGTCAAAAAGCAAAGGCATGAAATTCTAAAATTCAGTTAACAGATGATCTTTTCACAGCAAGAAAACATTTGCCCCACACACTGTGTTATTTCAAAGGGCAAAACTGTTGTGGGATGCTGATGGAACTTAGCATACACTGTCAAGTGAAGGTTGGGAGATACTTGCCACATAGCTGAGATATGTAATCAGAACATTTCTACTTCCTACCAGCAGATCATTCAACTTTGGTGGTCAGTTATTGGCTTATTTTTGTTAAAAAATTGATATAGATACAGATACAGTGTCTTCATTTTAAGTATACAGCATTGCAGCTTAAAGAAATATAGTCAACAATCTGTATTTCTTCAACCTGTTTATGGCCAAACAATTACCACCATCATTTAGGAATAGCAGTTAGTAGAACATGCCCTCAAAATTCCTATTGTCCTTTTGATTTATTTTTTATTTGAAAGTGGTGGGGAGAAACCTTGATGTTAACCAAAAAAGAACCTAAGAACCAATAAAGAAGTAGATTAAAAGGAGGAGAGTAGCATTACAATTAAGCCATTAAGGACAAGGGACATTATAGATAGCAGTACCAACTGACCTTTGTTTATCTCAAAAGAACTAAGCAGCATTGGACTTGATTAGTAGTAAGATGAGAGATCGCAAAGAAATAGCAGAGTTTTAGACTACATTGTCAAAAACCTACCCTAGACGAAGACAATGACAAATCACTTCTGAACTGTTGTCAAGCAAATTATACTGATATACTGTATCCAGGATAATTACCTGAAGTCAAACTGCATTCAAGATAGACAGTACCTAACCCTTAGAATATTAATCTTTAATACCAATTTAGAACAGGGGTCTGGAACCTTAAACACTCAAAAGAGCCATTTGGACCCTTTTCCCACAGAAAAGAAAACACGGGGAGCCACAAAACCCTTCCCGTGCCTGACTATTTCTTGATTGGCCACAAAACTAGCATATGTAGTTGAATTAAATGTTCTGTTTTCTTCTGAAACTTTTCTTTTCTTGGATTTATTCATGGTTAACCTACCTGGGGTTGAAAAGCTCAATAAATCACGTGCTGGCAGATGTCACACATTGGTGGTTGTGACGCACATTTTGAGTGACAGGGAGTCGCAGCAGAGGGGTGAAAGAGCCACATGCGGCTCCAGAGCCACAAGTTGCTGACCCCTGATTTAGAACAATCACTGAAACAGTAATATATTGTGGGATTGTACAAAGCTTACAGATTCAAGAATGAAATGTTGAGAAGTCTCACTATACTACTGTATATTCCCAGTCCAGACCATGACAAACTTCCTCCATACAAAACCATTCCAGGAATAATTTAGTGAGTTGTGCATATGCCTAATGGGTGAATGCAATCATTTTTAAACATAGCAATAATAAACATTTACCTTAAAAATGCAGTTTCCAGCACAAAGAATCAAATGTTAAAGCCTACATGTAGTATTTGAAAAACAATGTGCCAAGTATATTATGTTTTAATGAATTAGGTTGCTCACCGAGATTGACACATCTTCAGTTCTTCTCTTGGCATTGGAATCAAATAAAACATTTCGCCCTCTTCTTTCACAGTCCTGGTACACAATTAGTCGGATCTGACTTGGATTAAACTCCGGCAAAGGCCAGCTTTAAAAAGAAAGGGAGGGGAAAAAAAGAATTTCACATTAGTTGTGGCTTCATTACGTATATTAACTAAATGTCTATTTACTAACTATACTATCAAGAAGAGATGATGGTGGTAGTGACAATAACAACAATTAATGAGCCAAACAAGATATATTTTTCTGAACATTGGTGTAAATGGATCAAACTTCATCAGTAACTTTAACTGTTGTTTAAAACATTTCTTACAGCAATGTGGCATCAGTCTTGTTAATACACACTGCAATACTATTGTAATATATGCATTAAAAGCAGAATTGTTATTAATAGAAAGAGCTATGGGGATAAAGAGCTTCAAAAGGGTTTCTTATTGGATCATTTTGCCTTGCATCTTTTATAATAAATACTTTCCCACAAAGATGTTTTATGATCATAGAATTCCCACAATCAACCCATTTGTTTCATAATGATCAAGAGTGAACAGCACATCTCACTGAACTATCCCCTTGTAAATCCCCTCTGAGAAAACACAGAGACACAAAACAGAGGTTCAGGCCAAAAAAATGCCAACATAATTCCCTAAGTACTTCAGAGGCAAGATTGTCTGCCATTCCAAGGAGGAAGCATAATAGAAATGTATTGTAGCCTGAATCACAGGAAAAAGTAGCATAGAAACGAAAGGCAAGAATTCAATTTAATTCCCATCACCACCAAAAAGAAAAGAAATAACAAAACTTAACATGTCTGCTTTGCACTGTTGCTTTACCCAATAAAGAATTCCATGCATACAAAACTGGTTCAAAATCACCCAGCTGGATTTCATGCCTATGGCAGAACTAAAATTTACAGTCGCTAGGTTTCCAGCCTGGTGCTTTAACCACTAGAACAAACCTCAAAATATTAAGCTAACAATGACTTTTGAACTCTTTTCATTCTTTCTAGTCTAATGGAAATTACGTAGGGAGATTGGACCTTTGCCTATCTATGTAACCATCCACAAGACAAAAATTCCCCAAATCTGAAATGACAGAATTGGATTTGGCATAGGGAGAGAAGCTGACAAAATAAAATTCTAGCTCAAAAATAGGCTGTTATCTGTGGAGGGGGGAGATTTTTCACCGTATTTCCCAGAATGTGTCTCCACAGAAGAAGCGATTGGGCAACATCATATGTTAATAACATATCATAAATGTTAGTAACGTTTCCATTCTGAGCTCCCTTCCTCCCTCCTGAACCAAAGCACACCATGTGTAACCCATCCTGTTCTTTCCAGAAGACACACACATATCAACAAATGCGGACATGAAGGAATCTCAATACTAATGCAATATGGCAGAAACAGAGGTTCTTCTTATGGCCAGTGCCAGTTGTAAGGTTGGAAAGAATTCCAGCAGCCATGTTCCTCAAGCTTCAACTCCCTTGTTACTTTCATCCTTTGTTTTAGGAAGCCACCTCTGATGCTCTCCTACCCACTCTAGATTAGAATGTGGACTCAACTGACTCACTTTTGGACACTGACCTGACAGCTGTTTGACAAAAAGACAGACAGAAAGGTCTCTAAAAACCACTTCAGAGGCAAATTAAGTGAACCAAACAGAGAATTCTGCTGCATTTATCAGCATATGTTATTCAACTACAGTGAACTAGGTTACTTCTCCAGCTATGTTCATGATATTTTAACTACCTTTGGGCTGGAATAAATTTATTCCAGCAGACTATTATTGGCGTTACATAATATGACTCTTATTTCGTCTATAAAAATTCTTTGGCAGCTGCGGCACTATCCCAGGAATCCAAAGAAAATGAAGTGGCAAATCCAGAGGAAGATATTCAGGAAGATCAGCAAGGATACAAAAGAGGCCAGACAACGGGATTCTCACAGCTGTCCTAGAAGCATGTCTGCAGACATGTGAATGTGCCTAACATAAAAGCAATTATTTCAGCAAATGCAATATTAAACATCATCAAGAGATAGGATCTCCTCCAAATTTTGAATGCAACTGAAGAAATGTTTAGGGCTTTTTTCATATATATGTGAACTATGAGCTTTGCTTTAAAAGCTTATATTTAATTCTACATTTGTAAAACTTTATTATGTTCAAGATTTAAGCTGAAAATTCAAAAGGGAAAAGCCAAAAATGGATAGTATTTTGATAAGAATTGGGGATAGGTATTATTTCTAAATATCTGCCCCTATTATTAAATTGTAAATGTAGAATAAATTAATAAACATTATGTAACATCCAGTTAGAAAAATTATCTGAATAAGGATTTTTTATCAAATCTACAGAAGAACCTGAATAATTCACCCAACTCTTGTCAGATTAAAATGAATATGCTGGTTTCAAATCCTTACTTAAAATGAAAATGGATTTTAAATGGCAGTAAACAAATCTGACTGGAAACACAATAGACATATTGCAAATCAGAGGAAGTGCAATTCCAATTTATTGTTCCCTCTTATTTCATTTTATTGGTTCATACAACACAAAACATATAATAGGACTAAAGCATTATAAAGACCAGGGGTTGGCAACCAACAGCTCTGGAGCCACATGTGGCTCTTTCATCCCTCTGCTGCGGTTCCTTGTCGCCAGTCGGCTCCACAGCTGATAGAGCTTTCAGTTAGGACAGGTAGAGGAAAAAGGACCCTGTGCTAGGAGGAGACTCTGTGGTGGGGGAACCAGACTTCCGGTTGGCTCCAGAATTGAAGGGGGGGGGCTTCCGGTTAGGACCTTTGTGGCTCTTTGAGTGTTTAAGGTTGCCGACCCGATATAGACAATTGAGAATAATGTAGCTATACTAAACTATTTAAAATACTGTTATCTGTCTATATCTTTATATTCCAAATTGTTCAAAGTTTTTTTTCATAACAATCCTGAGAGATGGCTTGGTTGAGGACAGTGACTAGATCAAATAGAATTTAATGGCTAAGCAAAATTGGTATGCTGATCTCTCAATTTTTACTTCCTATCATTCTCCATACTGAAGTCGCCTATACAGATTTTTCAGTTCATAGAAGAAAATGTTCACTCCCCATCAAAAAAAATTAACACCTGATTTGTTTACAAGGGGTATTTACAAGTTATGGTAAAATGCGTCTTTTGGTACTCTGAACTGTTAAAGATTCTATTTTTTAAAAAAAGATATTGAACACTTTTAACATAGATCATACAAATTACATACCAAGGCTCCAATTTCTTACTGAGATCATTAGCTCTTTTATTCTTTTCTATGTAGCATTTCTACCACAAAGTTTTTCAAATATAAAGTCATCTGGGGTCTTTAGATACCATCTTCTTTAACAACAAAAGAAAAAAAAAATCCCAATAGACAAATTGTCCATAGTTTAGATCAGTGTTTTTCAAACTTGACAGCTTTAACCTATGTGGACTTCAACTCCCAGCATGCTCCTTACATGTTAAAGTTGCCAAGTTTGAAAAATGCTGGTTTACGGAAATATTTAATTATTAACTATTCTAAATCCTGTCTTGTTAGCATTTGTTTATAAACCTGGGAAATTATGCCATTTCTTATTTGTATTTATCACACCAAAATATTAATTTACAATTATTTCAACAATGATCTTCATACCTCTTCTTCATCATATGCCTATTGTTCCTGTTCTACTGATGGAAAAGAGCAAACAGGTGTATCTTAATTTTACAACTCCTTTAATCCAACCAAGTTTCTCAACTAAAAAGTAAATATGCCCTCCAGTCAAGCTTGACTCATGCAATATTTTTGGCAGCCTTATGGAAATGGTTTGTCACTGTCTTCTTGTGGGATGTATTTTCCCCTTCCCAGTCTAGCTGAGAGGCTGGTGATTCTCCATCCAAGTACTAATCAGACCCTGCTTATTCCCCCAGATCAATCAAAGTCAGCTGAGTGCTAGGAGCTAAAATGGGCAGCTGATGAATTCTGTCTACAAGACAAATGTTTTTAAATAATTTTGGAATATTTGCTACGTGAAGTATCCTCAAACCGGTCTTAATGCTTTCAAAAGGAAATCTAATAGTATTTAACGTTGTCATAATGCATAGTTACAGTGGCTTTGATCTGAAAAGTTACAGCAATCAAGACTATTTGTTCCAATATAATATTGAGTAAAGTTATGAAAACTGCCTGGCAATGAATCACTGGTCCAAACTATTTTTAAGGACATCTACGCAAATGTTATTTTTAGTTTATGCCAGCTTATCTGTTCTGCATGCCTTTCATGTTAGCACCTTTTTAGAACACTGATAGGAACATTTATGGCA
This sequence comes from Arizona elegans, assembly GCA_022577455.1. Taxonomy (NCBI): domain Eukaryota; kingdom Metazoa; phylum Chordata; class Lepidosauria; order Squamata; family Colubridae; genus Arizona; species Arizona elegans. The sequence goes on along the minus strand of JAKOOJ010000003.1, from coordinate 81,780,890 downwards.
GAACAGGTTCCGGGTCCATTTCACATGGTACCTTTGCTTTTTCCAACAATGCTCACTGCTGAACACAATAAATAGGATATGCACTACAGCTCATCCAGCTACAAGGCATCCTAATAGATAAATAGAGCAACCTTTTGCTAAGTAGAAGTAATTAAATTATGCTTTGTTGCAGGTATCATTCATTTTTATTTTGCTGATATATGTACAATAAATAACATGGCAAGGTTTAGGATTGCGAATTTGGATTTAGTATACAGTAGATTTTTAAAATATTGGTAGTTCTATAGCATGTGAATGCGCATTTCAATTTGAAGTGTCACGTTTGTGATTGGTAATATATGCAGAGGGTTTGTGGCAGAAGAGTAGATTGAAAATAGGTGTATGACTCAACATTAGAGTACAGACATTGTAGCACCTTGAAAAGCTGTCTTTTTTTTTTTTTAGTAATTGCTGAAATGTAATTTGGAATCCACAAGTGGTTTGTAAGAAAGCAGAGGGCAGAGGAATTACCCTTACCAAAAAAAAAAAAAAAGATAATAGTGTCAGTGGCCTTTAACCCAAATTATGAGTGCAATCCAAAAATTCACCATTAATCACAAGCAATTGGCTATTGAAAGAATAAACTGCTTAAATTTCTTGTTATGAAAAGTGATTTAATGTCTGCGGCTTTAATGATACAATTCATAACTGGCAGCATGGAGAACATGGGTTAACAGAAAAGCAGTTACCAGATTTAAAAATAAAATAATATAATTGGAAAAAAGTACTCACAACCTCTAGGTTCATTAGCATAACGCAATGATGAAGGATGCTGCACATTGAAAACTCCTTACTTAACTCTAGCTTCTGTTCTATGACAACTTACAACCAGGTTTTTTTAAATGCTTTTTCATTTCTGAGGCTTAGCATATTTTTTAAATAAAATATTTTATATTGGGTATTCATATCAACACTGGATTCAGATAGGTTCTGTGTTTATATAATGTTACTGAACTTTACATCTACTCAAGTAAGTCATTGTTGGTTGGTGATGAAAGATTGTCCTACAGGCCCTTTACTTGTGGGGCAGCACAAGTTTCTATTCTCTCTCTTCTCCTTTTCAATATCCACATGAAATCACTGGCAAGATCGTCTCCCGCTTTGGTATCAATTTGATACCATGCTGATATTAATTATATCTTTCAATTCTAGGTCAGAGAAGTGAGGCTACTGAGGTTCTGTCCCAATGCCTAAAAACTGTGTGGGTCTGCCATGGGAAGGAGCCATCTCCAAACTCAACCCAGCCCCAATCGAGTGTTTGTGTGTATTTGGATCACCCAGATCTGGGGATATACAAACTATGACCTTGGATGGAGTTGCACTTCCTCATTCAAGGATGGTGTGCAGTCTTTTTGTATTTAACAGCTCTTGCTCAATGAGCAGATGGCAGTTGTGGTCAGGAAGGCTTTTGCCCAGCTTCAGTTATGCGCTTTCCTACGTTGAGACAGTCACTGGTGCCCTGGTCACCATACAGCTTAACTACAGTAACACGCTGTACATGAGACTGCCCTTAAAGACCACCTAGCTAGTCCAGAATGCAGCGGTGAAGGCAGTAATGGGCAAGGCTCTGTATGCCTATGTAACACCTGTGCTTTGCAACCTGTACAGGTTGCCAGTTTATTTCCAGGTGTGATTCAAGGTGTTGGTCATTACCTGTAAAACCCCATATGGTATAGGTCTTGATTACTTAAGATATTGCCTGTCTCCCATAATATCTACTCAACTGGTTCATTCTGGCAGATTGGTACAATTTGGGTTCCTCTGGAATGTGTCTCGCTTACCCCAAAATTTGAACGTCTCCTACCCTTTAAAGCCATTTTTTGCCCAGGCTTTGGGGAAAACATCTGGTACCCCTTTCTCCTTTTCTGTCCCCTTCTATGTTTGTTTTATTTGCCATTGTTGTTCTTTTGCATTGTTTTTTGTTTCCAAATGTTTTAATAATTGTAAACTGCTCAGAGTGGCTGGGAGTCATGCCACTTATGGAATATAAATTTAATACATAAATGTCAGACAAGTGAACTTCATTTACTCAACAACTACTTTATCTGTATCAGTTTAACTCAAAAATCTTTTATTTGTTTTACATAGAATACAGATATTGTGCCATACCTCATCGACAGCCTTCTAAAAAGAAATAATTAAACATGTTTTAATCTGCTTCTAAATGTTTATATGCCTTAAATGCTGAATATTCTCAGCCTGATTTTTTTTTCTCTTATTGTTTCCACATCTTTCTCTCAATTGTTAGGCCTTTCCTCTCCAGTTTTTCCCCTTTGGGTTTTTCTTTTCAGCATCTAAGTAAGGGTATACAAAATATTTCAATTTTGAAACAGCTGTTCTGGATTTGTAATGAGTTTTTCTAACCATTCCAGAAGCATTTCAAACTCAAAACAAGTATTTGATCTGAATTCAAAAGAGGTCTGAAACACTCCCCAAAATAGTTGGAACAACTTGAGCTACAAGAGCTTGTGCCCAAAACACTTCAGACTCAAAGCGTTTCACACACCTCTATCTACTATCCAGGGACCTATTCAAATTCCATCTCTGCTTGCCTTCCAGATTCAAGCTCTCCTGCTTCCTCTCCCATTTTCCATTTTTTAAAAAAGCAACATAACAGCATCAGTTAAGGTAGATTATATAGATTCTGATAGACTCTTTTCCTGTTCAACTACTGTGGGACTAAACATATTAACATGATAATGGGGATTAATCCAGCTCAAATTAAGCTTTTTTAAAAACTTGTGTTCAAGCCAGTGGAAAAGTTAGCCACGTGCTTAAATGCATTGCCCCATAATTAAAAAATGCTTAATTTTCAAAAGAATATGCCCTATAAATATGTATGATAACATATGAGGACTTACCAAGTATCGTTTATCTTTTACAATTCTAAAAGCTTTAATGCATGCATGAACACTTTTACCAGTTAATTATTTTAGGGAATAGTCTTTGCTATGTAAGCAGTCTGACCTAAACAGGAGTCAGCCCTCGGGATTAAAATTTCTTTATAAGAACTACAGAAGATATACTATCCAATCTTCTAAAATAAAGGCTACTTAGAAGTCAATCCTAAAGAGTTTACTTCTGAGTAAGGATTGTGCTATAAGCAAATTATTATAAAACAAGATTATTATTTTTTTTTAAAAAAAGCACATTATTTCTACACAATTGCTTACATTAAATAAACATAGCCCAAATACCACAGTATTTTAACCATACCTGGAAAGCATCTCTGTCCCTCAAGCGGGTTCCACTTTTCAGAATTTCTGCAACTCTTGTTATTAAAACCAGCTGCCAAATCAGGTTAATAATAGAAATGATCCACATTCATCCAGAACCACAAGACTGTCAGGTGACAGCTTGAGAAGTCTGAATTTAATGAAAACACAAGCGGTTTCCACGCTGTAGCAGAAAAAGGGAAAAAGAGGCAACCCCACAGATGCAGAAGGAAGCTTCTCTCGGAGTCAGGATTCCCCCCAAAGAAAAGAGAGAGAAAAAAAGTCAGCAGCGCAGGGGATTCCTGAGACAGAAAATCCGGAAAGCCCTGAAGGAGAATCTGGCCATTCACAGGCAGATGCTGCTCTGTATTTTCACGATGGACAGCCTGCCTTCTTGCCATCCTGTGGGTCTTTTCAGAACGTGGGCTACAGCAAACATGATTGTAATGTACCCCACCTCCTTTGTCTCCTCCTGGAGAGTATGACTGCAGAAGCCTAATCTCACTCATCAGCAAGCTAAGTGCCCCTCAGCAGCCAAGGCTGACCGCAAAGGTCCATTTAATCTCTTCTCCTCATTTAGGGAAACCAAGACAGGCAGAGCCTCATGATAAAGCTCCTTGTAGGTGGGGGTGACAATCCCGCGCCTCTCCAGTCTGGGGTGGGTCAGAAAGGCAGAGTGAGTGGTGGGAGAAAGGCAACAAAGCAGTCCCCCCCTCCCTTCCTCTCTACTCATTTCCTACATTCTTGGAAGCTGCAAGATGCCGGGGACCAACCCCCTCGCTGACAAGCTCAGCCTGGGAGTGGAAAAGCCACCCTAACAGCCATCACATGACCCAGAGCTGTCAGTAGATGCTACCTGGATCTGCAATGAGGCCGCTAGCCAATCCCAGCTCCGCCTTGCTTGCATACATGCATGTAAATTTCAGCAGGAAAATAAAGCGATTACTGTTTAACCATGCAGGGCATTCATCTGAGTGCCTGATTTATTATTTAGCACAAGCCAGGGCATTAAGCTTCCCATGATGCTTTTTTTCTCACCCTGCTTGCTCATCAGAGAAGAACTCCAGTAAGTATTAACTTAAAGAAGATATTGTTTCTCCCTCTCCCTCCCCCCTCTCTCCTTCTCTCTCTCTCTCTCTCCCTCTTCTCCCCCCACCTCTCATTCCCTCTCTCCACACACACATATGTCCGAAAGCTTCTTCTCCAAGCTCAAATCTTTTGTAAGAACAAAGCAGACACTGTTGGTTCTGTAAAGGCTCCTTAATGTTTCCAGCAAAAAGGCCCCTGTTTCAAAGACTTCTGCACACCAATGATTTCCCAGCTGTAAACAAGGTTTTGTAACCGCTCTTTGGGGCAGCACAGACATTTCAGGCTACGGGGAAAGCAAACCGTCAAAGGCACTCATAATCCTCTGGGAGAGTGTTCCTACTTGAGTGTGGGATAGTGATAAAGGCGCTGGGCTATAAACAGGCTGGACCAGATTCCCACCCACAAAAACTTCATTCTGCCTGTGAGTATGGCTCAGTCTCTCAACCCAGCTGAACCCTACCTCACAAGGTTGTTTCGAGGGAAATTGACAAGAATGAATGTTATGTACACACCCTTGGGTTCCTGACAGCAAGGCAGAGTAGAAGTCCTACAAACTAAACAAACTGCAATGTGAAACTCTACTCAAAAGCAGGTCCAACTGAATTGAATGGGACTTACTCCTGAGTAGGAACGTGCAATCCTGCAGCCCCTCAATATTTCCCAAATGGTTTTCATATAACTTGATTTGTGTTTTAAATCCAAAGAACAAGTCTAAGTAAAAAAGATTAATGAAAATAAAATGAAAGGGTTGTAAATGGGTTTGTACATTTGAAGCCAATTTTTTAAAATAATTATTAAAAGATTACATACTTTATTATTATTATTAGAAATCATGAGTTCAGAATAATTTCAACAAGCATTAAAATAAATAACACCAACATCAACTTCAGAGCATCATTAATCTTGTTTCTTGGGTAAATGCAATTATTCAACACCAAGTAACATTTTACCCTTTAACCATGTAAACTGGATTGGCTATTTCTTTCTAACGTGTGCAAATGCATTCAAGTTTTAAATGAGGTTCAGATATTGTTCAAATTAATACACATCAAAAAACCTTTACCTTTGATTAGACACTCTTAAAAGAGAACACACAAAGAGCACACATTCAAACACCCCTATTGTAACATGAAGTTATGTTACATGCAAGTATATGTATATCTTGCTCTCTTAGTGTGGTCAAATGAGAATGTAATCCCTGGGAGCTATATTACAATCATATTTGTTTACATGCCATCTAACTTTTACATGGATCCACATAAAACTGTTTTTATAAAGAAGGCACAACTGTAGTCTAGGAAATGATCTGGGAAGTATGCAAAGGGATTTTCACTAAAGCTCTAGAAATCAGAGACCAGCCTCACAAACATACAAATGACACTGAAACTCTGAGACACTTATCTATTCTTTCAACCCAGCAGAATGTTGGAAACAATTTTTGTAAAGGTCCTATGATTCTGTCAGTCCGTCCATCAGCAGAATAGAACATGACAGAAATCAGGTATGGAGGAAGATGTTAAAAAAAAAATCCAGTTCAAAAGGATCTAGATCCGTTTGGAAGCTGTTGAGAAAAAAGACCCTTTTGGGAAAGGCATCTGGATGGCAGCTTGGAATGTTCCCCTCCCTCTTGCTCATGGGACCCAGAGTAGAGCTATCATTAAAGGTTGGAAGAATTCCAGAAATATGCTCGGCACCCTGCCCCTAACTTGTCATACTTGAATCTGAAGATTTAGTAGGTTTACCCTATTCCATAGATCAGCTTTCTCCAAAGCAGTGACTCTTAGGCCTGTTGAACTGTAGTTCTCAGAATTCCCAGGCAGCATGGAATACATCTACACTTTCTGGAAATTATGGCAATTACACTGCGATGGGCAACACATTGGAGAAAGCTGCTATAAATACTAGTATGTTTTATCTCCGTCTAAATGGTATTTACCCATGTTAAACCACTGTTGATAGTCTTTTGAAAAGAGATATATGCTATTGGGAACGTAACAGTCCCAGGAGTTTCTTGGGTTCTTTTATCATTCTAAATACAATTTTGCATCTTTGCAAGAGAAGGTGTGTTAATCCAGCATGAACACCCAACTGTTATCTCTTCTTTGTATGCTGGTGGTCTGAAGACAGGAAAAGTCATAAACTGCTCCGACTGATTCTTGCAAAACACACATGCTCTATTTTCTGCAAGAATTCAATATGTAGCATTTCCATCAATAAGGGGGAAGCAACTTTCAGATAAGAATCCTAAACTACAAGACTTTAGAAAAGCAACGCTCAAATGCTTGAGAGTGACTCTAATTAAAGTTATTTGCCTAGTCTGAGTGCACTGAGTAATCGTTGAAGGGTGCTAAAGGTTTTGTTGCGTTTAAAGCTTTTTTTAAATAGTCAGTGAATAAAATCAGTTACAAAATAGATGAGAAATAATCTCACAAATCATTAAAACTGCACTGGAATAGCAGTGTTTGTTTTCTATCCTGTTCCCAATTGCAATCCCTTATAAATAGAAACCAAACAAGTCTACATAATACCAACTGGTACTGCAAGACAAAGGGCCATTTTCTCTCCTTACCAAACAGTTATTTTATTGTGCATCCAAGCTACTCAAGGAGCTGAAAAATCCTTCCCCACATCCATCAGAAATAAAGTGTGCAATCCTCAACTGGGTACCCTCTAGATGCGCTGGAACTACAGTTCCCAGAATTCCCAGGCCAACAACTAAGGTGATTTTGGGGATTGTAGTGCCTTAAACCTGGAAGGCACTGGGTAGGGAGGACTGGACTAGCACGTTCATTTAATGTTAAGTCTTTGAATAGGAAAATTCCAACATGAAAGTTCTTTTGGCCATCTCACATTACTTTCTGTGTCTTTCAAATTAAGGAGAAAGGGGTGGAGAGAATACTTTGTATAATTCAAGATGACATCTTGACATGCCATGCTATACTTCCAGTGGATAAAATCTTCCCACCTCAATTATTTTGCAACTTTTAGCCAAGTAGTTAAATCTTTGGTTTACCCTTTCTCAAGTTATGCCGACAGTAAAATTACTTAATCACTTTGCTACTCAATTAATGAAAAAATTTCATTTAAAAAAAAATCAAATGGTAAAGTTGGCTTTGTAAATCATAAAATATTCTATTTTGTATTTTAGAAAACTGCAGCTGGCAGTGTACAATCTAAGGGTGAAGGTGTCTACAATCCTAAAATGATAATCCCTTTTCTCACTTTACAAGGTTATCCTTTAGGAGTCAGGCCCAAGAAAATACAGTAAACAATAAAAAAAAAAAAGAACGGTCATATGTTTTGTTTATTCCACTAATATTCCTTTTTAATCCAGGGTTCAAAGGCAGCATGCAAAATCATCCCAACAAATTCCATTTTTGTCCATAAAACAATTATTTAGTATAGGACAGAGTGATAAAGAGTCACTGGCCTAAATCCACCAAGTGAACTTTGTAACGAGGTTTCATAGATAAATCTGTTCTATATCTATTTTTCAGTTTCAGTTATTCATTCTTCTTAACCCATTAAATTCAAGATATTGGAAGAAACATTGGCACACCCTGCTCACACGCAGATTCACAAAAACTCCACTGCAGAGAATCCTCATGTTCATAAGTATTATTTCCACCATGATTAAAACACTTATTTGTGGAGAAATGAATGCACATGAATGAGCAAGCAGAAAGAAAAAAAAAAAACCAGTTGCACCTACTCATAGAACTATTACTACTACTACTTGTCCAGAGGGCTGGTTGGCTCTAGGATTTTAGCAAAACATTTTAAACAAGCCAGAGAAGGCATGTGGAGCATGGCATTTGCAATTCTTTGACCACGATCTGAAGAGGTAACACCTGTACCTTCTTCTGAGAAATAAAATAACACCTTATTTCTGGGTGTTTCTGTTTTCCACTCATGCCCAGGAAGCATGGGGCAAGTTGCATATGTTTAGCTACCAGTAGGAGCTCACATGATGAGGAAGGAGGAGGGCCTGGAATGAAGCAGTGGCAGCATTCCAAACTCCGCCCAACTCCTTTTCCCTAGGGATTCATTGGGGCACAAGCTACTTTAAATCATTTCTTTGCATCTTTGTTGGGCTGAGAAGAATAAAATGGGCTCACCCCGGGTGGTTCGGTTATACACAGAAATCCAAATGTCTATGGAGACTCTCAAGTCATCCAGGTCATGGTTGTCCCAAAGGTGCTTTTTCAAGAGGCAACTGGACTTCCTTTGTTTTTCTTTGAAGACATTTCACTTCTCATTCATGAAGCTTCTTCAGTACTGGATGAGAAACAAAATGTCTTCAAAGAAAACCGAAGAAAATCCAGCTGCCTCTTGAAAGAGCACCTTTCAGACACAGAAGTCCAACTTTCTAGATCTTTATAGTTCACATAAAAAGCTCAACTCTTCAAATGAAATATTCCCCAAAACATACTTTTTAATCTTATTTCAAAAACAGTTTTGTGAATCCTTTTAAAACAATGACCCACCACTGGAGGGAAGGAGAAGGAGAGCTATGATAACTAGGTAAAAATTGACCTGACTCTTCCCCAACTTGGGAGTTTGGAAGTAATCAAAAAAAAGTATATGGGAAAGAATCATGGCAAATTTTAGTTATTCTATTCTAAGACTTTCAATTTTATGGGAGGTGGTGATAATTAGAAATAACGGTGCCTCTTCCTGACACAGTGATCTGATTGTCAACGTTTGGACAAACATATTAAAATACATATGCATGAAAATCAGTCTGTCAAAAACATTTGTTCAATGTAAATTGCAAATATATTGAAAGAAAGAAAGAAAGAAAGAAAGAAAGAAAGAAAGAAAGAAAGAAAGAAAGAAAGAAATTCAAAATAGTAAAAATATAGCCAGTAAGTAGAATTCTAAACATAACAACAAACCAAAGCAGTATTTTAGTGAGCCACAGACATTCCTACGAACCTAATTTAAAATGAATAAAGTGGACCATCATAATGAATGAAATTGTATTCACTCTTTCCATCCCCAACTTCTGATACCAGAATTGAGGTAGCCCTGTTCCCTAGGATCAATTACGGTAAAGAGACATCTGCTGGTGAGTCCAAACCAATGCTTCTTTGTTTATTCTCATTCCTTTCTTCTCTTTACTAGATATTTGCAAACACAGATTTCCTATGTGTCCTGAAATGGTCCCTAAAATGCTAAATAAGGGAAAAGAACTTCATTTAAGGCCTCATTTGGACCCGTCACCTTCACTTCATCCTTGACCTCTAAAGATATCTACTTCAAAGAACCTCTGCTTCTGGATTTGATGTTAATCTAATGTAAACACATCTACTAAACTGATATTGGTTTAAGAACGTGCCTCTTTCCATATATATATTTGTCAAGAACTCCCCTAAATGATGGTTTATCAAACTTCACTTCAGTGTGCATGAGAGATGAGAACATAAAGATGCATGACCCTTTTTGAGCCTGCAGAATTATTACATCAAGCTTATTTGCATGTAATTACTCCATAGCACGGGTGTCAAACTCATTTTTATTGAAAGCCGCATCAGGGTTATGTTTGACCTCAGGGGCGAGTGTGTGTGGCCAGCTTGACATCACTTGTGTCGGGGGCACTGGTGGAGGCCTGAGCGCACTTCCAGCAAAAACGGAGCTCAGGAGGGCCACACGCAGCCTTCTTGAACTCTGTTTTTGCTGGCAGAGGCACTGCAGGCCAGTCCTTTGCTGTTTCCAGGGTGTCCCCAGGGCCAGATCTAAGCACTCCGTGGGCCGGATCCGGCCCGCGGGCCTTGAGTTTTGACAACTCTGCTCTATAGAATCCCTGTAGGAAGTGAAGAAATTGAACTGGATTCCACAAGGTACAGTATCTAGATTCCTGTTGATCATGCGAAAGTTCTGGAGTACACTGGCTGACCCAGCAGATGATAGGAGATACTTGAAGGCAAAGGTTACTTTCCAGTGACTGTGTTTCCTACTTCATCCTGTTTCCTGTTAATTGTCCTGCTTCATCCACTGAAATTGCAGAGGATTCAGGCCTGCTACTTCTTCTATGTGGAAGTACCCGATAGCTCCAGAAGATAAAAAACAAAAACAAAACCCAAACTGGATAGCAAGTAGCTACACTACAACTAACATGCTTCCTTATTATACTCTTATAATCCTTTAATAATGCTGTCACAGCATCTATCCCCAGAGATTTGCACAGCTCCCAACCTACAAGAGTTCCAAAAGACTGAAAAAATGGCTGTGCTTCAGGGCCTGGGGTTAGCTTGGTTGTTGAGCATCTGTGGATTTTTTTGTCATGTAACACGTGTTTTGTCGCGTTCTTCTCTTTTTTTAATTGTGTTCCTTTCTTTTAATTATATAAGCCATTCAGAAATATTTGGGAATCAGGCAACCTATTAAATCAAATCAAATAAAAAAATTATAGGACTATCATAAACCACTAATCCTAAACATTGATGGTCTTCTTGAATAGAAAATATACATTTAAGGTCATGCTGCTGTCTAGAGCATAGTATTTAAAGGATGAGCAGTGCATTTATTTATTTTTATTTATTTATTTGTCAAGCATATATAAGATAACAGGTAAAAGTATAAACATAATTTGAATACATTAAAAGAGTAAGTAAAAAGGATTATTAGGACAGTTATGGTAGGCACCCTGCTGCACTTATGCATGCCCCTTACAGACCTCTTAGGAATGGGGTGAGGTCAACAGTAGACAGTACAAAGTTAAAGTTTTGGGGGTTTGGGGAAGAAACTACAGAGTCAGGTAGTGCATTCCAGGCATTGACCACTCTGTTACTGAAGTCATATTTTCTGCAATCGAGTTTGGAACGGTTTACCTTGAGTTTGTATCTATTATTTGCTCGTGTATTGTTGTGGTTGAAGCTGAAGTAGTCGTTGACAGGAAGGACATTGTGGCAGATAATTTTATGTACTACACTTAGGTCAGACTGAAGTCGGCATAGTTCTAAGTTGTCTAAGCCCAAAATTTGGAGTCTGGTGGCATAAGGTATTTTATTGCGGTTAAAGGAATGGAGGATTCTTCTCGTAAAATATCTCTGAACTCCGATTGTATTTATGTCCAATATGCAGTGCGGGTTCCATACAGATGAGCTGTATTCAAAAACTGGTCTTGCATCTGGTCTTGCATCTGAAATTGCACCTTTGAACCCCTAGCCTTCTTAGCATGGTCCTTGGGCCAGAAAGACAGAAGAAATAGTTTAAGTGAGACAGTTCTCAAAGAATGCCACTCTGTGGTTATGTTTTCACAATGGAAAATCTTCCTTTTCTTTCCTTTGTTTTAGCAAGAGTTTAAGTAGAAGCATGATAACAGTCATCGTTCCTGGCAACTTGCAAATGGCAAAAGTCGCAGTGATTGAAGAAAGCAAACTTGTTTCTAGAATGGGAATTTATTCGACTGGGCCTATTCAGTGGTCCAATATGATCTAGCGAATTGCCTTGCCTGGGAAAGCGATAGGGCTAATGGAAATCTCTCAGAGCCTTTCTTGGCTGTACTTCCTAGCCGTATCATTGATTAAAGGACTGCCCTTGTGTCTGGGTGATAATTGAGAAGCAAATCAATCTCCAGACAAATATTTATCAGTCAGAGTTTGAAAGAGCCAGTGTTGGTAAGAAGATATCACAGGAAACTAAAGATGACAGTAGTTCTTATATTTCACCTAGCACCAGCCAGCCAGAAGCCATGGACCGATTGGTAATTAATTTATTGTGGTAATGAATATGCTAACAATAGTAATAACATTCTAATAATAACTGGAAATAAGGCTTAACAGTAGCTTTTTTTTATAAAGTTCATTTTAAAAAAACAAATAACCCGGGTAATCAACTACTTAGTTTTTCTAGTTTAATCAAGGGCACACTGAAAAATATTTTTTAAAAAAATAACAGGCAGCAGTTCTATCCCATTACAACTCATTCTAACCCACCGAAATAGAGAATAGGCCCACTTGAATTCAAGGGCATTTATTTCTGATGAAGTTGCATTATCATTATTGAACCGCCACACCCCACCGCAGGGAGGTGGAACCGATGAGGTGGTTCCGCCCAGGCGCCTGATGGATCCAGATAGGTTCCAGACGGAGCTTGGGCCATTCCCTGAGGCTCTGGCTCACGGCTCGACTGAAGACCTAGTGGCCACTTGGGATAGGGCGGCCATTGGAGCTTTGGACCAGGTTGTGCCTTTGTGGCCTCTGACCCGGCACCGGTCTCACCTGGCTCCTTGGTTCACCGAGGAGCTGAGGGAGATGAAGCACCGGAAAAGTCACCTGGAGAGCAGTTGGAGGGCCAGCCATTCTGAATCCGACCAAACATTGGTAAGGTCTCATATTAAGACCTACCTGGTGACGATAAAAGCGGCAAAATGTAATTATTTTTCCGCCCTTATTGCGTCATCAGATAATTGTCTGGCCACCCTGTTTAGGGTGACCTGCTACCTGCTCCACCAGGGAGCGTGGGAGGACCCCTTGAGGGTAGAGCCGGGGACTTTGTACAGTATCTGTATGACAAAATCGCTCAGATTCGGGAACACCTGGACTCTGACTGGGTAGATTCAGGAGGGATGATGGAAGCAGGTCTTGAGAATATTATCTGGGAAGAGTTTGATCCTGTGACTCCCAAAAAGTGTTGGCTAATTATCGTCCAGTCTCCAACCTTCACTTTGTTGAGAAGGTTGTTGAGAGTGTGGTAGCACAACAGCTTCCTCAGTACCTGGATGAATCGGCTTATCTAGATTCATTCCAGTCGGGCTTCAGGCCTGGATACAGCACGGAAACGGCATTGGTCGCATTGGTTGATGATCTCTGGAGGGCTCGGGATAGGGGTTGTTCCTCTGTCCTGGTCTTATTAGACCTCTCAGCGGCTTTTGATACCATCGACTATGGTATCATGCTGCACCAGTTGGAAGAGTTAGGGGTGGGGGGCATCGTGTTGCGGTGGTTCTCCTCCTTTCTCTCCGACCAGTCGCAGTCTGTGTTGGCAGGGGGGCAGAGGTCGACCCCGAGGCCCCTTGTATGTGGGGTGCCACAGGGGTTGGTCCTCTAGCCCCTTCTGTTCAACCTTTATGTGAAGCCGCTGGGTGAGATCATCCGTGGTTTCGGGATGAAGTACCATCAGTACGTTGACGATACTCAGCTTTACATCTCCACCCCGGATCACCCCAATGATGCCCTTGAAGTGATGTCCTGGTGCCTGGAGGCTGTACGGATCTGGATGGGGAGAAACAGACTCAGGCTCAACCCATCCAAGACCGAGTGGCTGTGGTTTCCGACGTCCCGATATAGTCTGTTGGTGCCATCACTGACTATTGGGGGCGAGTCGTTGGCCCCCACAGAGAGGGCTCGCAACTTGGGTGTCCTCCTGGACTCACGGCTGTCTTTAGAAGAGGATTTGACGGCTGTGGCCAGGAGGACTTTTTATCAGGTTCACCTGGTCCGCCAGTTGCGTCCCTTTCTGGATCGGGACTCATTACATATGGTCACTCATGCCCTCACCACTTCCCGCCTGGACTACTGCAATGCTCTCTACATGGGGCTCCCCTTGAGGAGCACCCAGAGGCTCCAGCTGGTCCAGAATGCAGCCGCGCAGGTGGTTATGGGAGCGACATGGTGCTCCCATGTGACTCCCCTCCTGCGTGAGCTGCACTGGCTCCCGGTGGTCTTCCATGTGCGCTTCAAGGTTATGCTTACCACCTTTAGAGCGCTCCATGGCTTAGGACTGGGGTACCTACGAGACTGCCTTCTGCCACCAGTAGCCTCTCACCGACCGGTACGCTCCCATAGAGAGGGTCTTCTCAGGGTGCCGTCGGTCAAATAATGTCCTTTTCTGTGGGGGCACCTGCCATTTGGAACGAGCTCTCCCCGGAGATACGGAGGATCCCGGATTTGCGCACTTTCCGCCGTGCCCTCAAAACATTCTTATTCCAGCAGGCTGGTCTGGCCTAACCTCCCTTTTAATTGCTTTTAAATTTGTTTTATAAACTGGGGTGTTTTAAATTTGTTCTGAGCCAAAATATTTAATGGTTTTTTAAATGGTTTTTTAATGTTTGTACTATGTGTATTTTATCTTTTGGCTGTTCACCACCCTGAGTCCTTCGGGAGTAGGGCGGTATACAAATTTAATAAAATAAATAAAATAAATAAGTAAAATAAAATCAGATCTGGGCTGCAAAATCCTTACTGCTACAAAATGGCAGCAAAGGGTTAGCGTTTTCTATATCTAGTCTGCATGTGAAAGTTTGCAACCCAGATCTGGTAGTGCAACATTAGGTTTATATAGAATTTTCCTGGAAACGAATTTCAGTATCAATACATTGATATAGATTTGCTGAGGCTTTGATCATGTGCTCATTAGCTAAGTTCAGCATAATGTGCAAAAATGGCTCAAAGCTGCAATAAACCAGGATTCTGATTGGGCTGACAGCTGAATTCATTTTCGTGACAATGCAATATCTTCCAGAGTTCTCTCTCTCTCTCTCTCTCTCCTCAACCTATGACATCCAAAGAGAGTCACCAGGCAGAATTACATATGGTACTCCACTCTCTTTCACACTGAATGAGGCTTGTGCAAATGTATGGTTGAAAGTCCAAGACATCTAAGGCAGAGGTCTTCAAACGTGGCAGACTTGTAGACTCCCAGAATTCTCCAGCCAGCATAACTCCCAGCATTCTGGGAGTTGAAGTCCACAAGTCTTAAAGCTGCCAAGTTTGAAGACCTCTGATCTAAGGCTTGACTGTACAATTGGTCAGTTGATCACATCTGATGAAAAACTGGCAGAATCTGATTCGTTTTATGCTAGAACTTTTTGAACAGTTATAAATTAAGTTTGTGGTAGATTATGTCAAGAGTATGGTGGAAAACAAAGTCGTTATGTCTCTCTATTCATGCACTACATCATAGGTTGTCGAACCATGATTTGCCGAACAAGCCAATAAATATGTTAATTCAACAAAACACCCACAACAAACACATTCATGTTTATGATTCAAAGTGTTATACACACTAAAATTTGGGTTAACTGAATAATAATTAACTAGAACTAGACTGCAAATATTGAATTGTTTGTTAACCAGAATCACATGTGTTTATGGGGCATAATAAACAAACAAACAAACACTAGAGGACAGAAAAGAGATGCAGAAAATTAAATTGGGCATTAATGGGTAAATGTGCCTTGTTAACCTATCCAGAATCAGTCTCGTGGATGAGGGAAGTAATCATGTGCTCCTTCCCATCCACCCCAATTTTCTCTGTTCTTCATTCCTTTTTAAAGTTGTTCTTGTCTTGCACCAAAACTGATCAGAGACTTGGGCAAAGCACAAAATCACACGAAGACCAAGCTGGGTAGCAATAAAACATATGCATCTGTTTGGACATCATGCTAGACGAAAATTGGTGAGCCAACAACAAAAGCATAGATTCAAAGATCCATTACCCCAGGAAACGCCACTCTATACTCATTGACCTTATTCACACTCATCAAAAACAAGCAAGCCATCTTATGGCTTAAAACAGGGGTGGGTGTCAAACTCGATTTAATTGAGGGCCATATCAGGGTTGTTTGACCTCGGGGGGCCGGGGGTTGGTGGTGGCCGGAATGGGCGTGGCTGGGGTGGGCTTGGCCAGCTCGACATCACTCATTGACGCTCCATTTTCAGCCATGATGGCCTTCTGCAGCCCTCTGCCAGCGAAAACGAAGCTCGGAGAGGTTGTGTGCGGCCTGCTCGCGCTCTGTTTTTGGCCATGATTGCCTCCTGCAGCCCTCTGTCAGCAAAAACAAAGCTTGGGGAAGCTGTGCGCAGAGGACTGCAGGAGGGCATGGCAGCTGAAAACTGAGTCTGGAAGGGCTTCATGCGGCCCTCCTGAGTTTCATTTTTGCTGGCAGAAGTACCGCGGGCCGGTCCTTCATTGTTTCCAGGGCGGCCCCGCAGGCCAGATCTAAGCACCCCGCAGACCGGAACTGGCCCATGGGCCTTGAGTTTGACACCTCTGGCTTAGTATAATGTATAAGTCCAACATTTCAAGTAGGAAGTACTGCTATTTAAAATGCATAGAAGGAGCCACTATGTAAGCAAATCCATTCATACAATTAAATCAGTATTCATTACTATGGTATGATCATGCAACCCTTGAAACTCCATTCCAAAAAGTTGCTTTGGAGCACAAAGGTAGCATCTGTCTGTGACTCTTAGATGCTGTGCCTTTTTCCCCAGGAACATGTGGTTCTTTAAAAGGTTAATGGTGAGTTCAAAGCACCTTTGGCAATTTAAAGCACCTTTCTAAAATCAAATGGGAAGCACTGCATGATCCTATTGGTTACATCAATCGGACAAGCCCTTTTTTAGGATTGTAGACCAGTGATGCAAAAAATTCAGCTCAAGGGCATTAAGAATTCAGAGCATGAACTGTACCCTTTATTTGGCCTTTTGGACACATTCAGACAACATGTATTTTAGGGTACTTGGCTATTCTAATGATATATGATAAATGATAAACATTCCAAAGCAAAAAGAAATGAGATGTTTCTAGACATCTGACAGTCATAGAATAATAACAATAAGGTCTCTGCCATAAATGCAAAAGAAATTTTTCTAGAAATTCTTTCACAGGAGAAGACAACTCTAAAAAGTAGAGTTCTTGTTATTTAACAAAGGCAATTATCTACTCAACAGTCTACAGTTTTTCTGGCTTCTCATTTTCTCAGGGAAGACCTCATGAAGGGACTTTTCCAACCTCCTTTGTTCTATAGCAGTGCTAGTGTCCTGTCCTTAAGAAGACTACTAAAAATTTTCTTCTCCTAGAGAAACGTGAATAGGTCATCCACCCAATTTCTCTGCCCATAAATTTGCCGTAGCGTTTCCAGAAGTCATCTACACCCCATTCTACCTGCAACCAGGTGAAGAAGCAGTTACCTTAAGCTTCTCACCACATGACTATATTGAATATAATCTCTATCAGCCCAGTGCCAAACTGCTGAAGTGTAACAACTCTTGATTTAATTATATGATCAGAGCCACTTGCCTCTACACATAGTTACTGATCTCACATTGTAAGCTTTTAAGTGGCTAGACTCAGCTCAAGCCGTACATAAGATCCGTCCACTAGCAGCGATTCATTGCAAGAGAAACCTTACTGGTATTCTTTCATTCAAGATCCATGATGCCCGCAGAATATAAGCATCATAATCACGTTACACAATGGATCAGGCATCTGGAACAGGAACAACCTGTTGTATGCAACTGCTCTATATGTGTGTTTATTTAACAACACAAATGTTTCAGTATGCCTTTTAAACAAAAGGGATTGCGTAATGAACTGCAGCTTCTGTCTCAAACAGAGAACACTGCTGGGGAATCAATTCCCTTCGGTTATAGCACTTTTGAGTTGATTTTAATCAGAATTGGTGTACTTTATCAGGTTTGGGGGGAGGTAATTCCCCGAGAGAGTTCTTAGAAATCAAGAAAATCAAGAAAAAAGGCAGAAGTTAAAACCCTGGGGGTGAGAGGATGCCTATAGTAACAAAAATGTAGCATGTGGGTGTTTGTCTTCAATTCTGAGGATATTTTGTTCTACCACTAGTGGCTTAGCTTCAGTTCTTCTTTTTTCCCCCTGCCCTGATGCAACTGATCATGGTGTTTGCATTTCAAAAGAAGCTGGAATTTACATTTGAATTAGACTTATGCAAGAAGCTGTGAATGTCAGCATTTGATTGCAAGACATAAGCCAGTGTTTCAAGATTCACAATCATCAGTCAGCGAGTCCTGTTTGACTCTGTTCCTCATGTGACTGCTTCATTAGCTGTTGATTCATTCAGTCATAAGACACAAGTGAGACGTGAGCAAACAAGGATGCATGGTCTAACCTCAAAGGCACGGCCATGCCTGTTCTGCCAGTTTGTTGTATTAGCAATGCAAAAAAGGAAAAAAGAAACTATCCCCAAAAGGGCAGACTTGTGTCAGTGGATTGCAAAAGTCACTTTAGTTCTTGTTTAATTATCTCTCTCTCTCTCTCTCTCTCTCTCTCTCTCCCTCCCTCCCTCCCTCCCTCCCTCTCTCTCTCTCTCTCTCTCTCCCCTACAAGATTTCTTTTAATTTTATTCTGGAGCTGCTTTATCAATTAATTTGATTAGCTTATGCCATCAGCATTTGATTACCTTGGCTACTGTCCTGTTCAGCCTCGAATCTCATTAATACAGCAGATTTCATTCATCATATTGTAGGAAGTTAGCACCCACCCCTTTCCTGGAAGAGTGAAATATTTTAGGAAATATGAAAAAGGCAGAATATTATATTTCCCTGGATGAGAAATGGATACGCATGTGACGAGAATAGGATTAGCCCTCTATACAATAGCAGCAGAAACTCACCACATGTGACCTGGGAAGCATGTGACCTGGGAAGCACATGTGACCATCAGCCAGCAAGGCTAGCTAAGACCCCCACCCCCTGGGAGTCTGACAACCAATCAGGATACTCTTTTGGGCCCCCAAGAAATGCAAAGCCAGAAAGAGCATAAAAACCTGGGGACTCTCAGCATCTCGCCCTTTTCTGTTCAGGAACTCAAGCCATGTGATCCTGTCCACCATTAAACCATCTTTCCAAGCAGTCTCCATGTTTCCAGTGTCTTTTTCCCCACTTGGAGCAGAACCTAGAAGGAGATTTCTTCCAACAATATACACAGGATGACCTTATCTACTATATCTTTCATTTCTCTCCAAATAACACTTTATTCAAGGCTCAGCATTTACATACTGTCTCACCAGAAAAAAAAGAGAGAGAGATAAAACTCGAAGAGACATACTTGAATTCTTTGCTTTCATGTCCTGGATACCAAAAGTTACATATTATGCAGGAAAAAAAAGTTTAATCAGAAAGCCAGGAATGTCTGCAGTAGAGTTTTTAAAAAAAGTCAAGATGGCATCTGAAACTGCACAGTCCCACTTTTTAATGGGACATTCACCATTTTGACTTTTTAAACTTCCCTTTGGTGAACATCTCAGGAGGTCAAAATATCCTTCTAGAATACGAGAAATGATCAGGTTATAAAACTGTTTCTTAATTTGGGGAATAAATACCCAAGGACCTTAATTTAATTTAAGCATTCCAATTTGGTCACATTTATGTTTATATTAACTCTCATGGATATAGCATAACTTTAGCACTGAATTATAGGCAAGCAATTGTTTCTCTCAGAAATACTTCTTCCATGGTCAAAACTAGATGTTACCTAAAACACTTGTCCTTAAAAAACACCCTTGTGGAAAAAGAATTACAGATGACACAAATCTCACACATGTGCTTGCTTTTTCCTATTACACAGAAATCCTTGATCAAGAGGAGCTCATGACTTTGGCTATAATAATATAGTACCTAATTACATTCTACTGGTTAGATGTCCTCCCAGAAGGGATCTAGATTCTAAGTTAGGAATTTTGAGTGGCCTAAAACTATTTCTGACAAGATGAAAATAGAAAGGATACAGGAAAAGTTTTTAATTTAACACTCTCATTATGTAACCTTAACAACTTCATAATAAACCAAGAACAAGAGACAGAAGGAAATCTTGGCAAGAATTCTGCAATATTCTGACAATCTTGAAGTAGATAACCACTTTTCTCTTCTATAATTATAATTATCCATTAGATTTCTACTGTACCTGTTTAAATACTATCTTGCCACTTTGGAGTCCATCTTAAATAAAGGATGCTTCATAATCCACCGAAAAGTGACAGGTGACCTCTCTTTGTATTCCTATGCCATGTGGAACTTAGATAAATTTCCCTGTTGTTGTAAACATATTAAGAGGCTGCCAAAGACATGGGAATGCCTTTCTAAAGAAATCTAATGAGTAAACATCATACATTAGTTACAGTTAGGACATGAAAGCTTTTTCAATTGTAGAATGATGTGCTCCTGTTTTGGGGGCCACTCCATGCCACTCCAAATCCATCACTTTATTTCACCTTCCTCCTTGTTCTTTGCTTACAAATCACTAATAATCTCTGTGTATCTTTAATCCTCCCTTTCTGGGTTTACATTTGTCACACCTTTCCTTAGTTTCTAAACGTTTTCTCTTGCTATCCATCATGATCTCCCGAGAGTGGTCAAGCTTCCCATTCATGTAGGGATGATGCCATTTAAGCTACAACGTGATCCCCACTTGGAAAATCATTGTGAGCAACAGTTTTAACTTGTTCCAAGCAATTTCGTCTTATGCCAAGACAGTTGGCTGCACATCAGAAGCTTGATATGGCCATGACTTCACAGACAGAAGCCTTTTCTTCTTCCTGTCTTTCCTGAGCAGCAGAATAAATCAGTTTTCCTGCTGCTGGAAGCAGCTCACAGCAAAATGTGAAGGTGCTCACAATATAGTCTAAGGGAACAGGACATTCAGCTCTTCCATTAGTGTGGAAACCTAAGTAGGGTTTTCCTGACCATTTGAGGGCAAACAGGAAACTCTACACAAACTGCTGGCAGTTACTTGCCAAAAGCCACAAAGAATTGTTCAAAACTCTGTGTGAATGAAGGTCAGAGGCAAGAACTGTTTAAATACTCTGACCAATTTGGGGTTGTTTTCTTTGTTTTTGTAAACCTCCCAACATAATTACTTCAGTTCCTTACATGGTCTCTAATGTAATTATTGTTGCTGGACATGACTTTATAACAAATATGCTCATGCTAATAAACGATTAATACTGTAGGGTCAATAAGAGTAGGGAGGTGGGGAGAGACTGCCAATCAAACCAAAAGCATAGAACAACCAAGGGAATTTATAGGTCAATTAGCACATCAAGGGGTATATTTGTTTATTCCTGTGTTAACTTTGCCCAACATCAAGTGTTCATTTTTTAAAAAAGTGGTTACTTTCGTTGCATGGCTGCACTCCATAGTTCAGCTAAAATAAAGTGCAAGATGAAGTCTGCTACCTGAAGCTCTAAGTGAAAGGAAGAACTTGTTATATGTGTTAAGACAGGGATTGGCAACCTTACACTCAAAGAGCCACAAAGGTCCTAACCGGAAGCCCCCATTTAATTATGGAGCCGACTGGAAGTCCGGTTCCCCCACCATAGTCTCCTCTTAGTGCGGCATCCTTTTTCCTCTACCTGTCCTAACTGAAAGCCCTATCAATTGTGGAGCCAACCGGCAACAGGGAGCCGCAGCAGAGGAATGAAAGAGCCACATGCGGCTCCAGAGCCACGGGTTGCTGACCCCTGCATTAAGAGACTGGGTAACAAGATGTCCAAGGAAACAGCATTCCCCTCCTGCCCGTGGAAAAACAACTGGAATTGTAGAATCAGGCATCTCTCTTGCTGGAACAGAGCCAGAGAGAAAGGAAATCTAAGACTCTACCTGCCGCAACAGCGACAGTCTATTCAGCTTTTAGACACGGTGCATGCCTGTGGTTCATACATTTCCGTTGCCTTTTAATCTTTTAAATGTAGTTCTGGCTTGAATCCAAAGATGCACATTGAAGACAAACACATATAACCAGACCACTGCTTGCTATTTTAGATGCAGCAGTTGCTCAGAGACACACAAAAGTTTGCTCCAGTGTTGCTGCTGCCCCTGTTGTTATTATGTGGCCTGGTTCTTCAGTATTAAGAAACATGATTGCAGAAACAGATGATGAAAGGTACAGCTGCATATAGTTCTCCACTTGTGAACATATCCCTCTGAACGCCAGCCAACATATCTGTCTGCTTGTACATGCTTACATAAGACTCTCTGTATCTATGACGCTAGGCGTTGTGCATATACTTTGCAATGACATAGCTGTGTTAGCTGTGATAAGTGGGTGCTAAATTGCACACTGAATTCCACCTAATCCAATAAAACTTAATTCATGCTGTTTTAAGGATTTATTTATCAAAGAAAAGCAGTTTGGGAATGTTATAAGTATGAAGGTGGAATGAAAAGTAATACATTTCATGTTGTAACTTACACTTGTAACTACTGTAAGAAGTTCTGATCAATTCTTAAACATCTGTTCTTTCACTTCAGTTGGTGTGGGAAGTTGCTATGCAAAAATCTATACAACTATTGTATTCAAAAAACAGAATCCTATAGTAAGTACTAGTTAGTGGGCTTGAGTCAATATGTCACGATTGAACGATGAAGGAATTCCTGTATTTGAAATTCCCTACTAAGCCCAGGTTGTTCATGATGATGATTGTACTGGCACAAAAACTATGCATCATTGGACCAAAAAATGAAAAAACGTAAACTGGGAACAGTTAGCTTATGTGTTCAAGAATAAAGTAGATGACCTACGACAGCAATTAATGAGGATTATGCAAGAAAGATTAATGAAGTAATTAAAGATAATCAGCAAATCATTCAAAGAGAAATTGCTCTCAAGCCTGGCTGTCACGTTATTGATGTTCTTCACTGTTAGAAGGTATGTCTAAGACAGATTCCTCGTGATCATGACAGAAATAAAAGCTTAAAGAGTTGAAATCTGTGAGCAATTTGAGGAACTTTTTCACAGCTTCACAGCAGCTGACAAAATATGGGCTCATCATTATGACCAAGAAACAAAGCATTAATCTATGGAATATCGTCACAACGTGTTACCCGAAGAAAAATATAATTCAAAAACCAGGCCTTAGCAGGAAAACACATAGTCACAGATTTTTTGGACAATTGTAACTCATAATTACAGTTTTTGGGGACATTAATATTGTTACTCACATGGATTTCCATGAACCTACATCACTATTAACTCAGAACACCTCAAAAATTTGATGCCATAATTAAGCAGAGTGCAGAAATACAAGAAAGAAAATTTTCTGCCTCACACTTGATGACTCACCGAAGGGCGTTTTCAGAGCTGACTCTCACCATTTTTTCCCCATTCTAGACTTGAAAACTGAAAGTTCCACCTTTTCCATCTATGTCACTTAAATGAAGGAAAGGACTGTTGAGACTAGGTGAACAAACAATGTGTGGAGTTCTTTTGTGCCAGCTTTAACAAACATGTTCATCATTGGCTGAAATGGGTCCTGAATTATAGTGATTATGTAGAGAAATATCCAACAGGTAACAAAAGAACTCATTTCACAGATTATTTTTCTGTTTCACTTATTAAAATATCCCTGTTTAAACTACAGTTCTGGGGCATGGATGTTATTTTTTATTCAATCCTTGAACATACATAAAATATGTTGAAAGGCACTGTCTTAATAAGTGATGATATCAAACAAACTGTTTCTGAAACTCCTCAGTCTCAGTTTCCTGCAGTATCATCTCCGTTTAAATCGATGCTGGGATCCCAAATGTATTATGCTAAGTTTGATCTTTATATGGGACAAGAAAAAAACCTACTTTAACCAATATCATTTTGGTTATTACTGGATTTACCACTTTCCCTTCCTTAATGCAGTCTTTGCATGTTAAAAAGACAAGGCCATTTACCCCAGCAACCAGCAACTCCCCTATTCTCTGGGTTGTAGCCCAACAATGTAAACCAAAATTGCAGATCTCCTATGTATGGCCATTGCTAATATAACAGGAGAGTAGAAAAGAACCTACTAATCAAAACTGCTGCTTGTAGGCAGCCTTAATTTCAGTTGTGTGGCTTGCTATATCTTGAGGTTATTTGTCATCCCACTCTGTACTTCCTTAAATCACTCTTTCTCCCAACAACCTAGGCAACATAGTTGGCTGGAGAATTCTGGGAGTTGAAGTCCACAAGTCTTAAAGCTGCCAAGTTTGAAGACCTCTGACCTAGATGAAAAGTTTCTTTCAAGTCAAGATTAAGTCTGCTGACTTCATGAATACACCCAACAAAAGAGCCTAGAGCCTTAGCATTTCTTAGTGGTCTATCACCCAATGCCAACCAGGTCAAATACTGCTTAGTTTTTTTTTTTAATTTACCAAGATGGGCTAAGTACTGCTACTTTGGTGGACAATGTACATTAAGTATTTTAAAGCAGACCTAACAAATCTCATCCCATTCCACTATTTCTATGCAACAAAATACTGACCTTCATTTCCCTAGAGTTTTCATTGTATGAAAACATACTCTTCAAAGATAACACTGGCATTGACTGACAATCAGTGAGAGAATTAAGATTTGCCCAATAATACAGGTCACTTAAAAGTGTACAGCTGATGCTCAACAGATTTAGACAGCTGGGTCACAATGGTATAAAAATAAAGACTTCTAAAGATGCCTCTTGGGTCACTATCTGAAAATAAAAGCTGAATTAAGTGCACTCCATTCAGGAACATCAGAGGAGATGGCGGGAGCAGGGAGGATGGCCAAATAGCATCAGCTGACCTAATCCAGCAATGTTAAGCTACTGTCAAACTTGGCCATATTATTAGACCCACCTCAGTTATTTCTCTAATCTTCTCAGACAGGTGGTGGTTTAGTGGGATTTGACTCCCCTCCCTGCCTGTTATAAGGCAAATGGATGTCACTGCAGTTGAGGAAAACAAAAGACACGAGGGCTGGAGGCAATCTTAACCTGAAGGTTAACAGTGAAATCCTTCATTGTGATTCAGAAAGATATTACTAAATGACCAAGATGAGTGCAGAAACTCACATTCTTTGGGGCACTTATTAGAACTCAGTGGTTTTCATATAGAATAGGGAAGATTACACAGACTTTCCATGATGCTGGTAACAGGTACAAATGATAGCAACAACAAATTAGGATCTATAGGAACACTGAACAGTTTGCACTGTTTGCAAACCAGAATTTAAATAAACTAGTTCTTCAAGTCTGGATGTCACAGACAATTATTTAGCATAAGGTAATGAACATGACAAAGGGAGGGGGGAAAATATGGCCCAATAAAACCTTCTTGTAATATGAAATCCTGCTTTCCCCTTGCCTAAAATGCTCTTTGTTTCCGTTTAATTTTTTTTTTTTAATTTGATTTATATGCCGCCCTTCTCCGGAGACTCAGGGCGGCTTACAATGCGTTAAGCAATAGCCTTCATTCTTTTGTATATTTTATACAAAGTCAGCTTATTGCCCCCACAAACTGGGTCCTCATTTCACCTACCTTAGAAAGGATGGAAGGCTGAGACAACCTTGAGCCTTGGAGAGATTCGAACCAGCAGAAATTGCAGGCAGCTGTGTTAATGACAGGGTGCATTAAACCACTGTACCATCAAGGCTCTAATTGCTTTTAGTTCTGAAATCAATAATTAATTTTGTGCCAAAAAATGTTCAGAATGAGAGCAACCTAGATTGAATCAAAAGTATATTATGTGATCTGGGTACTGACATCATTGCACTGCTCATCTCAAGGGGGAAACCCTGCTAAAAGGCACAGGCAATGCAAAGCACTAAAGGCCTTTCCAGAGGAATGTCCAAATTAAAGGGTGCCTTTTCTCAGCAGCCCTGACTATTCCTAGCAAATTAGATCAACTCTATACATCATAATGGGTGCAATTTCACTACAGGCAAGCTATATCCCTGCAGGAGAGCATGCAGCCTTAAATAAAAACTCCTATCCTACCTACTTGAGTTTAACACCAAGGAAACAATCTTGTTCTGCAAGCAGCTGACTGTGTGTCATTACTTCCCTTTAGAAGACATCCTATGGCAGAAATAGTTTCATGCAAGTCAACTGCAAACTGATAAGGAAGCTGCAGACTAAGGAGAACATTGCCAGTCTGTTGGAGTAGGATGCATTTTCCCCCTCAATGAACCCATCCTTGGTTGCAATACCCTATTACCTATTTTCAAATTATTTGTTTTCATGTTTTAGAAGTTGAATCCAAGCCGAGTAGAAGCAAGCCAATGATAACAGAGAATCATCAGTATTTCATAAGAAAATGCCAGAAGGAAGGTTCCTGGAGATACGACAGGTGTTTGGATTTGGCAAATGCCCATCTTTAAGTAAAATTATTGTTCAAAGTAGTAGCAAGACAATATTCTTATAACAGTTTTAGATGGAAACAATGGAAAGTTTCCCTCCTGTCCAGATTTGATAGAGGAGTTGGCTCTATATCACAGATAGTTTATTTATCATGTACATATGAGTTAAAGCTAAATACAATGACAAATTATTGGTAATTAAGTAAGTTGAAAGCTCTGATTAATTTTAATCTTCAAAAAATGTTTCATTATACTTCAATTTCTAGCATGTTGGTGGATGAGTGCAAGAAGGGAAGGAAATTCCCCAGAGCCTATTTTGCCATTAAAATTTGGAATGAAAAGAAGGGGGGGGGATTCCTACCTCTAAACCTGAATAACATCACAAAAATTAAATGTGGAAGGAAGAGGAAAATCGCAACACCAAGTACAATTTTAGATTTTTAAAGTCAAGCTCAGAAGGGGTTAAAATCTGGGTAAATATTGTCTGAAAGTCAGGAGGAAAAAGTGTCCATAGTTCCTTGAACATTACTACAATACGTAAACTGATCTGAATGGAAATTGGCAAGAAAATCTGAGACTCTTAAGAGCTATGTTAAGAACTGGTCATTTAAAAGAACATCTACTTTTGTTTTTAGAAATAAGTGAACTGCCTTCTTAAGGGGAGAGCCCCTTCTGAATGGAATCTTTAGATCTCAGTGAAGAATGAATATTTCTGTTTCATGCATGCCTCCATGGAAAGTCACAAAATGATGTACCCAAAACTCAGAACTTTGCATGTACTTATGTTGCTCTAGTAGCATTGCAACAACTTCTTCTCCAGTCACTAGAATAACTCAAGAAGCCCAGAACATGTCCATGGAAATTCTAAGTCATCCAGGTCATGGTTGTCCCAAAAGGTGCTTTCCAAAAAGTAATTGGACTTTCTTTGTTTTTTCCTTGAAGACATTTTTCTTCTCATCCAAGAAGTTTTTTTAATCATGACTGAATGAAGGGGAATGAGAGGATTGATATTCTTTGCAGTCATCTGGTCATTAGCTCACTGAGAGTCATTGAAGCCATTTGGGGGTTTGTCTGTACCCTCAGGGTCACCTGAATCAAAATGCAAAAAGGTTCCACACCAATTTGCACTCTGATTCAGGTGACCCTGAGGATACAGATAAAACCCCCAAGTGGCCTCAATGACTCTCAATGAGCTAATGACCAACCTTCAGAGTGCTAACAACCAGATGAATCTTTGGGACAAACATGACTTGGATGACTGAGAATCTCCACTGATATTTAACCAGATGACTGAAAAAAAATATAAATTCTTTCATTTCCCACCAGCTTCTTGGATGAGAAGAGAAATTCTTCAAGGAAAAAACAAAGAAAGACCAATTGCCTTTTTGGGAAGCACAGAATATGCAGAAGAATAGAATTTTTTATTGGCCAAGTGTGATTGGACACACAAGGAATTTATCTTGGTGCATATGCTCTCAGTGTACATAAAAGAAAACATACGTTCATCAAGAATCATAAGGTACAACACTTAATGATAGTTATAGGTTACAAATAAGCAATCAGGAAACTATCAATATAAATCGTAAGGATACAAGCAACAAAGTTACAGTCATACAGTCATAGGTGGAAGGAGATGGGTGGTGGGAATGATGAGAAGATTAATAGTAGTGCAGACTTAGTGAATAGTTTGACAGTGTTGAGGGAAATATTTGTTTAGCAGAGTGATGGCATTTGGGAAAAAATGTTCTTGTGTCTAGATATTCTGGTGTGCAGTGCTCTATAGCGTCGTTTTGAGGGTAGGAGTTGAAACAGTTTATGTCCAGGATGCGAGGAGTCTGTAAATATTTTCACAGCCCCCTTTTTGACTCATGCAGTATACAGGTCCTCAATGGAAGGCAGGTTGGTAGTAATTGAACTACTAAGAACTACTACTACTGAAGTCAATTCTACTCAGTTCTCTGAGGATCAATGCCTAACACTAAATTCACTTAACATTCTAAATCATGGCTTAACCAAGGTTGTTGAATGAAGCACTTTTTAAAATCTTTTTTTTATCCTTTTCCCCTTCTACAAAATGTACTGTGCCTGTAAACAGAGTTAGAAATCAGAGTAAGTAATGTGTAGTAAGATTGAGAAAAACTGCATTTTGATAATCCGAAGCACACTATGTTTCTACTTAAAAGATACCATCCTGTGTAACCCTATCTAGGGAAGCAGTACATTTTTTCTTTAAAAAATAATAAGGTTTTAGCTGCCTTGCCCAACCCAAAGAAAGATTAATGTGTTTTAAGATCAGTTAATCCATATCAAGTGATCTTGGGAACACACCCTAAATGACAAGAAGCTGTTTCCTCTTACTGGACTTGGCACATTTTATCTTACACTGATTTGTTTAAAAAAATATCAAAATTTGATTGGGATCAATTAAAAGTAATGGGTTTTTTATAACTGGAGTGAATCAAATGTAATTCAAATTCAGAATGATGTTCATCCATAAAACCAAGTGCAAGTTCCTTCTTTGAGTTACTCAGAAGCATGTGATCTTGCACCTACAGTTAAATGTAGCAATAAGAGATCCTGTGTAATTATGAAATCATACAGCTGGTTATTTTCTTCTTCAACAAACAAATCCAGAAGCAGCATGTAAAAAAAAAAAGAAGAAGAAAACTCTCAATCCAAGAGAAAGGATAATGGAACCAATGTTCTAAAAAGAAACAGAAGATGGTACATGATTTGAAAAAGTCACTCCACCATGACTCTTTCTGTAAAATAGGGGGGGGGATTCTTTAGATTCAGACTTTTTGGAAGAAATTTTGCAAGTGAAGTATAAGAAGAGGGAAAAAAGCTACAGAGCTTTGCAGCAGAAAGGGAATGCTTTCAAGCCAGCCAAAACAGGACAGAAAGTAACAGTGCAAATGGGACAGTGACTAAACAATCCCACACACATTCATTTGGATGAACCTGAAGGTCAATAAGGGAAGCCAACCACAGGAAAAATTCACATGGGGTCTGTCTGGAAGAAGATGGAGATCTGAAACCTCAGGGTATCAGTTCAGTTCTCAGTTGCTTTTCACTTTTGCTTCCCACACTTGTGCTGCCTTCCCCAGCACCTTGGGAATTCTAGAAGTTGATCTCACCCTAACTTCACTGTTCGCTCAGAGTGAGATGCCTGGAGGACACACATTACAACATTCCTGCAACACAGAGCCTGGTGGAGTTCAAAAAGAATGCTGAAATGAGTCACTTTTTTTCCTTTGTATCTTTGTATCCATTACATCCATTAATGTAATGGAAAGAAGGCAGGACGGACGCACACAGTATCCTCAGATAGGGAGATTTCTTATAGGATTGACTCCATAGATATACAAAATAACCCTAATGGCTTTAGAGGCCTAAAGCCACCCTCCCTCAATGTCATATCCTTTAAATGTCCTGGACTAAAGCCTCAGCTCTTCTAACAATCAGATGGTTGTTAGAAGTTGATACTCCCAGTTGGCAGAGAAGCTAAAAGCAGTGATGCAGTCCAGTCCTAGGAATGAATTCCAAGCAAGTACCATTTAGAGCAATTGGCTTATTCCAAGTAAAGGTGTAGATTTCTGCAGCTTAATTTATTGTGCTGCCTTTGTTGATTCATTAATTAGTAGCCTTTCAAGCATTAATTAGTAGCCTTTCAAGCAAAACCGCAAAACAGGAATCCCAAGTTATCTTCTATAGTACTAGGCCAGTCGGTTCCCAATACAATTGAGTGGGAAAATGCATTCCTCTATGTTTAAACATTATAAGCCAAGATGAAAGTCAAAGAAACATACAGCCAAAACAGGCAAGGAAAGAAAGCAAGGGAGTTCAGTGAAGTTTGTCCCTGCATATCTGCTAATCAGTATTCAGGAGTGCAAGAGGCCTGAGTATCTGTAACAAAGGATTTGCAGAAAGGCAAATTATGTTTAGCTGTTAGATGCCTATTTTTATGTTAAATGGGCTATCTTCCTGTTAAGTTTCAGATAAGAATGCTTATTGTTGTTAGCCTGAGAACAATTTTTATGAAACTGGCAAATCTGCCAAGGGATCATGCAAGCATTTTGGCAGAGAAATGAAAAGAGATGTAACATCTAGATTTAAACAAATTCCTCCTAAGAAATAAAGTGATTAAATAATTATTAATCAACAAGTCTCAATCGAGACTTGTTATAGACAGTTATACGAAGACATATAAATGACCCCACAAAAAAGGTGCCAGGTTTTGAACTACCACAATCCTGAATAGGATTTATACCCACATGACATCTGCTGGGACACTCTGTATAAATGGGGTATAGTATCCTCCCCTCAGTGTGACTGTGGGATACCACATCAAACTGTAGATCACATCATGATCAGCTGAAAACTGAGGGCATATACCAGTCCAGTATCTGATTTTTTAAAAAATATAATGCTTCAATGGTTAGATGGCCCAGACCTAGACATTGGTATTTGAACATAGATCTTTTTGACATATTTTCTTGGGTTCTACTAATCTAGTTGAAATGTTAATTTATATTGCTAGTCCAAGTATGATATGCCATATGCTAAATAAATAAATAATACATCAAAAAGTCAAGCTTTATATTAGTATGATAGACTGTAAGAAGTTAGCACTCACCCCTCTCCTAGGAAAAGGAGATATTTTAGGAAATGTTAAAAGGGCAGAATATTTCCTCTAAAAGGGAGACAGAAACTCAGCCCCCCACCCCCACCTTTGTCAATGGGCCATTAAGGCCTGGGCCAGTCTATTCTACATAGCTAAGATCTACCTCCTTTAGGCAGAGCCATAGTAGGAATTGCCCAAAGCCTTTTCATTACATCATCACCCAGCAAGAGTCCACCAAGCCTGGGATTCAAAAGACAACCTACAAAGTTACCCCTGCATGGCCCCATGGGAGTCTGACAACCAATCAGAACACATGCTCAAATTCAAAGCCCAACAGAGGGTATAAAACCCAGGCACTCTCAGCATCTCTGCCCAGGATCTCAAGCTGTTCATCAATAAGCGACTTCCTTCCAAGCAACTTCCATGAATCCAGTGTCTTTTTCCCCACTAGGAACTGAACCCAGAAGGACATTTCTTCCAACAGACAATTCTTATTTCTTTTTCCTCCTGCCTTCCCAGATAGCTGGGGGAGGCACAAGGAACTGCTTTATATTCCTTTTGAAAAAGGAGTTACCTGCATGCCAGGCAGATGGCCAGTTCTTAGAAAGGCCAGCATAGATGTGTAGGAGGCGCAGGAAGCAGGCAGTTGTACATGAAAAAGCTTTGACGTAAAAGTCTCCTCCACACAGATTTGTAAATCTTAGGTTGTGCAAATAAAATGGAAGATAAAACTGGCACACCTGTAATCTCAGGCTAAACTGTTTTTGACACAAAACAGCCAACTGAATGTAATCCAGATTTATATAGCTTTTCTGCCCGTTCCATACTTTATCGAATAATAACTTCAAATCCAATACAAATGGACAATCCGGTGCGACACTGACATTACAAAACATGCCCAAGGCTATAGCCCAGAAACAGCATTTGGTCTTCTCCCACCCCCAAAAGGAACAATATAACTAATAAAAACTAGAGAATACAATTTCTTGTGCGATATTGTAACCAGGGTGAGAGACAGATGGGTGGAAATACAGATGGCAGGAAAATAACATTTGCATTTTTGAATGTTTTTTTTAAAAAAAGGATTAAAAAATAGAACATGTTTAAGTCATTTCAACATTTCAAGCAAGACTGTAACATACAAATTGATTCATACATATAAGTAGTCCTTGATTTATGGTCATTCAGTGACTGTTTGAAATTATGATGCACTAAACTAAAGGACATATGACCCACTCCTCAGGTTCCAACCATTATAGCACCCATGCAGTCATGTGACAAGAATTTGGGCACTAGGTAGTGACTCAACCAATCGTTATGACTGTACTGCAAGTCCCCTCCCACATGGGCTGGTAGGCCTCAGCTTTCTAGCCCCACCAGAATTCAGAAATCTACCTCAGGCTGGAAGACCTCAGCTGGTTAAGCTCACCAGCACATGGCCTTCTCCTGTCCCACCACTCCTGGAAAGCTTGGGCCTTCTCCCACTGACCACTAGAAATCACGTATTTTTCCTTCCTGTGCAGCTATTGACAAGTGTGGCCAACCGATGCAAGGCACAGCTAAAACACTAGCTTTTGGAAAAATAGAAAGAGCCTCAGAATGTTGCAAGATGAGCACCAGCCCTTGTGATGTTCTGAGATTTTTTTTATCTCTGAAAATATTTTATTGGGTAGCTTTCTAGAGTAGCTGCTCTTCGCATCACTTGGGCGAGCCAAGTTCTCCCAGACTGTGATAGGTTTCTGTGCGCTGGTGGATACCAGGCCTCCCAAGGCCTCTCCCACCCTCTAAGGCACTCTGGTGTGGTCTCTTAATGAGCTGGGATTGGGATTGTTAAGCGAGGCATTCACATGAGTGCCTTGCTTAACAACCATTATGACTTATGACCCAATTGTGGACTGAATTGTGATTGTAAATTGAGGATTACCTGTAATACACACAGAGTAAACCTGGGGTCATGATTTCTAACTCTGTTTACAGGTACAGTACGTTTTGTATTATTATTATTAATAAAATTCTCATGTAACTCTCACATAAATTTTCTAGAAGAAATGATTTAGATAATGGTAAGGAAAACAGAAAATACTCAATGTATTAAATTCAAGACAGGTTTGCAGGAAGTGAGCTTAGAAATATTCAGCATTGTGAAGAGCAATAGATCGTGGTGTCAACTTTTCTCAAGAAAGCAATCTTTTCAAAAGAACTCACACACATACGACAACTTTTATCATTGTTGCCTTGTTCATTTGTCCTTTCACAGAACAAGTGGTAGGCAGGGACTTTTAATTGGTGAATCAGTTAATATATGGGTTTTAAGCAGACTAGTATATACAAGGCATCAACAGTAAATATTGCAACATGTACACACACACATACACAAACCTAAAGAATATTAATGCTGCCTGGTTGGATTAGGCCAAGACAATTTATTGCTACTTACGCTGATTTACTGTCCTCCAGATGATAACATTACCAACTGGGAATTTTGAGAGCAATAATGCCATTACAGTCCATCTGGTTGGAAAAAGCTGGACAAATCCCAACATACTGTCTCAGTAACAAGGAACTAGGTGTCTCTGGCAAAGCACATATAAATATATGGTGATTTGTCCCCAGTGTCTGAAAATCAGAAAATATTCATGTAGGGATGTCTAGAGCTATCATGTCCAATAACTGCTGATTTGTTAATTCCCGATGATGTACTTGGCTTGCAAAATTGTGCTATCTTATTTAGGTGTGAATGGGATATGTGTACATACAAGGTGACATTACTTACTTAATTAATTAATTAATTAATAGGGTTCTATGATCATCCAAGTATAATTTTCACACAGTAGATTTTCTACTTCTTCCCTTTCCACAAGGAATCCTCCATGCCTGTCCAAAAGCTGTTCAAAAGAATTCCAAACAATCAAAAAATATTTGGGGAACATTTAGCAGACTGTTGAAGAGTTGGATAGATTAAGTGGATATATACAGACCTGCACATAAAACAAACCATGGCACATATATACACATGTATCAATATGTGTACTGATTGACATATACATAGCCTTGTTTTGAGATTCCACTAATAAAAAGAACAATCTGCATTGCCAATATCAAATGTGCTGACAGCACCCTTATTCAGAGTCAGAGCCTTACTAGCTCTATAACCATCAAGATTTTGAAACTTGTTTAAATTCCAAATTTCTGAATGCTTCATTTGTATCAAAATTTCACCACCTTAAATGCCACCCTGCTAATTAAAAACACAGAAGATAATAATCAGTGAGCAAAATTTGCAGGTAGAGAGCCTCGGTGGTGCAGTGAACTAAGTGCTGTTAAGTGCTAGCACTTAGCTGCCAGCTGCCTGCAATTAGTGTAAGTTCAAATCTCACCAGGCTCAAGGTTGACTCAGCCTTCCATCCTTTTGAGGTAGGTAAATTGAGGACCCGGATTGTGGGGGCAATAAGCCAGCTTTGTATAGAACAACACCACTTAGGAGGAGCCGAAAGCCCTAATAAGCAGGTATATATATAAAAGTATGCAGGCTATTGCTATAATGCATTGTAAGTCACCCTGAGTCTATGGAGAAGGGCAGCATATAAATTGGACTAATAAACAAACAAACAAACAAACAAACAAAAACACACACACACACATACATACATATATAACCAAGCTATTAAAGGTATGAAGGGTTGACAAGCTACTTAGGGCTATGAACATATAGTACAGGCTAACAGCAAAGTTCATTCTTCTTGCAGGTACAAGCATACACTGAAGATTCCTCAAGGCCCACCCCAAAAGCAGTGTTCATCAATAACTGCATAGTGTTTATTTAGATTTGTCATAAGAAATTCCCAATTTTTAAACTAATTAAAAAAACTACTTATTAAACATAAGCTCCAAGGTACACTGTAAATATTCTATTTAACTAGAAGTTTAACTTTTATTGTGCTTACTAAAAAGGAAGTCTTTGACTTTTGTTACCTTATGGGTAGTCCTCGATTTACGACCACAATTGGAATTAGAATTTCCATTACTAAGCAAGGTGGTGGTGAAGTGAGCTGTGCCCAATTGTATGACTTTTTCTACCATAGTTGGGGTCATTAAGTGAATCATGTGGTCATTAAATGAATCCAGCTACCCCCATTGATTTTGCTTGTCGAAAGCTGGCTGGGCAGTATTTTGTGAACCTGGGACATTGCAATTGTCATCAATGTTGGTTGCTAAGCACCCAAATTTTGATCATGTGGTATGACAGTTATAAGTGTAAGAACCAGTCATAAGTCACTTTTTTTAATGTAATAACTTTGAACAGCCACTAAACGAATGGTCGTAAGTCAAGGACTACCTGTACTAGAACAGTGGCATATGTACAAGTGTTATACTATCCTTCTATGGACTTTCAAATATTGAGCTGCACAAATATTGAGCTAATTAGTTTTATCAGAAATGTGGTAATACAGCTATTCAATTTCTCTCTAAGTACAAACATTTCGCTCGGAAACCTAGGTTTTGCTCATAACACTTAAGATTAGTTTTATTTGTATCTATTCAGGGGGAAAAGCTCAACAGAATTCAAGAGACTTGCTTCTAGATAAGGGAGTGCAAGTTTGTAGATCTAGATCTTCAGATTTATTGGGAGACCTTGATCACAGGCTGGAACAGCCAATTCATGGGCATCAAACTCAGAGTGGAAATGAGAAAAGCAAAGAGGTTACAGCTCATATGTACATTTTGTTTTATTATTTGTACATATCAATATAGTGGATGCTAAACTGTATGATGTTAAAGTCTTCCTAACAAAGTGGGCAGTTAAATAATTAAAAGTCAAGATAAAAGTAAATGCAGTGTCTTAAATTTAAGAAGGAACCCCATGATACTTAAATAGTCTGTTGCTGGCTTTTTATATATCAATCTACACAAAATCCTTTAAAAGTGCAGTGACAGTTTTACAGTAGATTTATATGCTACGAATAGTTTCAAATAAATGTAGCATCCAGTGCCAACAAAATAACAATATGGCTATAATCAAAATTAAACAAACTAATAAATGGTTCCTCATAGCCCTGAGGCTATATATTTTAATTTCTGACATGTAATTAAACTGAAAGATGGAGCACCATGAAAGGAAAGGCAAGTAGCCAGTTTTAAGTAGGAATATCATAAAGATAGCTAAATACATGTCAAAATCAATAGCAACAACCTAGCAGTTTCCACAAGGCAGAAAAGAATGTGTTATGTAATTTATGCACCTAAATGTAGAGACACAGTGAATCTCACTTGCACCAATATTTTAATACTAAATTCCAACTTTGCAAGTAATTCCTCTTCTAGCTGTAAAAGTCCACTTGCTGATGTCAATCCAATCCTATATTTTTAAAGCTTTGGCACAGCATAAACCAATGCTTTTTGCTCAAATTGGCATTTTGAATTATTTTACTCCCAATTAATTCATTGTGAAAGGGGATGCAGCAGAGTTCATAAGTCCACCCTTATTCAGGATTGCACTCAGGTCCAAGAAACATGTACAGGATGGAGCTGCCACCTCCCTTGCCCCTGTTCAGAGGCAAGGCTGGACAATACAGCAAAGGCTTCAGAGTTACCGACTGAAACTGAATGAAGCTCAGTTCGACTCTAAATACAATCCTTATCACTGCCATCTCTAGGCAAATAATAGTCATATGACTAAACTGTACCATAAATAGATAATAATAGGCTCTAAGTTTCTAATACAGGAGGCCACTTTTTCTTCAACAGCCCAAAGCAGAATGATTAAGTATCGAATGTAATGAATAATAATTTTTGTTGTAAAGCAACTTTCCCCAACCTGATGCCTCCAGCAACCAGCCACCAATCCCATTTATGAATAATGTAGACCAATTCAACAGGCAAAGTTTGGTGGAGAAAGCTGCCCTTCAGTATACAGGTGAGAAAAAGGAGAGGTGGGAAAAATGGGGGGGGGGGGGTTGGGAAGAGAGATCACTTTGCTAGCCCCAGCCTGCAGCCTTACAGGATTGTGTTGTGACTAGACCTGGAGAGATTCCTCCATAACCCTACCCACAGCTGGCAACCCCGTCATTGCCTTTTGTCCTTCCTTAACATTTTAAGGTAGCTCTGGCCAAATGGCAACTCTCCCCTTTCTCCTGGCAAAGGCAGTCAAGAGCCTTTTTTTAAAAAAAGAAGAACAACAACAACCTGTTCAGTCAATACGCGGCATGAAGGCAAGAAGAAAGAGGAAACGAACCAGCCGGTGGGCAAGTGGAAGGAAGAAGGGATCCCTTCTGATGCAGAGCGAAAGAAGAGAACTTCAAAGGCAGCCGAAGCGGGACTAGGAGGAGGAGGAAGAAGAAGAGGAGGAGGAGGAGGAGGAGAATGGATCCTTCTGGTTCTTTTAGGCTTTGGCAACCGACGGAAAGTGATGTAAACCCCGGTTTGCGCAGCCTTTGCCTGCACGTGATGTGCCCAATTCTCAGGGGGGAAAAAAGAGACCGTGTTTAGACGGCGGGGAGGAGGAGGGAGAGGAGGAGGGAGAAGCCCCCCCGGAGGAAGAAAGAAAGAAAGAAGCTCGCACCAAGTTTTGGCGCACAACGAAGGCGCATATCCGTGTGATTTCCGCCCGAGAGGGAGCCCGGCGATGCGGGCGCCAAGGCAGCGCAGAGCTTGCCAAGAAAGAAATCCTGCGCGCCCGCCTTCTCCTCCTCCTCCAGGCTCCTTCGGGGAAGCCAGATGGGCGGAAAGAGCCCGGACCAAGAAGGGGAGGGAGGGGGGGACAGGATCGAGCCCCCACCCCCGGCACTCGTTTCTGGGGTGCAGTAGGAAGCGATCGAGCGGAGAGGAGCAGCCAACACAGCGGAAAGCCAAGCACGCTTCCTCCGCCTGAGACAAGCTGGCAGCCTCTGCCTCGCCCGGCTTTCGCCTGCCCTACCTACCTGAAGACCGCCTCTTCCTTGAACTCCTTGCCGGGGGAAACCAAGCCGTTCTTTTTGTTGAAAAGCTTCTGCAACAAGGTGGGTGTGGGCGGCATTTTGGGAATGCGACGCTCCGTCCCGGCAGGGAACAGCCCGTGCAGCGATCGCCCTTTCGCAGCTGGGGCAGCCAGCTTAGCTCCTCGAACCCGACTCCATACGGTGTGACAGTCATATGACAAAAATTAATCACTTGCAGCAGCCGCGGCTGAAGAGAACGGGAGGGAGCGGGGAGGGGGGAGGAGGAGGAGGGCGGGGCTTCGCGCGGGTTTCCCCGCCCGCGGATTGGCTGGCCGGGCCAGCCCACGTGGGCAAAACCGTATCCCTGCTTGGCTTGGCGGCGCGGCAGCCCTGGGATGTTTTGGTGTGGAGAGAAACCGGGGGAGGGGAGCGTGGAATTGGGGGGGGGGGGGGGGGGTTTAGACAAATTAATTCGGATTCCTCCGCCAATTTTACCCCCGATTGGCTTAAGTCCCATTAAAGCGCAAGGGAATTTTGCTTAACGGGGACCAACTGAGGGGGCTGCCACAAAGAAGAGGGAGTCAAGCTATTGTCCAAAGCACCTGAGGGCAGGACAAGAAGCAATGGGTGGAAACTAATCAGGGAGAGAAGCAACCTAGAACTAAGGAGAAATTTCCTGACAATTAAAACAATTAATCAGGGGAACAACTTGCCTCCAGAAAATACTCCAACACTGGAAGTTTTTAAGAAGAGATTGGATAATCATTTGTTTGAAGTGGTGTAGGGTTTCCTGCCTAGGCAGGGGGTTGGACTAGATGACCTCCAAGGTCCCTTCCAACTCTGTTATTCTGAGCATCCGTTCCACAAATCTAACAGCGATCTAGAGCGCAAGAAGGCAAAAATGCTCTATAAACATAATTTTGAGTAATACTGCTGGGAACTCCCTCCATCCCTCCCTGTTTCTGCTCCGTTTCAGTTCTGTTCAGTCAGGAGAAGACTCTAGTTACATTGTTCTAAAAGTCAGAGTTCAAAAGTGCCTTGAAGGGGAGGGGGGCGTCTTTCGTTTATGTTAGCAACCGACTGAAATGGTTACAAAGTGATTGTGCCAAGATATTAATTGTGGATGCTATGAAGTTTCCCTAAGTCCTCTCAGTTACAAATTACCGGGAAAGATGTCAAGATGGTTGGGAAACAAAAGTGAAGATGGGCAAGACAGCCAGCAACTGAAGTTAAGCGCTTTTCCCTTGAGAGCTAAAGACAGTATCCATAAGAACTTACTTTGTTGGTGTCCCACATGCGCCACCATTTAATTTAAGTTGCTCCAAGGAAAGTGAGACTGGGGAGTTGCCCAAAAAGTTCTACATTTCACCAGATAGGAGTGATCTTAAATCTTTAGTTTCTCTTCTCCATCACCATCCATCACTCCACGACCCTTTACACTATGGTGTGCTAGGTATGAGTGTTCCAATGATGACAAAACTGCACACCCAGTGATTCAAGGTGCAAGTGTCGCAATAGAGCTCTGGATGTAGTGGACTGTATAAATGCAGTCTGCCTTTCAGGAAATCTAGCCATGCATTAAGACTGACCATGGCGATGACACATAATAGTCTGATATTGGTCAGAATTATTCATCTGTCTCTGGCTGGCTGTTTCCAAAAAGAATTTGTCTGTGTAGAAACCCCAGAAAAATATAGAAAATCCCAGCACACAAAAATGTGATATCTTTGAGGCTTCTCAAAAGTTTTAACTTCTCTTCCCATACACAAAAAGTTCCTAACCTTGGTACAAGGATCATAGAAGAGGACAAGGCTGGAAACAGAATATTCAATGTTGCAACATTTACTATAGATCTTCCTTTCATCCTCTACCTTACAGGCAAGGCATATAGCAATAACAATAGCACCTAGACTTATATACTGCTTCACAGTGCTTTACAGCCCTCTCCAAGCGGTTTAAAAAGTCAGCATATTGCCCCAAACAATCTGGGTTCTCATTTTACCAACCTCAGAAGGATGGAAGGCTGAGTCAACCTTGAGCCTGGTGAGAATCGAACTGCTCAATTGCTGGTAGCAGCCTGTAGTTCGAACCACTGTGCCACCACAGTAGTCCTCGATTTACAATCATTAATTTAATAATGGTTCAAAGTTCCAGTGGTGCTGAAAAAAGCGACTGGTACTTCCACTGCAGCATCCCACAATCGTGATCAAAATTCAGATGCTTGGCAACTAGCATATATTTACAATGGTTGCAACATCCTGGGATTCCTAATTACAACCTCCCTAACCAACAAGCAAGCTCAGTGGTGGAAACTCAGTATGCTTAATAACTATATGATTTACTAACCATAGCAAAAAAAGATTGTAAAATTGGGCATAACTCGCTTAATCAAATTGCTTCGTAATGGAAGTTCTGGTCTGAACTGGGATCGTAGGTCAAGGACTACCTGTATAGACAAAAGTCAATTAAATCATCTTGGCAATTGAGACACAAATCCTCCCTGGTAGTAACTCCCTGAGAGTTAAAATATGTTTTATTTTATGGCTGTTCATCGCCCTGAGTCCTTCGGGAGTAGGGCGGTATACAAATTTAATTAATTAAATAAATAAAATAAATAAAATGATTAATGATCTATATTCCCTTTCTGGTTCCAAACATCAGATATCTGAGTTGGCCTGATGGGAGTCTTGATTTTAGAAGTTGCTTCTCTTGATAGCTTTATGGCTACACTTTCCAGGTGGAGTTGCTGCCGTTTTGGAAAAATATAGGTACGCGCTGAAAAGATGATGGTGTATTGATCTGGGAAGACACTGCCATGCAAAACCTTGTGACAAAAGTAAGTGGTGAAGCTCTTAGCCATTCCTAATCACAGTAAGTAGTCCAAATCAAACCATTAACTCTCTTATTATTCCCACCTGAAATATAAACATAAAATACTCCGGTGTTCCTTTGGATGAGCTGCATGAATATATCTTCTATGTGTTGAGTATGATGCACTATTCTAGTCATTCAACAAACCACTTAAAATTCTAGCTTAACTTTAGAGACAATTAAAAATATTCTTCCTAGTTTAAGTTAATCATATAAATTTACCTGCCTTTGCTTCATATACCTTCATATATTTTTATTTCTGTTTTCCCATTTGCTCAACTTTTAGGAGGAACAGTCTCACTTCCCCGTTTTGAAACAAGGAGGATATTTTGTCATTGTTTCTCCAAATCCAAAAAGCCAGACATGGGTGGGGAGAGTGGTTTTAGTGGTTCTCAAAACTTTTCCCCAAGACTTTAAGTCTATCACTCATCTTCTCCCAAAACGACTCCCTGAAGAGCCATGATTACTAGCCCTCCTTACCTTGAGGGTCCCAAATCTACTGATTTTGTCATGAAAAAGACTGGAAGATTTTAGTGCCAATTGGCATGTAAGATTGGTTTTATGATTAGGATATTCTTCCAAGTATAGATATTACTGTATGTGAGAAACTAAGCTATGTTCATTTGTCAAAGTAAGGGAAAATATATTCTATAGACTGAAAGTGACAGCTGAGATGTGTCTTAAATGCAGTTTCAAAGGATCAAAAAGCAAAATGCTTTAATCCAGTATTTTCATCCCTTTTGGGTGTGTGTTTTTGAGTCATTATTGACTCCTGGTGACTGCCTGAACAAGTCCCTGAAATTTTCATGGCAAGATTTTTCGGACATAGTTTACCATTGTCTCCTTCCTAGGGCTAAGAATAATTGGTCCAAGGTCATGTAGTTGGTTTGGGGCCTAAGGCAGGACTAGAACTCACGATCTCCCAATTTCTAGGATGCTGCCTTAGCCACTATACCGAATTAGCTCTCCCATATTTGAGGGCCAAGGAAATGGTCATTCTAGGGCCAATAAATAGTTGCACTTAAAACTATGCCACTTCTTTGTAAGGAAGCATCAATTGAATACTAGACCGATAGGAGAAGTTAAAAAAAAAAATACCAGGAAGGAGAATAGCTTGAAAGAAAAGTTCAAAATCATTGTTGGAATCAGGAAGTCAATTAAAAGCACTAGTGACTGAACAAAGGTTCTGGGGAGATGGGGGATAGAAAGCAGAACCTTTAATTCCATGAAGCTCAACAAAGCCTATAGGTCTGCACAGCTCTTCCTTTTGTTCTGTTAGAAATCTGAATAAATATAATATTTACTTCCTTGGGAACAAGTTAAAAAGTGACTTGGAGGGGGAAAAATGGTAAAACATTCTATTGAGTTAGGAAGGAAAAACTGACTAAGGATTTTGTACCATTTCTATACATTTTCTCTTTGAACCCCATGTATAATTTTGTAACGGTAACAAAGCAAGTATACAAAACTTTCATATTTTTCTCTATTATGGTTTAGCTTTCATTCAAAGTTTTATTTATTTAGTTTAAGTTTTAGTAAATCTTTAGTTAAATTTTATAGAATCTTTTAAACTGCTTAAATGAATCTTGTAATCTGCTTATATACTAATTCAAGATTGAAAATGGGCCATTTTAAGGTTATGTACCGATTAGTCAATTAGCAGTCAAGATTAAACTTTGTAGAGATGAAACACACTAAACATGATAGAAAATTGATAGTTTTTCAGGTTACATTTGATTTTTTTAAAAAATTAAAATGGCTTGCAACTTCATTGTTTTGAAACCAGAATGTGATGAAATGTGCAGTTAAAATAGCAAGGGGAGAAGAATCACAAATTTCACACAAATAGAATTTGTGCAAAGGGACTTTAGTGCTGATGAAAAGTGATGGTCGGTCAAAAGTACAGCAGAAGAACTTCAATCTTTTTTTCTATTTCTTACTCCTGCGAAACATGGTGCTGAGTATCAAAATTGTATGGCAGAGTAAAGATTTGGTAGTAGATATAACAGTCACCAAATATAATGCATTTTCCTGTCCCACTCCAATTTACATAGGGGAGCCAGTCTGGCCTAGTGTTTAAAGCACCAGGCTGGAACCTGGGAGTTTGGGAGTTGAAGTCCGGCCTTACCTATGAAAGCCAGCTGAATGATATTGGACCAGTCATACTCTCTCAGCTCAAGATTGTTATTGTGGGGGGAAATAGGAGGAAGAGTATTAGAGATGTTCGCCACCTTGAGTTGCTTATAAAAATAATAAAGATGGGCTATAGAATCAGTGAATCAATCAATATAACCAGACCTTTCTTTTTGTGTCAGCAATTGAAGCCCCACTTTTGTGCTTGAGAAATAGTTTGGAACATCCTAATTCTAAGTTTAGAATACTCTAATTCTAAGCAGAATGCAAACAGAGAAACCCATTTTCTCTGCTCCGTAACAAGAAATAATCTAGCCTTAATAACACTTATATGTGAACAAAATGAAACAATTTTTTCCCAAGTTAGGGACGAAGCAGAATTTATACAGTATGTTTAATTTCAATTGTGTGAAATTTCTATAAATCCTGGATTGGATTGCCCTCAGCCCATTGGTTTTTTGTGATGCTGTTACCTAGTTTGGTAATGAAATGTGTGCAAAC
This sequence comes from Arizona elegans, assembly GCA_022577455.1. Taxonomy (NCBI): domain Eukaryota; kingdom Metazoa; phylum Chordata; class Lepidosauria; order Squamata; family Colubridae; genus Arizona; species Arizona elegans. The sequence goes on along the minus strand of JAKOOJ010000003.1, from coordinate 81,737,660 downwards.
AAACAAACGAACAAACTCAGAGAGCACCAAGAATCCCAAAGTTACCTGGAAAGTAAAATTGAAATACAGATCGGAAAATATCAACTATGCATGAAAACAAATGCACAAAATTAGACTCCAATGCCAGAGTCCATGGCATTCCCACATAGTACATTCTATACTCTCTTAACATTAGGTGAGTCACAATTAAATAGAAATGATAAGGATCATGGTCATGGGTTGCAAGCAAAATGTAACCTCCAGCAAATGTCTAAAATCCAAGATTCGGTCATACTTCTAAGTTTTTATTTGATATGCAAGCCATCAAGTGGTGACTAGACAATGTCAGTCAGTCCTATGTGTAATAATGTGTCTCTATAATAAATGATATTGTTTCCATCTAATTTTTCAGGCAAACTGAAGAGCTGCCTTTTATTATTCTGTAAAGCAAGGGCTTTTGATAGGAACAAACTCCCTCATTAGCAATGTTGTGTTATGTAAGATGAAAATTTGAACTGACCCCATGAAGGACTACATCAGGCAGATTATTCCTGACTGGAATCAGAAGCTTGCTGGATATGTTGCTGTGCTTATGTCAACACCACTGTAGACGTCCATCAGAGAAGAATCTTCATTATAAAGTGACCTTGACCACATTAGATGTTTTGGAAAATAACATCAAGAGAAATCAGAAGTGAGTATTACGCTTCTTTTTCCACTGGTATAACCATATGACAAAGGCAATAAGAGCCAGCAAAGATTTACTTTGTCTTGATTATTTTTTCATGGAATAGCATCAGTAAAATTGTTCTCCAAAAAAGGTTGTACTAAACCAAATCCAAGCATAATAAGGAGCTTTGGTTAGTTTTCAAAAGGCAACAGCTGCTTCTGATCTCCTCTTCATAGCGACTTTTTCTAGCCATCACACTTCAGTTTTTATAAGTACGTTAGATACTTACAAACCAAAAAATATATTAAACATTGTGTCATCGATAAAATTTTAAGAATAGTCTTTAAGGTAGAGGGAGGAGTTTGAGTAAGGCAGAATACAGGCTAGATTTGCCCAGCATACTGAGTCACCAAGAGGCAAAATAAATTTTAGCTTATTATATTATGTAAACTCAACTTGATTTGTTTTAATTTTATAATTCAGTGTCTTGTGTTTGGCCAGAAAACTCGGCTGAGTAAACCATGATAAACATGTTAGGAGAACAGTACCACAGAAGCTTCTTTATCACAAGTAATACACAGAACAATCTTTTTAAATCCAGCAATGAAGATTAACATTTTGTCTTAAAATCCGTTGAGGAAAAGAAACAACACTGTTAAAAAGAACTCTGCTAACAAAAATAATTTATTTTTTTACATATTCAGAGGAGACAAAAGTATTAGAGCTTCACATTTTAATTTACATTCAGTATAGTTGAAATGAAAAATAGAAGCAATTATTCTGAATTGGCTTAAATTCAAATATTTCAGTTTAGCTAAATTTAGGCTAATATCCTGAGATATATCACACACACACACACACACACACACACACACACACACCCTTGATATTATTCATATATATATGTGTGTGTGTGTGTGTGTGTGTGTGTGTGTGTACAGTTAATATTTCGGGTTTCTTCCCATGTAATTGTGAACATATCCCTAAAAGGGTAGAAGCGACGTTTCGACAGAATCTCATCTGCCATCATCAGGCTTATGTGAAGAGTCTTTTGCTGTAACATGTAACCCTTCACATAAGCCTGATGATGGCAGATGAGATTCTGTCGAAACGTCGCTTCTACCCTTTTAGGGATATGTTCATAATTACATGGGAAGAAACCCAAAATATTAACTGTACACACATATATACCCGTGAAAACTTACATACATACATACATACATACATACATACATACATACATATATATACACACACACACACAAACTATCATCAGGTTTCAAATGTACAAAAGCCAGATATTTTCTTTAATTATGTGCTGCCTTCCATTTTTTCAATTTTCAATTTTTCCTTTTTTTAATGATTCAACTAAGTAAATGTTTTACATTGTCCTTAAGAAAACTGTAAGAAGTAAACCAAAGTAATTTTCAATACAGAAATAGTAAGTTCCCATATGCAAATCCAACAATCTCCTTCCTAGGTAACCGTTTTACATATTCTTCAATAAGCATGAAATTCAGAAGCATGTAACAAGCGTTGTAGATAAATACTGGAAATTAGATATAACTCTAGGAATATGTAAGATATGAAGAGAGTATTAATATAATTTATTCCAATAGAACTTAATGCCCATGAATTTTACTAATTATACCTGCTGTTTATAATAGATACTGTAGCAGGATCTAACAGATACTCTGCTTAGTTTCTTCCTGCTTTGGTGAAACAACAACTGAAATGTTCAGCTAACATTACCATAGGTCCAGGTTTTTGAGCTTGTAATAATATCTGAAATATAAATATTTTTGTACTAGGATAAAATTTCTGTTTCATCTTTTGGAGAAAATAAATCAGTATCATATTGTTGAATTTGGGAACAACATTACAACTGTAGAACAGTCAGAACTGTCAATGGAAATAGATCTAAAAACTTGCCTAAAATGCAATATCTGGTATAACAAGAAATTTGGATGGCATGAAGCAGAAAAAGCAGTTCTTATAATATAGCAAGCAATAGCAGTAGCACTTAGGCTTATATATCGCTTCACAGTGCTTTACAGCCTTCTTTAAGCACTTTACAGAGTCAACATTATTGCCCCCAACAATTTGGGTCCTCATTTTACTGACCTCAGAAGGGTGTAAGGCTGAGTCAACCTTGAGCCGGTGAGAATCGAACTGCTGAACTGCTGGAAACCGGCAGTCAGCAGAAAAAGCCCGCAGTACTGCATTCTAACCACAGTGCCACCATGGCTTTAATATACTTTTTTGGTAACAGACAAGATATATAAACTGCCATCTTTCAATAGTAACGATCTCCCATATCTTTTTCCTATTACAGTTATTTCTTAGCAATAATGTACCTTTATGCTCAACATTACCATTTTACCTTTGCTGATTTATGTTAGACTGATTAATTAATCAATTAGGTTAACCTTAAAGGTGGAAATAAAACTGACTAAATAGCTTTTTGTGTTAGAAATGATTTACCCACAAATCACTCTACGGATCTACAGTATAGCCAAGAAATAATCTGAACTCAGGAGATAATCTCACATTTTTTCAATTCACTTTCCAAGCAATTTGTGTTATAGGTTCACTCCAAGTCTGGAGTTTGTTCTGAAGCTTTTATCCCAAATTACCACAAACCATTTTCTGCATATAGAATCTGAAAGCATGTTACCCATTTAAGATACCTCATCAAAATATTTCCTTTCTCTTCCTTTTACCTTCAGTTGCCTCTGGTGGGAGAAACCCTTCTTTTCTATTTGTTAGATGTTGGAGTACTTTCAGTGGTCTAAATCCTGGTGAAGCTTGAATAATAGAGCAGATTTCTGGTGGGCTACGTAAATACTGAATGAAATAGAAGAACATTATTCATACAACATGGAGTACTTTTCAGAACATTAAATTAATAGGTAAGCATTGCATGTATAATCTTTTGGCTCTTGTGCTCACACTCCTCTGTCTTTTTCTAAAGTGGATATGAGATCAAAACCACTTCCTTTCATTTTTAAACCGAGTTACGTCCTGTGAATATCCTAGTTAATTTAAACTAGGAATGGGCAAACTAAGAGCAAAGGCTGTATTCAGATTCTTAATTTCCTGGACCAAAAAAAAAAAAAAAATAGGACAGATCAGAACAAAACTAAATTTAATTGTAAAAATTAAGTACAGCTAATATTAGTCTCCCAAGTATCCAATAACTTCTCTCTTCCTATATATATATAAAATAATTCCTCCAATTACTGGAAAGAGTTTGGGGGTACAGGTTTCTTTTAAACGATGGTTTGCTAGAAAGCCAAATCAAATAACATTTGGTTCTGACTGCTTTAAACCAATTATAACTTAAAATAAACATGGAGCCTTCAAGTTTGGATTTAATGAAGATTCTAAAAGATCTGCATTTAAATCCTTGAGCCCATGCCAGACGAAAAAGGGAAGGAAAAGCAGATATACCAGAAGCTTGTTGTGATGATAGAAAACTAACGGTGAATTTTGACGGTATGTTTGAAAGGAGCCATAGAGCAATATCAACCTATTTGAAACTCTCCTTCATGGAAGCAATATAAAATATACCTTGGGAGGGGAAAGATTCTGCAAGTTGGCAGCAAAAGTTGGCCATTAATTTTACAGATGTTTTTGAAAAACACTTTAGAAAAAAAAAGTGACACTTGAAATTATAGTGCATATATTAAAACAAGAAAGAGCCCAAATAAAGGAGGTAAGTGAGTAATTCATGGTTCAGAACCAATATCTTCATCTAAAGTATAAAACCAGAAGAAAACCAGACCTAAGAATATATCACATTTCAGAGACAGAACTTTGAAAACATTTGAAATCCTGTTCTATTCTACCTTGATGCTTTAAATATCAAACAAACAAACAAACAAACAATTGCATACTAATTTAATATTGAATCACAGAAAAAGTAAATAAACATATAACCTGATAAATGTTCCTTTGGGGAGAAAGAGGAACAATTGCTTCTGAATTCACATTTGGACACTCTTTATATGCCAAACAGTTGTCCTGGACTGAGGCTTCATGTGTGGACAATAAGTCTAACTGTAAACAAAACAAAATGAAAATACAAGGGGTTATGGTTAATCAGAGAGCGTGCTTTTCAAGGAAAATATTTCATGACCTTCAGTTTACAGGTGTAGTTTATCTGAACTGGGCAAGACAAAACAGCCTTCCCTTTGTCAAAATATGCTGTGATACTGGCATATAAAAAACTGGCTTATCATAAGACACCATTATGGGTCAAGATCATCAGAGTAGTTGTTGTTCAAGTAGATAGTTACATGATATTCTTTTGAACTGGAAACATATTTAAGACAAAAATGTCTGGATATAACCTGCAGTCTTAAGATGCATCTCAGCTATTGATAATTCAAAATGTACAGAAAATAATCCTTTATTTGCTTTTGCTTGAGTTTCTGATAAAAGTCATTTAAACTGGAAACTCTGGTTGATATTCATTTCACATCAATGTTTATTTTTCAAGCAAAACTGCCAAGCAAGTAAGGATACTTATTGCCAGAAGTAACAATGTTCAAAAGATATTAATGCTTTTGCAATTGAGCGAATTGGCTCATTTTTAAAAAAAGACATTTTTTCCTAAAAGTATTACTAAGTGGCACACTTCAAACAAACATTTATACTGTTACCTATATGATGAAAATATTAGTTTAAATAGCCAGAATGTCTGGTGCCATTAAGGTACTTTAACATAACATTTCCAGGTAGTTTACAGTTGTAAAATAAGCACACAATAAAAACAAAATCTCATTTAGTAGCAAAGAAATAAAGATGTTTATTTATGCATTCAATTAATACCCTCCCTTTAAACTCAATCAAATATTTAAAGCAAGAAACCTATTGTAGGTTATGTGCCCTATACAGAGTATTTGTGCAATAGAAAATATGCGATTATTCTGTAAGCTGGAACCCTTTGATCCAACAATTCCAGATTCATCTACCATATATGGGTGCCAGATTTTGATAAGTTGAATTTAGTATCTACAGTTGTGCAAACGTGGAAACTGTGGAAAGCCAAATGAGCAAGCTTGCATTCACAAATGTGTGGAAGGGGCCTTGACCCCTGTATCCAGTGTTGAATAAGTAAGCCTCCACTGATTATAAGGGTGCTCTCCCCATTGGATCTTTTTCCTGAAATAAATGGATAAAGGCATTCTCATTCTCAATGTCAAGGTGCCAAATAAGTCATAGCTGTGGATTTTCTGCCATTATGTCAGTATTTCTAAGTGCCAGATTCAATATGGTTTATATACCTTCTTTTTTCCTTTTGTGCACGCACTCCACCTTCCCCATGGCCTTCAGACACAGGCAGTAGTTACATACCTTGTCAGCATTGGGTGGTTTGGATGCTACAATCCCACACATTTCCATGGAGCTGTTTTTTCCATAGGAAGGCGATACATGAGGAGAGGATATAGAACATACATTTTCAAATGTTATTTTTTTTCTACATTTCCTTTTGACGGGTTGCTGATCCTCAATCTAAAGTTAAAAAAAGGAAATGTGTATCGTGTAAAATCAAGACTAGTGAAAAATGTACTTACATTTAAAATAACCTAATGTAAACAAAGCATTTTGCATTTTTATCTCATTTTTAAAAACATAACAAATTATATGGAGGAGGTTATACTCATTTCCCCATCACTGTCAAGAACACTTTTGTAAAGATGTTTTTGGAGAAAGTAGATCTAGCAATGAAAATGGAGACTGCATTTTTTTCCCTCTGTTTTCTGAAAGAGGAGTTAAACAGGAGTCAAACCCACAGCCTCTCATTGCCTCTTCCTATCAGATGCAAACTGACCCTCCCTACCCCAAAACAAAGCCCCTCGTAATCCCATCTAAACCAAAGTATTAAAGCCTAAGTCACCAGCTCACAGTCCAGCCTGGGGGCATTCTTACAGGAAAACTCCAAGGCTTCAAATCAGCCGCAATATTCCTTCCCTTTTATCCATGGATCTTCCTCTGTCCCCGAAAGGAAAGGCCCGTTTTGCCTAACAATAGAACTAGCTCCAGGGATACTGACAAGGACTTGCCTAGCTTCCCCAACCTGGCTGGCAAATAAAATCCCTAAGATTTCCCACTTTGCAACCCTCAACTGCTATAAAAATATTTTCCATTGTTCGGTGTCTCTCTTTCTGGTAAAATTGGGTGCCAACAACATGGGGTTTTTTCCTTCTCCTTAGTGTTGTGCTCTATATTTTGGAATTTTTGGTGACTTCAGTTTCTTAAGATCTTCTAATAAGTCCATATGAGAATAGAAGGATGCAGACTATAAAAAGGATTTCCTTCCTCAAAAGCCTTGTCTCCGTTTAAAGTGTCCGGTGGCATCATAACACCATAATCACTTCAATTGCCTCTTCTGGGGCATCTGCATCTAAGAACAGGAGGACAGTATCAAAAAGTATTTTCTTCTATTAACTCCAAAACTGAAAATAAGACTGGCTGGATATGTGAGAAACTTGAGAAATATTGTGGGCAAGAATAAGCAAACGGGACTGGTTAAATAATCCTTCCTTCTATCTATCACATTCCACTGAGAGTATTCTTCCATCATTTACCAGTAACGGGAAGCATGTTGGTGAGAAACCCTGCCCTGTCATATTACCCCTATCCTTGATGGTTGTAATCTATTACAGCTGTAGAAGGGGGCAGCATTTCATCAGGCTTGGTTAATCCTAAAAAAGCTAAGCAGGGTTACATTTAGTTATGACTTCAATGAGGGACTACCAGGAAACCCTAGGGTTGTAGTCCAGATTGGGAAATCTGAAAAAAAAAGTCTCAGGAGATAATAGCAAATAATTTCTGTTATCTTGCCATGAAAGCTACATGGACGACATGCATGTAGTCGCTAGGGGTTGAGCTCAGCTCAAGCGAATGTTAACCTTTGTTAGCCATTAAATCCAATTACAATCCCCTTTCAATCATTCATACCAGCTTGATATTCTAAAGAAGGACGCAATGCTTTAGTATTAGCTTACAATTGTCAAGTGGGAATCATGTCCAATTCATGTCCAATTCTATCAATAAATATAGATGTGTTACTACTTTGTTTGGAAGGGGTGTTTTGTTATGGTTTTTATAACAGCCTGGCAACGAATAATTTAACACTTCAGTTGAAAATCTCACAATCGTGATTCACTGTAACAAGTAAAGATATTCTCCTTAGACTTATAAAAACAGTGGGTTGTGGTAGAGAGGTCAAATACACAAGTAACTGTGCACAGAAATAAAGGTAATCACGCATTGCCCAATTTATACACGACAGCCGAAGAGTATTAAAAATAGTTACCTTCTTTTTTCGTTCTGGAAGCAATAATGAAACCCCAGAAGGCTGTGATTTAAGCCTTTTTTCATTTGCAGACAAAATTTTACACACTGAAAAATACAACAAAACACTACAGTATGTTTCAAATCATCTGAAAAAAATTGGCCCTATTTTTGCCAGCCATAGGTTTGTGACTCAGAGGCCGATCAACAGCATCATGTGCTTATTCCCAATTTCAGAATATATAATTATATCTTCATACTATATATAGCTTACCCACTTTATTCAAAATCTCTCTACAAAGAGGGAATGAGCATTTTGCACTTGATGTATGTATCCAAGGGTACCAATTACTTTAGATGAATCAGGTACTCACAACGGTTACCATGGTGACAAAAAAAATTGGGGTGCAGCCTGCAGCCAGAAATAGCTGTGATTTGTAGCTTGTCACCATTTTTCCCCACTAGCAGCCAATCAAAGTGTTGCAGGCCCTCTTTAGTCCTTCCGATACTGGCTTGGAAACTGAGGCAGTGTAGCAAGATACTCTTTAAAGGCTGGACTTCATGCATTGAGTTGAAACCAGTACAGGAATCTCTTATAAAGCTGCACTGGTAGGAACACTCATTTTTATGTTTTCTGTGCCAAGTGCTCCTCACCAGAGCAATCCTGTCTCAGTGGACTTGTCTTCCAATCTTGTATATGAGAAGAATCAGGCTTCCCTTGTTCACTTGATTTCCCTCCCTTCCCCCAAAATGCTCTCCAGATCACCATTCTGATAGGTCACCATCACGTAAATGATGAGAGGAAGGGAAAAACTCTCCTCCATCTTGAGTTAGTTAGGTGGCCTTAATCTAACTAATATAGCTCTTATAAGAATTTTTTTTCTTTGCTAAAGATTCTGCTCACCAGCCTTTGCACAATCCTGGTCTAATTTTTTGTGAATGTTTATAATAGAATGCACACCCTCTGTTCTTCATTCATTTCTTCCCAGATTCCTCTATGATTGGCATTAATGATTGCTTAATAGCGTGAGAGGAAGTGTTTGGCCACATGATATTCTGTACCATGTCTTTTCAGCACATTCTCCTCTGGTGTAAGGACATTATTTGCTATGATCTGGAACTTGGTTATGAATGCACATTTATGCATGCATATTTTTATTGCTTTATTGACATTGGATCAAGGCATTTGATTATGTCTTGTGCCAAAATAAAATACTATAAAATAAAATAAAATACTTTAGACAAAATATTAAGGTACAAGCTACTACCAGGGGGAAGGAAAAATACATGGTTTGAGATGATCCAAATCAGAGATGATCCAACAGAAGATGTATAACTGTTTTTTTTATTTATTTTGATAGACAGACAGACAGACGCATGACCGTTCAAAGAGAATGGAAAGAGTTCTCAACAAATTAATGAACTGAATGCCTGGGTATTCAGTTCATTTTATTATGATCAAAGATGAGTCAAATTTGAGTACAGTAGAGAATGCTGCTTTGAATATTCTCCCTAGTAAGGTCTCCCTGAAAATCTGGGATGAACATTCATTAAATTGATTGCAACCAATTTTAGAGCTTCAGAGTTGAAACGTTCTTCAGAAAACAGCCATGCAATTCCACAAAAAGGTGCAACTTCCATAACAAATTGTAACAGCTGCTATGAAGATTCAGTTTGCTGTAGCAGTTAAGATGCTGGCCTGGAAGCCAGGAGACAGAGTTCTAGGCCTCCCTTAGGTTGGCAGGAAAGTTGGCTGGATGATTTTGAACAGGTCAATCTTTTTTTATTAGGTATATTCACTGCCTTGAGTTCTCTCTCCCTCAAGCCAAAATTACTGATAGTTAAGTCGAGACATACATTTTTAAATCCCTGATTAGTCTTGTGAGAAAATATGATACCAAATTATTATAGGGCATGTAAACAAATTCCATGAATGACAGCAAAGCAATGCAGAGGATGAGAAGGGAACTATTTTAGTTATGATATTTTCAGTGCTAGGATTGCAGTCCAGCTGTAGTAAAAGTTTTATAACATATGATTAGAGAGTATTTCAAGGAACCACTATAAATAGGCTGTTGACATAATCCTTACCTCAGTAATAAAGAAAAAAAATCTATTAGGTACCTTACACATAGTAAAGAAACTTTTTTTTTTTTACCTGCTACCACAGCTGAAGTATTTGTGGGTTCAGAAGGCAGTTTCTGCCTGGATTGTTTTCTGCTGGTAAAAGACTGTGGTATTAATATATTATATATTCAAACATTATGAAAAACTATAACTAGCATTGTAAATAAAAATCTCCATGTATTAAGATGAAATATTTTTATTCCTCTAATTAAACAAGTCACCAATATTCAAGACAAGACCCCGATAACATTAGGACAGCCTTAAAATTTGTGGAAGAATTCAATTACTGTATCTTGGTAGCATCATGGATACAGATGGAGGAACAGAGGCAGATGTGAAATGCCAACAGTCAAGTAGCTGCTGTCTTCTAACAAATGCACTCAGTATGGACCATGTCTGCCATAAACACAGCAACCAAGATCAGATTATTTAATGCCATTGTCATACCAAATACCATCTATGCCAGTGAGATCTGGAAATCTACAACAAAAATTATTCATAAGATCAGTATCTTCCAACATTGCCTCAGAAGGCTTCTTCATATCTCGTATAAGGACCATGTCGCAAACAAGGAAATTCCACAAAGAAGTAATTCCCGAAGACTCTCTTGAGACAGTGAGAATACAAAGAATGGGCTTTGCTGGACACATGCTCCATGAGTGAGCAACGTCCAGCAAAAATCACAACCAATTGGATACCAAAGGATGGCTGCAGATCAAGAACTGTGGAGTATGTTTGTAGCCGAATATGCTTAGATGTGGAAAAAAATTAACCGGAAAGCACTGTACAAGTAGTCCTCAACTTACAACACTCTGAAGTTACAATGGCACCGATAAAACTAATTTAGGGCTGTTTTTCACACTTACGACTGTTGTGGCATTCCCATGGTCATATGATCAAAATTCAGGCACTTGGGAATTGGCATATATTCATGATAGTTGTACTGTCCCGGGTCATGTGATCACCACCTGTAACCTTCCCAGCTGGCTTTGGACAAGGAAAGTCAATGGGGAAGCCAGATTTGCCCAATGACTGCATGATTCATTTAAGAACTGCAGTGATTCACTTACCTACTATGGCAAAAAAGATCAGAAAATGGGACAAAAGTCACTTAACTGCCTTGCTTAGCAATAGAAATTTTGGGCTCATTTGTGATCATAAGTTAAGGACTACTTGTGTGCAATAATATTTATTTTTTTAATTTATTACATTTATTTGCTGACCATCTCATTTCAAACCACTCTGGACGGCTTACAGCATAACAAACATAAAAAAACCCCACCATTAAAATCATCGGCTATAAAATGCTATAAAATCATTAACACAAAATGTACAAGTCGGATACAATGGGAAAGCAGGTCGGGTTAGCTTTTAATTAGTCAACCACCTCCAGTGTGAAACTCTCCCATAGGGACCCCAAGCCATCTGGCTGAAGCAGACATTTAAGGCTCTTACAAAAAGGATGGTAGCCAATCTGACCTCTGGGGTAGGGAGAGATATTACATATTATATATCAACTAATCAGTCAAAACCATTCATATGGTTAATTTTGCTTTAATATGAACCTCTATTGGTCTCACAATAGATACATGACAGCTCAGCAGTTAAAGACACTGAGCTTGTCAGTTGGAAAGCTGATAGCCCAGGTTCAAAACCCAGCACTACGAAATAGAATAAGCTCCCGTCACTTGCACCAGCTCCTATCCACCTAGCAGTTCAAAAGCATGAAAATGCAAGTAGATAAATAGGCATAATTTTGATGAAGGTAACAGCGTTCCATGCACCTCAGTGTATAGTCATGCTGGCTACATGACCATGGCAGTGTTTTCAGACAAAGCTGGCTCTCTTGGCTATGAAATGGAGATGAGCACTGCCCCCTAGAGTCAGAAACAACTGAATGGGGGAAAACCTATACCTTTATAGATACACTATCGAAAATGTAATCTCTAAAAGGGGATCTTCAAAACTACAGTAAGTCTCTCATGTAGAGTTCTCAGCAAAATTTCCACAATTCTTGGAGATTTTCCCAAGCATAAATGCCAGTAATTCTAAAGGTTATGTAAAGCATTCTCTGGATAAAATGGTCCTTGGGGAGTGAATGTGAAGAGACATTGACTAAGTTAAATAGTCTAGTATAACACATCCAAGGCTTTTGTTGATTTCCTTACTGTAGAGTGAAATATAAATGGAAATTGGCATTATTTATTTATTTATTTATTTATTAGATTTTTATACCGCCCCCTCTCCCGAAGGACTCGGGGCGGTGAACAGCCAAAATTAAAAACATACAATATAAACATTAAAATACGTTTAAAACAGAATTAAATCCAAAATGGCTCCCCAATTTAAAACGTCTTACCCATGACCCTATAAATAAGACAAATTTAAAATTTCCACATTTAAAATTTCCACATTTAAAAAGGGGGAAGATTTAGGCCAGGCCAGCTTGATGAAATAGAAAAGTCTTAAGCATGCGGCGGAAGGTGCGCAGATCCGGGATCCTACGTATCTCCGGGGGGAGCTCATTCCAGATCGTAGGTGCCCCCACAGAGAAGGCTCTCCCCCTAGGGGCCGACAGCCGACATTGTTTGGCCGACGGCACCCGGAGGAGCCCCTCTATGGGAGCGTACTGGCCGGTGGGAGGCTATTGGTGGTAGCAGGCGGTCCCGTAAATAACCAGGTCCTAAGCCATGGAACGCTTTAAAGGTGATAACCAAAACCTTGAAGTGCACTCGGAAGACCACCGGGATCCAGTGTAGCTCGCGCAGGAGAGGTGTTACATGGGAACTCCATGTCGCTCCCATCACCACCCGCGCGGCCGCACTCTGTGCCCGTTGGAGCCTCTGAGTGCACCTCAATGGGAGCCCCATGTAGAGAGCGTTGCAATGGTCCAGACGAGAGGTAACAAGGGCATGAGTGACTGTGTGTAGGGAGTCCCAATCTAGATAGGGACGCAACTGGCGGATCAGGCGAACCTGATGAAAAATCCTCCCGGTCACGGCCGTCACATGCTCTTCTAAAGACAGCCGTGAATCCAAGAGGACACCCAAGTTGCAAGCCCTATTCGTGGGGGCCAATGATTCGCCCCCAATAGTCAGCAATGGCACCAGCTGACTATATCGGGACGTCGGAAACCACAGCCACTCGGTCTTGGATGGGTTGAGCCTGAGCCTGCATCTGGCACTCAAACTTATTGCTGCAGCAAGTGAGACTTAAACCTTAATCATACAAATAAAAATAGTAACACGTGTTACAGAAGTTCATATCTTTTAAGATTTCTGATTATAATTTTTCTCAACTGCCTAATATATTTATTGTATACATTGTAAAATAAATGATTCCCACAATAGTGACAGCACTAGTCACTTGTTCCTAATGGCAGTTTAAATTACTCTTCTATTGTGGTTTTGGTTTATTAAGAGAGTACATTTGGAGTCCAATAAGATTGTTGGCATCTTTACTCTTACAAATTGTTTTGTATCAGAGCTTTGTAAACACTAATATAAGGAAAACAAATTATCAAATTTAAAGAGAATTTTCTTTTTACCTGGCAATGTATTGGCCTTGGATTCCTAAAGGGGTACCTGGAAGAGATTTAATTTCGCTGAATATAATAAACACAAGATAGTACAGTATTTCTAATTGCCTATGTCATAGTGCTCATCCATATTTTACTTGCCCCAGTATAAAGGTGCCCCATTAACCACTTGTCACTTGACTTCTGCCTGCCTTGATGAAGTCCCTGAAGACTTGGCTGTTGTCCTAAGCAGTGGGGCAGGATGGTATATGAACCCATGAATATGTTGTATAATATATGCTTGTGTCCAGCATGTTTTTAAGGATTCTAATTTGAATTTTGATGTTTTTAATTTTCAGTTAGCTATACAAAGTTGCTTGGCAAGGGGACACCCATAAAAATAGAAGAAATAAATATGTAGGAAAGGAATACATGTCTTTGACCCACCATGAAGTGATCTCTGTGTCTTTTTTTGGTTTATGTCAAAAATGGGACTGGTGCTTTGTAGTCTGTCTATGACACTTTATTTCCTTGAAGGCAGTGTTTTTACTTCAGTCAACTAACACACTATTGTGAGCACTGACCCTGCCCTCTGGTTACTAAGAGTGGCCCTCTGCTGCTCTTGGTCTGCTGGACTGTCTTTTCTTACAGAAAACCTAACCACCATCTGTTTTGCAAGTTATGTCTTAGGCTTTTGGGAGACTACTTATGTGCTTTAAAACACTAATATAGCAGCTCCGCTTTTTTATGGATCAGGCACCAATGTACTGTTGACCATTTCAACAGTACATTTCAAGAACTTCAGCTGATTTGAATGGGTATTGTGATTGCTGCTTTAACCTGCTGGCCCTGCCTATCCTCCTACAGAGGAATATCTCATGTAAACATCAGAGGTGGTGCCATTTTTGCCTACTCTAATGCCATTTCCCCTTTTCCATGGAATGCCTTTGGATACCATGGCCACTTGCTGCCAGCAGTCCCTTGTAGCACTCACCAGTTTGAGGTGAAATTGACAAAATGTCCCCCAGATGCCTCTTCTAGCTCAAGTGTCTGTGGGTGGAACTATAAAACTAGAGCAAGCCTCTTATCTCCGCATCTCTCTTGTGCAATCCATGACAAAAAGTAGCAGAAGAGGAAGAAGATAATGGATTCCTTTGTCAATTCTCCAGCCCATAGAATAACTCCATAAAATGGGGAACTGACAACAAAAGGCCCTTAGATCTTCTAACTGCAACAAAGGAAGTGTTTTCCCACCCTACTTCTTTCCTCTCCCCTCTTCATATTCAGATATAATGCTTATTCCACTGAGGTAAAATATGAAATATGACAGCATTTCATTAAGCCAATATACTTTAAACTGGCTCCTGCAACGAACAGAAGGAAATGCTGCTTTGTGGATGAGAGGACATGCAGAATTACTCCCAAAGAGATTCCTAAGTCAAATTAAATTTGAGAAATGTTTAGCCTTCAATGATGATGTAATTTCTAGTGGAAACTGGCAGATGTAGTTTGCCCTGTCCATTACTTTTCTCCCCCAGCTTCTTTTATTTCCTGACACAAGTTCATCCATATCATATGCCTACCCAGACCTAAGTCAGCTGCTCAATATATAGTTCTATTGTTCTATAGAACTTCAATGGCAAAGTTAAATAAAATGTTATATATCATATTCTGAAAGTTACCGAGTATTTTAGAAAGGTTTGGCAGTTGTGACATCTTGTCTATGTTGATGGCTTTGCTGGTATCCAAGAGAGTTGAATTTTTGCACGCAAGGTGTGTTTCAGGACTAGCAGTGTCTTCTGAAGACAGAAGACAATCCAGTTAATGTTTCTATTATTAAAATTCAGAAAGATCTATGTTAATAATGCCTTTTTATAATGACTTCTGAGCATTTCCATATATTTCAGGGGAGCTAACAAATAGGTTGATAATGAGAGTATAATCTGAAGCAAATGTTTTGCTTAATGCATAATGGAACTAATTTATCTCTAGCTTTAGAAACTTAGATCAGGAATTGCAAAATCAAAAGTTAAAAAATAAGAGTGATTTTGAATTCATGAGTTGATTGAAGGAATATGCATACATTAGCAAATTAAAAAGGATTGGGCAGAAGACTAATCTGCTTTCCTCCCTTATTGTACCTAAAATATTGAAATATAATGTACTAATGGTCTGCCTTCTAATTCAAAGAAAAAACAGATACATGTGCATATATAAAACATGAAAGGTATGTGTATCTCTTTTCTTCATTTATTCTCACAAATAATTTTTAAATTTTGTACCTAAGCCAGTTTCATCCCTGAATATTTCAGGTGATGAATAACTACTTGTAGAATCAATAGTCTTGGTATAACTACAGTCCAGAGTGGTCTCCATATCCAAACAATCCAGCAAAAAGTCTGAAACTCCTGTTGGTAATGTCATTCCTGGAATTACAGCAAAATATAACATTATCAAAAGATAATTTTAACTTTGCAGAAGCCTGAAAAAGCTTCTGCTGGAAGCAACAGGGAAAGAATACAGAAAGATTTAAGTTTTATCAAATTGCTTACCTCTTAATTGTGGAGCACACTGTTACAAAACCAAAAGGAAGCATACAAATTGATCAAGATAAACCAATAATCCTTTTCCATGACAAAATGGTGCTGTCTATCTCAAATAAATGTATTTAGCGACAAAGGGGAAAAAAGCAAACTTAATTGTATTCCTATCACCTAGACAATACCAAATATACTCAAAGAGTTTGTATATATATCCTGTTTCCCTGAAAATAAGACCTCCCCGGATAATAAGCCCAATCGGGCGCATGTGCTAAAATAAGCTCCCCCCCAAAATAAGCCCTCCCTGAAAACTGCATGCGCAGCCGGTGGCCGCCATTTCCTCTGGTTAGGGTTAGGAAGACAGAGCTGGAAATTAGGTAAGACAGCAAAAGGAGCCCTGTTTTACGCCACGTGCCCCAAAAGACCTCCCTGAAAATAAGGCCAAGCGCTTATTTCAAGGTTCAAAAAAATATAAGGCAGGGCCTTATTTTCAGGGAGACACGGTAGCTATTCTTAATTACATTTTTATCCCGCCTTTTATTATATTTTTATAAGTAACTTAAGGTGGCAAACATATTTAATACTCCTTCCTCACAACAACATTCTTGTGAAGTGGGTTGGGCTGAGAGAATGTGGCTGGTCCAAATTCACCCAGCTGGCTTTCATGCTTAAGGCAGGACTAGTACTCATAGTCTCCTGGTTTTTAGGCCACTACCTTAACCATTACACCAAATTATACATACACAAACATATACAAATTTAGTTGCTGTGAATATGTTCTTAAATGAATACACATGCACAATAACACACCAATCCTGTTAAAACTGGATTTGCCTTTAATAAGCAATCAGAAAACTTGGGCTGGTGGGATAAACATAAAATTCCAACCACTCAATGGTCTGCTAAATTGATGTTATAAGGAACATATGGACAAATTTGATTGACACTGATTAACTATGGAGGATTGTAATGAATACCATTTACTGAAATGCTTAGGTGGAATTGTCAAAAATGTATATACTGTATGATTTTTTAAATGTTCTTTTTCACTATGTATTATTTTTTATTTCAATTAAAAAGTAAAAGTAAACAAACGTAACATATTAATCAGGAAGAATATCAAGGGGACTTGTGTGCTGAAGTACATTTTAATTGGTTGACAAATCTTTATTTACATTACAATATAATACTTATACGTTATTTTTATTTATTTTAATCCTTTAGAAATAATGACCAAAAAAGGGAAAAATACCTCAAAGATAATTATGGTAAAAATACATCCATTGTCAACAAAAAAATTTGAAGAAATGCAACAAAGCAAATATATATATATATATATATATATACACACACACACACACACACACAAATAATTACAATTCTATATATACCTATCTAATGCAATTAATCAAATATGTATTTATACATATTTATATATATATCTATAATATATTTATATATTATAGATAATATTTATTCTTATTTATACAGTATTATATTTTCTAAAACATCTTTAGTAAAATTGAAATTCCCAAAATTACATTTCTCCCAAATAATATAACTTTAAATGACAGAGTTCTCTTAGATTCACTGAGGAAAAAATGGGCAATTTTCTGGTTAATCTTATTTTGGGAACATGAAAATTTTTAAGTGATCTTATTTCCAGGCAAATACCTGTTTTGAATCATACTCCAAACCAGCAAACTTTTAAAGAATCCTGCTATAGCAGATTAGGAATTCAACAGATAAAAATTCCCTCCCAACCTCAAACTAATCAGTTATATCTGAAGAATTCCAGATTATTCATATAAATTGCATTGTTTGTGTAGATTTGGCTCATTTGTGCATTTAATAGACATCTAGGTTTCACATATATATTTATCTCCTCCAATGGTCTGCTAAATCAAGTGTTTACTCTAATTATTCAACTGCTGTAGAGAAGTAGTGCATGAATTTATCTAAAGAAATAAGTAAGGAAAACCAATGCTTACTACAAAGAGCCATTCACTATAAACTGCCATTTCCCATGGTGACAGGATTGAAAATTCATTTATAGTTCTTATCTTTGAGATACAGAAGGGATAGATCAGACTGAAGACCACGGCTCAAAAACTTCTAAAATTTTCAAATTAATAATAATTTTGCCTGACATGACTTCATGACCACAAACTCAAAACCCAATTATTGAGTAGTTAACTAGCTATGAAAATCTAGCACAATTCTAGATTCGTCCATTAATACAACTTCTTCACATATACAATCCCAAATTATATAGGGTCTGGATAGCTGAGGGACCGTTTTTCTCTAATAGTTTTCACTTATTCTGTACGTGACCACAAAACACGTCCTCTTTATTAAACATTGACATCTTGTGAGACTGAGAAAGCATGTCCTTTCTTGTGCCCCCCAACCCCACCTCCCCTGGAACAGCATTGACCTAGAGGTAAGGACTGTGTCTTTTCTCTTTGGGTTCCAAAAAGCTCTTAAAATCTGGTTTTGGTCCCTGGCCTAGAGTTAATGTATCCTTGTATTTTTGAGGTGTTTGATTTGTATTGCCTTTGAGGTTGTTTTAGTCCAGACTACATGTGTTTTATGTTTTATCAGTTTTTATGGATTTTTTGATTTTGGAGTTGAAGGACTATAACACATTTGAACAACAACAAAAAATAAACGATATCAATCGTTTATTATTTTTCTTCAATCGAGAAAAACTGACATGGAGCAGGGATGGTATACATCAATGTTACTGTATGAGACCCATGTGCAAAATCAAGGCTTCAAGTTATACTGAAAAGAATAGCAAAGCATACATGGGAACTCTCACCTGAAGTAGCTTCACTGTATCTCAGGCTTTGTGTACTTGCAGAGGCTAAATGCAAGGAATCCTATGGGCAACAATGAAAGACCAGATATCACAGCAAATATCATCATAACATTTCTCAAACATTGTTATCTGGAAGTGATCCTTCACACGTTTTCTTCAGTTAAACTACCCCAAGCTATGCTGTAATTTTGGGATAGCAATTTTTTCCTCAATCATTCTTATGATCAAACTATTACACCAGTGAACACAAAAAAGCCATATTACCAAGCAAGCAAGCAAACAAAACAAATAAAAGAACAATAAATAAAATACATACCGTATTTTTCGGAGTATAAGACGCTCCGGACTATAAGACGCTCCTACCTTTTTTGGTGAGGAAAACAAGAAAAAGAAATCTGCCTCTGACTCCCAACAATTTTGCCTCCTTGCAGCAAACAGCAAATAGCCTGCTTTACTTTCATATTCATTTTCAGCATAGCTTGATTACAACAAGGAAAAAAAAACTGCTCCCAGCAATTTACCTCCTTGCAGCAAGCAGCAGAGGCCCGGACAAAACAGCTGAGAGCAAGATAGCTGAGAGTCAGGAGGCCGATCCAATCAACTTGTGCTAATTAGGCTGTGCTGAAGCTGAAATGAGCTGTTTCTTCTTGCTGCTTGTTGCAAGGAGGCAAACTGCTGGGAGGCAGAGGCCAAAGGGTGGGGGCCACTGAGTGGGCAGGGCTACATTCAGTGTATAAGACCTAAATTTTCACCCCCTTTTAGGGGGGAAAAAGGTGGGTCTTATACTCCGAAAAATACAGTACATACATATATACATACACACCCTGGTCTACTGCTTATCATCCCATCGGGTTGTTTTATTTGACATCTTATTACTTTCTTCTCAATTTTTGTATAGTTGTTTTAAATTTTTTGACCATTTGTAAACTGCATACAGTTGCTGGGAGTCAGACAGCATATAAATTTAATAAATTACTATGATTATCATATCCTTCTCATCAAGAAGACTGGAATTGACCCCACAATCTCCCAGGACAATGTCTTGCTGTGTAAAATATTTTTAAGTTCCCATTGCACACTTCTCCATATCCTAGTAAACTTATAAAACATACTAAATTTAGTTTTAACCCTGGTTAATGTTTCATGACTTAAATGAGTAGTTTGGTTAATTTATGATTCAGAGTATTGTGTAAACCCAATCTAAGTCAATAGGAACCAGATATGATCAACTTTCTCAAATTACAATCACAGCTGAATATGGTTTAATGGAATCCTGTATATTATCCTCAACTTTATTCAATTAAAGTGATCTCACAATACTATGTCTACCTTTAAAGGAGTTGTTTCCATGTCATTGATATAATTGGTTACCTCCATACTTCTATATTCACTGCAATTTAATTCAATCCTATGTAGAAAAAAATGAGGGCAATTACATTTTCAGAGTCTATTTCAGATCTTTTCAGATATCTACAACCTCCTTCAGTAAAACAGTAAGTGTATTATGTTTGCTTCTGAGCATTCATTTAATGAGAATGCTGTTGATAAGAAAACTGGTCCAAGAACACCATTCCCTTAATATGATAGATTACAGTCCCATCATCCCCAGTCCCGGTGCAATTATTCTGTTAACACAAAGTGATCTAAAACATTTCATAAGATTAAAACAAAAATACCTTTAGAAGTCCTGAATGCCTATTATTCCCTACCTTTCTTCAGATGAAGGACAAACTTTCTGAGTCACTTCAGAGTATTCTTGAATTTTTGGTAATGCTTTTGTAACAGTGCTTTTCATTTTCCCTAAGAAGACAGAAGGAAGAGCAAAAGTTACAAGAGCAGGAGGAAAGAGGAAAATAGAGTTTTAAAATCTTCAGTATTATTAAGCTTATCTAAGTCATAGGTAAAGGTAAAGGTTCCCCTTGCACATATGTACTAGTCATTCCTGATTCTAGGGAGTGGTGCTCATCTCCGTTTCAAGAGTGAGCTGAAGAATGAGCACTGTCCAAAGCACGGTCCACGGTCATGTGGCATGACTCAATGCCAAAGGCACACAGAACGCTGTTACCTTCCCACCAAAGGTGGTTCCTATTTTACTACTTGCATTTTTTAGGTGCTTTCGAACTGCTAGATTGGCAGAAGCTGGGACAAGTAATGGGAGCTCACCCCGTTATGCGGCACTAGGGATTTGAACCACTGAACTGCCAACCTTTTGATTGACAAGCTCAGCATCTTAGCCACTGAGCCACTGCATCCCTCTTAAAAGTCTAAAAGTCATGCATTCACCTAAATGATCTGTTTTATGTAAAGAGGGCACAGTTTGGTGTAGTGCCTAAGGCATCAGACTAGATACCATGAGACTATGAGTTCTAGTTCTGTCTTAGGCACAAAATTAGCTGGGTGATCACTTTCTCTCACTCTAGGAAAGAGGCAATGGCAAATCCTTTCTGAAAAACCTTGCCTACTCTCTAAAGTTACTTTCTCTTCAAAAGGAGAAATGCTCCCCCTTCTGGTTACTCAATTTAATTAACTTTGTAAGCAATCCATCTACAGTAAAGAGAAAGCTTTCATTCTTCCAAGTTTAGGCAGTTTTAAGGTAGCAGACTAATCAAGAGGCGAGTTACTATTCAGAGATTGGGAAGAATGTCCTACATTTACAGTACACTTGGTAAAGCCTGTTCATAACCACATTTCTGGGTTAAACATTGTCAAAAATTATTGAAAAAGGAGACCTGAATCAATCACTTAGTTTGAAACGAGGAACACTGTGTCTTTCTTCCATAAATTATTATATGTTTATAGTTTGAATAAAAGATATTGCACCTTCTGGATGTGATCATGCTTCCCCAAGCAGAATTGTTATCTGGGCCTGGTGTGTGTCAGTCGTGGGTTGCTACTGGTTCGCCCTGGGTCGGGTGAACCGGTAGCGGCAGCGGGAGGCTCCGCCCACCCGCCCGGATGTTTCTGCGCTTGTGAAGAAGCATCGAGTGCACACACCCACGAGCAAATCGGTAGCGACGGGTTTTGAAGCCCGCCCCTGGTGTGTGTGTGTGTGTGTGTGTGTGTGTGTGTGTGTGTGTGTGGTAGTTTTTATTCATCCATTAAACTTTCAAAAAGAAAGATCACAATGGACTTGTGCCATTACTGTACAAGCGTGTGTATCCTACCCATGTCCCATGGGCCACATGTGACCCTGGACTACTAGTAATGTGGCCCCATAAGAGATAATAAAAAATATTAAAATAAAATTTGTTTATATACATTAACTATATTCTATATTCTTCATTTAGTGAAGCCCAGGCAAGCCAAAAGTATAGACACCCATGGTATAAAGGTATCATCTGAAGGCCTTTTTCAGACACTGTTCCTTTTTTCTGGAACAACATATACCTTAGAAATCAAATCGGCTTCAGCTTTAAGTTTTCAAAAAACCAATTAAGAACTGTTTTTTTCAGCTAGCTTTGAGCCTCTTTGCAAAAATGAAATGTTTGCATTAGATGTTCAGTGGAGTATTTTACAGGTAGTCCTCAACTTATGCTCACAATTGAGCCCAACATTTCTGTTACTAAGTGAGACAGTTGTGAGTTTTGTCCCATTTTACGACCTTTCTTGCCACAGTTGTTAAGTGAATTGCTGTGGTTCTTAATTTAGTAGCATGGTTGTTAAATGAATGTGACTTCCCCATTGATATTGCTCGCCAGAAGGTTGCAAACGATGATCACAATAGCCCGGGACACTGCAACTATCATAAATATGAACCACTTGCCAAGCATCTGAATTTTGATCATGTGACCACGGGGATGCTGCAACGATTGTTAAGTGTGAAAAATGGTCATAAATCATTTTTTTCAGTGATGTTGTAACTTTGAATGGTCACTAAACAAATAGTTGTAAGTTGAGGACTCGCGGTATTACATTAGTTATATTGCTATAAAGTATCGGTATGCACATTGCTCAGGATTAGTTATGACTGGAGTAGCATATAAATCTAATAGAATAAACAACCTACCCATCAGTGATGGGTTCCAAATTTTTTTACTACCGGTTCTGTGGGCATGGTTTGGTGGGCGTGGCAAGGGAAGGATACTGTAAAATCTCCATTCCCACCCCATTGCAGGGGAAGGATACTGTAAAATCTCCATTCCCTCCCAGTCCAGGGGAAGGTTACTGCAAAATCCCCATTTCCTCCCCATCAGCTGGGACTTGGGAGGCAGAGAATAGATGGGGGCAGGGCCAGTCAGAATATTTACTACCGGTTCTCCGAACTACTCAAAATTTCCACTACAGGTTCTCCAGAACTGGTCAGAACCTGCTGAAACCCACCTCTGCTACCCATGTAACTAAAAATGAACCAGAAGGCATTGTTTCTTGTTCCTAAAGCGCTTCTGGAATTCAGAACCAGAATATTCTCCATAAAGCTTCTTAGAAATGCATGTAGTCCTTGACTTACATTTAGTGACTGTTCAAAGTTACGGCATTGAAAAAAGTGACTTATGACCATTTTTCACACAACCATTGCATCACCCCCATGGTTACGTATTTAAAATTCAGATGCTTAGCAACCGACTCATATTTATGATAGTTGCAGTGTCCTGGGCCCTGGAGATTAGACTGGTCCCCATTCTAGCATTCTTTCAGGAGGTCCTGAAGACGTGGTTCTGCCAGCTGGCTTGGGGAACCCAGAGGAAGATGGAGCCCATTAAATGGCTAGTATGAATGTGTGTTGTCGCCAGAGTGAGGGGGTTATTATTTTATTATGTTGCTTTTTATTCTTTTTCTTTTATATTGTGTTTTTATGTCCTTGTAAGCCACTTTGAGTAGCCATGTGAGAGTAGGAAGCAATATAAATTTTCTAAATAAATAAATAAAATAAATGTGATCCCCTTTTGCTAACTTTTGACAAGTAAAGTCAATGGGGAATAAGATTCACTTAACCTGTTACTAAATTACGAACTGCAGTAATTCACTTCACAATTGTGGCAAGAAAGGTCATAAAATGAGGCAAAACTCACTTAACTGTCTCAATAACAGAAATTTTGGATTTAACTGTGATCGTAAGTCGAGGACTACCTGTATTTAAGAAAAAATAAGGAAGTTCAGGCTATAAACCAAATGCAGTATATATTACACCCATTTCAGGCCTACAAAAATCCAGGTAAACCTTCCCTCCCCCTGAAATTATCTTCCCTCAAATTGTCCAGCACATAGTGCTTTTCTGCATCCAAAAACTATCAGCATACAGAAAATAAATTTTTAAAATCTGTTTTACCAATATGAACTTTTTTTTTTAATCAAGGCTCTTTGAACATTTGAATTCTAAATAAATGCACTTTTGACACATTCCATCCTATTGTACTTTTACTCCAAAAGTTGTCTAGGACTAGTTGCAGGGTGGTGGTGTTTCTCTTCCAGCTCAAACCTAGGTCACAATTCAAAGAGTAATCCACTTGTAGTTATAGCATACATGGCAATAAGCAAGCCACAAAGTATATTGTGGAAGAAATTTCCTAATAAAACACATAAGGCTGTGGTGTAACTAGAACTTACAGTATTTCTCTTAAAGCTATGCAATAAACAACTCCTGACACTCCCCTGACTCGGATTGCAGAAGGAAACTATTTGGAAAGTACAAACTGTTCAAGAAATGGAAGCATAGAGATGAAATGAGGCCTCACCAAATCATCTGGTTCTTCCATATTAATTTAATTTTAATTTAATATTTAAATTTATATACCGCCCTTCTCCTGAAGGACTCAGGGCGGTGAACAGCCAGAAGTAAAAAACATCAAATACAAAATATAAAAACAATTTAAAAATGAATTAAACAATTTGGCCCGACAGTTAAAATCCCCCATTAAAAATCCAAATTAAAATACACAATTGGAGAGATTAGGCCAGCCCGACTTGATGAAATAAAAAGGTTTTGAGGGCCCGACGGAAAGTACGTAAGTCTGGAATCGTCCGTATCTCCGGGGGGAACTCGTTCCAGAGGGCAGGTGCTCCCACAGAGAAAGCTTTCCCCCTGGGGGCCGCCAGTTGGCATTGTTTGGCCGACGGCACCCGGAGGAGCCCCTCTCTGTGGGAGTGTACTGGCTGGTGAGAGGGTCTCGGTGGCAGAAGGTGGTCCCGTAAATATCCTGGCCCTAAGCCATGGAGCGCTCTAAAGGTGGTCACCAACACCTTGAATCGCACCCTGAGGACCACCGGGAGCCAGTGCAACTCACGCAAGAGAGGTGTTACATGGGAGCGCCATAACGCTCCCATAATCAC
Organism: Arizona elegans; assembly: GCA_022577455.1. NCBI lineage: Eukaryota > Metazoa > Chordata > Lepidosauria > Squamata > Colubridae > Arizona > Arizona elegans. Next base: position 81,712,431 of record JAKOOJ010000003.1, on the reverse strand, counting down.
CCACGTGGCTGCTTTCTGGACCAGTTGGAGCCTCCGGGTGCTCTTCAAGGGGAGCCCCATGTAGAGAGCATTGCAGTAGTCCAGGCGGGAAGTGACGAGGCATGAGTGACCGTGCGTAAGGAGTCCTGATCCAGAAAGGGACGCAACTGGCGAATCAGGAGAACCTGATAAAAAGCCCCCCTGGCCACGGCCATCACATGCTCTTCTAAAGACAGCCGTGCATCCAGGAGGACACCCAAGTTGCAAGCCCTCTCTGTGGGGGCCAACGACTCACCCCCAATAGTCAGAGATGGCACCAACTGACTATATCGGGATGCCAGAATAAGGTATGAATCTTCAGACCTTAAAAGGAACTAACCATGATTGCCCTGTTTATTTTTATGTGATCCAGGGCCCTATAAAATCAGGAGTACATAACTACATTTCAACTTCAGACCTTCACCCTTAACTCAGGGAAGGCCATAAGATGGGGTGCGGCATTTAAAAAATATCTTGCCTAAAAGTTGCATCTTCAGATCTTTGAGAGGATTTCAAGTGACTTTATGACTTTATATCTACATTAGGTAGGATTCAGTTCACCACAGTCCAGGAATTATAAGAAATAAATTCATTTATTTCATATAGGAAAAAAAAATTGTTGTGAAAAATCTTCAGGCTTAGAGCTGTATTGTTTTCCTTCTATACATTTATTGAAAATCAAATTCACGGAAAACGTAAGTAATTTAAACAAGATGGAAACAAACAATATCATTCAACTATTCTCTTTGCATTGTAGAGAAATGTTCAAACTAAATCAGATCTTCAGTCTTTAGGTCATCTAAAAGCTCTCTCTGATGATCAAAAAAAGTACAAACAGAGATTATACAGTCTGAAACATCACTCTAAATAAAAACACTTTAAATTTCCATGAAGATCTCACCTTTTTTTTTACCAACAGTACTTTTCACCTGAGGATCACAGCTAAACTTTGAAAGCAGATTTGGGTGCTCCTGAGATGTTTTGGCTTTACTCTTCGTTCGGACCATTGCAACAGATGCTGTTTTAGCAGGCAATGGAGAAGCACAATGTGTTTTCTTTTGCATTTGCCTCTTCCCGGAATATGAACGTAATTTCATCCAATCCATCCTCTTTTTGTCTGCTTTTTTTCCTTCAAAACTGCTGTCTTTAAAAGGAAAAGAAAATAAGACAATATCTAAGTCAGATATAAGCCAAGGCATCTTTCTGAAGCTTAATGATCTTCAGACATACTGGTTGTCAATATTTGCTCTACCCAAGCCATTATGGCTCAGGAAACCAGGAACCAAGGTACAACAAACCTTGACACAAAAAAGAAAATAAGGATATCATTTCAGAGAATAAAGCAGTAATCCAATTTAATGTGTCCTAAAAAAAAGAAATCAGGATTTGACTAGGATTTTCTTGAGCAGGGAGTTGGTCTGGAAGACTCCCGCTGTCCCTTCCAACTAACTCTGTTATGCTGCCCAGGAACTGCAGCAACCAACTCCAAATTTATTATTTCTACAACGAAGTCAAATACCAAATGCCCTCCAAGAGAAAGTGCTCCAAAATGTATTTTCTAGAGGAATATTGTTTGTTATACAGACAGGTAACTCAAAAAGTATAATTAGGTTTGCATTAATATATGCTACTTCGAGGACACTCTCAAGAGCTGAAGTGCACGTTTAGCCAATATAGGGAGAAAAGCAGAACAGCCAAGAATCAGCAGATGAAGAGATGAAGGTGTGGGAGAAATAAGGATGCTTGGATGCAATTATAAATCCAGATCCGATTGTAAAGATTGGGCCCAAGCTGAGATGACACAGATGATGCAGGTGAACAAACTGCCTTATAGTTAACGTGACCGCCTGATTTTAGGGAAGGGTAGCAAAAGCTATCCCAAAAATATAACTCTGAAAAATATTAGCGAAAGGGCGAGAACCTCGCGTTCGAGAGTTCCTACGGCCACAAACGGTTCCCCCCACACGACAACCCGCCGTCAGCCCCTCCGCCCGCCTCACTAGCTTCCTTAATAACAGACGGACGGTCTGCTCCTGGGGGAGAAGCAATGGGGGAGCAAAAAAAAAAAAAAAAAAGACAGCTCGGCATTCTGATAGGCAGCGGCTTTTATCCAATCACCGCTCAGGAACGAATCCAATGATCCTATCGGGGTCCTCAACGCACTCCCTTCTTTCCCCTCATTTGTTCAGCTCGTGAACCGCCGTGGCTGGACATCTAAATGAGAAGAATCTGCAGAATGGCTTCGATCGAATCAGAAGCCCGTCTGCCGATATTTGATTGGCTTTACAGGTGCCTGCTTTTCTCGTGCTTCTCGCTTCTTAATGTGGTACTTTCCAGATGCGTTCGGTGGCAGATACCATTATCCTTCCAAAGGGGGATTGATTTCTGCGAATTAAGAGGAGTGTTAAAAAGAGTTTGAAGAGTGTATTTCCGCCAACTCCTGCCGTATAATTTGGCTTGTTGCATTATTATCATCTCTTTACTTGTGTGTGCACAACCTAACGTAGAATTTTCTGGCTTTTTAAATACAGAAGACTCTGTATATCTTTATACTCCCACTGTCACTCAAGGAGATGCCCTTGTCGGATTGACAAGACACATTGTGTTTTAATTGTATGTATGCAGCAAACAAAAGCCAGAATCTTGTTAAAAAGATTTGGTTTATATATAAGATTGAGATATGGTATGTAATATATGTGATATTATATGATAATATGATATGACATTAATATAGGTTTCCCCTGCCCAGTTGTGTCCAACTCTAGGGGGCAGTGGTCATCTCCATTTCTGAGCCGAGAAAGCCAAGCATTAGCCAGTCATTTGATCAGGTGATCAGGTGGCTGGCATGACTATATGCCAAGGTGCACAAAATGCTGTTAGCTTCCCACCGAAATGGTACCTATTTATCTATTTGCATTTTGTTTCAAACTACTAGGTCAGCAGAAGCTGAGGCAGGAACTGGAATTCACCTGGTCATGCAGTATCCTAGATCTCAAACTGCCAACCTTTCGGTCAACAATCCCAGTGTCTTAATTAGGCCACTGCACCGTATTATACTATATGTTATGTTATATATCATATATCATATCATGTTATATCACATCATATGTTATAATGACTTTTGGGGATAAAAAGAGGGGATTCTGGGCTACACCAGTTCTTGAGTCAGTCTGTGTCAGGAATGGCAATTTTCATTTCTTAAGCTAATGCCTGGCCAGTTTTGCAATTAGGATTTGAGTTAGTGAAGGTCTGAGGGGCAACACATGAATATGGGAGCTGTTGAAAAATGCACCATGTAGGACAGGGCTGTCAAACTCGCAGCCCGCAGGCCAGATGCGTCATGTGCTAGCCACGCCCACACCAGGTTTAGCAAAGGAGAAAAAAATCCTGATGTCATGTGACGCCACCGTGAAGACGTGAGTTTGACATACCTGATGTAGGGGATAAGCCAATTAGGAAAAGATTCTAAAACTAGAATCTGTTCTGTAAAACATTTATTGATACAAAATATAAAAACAAATGAAATACTTTAGAATTTATTGAAAAAAATGTACAAAAAAATCTAAGGCTTATTTTATCAATGGGTGGCACATTTTTGTGGTTAAAAGTTTGAGGGTTGGCTTTTTCATGGATGGGCTTATTTGCAAATATATACGGTATGTCAATAAAGGCTTTAAACTCAGAGTTACCATAGAACCCAAGTTCATACTATAAGAACAGAAATAAATTAAAAATGCAGGTGTGGGGTTTTTTTTTTCTGTATTAAAACTTGAAGATCTGAGGTCTGACAGATCATATGGCTCCTTAGCCTTTGCATTATTAAGGGTTTTCCTTACAGTATTTCTCCTTACGTGCAATCAAAAGGTAACATTCTCTGTCATCTGAATACAGTATTGTCAGACACTAACGGAAAACATAAGCAGAACAGTTCTTCCAACTTTGTTATTTTAAAGACATCTGAAAAAAAGCTATACATTTTTATAATACCATCTTTTTGGTTGGTAATACTGTCAAACTATTGGAGGAGCTCAAAAATTGTCTTCATTTTCAATATTGGAATATGAGTTCACCAAATTCACTTCCAACGTGTATTTGTGGATATTTTTTTAAAAAAGGAAAGTCTACACATTTTAAAATAGGCATTCATTTCTGAACAATTCATTATTGAGTCCATAGACAGATTATTGGAATAAAACAGAATTTTAAAAAATATTTTATTTGTCAATCAAGAGGAATATTAACAAATTTGATAAACTTGACATTTTTTTTACAAAATAAAAGTCTGCATCTTCCCCTTTGCATTTTAAGTGTATAGTACATGCGGATATCCCAAAATTGAAACAAAAAATGATTAATTACAGATATTTTAATTGATCATTGACATTTTTAATCTTCACTTTTTGTTGAAAATAGAATAAATAATATATAAGTAAATGGTTGATTTACTTGCAGTTTATTTCAATGCAGATATGTTGTTCTGTTGCATGATAGAAAAGTATGGTCAGGTGCTGTTATCTCACAGAAAAAAAAAATAACTGGAAAACAACCTATGAATTATTTTTCTTCCTGGTTTTCTTGCTTACAACCAGGGTGTATAACTCAGTGCAGAAGAGCGCAGGACGTTGTACTGGTTAGTGTTTCTTAGGAAGAGGTCATTTTGGTAGATTCGGATCCTCATGCAAGATTAAAAGTTGCACATGCTGAAATACCTCTTTTCTAAACATGTTTAGGCAGCATTAATTTTGTTCTCTTAAAACGACATGCTAAAGCTGCTATTTGTTTAATGTCTTCTTATTTTCGCATTTTAATGAAGTAACAGCTGTATCTATTCAGAAGTAAATTAGAATGCGTTCAGTAGGACATACGCCCTGGTAAAACAGGATAGAATTTCTACTTGAGTATAATGCAACAAAAACACATTAATATTTTTATGATGCCCTGAATAATAGTTGCATTATTGGTTTCAGGATGTTGAGACTAATCCCAAATCCAGAAAATGGAATCCAACTGAGCTTCCTTTGGACAGATTGGAAGAGCTGCTGCACCACCCATAATACAAAGATGCTATCATGGAAGGACAGAAGATTAGCCCTGAAAACCCTAATGGTGGAAATGTTCAAGAACATGACATGTTTACAGGTAGCAATTTTGCTAGTAGAGACCATAATGGAGAATTCTGGAAGTAATGTTGAAGATCCCACTAGATCCCAAATCCCTTCGATTGGTTTCCTAACTGATTTATTCAGGGATAGAATTTTTCTTTATTTAATTATTAATTGCTTCTACAAAATCAGAATTACTTTTGCAACTGTTTTGAAGTTGCTATTAACTATTTTTAAATTGCATTTTATGTTTGCCTTCAAGAGAACAGCAAAATGTAGCAATTTATTTAGGGGGAAAATACTTAAGCAAAATTCTTCAATAGTAACAGCAGGAATGAATACCTTGGTTTAGGTTAGAAGGGTGAATGGAATTTTTTTCATCATCCTTGATGTGGAAATGAGCATAAATCAAGATACATGCTCATGCAGTATTAAGTTTATTAAGTATTAAGTAAGTATGCTTACTTAAGGAATGAAGTCTCCTTTCCTCTTGATAGAAACTACTTTTAATCTATTCAGCTTTACTATTTTGCTTAACCTGTCTAGCAAATTAGGAAAAATAGAATGAATATGCTCAAATCCTCTCACTCTTATAGAAATAATCATTATGAAGGAATTCCTTTCCTTCAGTATTGACTTGAGTATTATTCATTGATATATATTTTTATTTTGGATATTTGGGGCATTTGGGGCATTTGCTTACTTGTTTGTTTTTAATAGGAATTGTTATAATCATCTAGAAGCTATACTTTACACCTTTTTCTAGTGTGGATTGATATAACTCTAAATGCAGCCTCATCTCTTTTAGATATGTTAGGAATTCAACACCTAGAATTCTCCAGCTAACATACAGCTGGAGATTTCTGGGAACCATAGTGCCACCACATCTGCAGAAGATTAAGTTTGGGGAATGACAGTGTTGTTTCATCTGATTTCCTGTGGCACCTGAAGTACTTAGCAGGGCGGAGTGAAAATTAGATTGATTTAACTTTTTAAAACTAGGCTTTACAGCATGTTTGCTTGCTCGAGTACTGAACACAACCAAAATGACAAAAAGTTTGCTTCCTTATACCTTTATCACCAGTAACTTTGAAGGTAATTTTTTTTTTAAAAAAAAGTAGTGTTGCTTTCTACTGAGGAACATTCCCAATGAATGAAAGGATATTTTGGTTTATAAAAGGGCATCAAGCAAAGTATGATGTTTCTACTAGTTAGCTGTTCCAGATCCGCATTGTGGAAAATTCAAATTAAAGGATGACACATGGAATGAAGTTAGAACATGCAGCACACTGGCATACTGTCATTTAGAGACATGTAGACTTAAGGCAAATTCTACCAAGCAACAACAGTTCTACCTTTAGTGCAAGTTCAATTAAAACTGTGAGAGGAATGTAAAGAAAGCAAACTAATGTGCAACTACAGTATGAACCATCTGTATATTTTCCATGAGACATCAGCACATCTGTTAAATTCCTCGATTTCATGCAAAAATAGTATATTCTTCTAAAATTTACATTCATTTCATATAAGTTTATTTACATATAGATCGCTAGTTTGTGCTTTCCACACATAGAAAACCAAAGATTATTTTTTCAAGTTGATTTGATTCATTCCAAGAAAACTGAAGCTATTTCCTGATATATGCACTAATAATTTTTTTTTTTTTAAAGGGATTTTGTTATCCTTACCGGCAATATGCCATAAAAACCTTTGTAAAGGATTTTCTGCTTCTCTTTCATATAAAATAAATTCGTGTTTCAGTTCAAATTTTTTTATTTTCCCCAAAATATATGGCCCGAGTGAAGCTTTAAATTTTACTGGTATAATCTCATTGATATTTTGGAGAAAGGCTGTTTTAGCAGTATACTGTATATTTATAATGAAAAATTATAGGTCGACTCAGCCTTCCATCCTTTCTAAGGTGGGTAAAATGAGGACCCGGTTTGTGGGGGCAATAAGCTGACTTTGTATAAAATATACAAAAGTATGAAGGCTATTGCTTAACGCATTGTAAGCCGCCCCGAGTCTCCGGAGAAGGGCGGCATATAAAAATAAATAAAAATAAATAAAATTAAATAAAATAAAAAATTTTGTTGTTGCCAGGATGGCCCTTAGTCACCAAGGATTGAGCTCCACTTCAAAACAAGCAGCACTTATGCCAATCACAGGTGTACACTGCATCTAAATTCAATATTTTCTAAATCTTAAGGATAAACCAGCTTTGTCACTTACTGCACAGAATGGACAACTTGTGGGTTGCATACCCTTAGCACATCCAGATCGTGCTTTAGAGCTTGTGTTTAGTTTGTAAACTTCATCTAATGCACCTATTTTGCACACTATCCCCTACCTCAAAACAGCCTTGCTTCTCAATTACTTTCATGTTACTGTCATTTCTAGCAGATCCTGACCAGAAAAGAAATATTGAAAATTCAGCTCCCAGCTGCAAAAAGCCCTTCATGCTGTACTAATAGTTTGTAGTAATAACTCCCTAAACTGCAATGTTCTAATTTGCCTAAATTTATGAAGTGACTAGGAATAGGCTTTGACTCAAAATGGATTTTTATCTTTTGATCCTTCACTTAACATAGAACTATGAGAATATCCTGCTGGTTCAGACCAAGACCCATCTTAGTCCAGCATGTGATACTTCTAAGGTACTTTGAGCAGAAGATAAATCTCTCTCCTGCTTTTGTTCCCGCTTGAAGACATGCTGCCCTGAGATCAGAGGGAACATTTGAGCCTTCAAAATTGATTGCACTTGATAGATTTGTCCTCCATGAATACATCCAACCCTTCTTTAAAATCATTAATCCAATTTAGTCTGTTTCTTGCAGTAATAAATGCCTTAGGTGAATTATTTGCTTAGATGAAGAATTGGTTTCTAAATCTGTTTTATCTGTTCTAAATCTTCCAATCAACTTCAAAGGATGACTTAGTTTTCGTGATTTGACAAAAGAGAGAAAACAATTCTGCCTGCCATGAATGATTTTGTACACCTCAATCATTCTTCCTAAACTAAAATTTTCCAATGTTCTAATATTCGCTTGTAAGAAAAATGTTTGAGCCCCTGATAATTTTGGTTGTCTTCTGCACTTTTTTCCAGCAGATGTTGATCACATTTTGAAAAAATCAAATGAGCAGAATCACTCTGTCCAATCCAGAGCCAATGGGCCACATGCGGCCCTAATAATGCAGCCTTTTAAATTTATTACATGATTTATATACATAAACTATACTATATATTTTATATGTGGCCCAAAACGATTCATTTTCACTCAATGAGGCCAAGCAGACCAAAAGATTGGATATCCATAATCTACAGTATTTCAGATGCAGAGATAACCATAGCATTTGTGAAAAGGTATCACAGTATGCATTATTGCCAGATTTATTTTCAATCCCTCTGTTAATGATCCCTAGCATGGAATGTGTTTTTTTCTCAGCTGAGAAATTGTGATTTGACATCTTTATGAAGCTATCCATTAGACCCAAGTTCTTTTTCTTGATTAGTTACAGACAACTCAGCCCTTTTTAAAAAACATATGTTCCTTAAAGGTGATCCTGAGTGCAACAGAATACAGTTTAATCACTAGATTGTTAAGAGGTTCTAAGATTGTCTTCTTTAAAACGGTTCCAGTAACTGTTGGGGGGAGGAGAGTATATACAACTGAAATAAATGTATTACTTTGCATAAAAAAGCATAATCAAGCAAACAATTTCCTCTTGATAAGAAGAATTTAAGATGTTGCTTAATTTATTCTTTAAATCAAAATTTTATTTAGATAGATTATATCCAACATATTCCTAGCTACTGTTTTAAATAACGGTAAACCTTTAATAAATATATAAGATTGTACTTATAATTCTAAGTAAAACATGTCATGTCAGACATTTCTGGCAATGCTGAGTTTATGTAATCAAAATAATATAGAGCTTAGTCCATATGCCAGTTTTCTCAAAATATTAGTTTTTGGGAATTTAACATTAAAATAATTATCTCCAGGCATCATAGCAATCTAGTTAAAAAGGGTACAGATATATTTCTATGTCTTCCTGCAATGAATATACAAAAAATTAAGAGTCTCCTTTATCTATTATAAACTTGCAGCTTAGGTTTGGATCTAAATTATTGGAATTACTAGCTACTTTTCAGTGTAAATTGAAGAAACTATACCAGCCTGTCTTAAACTCCACTGTATGCTAAACTCCAGCTCTCATAATCCCCAATTGATATGGCTATGACACCTACTTGGGGAATTTGTACAAACCATATTAATCTTCACAGTCTGTATTGATCAGTTTAGAGGACACAGCTGAACAACAAATTTTTAAGTGCAAAGTAAAATCTTTTAGTTAGGCGATGAAGAGAAAGGGAAGGGATTGGAAAAGACACACAAAGGGTACTTTTTGCAACAAGACTACTGCAACAAATGGGCAGATTTCTTTTAAAGAGTATCTTAAGTTAATATAGAACAGATATGAATAAATGTCCTGCCTAATTTTCCATTTATTCATTGTGTCCCATTAAAAAAAAAATCAACTGCATTTTAGAATGAATATTCCAGCAAAATTTAACTCAATTTCAACCATTACTTTAGCACTTTGAATTTAGAATAAACCATAAAAAAGAATAAAAAATGAGACTTGCTTTTAAAATCGATTATACTAACAATTCTACAGTGCCACGTCTTACTTAGTATGTTTGTAAATGATTCTGCTTTTAAGTCTGTAGAATCAAACCCAATAGTATTAAGTTTTCAATTTCCACAGAAGAACTAATGTCTGATGCATATGGATCAAACAATCTTTTCTTGTTAAGTTTCCCCAGAACAGTTAATTTCTTCACTGAAGCTCTGATATTGATTTAAGTGAATTGTTCACGGGCTGAACACAGAAAGGAAGTCTCAAATATAGGACTAAAAGTTTTCTAGTTTTGGTATTGTACATTCAGCCAAATATGGAAGTGGATAATCTACTTTAAAATACCTTAAATCTGTTACTCAAGACCCACCAATTGACTTAGCAACCCCACATCCTCTTTATATCATTTAAAATTATTTCTGCAGAACTCTTGAAAAAGCTTGTCAATGGCTAGAATCCTGAGGCCTTCTGTATTTGCTAAATATTAGGTCCCCAATAATCTCAGCAATCTTTACATAAGTGAGACTGCTCAAGATGCTGTTGTGTAATTTAAAGCAATGTAAAGGGAAAATAGCCCCCCCCCCCCATTCTTCTGTTAAATATTTGGGGAAAACATATGTAGAGTAGAAGGCATAAACAAAAGTTATACAGCGTGTTCACAAAAACTAGATTTCCTTTTATAAATTTCAGTTGGGTAGCTGCCAAAATAGAAAGCAATCAACATCTTTCAAAAGTGTGTCCAGTAAATAAGTCTTGCCCATTTTGGAAAGTGTGAGACCCTATAGTGACAATCACAAGTTACTATTCATCTAGCATGTGGCACTAGGTTCAGCATATTTAATACATATGAAATACAAGTTATTCCTGTGTGTGAATTGATTACCCCCAACAAATTCAACTTTTGTATGCACAGCATAACAGCTGCCATTTAAAGAACAATTACACAATTCCAGCTTTCAGTTCTGTATCAGGTTAATAGATTTATTGTGACTTTGAGCATCAAAGAATATTTGAGGTAGACTACTAGCCTTTGTCAGATATCTCCCTGGAATTTTAAGAGCTCAGTTGCAATAAGGAATTCTTGGTTACATATGCACTCAGTGGTACTTGGGAGGATAAACTCTTAAAAGAAGATGCGTGCATGATGTATATTTGTGAATCAGAGCAAGAACCTCCTGCTTCTAAAGAGTTCTTAGCAGTACCCATCCAGAGAGACATCTGGAAATCCTAAAGATCGCACGGCTGAATCCAGATTTAGAGGAGCATCACACAAAAAGCAGATTTCTTTCCTGTTTGCTAAGGAAGTTTTGCACGCATTAATAAAGAAAGGCCTGTCAAATACTTTCAAGGAGTGGAACTTTAAAAAGTTTAATGGTTGTCCAGTATGGGCTATGCAATCTTCTAGGACCTAGAACTAGATGGCAAAGTATTACTCAGTGACTGTGTCTTCAGACAGCAGAAGGCTCATGTGGAAAGTCAGATGCTTATTCATGTCAACTGCATCCTTCCCATTTTCAAAATTATCCTAATATTGCTACAGAGTACATTATTCTGAAGAACCTTCCTGTGCTGTCAGATGGAGATACTTGAATAAAGGTCTTCTATTTGTTTCTTGAAGTATTCTCTCAGCTCTGGTCGCCTGGCTTTTAATGTAGGTGTCAACAAACCATTTTGTACTGTGAACATTTCAGGGTGGATGGAAACTGCTTTAACCTGTAATTTTAAAAAATTAAATAAAATTATATAGGTATAAAAGGATCAAAAGGAAAAACAAAACTAAACCCTTATCTGAAAACTCCACTTGGTTGCTTCCTGAAATTTGCCAATAAATTGTGGAATTTATCAGGCAAAACAAACATAACATACAACCTTTCTAACAAAAATTATATGCATTTAGTCCAATTGATGAAATATGAATATGCTTTGTTTTATTCTGGTTTTGTATGAAGCAAGCCCTTTTAACCTGTAGTTCATGCTTTATTTCTTTTGTATAATCACTGACAGATGTTTGTGGTTGACCATTATTTTGTTAAAAGAAAGGTGAGTCCAACTGTTACTTTCATTTTGGATGAGGTATACATTCATTTTAGCTTATTTTGATATGTGATATTTATTACAAGAGATTTTTTGAAAGTGACTCTTACACAAATTTAAATAAAGAAATTTTAATAAAAATAGAAATGTCAGTGAATATATGGCTGAACCACAAAGCACAGTGACTCATCTAAGAGTTTATATAAGGCCTGCTAAAATCCCCTCCTATTCATCTCAAAAAGGAGTTCATCTCATTTTAGTCATCAATGTTTTTTTCAGTATTTACCTGTTCAAATGAATAAAGTCCACTTTCTTTTCCTAATTGCACCATATCTTCCATTATAGCGTCTTTCAGTTCCTAAATAACAACATAAGACACCTATTTATAGCCATGAAGCTCAATTTAGCAACAAGAGAATATTAATATTCAAACAATTTCCTCCTTTTTATGTGCTTGTTTGTTGGACAAGTAGCAATGAAGGATGCATGGAATGGCACAATGAAAGAGGTATGTAACACTTTAAATCCCACCTATTCTGCACACCGGTTCTCCAAATTCTTAATTCTGGCTGCATTCAATCATCATTTGCTGAGGCCCTTAAGTGATTTAATTGAAGGTTGTATCTCCTTGCCCAATAAAAAGAAATGTCCCAAAACCTGGTAGAAAGTCCTGTATACAATGTCCAAAAAGACCCCTTCATTTTTATTTTTCAAGCATGCATGTACATGCCTGCATATCACACGAACTATTATTTGGGCAACAGAACTGAATTTCTCAAGCGTTTATGCTGGATTTAGCATTAAGGCTTGAAAGAATTCATGGGCCAACGCACACATGATGGGTTACCCCCACTGGAAGGAAAACAGTAATTCAAATGCTATAATTTGCCAAGGTTATGTCAGTTTAAATGTATAATGCAATTCCTCCACTAGGCATTTAGTAAAGGCAAGATCCCTAACCGACCTAAGTTTTAAGTATTGTTTTCTTTTTAAAAAAGAGCTATGGAACATGATTTATTATATGATAACTGCTGGACGACTATTATATGTGCATAAATGGAAATATTCTGAAATACCCACAATGGAGGGATAGTTGGTAAAGATGATGGAACTAGCAGACATGGCAAGAATGATTTGTCTGATTAGGGAAAGGACAATGACCTCATTTATTACTGACTGGAAACCCCTTATGGAATTTTTGCTGCAGAAATTTAAAAAAAAAGAACTTTCGATTTCTGGGTTTGACTCTTAGAAAGGCTAGATTATGGAAAGAAGGAAATTATGATGTAATCTTAAAACAGTAAAATATACAGTAAAGGCATTTATAACTGCTATTAAAGTGGAAATTCCTTTTCTTTCTTTTTTCTTTCTTATGTATTCATTTTTTAATTTCTTTTATTCCTTCTCTAAAAGTTACATTATTTCCATTATTAAAAATTAACAACTTTAATAAAAAATAATTTTTAAAAAGCTGCTTGTAATCCATACTTCCTGAGCATTCTTAACTATGCATCGCTTTCTCATTTATCCCATCCCAAATTCAAATGATCAGTCAGAAATGTTTGAATTTTTCTAACTTTCTCCAAGTTTTGTTTTTTGTTTTTTGTTAGCCCTAACGTTATATGATACTGGCCTCATCTGACTTTTTCCATTTTGTGCCTGGCATTTAAGAATGGAAGAAGTTGCCTTATACTGAATTTGACTTCTGATCTGTGTCTACACTAACAGATGGAGTAGAGTGGGATGGGGTGGAATAGAATAGAATCTTTAATGCAGGGGTTCGGACCGGCTCGGACGAGTAGGTAGCGATGGCAGCGGGCAGTTCAGAGAACCGGTAGCAAAAATCCCTGCCACCATCCCCCATGCCCAGCTGAGCCGCGCGATCATCAGAGGCTTTTTTTCTTCTAAATGCCTCTGACAAGCCAAGCTGAAGATCCAAGCTCTGACGATCGCAGCTGAGTTGCCTGCCAATCAGGCAACTCAGCTGGTATCATCAGAGCCTTTTGAAAGCATTTTTTAACATGGTTTTACATGTAAAAAATGGTTTTAAAAGTAAAAAAAAATAAAAATGGCCACGCCCACCCAGTCACATTACATCCCCCCCACCAAGCCACGCCCACAGAACCGGTAATAACAAATTTTAGATTTCACGACTACTTTAATGATTTAGTCATCTGACCATATGAAAAGTATAAAACCAATACAAAGATAGATACAAAGATAACAACAGAATCTATTTACAATAATTTGTCACCCCTACATTTAACCCCAATCTGTTTTAAATAGTCTGTCCTCTCTGAAATAGCCTTTGACATAGAGTCCTTGGACAGCAAAGGTGACCAACAACCAAGTAGTAGAACACGTAACACCAGGCATGTCACTAGAAGGAAAAAAAAATCATGAAACTCTGTTTCAGTTATTCTGGCTATGCAAGGGAATTCACAGGAGAAAGCAATTACAGTAGTGGTCAAAATTGTGGAAATCTTTTGGGAAAAGTATTTTTGAGGTTTGATGGCTAATAACACTACTTTTTTTGGTAGTAGTACCATAAAATTATATATCAACGGAAAGATAATTTAATCAAGAATGTAATGCTTTTCAACCTTTCAGAGATAAAAGTGGCTTTTTTTGTGGAATTCTAGATTTTAGGCCAAATTTCTGTAGTCTGCACCGAACAGTCCTTGCACTCAACTTCACATTACCTTGCGTCATTTCATCTTGTATACACCCAGATGATTTTCTTCTGTCACATAGGCACAGTCTCTTAATTCTTCTATTATCACTTGCTGTTGTGCACCTTTTCCTGCCTTTATCAGTGTCATTTTGTAGTGACTGAGTCTCCTTATACCTCTTCAAAAACTTAGAAATGCCACCTTTGGTTAAGTTTCCACCAATTTTTCTTCTAATTTCTTTATAACTGTAGCCTTGTTCACTTAATAATACTATTTTACATCGCTTTCTGGGCGACCAGTCAACTCTTTGCACCATTACTTTAATTTTATTACATTTACAAGCTCACTAAATGAAAGAACACAAAGAAACCCCAACCAACTTGATAGAGATCACATAACACACTGACAAATGTCCTCCTCTCAGCTTCAGTACATGACATCAATAACTGAATCCTACTGTGATCTGATTGGCTTATTGCCAAAACAAGATGACACCTGATTGGCTCTTTAAACACTCATGCTCATTGGCTACAATCAGATGAAGGAAAGCTACCTGATATCAACCTAAGCAAGTTGTGCTTCCTTTTTCTGGTTATTTGGCTATAACTTTTCATAGAATACAGATAACTGAACAAACTTTATTGCATTACATTCTTGATTAAATTATCTTTCCATTGATATAATTTTATGGTACTATTCCCCCTCCCCCCCAAAAAAGTGGTCTTATTAGCCATCAAACCTCAAAAATACACTTTTTCCAAAAGGTTTCCACAATTTTGGCCACTATGTATGTTGGGAACAGTTAGGAAACCAGGCCAAAGAACACAATGGCTGGACACAGGGGTGAAATGTAAAATTTGTTACTACTGGTTCTGTGGGCGTGGCTTGGTGGTGGTGGTGGTAATGTGACTGGGTGGGCATAGCCAACTTTTTTTTAAAAAAAAACTTTTCAAAGCATTTTTTCTAATGCTTTGAAAAGCTTCTGCCGATCAGGCAACTTAGCTGGGATCGTCAGAGGCTTTTCAAAGCATTTTTTTTACCACCTCTTCAGCCAAGAGGTTGCAGAAAAAAATGCGTTGAAAAGCCTCTGACGATCCCAGCTGAGCTGCACAATCATCAGAGGCTTTTTTTTTTACTTTTAAAGGCATTTTTTTGTTGGAAGAGGTTGTAGAGAAAATGCTTTGAAAAGTAAAAAAAAAAAGCCTCTGATGATCGTACGGCTCAGCTGGGCATTTGGGGGGGGGCGCCGCAAGGATTTTTGCTACCGGTTCTCTGAACCACCCGCCGCCATTACTACCGGATCAGGTAATCCGGTCCGAACCGGGAGCATTTCACCCCTGGCTGGACACCATCAAAGCTGACACCAGCCAGGGTATAGAGAAACTCAAGAAGCAGTGCAAAATCGGAAGATGTAGAGAGACCTGACCCACAGAATCGCCAAGAATCAGACACAATTGAATGATAACAACATTATCATCATCATGAAGAGTGCAGTCTTACTAGTGATGCAGGTTCATTTCCTGCAAAGAGTAAGACAGTTTCTCCTGAGTGTTCCAATTATACACTGCTCAAAAAAAATAAAGGGAACACAAGCAGAAGACATCCAAGATCTGAATGAATGAAATAGCCTTATTAAATACTTTGTTCATTACATACAGTAGTTTTGGGTTCCCTTTAGTTGTTTGAGCAGTGTATAAACTACAGTATGTAACAAACAAAGTATTTAATAAGGCTATTTCATTCATTCAGATCTCGGATGTCTTCTGCTTGTGTTTCCTTTATTTTTTTGAGCAGTATATTTTTAGTTTTTAAATAATCTAAATAAATTCTCCTTTCTGCAGAATATAGTTTGCAATCAAAGAGGATATGTGCAATGTCTTCACAGCAGGAGTACCATAGATCAGTGGTCACCAACTGGTGGTCCGTAGACCACTGGTGGTCCATGAGAAAATTTTGGTGGTCTGCAGAAAAATTATTTGCATGTTTTTATATTGCACTAAATCAGGGGTCCTCAAACTATGGCCCCTGGGCCGGATACATGCAATGAACATTTGTGTTTCTGCAGAGACTCTCCCCCTTCGGGATCTTTTTGTGCAGGTTGGAGTGGGGCAGAAATTCCGACTTGGGGTCTGCTTCAGCCTCCTGGTGCGGGACTTTGGGCAAAGGCTGGAGGGAAGTTGTGCTGGTGGCGAGGACCTTGTTCCAGTGGGACTGCATCATGGTTTGGAACTGATTGACCATCTCAGCCCGCTGAGCCTCCAGGCGCAGGTACCTGGCCTTGCACTCCTGCAGGTCTTCCCTCTGCTTGGAAAGCCTATGCTCGTAGTCCTCAGTGAAGTGCTTCTGCTGAGCCTCCTTCTCGGTCAGATCCAATTAGAACTAAGCCAGCTGTTTTGCCAACTCTATCTCGTGATGGCTGCTTAGCTCCAACAACTGCTTCCTGTTGGGGCCCTAAGGAACCCGGGCAGGGAGGCGAGGAGTAACTGGCAGGGGAGGGGTGAGTAGAGGCCGATGAGGCGCCCCCCCCATGTGAGTAACATCGAGTTGGCCATGCCCACCCAGTCACATGGCCAACTAGCCACAGCCACCCAGCCGGTCATTAGGCAGATCATATTAGTGGTCCGTAGTATTTAAAATTATGAATTTAGTGGTCCCTGAGGTCTGAAAGATTGGGGACCCCCGCCATAGATACTAATCTTTCTTCAAAGGAATTTGATGAAACTACCTACATTTTTTTTAAAAAAAATGATTTATATGCTGCCCTTCTCCGGAGACTCAGGGCGGCTTACAATGCGTTAAGCAATAGCCTTCATACTTTTGTATATTTATACAAAGTCAGCTTATTGCCCCTACAAACTGGGTCCTCAATTTACCTACCTTAGAAAGGATGGAAGGCTGAGTCAACCTTGAGCCTGGTGAGATTCGAATTTACAGTAATTGCAGACAGCTGGTGTAAATCACAGTGCTATCAGTCTGCTGAGCCACCAGCAGTTTACCACAGAATTCTAATTCTAGAATCCAGAGCAGACTTGGTTACACTTCAGGTCCCTTGAATTAAGCCATGACATCTAACCAGGTCCAAGAAACATACCTTCTCTTATTACAGCACCTGCAGAACGATACCTATTCATTAATCCAGTAGCTCCCACCCTAATGAAGTTTCCATGCTCCTTCCTGATATAATTGTTCTCCCAGGCTTTGGGAATAGAGCTCTGTTGTTTGTTTTTAATATGGGATATTGACTGAAAGTTTCAGATTCTACCTCTACTGATTTTTGGTTTTGATAGTTATCTATTGTCATTCTGGAGTTAGGTGGCCTCCTAAATAAATGAATTGTTTATATGAAATAGTTTAAGTTGTACCACTATTATGATATCAGACATTAACTCATAGAGCATAAATGGTGTTCCAAACATTTGACATGTACAATTGCATACATATGGCCCTTCTTACATCATGTTCTGCATAATGTACCCATTCAGAGTAATCTCCTTCCCATTCTTAGGAAGTTGTTACAAGCTATCATGTTGTACCCTTCATTTTAACAAAAGCTGCTTCCCGCAGAATTCTTTAGCCTGAGAAATTCTGATCCAACTAAAATTTTCATCTGTGCCTCTTACTTGCATAATCTTGCTAAAGGAGCATTGTACTTGTGTATTTGGACTAGAAAGCATAGGCAGAAGAGCACGTACCTCATTGCTGCAAAGTTCTGTAAAAGTTCCATGAAAGCCTCTTTTCTTGGCCCAACCTGGCATGACTTCAGCATCTGGTACAACTATCCCCACCAGAAAGGCCTGCAAGGTAAAATTGGAAGCCATATTTGTGACTCAGGTTTTCAGCTTAGTCCCATGGTCCCCAAATGGTTAAACCAGCCATTATTGAATGAAAGCAGATGTATTAAATGAAAACAGATGTTTCATGCTCAAAACAACTGAAATGGGTCATTTCAAATTTCAAAATGTTTGCACACCTCCACTTGCTACTTATTCTGAAATGCCTCTTGCATCAGCAAAATAGCTGTTTCTAATAACTGAACTTATTCCAGAAGACTTGTGGCACCATCAGGCAATATCCATTCTCCACATTATACTAGGCATAAAGTAATGTACCTATATTTCATGTATGTGAAAAGAAAACAAATAATTATCTTGAGACAACTATGCCACACTTGTAATACAGAAGTAGTGTACCACAGAAGAAAAGAGCTATCTACTTCGCTTAACTTTACAGGAAGTCACAATAGATATTTCAAATTATAAAACAGGAAGAGAAACTTGACTAAAATACAGAAATGCCAACAGTTACCTGTAAACTATCTCCATGCACATATATTTGGGAGACAGGTTCACTACGAATGTAGATATTTTCTATTTTTTCTGGTGCAATGTATTCTCCCTGAGCCAATTTAAATATATGTTTTTTTCGATCGATGATTTTTAGTGTCCCATTCTGTGAGTAAACAAAAAAAAAAAACCAATTACATTGATCTAAGAAAAATTATTAGGCAATAGTTTTCAACTTATTTTACATTTTGGGAATGGTAAGAGGAGTTAAAATTATCTCCACAGTTTAGGAAAACTGGCAGCATACAACCCTATACTTACTTAACAGAAAGAAAATCTGCTATTATGAATGAGGCTTTCCATCTAGTAAATGGTTTTGGGATCACAATCTTAACACTGTATTCAATCACATGAATAGTCTGTCTTTTCTCTGAAGACCCCTCAATAAAAGAGTCAATATGTTGTAGTGGCTCAGTTTGCAGGAGGACTGGGGAGATTTAGGTTCTAATCCATCCTCAGCCATAGAGATTTGGTCATTTGTGGTCAATCTGTCTCACTCAACCTACTTCATAAGATTGGAATTGGGGAGACAATGAAGGGTACTTCCCACCCTCTGACTGAGTTCATGGAGAAATGACCATAAAGCTAACAAATAACAACAACCTGAACCACCAAAAGGGTGAACAAATTAAACTCAAATCTCCCTGGAGAAACCCTCATAACTTCCTTACTACATTACAGTATGTCGTCATCTATATATACATAAATACTGGTGCCCAATTTATTTATCCTTTATTATTTCCAAAAATGGCCCAAATCAATGAAGATGTTGCTTTTCAACTTTATTCTTAATGCAGTAATGAAGTTAGCAGTTCAGTACATACAGACAGCCACTTTCCAATGTCCCCTGTATGAAGCCAGCCATCCTTGTCCAAGGCTTCAGCTGTTCTCTCTTTATCTTTTAAGTAGCCCTTGAAAACATTGGGACCTTTGACACAGATCTGAAAGAGAAAACATGCTTTTAACAGTAAGAGTAGTAAAGAGTTTACTGTTTACAAAACAGCTGCTAGATGTGAAGCAAACATTTTTGTAATGAGAACTAATTAGGTTATGTGCTGTTAGGGCAAGAGACTAATATGGCAATCTCCCATAAAGAAGCATTTACAGACTGTAAAGGGACTTCAAACGTTAATTTGAGCTGATATCCCCAACTGCTTCAGCGAGCCAGTGCTGCCAGCCTTATTCACCATTGCCTGTAAGCTGCCAAAAGTTGTTTGAATTTTGCAGAGTAGAGTATTATAAATAAAATTTTGATAGAAATCAAACAAGTACTAATCAATATGGCATACAAGTTTAATAAATAATAATAATAATCCCAAAATAGCTGGAGCACCACTTGAATACTGCTGGCATTGACAAAATCACCGGTCAATTACAAAAGACAGCTTTACTCGGAACAGCTTACATCCTGTGATGATGCCTTTAATATCATCAACTTTCACATCTGCTTATCCTAGATCCTTAAGAAGGACTCAATAAGTGAATAAAAATGCCAAATCCAGATTAACATCTGGCTGACTGTGCGACGAACCATAATAAATAATGATCTAACTCTGCTAAGAGGTGAACAACTGTTCTCTGCTCTACTATCACTATTATGCAGATGGATTACAATTACCATTGGTTAACAATGGTAATTGGGACTGGAATTTCCATCACTAAACAATGAGGTCATAACGTGCAATGCCATGTGACTGCATCACTTAGCAATGGCAATCCCAGAAGTTCCCACTGCCATCATTAAGGAAGGACCTCCTGGCAACTTCCTGCTTACTTCCAAAAAGCAATCTCAATGGGGAAGCTGGCAGGAAATTGCAAGTCCCAGGGAGCTTGCAAGCAGGCAGGTAACTGGCCACCATAGCCCAGTGTGAATGCAACCAGGCCAGGGAGGTTTGGGGGTTCCATATTCACTCCCAGAAAGTCTTCTTTTGACATTACTTTCAGAGAACCAGTTCTGGAGCAGCAAAAGCAAAAGGGATTGCTGTATTTCTTAAATTGCCCCAAGAACCACTGGGGGGTCCTCCAAAACCTTCTCAGAAGTCTGCAAAATCAAAAATATTTGCCAAGTACTGAAGGTATTTTGCAATCATGTAAAACAAGGTCACTCTTATTATTATTATATTTTATTTGTTAAAGGGATTTATTTGTGAATAAAATATAGTACAGTATATAAATATCTAATGGATTTAATACTGTTTTTTGAAACAATTCAACAAACATTCTACAAATTCATCAATTGAAATTTTAACATGGCAAATATTATAAATATAACTCATGCAAACAAGATATTTTGGGGATCCTTCATAATTTTTAAAGGTAGAAAGGATGCAGTGCAGTGGTGGGTTGCCCCCGGTTCGCACCGGTTCTATAGAACCGGTAGTAAAACTGGTGGGAGGCTCCGCCCACCAACCCCAACGTCATCAAAACGCTTCTGTGCTTACGCAGAAGAGCGTGCGTGCAGCCCCGCTGCAAACCGGTAGTAAAAGAAGTAGAACCCACCCCTGGTGCAGTGAGAAAAGAAATTAAGAAACACTGCACTACACTATGAAAGCTTACAAGGACTGACTTTCATTAATGCAGGAAGATATAATAGGCCACCCTATAACCTACAGTGCTTTAATATTGCAGAGAGCAATCCATGTTCCTTCCCATATTGGTTAGGAACATTCTTGTAACTAAAGTGGACCATCAAAACCTTTTAAAAAGAAAGTTAAGAACGTGACTTGACCATTTGCTTTACAAATTCCTTTTCAATCTAGTTTAATGGAACATCTTGAAATGCTCTATTTTGGTTCCTATTCTACAGCTCTTATTTATGATAAATGGTGCGTTTAAATCTGCAGCTAAGAAACAGAAATGAAGAAGTACCAATGCTGTACACACACATTACCTCTCCCTCTCCTTTGGAAGAAAAGTAATTCAGTTCTTCAACATCCACCAGTTTAATTAAATTACAAGGCAGAGGTGCTCCAACATGGCCTGAAAATCAAATGAAGAAATATGTGGTTTTCTTAAAAAAGTAAAAACCACAGCAGATAGTTATCACATAGTTATCTGCATATTAATGAAATAGTGGAAGTCAGGTATGTGTAATTGAGTGAAAAAAATTAATTACAAAATCACAGTATCTCACAGTGAGATTGGTAGAGGAAGCAGCCTATACACCCACGGTTTGTCTTTCCCTGAAGAGGGTGGAAAAACAGTACAGAAATAGACCTGCAATTTATCACAGATATTGAAGCTAGAATCCCAGTAAGCTACATGATTACAGAGATTTACATAACAGCATTTTGCTTAGCATTACTTACACTTTCCACCGGAGGTAAATTATTGATTGGTTTTAAAAAGAACTTGCCTGTTTGGCAGAGGACATTAAATGAGTCAGAAGCAGCCTAAATAGATAATTGTCCTGCAGGCCAGCATGTTTTAGGATTCTGGTCTTGGTGCTTTCAACCTTACATGACTACATTCACCTGTCTTTTATGAAGCTCCTGCCTCGTTGTTACCTGATGTCCAATCTCCTGGAGTGGTGAAGGTACACCCAGCTGTACACTCTGTTTGACCATAGCCTTCATAAACCTGTCAAAGAAACATTGTTTAAACAAGACACTAATGTTAGCATTTTATTTAAAAACTGGGAAAAGTAAAGTTCTCTGCTGTGCTCAGAAGGGAAAATTCTATCATTCAGAGTCACTGACACTGCCCCTGTATGAGCCAAACTTTTTGTTCTTGAAATAAAGAAATTATAAATGGTGGTTAATGTTCTTTCTTCTTATAAACTAAGAAAGTGGAGTGGAAAAGGTTTTTGGATTTTGTTGCTAGGCCAGGAAAAAAATTAAGTGGCTGAGAGCTGAATTATTGATAGCCACCAATAATAACATTTCTGAGGGCTAATGCTGTAAGCTCTGCCTGGACTAAGGAAGAAGTATCATTTATTCCTGCAAAGAAAGGAAGAGGGCATTGTCAGTCTGGGTCCAAGGTGTCCTTGAACCCCTGAGAGTTTGAATATGTGTCTACTTAAATAAAGGAAAGTGACTGTATCAAAATCCTGGGAAAAAAGCTTGGCTTGTAAACCATCTGGAAACACTGATTTATTTATCAAACTTGCATGCTGCCCATCTTGCCCAAAGTGGTTTACAGATACTGAATAAAATGCAGTATAAAACATTAAAGGTCTTAAATTTAAATTAAAAATAATTTCAGGATGGTAGCTAATCAGCAGAACTGGAATGGCAACTGCCATAATAATTTAGCTTCATCCTGTAATGATCCAAACTAATAATTTGGCAAAAGTTGAGAGAGAGAAAAAATCAAATCTGGCCTTTCCTATGATTCTTATAAAACATAAACATTCTTATAAAAGATTGATCTTGTTAGAATAGTGACAATTTCTATTATGAACGTATCTGATCCCCACCTGGTCCTTAGGTAGAATTACAGAAAAGGTACATCTAAATAATCCTCTAGCAATTCCTACCTGACATCCTAATGCCGCTCGAAGGAAACCCAGAACTGTAGGTGAAGCAGGAGCAGCTCCAGTAACAATCATCCTAACACAACCACCGAGGTTTGCCTGTTAGATAAACACAATTCTGAAATACAACATAGTATTATCTTATCATTTATTACTTTGAGAAAATAGCAACATTCTCTGTATAAGCAACCTTACTCCCCACAAAGGTAATTCCATCTTTGCTATTCTTTCAGACTTTCCAAAAGCTTTTGCAGGAAGCATTAATAAATATGCGACTCCAGAAACTCTGGCACCAAGAATGGTGGGAGAGTTGATTTTAGGTTTTCTGTTTTGCTAGGCTTCTCTGAATCTGAGTGCTGGATCATGGTGTATACATGGCTCAGAGCCACATTTAACTGGAGTGGTATATAAGCCCTGATAATAAAATAATTAAAAGAAAAGTGTCTGCAGGACTGTCCACAATGTGCAAAGACAAAGGTCAAAGGTCTGTCCAAGACATAAGTGGGACTGCTTGTTGCTGCTTGCAAGATAAATTTTGCTACAGTTCTGAATTCCTGGATACAAGTAATCCTCAAGTTAGGATGGTAATGGAGCCTGCCCAGCACAATTGTAACTCGTGATGGTCATAAAGCAAGTTGGCCATGTGACCAACCCAATTTTACAACCTATTTTGCAGAAGTTTTTAAGTGAATCATCACAGTCATTAAGTGAATCTGCAATTGTTATGCAACTGCCACAGTCATTAAGCTAATCAACCGGTATGAGCCATGGTGGCGCAGTGGTTAGAATGCAGTACTGCAGGCTACTTCTGCTGACTGGTGATTGCCAGCAGTTTGGCAGTCTGAATCTCACCAGGCTCAAGGTTGACTCATCCTTCCATCCTTCTGAGGTTGGTAAAATGAGGACCAGATTGTTGGGTTCAATAAGCTGACTCTGTAAACTGCTTAGGGAGAACTGTAAAGCACTGTGAAGCAGTATATAAGTCTAAGTGCTATTGCTATTGCTAGCTATGGATGCAGTTTTGCCAAAAAAAATGGAAGTAAATGCCAATTTTCAGCAAAGACATCATAAAACATGGTTACACAACCACAGACACTGCAAACAACCGTAAATGCAGCCCAATTGCCCAGCGCCCAAAGTGCAGTCATGTGCCTATAGGGAAGGAACCATCAGGACTTTGAATGCAGATCCCAAGTACCTCCCATCAGAACATCAGAAAGTTGAGGACTACCCGTATTGCTAGTATATTATTGGTTCCCACAATACATTTCCCGTCAGTTATATTGGAAAGAGCTCAGTTCCCAAAAAAACCAAGAAGTGGGGAAAGCAGTTACTATATATTGTTTAGATTAGCGGGGTATGGTTGAAATCATGAAGGGACCCATTTTTTAATGAGATTCAAAGACGATTTAAATATGTGTACTGTATTTCAGGACTTAATGTACTTTCCAATCTTCATTCTCCAGTACTGTTATTAACATCCCCTAATCTGCCGAAAAGGATCAATAATAACTCAAATCTTGCCGCACACAATTCAAATAAATAAAAAGAAACAAAGAGAAAAGTAAAGTAGCTAAGCAATCCACCAGGATAAATATTTGGGGAATGGGAAAAGAAGGGCAATTTTTTTAAAAATGGAAAATCTCCTTCCTCCCATAGCAAATTCCTGCACGTTTCTACTTTAGTTCTGATTTAAGGAAGATTTATTATGCTTAAATGGACTCAGATTTACATAGCTGTCTATATAAATCCCATTATTTTAGCATATGACAATAAAATCAATACAATTAAAATCAACATACTCAACGTGAATCTTAATACAGGGAGTGAGTCTTGCCACTTTCCTAAATACTGGAGAAATGAGGGCTAAATCCACTTTCCTTGGGGGAACATTCCAGAATTTGAGGTCTATATAGAAGAAAGCCCTTTTCTGCGCTCACAGCTATTTTGGGGCAGCTGAGGCATCTTCTAGAGCACTTCTAGTACTGATCTCAATAATTGAACAGTTTAAAAATACAAACAAATATTCCCTTTTGTTTTCTCTTGGTCTTAAAATTATTTTTTTAAATGTTTGGTTTGAAATATTTAGGCCTTGCTTACAAGTAGAAGACTTATTTAACTTGAATGGTTACTTCTGTGAAATTACTTATGTTGACTAACTCTCCAATACCCTCATTACAAGGTGCTTCCATAGAGTATGGGTGCCCCTCTCCCCCAGAGGCAACGCTGTTCAACAAGTTTGCACCAAAGGAAAAAAATAACTTGATTATAACCAAGCTATTTTCCCATTTTTATCACATCTGAATTCAGTATATGAATTCATCCCTACATTTAAGCTAGCCTTTTTAAATGCCTTGAGACACATTCAGGATAAATTGCATCCCTATTGTGAGTGACTCTCACAAGATCCAGTTTTTAATAAAGCCTTACCTGTATTTTGTTAAAGAATAATATATCCCACACGCTGTTATTTCTAACGATTCCACTTTGAACTTCTGCTTTTTTACGATTAGCAGCAAATTCAAGAAGCCAACGTTTCACAGGAGTGTCTGCTTGACTAAAAATCTACAAAGAGGTGTAAAAGAACAAGGAGAAAGGCAAGGAAATGTTACTTTCACAGAAAAAAAAATTGTCAAGAAGCAAATGTATTACTTGTATAAGCAGACATGACTCTACAAATGTCTTCTTTTCCCCTTTGATTCAATTGTATCCAATTCTCCCCCCCCCCCCAAAAAAAAATTGTAACCAATTCTCAGGAACTTTGTGGACAAATGCACACAGTTTTCGTGGCAATTTTTGTTTAGAAGTGGTTGTCATTGCCCCCTTTCTAGGGCTGAAAGAAAGTGACTGGCCCAAAGTGACTCAGCTGGCTTTGTGTCTAAGGCAGGACTAGAACTCATGGCATCTCCTGATGCCTTAATCACTAGACTAAACTGACTCTCACAATTGTCATTAGTCATATACAATTTCTGGAATCAATAGTAGCTGTGCCATAAAGCTATTAGGAAAAGGTTAATCTATTATTGTTTGAATTATGCTCTATCTTCATTCCACAAAGAAATTAAATAACTAAAATTTAAATGGAAGTTAAGATATTAATGTTTAGTTTCGCATGGTTATACATAATTATCTGGGAAATTATAGCAACAGAATAAAAAGGCATCTGGTAACTGCAAAGAAATTTTCACCTCTTAAAAGCCAATTGTGGCTGATCTTTATTTTTATTTCTGTCATAAGGCAGGAATCTTATGGGATAAGACTCTTATTTATTTATTTATCCAGACTCTTCAGGATAAATCATTAAAATCATATTTTAATCATATTTTGTTTGTTTCACAAACAAAAAAAGTAAAGAACTGAAGTCAACTTCATTTATGTTTCATTAATCATTCCACAAAACTACAGTATTTTTCGGACTATAAGACGCAGCAGAGTATAAGACGCACCTAGATTTTGAAGAAGAAAACAAGAAAAGAATAGTTTTTGGCCTCCGCGCGTCCAGTTTTTGCCCTCCCCAGTCCCCAGGAGCACTCTGCAGGCCTCCCAAACCCTCTGCATGTCCCATTTTTGCAAGAAATGGGCCTGTTTTCGTGAAAAGTGGCCCCATTTTTGGCCTCCTGAACCGCCCACGTGTCCTGTTTTTGCCCTCCCAAGCCCCCAGCAGCACTCTGCAGGCTTCTCAAACCTTCTGTGCACCCCTTTTTTTAGAAAAAACAGGACGCATGGGGGGGGAAGGTTTCAGGAGGCCAAAAAACAGGGCCATATTTGGTCTATAAGACACATCGACATTTCTACCCATTTTTTTTTGGGGGGGTGCGTCTTATAGTCCAAAAAATACGGTATATACTGCCTATTAAATGCATACGTATTTGTATACAGGTAATCCTCAATTTACGACCACAATTGAGCCCAAAATTCATATTTCTAAGTGTGACATTTATTAAGGGAGTTTTGCCCCATTTCATGACCTTTTTTTGCCACAGTTGTTAAATAAATCAGTGCAATTCTTAAATTAGTAACAGGATTGTTAAGTGATTCTGCCTTCCCCATTGACTTTGCTTGTCAGAAGGTCGCAAAAGGGGATCACATGACTCTGGGACACTGCAACCATCATAAATGTGAGTCAGTTGTCAAGCATCCAAATGTAAATCATGTGTCCATGGGGATGCCGCAATGATCATAAGTATGAAAACGGTCATAAGTAACTTTTTTCAGTGCCGTTGTAACTTCAAACAGTCACTAAATGAACTGTTGTAAATTGAGGACTACCTGTATATAAATATACTGCAATAACAAGTACATTAAAATGCAGGCTAAAATAATATTGAACAATAGCCTAAGCTGCAATGGAGTATATGTTTTATTTCAAAGAGAAGATAGTCAAAAAATTGCCGTAAGAAAACCCACTCTCTTCCTGGGTGTTATCAAAGAAACATCCATCAGACATAACATTTGATAATGATGGTGATGATGATATTACTATTCAATGATGCTTGCAAAATCTGGGCAGAGGTAGATAAAAAATATTTTCTCAATTATCATAAGTACCTTGCTGCTTAAAGCCTTAAGTGGTACATCAAAGGGTTGACAAATGCAGTATTCTGCTGTCCCAATACAAGACCCACCCCTTTTGGTCCTTTGTCATGATGTCCCATAGATGCTTGTATGGATTGAGCTAGCAACACAATGCTGCTTTTGTCATTCTGATGAAAGCAGAAAGTTTCCTTAGACACCCATTGGAACAGGGGTGAAATTCAGCCGGTTCTATACAGCTCAGGCCAACCGGTAGTAGCGGCTGCGGGAGGCTCCACCCACCCGTGTGGATGTCATGACATCGCTTTTTTGCGATGATTTTAAGCCTCTGCGCATGCGCAGAAATCTTTGTGCATGAGTGGACACCACGTGACAAAAAAAAAAAAAACAGTACGGCATCACTAGTAAAACACACCCAAACATTGCTGGTGACTCCGCCACCATGGATTTCAGTGTTATTCCCCATCCCCTAGTAAGAATGCAGGTGGGCACAGTCCAGTCAGCCTATAGTGCTAGCCAGAAGACTGCCAGCATGCTCCTATAGAGGCACAAGCAGAGAGAGAGAGCTCTTCCTGAGCTACTAATTGTGCTCTACATACATATTTTATATTTTATATTGCAGATAACATTTAGACAAGTGTGTGTGGGAGGGAAGAATACCCTTTTTGTAAAACAGAAAAACTGGAGCCTCTGGGTCTCAAGCTTAGCTCAAACCCTGGGCAATAGAGGCCACAGAAATAAAACCTGACCTCTTGGAAGTCCTGCGAGCAACAGTAAATCTCAGGTAAGAAGAAACAGAGACATCCAGATTCAACCCTCATATTATTTTATCTAACTTTATCTATCTATCTATCTATCTATCTATCTATCTATCTATCTATCTATCTATCTATCTATCTAATTTCTGAACGTCCCATCTCCTCAAAGAGGGATTCTGGGTGGTATACAATAAAACATCAAAATATAAATATTAAAATTAAAAGGGTTTAAGTTTTAAAATTTTACAATTAAAATGATATTTAAAAATTGACAGAGGCAAGAATAACTAAACCTTGTTAAAATTAGTTCACAAAGGCAAAGGGAGGCTCTCATGGCACCAATCAACCCCATGCCTGCATGTTCACATTCTCCTTTCCATTCTATGCATCGAATTCATTATTAAAAGGAATCTATAGAAATTGAAATTCTCACTTAACATAACAGCCAGGCTGGACACAGTTTGATTTCTGTATAGGAGCATTAAAAAAAACAACAACAATTGGACAGACTCTTGCATCAGTGGTGGGATCCTACTGGTTTAACAACTGGTTCGCTGAGCATGTGCGCTAGGTGCGCGCTGCGTGTACATGCACAGTTTGCAGAAAATTGAACTTCCACGTTGCTGAGAGCAAGGAAAACAGCTGAGGAGCGGCAATCCACTCTGCCACCCCAATCAGCTGGGCTTTGGAAGCAGAAATGTAGGTGAGTATAACGCAGGGGTGGGCGAGCGAGCAAGCCCACTTCAAAGAAAGAGAGAACCAGTTCGCTCACAGCTGAGAGTCGGAGCTAACGGTTCACCCGAACCGGTCCGAACCGGTAGAATTCCATCACTGTCTTGCATATGTATACACATGTCCATTTGAAGATATGGTGTGATGGCCACAAAATTGAGCCATTGCACAGGTTTTTTGGCACTTTATCTATTGTCTTTAATTCTATGGCACTGTGTGGTGGTTAATGTTTTACCGGTTATTTTCCAACTACACATCATATTATTTATTCTTATTTTCTGTCTTCCAGTTCTACCGTCAGCATAGTGACTGATTACACCAGTACTGATCAAGAAGAATGGAGAGAACAAAATATGACAACGTTTTGGGGATTTCTCCTTCTTCTTTGCAAGCAAAGACAATTTGCAAAATGTGAGAGATCAGAATTTAGCAAGAAATTGTTCCTCATTTCAGCAAAATCTGCTGTCATTAAGATAGGTAAACAGGTTTGTGAGAATGGAAGTGATGGAGAACATGAGAATGCAATATAGAGAAAGAACAGAAATTTGACACTTGCTAGAAATGATAAGGTTAAAAAAATAGCTGAAAATAAAACACATTTTACTGAATAGGATTCCTTTTGCATAGGAACAGAAGAACCAACTTTATTTCACTTGCTATCAGACAGAAGAGCACCTCGTACTACACACCTATTCCAATATTATAATAATTAGACTGTTTCTTATGTATTTTAAAAAGACACAGGACTTGTTTTGAAACAAAAATGTAGCAGTCCTTTAGACTATAGTATCCATATACCAGATACATTAGTCCAGCCTTCTCAATTAACAGAGTAATTCAAGTGGACAAATTCTTATATGAATTAATTTCATTCTAGTAATTGTTCTTCCTAAAATTCTTTTTATTATAATTATTCTGATGGTTCTTTCTCTTACATGATAGATTTTTCCAGAGGCCAAACTTATTCTTAAACAAAATCAATTTTCAAACAGCAGATAAAATACTTTGCGTTTCTTTTGTTCATAAAAATACCATCCAACTTAACAAGCAGTTGGGTAGTTAAATACATTTAAATGGAACATACTATTCCACTGCAAATTTCTGGTACAACAGTCTGAGTAAGTAAGCTGGCTTACATAAAGGTTAAATATGCAGCAGACAAAGAATTTAAGGAAAGAAAGAAGCATCCAGTCCTAACATATTAGATAAGATCATTTTCCCCCCTTTAATTTGCCAACACAAATGGTACCTTATCATACATTCTGTTGAGTAGCCTTGGTACAACAGGAAAGATGGTGGGACGCAGAGCTTTCATGTCATCAGATAGCAAGCGAATATCCCCTTGGAAGAAGCCAATTCGTCCCCCATGACAATACACTACAGACTATAACGAAGGAAAAAGAAACAAATTAATTCCTGTTTTACCCAATAGGCCCCAAATAAAACCCATATAGTACTCCGCAGGCATCTTTCTTATAGGTGATACCGCAAAGTTACTATTAAATAACTCCTGATAAGAAGGTACTATCCAATAGTCTTGGCCATGTCATGTGCATAACAGAACAAGTGTCTAGTGTTCTACCATTAGGGGGAGATGATTCTATCAAAGAATCCAAATCTGCTTCCTTGCAATACTGATTTACTCAGAAAGCCAGCAGTGATGGGTGATGACTACCCACTCTATATTTTAAGTTCTCTCGGCAAAGAAATTCCATTAAAAATTTCAGCACTAATTGTAGGGCAAACAACTAGCTGTGAAGTTTAGGAAAAACAATCTTTGGAAGAGAGGTAGTTCATTACAAGTTGTAAGTTGTAGGTTTGAACAATCAACTTTAAAAGAACTGAGAATTAAAAGTGTGCTTTTCCAAGTGAAGCAATAAAATATATTTTAAAACAATAAACCTTCTGGACTAACTGAAATTTTAGGTTTAAAGCAGTCACTGGCAGGACTTGCATGTAATTTTTAACCATAGATAAACTATGCAAAAGAACCTAGTTTCTGTTTAATATTCTTCCTAGATTCAAGGGGGAAAAAATCAAAGTTCACCTCCTGTTTTAGATTAATAGCAATAGCATTTAGACTTATATACCACTTCACAGTGCTTTACAGCTGTCTCTAAGCAGTTTACAGAGTCAGCATATTGCCTTCAATAATCTGGGTCTTCATTTTACCAACCTCGGAAAGATGGAAGGCTGAGTCAACCTTGAGCCGGTCGGGAAATTAAGTCTAATTCAGCATGTTTCTGAATCTTAAATTAAGGATAATTGTCACTATAATTAGTGGAAAGAGCTTCAAGCCACAGTTTGTGGAGATGGTTTGTTTTCATGAGTCGAATAGGATACGGCATGGGTGAAGCCAGACATAGGTGAGTCATTCTTATAATGCTATACTACGATTCAGTGCAGTGTTTTTCAATCTTGGCAATCTTAAAATGTGTGGATTTCAACTCCCAGAATTCCTTAGCCAGCATGCTTGTTGAAGTCCAAACACCTTAAAATTGCCAGGTTTGAAAAACACTGACCTAGTAGCACATCTGGGCCATCCCATTGCCTAGTCATCCCTTTTTTATTATTCAGCAGGAGAAAATGTTGGCTTCCACTGACACTGAGGCCTTACCTGTACCATTCGCTCAAACATGTGTGCTAAAGGCAAATAGGAAATGTGTACATCCTCATATGTAGGAGACCACTGACTCTGGAAAAAAAAACACAACAGGGAGCCCCACAAGGCCTGGTCAGTCTAGACAGTTTCTTACCTGTATCACTCTCTCAAACATGTGAGCCAAAGGTAGGAACGAGATGAGTACATCGTCCTGTCTCGGAAAGATCACTTTCTGCAGATGAAGGGCATGGGAGACAGAAAGGAAAGAAACACTGACAGGAAGACACAACAAGAAAGTCATAAAACAATAAAAAGAAAAATGGCACCAAGAGGAGCAAAAGTGGGGTAGAGATTATTACGTGAGAAAAGAGAACAGTAATTGAAATAATGCGTTAGGCCACGACACCAATGGAGCTATGTTAGCAGGAGTGGTGAGTAACACAAGGGTGTAATGCAGAGAGCTCTCTCCACTGTACAGGGCACCAAAGGTGTCCGTTCCTAATCACAACACCAAAATGACAACACATGCATCATGTTATCTATGACTGACACAAATTCTGCCCTTTCATATTTGCATCATGACAAGTACACAATTGTGCAATTATGGAAGGAATGGAGTTTGCATCATGGCACATATTTTATCTTTAACACACATCCCTCACCCCGATCTTCTCCAGACACCTGGGCAGGTGTGTTCTGAGACCTGAGCTATGATCATGCCCTCTATTCAAGCACCTCTGATGCCAACTCAAAATGCTCGCTCCCAAGAACACTTCAGATACTTTTGCTCCTTGGAATTTTCCCCAGAGAAGTGCCTGTTTTTAATAATTTAACAATTTCAATAAAATTGACCAATTACTAAGCCACAAGTTCAAGTGTCGACATACACATGGGTTAGGAACATACCGTATTTTTCAGAGTATAAGACAAAAATATAGAGGAAAGTAATAAGATGTCAAATAAAACAACCCCAGATGGGATGATAAGTAGTAGACCGGTGTGTGTATGTATGTATGTACTGTATTTTTCGGAGTATAAGACGCACCTTTTCCCCACTAAAAGGGGGTGAAAATTTAGGTGCGTCTTATACACCAAATGTAGCCCCGCCCACCCACTGGCCCCCACCCTTTGGCCTCTGCTTCGCAGCAGTTACCTCCTTGCAAGCAAACAGCAAGAAAAAACAGCTCCTTTCAGCTTTAGCACAGACTAATTAGCACAAGTTGATTGGATCGGCCTCCCGATTCTCAGCTGATTTGCTCTCAGCTGTTTTGTGCAGGGCTCTGCTGCTTGCTGCAAAGAGGTAAATTGCTCGAACAGATTTTTTTTTTCCTTGCGCTAATCAAGCTAAGCTGAAAACAAAAATGAAAGTAAAGCAGGCTGTTTGCTGTTTGCTGCAAGGAGGCAAAATTGCTCAGAGGCAGAGGGAGATTTCTTCTTCTTCTTTTCCTCACCAAAAAAGGTAGGTGCGTCTTATACTCCGGTGCGTCTTATACTCCAAAAAATACGGTATTCTAGACCAAGTCAAACCATTTAGCTAGCAGACAGTCTATTCATAATGGAAGGACAGGAAATTCATTTATTTATAGAAACATCCATCTATTTATTTACTGAAACTATTTACTGAAACTATTTACTGAAATTATTACGATAATAAGATCCCTGTTTCAGCATAAGCCACTCAGAGTCGCTCTTGTAGGGAGTGGGCGGCATATAAATAATAAATATAACAAAATAAAATAATAAAATAAAACAAAACAGCTAGCATTTGGACAATTACAACATCAGACTGCACGACTTATCCTTTTCCTCCTCCAAGGAAAACTCTGGTCTATAATAACTGTTTGATCCTCAGGATCAGCTATAATTTACAAGTGACAGATCAGTCACATATCGAGATAGGGCTGAAAAGGGTTCCTATGAAATCCTGAATAATTGGAGCTAAGTAATGGTTTCATTCTGGTTTAGGGCACTATGTGAATCCATTCCAAATAGGTTAGTAGTATGTCTCAACAAGCCACTGCAGCTTGTTTAATAAAACACAGTTAATCTGATTGAACCCAATTAGCATAGGGCAATGTCTGAGTCATAAACAGAATATAGCATGTGATGCTTTTATGAGGATGAGATATAACACAAAATTCATAGCCAAGTAAATTCTGTTTATCAGTCAGCCATTAAAGGGATGGGAATCCTTCCAGGTTTTTTTTTAATATCATGTTATAAAATTAACCTTGCAATCTTGCTTTTTGGATGCCTGTTCATGCTTCCGTGCTTTAAATTACATGGATTCTTTATTAACCGTTTCTGTTTGCTGCTCTGCTCACAAAATATTTTAGATAGAGGGGACTCCCTTTACATTTCTATTTTTTTCTTTAAAATGTCTAATTTTTTTAAAATACATTTTTCTATTGCCGAAAATCAATTTATGTATACTGCGGATTGAGGTGCTCATAGTGATCATTGTAGAAAGGCCATTATCAGCTGGTAGCTGAAAGAGCTGGCACAAGAGAAAATAACATCTGAATTTCTCTGACCCATTTTAAAAATTGAAGATTTACAGTATACCTGTTCTTGAAGTGGACAACAACAATATTTAATGATTATGGTTCTAAATTCATTTTCTTTTCCCCAAACTACTTTCTGCACTTGATCCAAATTTAGTCATGTTTCAAAAAGACCACTCAAAGTAACTTAAGTTTTAAGAAAATGTTAACTATAGTTAGACTGATTTCGGGGGTTTGTGCCTGAATCATGCCCAAGTCTCAAGTTGGAATGATCCTTTCTTGCTAGGAAAAAAATATCTTAAATTCAAAAATCATCATTGGATTTCTTCCTACTATTAAGCATTAATTCAGTACTGAAACCAATGGCATTGGAAATTACAGTCATGACTCCCAAGCAGTCTCCTAAGACAGTTTCCTATTTTGTAGGTGTTTCTATTTCCAAAATTATATAGTTCATTTTCTTGTCAGGTTTTAAAGTAAATAGAGTATTCACCTCTGTCACTTTCAAAAAACCTGAAAAATCAGCCACCACATTTCCATGAGTCAGCATAGCACCTTTTGGGTTACCTGGAAAATGGAGGAAGAAGCATCTTATCAAATAAACATTCACATTTAGCAGCTAGGAAATATGGGCAAAGAAGTCAGCACCACAGAGAATTCTTTCAAAATCTGTTTCTTATTTGCTAATATGAACTGATCTTTGACCGGATGTGCATTGTCAGCCTTTAAATGCCTGCTTAGCACTTACAGTTTAAGAAGTTTTCACTGCTGTAGTATCAGTGAAGGCAAGATGGGTCAATCAAATAAGTCACTTCATATATATCCAAAAGGCACTTTCAGGGATCCTGCCAAATATTTCCTATAAACAATTATTGTTCTGATGTTGAAACTTGGTTCCCATAAGCTTTCCCTTCACTGAACTGTGAAATCTCATCATCTACATTAGGAATGAACAACTCCCATCTCTGCCTCTCATTTAAGGACATTTCCACCATGATAATCCTTTGGAAAACACGCCCAATTTGGTGGAAGGTACTAAACAAGGAGCCCCAGCAGGTCCACCCATCATTTCTCTGATGCTTGTTTTCTTCTCTTCTTTTTGCTGATTCCCTTTTCCTTCAGTATGAGGCTAGCACAAACTTTTAAAATGAAGCTGAGGATGCTCTACTATAACCACTCATATTTTAAGCATAACCTATTTGAAGTCACCTTGTTTGTTTCAGAGCTATCTTTGAAAACGATCAGCTTCTACCAGGGTTCAAATGTTGATTTGTATTAGAGCTTTGTACAGAATCTGGAACTTAATACAGTCTTTCCACACCACTGTCAGGTCATCTCCTACAACCACAGCCAATTCTCCTAGTGCTATCTGATGGACAGCAACCAAGATGTTTTCCTTCAAATATTTATAGGCTTGAAAGTATTAAGGAATGCATTAAATAAATGTAGTATTTGAGAGTAGGTAGAGATGGCAAGATTATTACTCCCAAACAAGGACATTTCTTCAAAAGGAGAGGTAATGAAATGTGCTTTGAAAATCCAAATATATGACATTCGCTTGTTCCTATTTTATTTTCTAAAGATCTTTTCTTGCTGCATTTAACTTAAGATAAATTTGAACTCATAAGGTCGAGTTCCAAAACACTAAGTGAAGATAATGTATTTATGTATTTAAAAATAGATAATGCTTCCAAATGTATACCTCTTATATAGAGCAGATGGATTTAGAAAAGAAATAATGAAAATATCTGAATTAAGTACCGTAGTGTGAGAAAAAAACATGTATAAGCATGATTTTTCATTTGCCAATTAAATAAATCAAATCAAATCACAGATCAGAACTAGCATTATCAAGATCCAAGTAGCTAACATTTTAATATTTTGGGAAATACATTTTTGCAGTGAAGGAAATAACCCCTTCATACCTCATGTATTTAACTGTCCATGGGATATTTAGATACCTTACTACTTTCAAACTAGTTGGAAATTGCAATTGCTATACATATAACTCCAAATCAAAAATAATGAAGTAAAATAAAAGTAAAATAAATAAATATCAACAGGGGAATTATTTAGTAAAGTCGCTTTAGGCAGAGTTCAAAGATCTCTGAATACAAGATTTTAATTCTAATATCCACTGGAACTGAAGTTAAATTCACAATGAGCCAAGTGAGTCATTCCATCCTTTTTTTTTAATAATTTTTTTTATTTTTAAAACAAAAACATAAATCTTGAATTTAACGAGTTATTTACCAGTATAAATGTTTTAATTTTTCATAATATATCTGATCAGTCAGGGTGATAAGTATCTTGTTTTTATATATATAATTATGCTTTTGCACCCTCCCATATTATAAAATATGTAAAAGTAATCAAAATTAAAATGTACACATTTCTATTTACAAACATTTTAAATGGGTCTAAAGAGTTAAACTATAACCTATATTTATGTTAAATTTCATCAGCATTAAAGTAATAAATTTTACCTGTGGTCCCACTAGTAAAGCAGACAATTGATAGATCTTCTGGGTGAGGAGGCTGAAAAAAATATCACAAGAATGATAAGTACCAAACAATTTTTTGCCATAAGGAACAATGTAGTGAGTCACAAGGCAGCCAATGACAAGTTCTAGATTGTGTCTTGAGTACTAAACAAACGATGAGTATCAGGACAAAATTTTTGCGTCAAAATGCATTGAGTACCAAATCTGATGAACGTGAAAGCAACTGAGTACCAAGGTACCACTATAAATGATGGCACAGAGAAAGTCAATTTTTAACTGATCCCTACACTTACAACTGTTGCAGGGTTTCCACAGTCATGTGATTGAGATTTAAGCACTTCACAATGAGATTGTAAATTTATCACGATCATGTGATGTCTTGCTTACAACCATGTCACTTAGCAATGGAGTTACCAGCCCCAACTGGGATTTATGCATATACTTTTTTGAGAATAGACCATTATGTTAAAGTCTTATACTACAATTGTATGCACTATTATTTGAGGCTGAGCTGGACAGAACCTAAAGAACTCCCTGGCATCCCTGTTTGTAAGTCAGCATAGACAGGGAGTCAGCCTTTATCCAGAGACTGATAGCTATGCTGTGGCTGTCATCCTGTCTTCATCTGCTGTGTGTGTGTGTGTATGTGTGTGTGTGTGTGTGTGTGTGTGTGTGTGTGTGTGTATGTAGATAGATAGATAGATAGATAGATAGATAGATAGATAGATAGATAGATAGATGCGGGGGGGTAGAGTAACTCTGTATGTACTCTAGAGGGTGAAGCTCCCATCTCAGCATTGGATTTGAAGATGAGGGAAATTTCTGAATAGGGCTAATAAGATATCAGAGACCCAATACCTTCAGAATCCATTTTGGATTTTTTGGGTTTTTCTTGCTTTTAATTCTCAGCTTAAATTTTGTTCAGGAAAATATTCAGAGGGACAGTTCTTGGAATAACCAAACTGAATAACTTCTATTCACAAGAATGGAAGTCATTCATCTTGCAGGCGTCTCTTACTCTTCTGTCCTTACCTGAAGATTACATAAATATTCAGCCACTTACATGCCAAATTCTGATGATGTAATATCAGGTTTTTTGGGAGGAGGAGAAGAGTATTAAGTATGAGAGTAAGAGAAATTCACCTCCCTGATGTTCCCAATCCCACAATGATTGATTGGTTGATTGATTGATTGATTTCAAAAATGTGTACTGCCAAATATCCAGTTATGTCCAAAGTATCCAACAATGAGTTTTTGGAGTGTTTTTCTCAGAATCCTCATATTGGTTATAAAGACGCACAAACATAAACTGTTAGAGTCATACAAAAGCAGAACCTTTTTCTGCACAGAAAATTTTGTCACAGGACATTCACACTATGGGAAGCAAGAAACCCAGCTTCTGCTCAGTAAGATTTTTCCATGGCAGTAGAAAATAGCATCAAATCATTATTTCTTTTATATTTTAATCCTAGGCATGCCAAATATCTCACATGAAGATACAGGGATTCTCTGTATAAAAGCATTCATGTACTGGGCAAATCTGGTGTCTCTTTTCTGAACGAACAGTCAACATTTTTTAAATGCTATGTTTCCCTGTATCCCTGAAGTGCTATTTATAAGCAGCTTATTGAAAAATTCACAAAAACATCTGTACCACTAAATTTTCCACTAAAAGAAATGGAATGTGAACAAACAAACCCATACAATCTTGTGTTATTTTCATTCTTTCCTTGAACACTTAATGGTGTATTTAGCCGTTTGTTTATGAGAAAATAATAAAGATAGAAAAGGATGGATTTTACTCACTACAGGAGCATGCCAGCATTCCCGACCACAGTTCTGAAGAATACAAGAACATAATCATAATTCGTACCTGTGATAATCTGTGAGCAGTTCTCTGGCCTCACTTGTTTCCTATTGCTGTTTACTTCTTTAAACTTAAATCTGTGCTGGGATATATTGACAAGATTGGACTAAAAAAGCAGTTTTACGCTGTCAAATTTAGATTTTTTTTAACATTATTAATTAAATTGAGAATTACTTTAGTAATGGTTAAGACATCAGGCTAGAAACCAGGAGACTGTGAGCTCTAGTCTTGCCCTAAGTGACCTTGGGCCTTTCCCTCTCATTCAGCTCTAGGAATCACTCAAAGGCAAACCACTTTTAAAAAGCTTTGACAAGAAAATTGCAGGGACTTCCCCATACAGTTACCAAGACATTTTAAAAAATCAAATTGTGGTACTTATTAACTTTGTCTTGTCTTCGCTTTTTTAAAATAGTCTTTCTTCAGCATATTAAAAAATACCATTTATTCTCACCCCTTAAAATAGTTTTTCATTTCACAAAAGTATAAGATAAGATCAAATAAAACACTGGAAAAGAACCGCACCTCTACTTCCAGCATAGCCTGGATTTGAACTCCACATCTTTTTCCTCTTTCTTGAAGATCCTTTTCAAAGGGGTCCATCAAGATAATTGATTTCAAGCCCGTTGTTTGTTTTCTTTCTACATGTTCTAGCAGGACTCTGGCTTTTTCAGGCTTATCACAAACTACTATAGAAATATCAGCTAATAAAATAAATCAAATGATACAGGTAATTATATTAAAATATAAACACATTTTTATTTACAAATCACAAGCCATCTAAATTGTGTGACATTTATTCAAAGAAGAATATATATCAATTCCTGAAAATTACAACCCTCTAATTGCCAACCCTCCTGAGGAGGAAAGCTATGGCAAATCTAGATAGCTTACTAAAAAGCAGAGACATCACCCTGCCAACAAAAGTGCGTATAGTCAAAGCTATGGTTTTCCCAGTTGCAATGTATGGCTGTGAAAGTTGGACCATGAGGACAGCTGAGCACCAAAGAATTGAGGCCTTTGAACTATGGTGCTGGAGAAGACTCCTCCGAGTCCCTTGGATTGCAAGGCGATCAAACTGGTCAGTCCTAGAAGAGATCAACCCTGACTGCTCTTTAGAAGGCCAGGTCCTGAAGATGAAACTCAAATACATTGGCCACCTAATGAGAAGGAAGGGCTCAATAGAGAAGAGCCTAATGCTGGGAAAGATTGAGGGCAAAAGAAGAAAGAGATGACAGAGAATGAGGTGGTTGGATGGAGACACTGAAGCAGTAGGCGTGAACTTAAATGGACTCCAGAGGATGGTAGAGAACAGGAAGGCCTGGAGGAACGTTGTCCATGGGGTTGCGATGGGTCGGACACGACTTCGCAACTAACAACAACAATTACCAACCACTGCAAATGTATTCTTATTTGCATTATGTATAGAGGGGTACAGAATTTTTAAATTCTGAATCAATATCTTCCCAATTTCCCAGCCCTAGTTCTTTCCCCCTCTTGTCTGGATTACTCTAATTTTAAAATAGTAAAATTTAGAAGAGACTTAGACTGAGGAGTTGACTAATTCCTGAATCTATAAACTGTAATCAAAATGAGCTTTAAAACTCATACTAAATTAAAACCAATTCAAAACTGTTCCGTTCTAAAATACTGGTTCATAGCTTAAATAATTTTTACCCAAATTATTGGGGGCAGCTGACGCTGTAAACCGTTTAGAAAGGGCTGTAAAGCACTGTAAAGCAGTATATAAGTCTAAGTGCTAGTGCTGTATTTTAAAGTCAGAAAAGAAATATTTCTGGTATCATATTAGTTGTGTGAATGGTTACAGGAATTACATTTTAATTTAACCCTGTAAAACATAAGATATTTATCCCTAGATTGTCAATCAGACTTTCTCAACTTCTCAACTTCAAAAGCTGCAGAAAAGGCTCAAAACAGAATTTGTAAAGTTAATTCCCGTAGTGGAAATCTCATCTGGATTTTAAGATCTAAATTTGATACTTGAACCTTAATTCTCTGCTACAGTTCTAATTACATAGGCTTTTTTCTTTAATTTAAAAACAAAATATTTTGAGTAAAATGTTATTTCTTTAGATTTTGGAATGAGGACCTTTTCAGTGAAGAAACAGAGAAAGAAAGCTACATGGTTTTCTAGAATCCATGTGATCCTGCAGCTATTAAGTGCAGAGATGTAGTAAAATGGCAAATTGTAAAAATCCAATAAATTAAATTTTATTCCTGTACGATCTTCTTAACTCTTCTTCTAATATTTTATTGTGGAATCAAATTTAAAGGGACTTTTGCTACTGAAATTCATATTTTGAACAACCAGACTCATGCTTAAGAAACCAAAAATTATTTGAAGAATTTTTAAAACAAATCTATTCTCTTTACCTGTATTAATAATATAACGAATGGATCCAGGGCCTAATGTATCATACAGGGGAACCACAACCATGGAATAGGTATAGCAAGCCAGCTCAGAAATGATCCACTGGAAGAAGATGATAAAATATATCAACAGGAAGAAATGTGAATACAACTAGAGTCTGGAAATAAGATTCCGTTTCTTGAACTCTCACCTCTGGACGGTTTTGGGCAAAGACCCCAATAAATTGGTTTGGTGATGATTTGCATCCCTTTTGGAGTAATCCTGATCCCAATGCTTCTGCTCTTTCAGAAACCTGAAAGTGGAGATAAAGCACATTAAATTGCCAGGTGGAATTCAGTGAGATATTTCCACAAGCTTTTTTTCCACTCCCTTTCAACTTAACGCAAAATTGAGAATTGTATTATCAATTAATTTAGTTGTTGTCTAATCTCAAAGCAGTCCCGGCTTTACTTCTTGTTTAAGAGAGCCCCTGCCCCACTGATTTCCAATTACTTCATTTCTAGGTGTTTCAGAAATGGATTATACAACAGCACAGGTCGTCCTCAACTTACAATCGCAATGGACCCAACATTTCTGTTGTTAAGGGAATTTTGCCCCATTTTACAATCTTTTTTGCCACAGTTATTAAGTGAATCACTGCAGTTGTTAAATTACGGTAGTAACATGGTTGGTAAGTGATTCTGGCTTCCTCATTGACTTTGCTTGTCAGAAGGTCGCAAAAGGTGATCACATGACCCCGGGACATTGCAACCATAATGAATACAAGTCAGTTGCTAAGTGTCTGAATTTTGATCATGTGACCATGGGGATGGTGCAATGGTTGTGTGAAAAACAGTCATAAATCCCCTTTTTCAGTGCCACTGTAACTTCAAAAGGTGATTAAATGTCACTACTGCAGGCACAGTCCACTCAAAAAAGTGCTTCTTACAAACTAAACAATAGATGAGGATTACTATGTACCCTATACAGTATATTTTGAGTAACTTGGGAATGGGGAAGGCACATCAGCAGCCCCTATAATATTCTGTTCTGTTAGTGTGTTAGTGTTAGTGTAATCATCTCTAATCAGGTAATTCTCTTCCTTAGCTATCCAGATCAGGGTGCAGTAGAAATAATATTTCACATTACATTCCATATTTGTTCAATTAAGAAAAAAAGTAATGATATCCATCTTACCTCTTTATAGGATAACCATTGATAAGGCTGATTAGGTTTCCTAAATCCTAAGCAGGGACCATTTTCTAGAGAAAAAAAAATGACATCAGGAGTAGTTAAGTGTGATAAGCCATTTTCAAAGCTGCTTCATAATGCATTTCCTGTTGGCCTATGTATATCTCAGCAGGACAGCATATTTAAAAATAAACCAATGCTATGTCAGCCATCCAAGAATTTGTATCAAGGATCATCAAACACAAAGCACAGTTATCTTGACAAATGGGATTTCATATTTTTACAATTTCAGCAATGACAATTTTATTTTTGATGTAAGACCCTGATGCAACATGAAGGACACCTACTCTCTTAACATTTAGCTTTTTTCTATAATATTACAATGAGTTAGTCAAAATTGGCTTCCATTCTAAATAGTATCCTATTGGTTTGGTATGTCCCATAACATAATCAATATTCATGAAAGCCATGGTAGAGCTGCTTTATGTCAAAAGGAGTGGTAAGGACTTTTACTAGTTATAAATTTTATTAAAAGGCACAAGCTTTTTTCAGTGATATCTCATTCATCAGATGTGTGAAATTAGTTGGAAAAGGTGCTGTCAGACTCCATGGAATCACACAGCTCTCTTCCTACAAAAGTTAAGGTGTAACTGCTATTTATTAATTTGATTTACAGATGATGGGTATGTAAACTGTTCAGAGTCAGCAGTTTTTAATATTGACAGTCGCCCATTAAGAATAAATAATAAATATTTTCCTGCACTTGTGGGCTTTCTATCTGAACATATATTGCCCAAATAGTATATTAAAAATTCTGTAAATTAGCTAAAGTAACCACTCAATTATGAAATATTCCAAGAGAACTTTTGTGGCCCTACAACTGAAAACATAAGAGTGACCTGTTTACTAATTATGATTTAAAATGTGTATTCAATATTTATGCTATTACAGCAGTAAAATATTACGTGTATTGAAGGTCCTATTAGTCCTTCTAAACTAAGGTTAGTCCCTGTAACTGTCCCCACTGTAAGTTCAGGCACACTCAACAACAAAGTTTAACTGCCCCAAAGACTGAAGTATCATCT
Organism: Arizona elegans; assembly: GCA_022577455.1. Taxonomy (NCBI): domain Eukaryota; kingdom Metazoa; phylum Chordata; class Lepidosauria; order Squamata; family Colubridae; genus Arizona; species Arizona elegans. The sequence continues at coordinate 81,669,000 of JAKOOJ010000003.1, read as the reverse complement.
AAATATAGTTACTTTATCCAAGCATCTACATCTGTCCTCCGTAGTAGCTGGAGTTTCATAAAGAATTGTAACAATATTATTGCTTAAAATAAAATCAGTATGATCAAATATTTTCTTTCAAAAACTTACCAGATATATTAAAACCCCTTCTAAAAACTTCATACATGGTCCTTGCATCATCATAGTAATGAGTTAGCAAATGGGTGTTGTCACCAATTACAGATCTCCGTGCACCATTCCAGCCCTACAATGAAATATAGATAAAATTCATATCAAGAATCTATAAATGTGAAATAATACAGGTAGTCCTTGACTTACAATAGTTCATTTAGTGACCGTTCGAAGTTACAACAGCACTGAAAAAGCTGACTTATGACCATTTGTCACATTTATGACTGTTATAGCATTCCCATTGTCACATGATTTACATTCGAATGCTTGACAACTGGTTCATATTTATGACAGTTGCAGTGTCCTGAGGTTACATGATCCCCTTTTGCAACCTAATGACAAGCAAAGTCAATGAGGAAGCCAGATTCACTTAACAACCATGTTACTAATTTAACAACTGCAGTGATTCACTTAAGAAATGTGGCAAGAAAAATCATAAAATGGAGCAAAACCTCTTAACAAATTTCTCACTTGGCAACATAAATTTGGGGCTAAATTGTGGTCATAAGTCAAGGACGATCTGCATACAATACAGGTGTATTATATCTGTAGCTAGATCCTGATTCCAGTTTCCGGAAGTTTACAGAAGCCATTAAAATTGCACTTTGAAATAACAGAACCTTGCTTAATATTTTTTAGTCCTCGGACAAAATGAAATGAAATTTGCAAAGATTCACCATTAGTAATTCTGAGCTTAAATGTTGCTCCTGGTGTCAAAACATAGGCTGCAAGCAACTCAATGTAAGGTACTTTACAATATTATTCTGTAAAATCTGAGTGAGGAGACTATGTAACACATCAATAGTATTTTATTAATTATTAGGTACAGTGTTAGAATATATGTACAATTCCTTTGTTTTAAATGCTGGAAATGCACTGCTAAAATACTTATGACAAGCAGATCTGTAAATATTTTTTCTTACTGTGCCTCAGGCAAACCCCCAAAGTACTATAGGAAGTTGGCACTCACCCCTCTCCTAGAAGAATAAAATATTTTAGGAAATATTAAAAAGGCAGAATATTATATTTCCCTGGATGAGAAATGGAGAAACATGTTTCAAAGACAAAGCAGCTTCCTGCATCCCCACCACCACCTTTGTCAATGGGCCAGAGGCAGGAAATCATTCCCCCCACCTTTGTCAATGGGCCATTAAGGCCTCAGCCAAGCTCATTCACCACCCACCCACTTTTGTCAATGGACCCTCATCTGTAACACAATAGGATCCATCTAGCAACAGAAACTCACCACCTGGCAAGGTTCAAGCTTGAGAGACAACCTACAAAGTTAGCTAAGACTCCCGCCCCCTGGGGAGTCTGAAACCAATCAGAATACATTTCTTATACAGGATCAGGAAACTCTGAGGTCGGGCACAACAGAGGGCATAAAACCAAGGCACTCTCAGCATCTTGGCCCTTTTTCTCCTTTTCTTCTTCACCCAACATCTTGAAGCATATGATCGCCTTTTCTGCTCAGGTACTTAAGCCATGTGATTCCTGTCCACCATTAAAACATCTTTCCAAGCAGTCTCTATATTTCCAGTGTCTTTTTCCCCACTTGGAACTGAACCCAGATGGACATTTCTTCCAACAGTACAAAGATAAACTGAATTCACCATCCATCTGTGAATGGGCACATATGTATGAATTGGAATATATCTGTGTTTATCCACACTCACATCCACACCAGGGAAATGCTCCCCCCAAATGTTGGTTGACACTGTAGGTTTATCTTTAATTTATAAAATATGAAGACCATTAAATTTATCCATGATAATAGAATAATTTTTTTTAAAAAAATCATTCTGTTTGAATATTCAATTTTACATAGAGAGATTGTATAGCTCAGGAGAAAAAAGTAACCAAGCTGAAGCATAGACCAATCTCAGTTTTGATGCCCAAAAGATTCTGTCTCTCAAAAGAATCCCTCCTTGAACACTCCATGTCTACAGCCTGGGCTTTAAAGAATAAGCATTGTGGCATGGAGAGTAACAAGAATTGTTCAGCCAAGGAATTCCTCAATCTATCAATAACTGAGGGCCAGATAAACTTAAATTTTCAGAAGGTAGAATTCTAATACTATTAAGAAACTTAAATTCAAATATGACTTAATAAATATAATATGGTTGCAAGTATTGAATGTGCAAAAAATTAGTAAGGAAAGCAAAAGAATTTCAGTGGAGTATCCAGAATTTGAATAGTGCTTCTAAAAATGAATGTTATCCCTTCAGATACTTTTCATTTAAAAAACTGTACAATATTCCTGCATGAAACAATTGCAGATATGAAATATACCGGAAATGAAAAAATTCAGTATCAAATAATTTGAAACTTTAAACTTAAAACAAATTCAAATATGACTACAAAAGAAGAAAATGTCCAGAAAAGTTGTTATAGACAAAACCTCTGTGATCTAGCATTTTGTTTTTAAAATGGCCAATCAACTTAGGTGTTAAAGGGTGTACAAAATGTGAAGATTTTCAAACTGGAAATGCCTTTTTTGAATTTGAACCAATTGATTTGTGTTGAAAACAATGCCAGGCTTAAAACACTTCTAGAAGGCCATTTTGAATGCAAATGAACATTTAGAACTCAAAACAATTCCTTCAAAATGATTGAATTCGGGTCATTTCAAATTTAAACTATTCAAATTTGAAATATTTTGCACTTCACTAATAGTGGCACTAAAATAAAAAAGACGCCTTTATAATTTATAATTAAAACATATAAGGATATATCCTATAGTGCAATGCCATAGTTAAGAACTGAGGACAGAAAAACCTGGGTTCAAACTGCCACTCAAACACAAAAACCTCTCGGTGAATGTAGCCAGTTACTCTCAGCCCAATCAATCTCTCAGTGTAGGAATAAAATGAGGAGAGATATAATAAGCCCCAGGAATTTAAGATAAACTGCCATAAATTCCTGGAGGAAAGGCAGAAAGCAAATAAATATTAATTTGATTGCTGAGATGAAAAAGGATATATTAAATTGGTTATTATTGTTGTTGTTTTTTTAATTTGATTTATATGCCGCCCTTCTCCGGAGACTCAGGGCGGCTTAAATGTGCTCAGCAATAGCCTTCATCCTTTTGTATATTTATACAAAGTCAGCTTATTGCCCCCACAACTGGGTCCTCAGTTTACCTACCTTAGAAAGGATGGAAGGCTGAGTCAACCTTGAGCCTTGGCGAGATTCGAACCTGCAGTAATTGCAGGCAGCTGGTCTTAATAACCAGCTTAATAACAGGGTGCCTTAGACTACTGTACTACCAAGGCTCTTGGTTTTAAATCTATATATGGTTCTGTTCTTTCTAATTGTCCTTTCTAGTTGAGCCATCTCCATCTTATTGAATGCTTAATGTTTTTCCTCAAGAAAAATGCCAGATATATCCTGGATTAAACACCCAATTAATACAGCAATTGCTCGACAACATACAAACTACAATTACTTCATTACTTCACAGGCAAGGAACATCTCAAAATAACATTTTTGAACAACCAAGTTAACTCTCCCAAGCACAATCAAATAATGTATGTGTACCATTTCCATAGGAAATGAAATACCTGAATGAAATGAGGCAATAACGAAGATTCTCAGATACTATAAAAGGAATCTCAATAGCTTAATTAGTTTGTTTTGTCTGTGCTTTTACAAATATGTCTCCAAGGATTACACAGCATATTTCAAACAAATAAATAACCAAAAAAAATCTTAAGAGAATTGATTGCATCATCCATGTTATTCAGGAAACCTACCCAGTAAAAACGTCATTAATAAGTGCCATTTTTTTCAAAGAATATCTTCTTCAAAGATTTTTATCTTCCTGAATCAGATTTCAATTCACCATATTTTGCTATAATTAACTGGATTATTAACCAACACCAAGCTAATTAAATGCTGAAATATTATTCGGATTACCATATTCACTAATATGATTTCTTCTAATAAACAGATAATAAGATATAACCTTAATTCATAGTTTCACAGAGCTAACCTCACTCTTCTCCTGACAAGTTTTTCTCCTGAAAATCTTGCTAAGACAATGTTTGACTAAAGAATCAAGTCATCTATTAAACAGACAAACACATCATCACACAAAGAATACATTCTATAAAATGCATACTATGAATTACTTGCAGACTCTTTTCATGGACCCAAACACGAACTTTTGTAGAACAGCATGTCTCTCGCAACTAAGGTCCAGAAAAGCCTTTCTGGGTCAGTCATTGTACTAATTATTAGATGGACAGGCCAGAATATTTACAAATCTATTTATGGATCAGTGGTGGGTTGCTCCCGGTTTGGACCGGTTCACAAGAACCAGTAGTAAAACCGGCGGGAGGCCCCGCCCACTGCCCTGGATGTCATCATCAACGATCTGCGCATGTGCAGAAGCAAGGCGCGTGCGCAAGCAAAGCGAGCGCAATCCCATTGCGAACCAGTGGTAAAGGTAAGTAGAACCAACCCCTATTATGGATATTGTCAAAAGATCAATGCAATAATGGAACAGCATCTGTTAATAAAAACACTGCTGAGAAAAGGCATGTTATCAAATGTAATTCTATCAAGATAATCCTCACCTCAATTTCTTCTGATTGCATTAGGAGATCACATGGTGGTTTTACTGCTTTGGGACGATTGACAAACCAATATGCAATGATAGCTGCAAAGGCACCAATGCCCACCAAAGTAGAAGCTGGCAGGCTTCGGAAAAACTGGCTGAAGTCTTCAAATTCTGGAAGGCGTAAATTACTTAGAATCTCTTGTGCTTGCATCTTTTCAAAGACTGAAATGGCCACCTCTGCAGAATCCAGAGAAGAAATAATGAAATTAAGTTGACAAGGTCTAACAGTTGCAGAGCAGAAAAAGAATGCTCCATAAGGTTGAAGGCCAAAATTCAATTTATAATCTCAGGACAATAAATCACAGTGCAATTGTTAAAATGTTTCCAGACTTAAATTAGTTAAACAGAAGCCGACGGGCTGACTTAAACATTACTTTTAAAATGGATTGATTACGTTCCATCAAGTTGGTGTCGACTCTTAATGATTATGTAATCATTAAGATTTTCTACAGAAACTTTCAAAAGGCATACAACTGGACCCAGCAGTATTGGCCAACTACCATCCTGTCTCCAACCTTCGCTTCGTGGCGAAGGTTGTTGAGAGTATGGTCGCGCAACAGTTTCCACAATTCCTGGAGGAAATGTCTTATCTAGATCCATTCCAGTCGGGTTTCAGGCCTGGGCACAGCACGGAAACGGCATTGATCACGTTGGTAGATGATCTCTGGAGGGCTCGGGACAGGGGTTGCTCCTCTGTTCTAGCCCTGTTAGACCTCTCAGTGGCTTTTGATACCATCGACCATGGTATCATGCTGCACCATTTGGAAGAGTTGGGGATGGGGGGCACCGTGTTACGGTGGTTCTCCTCCTTTCTCTCTGACCAGTCGCAGTTTGTGTTGGCAGGGGGGCAGAGGTCGACCTCGAGGCCTCTCATTTGTGGAGTGCCTCAGGGGTCGGTCCTCTTGCCCCTTTTGTTCAACATTTATGTGAAGCCGCTGGGTGAGATCATCCGTGGCTTTGGGGCGAAGTACCACCAGTACGCTGATGACACCCAGCTGTACATTTCCACCTCAGGCCACCCCAACAATGCCCTTGAAGTGATGTCTCAGTGCCTGGAGGCTGTGCGGATCTGGATGGGGAGGAACAGGCTCAAGCTCAACCCTTCCAAGACTGAGTGGCTGTGGTTCCCGGCATCTTGATATAGTCAGCTGACTCCATTGCTGACTATTGGGGGCGAGTCTTTGGCCCCCTCGGAGAGGGCGCACAATCTGGGAGTCTTCCTGGATACGCAGCTGTCCTTGGAGGAACATCTGATGGCTGTAGCCAGGGGGACCTTTTGTCAAGTTCGCCTGATTTGCCAGTTCTTGATCGGGATTCCATGTGCATAGTCACTCATGCCCTCATCACCTCTTGCCTGGACTACTGCAACACTCTCTACATGGGGCTCCCCTTGAAGAGCACCCGGAGGCTCCAACTGGTCTAGAATGCAGCCACACGGGTAATTACGGGAGCTGCATGGCGCTCCCACATAACACCGCTCCTGCGCCAGCTGCAATGGCTCCCAGTGGTCTTCCGGGTGTGCTTCAAGGTGTTGGTTACCACCTTTAAAGCGCTCCATGGCATAGGACCTAGTTATGTTCGAGACCGCCTGCTGCCACTGACAACCTCCCATCGACCTGTGCGCTCCCACAGAGAGGGCCTCCTCGGGGTGCCATCAGCCAAACAATGTAGGCTGGTGACCCGCAGCGGGAGGGCCTTCTCTGTGGGGGCACCTACCCTATGGAGCCAGCTGCCCCCAGAGATAAGGAGAATCCAAGTTCTCGGTGCCTTCCACCGTGCCCTTAAAACTTTCTTTTTTCAACAAACTGGGCTGGTTTAACATATTTTTAAATTTTTAAATTTTAATTGGTTTGTCATTTTAAACTGGGGCCAAATTAATATATATTCTTTTAATTGTTTTTAATGTTTGTATTGTATGTTTTTATCTGGCTGTACACCGCCCTGAGTCCCTTGGGAGAAGGTGCGGTATATAAATTTGAAATAAAATAAAATAAAATAAACTTTCTATTCTGACATCTATTCCAACAAGACAAAAAGCAATTGATGGAAACTGACCAATGAGAGAAGACACCAAGAACTAAGGAGAAATTTCCTGACAGTGAGAACAATCAACTACTAGTGGAACAGCTTGCCTCCAAAAGTTGTGAGTGTTCTGTGATCTATGATTGGTTCTTTCAAACACTTCCTATGAGGTTTGAAGCCACTGTAAAGTGAGTCTTGTTTGTTTGTTTATTAATTTATTTATTTATTGCACATGCACACTACTAAATCTGGAGCAAGCTGTGTTGATATACATAAATATAAAACAAATATATAATTACAACTGCCAATTAATAAAAGTAATGAAGTAACAATCACATGCACCAGTATAATCAATCATGGCAATACAGCACTGTACTTCAAAAGCCCCGTCGAACAGTCCTATCTTGGCAGCTCTAAAAGAATGGGAAAATACTGTCTGAAGATTCCCACAGTTCTCATTTCCCATATGTGGGGAATATTAAGCATCCCTAACAAAAATGTGCAAATAGAATGGGTTAGTTCTACCCTAAGGAAATGTTCTGAGCAAACCAGGGAACTAAGAAACCCCTGGGACACAATGACCACAGTAAGGGTCACAAGGTTGAAATGGTCCTTACACACTACCACACAGGCTTCTGCCATTTGAAACAATTGTATTTTTTTTGTTTTATAAAGCACATTGCAGCAGTCTAGTCAATGAACCTCTGATTACCAGAATATATTCTGCTTCACAGTATTTCCAAGAAAAGAAAGAAATAGGACATTTGCCACTTAATTGCCAGTCTTTTTTTTATTTATGTCCAAATATAAAATAATGTACAAAATTGGGGGAAAAGAAAAGGGAAGAAAAAACAAACAAACATCAAACACTGACAATATAAAAATCATGTGTACAAAATATAACAAATGGCAAATAAATTATTAGCACTAAGGTTAAATATAAATTGTCCACCCTGGTTGAATGCTGAAAAATATGTCTGATATATCTGGTACATTCTCCCCCGACCCCCTTATATAACAGGTCTAAAAGTAATTAGAAACGTTCTCATTTATGTTTAATAAAAATACTGTACTATGTTTCATTAAAAAAAATCACCTATGTGGAAATCCATTTATCTAACAATCCAGTAACCCCATTATCTGCTCACTGTATATAAAACGGTCAACAAGTAACCCCCAGAATAAAACTAATCTTTGAAGTCCTCTGTTTAGCATCAATTATTATATTTAATGCGCAGAAAGTCCACAAACCACTTCCAATCTCTTATAAATTTTCTAATCCATCTCTGTCAATGCTGTTAATTTCACCATCTGTGCCAGTTCAGTAAATTTTAAAGTTCATTCTTCAATAGTCAGCATTTCTTTTTCTTTCCAATACCTAGCGTACAACTGCCAGTCTTTCTGACTAAAATAATGTATATACTAGCTCTAGATTATTGTGTATGTGTAGTAACACCCCTCCTGTGACAACAAACTCTTTCTAAGAGAAGATGCTGTCAAAACAAATTCATTTATTTGATGCCATGGTCTATGTAATGTGATGTTTTTCATTTTGAATATTAAATCCTGGTAAAAATACTGCAAAACGATGACAAAATGTGACAGTTTTCCTCGACTGCGTACTAAGTACTATAAGACACACCGGACTATAAAACACACCTTAATTTTTGGGGAGGAAAACAAGAAAGAAAAGAATTCTGCCTTTGCCTACCAGCATCAGGATCAGCGGCATTCTCACTTCCACTCAGATTTTGATAACGAGTAGCACAGCTCTTTTTATCCGTTTAAAACAAACCCTATCACTCTACACGCATTTAACTGGAGTGGGTGGGGTGGGGTGGGGGATGATTTTCATGGGGGCAGAAGAGGGACTTGGCACCAAAGGCTCCACTCCCAAGACGCCCCCATCTTCCTACCTTTAGCCATGGGCTTTGAAAGCCTGGCTTTCTCGCAGCAAGGCCCATAGAGACAGAGCACTTCAGTCCTCCTGCACACTGCCATCTCGTAAACATGGTGCCGGCTTCCCAGAAAGCCTCCTGCATCTTTGCTGCCTCGGTCGAAGCCTGATTCTGCAAGCGGCCCGGGGAAGCACAGAGGTCAGGACTCGGTTGGCGAAGTGAGCGCTGCACAGGAGGCGTAAGGCAAGGTGCTGCCACCCAAAAACACTGTTGCCGCGATCTTCACTGCCTGGAGATGTCCGCTTCAAAAATGGGGCATGCGGTGGCAAAAAAAGAGCATCGTGTTTTTGGGCGGTTCCAAGCAGCGGAGATCGCGCAACAGTGTTTTCGGGTGGCAGCACCTTGCCTTACACTTCCTGCGCAGTGCCCAGCAAGCCATCAGTTCCTTGAAGATGAAAGCCCACTCAGCACACCTGAAGCCTGCAGGTGGTCTGCATGGACCACCCTCACCCTCTGCCGCGCAGCAGCCATGGGGCAGAAATCTGGGGAGATTAAGGAGACATCTGCTGCTGTAGAGAGTGAGGATCTCCAGTCCTCACACAAGTTGTGAAGGCAGCCGTCAGAACTGCTGGAGCCACTTCCAGGCAGACCCTGGAAGGACTCAGAGCTCTTGGTGGCTAAAGGGGAAGAAAACTCTGGGCAAGTTGAGAAGACACACACTCCTGTTGCTGGAAGAAGGGGAGAAAGGCTGCTTTTCCTGCAGTCCCCCCCCCATCCTTGCACCTTCCCTTGCACCTGCACTCCTCCGTCCTCAGCCACCTTCTCCTCCCAAACAGTCTTCGTGCCCAGAGGGGATCCATCCGCAATCGTGGTTGGTTCCCCCCCTTGCTCTCTTAAACTGAACTGCACTGAGTAGCTGGCGGGGAGGCGGCATGAAGGAGAAATGTCTCAGTTCCCCACAGCCGCTTGGCCTTTTGATCACCCGAAACAGATCAGCTTCGCTTTCTGCCAGAAGGCAGCTGAGGAGGGAGGAGGGAAGGTGGAGGGAAGGCGCAAGGATGGGGGGGAGGTTTGTTCCTCAGGCTGTGCCCCGACCCTCCCCCCAGAGCATGTGAGGGCTCCCTTCAGGGAAAGTGAGTAGCCCTGAGGATTGCAGGAATAAGTTTTCCAGAAAAGAACTTCTCAGTAATCGATGCCCTCTTTCCCAGCCGAATCTCTGAGGCACCTTTCGCTTGCAGGAGGAGGAGGGTGGCGTATGTTGTGACCCAGGCCCATGTAGGTAGTATTAGAAGCAAACAGTTCCAAAACAAACAGACTTTATTAGAACAACTGAGAATTAACTCATTCTCAGCGTAGTCCAAACTAAATCAAAACAGATTCTTCTTAACACAAATTCTTCAGTGTAATCACCAACCTTGGTATAATTAGGCAAACTGCCAAAGGCTTCTCTTGACAAAAGTTCAGAAGCAGAAGACGCTGACCAGAGATAAGTGCAGCAAGACAAGAACAAGTCTATCAACATTGTTTTCCGACAAAGAGCCCAAGAGCCATTGCTGGTCTTTTAAGCCTTATGGGAGCGGCCAATAATCTCTCGGCCTACTCCCGAGTCGTCCTCTTTGCTGTAGCTGCTCTTACCTTCTGGCACCACTTCTCATATGTGCACTAGGAACAGGCTCCTCCTGTTCCTCTGCCTATCTACTGTCAGCCTCTGGAGGCTTCGGAGTCCGCACATCACTCCCCAGTGGCCCTGGCCCCATCTCTGCCTCCGACGCAGAGCCCTAATCCGGGCCTTCCTCAGCCTCCAGGACTGGCCCCTGTTCTACCTCAGCCTCATTGCTGTCTGCCTCTGCTGCCAGCTCCTCAGGCTGCTGGTGGACCATAACAGCGTAAAGCAGCGCCACCTTAAACCAAAGCCTCTAAGTAACTGGGAAAGAAAGCCACGCTTCCTACAAAATAGAAAGGTAATATAGGCCAAAGAAGGAAGTCTTTCCTTCCGAAGAAGGAAAAAGAGCAATGCCTCCATGCATTGTGTTTTTGGGCGTTTTCCTCCCCGATGCAATTTGCAGAGCCGCACACCCTCATGAAAACATGAGGGCGGCGATTTTCAGCCAGTTCCAAACAACACCCTATCTCCCAACGCTGCCGATCTCCCAATGTACGGAGACGGAAAACACGGTGCTCGTTTTTGGCAATCCCTGTCACTTGGAACGGCGGTTTTCGGCAGGTTCCATTCCACTTGTGGAATCAGGCTCCAACCGAGAAAGCAAAGGCACAGGGGCTTTATGGGAAGCCCGGCACCATGTTTACAAGATGGCAGTGCCCAGGAGGACTGAAGTGCTGTATCTCTATGGGGCCTTGCTGTGAGAAAGCCAGGCTTTCAATACCTATGGCTATAGGAAAGAAGACAGGGGCGTCTCGGGAATGGAGCCTTCAGTGCCAAGTCCCTCTTCTGCCCCCATGAAAATCATCTCCCACGCTACTCATTCCAGTTAAATGCGCATAGGGTGATAGGGTTTGTTTTAAATGGATAAAAATGTGCTGCTCGTTATCAAAATCCAAGTAGAAGTGAGGATCCCCACTACCTGAAACCGCCCGAAAATGTCTGAAGAGTGGGGGCCGACGGGTGGGCGGGGCTACATTCGGAGTATAAAACGCACCCAGATTTTCACCTTCTTTTTTTGGGGAAAAAGGTGTGTCTCATAGTACGAAAAATAAGTATGTAGAGCTTCAATGTGAGAATAACTATAGAACTTTGTACAGAGGATAGTTAATAAATGTTCATTTTGTTTTTGAAATGATTCCTTGAAAAAAGGAAGCAACAAAGGTTGTCAAGTAATTTGGTCAAATTCTTTATTATATACTTCTGTGATGTCCTTATTTTTAAAATCTTTAGATTAGGAAACACAATGTACACATTTTTGTTAAATCTAAAATTAATTGAACTTTCTGCTCCTGTGCTTCTTTTGAGTTGAATAGAGAAAGAGAAAAAAATTAACAAGGTATAACAAACCATGAACATATTGTAATGGGTACTACTGATCCTGTCTGTCTTTATGACAGACAGAAGAAGAACCTATCCAACATAGGTCCCAATATGCTGATGGGGCAGATTGAACCTCACAGATGTGTGTCATCATTGCATTCTTTCCATCATGCTAAACTCCACCTTTCTACATGCTACGCTCCACTTTCCTATTACTGCATTTGAATCATTTTCTTGCAATTAGCAAACATCAACACTATTTATCAGCAGTTCATAGGTTCTGTTAAACGTGCCTTTTGGGTTGCAGTCTTCTCCACATTGAAGCCTAACACAAATCCTTAAATAGCTTGGAGATATTAGCCTATCTGTTTGAAGGAGCAGTTTCTCCATATGTTACAAGCCTGGACCTCCAAAGATTTATTGCAGATACTACCTGGGAAGATAAGCTGTTGGAACTAAGTAGGGCAAGAGCTTTCTGCAGGATGCACCAAATATTTGGAGTCTTCCCTCTCATTTCTATACTCAAGCCTTCCTTTCCTAATAGTTTATTTTCAACTGAGAAATCATATAATGCAATATATAGGGGCATTGCTCTCATTTATGGAATTTATATTGTACTTTGATGTTTTAATTATATTATTATTGTTGGATTTCATCAATTAGAATTTTTACTTATAATAATTAATGGCTGACATACTGGAAGCAGTGAATAATAAAGATGATATCTACCTGTTAATTAATGAGGTAACAGCAGAGAAATAAATGTTATTTATGCTAATACCATAACAAGCGTAGGACAAATATGGCTTCTCTCGAAACATACTACAACAAACTTACTATTCCTCTATACATAAGTGAAAATTAAAAAGATATACAACAGTGGTGGACTTCCGGTTTGCTGCTGGCCGCCGCCAGACGTTCCTCTGGGATCGTCAGCTCCCTCTGCCTGTATAGAGCCGCCGTTACAGCGGATGGCGGCTCGAAAAAACTCCGTTTCCAAGAGGAAACGGAGAGAGAGCCGGCAGGGGTGGGTAGAACTCCCCGCAGAGTCCCAAAAGTTTTTTTTTTAACTTTTGGGACGGAGCGGATGAGAAGCCCCATATCCCCTGCCGCTGCTCCGGGCTTTGGGAGACCTCTGCCTATGCAGAGCCAGGCGTCAAGAGCAAGCCTGTGAATCTAAAAGAATAATTAAAGAAATGAAGAACTGGACCCTTAATACTGAACCGCAAGTATCTCACCCTTTCAAAAACTATTTAAAAGAAAAGAGCAGAGGAAAAGAGGGAAAAAGAGCCTTCTAAAATGGCGTCTGCTGTGGCTGGAGAAGGGCTAAAAGGGAAAGTCCTTCCGTTTTTCATTATTACAATGTAGCGGAATAAATATCATTGGCTACATTTCTAGAGAAACCTCGCTCCTGTGCTGCTCAGAAGTTTTTTTTTAATGAGGGAAAGTCTTTTTGTTTTCTATTTCTTCTCTTATTTTTGCTAAATCTTGTCTGTGTGGGAAATGGCATCAGGACTTATACAGCTGGACAAACAGGGGGGGGAATTTCCCCCCTTAAGAAATTGCGCCAACAAATTTCAACTCTTCAGCGTCAGAAACCCGATTTTAATATATTAGAATTTATCCTTGAAGAGATTGTAAGAAGGGATGAGATTGTGAATCAGCAACTTGAAAAATTTAAGCAGGAAATTAAAGAAATTGGTGAATTGGTGAAATCAGAGTCTGACTTCTTGAATAAAAAGATTTCAAAAGTTGCTAATGGTTTATCAGGCTTTCTGATTCGGATGGAGGCAAAGACTGAATTATTAGAGACTAAAATGAAGGAAGTCGAGGAGAATTTGGATGACATGACTCAAAAAATTAAAAAGGATTTGATAAACATTCAGGATAATAGCTTGGAAGACAAATCTAAAATGGAGACTGACCAAAAGATTGGTAATGAGGAAAATGTACAACAGAGGATTGAAAGAGAAGTTTTAATGATTCAATATAATTTTACAGAATATGCAATTAGATTGAGAGGTCTGCAGGAAAATAATAGAGATGATTTAAGGAAAGTATCTTCTGAAATTCTGGCTGGGATCTTAAAGGTTCAACCTGATGAAGTGTATTGCAGGATTGATAGAATTTATAGAATAAACTCCTGGTGGGCAAAGCAAAGGCAACTGCCTAGAGATGTGGTGATCTATTTTACAGATAAAGAAATTAGGAATAATATTGTGCAGAACTCTTTTAATTCCAATTTGCAATTTCATGGAAGAAAGATTTGGATTTTCAAGGAGCTCCCGCCCAAGATGTTAATGGAGAGGAAGAAATTTGGCTTTTTAGTGACTGAATTAAAAAAAAGAAATATCCTATTCAGGTGGGACATCCCAGTTGGTTTAATATTGAGATATCAAGGCGTAAGATATCAATTGCACACTGTTGAAAAAGCGGAAGATTTTTATCAAAAAATTCTAAAAATGAATTTAACACCTTTAGGCATAATACAGGATAAGCAAAAGGAGTTGGAAATAAAAGGAAAACATCAAATTACAGAGGCTGTGATGGATAAATTGTCTTTGGACTCCTTGGAGACCCCAGCTGGACTGTTTATAAATAAGAGAGCAGTGTCATCCGAACCCAAGGTGATGAATCATCAAGTCACAGACAAGTGCGCAAAGCAATCAGTTGATATACAAGTGATGGAGAAGAAAGATGAGATGATAAAATTAACCCAACAAGAACAATCCACAAAGCAGAATGAAAATCAACCAGCAGATATACAATTGGTAAGCAAGAAAAGAGGATGGAAATTCAACCCGAAAAAGAAAAAGAAAAGAAACAGATCTTATAGAAACAGCAATTTCCAAACTAAGCAACAGTGAAGCCAGGCGCTTTAAAAAATGAATGAATATTAGAAAAGACAGTGGTGGCGAACAATTGTCTGATACTATCCTGAGGATTGTGGCAGATCTCTGCAAGGCCATGACTTTGGGAAGTGGAAAGAGCCTCACTTTGTTGGATTTGAATCATCTAATTTTTTCTTATTTACTTTTTTTTTCTCTTGGAAATATATTATAACTACTTTGAGTTATAAGGCAGGAGAGTTTTTCTGGGGCATGCAGAAGATCTGGATGTTACTCAGTAGGATGACGGGAATTAACAATCCTGATGAATACCACAACTATAACCATACGGATATATTCATAATTATAATGTCACTCGGGTGGTTGTTTTTACTTTTATACAGGTGTGCGGATATCTACTACTGATGGGGGCAGAAGATGACTGAAGATTTTGAACAAACTGTTGCACCAGCACGTTATTTTACCCTATTATGGGTGATGGATTTAATAATCTAGTGGAAAGACATCAAAGAAGATATTATATGGATCATAAACTTAAAGTTATTGTCTTTTCTCTTTTTACATAATGAAATGCATATATAGATATGTGTATATCTTAGTAAAGTGGGCAGTTGATTATATTTAGAATCGTATTGCATGATTTTGTAGGAATTGAAGGGCTGAAAGAGGTTAGTTTACTGACTGTTATAAAATGGGATGCATATATAGATATGTGTATATTCTAGTAAAGTGGGTAGTGGATTATATTTAGAATTGTATTGTCTGATTTCAAGTCATATATTTAGAGGAGTGGAGGAAGTGGACAGAATTGAATAAATTTGGTTGCAGGGAGAAGGCCGATTTAAAATGTTATATTAATATATATAAAAGATTAAAGGTTAATTTGTAATAATACTCAATAAGTTTAGGGGAGGAGAAAAAGGGCAGATTACCGTAAAAATGGGAGTTATAAGATTAACAAGTTAAGGGTCAGTATTCCGAGAAGGGATTAAGGGAAAGGGAAGATATTATGTATGTAACTAGTTATGAAATAGCTTATTGTTGTGAAGAAGTCACAGGGGGGGTTGGGTGGAAAGGGTGGGTTAGGGAAGAGGGGGGGGGGGAAAAGGGGGAAAAACTTGTATTTGAAAACTTTTTCAATAAAAAAAAAAAAAAAGATATACAACAGTGGTGTCAAACTCGATTTCATTGAGGGCCGCATCAGGGTTGTGTTTTACCTTAGGGGCCAGAGTGGGCATGGCCAGCTTGACATCACTCGTGTCAGGGGCGTCTGTAGTGACCTGAGCGCTCTGCCAGCAAAAACGGGCTCCCGAGCTCCGTTTTCAGCTGTGACGGCATCCTGCCATCCTCTGCCAGTCAAAACGGAGCTCGGGGGATGTGGCAACCTCCCCAAGGTCCATTTTTGCTGACAGGAGGCAGGAGGCTGTCACAGCTGAAAATGGAGCCTGGGAGGTGTGCAGCCCTCCCAAGCTCCATTTTCACTAGCAGAGGCACTGCGGGCCAGTCCTTTGCTGTTTCTAGGGCAGCCCAGTGGGCCAGATCTAAGTATCCCACAGGCCAGATCCAGCCTCCGGGCCTTGAGTTTGACATCGCTGGATATATAACAACCAAAGTACAGATGAAATCATTTCTCTGGCCTGAACCATAGCCCTAGGGTTTAAATTATGATACAATTAAAAAATATTTCAGAAATGAATGGTAAATTTGGTAAACCTAACCTTTGATGGTTATCATAGATAAATTAAGAAGCAGAAAGGAGTTCCAATGACAGTAGTTGTCATGTTTCAGAAGTTTCACTTATGACCATCACATCAATAAATCACTATTTAATCCCAGTTTCTCAGTTTTATTTCTTTACAAGTTAAGTTCCACCAAATGTATGGGCGGGGGGGAGATGCTTTTTCTTTGCTTATATTGGACTAATGATTCTAAATAAAATTTCTTGGTTATCCTTCATTTCTTTTATTAACCGAGGCAAGTAAGTTATTATAATTCTTATCCTTTTTTATTTAATTCTCCTTAAGGAATGTGGGTCACTTTGTTAAGAATGAATTGCATTTATAGCAGGTGATCAAATGTCATGTGGTACCTTTTTTGTTAAAATGGCCTAAGAAGTAACTGTTATTATTCATATAATAATACACCAGCAGAGGGACTACAATATAAAGGACAGATCTCATTACATTTCTAAAAGTGGCCACTAAGCACATACAAATATGCCTGATGGATGAGGTAGTAAAATATCAATAAACTGTCTTGCTGGAGAGCAATTTCAGGGATTGTCGCAGAGAAGGCCCTGCCTTGTGACACAACCAAAAGCTCTTCATCTAAAAGTGGAACAACAAGGTAGATCTCTCCCCAACCAAATCTAAAACCATGATATGAATCAAGACCTTTGATGGGGAACAGGTATTCCCATATCTGAGGATGGAATGGGACAATTCGACGCAGCCAGTTCGCTGCCACCAGCTCACCACCACCAAGTCACCTCTGCCAACTGACCACTGCCAAGTGGTTGCAGGACAACTCAACACAGCCAATTCACCACGGGGACAACACACACTGTGGGTGGCTGGAGGGAGAGGTGGGTGAGTGAGCGAGCAGGTAGGCAGAATGCAGAGCAGCAGCTGGGGGCTTCCCATTTTCACATCCCCTGCTGCTGCCACTGCCACGCCAAGCTCTGGGCCATTCAGAGTTCAGGCAGGTTGGTGTGACAGTGTTTGCGCCATTTAGTGGCAGTGGCAGTGGCCAGGTTGGGACAGTGGGGAGGTGGTGGCAGCTGGGCGCATCCCATTTTCACACCCGGTGGCAGAGGCAGAGGATATGAAAATGAGACGCGTCAGCCGCCTCCTTGCCACCCATTCCGCCCACTGTGGAATGGCCTGAACTCCGAACAGCATAGACCTCGGCAGGCCAGCAGCAGCAGCAGTAGCAGTGGGGGATGTGAAAATGAGAAGCCTTGGCCTCTGCAGTTACCATCACCGCTCTGCATTCTGCCTACCCCGGTTTACCTGCCCGCCTGGTTCTCTCTGGCCACCCACGACAAGTTGTCTCCAAGGCAAATTGGCCGTGTTGAGTTGTCCTGTGGCAACTTGGTGGCAGTGAGTTAGTAGAAGCAACTTGGTAATGGCGAGCTGGCAGCAGTGAGCTGGCCACGCCGAGTTGTCCTAGACCCATCTGAGGAATATTAATAAGGGACACCTAGTCCAGGGGATTTTTACTACACACAATTCAAAGGTGTCAAACTGCAAATATTAATAATGAATTAGCTGTCATGAAAGATCTCCTTAGCAAAGAAATAAATGCAGTCTCCAGTGTCTTTCACCATACTGAACTTTAAAAGCAAGCATCCAAGGATTTTTCCTGTCATTCTGCACAGTTTGGCAGATAATAGATCTAAAAACTCTCTATTCTGTTGTGCAACCAGCAGACTAGGTCCTTTAACTATGGAGACATACCTGAGTATCACTTTCCTGAATAGCAGAAAAGGTACAGATGAACAAATATCTCTTGGGAGTAAGGCTAAATTAAATCTTATATGGATGGCTAATGATTTGATGGTGTCCCACTTTTCTTTGACAAAAACAGTGAATCTTGAGAATCATGGAAAAGCAGGTGAATGTAAAGATTTAACCTTTCCCCCCAATGAAATTCAATCACTCAGCTTGTACATAACAATGTTTCTCTTTGTTTCTTTGGGGTCACACAAAACTATTTTGTTTCTTTCAGCCAAATTACAAACCACTAATAAAAGAACAAAGCTTTTCTCTAACAAATTATACGCTAGAGATCACAAGAGTAAAAATGCACAGCCAGCACCAAAACCTATTTCAAGGAAGAAAATAAATCTTGCTTGGATTTACAAAGAATAAAATACATGCATAATGTTTGTGGTTCCAAGAGTGCACCTTTTTGAAATTCCCAGTTTTCATTTTCTCACCCCATCATTAAGGCCAACAATATTCAAATGTTACAGCAAGGGGTGAATAGAAGATTGTTCAAAGTAGTAATTTTATTTCTTAATATTTCAGCTCTAATCTTGCTTCAGTAGCCAGTACAACAAAAGTGAAAGTTTACATACACTGAGAATAGCATTGCTACTTGGTAAGTATAGGCAATCAAGGAGTGGTGAAGAAGCAACTTTTCTGCTTCTTTATAAACAACAACAACAAAAAATCATCACAACTGTTTGCAGAAAATCCAAAATAATTTTCCAAAATAGAAAAATAAAGAAGTTGCACAGCATTAATATGCACTTACCTTGCTTAACTGTAAAACAGCAGTCATGTACAATTGCTTGAAAGGAAGACAAATCCAGTCCTGGCAGTTTTATAATATAACACTTTATAATATATCACTTTTGGCAGCAAAGGTCAACAATCCTCACTATCTCTTTGCTAATATACTTAACCTACCTAAGAAGCCTACATTAAGAAAGGTCCTGGTGGAGCTGCATCTTTTTTACAGTGTCATTGTGGACTTTAATCCAGAAGTCAACATCACTATCGGACCAAGGACTTGTCATAACTTTCCACACTGTCCTCTTAACTGCCCTTCAAGCTCTACTGATTCTTTTGGGGGACCTGGTTTCACATGACCACTTCACAGTTTTTTCAATCTTGGTACATCTTGGCTATCCAGAACTTCTCTCTTTCTTAGTTTTCTATTCCCCTGTCGTTGCTGTAACTGCTTTGGCCGGCTAACACAAGGACTTTTTCAATTACTTCAAGATTCAGATTTCTTTTGCAGCCTATCAGTCTTCTACTGCTATAAGCAGCCATTCATATTCTGGCAGCATTGACTGTGCCTCCCTTCTATATTCAAAACTCCCCTTTGGCCAAGCAAAGTGGAAGCTTGCTAAGTAACACCCTGTTACTATGGCAGCAACCCTTTGTGTTCAGAAGCACCCACAGAGTTGTTTTTGAGAAAGGCTGTGTAGGATACATCCTGTAATCACACTTGCAAGATATCTCATACAACAAGGATAGTAAGATGCTTGCTTGAGAGGTTTTGTGATGTGATCAAACTTTTAATCACCCCCCTCTGCATCTGTAAATTGAATTTTTTATAGTTTACACCTGCTGTTTGAGTAGGGGAAAATACAAATCTAATGTAGCTGCACTTGGATCCAATCTCCATTTACTCACTTTTCACAGGGCAATTTCAAAAGTGACTTCATTTTATATGAAGCCTATACAACTTGCAATTTACCGAATGTAAATATAGTCCTCTAGTCTTATTGTGTGGCTTGATTGGCAATCTTTCTGTTTTCCAATTCCAGATACTAGTAAGCTGTAGTTAGTCACCCAACTTTCCAGATATGTTCAAATATAGTCTGTGCTTTTTAACATGTGAGGCATGGTCCAATATGTTTAGAAGATTCCTAGCTAAAAAAGACTGCTCTAGATTTATCAACAAAGTACAATTATGGAAATCATTTCAAAGCTACCATCAATAATTTTATTTTAATGACAGCAAGAAAAACATGGCAAGTTTCACAGTAATGTTTATGACTCACCCAAACAAATAACTAAACTTTGTTATCTGAATAACAAGAGCAAAACTTTGCAATAATCCTTGTACCAGAGTTTCAGTAAAGCAACTATTATTTTATGCCCATGCAATCTAGAATTTATCATATAAATGGTTAAGCACTTGATTTTATGACAGAGCAAGGACTTTACTGTGAGGATCCAAAATGTTGTGACTGCATAATTAACCCTAGAATTTCTATCTATTATGTTGGTTTGGTGGAAACCATCATACAGTAATGGTTTGGAAAAAAATTAACTAAAGGCAAAAGTCTTTGATTAGACCAAAATTCACAGTGCAAAAGTATTATGTTCTATAGGTTTATTTTCATTTATCTTACATAGGCATTGGAAGTTTATTAAATCTGCCATCCAGTACTGCTTACGGCAAGGCATTAATATGGGCTCCTAAAAATGTCTATTGATACATAAGAGTATCAATTATTGTACTTGTGTAGCAATATACAATAAGTATTGTGTGGTGAAATCAGAATAACTTTGGTATGATTTCAAGAAAGACTGATACGAACTTTTTAAAATCTCCTATGTTATAGCAAATAGCAGCACTTACATGACCTTACATAATCCCCAAAAGGGTCACAGCCAGGGGTGGGTTCTAAAATTTTTTACTACCGGTTCTGTGAGTGTGGCTTATTTTATGGGCGTGGCTTGGAGGTCATGTGACTGGGTGGGCGTGGCTAGCTGGTCATGTGACCCGGTGGCCGTGGCTGTGTATAGGGACTACTCAGAGGGCTGAAAAAAGTCATTTCTGACAGGTCCTCGCACTTTTGACTAGTCCTCACACTTATGACCATCCTCACATTTATGCCAGTGCAGCATTCTTAACAACCATGTCACTCATTTCACAACTGCTTTTCTTCACCATGGTGACAAGATAGGGCGAAAAACATAAAATGTGAGGACAGTCGTAAGTTCGAGGACTGGTCAAAAGTGCAAGGACCAGTCAAAAATAACTTTTTCAGCCCTCTGAGTAATCCATATGCACAAAAGGATACAGCAATAGAGAGGGATGAAGGAAGGGAAGGGAAATTAGAGTAGGAGTGAGGGTAAGAGAGGGAGGAAGAGAGGAGGAGAAGGAGAAAGGAAGAAGAAGTAGGGAGAAGAAGAGGGGGGAAGAGAAAATAAGAAGGAAAGAAAAGAGAGAGGTGGTAGGTTTGAGGAGAAAGATTGCTGTACAATAAAAAAGATGAAAGGGAAGAAAGGCAACCCCAAACAAATATAAAGATATTAAGATAAAGAATGAATTGTTAAACTTTAAAGAATAAAAGAGAACAAATATGAATAAATAGCAATAATTAGAAACACACATACAAACAATCAATGTATTTTCTTTGAACAGAGTATTTGGCCAGTTCACAAATTTAAACAGTGTTTAGTCATTTCAAATAAATTTACAATTTCTATATTTCCTTTTTGCCATATTTATTCCTCATCTATTTTTGTAAAAAACCAATATTACCCTTCATCCTCATCTCTAATCTTAATCAAATTCAATTTTTCCCTTCTATTCTATATTATACCCCTTCCCATTGTCATCTATTTTTATATCCATCCTCACATTAGTTAATTATGTAATATTACAGTTGTTTAATACAAATTCAACATTTTAATATAAATCAATTAGTTATATAACTATCTTTTTTGTATATTAATCAATATGAACATGAATATTCCAATTATTTCCATGCAATCCAATTTCTTACAAATCAATTATATTTACCAATAATAATAAACCAAATAATTTCCCTCATATATTCCTCCAAACCACAACTTAACCATTTCTGCTTTCAACACAATATACAATTAATAGTATCTCAATTATTACAATTCCCTAGTTAAATAGAGCTTTTTTTCTTTTGTGTTTTAAAATCTTGAACTCTCCTCTTTTGCCCTAAATTTCCCATTGTTTGCACCTACCTTTTTTGGTGAGCAAAAAGAAAAAGAAATCTCTCCCTGCCTCATTTTGTCACGTTGCAGCAGAGCCTGCTTTACTTTGAGTTTCGTTTTTTCCCTAGCATAGCTACTCATTTGTTTTCTTTTAACACTGATCAGCTGTAGGGCGGCCCTTTGAAGCCCCACGGCAAGAGTTTAAACAGTTTTTTTCCCTCTAGCCATCAACTGGGACTCAGGAGGCAGCAATAGATTGGGAGTGGGGCCAAATAAAGGGTAAGAATAACGCGGGGGTGTGTGGAGGGGTGGGGGGGAGAACCGGTTTGGTGATGTCATATCGTCACTGATACCAGCTCGCGGGAACCGGTACGAACCGGGAGCAACCGACCACTGGTCACAGCTAGTTAGTGCTTGGGTGGGAAAGAACCAGGGATATGGGAAAGTCTAGAAAATTAAGGGGAAAAAATGTACCAGAAGAAGGTAAAGACAATCCACCTCTGTACACTGCTAGGAAAACTACACATTCATGTCACCATCAGAGTCAAATTTTATTCAAAGGAGTATTTATAATTCAGTTCCTTGATAGAGGTCGCAAAGCATCAATATGTTTCATGGATTGACATCACTAGACAAATTCATAGAGCTGATAAAATAAACTTATAGTAGGCAATCTTGACAGTAAGAACAGACCTACAAAAAGAGTGCCTGAAGCAGGTTTCTCTATTCATGGGCAATATTTTAAGTAACTTGCTAGATGCAGCAGCTAAACTATCCAGAAATATACTAATTAGTGCTGCTATTAAAGAACAAGTGTCATGTCCTGCAGCATCTACCAGGTATCAGCTAAAGATAACAGAGTATTTTTAAAGGCAGCCCAAATACAGATAGTCCTTGACTTACAACAAGTCATTTAGTCCCCATTCGAAGTTACAACGGCACTGAAAAAAGTGATTTATGACTGTTTTTCACACTTGCAATCATTGCAGCATCCCCATGGTCACATGATAAAAATTTGGATGCTCGGCAACGGGTTCATATTTATGACGGTTGCAGTGTCTCAGGGTCATGTGATCACCTTTTGTGACCTTCTGATAAGCAATGTCAATGGGGAAGACAGGTTCACTTAACAACCATGTTACTAACTTAATAACTGCAGTGATTCACTTAACAACTTTGGCAAGAAAGGTTGTAAAATAGGGCAAAATTCCATTAACAACTGTCTCACTTAGCAACATAAATTTTGGGTTCAATTGTGGTTGTAATTTGATAACTACCTATAAATTATCATACCCAAAATTAAAGATGATTATTACATGTGTAAGTATTGATGTACATGGTAGATATGTTACTAATGAGACACAGTGGTAAATTAGCTTTTGGTACCAAACGAGTTGAGTTCAAAGTCTTTCAGAAGGAATATACTCATAGTCAAACTATGGAATCAGTCCATTCAGAGTAATTCAATTCCAGCCCTCAAATACCTCCATTTGCCTGAATTAAAGTTTCTTTTTGTTCATCTTCATACATCACTTTAAAAAAGATTGTTTACACTTGCCATGAGCATCCTGTTTATTCTAGAGTATAACCAATTAATAATGTGGGTGGAAGGCAACATTCAACAGAAAAAAAATTAAGATACCTGAAGCAATAACTCAATATCAAGATTCGAGAGATAACACAATGATATAAGCATGGTCAGGTAAATAAGAACCTGAACAATATTTTATTTAGAGACCTAGTTCTTGAACAAGCCATATGACTTCAATTTCTGAACCCTACATGGCTTTAGATACCTCATTCAATAAAACTACAAAATACATTAACAAGAGAGCTCCATATCCTAAGGGTCTTTCTAGAATATCTTCTGCAAACCACTCTGCTAGTGCCTGGGGAACAGGATAAGGGATTGTTTGTTAACCTTAGGTTTTTGTAATGTCTCTCAATGTCTCCTAGCTTAGAGGCTTTGACTGTTACTTGGAAGAGGAGTCAACTTAGAAGGATTTTGCGCTCAGATTTACACAAAGGGAGAAAAATACTGATTCATTGCTCACCTAAAAAAGTAGGAAACTTACTTTTAATTGCAAGATTAGTTCATTGCCACCGTATTTCTAAATGCTTTCATGGAAGAGGTGAAAAAAACCATTGACATGTAATGCTCCTAAACACTGAGAAAACAAACTAGCTTCCATTTGTCCTAGTTAAAAATGCAACTGGATTAAATAATTCAGTTTTTTTTTTCAAAAGAGGCTTAAACTACTTTAGTTCGTATGGCTTCCTTCCCCCTGTGTCATTATGCAACAAAAAGGAAATGAAAATACCTGAACAAATGATGTCTAAGAGAATAACTGAGCAAACTAATATATTCTTTACCAGAGACATATTAATCCATAGTGTAACAAAGAATCCAGAATAATACTAAACTAAATTGTGCTTAACATTAGGTAATCCTAGAAGATTTTATCAAGCTCAGGTTCTGTTAATAATTTGTAGGATAAATTTAAATCAGAGCACATATGAACTTGCATACATAATAAATCACTGTAAAAACTAAATTAGTCTAAAAACAAATACATTACATATTATTACAGTATTGTGTTCTCTCTCTCTCTCTCTCTCTCACACACACACACCCCCTCTCTATCAATGCAAACTTTAAAAGCATGTTTTTTTAAAAAAAATCCATCATTATTTTTATCTCTTCATTCAGTGATGCAGATATTTGGCTAGATACCTATAAAAGTTAACTTTGGTTTATATCCCAGAATGGATGGAAAGTGACTATGTCTTTATTTTCCTAGGTTAAGCAGGGATCTAACACTTACAAAATTCAAACAAACAAATTATTTTTCACAATTAAGAAGCAGAGGACCACAGCAAAGTCTAGAAAGAAAGGACAGAAAGCTACCCTTCACTAATTAGGAGGTTAGTAGGCTAACTTTCAGCCTTCTTCCATTTTAAAGGCTCATCACATGGAGCATATTTATTGAACCTTTTAATATTCCCAGTAAAACAAGTCTTCAATATTAATGCTCAAAGATAAATAGTGTAAAAGTCCCAAACCTTACATGCAAGCCTATGTGTCATACATTCAAGAACAATTTTTTTCACAATCTTCACATTATGCTTTGGAGAAATTCTCTTCCACTGTGCCCAATGAAATATTTGTAACAGTTGGAAATAAATCTATATATAATAGAGTATCCTAATTACCCCCAAGTGATTGAGTGGTTTCAGAGATCAGAGTAATTAACATGAATAAATGATGCCTGTTAAATATTAAAATATTAAATAGGCATCTACCTTAATATTTAGACATCACTGTATGATTAAGAGTTACTTGGGCAATTTGGATGTGTGTTGTACCTTTGCTTTCTACAAGTATAAATTATTTCTTTCAGCATATAAACAGAAAACCAGAGTGCATAGAGCTGTTCTCAGAACTTTCTACTTATCATTAGTAAGTGTACCATGGGACTGTTCGATGCTCCAGATTCTATGGTAAAAGGAGTTTTGGGACAAGGATGCAAACATAGCACCTTTTTCCAAGCCTTTAATGCAGCTGCATTGTTTTCTGACAGCACATAACAGCAGCAGAGAGGGTACCCCATAATCCCAAGAAGGATGCAGTCCAGATGCTGTTCTTATTCCTTCACAACCCATAGTATCTTTTTTATAATTGCTATGCAGCTCTGATAAATAGGACAATTGTAATACGTCACAGGGCCAGTCAGCCTGAATTAACATACAGAAGTTCAAAATACAGCTGAAATGCACAATTTGTGGCATTTATGTTCCTGAAATGCCCACATTAAATGACTATGCTGATGATTTTGTACCGCATATTGTCACATAACAGCTGCTTCCAAGTTCTTTCTATAGTTCCTTCTGGCTCGAATAATATCTTAAAAAATATTTAGTAGGAAATGGGGGTTGCCATTTTAAGAAAATTTAACAGTAGGAAAGTCCCACCTGAAATCAAGCATGTTCAATATAACAGGGGTCCTCAAACGTTTTGAACAGGGGGCCGATTCCTCAGTCCCTCAGACTGTTGGGGGCTGGACCAGCTTGTGCGTGGCTAGGTGGTCATGTGCCTGGGTGTGTGTGACCAATTAGCAGTCCATTTTGCCTTTGTCCTTGCTGTACTTGCTCAACCCAAGGAATCAATTTACTTAATTGATTCCTTGATTACTTAAGACCCCCCCCCAAAAAAAAAGAGTGCACACTTTCTTGCCACTTGGCTAACTTCATTATAACAGCAGCTTCAGGCTCCTTAAAATAGGCCATTAAAAAAAGAATAAAACAAACAGGATTTCCTTCAAAATAACTCCTGATCATATATTTCAGATGACCTGTGAGTGCCTGCCAGCAGGGGAGGCGGCCAGGGAAGGAATAGGAGGCCAGCCTCCTTTTTTGAATTATTTGGGATTACAGGGCTAAAAGTCTTTTAAGCCTGGAGGAGAATTCACAAACTGATTTGATTTTTCCCACACTTGTGCATATGTATACATACACATGAATATCTACCATTCAGCAACCAATTTGGTGGATGTATTTTATATATGGCAAGAATCAAAGAAGTGGGTGAATTCTCCTTCAGGCATTATACTGGAATTGCATTTGAATTAGTGTTAGCCAACTTCAGCTGATTTTGAAAAAGCTAGGAGACATGGAGACATGTCCCCTACCCACCCACTTTTAAAGCGCTACTTTAAAAGCAGCCCCTCCCCTACTCACCCACCAGCCTTGCATCATATGGCTTGAAAAACACCCTGAAAGGCTGTTTTTAAAGTGTTTTAAAGACTTTTAAAGCACTACTTTACAAGCTGGAAGCTGCTTTTCAAGACAGCAGCAACCCCTCCCCTACTCACCCACCCACCCCACCCTGGATTATGTGGCTGCTCTGCCAGCAGCAGAGCTGCTTTGCAAGCTGGCAGCAGCCCCTCCCCTACTCACCCACCAGCCCTGCATCATATGGCTTGAAAAACACCCTGAAAGGCTGTTTTTAAAGTATTTTAAAGACTTTTAAAGCACTACTTTACAAACTGGCAGGTGCTTTTCAAGCCAGCAGCAACCCCTCTCCTACTCAGCCCCCCCACCCCCACCCCCGGGCCTGGATCATATGACTGCACTGGCGAGATCACCCCTCAGTCAGCTGGCCCTCCCCCTGGATCCTTCGGCCTTACCTTGGGCAGCAGGATGTGATCAGCAGTGCAGCTCAACCGGTAAAATAACTAACCAGAAGTGCAGCTGGAGTGGATGCTCGCTGGAAGATAAGGCCAATGGTGAGGGGCGGGACTGAATCCCACCACTCCATGGGCTGGATACTTTGCATTGGCGGGCCATATTCGGCCCGTGGGCCATAGTTTGAGGATGCCTAAATATAACTACAGTATTCTGTCTCTCATAGGGAATCACATGAATTCTGGACAAGTGCCACAAATGTGGACTGAAGGGGGATAATTCTCTTTCACTATTGCTGGAAGATAAAATAAGATGTCTGAGACTCTGAAAATAGTAAACAGCTTTCATTTCAACCTCCATGAAGCTTTCTAGACTCCTCATCAAAGTGCATACATCAATGCCTATTACAGCATCTCACTTGACGATGCAAGTTATTACCAAATGGGTATTTGACCTGGGCAGACCACAACGTTCAGTAGAAGCAGGTGTTCTTTAAACAAATCATAGTTATAAGAGCCATGGCTTAGCATGCTATGTAATTCAATCAGTATGTCAGCAAACATTTGCATATTCTGTTCACAATAGTTCCACCAACTTGAGTGAAAGCATTTTAGATTGCTGCTTTGGATGGCAACCAATGACTATAAAAAAAACTATTGATTTTTATGAAAATAGAAATACCATATTTCAATCTCACACAAACACAGAAAAAGACCTATGCTTACTAATATATTTTGAGTTCTGTTGCGTGTTCCACAAAATTTCTTGGAGAAATGAAATGTGCAACAGCCTCCCAGCACCATCATGCCCAATCAGATTACTGCAGAAGGCTGATATTTGGGAAGACCATTCCCTGTTCTTTCCAAAAGCTATCAGCAAAGGAGATGATGAATGGGACATTGCTTTTTTGTATTTACTTTTTATTACTTTTAAAATAATAACAGAAAAAAAGAAGAAAAACAAAAGGAACAAATGTTGTAACAAGTGTTTAAAAATAAGTGAAAAATACAACAAAAAGATTTTTTAAATAAAAATGTAGAATACGGTTGTTACAACAGTAAATAGTTCTAACTGCAATTATCTAATGCAAACATGTTTGAAATACATATATATTTCTAATACATGTATATAATCATCATGTTTTAACCTATGTATTTTGTATGAGTTCCATATTTTATAATAAATCATACAAAGTCTATGTCTATAATAGATGATGAATGGTAATCTGCTCATAAAAAGCAATTTCTTCAATCCATTAAATAAATACGACTACATTTATCTTTCCAAAGCTGCAATATCAGTCTTTTAGCTACAGTATAGTAAGGGCACAGAAAATACATTTATGTAGTCCAATTGTCAAATTCCATGAAACTAGGTATGTAATTTAAGAGTATATTTTCTCTAAAAAATTTAGCTTTTGTCACACAGTCATATTTATATAGTCCAGTACTGTCTTCAAAAAGTTAGAAAGTTCAGAACATTCTATAAACAAGTGTTTTAAAGAAGCATTACACTTATTACATTTCCATCAAAATGCTGTAATGGAACCCAATAAATTCTAAATATTATTTTTGTTGTGTAAATCATAATTTAAAGTCCATTGACACACTTTCTATAGCTATTAAGACACTCATTCATTGGCTAGGCCATACAGGAACCTCTAATTCTTTATTTCACCCATCTCTTAACATTCACATACCAAATTGATTCATTTATAACATATATCAATAACAATATTTTTTAGTTTTAAAAGATTTTAGTTATTTTATTTTATTTTAGTTATTTATTATCTTGGTATTATTTTAGTTATCTTGGTATTTCAGAAGCTGAAAATGCTACTCATCCAAACAATGTTAACAAAACTTGTAGCTATAAATATTGCCACTGAGTTACATCTAATAGATGATATTTCTCTTCTGGCACAGCCTATGTTAAAAAATCATCTTCATCTCTATCAATTAGTCAAAAGTCAAAAGTGTGACTTTCATCCAGTTTTTCTATATCACTTTTTTCTCAATTTTTAATTATGGGTTTCCCCAAAATCAGTTTAGAATAAATCTAATAAATGGAAGATGCACTCTTTTCCCCCTGCCAGTCTTTTGGGCATGACTGGGGTCAAACCCAGTTCATCTCTCTGCCTACTCCATTCCCTCCTATGCCCATCCCTCAGATCCAAACCCTCCCTTGCCCCCAAACAAACCCTTCTGTGATCCCTAAACCAAAGAATAGAAGCCTCCTCACCAACTCATAGCCCAGGCCAGTGGAATTTTCCTCACAGGGAAATTGCATACTAGAAAAATTCCAAGGTCCATCCTCAATCAGCCTCATGACCTCAATGTTCCTTCCCCTTTACCAATGGACTTCTCCAGGTCTGCTGCCCCTCCAAAAACGGCTGCTTTGCCTAACAATAGAAATAACCCAGGTACACAGAAAAGAACTGGCCTATCTTCCCCAAAACTGGCCAGTAAATCAGATCCCTAGGATTTCCCACCTTGTAGCTTTCAACGTCTATAAAAAATTTGCTTTTTCCATTGTTCGGGGTCCCTCTTTCTTGTAAAGCAGGCGCCCAACGATTGTTGCAATAATGCAACAATGCTTGGTCTCAGTGTTGTGCTCCTTCTTCAAACTGAATCCATGATAAGTTATGTCCTCAAATTTGCACCATTTTACTGTCACCTCATAGATTTTATGAGAGTAAAGAATCTGAATTTGTAGGCAGCATGCAAGCAGGAAGAAAGAACCTGTCTCAAATTCCCATTTCTGACTTGATGGTTTAGGGTGTTGCATATAACATCAAGTCAAACTTCATTTGGTTGCAAAAATGTAAAAAAGACTGTCCCACTCTACTAAGTCAGTTGGTTAATCTGTCTTTGATTAGATTGCAGTTTAGGAAACAATGTGTTTATTGCTCTCCAAATATCTAAGTATAAGGGGTCAGGGCCAGAAGGCTTCAGTTTGCTTAAATGTTCTACTACAACAGGATCTTTAAAAGCTGCAGACTGATACTGATCGGCTGAGTTAAAAGGAAAAAAAAGTCCAATTATCAAGGTATTTGGTTACCAGTATCACCAGTGACACCATTCTAGTTACACTGATGCCTTCAACGCTGCTAAAAATATTTAATCTTGTGCATAGACATAAAACACAGAAGGAAATAGGTCAAGAAAGCCATGCTATTCAGCTAGGGGGGAAAAACACAACCAACAACAACAGATGTTATAGGAAAAAAAAGGCACTGTTGCTGTTTATTCTAGTATACCACTAATAAAACTAATACTAATTTTTTCTGTACTACTGTAACAATTTCAATAATTTCAGTCAGCATTACTCCTTTAATTTATTACATGCATGCAGTTCTCCCAGCATGAAGCTAGCAAATGACTGGTAAATTATTGTGAAATTCTGGGTTCTTTTCCATGCATTTCCTTTGTCAGAAATAGGTGAAATGCATCGAGAATTCACTTCTATCCAATTAATTAATTCAGGTCATTTATTTGAAGGTACTTACTGCTAATGCTTGCTGATCTTAGGATCATGTATCAAGTCTATTTTCTTGCTTACAAAGAAACAGTAAGAAGCAGGTAGAAGTCACACTGTTCAATACAATAAAGTTTTCAGCCTGACCTACCTAAATAAGACCCAACAGAAGGATTCCTACTGACCCACCTGTTTATTTCAATATATGTATCTGGTACACTAGCTAAATTTTCTCCCAAAACAACCTTTTCAATTGTTTTCTTTCTTTCTTCTTGTACCAGCTACTACTCTTCGGGTTTAACAACATTTCTGTGAGCAAACGTTTATGTTCCAAGAGAAAAAAGAGGGAAATGCTATGGAAAAGCTGAAATGAGGATTTTCAACTGTGCTAAACAACAATTGTAACAGTAATGCTCAAGATCACCTTGCTCTGTCTTTGTCTATCTACATGAAGAAACAAAACACACTCACTCACTTGGTCCAAAGAGAATTTGTAAGGTTCTCCCACTGAAACACATCATTTGACTCTGAGCCACTTCTTTTTCCCCATTCTCCCAGGTGAACAGCAGCAGCGGAGAAGAAACTGTTCTGAGACTTTCTCTGGCATTGCAACATCACTCCATTCTAGCTGTGTTCAGAGGAATGACAGGAACTCCACCCCTAAAGGCAGACAAGATCACCCCCCCTTACAGCCAGTTCACCCTCACAACTGATAGCCTGAAATCTGTTGCTGATTCCACTGAGCCGTACTGGAAGACCTTTTTTTCAATTTGCTCCCACACACAAATACCACCAAAAGCTAAGTCTGCAGCACACAGAATAAAATAGCCCTCTTCTTGTTGGCTCCAGGTGACCATATGTTGAATTTTAGCCTCCTTAAGAAATGTAAGGTAGATAGTCCTCAACTTATGACCACAATTGAGCCCAAAATTTATGTTACAAAGTGAGAAATTTGTTAAGTGAATTTTGCCCCATTTTATTATCTTTCTTGCCACATTTGTTAAGTGAATCATTGTAGTTATTAAATTAGTAACACAGAAGTTAAGTGAATCTGGCTTCCCCATTGACTTTGCTTAGTGAGAAGGTTGCAAAAGGGGATCACATGACCCCGGGACACTGCAACCGTCATAAATGTGAGTCAATTGTCAAGCATCCAAATGTAAATCACAACATCACTGGGATGCTGCAATAGTCAAAAGTGTGAAAAGCGGTCATAACTCACTTTTTCAGTGCCGTTGTAATTTCAAACGGTCACTAAGTGAACTGTTGTATGTTGAGGACTACCAAATTCTGATTAAAGAAGTGTTATAAGGAACAAAAGTAGACCTTCACTTACAATCACTTATCTTTAGTGACTGTTCAATGTTACAAAATAACTGAAAAAATGACTTATGACCATTTTTCACACTTACAACTTTTGCAGCATCCTCATAGCCGTGTGGTCAAAATTCAGATGCTCTGTTTCACTTAACAATAGAAATTTTGGGGTCAATTGTTGTCATAAGTCAAGTATTATCTGTATAGAAACTACAATGCACCTTTATGGGGAATGCAAATCAGATTTTTGCTCTTTATTAAATGATTGAAAAATGATAAAAGTTATGAATGGAAATCATTGCATGCTAACTGATCAAAAAAGGCACATGGTAGCGTACATAGGTAGCTACTCCACCCAGAGTCACTTTGTTTTGTAAGGTGGGCTGCAGTGGTGGGTTTTTCCCGGTTCTGTCCGGTTCTTTACAACCGGTAGTAAAAGCGGCAGGAGGCTCCACCCCCTGCCATAATTGATGATCTGCGCATGCACATACGTGCTCCCATTGTGAACCGGTAATAAAGGTAAGTAGAACCCACCCCTGGTGGGCTGCTGTATAAATTAGAGAAAAATAGATTTGAATTATGAAATGTTTTATGTAAATATGGAGTTGAAGCTTGGTTGCTGAACTCAGCAATAGTGGCATATGATGAAAGCACTCTAAAGCAATTTTAAAACAAGAGTCTCTCATTAAAAACATCCTCACATGCAGAGTTATAGTTATGTAGTTACTCTTTGTATTTTCAGGATATTCTGTGGATTTTATTCAGTTTAATATTCAGTGCACATTCCTTTTCCTTTTTTCTAGAACAGGGCTGAAAGAAATTCTTACGAACAGAGCTAAGAAAGCTCCAGCCAGCCAACTGGATGTCTTAAGAGGTCTGACCTGAATGATGAAAGCCAATCAAAGTACTATTTTTCCTGCAGAACTCTTAAAAGAATCTGCCAATCTGCAACAAGTGCCTTTTGTGTTTTCAGAGATGGGATAAGGAGCCAACATTTTGTCTGTGAGTCAGACTTATGCCTCACAGACAGAATGGGGAGAAGGGCTAAGGCTGTTTGGAAACGGAAAAAAAAAGATTTATAAATGCTTCATTACAATAAGGTCCACAATATCTATCTGACAGGCTTTTCTTCAGCTGTACTTTGGCTCTGCTGAACAGCAAATCTGAACCAGCTTCCTGAATATCTATAGGAAGGGAACCATCCTGATTTGGGAAGCAAACTGGTCCAGAAAGGGAGTCACAACAGAAAAGTCTCAGTATTGCCCTCCCCATTCCTACTTTTCCTAGGGTAAGGTTCTATCCACTTAGCTTGCCTTTTCCAGACAGATTTTAGCTGGAATAGATCTCTTACAGCCAACATCCTTGTTCCTTCTTCAAACGTTTGCAAGTTTAGACAACTATACATGAATGCTTTGTACTCCAAACTGAGTACTTTCTCTCTCAGAAATCTAAAATGTCTAATTTGTTAAACTGGGCACCTGTTAAAGACCTCTTTGCAGAAGAAATTTAAACATTGTAGAAGCCTAATTCTCTGCTGAACCAATTCTTTCTTGAATAAATCTGGAACTGAATGTCTGGAGTTCAGGAAGCTGAATCTTTTACAATACGTAGCTTTTGCTTCCAATCCTTGCCTCAAATCCCCACTGGTGAATGATTATGATTCTCTTTCTATAAAAATGCTCGTCAAAAAGGAAGGAAAGAACAAGTTGATTAAAGCAGGAAAACTTATTCTGATAAAATTTTAATTCAGTCTAATCATATTAACAACTTATTAATAGAAAAATGACTAAACAGGATGGTTTGAATTGCACAAGGCAATTAGCAAAACAAAAAGGAAAAACATTCTTTCAATATTTTAGAGATATTTTTGGCAAATTTTATGGACTAGTGTTATTCAAACAAATCTCTCTGAGAGAGAAGGAAAGCCTTTATCTCTGATGGGTCTAGCACTGAAACAATATAATGAGGC
The DNA here is from genome assembly GCA_022577455.1 of Arizona elegans. Taxonomy (NCBI): domain Eukaryota; kingdom Metazoa; phylum Chordata; class Lepidosauria; order Squamata; family Colubridae; genus Arizona; species Arizona elegans. The sequence goes on along the minus strand of JAKOOJ010000003.1, from coordinate 81,635,067 downwards.
AAAGATCTGAACATTTCTTCCTAATCTGCCCCATTTGAAATGTCCTCACCTTTCTTTTGCCAGCATTAACTTAGGTGTCAGTGTTCCCATACTGTATTAAAGTCTAAACCATAGTTGACCAACTATAGCTCAAGTTTTGCATAGCATGCAAAGTCAAAATCAAATAAACCAAATTAATATCAGTCATAATGTCCAGTTATGTCAGAGCAGAGAAGGTAACCTCTGAGGTGCCACACTTGTGCTTTCTAGAATATCCGACTTTCTCACAAGTGTTCACAGTAGGCTTGCTTGACTCCAGTCTGAAATGTATCCAGATAGTACAATAATAATCCTTTGAATGTGAAGAAGTTTTTTTTTTTAGGAGGAACTACACAATTACCTCTCGGGATCCATTCCTAGTAAATCCCACCAGTTTTTGCTACCTTTCCTTCCTGCGTAAATTCCGCTATTTTACCTGTCAGCATTTTACCACAGAACAGCCGAGGAGTGGTTCTCTAATAAAACATCTTCCAAGTGGGCATTGTGAAGGACTCTTCACACTTTGGTAACAACATGACAAAAGTTTTCTATCAGTGAACAAATACAAGGCCTTAGAAATAGTATTTTTCTAAATGATCCCATTAGCCCTGGACATGAACCTTCCCATGCTCATTTGTTCTTTTAATTCCTAAAAGGGATGACAAATTTTAATTATTTTTAATTTCTTATCATTTAGGTGAAAGATGCCCTTTAATGATGAAGTGACCATGGGTTTCTCTCTGTTCCTTTCAATCCTCCAGGAATCAAATATTATGATTAATATTTGATTTATACCCTATTTTTCCATTCAGGAAAATACATTTTCAAACGAAATTTCAAAGCATGATCAACAGCTTAATTAAAAAGAGGAAAAGTGACCGGATCATCATTAGAAAGCTCTCAGCAGTCAGAGACTTTTCTTCCAGTTGAAAGCAGACTCCTAGAGGGAAGGACTTTCCCAGAATGAAGAAAACAGATAGGTGTCCTCGCAGTAGGCTTATTTTGTCTATTTTTATAGAATATACTTCAATCTGCAAGCTTCTTTAATATTAATTTACTTGGACAATTCATGAGATATTGGAGATTTGGGGATAAAAATTTAATGGCCAGCTTTCTAGGACATTTGGTTTCTTTTTACATTATAATGTATATTTTTTTCTCCAAACTCTAGAAACACAGGAACCAATGAAGCAGGGGTGAATTGCTCTCGGTTCGGACCGGATCGCCTGATCTGGTAGCGATGGCGGCAGGTGGTTCGGAGAACCGGTAGCAAAAATCCCTGCCCCCCCCATCCCGAGCTGAGCCGCGTGATCATCAGAGGCTGGTTTTTTTTACTTTTAAAAACATTTTTTCTACAACCTCTTCAGCTGAAGAGGTTGTAGAAAAAAAATGCCTTTAAAAGCCTCTGGCGATCCCAGCTGAGTTGCCTGGATGTCAGAGGCTACTAAAAGCACTTTTTTCTGCAACCTCTTCGGCCGAAGAGGTTGCAGAAAAAATGCTTTAAAAAGTAAAAGTAAAAAAAAAAAAAGTTTGCCACGCCCACCCAGTCACATTACCCCCCCCACCAAGCCACACCCACAGAACTGGCTATATAAAAGTACAGGTAGTCCTCAACTTATAATCATTCGTTTAGCAACTGTTTAAAGATACAAAGGCATAGAAAAAAGTGACTTATAATGGATTCTTGCACTTAGAACAGATGTTGCTTATCTGAACGTCCCTTTTTCACGAAGGCAACTATCACGGACGAGAGTGGACATAAACGGTTCGAATCCTGTAAGGGCACCAGCTGCAGAGGGAAACAAGAAAGGAAACAACCCTACCAAGGCCAGGACAAGGCGAGATCACGGGTGGGACGGAACGTTTCGCAGCGAGCATAAAAGGGACGTTCAGGTAAGCAACGTCCGTTTTCCTGACTCGCTGCTCAGACATTCCTACGTCTGGGATATACCCAAGCTTAAGTCCGCTGGGCGGGGATCAAAGCCCCCTCCTGGCCATGGGGAGAAATTACTGATTGTAAGACCCGTCTGCCAAAGGCGGCATCAGCAAAAGCATAAACGTCCAAAAGGTAATGCCTAACAAAAGAGGAAATCGAGGACCAGGTGGCCACACGACAAATGTCATCGATGGACACCTGAGTGGCCCAGGCCGCTGAAGTAGCGGCACTGCATGTGGAATGAGGCAAGATTCGACCTGGAACAGGGCCACCCCGTAATTCGTAAGCTTTAGAAATACAGGCTTCAAGCCACCTGCCCACAGTTGCAGAAGAGACCCTCTGTCCTAGAGAGGAAGGCAGGAAGGACACTAACAATGTGTCAGTCTTCCGAAATGAAGCAGTTCAACTAATATAGCGCTTCAAGGCCCTACGCACATCCAACGTGTGCCAACGTTTTTCTGAAGAGTGACGGGGATCTGGGCAGAAATTAGGAAGCAGAATATCCTGTGCTCGATGGAAATGAGTATTAATTTTGGGAATAAATGCTGGGTCCAATCGGAGAACCACACAGTCCTGATAAAACACACAAAGGTTACTCCTAATAGAAAGGGCCGCAATCTCGGAGACTCGCCGAGCAGATGTTATCGCCAACAAGAAGGCCATCTTCAAGGTGAGGTAACGTAGACTGATGGTACGGAGAGGTTCAAACAGAGCCGATATCAATGCTTGTAGGGTCAGGTCCCATGTGGGATACCGGTGTATCGCCAGAAGTCGGAGGTTCGATGCACCTTGCAGAAAGGATTTGATTTGAGGATCATGAGACAAGGACTGCTGGTTGTCTCCAGCGAGAACCGTAGCTAAGGCGGCTACCTGTCATCTGAGTGTTGATGGAGCTAGACCATCAGCGAAGCCAGAATGAAGAAATTGCAGGACCTCCGGGACTGTGGCCGAAGTTGGATCTACATGATGAAGAGCACACCACCTGGCAAAGGCCTTCCAAGATGCATTGTATATGCGTACAGTCGATGGCCATCTGGCCGCTTGGATGATAGAGATAACTTAACTTGACAGATGACTTTTAGTCAGTCGTATCCTTTCAAGCACCAGATGGTCAATCGGAGCCATTCCGGCTCTGGATGCTGCACAGCGCCTTGAGTCAAAGAAATCTGGTCAGGCGGAATTCGCCACGGTTCCACGATGAACAGGGACAGGAGATCGGAGAACCTTGCCCACCAAGGCCAATGCGGTGCCACGAGAAGGAGATCTGCTCGCTCCCTGATTACTTTCCGGATCACCTTGGGAATGACCGGGATCGGGGGAAAGGTGTAGAGGAGCCCTCGAGGCCACGGAGATCAAAGAGCGTCGTGTCCTTCTGCACCCAGTGTTGGAAAGCGGGAAAAGAACCGCGGCAGCTGTGTGTTGCGTGGAGTTGCAAAAAGATCCAGCACCAGAGTCCCAAACCAACGAGACAGATCTTGAAACAGATGAGGAGCCAATCTCCATTCTGAGTGATCCAACTGGCCCTGGCTGAGCCAATCCGCCTCGCGGTTGATCTTGCCTGAAATATACTCCGCCTTCAATGAGAGAACGTGACACTCGGCCCGCAACATCAGCTTTTCCATCTCCTCCATCAGTGACAAGGAACGCGTGCCTCCTTGACAGTTGATGTGGGCCTTCATTGCCGTGTTGTCGGTTAATATCAGAATGTGTTTGTGTAGCACTTGGTGATGGAAATGTGCCAGCACCAGACGCACGGCCCGTAACTCCAACCAGTTGATGCTGTGGAGTTTTTCCGTGGGAGACCAGATGGCCTGTGCTAGTTGAGATTGTAGATGGGCCCCCCAGCCGTGCAGACTGGCATCCGTAGTCAAGATGACCCACTCTGGTTGCAGGAAGAGAGAGCCCTGACGGAGAGCTGGAAGGAGCCACCAACAGAGAGAAAGACGTACTCGTGCAGGTACTTTGACCTTGGAGAGAGACTCCTCTCGCCCTTGTCACTGGAACGGGAGAAGGAACCACTGAAGATGACGTAAGTGGCCCACGGAACTATCGCAATGCATGAGATGAGCTTCCCCAGAAGTTGAGAAAGCAGGAGTAAGGGCGATTTCTTGTGCGTCAACACCTGAGTCACCAGGTCCCGAATGCTGGACTGATGATTGGGAGACAGGCAGACCAGGCCTTGAGCAGAGTCTATTACCACCCCGAGATGTAAGATTCTTGTCGTGGGACATAGGTGGCTCTTGTCGAGATTCAGGGTGAAGCCGTGGTGTTGCAGAGTCTGAATCACAAATTGTCTGTCCACGTCTGCCTGAGAGGGCGAGGACGAAAGAATCAAAATATCGCCTAGATAGCAAACCAGACGAACTGGCACCTCCTGGAGTGACGCTGCTAGAGCCGCTAAGATCTTTGTGAAGGTCCGCGGTGCTGACGAGAGCCCAAACGGCATCACTTTGTACTGGAAGTGATTGTTGGCAAAGGCGAATCGCAGGAACTGCCTGTGTGCCGGATGTATGGGCACATGAAGGTAAGCTTCTTTCAAATCGATCGACTGCATGAAGTCTCCTTGACGGATGCATCCCAGGAGGGACTTGAGGGAATGCCTCTTGAAGCAGCGGTATAATACATGACTGTTCAGCCGCTTCAAGTTCAGAATTCCTCTCCAACTCTTAGGGATGAGAAATAAGGTTGAATAAAACTCGGTCCGCACCTGACCTTCCTGGACTGGCTCTATGGCCTCTATTTGAAGTAGATGTTGTATTTCTAGGGTCAAGAGCTGGCACTTGGCTGGCTGAGAAGGCCAGGGGCACTGGAGAAAGTGGTTCGGAGGGGTGGAGGTGAACTCTTAAGAGCAGGCCACCGGTAACTGTGCGAAGGATCCATGCATCCGAGGTGGTAGTCTCCCACTGGTGGTAGAAAGCTTGCAGCTTGCCTCCAATTGGAGACTGGAGCCGCGAGTCACTTGCCTTACAGGAATAGCAGGCGGAAGAGCCTCTGAACGGACGGCGGAAACTGGATTGACATCTGCCATGGTCCCGAAAGGAAGCCCAGTCGGAAGCAGGTTGATAGGAGAACGGTGGGGGGCAATGATATGAGGAACCGCTGGTTCCTTGGTCATGACGAAAGGACTGCCTCGGGTAAGGAGAGTATCGTCTATCTGGATGTCGAAATGCAGAAGGTAAGACCTTTTTCTTATCTCTGTTTTCCACTAGTACAGAGTCCAAAGAGGCTCCAAAGAGGGAGGAACCTTATAGGGTGCCGCAGTAAGATGCCATTTCGATTTCACGTCGGCCCTCCAGTTACGTAGCCAAAGGAGGCGACGAGAGGAAACCGTGGATGCCAACGCACGAGATGCAAACTTGGCCGCATCTAATGAAGTGTCCGCCGAGTATTCGACCGCCGCCACAAGCTTAGCCACGTCCTGTTGTAAGCGTGCGTCCCCTGGAGGCAATCTGTCAGGTAACTGATGGAGCCAGACCAGTGACGCTCTATTGAAAAAAGAGGCCGAGATCGCCGCCCGAATGGATCAGGCAATAGCCTGGTGGGTCTTTCGAAAGACCATCTCCGCTCTCTTGTCTTCAAATTTTAAACCATCACCAACCTCTCCAACAAGAACAGAAGACGAGGTAAGTCCGGCCACAGGTTCGTCCACAGTTGGCAGCTGAAGCAAGGCGTCAAGCTCCGGAGCCGAACAATACAGCTTTCTATCAAAGGAATTTGGACCACTGAGAGAAGCAGGATGCTCCCACGGCTTCTGTATGACCTGTGAGAAGAGATCTGGGCAAGGTACAAATTCACACTCAGGTTTAGGCAACAGAAACAAATTGTCACTAAGGTTCGACTGAGATTGAGACGTAGAGGGCTGTTCCGGCCCTTTCCCCATATTGGTAGCAGCTTTCGCCTTTTGTAAAAGCGATTTGAACAAGGAAGGTTTAAACAAGCCCGGAAAGGCCGGTTTTTCCGGTATTTCCTCCTCATCCCCTGACAACTCGAAATCCTCCAGAAAGTCCTCCTCACGGACCGGCTCAGCCATATGTCCACAGGTAGAAGAGGAGGCCTGCAAAGGGGCAGTCTGCATCTGGTAAGGCACAGTGGCGCTGCAATCAGGAGGAAGCATAAAGCCAGTCTGTTGTAACCCCACCTGAAAAATACGTGTAATAGCTTGGATTCCAAAGAGTTAAAGTCCAGGGCCTGAGGAGAAGCATGGCTTTCTTCGGGTCGGAGCTGAGGAGTGAAAGTGGCTTCAGGAGCTGAGTGAGACACCTGAGAAACGTGACTGGCAGCTCCTGAGGAGCTAGGCCTTGGGGCCTCTAGGTTAACATGGGCAGTACCGTGGGATACTGATGCCAAATCATAGTGGTAACAAGTGCTCTGCTCAACAGTTTGAGATGAAACCGATGTGAGGTGCACCTGGTGATCAGAAGTCACCTCAGAAACATCAGAAGAGAGAGCCAGCTGCGCTTTGCTTTGCGCCTTGGAAAACTGACGCTCCAATGCATTGTGCCGCCTCTGAGCATCTTTATCTGTGGCTGACAGAGACTTTGTGGCTCTAGAAGCCTCAAACTTTTTTCCTTTGGACAGTTTGGGAGGTGGAGCAGGTAGTGGGTAAGGAGCCTGCTCCAGGTCAGATGACAGTTCGATATCAGACTTTTTTTTTTTAAAGGCAGATGCAACAGAAATATGTGGAATTAACCAGGAAATTATATACAAGAGGAGGGTAATACAAACGTATATACAGCTATATGTCTAGAAAGGTGTTTATATATATATATATACTTACTGTCAAATCAATCCAAACGAAGGCCGCCTGAAGCAAGTCCCCCACAGAATAAAGGCCAATATACTTTCCTCTTTCCTGAAGACCAGCATGATGACCAGCGCAAATCTGGAAGGCAGGGCCAAGTGGACAGCGTCCAACATCTGCAGACTCTTCTACGCCCTAGAGAACCAAGGCTCAGGGCGTAAATTGCAAACCGCGCCAATTCACAAGAAAATGGCGGGCGGCTAATAGCAGCAAAATGGCGGCTGAGGAACCTCTGCAGAAACAACAGCAACAGACCTCCACGACGAATCAGGCGCTGGATGCAGGGCCGAATGAGAGGCGGGATACTGCGGCCTCCGCGAGGTGCGTCCCTGTAAGAAGAGTATGCCAGCCGGCAGGGACTCCAATGCCGCTAATAGGTCGATGAGGAGAACCGGCAAATTAGCCAACGGTGCGGCCGAAAACAGCGGAGGCGAGATACCGCAGCCTCTGCAAGGCGCTTCCCTGAAACAAGAGTATGCCAGCCAGCAGGAATTCTAATGCCGCTGGTAGGCTGATAATGGCTGCGGGGCGAGCGAGCATGTAGACAGCTGAAACTGCGCTCGCGACCAAAGACAAAATGGCGGCAACAAGGCAGCCGCTGCAATAAGCGGCAAAGAAAATTAGCGCGGAGTGGCGTCCGGAGCCCCGGAGCGCCTACTCACATCTCAAGCCGCTGGGAGATGAAATCCCACGTCACGCAGCCCCACAGTCCAAAAATAACGAGCTGAAATTGCACAATGACAGAAAAAAATACTGAAGAAAGGCACTCGAGTCTGAAACCCTCGACTGAGTGAAAAAGACTGCTGAAAAGCCGGAAAGGATGGTGTGACCAGCTTCAGAGGGAATGATTGGCACTCAGTCAAACGAATCAGAGTGAGGATAACCCAGACGTAGGAATGTCTGAGCAGCGAGTCAGGAAAATAGTCAGAGCATCCCCACAGTCACAAGATCAAAATTTGGGCATTAGGCAACTGGCATATATCTATGAGTACTGCAGCATCCCAGAGTCATGTGACCGCTAAATCAATTTGTGTGGTTTTACCATGGATAAACCTAATAATACATTAACTACATTAAATATGAAACAAAATCATCACAAGGTAATATCTGTGACCCAAACAATGTCAGTCTTTTACATAGTCCTGAAAAATGGCTGAGGGTTTAATAAAAAGAAAACAACAAATGATTGGGAAGAATTCGGAAAAAAATTATGAATCAGCTCAAGAAGACAGTCTTAGAAAAAAATAAATCCAAACATCTGCAATGTATTTCAAAGACAATAAGAAACAGCTGTAAAGAGACCAAAATGCTGTTAGCTGCAAGATTCTTGCACGCAAAGCAAAAACACATTTTATGCTTTGATGCTGACATGGAGGTGCAGAGCCATTCTTGTTAATTTGTCTGCCACTTTTTCAAATCAACATATAAACATCAATTGTTTATATTTCATAAAATCTGGTTCTTCTCTGCAGCACAAATGCTTGAACTTAAATCAAACAGAACTTTAAGAGATACTTTCATTTATTACATAGATACATATGTATGTGTGTGTTGCATGGCTATGCTGGCTGGAGAATTCTGGGAGTTGAAGTCCACAAGTCTTAAAGCTGCCAAGTTTGAAGACCTCTGATCTAGTGGCTCTTAGAGCCAAATTTGAAAAGTTTACATTTCTTCTATGCTACTATTCTGAAGAGCCCACAATGGAGTTCACTCACTAAACGCAGTATCATTCATTAGAATGGTTCTGCTATCACCTTTGCCTTTGCTAGTTCCTTTACAACCCTGAAATGAAATGCATTTGGCCAAGAAGATTGGAATACATTTAAATTACCCTATCCTTGTCTCTCTTAAGATACAGTTCAGTTCTTTCCCAGCGATGTGACCTTGGGCTAGTCACTCTTTCTCAGCTCAACTCACTTCAGAAGCTTGTTGTGGTGGGGAAAATAGGAAGAGGAAGATGTGTTGCCATCTTGTGTTATTTATAAAAATAATAAAGGCAAGAAATAAATAAATACACAAAATAAAGAAATAACCACAATCAGCTGGAAGCTCATTCTTATTCCAAGAGAAGACAGATGCAAATAGGTGTTAAGCAGTGGTGGGTTGCCCCCGGTTCGCACTGGTTCTATAGTACCGGTAGTAAAACCGGCCGGAGGCTCCACCCACCAACCCCGACGTCATGAAAATGCTTCTGCGCATGCTACCGGTTCACGCCCCGTTGCGAACCGGTAGTAAAGGTAAGTAGAACCCACCCCTGGTATTAAGTATTTCTGACTTCACACCATCCCATATTAGGACTTAACCACTTTCTTTTCACAATGGACCTTTGATTTTCCTTTTACTCCTACTGGTAACCTATCCAAAGAACTCTTTCCTGTCATTTTGTTTTCCTTTGGTATTTCTCGCAAGCCTCATTCTGAGTTTCCGCTTTTGTGACAAAGTTCCTACAGTATTCTGCAGAACCTTCTGTGGTGATGTACCTCTCCTTCCATTTCCTCTCTTCAGTATTTTAGAAAGCTGTGTATGTTTCCATCCTTATTCTGCTTCTTAAGACTTTTCTCTTTAACTGTTTGAAGCCACGGTATCGGACATATCTTTCTTCTAAGTTCATCATCATGCTCTTCTGATTCAAATATGCAGCTCTAGTTCTCTTCAGTCTCTTCTGCAATAAATATCACCAATCCAACAATAACATGATCACTTTTCCCTAAAGTGCCAGCCGCCTTCATTTCTTTTCAGTTCCTCCCAATTGCTGAAAATTAGATCTAAGATCCCTTGTTCTTTCTTCCAAATGAAGCTGTCAGCAAGACAGGACAAGAATTGTTGGACCTCTGATGTTTGACAGACTTAGATTCCCAACAGATATCAAGTGAATTGAAATCCTCCATTACTACTCTTGCATGCCTCTCTGCATGACTACCCTTTACCTGCTTGGTAGTCCATAATGCATTCCCATGTCAGTATCATGTCAGTATCCCACTTATGACTGTATGACTGTAACCTTGTTGCTGGTATCCTTAAGATTTATAGTGACTGTTTCCCTATGACTATCATTAAGTATTGTACCTTATGATTCTTGACGAATGTATCTTTTCTTGTATGTATTCTGAGAGTGTATGGTGCACCAAGACAAATTCCTTGTGTGTCCAATTACACTTGGCCAATAAAGAATTCTGTTCTGTTCTGTTCTGTTCTGTTCTCTTCACTTCACTTTACTTCCAGAATTTCTGGACAAATATATATTTTATTCTTATAGTACAAGACCCTTTCTGTTGGATCTACTGGATGGACCAATGCTCAACTGAGGCTAAGACACTTTCCTAAATCAAATGATGCTTCTGTTATCAGACAGGAGCAATGGACATTTCTTTTTTGAGGGGGAGGGGGAGCCTATTTAGCCAAAAAAGGGATCCTGAGAAGGAGCAAGTCAGTTCCCTAGATCTAATAATTGAGCCAGACTGGAAACATCTGGAACAGGGTGAATATACAGGGTTTCTGATTATCCAGATCAGTCTGCAAAGTGGATTAGCTAGGATCCATATATTCATAATCCCCACCTCACCTGACTGTCAAAGAACTTGCTTTTAAAATAAAATATAGAGATTTAGGGTTTTGCCAAAAGGGGAGAACTTTTTGACACAAAATTGTGCATAGCTTCCTTTTCCATTATTCAACTCAAAGCAAGGTTGCCTTAACTATGTAAACTGGTCCATCATGTATTCAACGCAGCAGGCTATTACAGTCACATTTAGTCAGATGAAATTGTTTTGCTTAAGAAGCAAAACCTTTCAGTTGGCAAAATGCTCATTGTTCCTGAAAATGAAGGCTGAGCCCTTTGTGCTCATCTATTCACACAGAAAGCAGCCACCTGCTGAGTTACCATCTCGAGAAATTCAATCCTTCAATAACAGCAGATGTTAAAGAAGTGCTGCTTTAAAGGTTTGAAATTTACGTGCAAAACAAGGGCAGCATGCACGCACACAAATGGATATCCTTTGGAGTAGCTGATTTCCAACTAAAGTTGAACATCTAATGAAGTTTAAGCTACTTGACCTATGCCCAAATTTGCATACTTAATCACAAATGGAAAGTACTCTGCATAAAAGGAAATGTCTCCAGTGCAGATTTTAGAGCAGAATTCTAACATCTTGAACAGGTTCTTCAACTGAGCCCTACTCAAATTTTGTGCCTTAAGGCACAAAACAGAAAAATTATCTAGGGTTTCTCTATTATAAAAAAAAAAAAATACCTGCAGGCAGGCCAGTGGCTTAATTCTGTCTTATTTGTTTATTCCAGTGATTAAGATTAAAGTCATGTCTTGACTTTTACAAACTGGATGAGGAATCTAGCTGCTTGTGAAATTGCATCATGCAGGCTGAGATGTTTTTCCTATTTGCAAAATACTTGCTGCCACTTTCAATATCCTTTGTTCTTCACTGGATCACAAATGACCACATAGTAGTAAGGAAAATCAGCTGATAGTTTGTATTTGGGGTGAAAAGGCATTTAAGAAAAAAAAATACTGTTAACTAAAATATTTTAATATATCTTCTGTCCTAGAACTAGGTTGTAGTACATATTTTAGAGATATAGCCTAGTATATCTGCTAACAAAAGTGTCTTGAGGCTGAAACGCCTACCTCTTTCATTTGCACAGACTTGTCTTGAATACAATATTCAGGTTTCTCTATTTAATGTATACCATATGCTATCTTCTTTGGTTTTCATTGGGTTTTTTCCCCAAAACAGAGATGCTTCAGAAGGTGCTTTGGTTTCTCTGCTTTGGTTTACTGGGAAAAAATGAAACAATTGCACATGAACAGATAAATGAAAACTGGGAACTACTCCTGAAACAATTCCAGAGAGCTAGTACATGCTTGTTTTAACCTTTAGAAAATAGATGTTCCTAGGCCTCCTGAAGTGCCGATTCATTGCAATGATTTTTCACACACACACATCTCTTTTCTGGTGCCTTTCAGTCAGTCTTCACTGCTGGCGACTGCCTGGACAAATCTCTCTAGTTTTGTTGGCACAATTTTAAAAGTGGTTTGACACTGACTTCTTCCTAGGGCAGAGACAAATTGACTGGCTTGTGCTTAAGGCAGGACTAGAACTCACAACTTCCTAGTTTCCAGCTCTTGATGTCTTAACCACAACACCAAACTGGCTCTCTTTTTATAAGCTTATCTTGGGAGCTGCCAAGGGTTGGGTGAAACATGGGCAGCTATACAAATGGTACAAACAAATAAATAAACTTCCACTCTCCATTCTTCTTTCCCAAAAGAAATAGTTTGGGATAAATATGGTGATCTGGATCACTCATTGCATTACGGCAGGGCTGCCAAACTCCTGGCCCAAGGGCCGGATGTGTCACGCACTGGCCATGCCCATGCTGTTTAGCGAAGGGGAAAAAAAGCCCCAATACATCACTTGACATTGCCGTGATGATGTGAATTTGACACCCCTGCACTACGGTAAAGTTTGTTTAACTGAATGCAACATGGCTAACTAACTTCACATTTTCCACAATGCCTTAGACCTTAAAAATAGTAATGGCTGGGTTTACCTAACATTGTACTAGTGGTGGGTTGCCCCTGGTTCGCACCTGTTCTATAGAACCGGTAGTAAAACCGGTGGGAGGCTCCGTCCACCAAACCCGATGTCATCAAAATGCTTGTGCATTTTGTGCATGCGCAGAAGAGTGTGCACATGCGGCCCCATTGTGAACCGGTAGTAAAGGTAAGTAGAACCCACCCCTGCATTGTACCCTAAAATCAAAGAAGCTGTATTATGCGCTGTCAATTTAGAGAGCAACTAAGCCCCGTTTCTGTACATTTAACAGAAGGTTCATCTGTATATCCTTTCAAATAAGAAACCTAAACCTAATGTACTTCTCTCTGTGACACATTTGATATCAGAGAAGTTTTAGAAGGAAAGTGAATAGCTCTGAATGACCATGTGACATTGGATATTTCACCATCTTCACTTTAAAAGCACTTGGTGTGACAGTATGCCCTATTAAGCCCAGATTCATAGATTTCTGCTTATGGGTTTATAACCTACTGTTCCAGTAGAATATAGACAAAGCCCATCTCCACAAATCAGTATCATCTAGCTGATAAGCAACCATCTTTGCTTGATTCAAACTTAGAGCTACCATATTTCTCTGCAAATCTCCAGTTGGCTGCAAAGTGTCAGCAAAGAGATGCAGGAAACCCATCTTTATGCTATCAGCCAATGGCCATGTGAATTTTTGCAGTCCTAACTGCAACATATCCCTTCCCTTCAAAACACTCTAAATAGCATGATAGAGTAGAGTAGAGTAGAGTAGAGTAGAGTAGAGTAGAGTAGAGTAGAGTAGACCACAGTCAAAATGGGCCTCTGTCTGCCCATGTAACATCTTTGTTGCACAAACTGCACCGGCTTCCAGTTTCTTTCCAGGTACAATTCAAGGTGCTGCTTATGATCTTTAAAGTCCTATATGGCACATACCTTTCCCTAAGAACATTTGCCCATTCTACCAGGTCAGCTGGGATGGACACACTCCCCTAAACATTGCCATCTGATGGGAGCTAGGAAGCTTGCCTCTTCCATGGCAGCCCCTGCCCTATGGAATACTCTGCAGACCTCTATCTTCCAAGCCTTCCATAAAGCTTTAAAATCCTGGCTTTTCTCCCAAACGCTGGGATAAGATTGGATAACTGCACATTAGACGGTTGACTAGGCACCAGGTCTTCATTGCTTTCAATATTTTCATCTGTTTAGTTTTATAGCTATGTTTTTATATGCTCTTTTAACTTTTGATTGGGAGATGCCCAGAGTTGGCTACAAATGGATTGGGATATAAATCTTCTAAATAAAAAATAAAATAAAATAAATAAAAATAAAATAAAATCCCAGAACAACATATGCAAAGTACCAAATATATGGGGAAAGGATATGGGAAAGCTATCTAAAATGGAAATAAATTAGTATCTGGATTTTGTTTTTTATAAATGTGACCCAATCTTTTTGTTGTTGTTGTTGTTTCACAATAAGCCTCAGGAAAATTCTTAATGCTCCATAATTTCACCTGGGCACAAGACTTAATCCGCATTCCCATGTTCAGTTTAAATCTATAATCGACAGATACCATTCATGTTGTTAATTACCTGTTTACAAGTTTACTAGGAATGTATGTCCTGTGCCTCAGGAAGAAGTTTGGATAATTCAAAAGTGAACTTAGTTTTGTATATAATTTGATTTGATGCTAATACATTATTACCTAATTATAGCATGTGAACGTTTTAAAGATTTTAATCATAGCTTTAATAGCATTTCTCTGCTTCTTTATGAATCTACTCTTTTTGGTAATTGTTTTATTTTGTAATTAATTGTATGTTTAATCTTTACAATCAAAACAAAGATAAATAGTTGTTGCTTGACAAGAAGTCTTGGAAACTTGAATATTTCTCTAAATTGTGTAATTTGGTCTAATAAAAGCATTATCCTAGTATGAATTTTAGGTATTTTCCTCCTTGCAGCCCACATCTAATTTTGCCTTTGTGTGAAAACCTCTTATCTTTCCAGCATTATTTCTTTTAAAAGAGATGAACGGGACATTCAATCTTTATAAGAATTTCCAACTTTTCCATTCATAATTTTCAATGTAAAAACAATTCGAAAAGTGTTCCCTTCATCTAGAACTAGCTTTGTTTGCCTGCACTGAGGTCATCCCACAGACAAATATTCAATACTGATAAAGGAGAATATTTGTAGCTCAGGGTTGAAATGAGCTAGCATTGATGTTGTTACCGAGTTTGGGTAATCAAATGTCTGCAAGAAAACAACAACCAAGCTCAGAGAGCACAAGAAACCCTCACAAATATTCAATAAATAGTGAAAAACAATGGGATATTTTAAAGATTGATTAAGTAAAATCAGGTAATTTTTGGAAAATGTGTGAAGAAATTCTATACAGTCAACGTTTGGAATTAAAAGAAGCACGAAAGAATATAGTGTTCCTCCCTGAATCAGACATAACAACTCTGTGTTATAAATCGGAAGAGTAGCTAATTTAAAAAGTTATTGGACAATCTGTTCTTCCAAGAGAAGAAAAAAATCATTACAAAAAGCTCCCATCTGTCAGGTTGAAATCTAGAACATCTTAGTCTATCCAGCTATGGCATCTTTAAATCTTTCTACCTGGGATCTCTTCCTTCAGACTAACTCTAACAAAATAAAACTGATCTAGGTAGTCCTTGACTTACAACCATTTGCTTAATGACCGTTCAAAGTTACAGAGGCTTTGAAAACAGTGGCTTATCACCATTTTTCACACTTGCAACTGTTACAGCATCCCATGGTCACATGATCAGAACTCAGATGCTTGGCAAACGGCTCATATATTTATGATGGTTGCAGCGTCTCTGGGTCATGTGATCACCTTTTGTAATTTTCTGACAAGCAAAAGCAATGGAGAAACCAGATTCACCCAACAATTCATGTTACTAACTTAAAAACTGCAGTGATTTACTTAACAATGTTGGCAAGCAAAGTTGTACAGTGGGTCAAACTCACTTAACAACTGAAATTTTGGGCTCTATTGTGGTCATAAATCAAGAACTACCTATAGACATTTGGTTCTTACTTCCCGAAGCCAGAGAACAGAATATAATAAGCCTTGTGCCAGTCTTGAAACACAAGAGGCAATTTTACATGATGGAGATTTTAATTTAAAAAAAATTAAAACAATGAAGCCAAATCACTAAATATAAAATAGGATTTACTAGGCGGTATATAAATTTGATAAAATAAAATAAAATAAAAAATAAATAAAATAAAAGACAAACTAAAGGAAGACAAGAAAAAAGACAGAAAGCCAACGGAAGTCATTATCACACAGAAAATTCCAAATATAGTTAATGTAATCAACCAAATATGAATTCGTTAGTAGGGCTCTCTATGTTTCAAAAAATTATTTGGAACAAATGCTTCGGATTAGTACAAGTACAGTATCTAGTTTTTTAGAAGTAGAGGTTTTAAGAGTCTATTAGACAAAGTTAATTTAGCTGTTAAAACAGCTGAACCTTTTCAAGTTTATATAAAAATCAGGGGGGGGGAGGAGTTTAGTGGAAAGCTATTTTAATAAGAAGCAGGAAGGTATTATGTTCACACAAGACCTAAGGTACTTCCAGTTACTTTTTTAAACCTGCACCCTGATAATTTAGTAGCCATTTTAAGATCTAACACATGTTGGATTGAGTCCTCCTTTTTCTTTTTGGAAGGATGGTTATAGACTGATCATTTTCGCTTCTGAGCACTACCTTATTTTATAGAACGTGGAAGCTAGAGAAAGCCATTTCTTTAGAAGAGATGGAGTGGCTTTGCCCAAGCAAGCCCAATGCTCCAGCAAATCAGAAAGTAAAGCCATCTTCCCTAGTGTTTTGGTGGGATCATAAAACTGCAACCCTTGTTTTATCAGCTGTGCCACTGTGTACGTGGAATTACAGAGAATTGGAAAAATAAATTTTATTTATTGAAGCCTCTCAACAGGGGATAACTTATCAGAAGCAATATCAAAACAGAGATGTATCACACTCCAAATGCAATGACTCTACTTGTTTATGATTTTAGAAGCTTCTAGCTATTTAAGACTGGTAATAAAAGTAAAATCCCTCTCTAGATGAGTTTAACATCCATGCTGTTTTCTTTTCAACAAAATGGAAGTGATTTCCTATTACCTTTTTGCTTTTCCCATTTTAGGTTGTGCTCCTGGGAATTTCTGGTGATATTCTAACATATTCAAATACTAACCAAATCCAATTCTACTTAGCTTTCTCAAAAATCACTCAAAATCATCGGGTGCTGTGGCTTACTGTATACATAGTCCTTGACTTATGACCATTTGTTTAAAAACGGTTAAAAGTGACTTATGCCTGGTCCTTGCACATATGACTGTCGCAACATCCTCATGATCAAATGATGGCGATCAAGGCACTTGGTAACCAGCTTGCATTTACAATGGTTGTAGAGTCCTGAAGTCGTGGGATTCCAACAGAGAATGTTATAAACCATTATCAGGTTGTCTCACTTAATAACATAGTGATTGATTTAACAACTATGACAAAATACTGTAGGTCATAAAACTGAGTGAAGTGATGTGATGCCTCACTTAATCACCGCACCATAAATTTTCTTATCCTAAATGTGGTTGTCAGGACTATCTGTACAAATATTTAATAAGGGTTAGTGACCATTATTAACTCTGAATGAATTATATAAATCAGTCATCTTCAAATTAACATCCTCCAGATTTTCTTTTAATTTTTTTTTTACCCCTCTTCTTATTACTTATAAGTAACTCAAGGCAGTGAACATATATAATTCTTCCTCCTCCTATTTTCAGCACCATAATGCTGGCTTTCATTTCTTATATTGCCTCCAGAAAGTTTAAAGAAGGTTGATTTACAATCATTTTGCTTTGATAAAGCAGTTGTGACTCTTCTGATTGCTATGGAAGATTTGGGACCAAGCAATAAACAGAGCAAAATCTTAAGTGTTTACAGCATTTTAGTTCATGCAAATCTAAAGTGAATTAACAAACCAAAAATCTACTTCCCACCCTCCCATTAACTTTTTTCCCCAAACTATTTTATTCATAGAGTAGGAATTTTAGTGGTATCTCGGCACTCTAATCTGTGGCAAAGCTAACAATTATTAAAACTCAGCTAAGTTTCCAAACACCTATTTCTTCAACCTCAGTGGCTGAGAACTTTGCCTTTTCAAATAAGTTTGAGCAAATAGGGAGAACAGAGAATATGCAAATGACTTCTCTGAAAGAAATACAAGCCTGAATTGGTGGTGGCGGATCAGTGAATCACACCATCCTCAGCAGCCAGTGAACTGAAAGGATTAAAAAAAAATATTCAGATAGTTGTTGAAAAATCCTGCCAGAATAAAGCTGTGGTCAATGCACAAAAAAAAATCCATTCAGAACAAAATAAAATTAGGATTTAAGCCTTACACCCAAGTACAGTGAAGAGGTTATTTTAGTTCATTCAATCAGGAGGCCTCTGGTTTTGAGTAGTGCCTCTGTGTGTATGTGTGTGAACACAACTTGTTCAAAAATCTTCAGCATATGCTCCTTTTTTCAACAAGCAGAGAAAGGTCAATTGTTTAATACATTTCAGTACTTATAAAGATGCAAAAGAGATTTTACGCTTATCCCCAAAATGTGTAAACTACTATAAACTGGCATACAAAAACCTGGAAAGCCACTGCCAAGCAGTGCTGCGTATGATTCCCCCCCCCCCCCCAACTCTCCAAAAGCATTCAGCCAAACGTAAATTTTAAATTTCATAGACGCAGGGAATTATTAAGCAGATAAGAGGGGGATAAATCATGTCAATGCTAATGAACTGAATTTATATCAAATTAAAATGTCATGTTTGACCAAGTTTTGCCCCCATCTTTGACTGGCTCTGCCTATTTTCATAGAGGTCTATTTATACTCTTTCTGAGAGCCACTAAGAAAAGAATCTGTAGCCCTCTGCCCAAGAAAAAGTTATACACTTTGAATACTGAGCTAGATTAATCGTACCTTCCAACCCATGTGAAAATCAACATGGAATCTTTCTGTACTTGAATATGAATTGTTTGACTAGAATAGTTGATTCTCTGTACATGACCGTTCAGCTTGCAACTCTATTCTCAAATCAAAACTGAAGATTCAGTGTAAGAAGGTGCCACTTTTTCAACTAGACAAGGCTAGGTAACCAAATGTCTTGCTCCTGAACAAAAAAATTAAGGGGAAGAAGTATTTCTCATCATTTTTATACTGTCCCCAAATCATCATTATTTTTTTCAAGGGACAAGTAAAATTATGCATGTTCTAGCACAGTGAATATGAACATATTTTGCTATCAGAAACCTGAGTTATATCATTTCTAATGTATATAAATAGAAAAGCTCTTGGTCCTGCATATTAGAAGATAGGCATAAAGTTTCCTGTCAGGAAATAAAAAAGAAAGATGGAAAGTAAGAAGAAAAGATGTATGAGCTATCTCGTGTATTTATTGGGAGAAGCAATCAGCACAAATTCAAAAGAGATATAGCAGAACCAGATGCAGACTATAAAGGAGAGATGTAAACTTCTTTTATAATTCAGTTCCTGTAGTAGTGAATTTTATTGTTAATTTTTTCCAGGTGTTTATGGACGTTGCATTCATCATTGAGCCAGATGTCTACCAAGCACTTAAGTATAATCAACTTTATTCTTCCCACCCTATAAAATTAATTTAATAGGTTTCTCATTTTATTTATTTATCAAATTTATATAGGGCCAATATCATCAAAAGCGACACACATACAAGCTGTAAAAAGTAAAGAGTAAACAATGAAGATATAAAACAAAGAAAAAAGGCATAGGAGAAAATATTTATTAACAGCAATAATGGAGCCATTTCAGGTTCTCAGTGGTCCTCTGGGATCCCCAGGCCTGTTGACAAATCCAGGTGCTGAGGGACTTCCAGAAGATCTGACCTGACTTCAGGGGGGGAGAACGTTCCATAAGGTGGGTGCCATGCCAGAGAAGGCTGCCTCCTGGGACCCGACAAATGTAGTTCCCTAAAAAGACTTCGATTAGCAGCATGCCTGTTCTGCTAGATCTGAAGGGACCAGAAAATATAATGGGAAGAGATGTGATCCCTCAAACAGTAACAGAGTTGGAAGGGACCTTAGAGGTCATCTAGTCCAAAATCCTGCTCATGCAGGAGACCTATAGTAGGGATTCGAACCACTGACCTTTCTGATTGACAAGCTCAACGTCTAACCTTGAATTGGACCAAGAAGCACACTGGCAATCAATGTGGTTCACAGAGCAAAGAGCGCAGGAATTTGCAGGGATGTGGCTACCTTGTGAGGGTTGTGGAGGTGAGGGACTTATGTGTGTGTGTGTGTGTGTGAGAGAGAGAGAGAGAGATAGGGTAGGCTTATTTTCGGGGGAGGGTGTATATTTCATGGGTGAAATGCTCCTGGTTCAGACAGGCTTGGGCAAATAGGTAGCGGAGATTGAGGCTAGTTCGCTGAACCGGGAGCAATGGCTGGCTAGCCATGCCCCCGAACCGGTCCACGGCCAGCAGTCCTGCCATGCTTGCCTGCCTTCCACACTGCCTTCCCGGTGTCCTGGTGTCCAGCTTGCGAAGGCAGGCAAGCGGAAGCTCACGTGAAAGGCAGGCAAGGTGGCAGGGCTGCGGGGAAAGAGCTAGCAGCTTACTCACCCCACCCCCCACCCCACTCAAGCAGTGGCTTCCCTGCTCAGCCCCAACAAGCTATGCATCCATAGCAATGGGGTGGTTTTGTTCGCCGCGGTGGTGTTTCGGGAGGGCAGGTGGACATATTCATTATAGTTGTCAGCTGCAGACATCTGCCTGCCCTCCTGAAGCACCACTGCGGCGAACAAAACAACCCCATTGCGCCGCGCCTCGTCCTGCAGTCAAATGTGCCCAGCCATCTGTGCCCCTTCCTCAAACGTTCTCCTCGCTCCCCCCACCCCACTCAAGCAGCGGCAGGCTCTGCAGAACAACAGGACCTCTCATTTTTCCCGCAGCACGGTGTACACTTGCTACCTCTGCTTGTCTGCTTGCAAGCGATGATCTTCTCTGCTTTTCTCAGGATGCTGGTGCGGGCACCATGGATGCATAGCTTGTTGGGGCTCAGCATGGAAGCCGCTGCTTGAGTTGGGTGGGGGTGGGGGTGAGGAGAACAGCGAGACTCAGGGAATAGGTCAGGTGGATCTGGCTGACTCAGGACTGCTCAAAAGCTACCCACACCACTGCCAGAAGTTTGGGTGCCTTGGCTTCAGATTGCTCCTCCCTCCCTCCCTCCCTCACACACACACAAAAACAGAGGTTGGAGAGCTGTCTTGCTTGCTCGCTCTCCAAGCGCCCTATGCACAGCCCGTTTGAGGAAAGGGCACAGATGGCTGGGCGCATTTGGCTGCAGGAGGAGGCCCAGGTGGAAGGTGGCTTTTTCAGCAGCATCCCCCTCGCCTCTTTGGATCGCCCTGCAAGGGGAGGCTCTGCCTTTGCAGAAACGGGGTGGGCGGTTTGTACGGAGGATTGGCGGGGGGATGCACAGCCCTCCGGGATGAAGAGCAGGGCAAGAGAAGGCTCCAAGGTTCACCTGGGCAGTCAAGCTAGAGGGAAACTCAAAGCGTTGGGGGCTTCAGAAAGGCAGAATGTGCTTTTGTGCAGCTCCTGGCTTCTGTGACAGTCTGTGAAAGACAGAATGTGCTTCTGTGTCAGAATGTGGAGGTCCTGGTTCTAACAGTGAGTGACATGAGTGACGTCAAACGGGCCACGCCCACCCAGTCACATGCCCAAGGAATTTAGATTTCACCCCTGGTATATTTAGGCCCACCCCAAAAATCAAGCTTGGTCTTATTTTCGGGACATGTCTTATTTTCGGGGAAACACAGTATATGCTGTTCTAAGGGCACAAAACTGCCAGCTGAATCTTTTGGATGTTCTTCAAGGGCAGTCCCATGTAGAGTCCATTACAGTAATCCCATTGGGAAGAGATAGGGCATGAGTGACTGTGAGGAGAGTCCCCCAATCCAGGAATGAGCACAATTGTGCAAAGGCCTTCCTAACCATCACTGCCACCTGCTCTTCAAGAAGGACTTGTGAGTTCAGGAGGATCCTCATATTTAGCATTGGATTTATATGGAGCAATACAACCAAAGATGGCATAGTCCAAGATTCAGCAGGCCCAAAACGCAAAGTCATTCAATCTTGCTAGGGTTCAGCTGAAATGTCTTGTTCCCTGTCCAGCCCCTTACAAACTCCATACATCAAGTTAAGGTGTTCATGGTATTACTTAATTTGCCAGGGTAGAGATATAAAATTGGGTATCATCAGCATACTGATGATACCTCACCCCATTGAGACGGATGAGCTCACCTAGCCACCTTGTGTAGAAGTTGGCTAGGAGTAGAGAGAGCACCAAACCCTGCAGCCCACATAATAGGGGATGAGGACAGGATCTTTCCCCAATTACAATCAACTGCAATCAATCCCAGAGAAAGGAAGTGAACCAGCACAACACAGTGCTGCTCACCTGCAATCCTCTAGACTGATCCAGGATACCATGATTGATGTAGTTGCAAGCTGTAGAGAGGTCAAATAGGGCAAGGATGGATGCACAACCCCCATCCCACCCTTGCTAGCGATCATTCAAAAACACAGCCAATGCCAGGTCTGAATCCTGACTAAAACAAATCCAGACAATCTACTTCATCCAAGGTCCTCTTAAGCTGATGCACAACCAACTTCCCACGAAAGGTTAGTTTGAGGTTAGTTAACGAACAACTAATCAAACAACCAACTGACCATACTGGCACACAAGACATTTATAAGCTAAGGAGAATAGGAGAAGAAAATCCTACTGATGATGTAGGACCTAGTCTAGTAACGAAACATTCAGAAACTAAATTGAAACAAGCTTGGAGAGCAAACCACTACCATAATTTAAAACCCGAGCTACAAATATTTTCTATTATTTCAAAATGCACCTCCTAAAAATGGAATCCTATTCTAAACTGAATATATTTCTGCCTTGAGATCACTCAATGCTGGAGGTAGGGTAGAAACACGTATATTGGGCAGGATGGCCAGTCATCTTCTTTCAGCACCTTGTGACAAATTACTAATTTCTCATTACAGCAGAGAAACAAGTGACTTTAACTGCCGAGTTCATTTTATGTCCTACCATTCCATAAGTTCTGGCTTTGCTGTACTGTAAGCACTTGGTCTTTAGTAAAAGTATACCTTTCATGCAGATGGGGTTGAGGGTTTTTCTTTCCTAAGGACCCAAGTTGGGGCAGGTGTAACACATGGTATTCTTGGAGAAGAGTTATACAAGCAATCATAATCATGTTGGTGCACAAGGACATGAAGATCTGTGGCTCTTCCACCTGTCTCTCAAAGTTATTCTCTCAGCCCATTACAGTCCATAATGTAATGATATTACGATAAGGTTAATCAGAATAATACAAAAAGGTATCTATTTTTTTGAGTTTTCCCAAATCTGAAATGTTTCTTGGAGAATCAGAAATAAGGTACTTGAGCAAAGCTCTTAATTGGCCCTTGTCACCTCACGGCCCTTGTCACCTCACGATTAGATTATTGCAACACGCTCTACATGGGGCTACCCTTGAAAAATGTTCGGAGACTACAGTTGGTCCAGAACGCAGCCACGCGAGCTGTCGTGGGTGCACCTAGGTACACCCACATTACACCAATTCTCCGCAAGCTGCACTGGCTCCCTATTGGTCTCTGGTCACAATTCAAGGTGTTGGTTATTACCTTTAAAAGCCCTACATGGCTCAGGGCCAGGTTATCTTCGAGACCGCCTTCTACCGTATAGCTCCCAGCGACCAGTAAGATCCTACAGAGTTGGTCTATTCCAGGTCCCGTCAGCTAAACAGTGCCGGCTGGCGGGCCCGCGGGGGAGGGCCTTCTCTGTGGCTGCCCCAGCTCTCTGGAACCAGTTACCTCCTGAGATCCGGACCATCCCCACCCTATTGGCCTTCCAAAAAGCAGTGAAGACCTGGCTTTTCCAGCAGGCCTGGGGCCGTTGATCTTGCTATTGCGATCTGGCGAGATCCGGCCATGAATGGTGTGAATGCATTTTAATTGTTTTTAATGTTTTAATTTTTAATGTTTTTATATATGGTTTTTCAATGCATTGTAAGCTGCCTTGAGTCTTCAGAGAAAGGCGGCATACAAGTTGAACAAATAAATAAATTATTCTCCCTGAAGAAATCACCTTGAGGGTTTAAAATGTGGAGTTAACATTCAAAACACTCAGTATAATTTTCTCCAGCTAAAATTAATATCTATTCCAAGTCAAACATATATGACAGGTAATTCCATATGGAACTAGTCTAATTTTCCTGTCATCAATATGGAAGTAGTTTGTCATTGCCTTCTTCATTAATTTCTTTTTCTTTTAACTTCTAAATCTAGCCTGCATGCCTAATAATTCCTGATGGTCTCCTATCCAAGTCCTCTCTACATCTCGCCCTACTCAGCTTTCAAAGTTCAGCCAAGGTCAGCAAGATAGTGCCACGTGCTGTAAGCCAGAGTTTTGTTTATTTGGCTTTTAATGCCATTTCTTCAGCACTTCACCACAGCCTTCCTACAAACATTCAATAATTACTGGAGTAAATTAGGAAAGTCTGCATTCTTATCAACTTTTTTTATGGTGAACTAATAATAGCTCCAATATTATTATTCCTCTTGCTGTGTAACTGAGTTTCTCTGTTTTTGGCATCAGTTCAAGCAGCACTATTAAATGGATAGTCACTTAATTCACTTCTACCATCTGTCTCCAAGTCTCTATTTTTATTATTCAAGTCCTGCTGCAGCAAATGATACACAATCTCAAGGAAGAAAGGACAAACATACAGTTCAGCAAGCATATCCAAATAAATGAATCCCTTTCCTAAAACCCGGCAAACAAAGCAAATGTCTAGAGGGTCAGAAGAAAAGTGCAAAGCAGATTCCAGAACTTGCAGTTTCTCTAAAAGTGACATTCCCAACTTTATTCTGGAGAAAGTATATTCTGAGTTCTTCAGAAACTAAACAGGAATGCAAAGAGAAAATCAGTAGCAGTTTTCAAACATCTCTGAAAGCTGTTTGTCTAAAAAATCAGTAGCAGTTTTCAAACATCTCTGAAAGCTGTTTGTCTATCAAGTCAATCTCCTGCAACTTTGCTGGACAGCAAAATACAGCTGGATCCCTTCACCAAGTCAAGGTGCAGAATAATCTTAAGGGAACTCTTGTTATTATAAAGAACATTTTATTTCAGCTCAAGGAATATAAATTCAGTTATACTCTTACCCTATCCTTTTCCTAATTCACAGAAAATCTCTTAAATTCATTCATACTACAAACTAACATACTTCCCATGGGTATATGCAGGATCTATAGCTGCATGCTACATTTATAACTATTGTTTTCTTATGCTACAAATTCCAGCTTTTTGGAGATCTGAAAACAGATTTTACAGCTGAGCTTTATTCCCCATAAATGCAACTGTTTTGGTTGGTTCCCCCTAATCTTTGTCATAAAAACAATTAGAATCCTTCCCTCATGAAACAGATGCTTCCCATTACTCCTTCTAAGAAGAGCATTTGTCTAGCTCTTGCCTATTCTTCCTTTCAGTCCAATTGATGCACCCAAAGGCCACCCAGGCAGAAGTCCAGAGCCTTAAGATGGAAGTGCCTTAGAATTAAATTTATGTAGAGGCATGAATGAGATAAACATTCAAGCAATTAAGATTGTCTGGTACAGAATAGATAAGAAAAGAGCCCCTTTCAACATGGACCCAAGATTTTTTCAGCTTTCCAGCCTTTGTCTGTCACTGCAGGCATTTCATTTAATCTAATTCAGGCCATGTCAGCAGCCAACAATCTGTAGCCTTCTTGGTATTGCTGAACTACAAGTCCCATCATCCCTCACGATTAGTTCGGCCTCCTGTGGATGTTGGGGAGTTTTCAAATCAGCAGGACTTTGGGGATGTGATTTGTTTGCCCTTATTGTTTTGTTCTTTTTTATTACAGATTGTTGGTGGATGTTTTACTATAATTATTTTCTTGCCATGGATATTTTATTGTATTTTATCTTGTGAACCAGAATGATTTGGCATACAGTCAGGATAACTAAGCATACAAAATTGTGCCAGGAGAGTCCAACCTTCTCTAATACAGGCAGTCCTTGACTTACAACCATTCAGTTAGTGACCATTCAAACATCACCACCAGATGCTTTTGTAGCTGGCTGACAAACTGTACTCAATGAGTAGTCCTTAATAGTATTACATCCACATAGAGAAAAGTAAGCAGTGGGGTACCACAAGGCTCCATCTTAGGCCCAGTACTCTTCAATATCTTCATAAATGACTTAGATGAAGGAATAGAAGGGGAACTCATCAAATTTTCAGATGATACTAAGCTGGCAGGAATAGCCAACACCCCTGAAGACAAGCTCAGGATCCAAAAAGATCTTGATAAACTTGAACAATGGGCTCTATCCAACAAAATAAATTTTAATGTGGAGAAAAGCAAAGTTTTACATTTAGGCAGGAAAAATCAAAAGTATAAGTACAGATTAGGCGAGACCTGGCTCAAAAACAGTAACTGTGAGAGGGACCTTGGAGTCCTAGTGGATGATCACTTGAATATGAGCCAGCAGTGTGCAGCAGCCGCCAAAAAAACTAATACAATCCTGGGTTATATAAACAGAGGCATAGAATCAAGATCACATGAAGTATTAGTACCACTTTATAAAACCCTAGTAAGACCACACCTGGAATATTGCAACCAATTTTGGTCACCATACTACAAAAAAGATGTTGAGACTTTGGAAAAAGTTCAAAGAAGAGCAGCTAATATGATCAAAGGCCTGGAGACTAAAACGTATGAAACGGACGTTGCTTACCTGAACGTCCCTTCTTGATGCGCAGCTGGAGAATCCAAAGCTTCGGGTAGTTCAATAGTCGAGTAGCCTACACTGAGTGTGTTCCTTTTAATTTTCCCTCTTCAGACACGCCCACTTGCTCGGCAGAGCCTCAGTTTTGTTCACGAAGGAAGGAGCAGTAGAGCGTAAGGAAGAAATTCTTCAGCAGCCAAGTTGGGAGGGTTGGATTCTCCAGCTGCGCGTCAAGAAGGGACGTTCAGGTAAGCAACGTCCGTTCTCCAACGCGCAGCTTGGAGAATCCAAAGCTTCGGGATGTACCCAAGCAAGTTCAGACAGGGGTGGAGACAGGCTGCTGCACGTCGTCTGAAGAGTTGCATACAGCTTGGAACACACGGTGACCAAAAGATGCCTCCGCCGAGGCAAAGGAGTCCACCTTGTAGTGCCGTATGAAGGGATTCAAGGATGACCAAGTAGCCGCCCTGCAGATGTCGGAGACGGACGCATTAGTGGCCCAGGCGGCCGTGGTGGCGGCGCTCCTGGTGGAGTGAGGAAGGATTCTCTGCGGAACAGGTCTGTTCCTAGCTGAATAAGCCCTGGAGATGCAAGATTTGAGCCATCTCCCAATCGTTGTAGAAGAAACCTTCCGGCCCATGGTGGTGGGCAGAAAGGAGATGAAAAGCGATTTAGATTTTCGGAAATGCTCCGTTCGTTTAATGTATCTGCGTAGGGCCCGGCGGACATCTAAGAGGTGCCAGTTTTCTTCTCGAGGATGTCGAGGTTCCGGGCAGAAGTCCGGGAGAATCAATTCTTGGGCTCGATGGAAGGAGGAAAGGTAGGTAGAAAAGAGGGGTCTAGTCTCAGTATGACACGATTGGTGTGAAAAATGCAGAGGTCGCTCCTCACCGACAAGGCCGCAAGTTCAGATATTCGGCGAGCCGAAGTAACTGCGACCAAGAATGCCACCTTGAGTGTCAGAAACCGGAGGCTGATTGAAGCGAGAGGCTCAAATGGAGGATGCATGAGGGCCTGAAGGACCAAGGTCAGGTCCCAGGACGGGTAGCGATGGATAACTGGTGGACGCAGGTTGGCTGCCCCTCGTAGAAAAGCGCGAATCGTAGGGTCCTGCGAGAGAGGAAGATTTGCGGAAGAAGAGAGAACAGTACTTAGTGCAGCAACCTGGCGATGAAGAGTGTTAGGAGCGAGGTGCTTATCGAGGCCCTCCTGGAGGAATCCCAGAGCCTCAGGAATGGAGGCAGACGTCGGGTCCAGGTGAGATTTGGCACACCAGGAGCAAAAGGAAGTCCAAGTAGCATTGTAAATGCGGCACGTAGACGGCCGCCTGGACGCTTGAATAGTGAGGATCGCATTGCAGGGCACCTTGACTTTCCTTAGCAAGATCCTTTCAAACGCCAGGCGGTCAACTGCAACCACTGGGGTTCTGGGTGCAGCATGACCCCCTGGCTGAGAACGATTCTGTCCCCTGGTATCCGCCATGGCCGTGCTAGCGACAGGTCCATCAAGTCCGCAAACCAGGACCTCCGTGGCCAATGGGGTGCAACAAGAATGACGTCGGCCCTGTCTGCTATTATCCTGCGAATCAGGCGGGGAAGGAGTGGCAGAGGGGGGAAGGCGTAGAGGAGACCTCTGGGCCAGGGAGAGGTGAGCGCGTCGACTCCTTCTGCCTGAGGACACGGGTACCAAGCGAAGAACCTGGGGAGGTGTGTGTTGTCGCGGCTGGCGAATAGGTCGACCAGAGGCATGCCGAATTTGCGAGCAATTTCAGCGAACAGATCGGGGTGAAGGCACCACTCGGCGTGGTCCAGATGTTGCCTGCTGAGCCAGTCCGCTCTGATGTTCGTGGTCCTGGCAATGTGCTCTGCTGTTAGGGACAGGACATG
Source organism: Arizona elegans (assembly GCA_022577455.1). NCBI lineage: Eukaryota > Metazoa > Chordata > Lepidosauria > Squamata > Colubridae > Arizona > Arizona elegans. The sequence continues at coordinate 81,606,952 of JAKOOJ010000003.1, read as the reverse complement.
CGCCTCCGCCCATATCAGGAGCAGAGTCGCCTCTTCCATAAGTGGTCCCGAACGGGTCCCCCCTTGACGGTTTACATGTGCCTTTGCTGTTACATTGTCCGTGCGTATCAGGACATGATGCCCCGACATGAACTGCTGGAACCGTTGGAGCGAGAGGCAGATCGCACGAAGCTCCAGCCAGTTGATCCCCATGCGGCGATCCTCTGGTGACCACGTACCCTGGGCGACGTGAGTGAGAAAGTGACCTCCCCAACCTGACAGGCTGGCATCTGTTGTCACTATCAGAAGCTGTAGATTCTGAAAGTAACAGCCCTGTTGCAGACTTGGGGACGACCACCAGAGGAGGGACCGTGAGACCTCCGGCGGAAGGGATACTCATGTGGAAGAGTTGCTCTGTCTGGCCCTCTGAAAGGGTAGGAAGAACCACTGCAGCTGGCAGGAGTGAAACCTCGCCCAAGGGACGACTGACAGGCAGGATATCATTTTGCCGAGCAGGCGGGACAGGAGCAGTAATGTCACCTCCCGGGAGTACAGGACTTGAGATGTCAAGGACTGGAGACTGGAACAGCGATCTGCTGACAAGAACACCTGGCCCCTCACCGAATCTATTACTGTTCCCAGGTGAAGGATCCGCGTAGTGGGCTGCAACTGGCTCTTTGGAATGTTGAGGGAAAAGCCGTGTTGATGAAGGCAGCGGCACACTATCTGCAGGTCTCGGGAGGCCCGGAGCGGAGTGGGGGAGAGCATCAGGATATCGTCCAAGTAGCAGTGGAGCTGCACTGGTTGTTGACGTAGGTGGGCCGCCACTGCTGCCAGGAGCTTCGTAAAGGTTCTGGGGGCAGAAGAGAGGCCGAAGGGCATAGCCCTGTATTGGAAATGCCGGGTGTTGTAGGCAAAGCGGAGAAAATGACGATGGGACGGTCGTATGGGCACGTGGAGGTAGGCCTCTTTCAAATCGATAGAGGTCATCCAATCCGATGGTCGAATGGAAGCTAGGATTGAGCGAAGAGACTCCATTTTGAACTGATGATAGATGATGAACTCGTTCAGTCTCTTGAGGTCCAATATGCCCCTGTAACCCCCCAATGCTTTGGGAACCAGAAAAAAGATTGAGTAGAAGCCGGTCCCCTGATGTTGGGGGGGGGGGACCGGTTCTATGGCCCGTATTTGGAGCAGGTGATGGATTTCTGCCTCCATTAAATGACGCTTGGCTAGATTGGACGGGAGAGGACATTGTACAAAATGGGAGGGGGGACGAGAGCGGAACTCCAGGGTAAGACCTAGGCGGATCGTCTGGAGTACCCAGGCGTCCGTCGTTGAAAACTCCCACTGAGAGAGAAAATGTCTCAGATGGCCGCCAATGGGCAGGTGGGTGTAGTCATTTTCCTCTTCTGAAGGCACGGGAACCCGTACCTCGGAAGGGCCGTTTGGTGGTTGGGGGCTTCCGTCCACGGTCTCTGAAGGAAGGTCTATCGAACGAGCGATCGAATCCTTGTGAGTAGGGTCTGGAGGAGAAGGACCCGGAGGGTCCGGCGTCATACCGAAAGGGCTGCCTGGTGGAGTAAGACGAAGGTTTACGGTCTGCTCTTTTGTAAGAGGATGGCATTACCTTCCGCTTATCCTTGTCTTCTACAAGGATGGGGTCTAGAGCGTCCCCAAAGAGTCGGGAACCCTTATAAGGCGTTGAAGCCAGACGCCACCTGGACTTCGCATCAGCCCTCCAGTTTTTGAGCCACAGTAAACGGCGAGAAGTGACAGAGGACACTAGGGCCCGCGATGCAAATTTAGCGGCATTAAGAGAGGCGTCCGCCGTATACTCTGTCGCCGCCACCAGCTTGTTTACATCCTGGTGGAGACGTGTGTCTTCAGGAGGGAGGCGCTCCTGAAGTTGGCAGAGCCATATCAAGGATGCTCGACTGAAGTATGAAGACGAAGTAGCCGCTCTGACCTCCCATGCCACGGCATTATGTGTTTGACGGAAAGTAAATTCTGCTCTCTGGTCCTCCGAGCGAAGACCATCTGCTACATCATTGGAGATCACTGATGATGAAGTCAGATTGGCCACTGGAGCGTCCACCGTTGGCAGCTACAGTAGTTCCTGAAGGCAAGGGGCCGAACAATATAGTTTTTTGTCCAGGCCTGTTGGGGCAGGCAATGAGGAAGGCGAGGTCCAGGAACGTTGAACCACTTCCGAGAACAACTCTGGACACGGGATGAAATCAGCTTCGTGTTTAGGCGCCGTGAACAATGCCTCATGAGGTTGAGAAGGCCCTGGTTGATCTGACTGCGGGGCCGGATCATTCATCTTCGTAGCCAGCTTGGCCTTATGCAGGAGAGACTTAAATAGTGATGGTCTGAAAAGGCCAGAAAAGGTAGGTTTCTCTGGAGGCATGTCTTCATCGTCGGAGAACTCCAAATCCTGGAGCTCAGCGTCACCATCCTCTGAAGATGACTCCCCGCAATGACCGTATTCACGATGCAATGTATCCGGGTGCCCCACAGAAGGATACTGGTATGTAGACGGTTGGGACGGGCGGGGGAGATGAGGTGGAGGGTATTGCGTCTGAGGCCAGGCAGCATAGTGTACTGGCTGCTGTACGTTCACTGCCAGAGTGCGGGAGACAGTCTCAGATATCAGGCGAGGGATATCATACTGGACAGGAGGAAGCGCTAAGTCCACAGCGCGCAAGCCAGCAGCTGTGGGAGTAAAGGTTGCCTCAGGTTGAGCCCTCTGAAGACGGGAGGCACCACAGGACAAGTCTATAGGGCCACCCAACTGGACCTGGTGGGGAGCAGAAGGCTGAGGTGGCTCAGACTGGAGAGAGAGAGAGAGACGGTTGCGGCAACTGAAGGTATTGCTGATGGGGCAGAACCGCTGTCTCCACTACAGGTGAAAGTGGAGGCGGCTGACGGGAATGCGAGGCCTTGTCCGATAACTTGCGTGCTTTTTCAAACTGTCGTTCCAGGGCCTTATGTCTCCTGGAAGCATCCTTGGTTGCAGCAGATGAGGACTTCGACCGTTTAGAGGGCGGAGCCGCAGAGGAAGAAGATGAGTGAGAGGAGTGTTTCCTAGCCTTCCTGCTTGGCCTGTCTGGCTGAGGTTCTGGAGAGCTTGGACTATCCTCAAGCTCCAAGGAAAGCTCACGCTCGGCCATAGTCAGGGGCAAATGCCAATGAACGAGGTAAGTGTAAGAAAATATTTATTATTATTATTATTATTATTATTATTATTATTATTATTATTATTATTTTAAGGGAGTTGAGGATCAATCAACTGGGATGAAGAAAATGAGGAACAGGTAAGCCAATTCCAAGGGTACAGCCAGGAGCCAAGTCACTTTGGAATAGGATGGCTGAGAAGAGATATTTGACAGAATAGTTGCCTGTTGGCTTCTAGCAGGCTACCGCGCGTGCGTGGAGTTGTTGCCGGGCAGATGAAGGCAGCCGTTAGCCTGTCAGGAAAGTAGGCAGTAAAATATGGCGTGAGGTTGTCAAGGAGAAGGAAAAAATCCCTGAACTTGGACCGCAGCCAGGAAACGACAGAAATGGAGCTGGATTCCGTTGCTTGCTTCGCGCTGGGCAGACCCTGCTGAGAAGGGCGATCAGCCAGCCACTGAGGAGGGACGCGCCAACAGAAAACGCCAACAGAATGAGGAAATTAAGGCGCGAGCTGTCAAAGTAATGCTCCCAGTGCCTGAGGTAATAGAAATGGTGGGCGAGTCCGAAAGGCACTCCCAGCACTTTTCACAAGTCAAATAGTCCAAGAAATTGTTAAGCTGAGACTTTTCGCCAGACAAAGCCAAAGCTTGGGGAAGAAGGGCGGCAGCGCTAAATCCCACTGCGGTTTGGAGCGTGCGATCGCTCAAAGGCAATCCCGACGCCGATGTAATCCACAAGTGCTTAGAGCGGGCCGTTGAGAGCAGGGCCTCTGCTGTTTGGAGCGTGCGATCGCTCAAAAGCAATCCCGACGCCGATGCAAACCACAAGCCTTTAGAGCATGCCGTCGAGAGCAGGGCTGCAACTCTAAAACCGCCCCGGAGAAGAGGAAAGTCAATGGCGGGGGCGGTATTGCCGGCAAGCCGGGGAGCCAACCCACATGCCATGCGGCAATTGAAAGTTTGGAAGCGTTGATGTGTATTGGGGCTCTTTGGAAACGAAGAAGGAGACAGCGGGGAAAGCAGCCTGGAGCCCCAGGCAACTCACCCCTGCCACAGAGTCCAAATTAATGAAGAACTTCTTATCCAAGGAGAATTCCAAAGCTTCAGAAGGAACAATAGTCAAGTAGAATAACTGAAGAAATATTCAGACAGTGTCACAGACTCGACTGAGTGAACTAAACTGAGGCTCTGCCGAGCAAGTGGGCGTGTCTGAAGAGGGAAAATTTAAAGGAACACACTCAGTGTAGGCTACTCGACTATTGAACTATCTGAAGCTTTGGATTCTCCAAGCTGCGCGTTGGAGAAAATGGCTGAAGGATTTGGGTTTGGGTAGTCTAAAAAAAAAAAAGAATTAGGGGTGACATGATAGCAGTATTCCACTATTTGAGGGGCTGCCACAAAGAAGAGGCGGTCTAATTATTCTCCAAGGCGACAGAGGACAGAACAAGAAACAACAACTGGAAACTAATCAAAGAGAGAAGCAACCTGGAATTAAACAGAAATGTGCTAACAGTGAGGACAATTAACCAGTGGAACAGCTTTCCTTCAGAAATCATGGGTGCTTCATTACTGGAGGTTTTTAAGAAGAGACTAGATAGTCAGTTATCTGAAATAATATAGGTTATCCTGCTTAAGCAGGGGCTGGACTAGAAGACCTCCAAGGTCCCTTCCAGCTTTATTCTATTCCAAATTCTATTTTCCAAAGCAACAGAAGGCAAGACAGAAATGATGGATGGAAACAAATCAAGGAAAGAAGCAACCTAGATCCAACTGAGAAATTTCTTGACAGTGAGAACAATAAACCAGTAGAACAGCTTGCCTTCAGAAGTTGTAGGTGCTCCATTACTGGAGGCTTTTAAGAAGAGACTTGTCACTTGTCTGGAATAGTATAGGGTCTCCTGCTTGAGCAGGGGGTTGGACTAGAAGACCTCCAAAGTCTCTTACAACTGTATTATTCTGTTATTCTGTTAAAGTTACAATGGCACTAAATAAAGTGATTTATGACTGTTTTTCACACTTATGACCACTGCAGCATCCCCATAGCCGCATGATCAAAATTTGGAAACTTGGCAACTGGCATGTATTTATGATGGTTGCAGTGTCCTGGAGTCATGTAATTACCATTTGTAACCATTCCAGATGGCTTCCGACAAGCAAAGTCAATGGGGAAAGCCATATTAATGACTGCATGATTCACTTAACAACTGTGGCAAAAATGGTAATAAAATGGGACAAAACTCACTTAACAACTGCCTTGCTTAGCAATGGAAATTTTTGGCTCAATTGTGGTTTTATGTCAAGGACTACCTTATTATTCTTCACTCCCTGCAACATTATGCTAAATTAAATATTCCGTAAAACTCTTAAGTTTGTACTCTGTTTAGTACCATTTTGGTTAATCTGAGTAAAATATTTTGGGGGTATTTTTATTTCCTGCTAGAACAGTGCAGCTAGAATAGCATTTATTTTCAATGCACACCTGTGTATTGCTTAAACACGCAGTTGCTTGCAAATTTATCCCCTGCGCCTCATTTTGAATGCTGCTGTTCTGAAATGAAACAGAACACACTCCAAGAATGGGAACCAGAGAAACCAGCAATGCTAGCTACAAAAAGCAGAGACTATTAAAAGCAGAGATATTAAGATTTTCTTATCAATGCAAAGAAATCACTCTAAAAAAAGTTCAGATTCAGGTTAGCCTCAGGGTGGTATCATAATTCAGATTTCTAAAATTCACCTGAACAATTAAATGATCACCTGTCTAAACTAAGTAACTGTTCATTCTTCTCTTTTTCCTGAAGGTATGATAGCTTGAACTCAGATCAACTTAATTCAGCTTAATTGCTTAATTCAATAAAACTAAGAAGCTTTAGGCAAAAAAAAAAAAATGTTTCGGGCACCAGAGGTCTTAACAGGCACAATGATTTTTAACATGTTACAACGGCGAATTAATAAATCACCTGTAATCTCTCCCCTATGAAATGATCGTCATCCTGATAACCCCCACTCCCACACAACTTTTTCCCAATGCCTCATTTTTCACTACTATAATTTCTTTTTCAATACTATAAATATCGGTCTTTTTTAAAAAAAAAATCCAAATCCATAGCTCCCAGATAACATTATTTTTAGACAGACTTCTAAGTTGTGTTGATCTAATTGAAAGGGGGAATGCGTGCGGTTGCGTATGAATTTGTAGGTGATAGAGATAAAGAATATAAATATATGCATGAAGAAAAGTGTTATCTTACTGATAGCAAAGATAAAACTGAAATTAAAATTACAACCTTTTCCTTTCTCTACTATTGTTATTGTTAATATATTCATTGCTCGGGAAACTCAGCACTGATCTAGAATAGATACTGAGAAATTAAATAGCTCTATTTATCATGGGATAAATTTATTGGGAAAAATTTACTAAAAATTATGCGATAGTATTGGCTAAATCTTGTAGTTGTAGTAAAGTGAACCAAGAGTTTTATAGTAATATATTAACATGGTACTTTCTTTATCAATGAACATCGGAATGCAATCTTACTAAATCTATCCATCGAAGGCACCTATTTTTAATTAATGTTCCCTATTATTTGTTTCTTTTCCTGTAAACTAGCATTTAGAGAATGTGATGGAGGGTCGGTGCTTCCAACACAAATGTAGTAGTAGTCACAATTGTCACCTGCTCTTCCAGCAGAAATCTCAAGTCTAGGAGAACCCCAGGGTTGTGTACCACATCTGTCTGGGGCGGGGGTGGCTTCTAAATTTTTTTACTACCGGTTCTGTGGGCGTGGCTTATTTTGTGGGCGTGGCTTGATGGTCATTGACAATTCTTTAGGATTTAGCAGAGGTACTGGTCTACATGATGGCCCTGGCCAGCGGGGCTTTTTATCAGGTTTGCCTGATTCGCCAGTTGCAGCCCTTTCTGGACTGGGATGCCTTGCGCACGGTCACTCACGCCCTTGTCACCTCCCGGCTGGACTACTGTAATGCTCTCTACATGGGGCTCCCCTTGAAGAGCACTGGGAGGCTCCAACTGGTCCAGAATGCGGCTGCGTGGGTGGTTATGGACGCAACCCGTTGTGCCCATGTGACACCCCTCCTGCGCGAGCTGCACTGGCTCACAGTGGTCTTCTAGGTGCAGTTCAAGGTGCTGGTCACCATCTTTAAAGCGCTCCATGGCATAGGACCCGGGTACCTTCGAGACCGACTTCTGCCACCAATAGCCTCCCACTGGCTAGTCCACTCCCACAGAGAGGGTCTCCTCAGGGTGCCATCGGCCAAGTTATGTTGGCCGGTGACACCCAGGGGGAGGGCCTTCTCTGTGGGAGCCCCTGCCCTGTTGAATGAACTGCCCCCGGAAATGCGTAAGATCTCCGACCTCCGTGTATTTCGCTATGCCCTCAAGACCCTGCTGTTCCGCCAGGCCGGGCTATCAATGTAATGATTTTAAATTGGGTGTTTTAAATTTTGGGGTTTTTAAATCTGAGCCGAAATTATTTAATAATTTTAATTATTTTTAATTGATGTCTGTCTTTGTGCTTTTAATAGGCTGTACCCCGCCTTGAGTCCTTTGGGAGAAGGGCAGTATAGAAATAAATTTATTTATTTGTTTATTTATTTACAGGCTTTTAACTGCTTGCAGAGCTGTACCGGTCTACCCATTTATTTTTGCAAGCACTGGTCTACCCATTTATTTTTGCAGGCACTGGTCTACCCATTTATTTTTGCAGGCACCGGTCTACTACCACACTGCTTTTTAACACTGATCAGCTGTAGGGCGGCCCTTTGAAGCCCCGAGGCAAGAGTTTAAACAGTTTTTTTCTTTCTAGCTGATCAACTGAGATTCAGGAGGCAGCAATCGTCACCGCTACCAGCTCGACAGAACCGGGCTGAATCGGGAGGAACCCACCACTGGTCTGGGGTAATGCAACCCCTCCAGATCTAAAATGATAAAACAACTGGATCCTGGGGTCCCTGTACCCACAGCCACTCTGCCTGGCCAGGATTCATCTGAAACCTATTGCCTCCCATCCAGACCTCCTACAGCCTCTAGGCACTGAGAAAGGGTAGCCACCACCCTCGGTGATCTCTTGGATCACCGAGGATGGACGGGGATGAAAGCAGTGTAACATCTGCATCCTAATAATATGTCATCTCATGGTGTCAGATGAGTAGTTTAGGATGTAAACAAACTAATGTGAGGTGAGGCAGTAGATTCTACATACTTCAAAAAGCTCCAGATTGGTAAACAAGGAGTCAGGTAATGAGAACCATCTACACCCTAACAATTTCCTTAGCTGTAACTGAATATAAAGCCATTTCTGCATGCAAATAGGAAGCAAATGCATCCTTAGAGCCACCTAAGATTGTTAACAGTAACTTATTTGGGGGGGGGGGGAGATCCATATTATATAGGGTAACATTGGGTTGGAAATTATTCATGTATGTTGCATGCAGAAAATAAGGGGCTAATTTGCTTCTTAGAAAGCTGGAAATATGGTATCCATGGAAAAGTCAACTTGTTTTGATTTTTTCTAAGATATAAAAGAGATAAACAATTTTAAAAGCTGAACATTAGAAGGAACATTTTAATTAGAGTATATAAACCTGATTAACATCTATGGAGCAATACAAAATATTATGACATTGGAAATACTGAAATATATTTTTGAAAAATGGAATCAGAATATCAACAATGTTAATAATAAAATCTTAGGAAAGAAATGGCAAGAGCTGCAAGTTTTATCTGAAAAGACAGAGTTGACCCTGAAAATGGATCTATAAATGACATGCAACAAGAATGACATGGAAAAAGATGTTTCATTGGACATAGAAATTGAGTTATGCTTTAAAAATCAAAAAGGAATTACAAATAATAAACCTAGAGAGTGGATAATTCTCTTCTATTGGATTTACAAAAGAAGTTAGTTAAAACTTGGATAAATCCTGTGAGAATGGGTAAAAAAGAAATGAAATTAAGTTCTATGACATTACTTTAATGAATATAAATTAAGATTGTTAAAAGTAAAGGGACAGAATATAAAGTTTGTTTATTTGATCAAGGCTAAATGGATATGTTGTTATTTCTGGCAATCCTTAATGGATTTTCATTGAAGTCCATTAAGAATTGCCAGAATCCATGACTGAAATGACAATGCTTTATGAATTTCTTTACAGATAAAAGATGGGACATGTGATAAAAAGATCATTAGTTGTAAATTAAGAGGAGGTAAAATATTGCTAAAATGGTTTATACTTGTGATGAAGGTTGGAAGTAACTCCTTTCTACATTTCTTTTTTCTTTACTATATCCTTCCTTCCTTCCCTCCCTTGCCTTGTTTCTTTTTCTTTGAACTGTACTTAATACTTTTTTTCTACTTTTCTTTTAGTTGGTATTAGTTTTTACTATTGCAATTATTATCTTTAATAAAATTGTTTTTAGATATTAAATCTTCAATTATTCAAAATGAAAAGATAAAATCATTTTTAGTCAAGCTTGATTTCTGGTTATTGTACCATGCAGGCTTCCTTACCTGTGGTTGAAGTGGTTTGCTACTGTCTCCAGTAAGTGTTCTCTACCTCCCAGTCTATCCAATATACAAGTATTAAGCAGAGCTGATCCTGCTTAGCTTTTATCAAGGTCAGCCAAGGTCAGCTAGGTGATGCCACTTGGCATTATTTTGCTATCTTACTTCTATCACTTATTATAAGACAAGAACAGTTTTACCTTTACCTTTTTATATTTATTCTGCAAACAGAACATCTTCATGTCAAAGATAGTATGACAATAGTAAGAGACAAGACTTGGGCTGTAAATACTTAAGACATCTGATAGAAAATAAAGGCTGTATTTTTAATTTGATGGAAAGTGAAATATTCTTTCCATTTTGAAAGAATCAACAGAACTGTTAAGACTCTGAAGTAGAGAATTCCAATTTGTACTTTATCAGTCTGCTCTGTGGTCTTGTTCATCTGCAAGATGCTTAAGAAACAATCTACAGAAATAAGATAATTCTATAATTCTCCTAAATAGCTCAAGATGTTTTCTTGCTATTGACCATGGAATTCTTTTTGAGGTTGCCTCTCAATCTTTTGAAAAATAAATATGCAGGAATATGCAGAGAGAAAAAATTCTTGTGTGAACAGTTCTATGTGATTTTTTAATGTTTGACATTTGTCTCATACCTTTCAAAACATGTGCCTAGAATCATCAGGAAAGATCTTATATAGTATGGGATTTGGTCTCAATATTATGGAGATGATGCATGAAGTTGCTTAGACGTCAAAAATTTGAGAGCATCTAGATTGGTGGTTCTTACAAAGGGGGTAATTTGGGCATATCCTGGCGGTAATGGAGCAATTTGCAACTGCTTGTTTGTGAGTGAAGAATCTAGTTTAGAATCGCTGCTGCTGAGATGCTACTATAAAGCAACAAAGTCTGAGGTTTTGGGAGGGTGAGCACAATGACATTATTTGACATCAGGTAAATTGGGATAAACAGCTTAAGAACCATTGGTCTAGATGCAGATGAAGAGCAAATAAAGATGCAGAAGGGTGAGGCTATGAGAAAAATGGTCTATTTCCATTAATGTGCCTTTGAAACTTGGGGATACGAGTCTGGTAGAATTCCTAGACTGATGTAACCTGTCATAACTTATGTAAGTGTGATTGAGTATATTTCAATATATTTGTAGTTTCCCCATTAGGTTAGTGCAGTGCTATCCTGGTAATCCATAAACTCAATCTACTCCTATTATGTCTACTGAAAAGTATCAAATGTATTAATATACCAAAAGTGGCAGTAAAGTTGAAATGTAATAACATATAAGAGTCCAGGACAAATAATATAAGCAGTCCTATATGTTTATTAAAAAATATAGATCATTGAGTTTAATGGGACTTACGATGGGATTGTTGTCAGAGCCAAACTCTGTCTAATTTTGTCTAATATATGCTAAAAAAACACCACAAAAACCATGTTTAAAATTCTTTTTCACTATAAAGGATGAGAAACAAATCGAGCAAAGTAAATCAAGATTACTTAAATGGAATACATAAATTTGGGCTGTAACACTAGGTGTACCTACCCTCAAAGGACCAGTCTAATTATTTTTAAGTGATTAAAGTTTTTAGTCGTCTGACTAAATCCCATGATCCAATTTAAATCAGAATCTAACAAACCATTTGTTATCGAGGGCCAGATAAATTGATTAAAACAGCCAGCTTGGTCTAGTGATGAAGTGCTAGTATAGAAACCCGGAGACAGGAGTTCTAATCTCACTTTAGGAATGAAAGCTAGCTGGGTGACTTTGGCCCAGTCATTCTCTTTCAATTTAACCCAACTCACAGGGCTGCTGTTGTGAGGAAAATAGGAGGAAGGAAGGAAGGATGTTTTCTGCCTTGAGTTAGTTATAAAATTAAAAAAGGTGAATAAGAATCTTATAAGTAAAATAAATATATAAAGAGAAGAAAAAAAATCATGATTATCAGCATTCTTTGCCACAAAAGAATTTTTATCAGCTTTGTTACAATTATAGGCAAAATTAAAAATAATGAGAAACATGGGGTGATACAGCACACTAGATGTTTTGATGGTATTGTTTTAGGTCAGAGGTTCCCAAACTTATCATGGCATCCTAAGTGTGTCCACAATTTTTTTTCACAACAACCCTAGACCAAAACTATGAACTACCTCAAGCTGATAGATTGCAATCCTTTAGTGTTCCGAGTTGCAATAGCACAGTTTGAACACCTCAATTTCAGGTGTTTCTCTGTCCCTTTCTAACTTGCTGTACCTCCAAGCAACTGTTAAAACACTGACACAACGTTAGGGCATTGAAAGAGTAGGTCTACTTTTTTAAAATATGAAGCTACTTTACACTGATTGTGGTTAACCAGTTCGGTGAATCAAATCCAAATATAGTCTCTGGAAAGAAATAAGGGAGAAAAGTTATCTTTCTTGAGCATCTTTCTGAGAAAATATTACCCTGGCACCACTATCTTATTCCTAATTTTCTACTGAATTTTATTGTTTTGTGTTTGTTTTATGTGGCAAATGAGCATGATTTCAATTGACTTAATCAATTTTGGTCTAATGAACTGAGCAGCTCTTTTATTCCCCCTATTTTTATGGATGGAGCTTATATATACAGGAGTATCATAGCTTCACATTTTAGCACATACACTGAAACATACATCTATATGAGAAAAGTATTTTGAATTTCCAAAACAAGAATGATTTATAGTATATTATTATTATTATAGCGATCTACACATAGTGACCTGAGGCAAGTTATTCAAGGCTTCCGCAATTTGTAAGCCACAACTTGCATGAGCTACCAGATGCACTGAGTGGCTTGCCTTTGCTTCCTTAAGGACATTTCTAAGGTTTTTAGACCTGCAAAAATAGGGTGGATGAAAGCAGCTTGCTGACAGACTGCTGTCTCTGGCTGCAGAACCAGGTTGGGTGGGGCAGAGGGGAATCCAAGCAGTAACACAGTGCGCAAAAAGAAAAGCCAATTTCTGCTTTCCGAGATTTCACAGTCACAACAACAAATGTTCTGGTACTCATTCAATTCATGCATTAGTATCTTTAGTTTGTATTTTCTTAAATAATAACCCTAACACTATTTAAAAACCTCACACAAACAAGATAAATCTGTATTTTACAACTATTTAAATAATGCATAAACATGAGCAGCAACTGATAAAATCCTTCCAAAATCTGAGGCTCCATTAAACAATTAAAGTCACCACAATGGGTAAATAGGTATGTTAAACAAAACACACCCAAGACATCCTCTATGCTTCATTATAAGATATAACAATTCGTTTCCATCCCTGCAAAATTCAGAAAATGGACTAGGCAGCTCCAGAAGTTACTGTGTCATAGGATGACTGAGCAAACTGAGTTTATTTTAAGAGAATTGGATAGTCTTCTGGATGAGCACCTGCGCATGCCTAAAACCAGAAGATATTAGGGCACTGACATCAGCTTAGCACAGAGCCAACTGTATAAACAAATATTCAACCAATGTGCTCCTCATTTTCCCCACCTCAAATATAACTATTTGATCTGAATTATCTTGCCTTAAATCATAGTCCCACCATGAGTTCCCAATTAAAGGAGTTAATATCGAAGAATTTTTATTCTGAAACACCAATATTCTTTAGAAGTGTTTTCCTTCCCAGAAGCATTCACTTTTACTCAGTATCACTATTCACAATCAAATTACCTTTCCTAAAGTGACCTGCCTTGCGTTATTGGCTTGAGGTTCCACTCCCGTCCTTCAGTTACAGCTGATGTGACCAGAAATGGGAAGTTAAGTGAAAGACTTCTGCAGAAACTACTGTGGTGACAGCTGTAAGGGACAAAGTCTTTCTGAGGCTGGAGAGAAGATAGTTGTTAAAATAGAGGCTTGAGTTGTCAGGACCAGTTGTAAAAGCTCTTCCCACCAGCATGCTGCTGGAATGCATCAAACAAAAATACACACTATCTATGCCTACACTTTCAAATACTAGGAGAATCATAATTATCCGCCAAAACGACGGGCATGACTCTGTAGAAATAAGTCATGGCTTATCCCCCTATTTTGTTTGTTTGTTTGTTTGTTTGTTTGTTTCTATCCGGGAATACATATTGATTTGATGATCAATTGTACAATGCATCCCACTCCAAACAAGCTGCACGGCAAGAATTTATTCTCACAACTAGGAAACCGTTAAACTGGGTGAGAACAGGCGCCCCCAAAATTACAAAACGGTCTTGTAACCCTCAGAGGCCACTTATCTACTTTAGACCCAGAATCGAGTCCTTATGAATAATGCTTCTCAAAACAATTTCAGTCGTAAACAAGTAGATGTCTTGCAAACGTCCAGGAATATAAAAACGCGCGCATAAAATGTCACTGATGTAAAAAACGTGCGGATCGCTTGCAAATTACAATCGACCGGAGTTAACACATTGAGGCCGGCCTCCCTTTCACTGCCCTAACCTCCAAAAGTCGCGCTTCGAATCGTTTTGCGACCACGCTACTTAGAAGCGAATTCGGCAAGCCGCGAAGAGGACCGCCGCTCCCCCGGATCCCGGAGTAATCCTTTCGCTTTGATCCCATCCTACTTTAAATCGCTTGAGCGTCATTCCTACGTGCAATGCCGCCGTAAAAAGCGGATTCCCAGAGCGCATGCGCCCATCCATCCGCATCTCGCCCTACTTTTAACACCGGAGTGGGAGACCTAACCCGGGCTGCACAAAAACTCAGGCGTGTTGACAGGCTTCCCCCCTAAATCGCTACCGTGGGAAAACGGTGTCATTTACTTACAACTTTCGGTCCATCCCCCGGCTCAGCATTTTATCCAGACCCTCGGATTGTAAAAAGTGTCCATCCCAACAGCGCACCCGTCATTTTCCAACACCCACCCAACACCCCCCCCCCCTCCACCCGCCGCCTTTTGTCCTGCTTCTTCGGGAACCGCAGCTAAGTCACCCCTGCTAAGCTTGTTCCTACGAGAAGAGGACGAAGAGGTGACCCCTAGAAGCAGCGAAACGTACAACAGCTGCAGCCGGGAGAAGGATGGCAGGAAAGGGGGGAGGAGTTTGTACCGTGACCAACCGGCAAAGATATCTCACCTCATTTTCTTAAAATTTGGGGGAGTGGGAAAAGCCCCCTTTTTATAAGCCCTCGGGACTGCAGCATAGGCGTCGCGGGCTTGAAGGGGCTGAGAGACTTACCCAAGAAAAGCCAGATGGAGCCTCCAGAGACAAGCAAAAGGGTCAGCATGTCTACCGGAGCGGGCTGCAGCATGGGCGGCCTGAGGCGCGAAGGCAGCGCTAGGAGGTGGGGAGGGGGGAGGGTGGGAGGGAAGGGAGAGAAACTGCAGCAAACTCGCTGCAGTGACAGCGGCGGCGCTCGCCCGGCTGCCAGGCGCAAGCCCGCCTGCCGCTGCGTTCCCGCGGCGGCGAAGGTTGTTTTTTTTTTTTTGTTTTTTTTTTAAATAGCCCCGCCCCTCGCGCCCGGCTCTCGCGCCCGGCCTCTGGAGAGAAGGCGACGTGCCCCTCGACGCCACAAAGGTGGCGCGCGCCTGGCCAACCCACGCAGCCCACCTACCTGCCGATCTCCTGGCGCGGCGTAGCAACCCCTTCCTTGCGAGCCCGCCTCGACCCTAGCCGGCGGAGAAGGCGTGGCCTAGCCCCCGGGTACCGGCCGCGGGCTGAAAAAAAGCCCGTGGTCGAACAGAAAGACCCCGTCCGGCGCTCAGCGAAGGTCGGAGGTGTCCTCCGGTATGCATCGAATTGCAGCGTCTCGCCCGGAAAACCTTTGTTCAGCCCCGTTATTCAGCCAATCCGGCTCCGTGGTTGATTTGACAAGCGAGGTTCGTGTATTGCTATAGTCACAGTCCCGCTCTACCTCTTGTGTATACTGAGGCAACTGGACGATTTTTGAAATAGTGGGAGTGGGGGTGGGGGACATAGTGTAAATTGGCAGTTCACTTCTTGGAGCTTTTATTAAAAAAAAAATAAAAAAAATAAAGTATCATGAAATTCTTAGATCATTGATGGCATCTCCTTTGTGAAGTGATTGGATTGAATAACAGAGATGGAAGGGACCTTGGAGGTCTTCTAGTCCAACCCCCTGCTCAAGCAGGAGTCCCTATATACATTCCAGACAAGGGGCTATCCAGGCTATTTTTAAAAGCCTCCCGTGATGGAGCATCCACAATTTCTGAAGATTAATTAGTCTCATTATTAGGAAATTTCTCCTTAGTTCTAGGTTGCTTCTCCCCTTGGATTACTTTCCATCCATTGTTTTTTGTCTTCCGTTCTGGTGCTTTGGAAAATAGCACCAACTGTCTTCTTTGTGGCGGCCCCTCAAATATTGAAACACTACTATCATGTCATCCCTACTCCTTCTTTTCCCTAGACTAGACAAACCCAATTCCTGCAACTGTTCTTCATATGTTTTAGTCTCCAGCCCACTAATCGTCTTTGTTGTTGTTGTTGTTTTCTGCACTCTTTCTAGACCAGGGGTGTCAAACTCATGTTGTTACGGCTACTTCACATGACATATCGGGACTTTTTTCCCCTTCACTAAACTGGACGTGGCCAGCGTGTGACACATCTGGCCCACGGGCCAGGAGTTTGACAGCCCTGTTCTAGAGTCTCTGCATCTTTTTTATAATATGAATTGAACAAGAGCAGACCACCTACCTCTTTTCATCTGATTACTCTCAGTTTCTATATTATTTTTTTCTACCTTCAAGTCAGTTTTGACTTCTGGTGATGCTTGGACAAGTCACTGCTGTTTTTTTTGGCAATGTTTTTTGAAAGTGGTTTGGTTCCTAGGGCTGAGACAGACTAACTGGCCCAAGGTTACCCAGCTGCCTTTGTACCTAAGGCAGGACTGCAATTCAGAGTCACTCAATTTCTAGCCTGGTTCCTCTATCTGTACACTACCCATTGGCTATCATTCCTAAAAGAGGGTGGAGGACACGGGTAAGTGTAAAGCAGGTTTCCGGTCCAGATGTTTGTACTTTAAAAACTGTGCAGTAATCAAAAGTTCCCTATGCATAACAGAGAAATTATGAGATTATTATCAAAACAGGGATATGCATATTACAGAGCCTTGACTTCCATTACCCCTCAGCCAGGTTGCCAATACAGGTAGTCCTCAACTTACAACAGTTACAGTGACAATGAAAACACTGACTTATAACCATTTTTCACACTTAAGGCTGTTGTACCATCCCCATTGTCACATGATCAAAATTCAGGTGCTTGGCAACTGACTCTTACTTATGATTGTTGCAATGTCCTGGGATCATGTGATCATCCTTTGTGACCTGACAAGCAAAGTCAATGGGGAAGCAGATTCACTTAACAACCATGTTACTAATTGCAGTGATTCACTTAACAAAATTGGCAAGAAAGGTTATAAAATGGGACAAAATTCAATTAGCAACTGTCTCACTTAGCAACAGAAATTTTGGGCTCCATTGTGATCATATGTTGAGGACTACCTACTGTCATTTTTCATCAAGCTCTTTCTATACCAGAGATGCTCAGTGTCAGCAACTTTAAGACATGTGAACTTCAACTGCTGCCTCAAGGTTCACAGTCTCAAACTGATCCCAGATAAAGATGAAGCCTCTATCATCTCTGCTGGATTTGCCCAGCAGCATCCATCTTTGAGGGAATGTGATTGATTACATCCTCCAAATATTTAGAGAATTCATTGCAATGGCCCAGCTGACAAACCTCTGGCTCAGTTTCCCTAACATAGGTATTCAGATATGTTGTGATAGGATAGGTAACTTGGGATAAAGCTATGCAGCAGGGTAGCCAGCAGCAATATCCCTAACTTGTTCCTCAAGCCCTAACTGCACAAAGAGTGTCTCATATTCATTTATGTATCTCCCACAGAGTACTCCATAAACAATTGTCACTCCAACTTCCATACCCCTTGGTATTTTGACTGCTGCAACGTCTTTTATTTAGCTTTCTTCAATCTGTATTATTTTTACAAACAATTCCAAGACAATCAACATACCTAATACTTTTTCCCTTTTCTGTTTTCTCCACACAGCAACCCTGTGAGATGGATTGGGCTGAGAAAGAATGACTGGCCCAAAGTCACCCAGCTGGCTTTCAAGCTTAAGGCGTAACTAGAACTCACTAGTCTCCTGGTTTTTAGCCTGGTGCCTTAGCCACTAGACCAAACCGGCTCCAATATCCAAGATCAAATCATAGATAATAATATTATAGGCAGATCTGCCACTTAATAGCACAAACCAGATCCCAAGGTACCCATAGCCCCCCTACCGGGCTTCTGAGATGAGGTGGGAGAGGGGAAGAGATTGGTCAAAGGTTCCCCTGGTCTTCACTCCTATTCCTGCTGTATTTCTAATGTCTTGTTATGCTTTTATTACTTCTTGAGCTGTTCCATCAGTCATGGGACAATGGGCATGCCAGTTCCTCCAAGGTATACTCTCACCCACTGTACAGCCACCATTCAAACAATGTGGCTGTTCACTTTTGATTCTTGACCTAGACCATGGAGGTCACTAAAAGTTCAGTCTCAAAATGAGCTGTGTGTACCAATCTTCACATGACTCCATTTACTGAAAGAAGAAGAGAATCTTCATGTTAGCCAGAATGTACTAGCCTCTAAGTAGAAACCCTTAAGCTCCACCCATGGTGGCAGAGGGCAGTTTAGAATGTTTGAATTTTTTAAAAAAGTAGAATGGCCGTTGTAGTTAATATTATTAATGTTCCATTCTTGACCTACTTTCAGAACTGCTTGCCTATGAATAAATACAGAAAGTCCCTGTCCTCAGGCCTACAGTCTATCAAAAAATATGTAGAACAAAAAGGTGATGAGAAGAGAACAGAGTACCCCTACTCAAATAATCAGAGCAACAGCGAGGGAAGATGTCCATTCCTGCTTCTTTGCCTCTTTCTCATGAAGCAATTATTTCTGATTATGCTTTACGTACCAACACTGAGCTGGAAGACAGAATCAACAACCACAGTGTTATTGTTTTATTAAAACCCACCTTTTTCATGTTGGGATACCTTCCTCCCCTTTCCCCCACTCCCCATGTTATTCTTGAAAGTTCTTTCTTGATTGATTAAATTCAGCTTTAATTGAATGTCAATTCTAAATTATGGAATAGTGATTGGATAATATGATAATAAGAATCAGTTATTTAGTCTTGTACTAAGATGGGGAAATCTGTTTTTCAAATCTAGCATCAGCCAATTCCTAGATTGATTTTGACAAGTCAGCATCTCTTAGCCTAATTTACCTCACAGTGGGGTGTTGTTGTTTTTTTGTGGAGAAAGAATAGGAGAAGGAGTGCTATGTATAAGCTACCTAGAACATGCAAGAGGAAAGGCAGGATATAAATTAAGCAACTGATCAAGCAAATTAACTATAATGGTTTACAAAATCCAGATTGAAAATCCTCATTCATCCATGAAACACAGTGTGTGATTCCATCCCATTCACCTCTCTTCCAAGATTGTTATAGGGATAAAATTGGAAAATACAAGTTAAGTTGTGTATAACTCCTTGAGTTTATTAAACTTTATTGAGTTTATTAAAAGTTATATGAAATGAAAATATATAAAGATAATGATTACAATAAAAACATAAGAAAAACTTATGGTAAAAGCATATTTTTCTCACCTATGAAAATATAGTCTAACCCTAACCCTATGGGGATCCTTTCTGTTTCCCAGTCCTGTTTAGTGAAAAACAATACATCTGCAAATAGCAAGAAAGATTCATCCAAGAGAAAGGTTCAAAGGTGTTGTTAGTGTTGCGAATGGAAAAGAAAAATGCTCTCAGCCTCCAGGGATGGGAAGCAGCATTATTATTTGAACCAGGGAAGCAAACAGTTTTTTTTGCTCTGAAGGTTAAGTAGATCTTACACACAGAAGGTGCTGGAATCATAATTTAGAGATATGACAGGTAAGAAATGTCATGCTTAGTTGCTTCTCAATCCTGGGGGTGACGGGGGGGAGTAACTCTACATTTAGAAAATCTTGTTTGAGAAGAGTCTGTCCTGTACTGTGAAGTAAAATGTAAACTGTTAACGTTGCTCAAAATTCATGTCAAATTTTACTGTGAATTCTAATCACAAAGTCACAATATTTTCTTCAAGGGAGCTAAATCCATTTTACTTATCATTTGATCACCCTTTCGTGGTAGTGTGAGGAAAGCAGAGGAAAAGTAGGATATATAATATACTGTTGAAAACTAGATACGATTCTATTTGTTCCTCTGCTTTACAAAGGGAAAAGGAGAAGGAAGATGATGTGATCTTTGTATGTTATGATGAAATAATTCCAACCCATATTGTATCTCTTATCTAGAGAAAAGTTCGTCTTATTTCTGGATCAGGAAACCCTGTTCATGTTTATTCATCTGGGATTGCCCCTGAAGCTATATTGATTCAGAATGCAACAACGTGGATGGTAATAGGTGCGCCTTAATATTTCCATTCATACCACTACTCTGTGAGCTGCATTGGCCCCCAATAGGACTCTGTATTCAGTTCACGGACTTGGTTATCACCAATATGACACATACCAGATTACAGTATTTGTATAACTGTCTGTTTTCTGTTATTCTGCTCATCCTATAAGGGAAGGCTCTAATGGGTTCTAGGAGATGTGTGAAGTTCTCTGTTGCTGTGCTTGTCATTTGGAATGAGTACTCCTGCAAGAATCAGATGCCATTTTATAGAACAGTGAAAATCTAGATTTTCTATTTGCCAGCTCAATACATCAAGCTCATGGATCAAGATGGTAGATAAAATTATGCTACTATGAGAATAGTTGTAGCATTCAGCCTCTGCTATGTGTTGATCGTGTTTTGTTACATTGGTTTTGAATTATATTTATTTTTTATTTGTTTTTAATTAGTGTACTCTGTCCAAAATAACAGATTATGAGTGGGTCAGCCTTATAAATCATTTGAATAAAATATTCAAAAAATAAAATGACAACACTGTTTGGGGGAAATTATGTTATATTTTGCTTGAAAACATCATCTGATTCTGTGATGATAGATGAATGGTTGGATGGGTGGGTGGGTGGCAGTGGTGAGTTGCCCCCAGTTTGGACCGGTTCACAAGAACTGGTAATAAAACTGGCGGGAGGCCCCACCCACTGCCCTGGATGTCATCATCGGTGATTTGCGCATGCGCAGAAGCTTCCTGTTGCAAACGTGTGTTCACATTGCGAACCGGTAGTAAAGGTAAGTAGAAGCCACCCCTGATGGGTGGGTGGTGGATGGATGGATGGATGGATGGATAGATAGATAGATAGATAGATAGATAGATAGATAGATAGATAGAAAGATAGATAGATAATGTTAAAGAAAATTAGAACCAAAGAAGAAGGAACATATCTAACTTCTAAAATTTGTTATTTCCTGTTCAACAGCAGCAAATGCATACTATATTGAAGAATTGGGAATTCGAGTGCTCTTGAAGCTCTGTCCTTGGTGCTGGAAGAGAATTGATGATCTTAATTATATTTGTGAATGCTAAACTATAAAAAGATATAGGGTTTATACATTGTTTTAATGGGTTAAAAATGATTTCAATCTCATATGCCAATGAATAACATGTATCCTCATTCAGTATTTGGATGCTAAACACAGGAGCATTCAGGGATACTTCCCACATTCTTCCCACCCAGCACTGATAGAAAGCAAGAATCTTGCAGGGTTATGACTCACGTAAAAGCCAGCTTTATTATTGATAGGGCACAGCACTGCAATGCTTATATAGCAAGTATTCCAGGTTTTGAATGCCTGAACCTGCCCTTTGTATGCTTCTATATTATCAAATTCATATATGAAAATAGACATTATTAGGAGCGAAATCAGGAAGGCATTGAACTGTTAGAAGAACATACATCATCACCATTACTTTCCTCTTCTCTTACCATTGTTACGGCTGTTTGAACCATTCAGAGGGCAGTTCCCAAAACAATTGCAGCTCTCCTCCCACCAACATCTCAATGGTTCAGTAGGTCCCTATGAGGGCCTTTCTCACATCACTTTTTCTGAAATTGCTCTTTTCTGGAATTTTTCTGAACTGAGGTGGCCTTATAATCAACAGCGCCAAGCCTTCTGAGACACAGGACCTTGACTCTTCAAAAGCAGGTTTGTGGGGGCTTCGGTTACTTCACAAATTATCTCTCCAATTGGATTCACACCAGTGGTGAAATTCAGCCGGCTCTATCCAGATCACGCAATCCGGTAACGCCGGTGGCAGGAGGCTCCATCCACCCGCTCAGACGTCATCACATCCCATTTTTTACCCTCTGCGCATGCACAGAGGAGGCGCGCGCACTCACATTTACGAACCAGTAGTTAAGGTAAGTAAATACCACCCCTGATTCACACCTTTGGGAATTATCCAATGAAGAAAAGGGGTCTGGTTGCCAGAATGAATGGTGATTCCTTTATAAAAATGAAAACTGGTTTCTAAAAGAAAATAGATTACCATTTTAATGCTTTATTCTCTTGTGGATTATCCTTTGGCGTCCATAGACCAAGGCTAGGGCAGGATCCTAACCAAAATCCAAAAGGGATAGAGGTGGGTCAATGATGGATAGATGAGCCTGTTTTCCCTCAGTTACATCCTTTCTCCTGTGTTTTTTTCTTTTCTCTGATGTTCAGTGTTCTCACTTCATTTCTCCTGTGTCTTCCCTCAGCAATTAGGTTTTGTGGAAGGAACATTCCCAAATCTGCAAACAATAACAAAACCACAGTATAACACATAGGTGTAGGAAGAAAGATAACTTTTAATGAGTGATGTAGGAAGAGTCAACCCCATTCATTCTTACTATATTTTAAGGTTCAAATCATTTATTCAGAGCTGGTTTATCAATAGCAAACAGGCCTAGAAGAATTGACCCAGTCTCTATATACAGTAATTATATAAGGCTAACCATCATCATCATCTTATGATGTTTTCAAAAACAACTTTAAATAAAACTATTGCATTAAAACCAAGCATCCTTAAAATAAATAATGGATGAAAAGAAGCTTCATTAAAAACCACCAAAGCAATCAATCAGATATTCTAAAATTGCAAAGCTTTTGACTTTGGTCGAAAGTTGGCAGTCACTGTTGGGAGATGGCAGTCATATAAATTATTTAAATAAATGAGGCAGAGTCTGCAAGTATACATTCTTTTTCAAGGCCTAAAAATAAATAACCAATTAGTCAAATAACTGACCAATTAGTCAGTTATATGTCAAATTTCTAGTCCACCCAAATCCAAAATGACTCCGGGCAGTTTCACAAGATTAACAAAATCAAGAAAAAGGCAGCATTACATAAGAAAAAGACGCACTCACTTATTGAAGTGAGATTATTGAAAAATCATTTTCCTAAATCAACGATGGTTAACCTTTTCGGCACCAAGTGGCAAAACTGCTGTGTGCGCGTGCGCTGGAGCACCAGAACCCGGAAGAGAACAGCTGGCCAGTGCACATGTGTGCAACGGCCTGCTGCTCTTCCGGGTTCCATCGCGCACATGTGGCTGACCAGCTGGCCTGGTGCACATGTGCACTGGCCAGCTGATCTCTTCCAGATCCTGGCGCACAAGTGCAGCAGCCAGCTGGTCTTTGCATGAAGACCAGCTGGCCGGAACGCATGTCCGGGCCAGAACCCGGAAGAGAGCAGCTGGCCATTGCACATGCACACCATGCACACCATGACATAGGTTCACCATCATGGTCCTATATCATTCACAAGCTAAAGGAGGCTGACCAAACTCTAAACCCCTGAGGAAAAACCTAGGTTTTGAGACTAGCTTGAAGACAAAATGGAATCCTTACAAATCTCCAGGGAAATCTTGAAAGGTAATTTTACAGTGGGATATGAGCAAAATGGCTAACGTGAGCTTTAATATCTTAAATGTTTTCACAGAATCATGTCCAGGTAATATAACTTTGTATATGAATTCAATTTGAAGTCTTCCCCGGTACTTTAATCGCTGCACATTATGATAGTCACAAAGAATAATCCTAATAAACTTATTTATTTATATTTCATATTTTTATCTGCTCATCTCCCTCAAATGCAAAGATGCTATAAATGTAATAGCTTTAAAATATTGATGATATCGGATTAATATAAATGATTGTTATCCCTATTTTCTTTCTATTGCGAATGTATTAAGGACACTATCATTGTGCCTATTCTAAGTGATCAAGTATGTGGGGGGCGGGTTCTTTGTTTTTTCTGCAGTGGCAAGTATGAATTCACATTTTTTTCAATATTTTTATATTTCTTGATAATTTTCAGTCCTTAATATATCCTAATGAACTAAGTTTTTTTGTTAGTTCACTAACTTTAGTTAAATTAGTTAAACTCTTAATTTCTTTAGAAATAACCATATTTTGACACATTTTCCATATTTTAAAATAGACTAGTTATTTCCATTCCAGAAAAGCACCCACTTTCTGTTGCTTCTTTTAGCAACTGGAACAGTAATTTTAAGTGAATTTGAAAGAACAAACATTAGACAGGATAGTATTTGCAATAAATTTTGCCCAATGGCTCCTGTTCAAAAGATGTCAAATCCATTTAGCCTAAACTTTACTCTAAGAAAGCCAGCTTCTTATAAAGTATTCAAATGTGCATGGCTTGGATTCAGTCTTCATCAGTTTGCATAATTTCTGAGCTAACTGAGTATTTGGCTGGAAAGTTTCTTTAGTTCCTTTTCTAGTAGTGCTTGGTGGCTAACACTTCTGTTTGCACTGGTATCATTTCACTGAAGTGGAAAACTAAAGAGCATAGCTTTTCACTGGAGGATTCCATTCTTCTCAGAAGAAAGCAAGAAAATGTAAAACTAATGTCAGAGCTTCCATACTTGGACTGCAAAAACAGAAGCACTAAACAGGCAACCAGATATAGAAGGCATTAATGCTCTACTGCCATCCAGTGGCTATCCAAAGTTGTCCAAGCTTGGTGGACCTAGTTATAATATTGATCTGACTGGTGAGATAGAGATCTAAGTTATCAAATTCTGGCAAGTGTATAGCTATCAATTTCCATTGACATCTTTGTATTCTGGGGGTACATAAATTTGATGAATAGATGAAGACATGCATACGTAGCTGTAATTCCACTATTATAGTGACATTTCACAGAAGAATTCTGTCTAACTTTTATCATGCCTGGTTCTGTTCCATTTGTGGAGAGTGACACTTGCTGTTTAAAATCAGCACTGCAACTGTGGGAGTCGGAATAAGACCTGAATTAGTGCTGTGAAATGTTCTGGGTGTTAAGCATGTAACAGTCCGAATGACATGGGACAAGTTACAGTAAGTATGGTTTTATAGCAACATCAGCCCTTTAGTGGAAATTAGGATGGGATTTTAAGAACAAATAATAATGTTCTGCTGCAGGCAAGATGCATGTGCTTATTGTCTGTCTGAGAATTTGAAAATGATACTCACTTAAATGACTGGCTATTTGTTCCATTTTTTTAAAAAAATGCTCAAGTTGGAGAATTTCCTGGTTCAAAGGTTGATAGCTTCATCTTTAGTAGCACACATGGAATTCTTTCCTCTTAACAATTTGTTGCCATTCATTTCCCATCTTTAGTGGCCACTCAGCAATCCCAAAGGTGGCTGAGTGAATATCATTTCCTAAAAAGAAAGAAAAATATCCAAAGTGACCCAGCTAGAGTGCATTCATTCAGTTATGTGTTTATTTATTACAAGTTCTTTTCTCCTGCTTCAACTGCTCAACTCTAAGCAGCAAACAAACTAAAAATATAAGTCAACAATGGAACAACAGGGTTCGTATTAATGTTAATGACAACAATCACGGTAATGCTATCATTGATTTCAGATAATATCCATTTCTGCTCAGTTTCACTAAGCTTTGTGGGGAAAAATTTTTTTAATAACTTCCAGAATATGTGGAGTGAAGATGTGGAGCAGATGTTTAAAAATTCCATAGGAGGAAGAACCAACCGTCAACATAATAGGATCAAGGCAGTGGTGAAATCTAAAATTTGTTACTACCGGTTCTGGGGGCGTGGCTTAGTGGGGGGGGGGTAATGTGACTGGGTGGACGTGGCCAATTATTTTTTTTTTAGTTTTAAAACCATTTTTTCTACAACCTCTTCGGTGAAGAGGTTATTAAAAAATGCTTTCAAAAGGCTCTGACAATCCCAGCTGAGTTGCCTAATCAGCAGAGGCTTTTTTCTTTTAAAAGCCTCTGCGGATCAGGCAACCCAGCTTGGATCGTCAGAGGCATTTAAAAGAAAAAAAGTCTCTGCCGATCAGGCAACTCAGCTGGGATCATCAGAGGCTTTTAAAAGCCTACAAAGAAAATCATTATAAGATGTGGTATCGGTGGCATCTGGCCCCTGCAAGATTAGCGAAAATGTACCCAAATGTAAATCCGACTTGTTGGAAGTGCAGAAAAACACAGGGAACTTTTTACCATGCTTGGTGGCTCTGCCCAGTAATTAAGAAATATTGGAACAAGGTAAGGATATGGATAAGAGAAATAACAGATTATGAAATTGAATTAGAACCTGAGATTTTTCTATTAGGCATGATTAAAAAGAACATCCGAAATGACATAAAATATCTAATACTTCATATAATCATGGCGGCAAGATTAGCGCTAGCACAATTTTGGAAAAGTGATCGACTGCCAATCGACCAGGAACTAATACAAAAAATATATGCATGCGCAGAAATGGACAAACTAACTTTAGAGTTACAGGATAAGGAGGACTCTAAATATTATGCAATTTGGAATAGATGGTACCAATGGATAAACCAGAGGAAAGGAAATGGGTAGAGATGAATCTAGAAGAAATTAATACAACAAAAAACAGCACTGTCAGAGGAATAGAATATGAAATATCTTACTGTATGTTTGTATATATGTACATATAATACACATAATATAAGTATATAAAATAATGGAAATCAGTCAATAGGTGAAGTTTATGCACTGTATATGTAAATTTGTTTCTTGATTGAGAGAAACTTGTATTTTTTAAATGTTTTTTTTTAATAATAAAGTTTTGTTTTTTTAAAAAAATAAAAATAAAAGCATTTGATGATCCCAGCTGAGCCGCGCAATCATCAGAGGTGTTTTTTTTTACTTTAAAAAGCATTTTTTCGGCCGAAGAGGTTGTAGAAAAAATGCTTTTAAAAATTAAAAAAAAAAGCCTCTGATGATTGTGTGGCTCAGCTGGGCATGGGGGTGGGGTGGCTAGGGATTTTTGCTACCGGTTCTCCGAACCACCCACCTCCATCGCTACCATATCGGGCGATCCGGTCCAAACCGGGAGCATTTCACCCCTGGATCAAGGTTTTTTCCTCTTCTACAGTATTCTGCTGTGGGAGACACAAAATGGGTAAAAAGTTTGCAGACTAAAATGGGAAAGCCATTGTAGGCTCTTGCAGGTATGCTCTACAATAGGGTTTTCCAAACTGCATTCCATGGACCACTAGGATTTTACTTACTTCTACCACTTTATTTCCAATGTTTTCCCATTCCTGTGGGGTTCCTTTCCAGGACTTGCTTAGTCATCATGTATTATCCTCATGAGGTAGACCAGACAAGAAACACGGCCAGATGAGCCAATTCTATTTGTTTATAAGATTACTTTTTTTAAAAAAAATTGATTTATATGCCGCCCTTCTCCGGAGTCTCAGGGCGGCTTACAATGCGTTAAGCAATAGCCTTCATATTTTTGTATATTTATACAAAGTCAGCTTAACTAAACATTTAACTAAATCCTCTTTTAACTGAGCCCTCCTCAGTTCCCTTTACAGTCCGAGGGTCTCTTCTGAATCTTGTGCCCCTTCCATATTCCTGCTTCAGGCTGTTGCCTTTTATCAGGCCATGCCCCTGGCCTTGTTTCTTTGCCCTCTCTACAAAGGACATTCTCACATAGCATTACATCATGGAACTATTGTTGATCTTCCCGTCCCTCGCTTCTGAAGCCTGTGACTGTAATTTGTATTCCCCTAAATTTCATTGGGGAAATTTTTGTTCTGGCTGAGAATTGAATTTGAAGTAGAGTATCTTTGATGGTAGATAATAAGTGCAAGGCAGTCACCTTTCTTCCCACTCTACATTGTGTCTTACATGAGTCATTTTTTTCTTGCTTAAACTTGGCCCATCCTGTCCCAACTTGGCTAACCCAAACTAGCCCAAACTGTTTTAGTTCCCAGCATATTTTATTTATTTGTTTAAGTTCTTATTCAATCTTTATTTGTTTCATTGTTTGATATAATAACTGAATATGTTTTTGCATGGATTTCTGGGATGAAAAAAATGGTGCAGCTGCTGAGAATGCAACCCAGATGATTTTAATACTTCCCTTCCATATGATATTTTTCACATTAAAAGTAATTGACACCAATGATTATTAAAAACAAACAAAGAAGTATGGGAATCTGTTTTTTTCCCAATAAAGAAAATGACAAAAGTGACCTTTCTTTTTCTTAAATTGAAGAATAACTTAAGAAGAAATTATTATTAAGCTCATTTTCCTCTTCAAACAGTGGGTGTCACACAACTTATCTGGATTGAATATGACCCTATCAGAGAATCTCTGAGCAGGCAGCATATGAATTACTGTAAAAAAAAAAAAGTGATGGGGGGAGGAATGGTGTAACTTTCTCCCAGTAGTCAGCACTGCAGTCCCAGTCCAATTTAAAAGCCTTGTTTCCCACAATGCAAGTATGAGACCCAGGAAGGAGGTAATCTAATTAAAAGAATTATTTTGTCATTTTTCATATCCCTAGGCTATGATGTCATCCACAGTGAGTGGGAATAGGCTACTGCTAATAAGCACCTTGATTACACTATAATGGTCCTGAATTATCAAAATCAATTTTTATTTTGGATACTGCCCATATAAAAAATAAATCTGCTGAAGAATAACGATATAACCTGTGAACTGACATTAGTGACTCTTCTGATGAATCCCACTCTGTTGAACGTGATATCCCTGCAGATTTTGCAACTTTCAAATATGGCTGTTGGTCAAATGAAAATAACATAAAAGACATCAAGCTGTCCTTGATATTTTGTTAGAAATGAATTAAATACTCTAAATGAATAACTTTGTCATAGTTGCCATAAGTAGAATATGGGCTGTCCCTTTCAAGGCTCTTAGGGCAGGGGTCCCCAATGCCCGGGCCATGGCCCACTACTGGGCCATGGTTGGTTTGGAAGTGGGCCACATGAGCAGCGGGCCGACATGTGCATGCACACTCAGCTTGACTCACAAGTGATGGACCAGCACACATGCACAGCTTGACTTGCACAAGAGGCGGCCTGGTGTGCACACACATGCAATGGCCAACTGCTTGCATGAATAGTTCCCCTCTTCCCCCCCTCCCCCGGTGGGCTGCCAAGCCATAAAGGTTGGGGACTGCTGCCTTAGGGGACATTAGCTACTAAGCCCATATTAATTAAATTCAGTTGTTTTCTCCGAGCAATGGGGGAATATATTTACTATTTAATTCTCATTTTACTTTAGAAAATAACATTTTGATTCTGCAGGTCAAAGTGGGTCATATGATTTTAATATTCTTTATTTCATAAATGAAAAATACATTCCATCACTGTTAACTTGCTATTTGTCCCCCACTCTCCACTCCAAGTGGAGATTAAACATGAAATATTATTGAATTGTTGAAGAACTCCACTTGGTGAGATGGGTGGCATATAAATTAAATAAATATCTGTTTAGATTTCTGCCCTACTTTAATGCATGTCAGGTGAAAGTTAATGGACATGGCAAATATGGTTAAAATGAATAACAATATGCCTTTTATGTTTGTAATATATTATAGGAGTTTGTTTTATTAATTGTGAATTTAATTAATTTTGTCTGCATTTTATTTTTTAACATTAGCTGCCATAAGTGCAATTGTTCTTTTTGATGGAAAAGCAGTCATATTAATACATATTAATAGCATACATTTTAATTGAACAACAATCAACAAAGAATTAATAATTTACTTGTTTAAAAATTTATATGGCTGCCTATCTCGTATAATGACCTTAGGCAGCTCAAACAACTGATTAAAAACAAGAGGAAATATAAGTTTTAAATTATATAAATGAGTACATTAACATTGATGGCAGCATGACAATGATGGGAAGAAAAGACAAGAGGAAGGTTAAAGTATAAAAAGCAAAGAACAGGAGGATGTGTTTGCAAGGATAGAAAGGTATAGGAAATTACAGTGAATGCACTGCTGTAAACTAAATTTAGTTAGGTTTAAAACAGCTTCACTTTTGAAAAAAGCCGCACAAGGCATGCAGTCATTGAAAACCTCCAGGGGATGTGAGTCATGGATGATCCAGGGCAAATATGATCCAGGGCGTGGCCCTGGCTCCCCATTAACAGTATAGTTTCAAGATCATGTTTTGCGGAGGGCATGTAGGTCAGATGTTATCAGAGAAGCTGTCCTTGCTGAGCTTTGAGTGTAGAGCTTTCCTGTGCGTTTTTCTTTATGAGAAGGTGATATTAACCTGCTTATCCCTCTGTTGATCCCTCTGTAAAAATACTGAAGTTTGCAGATGATATAACAGTGATTGGTCTCATTCAAGACAATGATGAATCTGCATACAGACAGGAGGTTGAACAACTAGTCTTGTGGTGCAACCAGAACAATATTGAACTAAACGTACTCAAAACCGTAGAAATTGTGGTGGATTTTAGAAGAAAACCTCCTATACTACCACCTCTTACAATATTAGACAACACAGTATCAACAGTAGAGTCCTTCAAGTTTCTAGGTTCTATCATATCTCAAGACTTAAAATGGACACCTAATATCAAAAAAATCATCAAAAAAGCACAACAAAGAATGTTCTTTCTGTGCCAACTCAGAAAGCTCAAACTGCCCAAAGAGCTGCTGATTCAGTTCTATAGAGGAATTATTGAGTCTGTCATCTGTACCTCTATAACTGTCTGGTTTGGCTCTGCAACCAAACAAGACAGACACAGATTTCAATGGATAATTAGAACTGCAGAAAAAACAATTGCTACCAACCTGCCTTCCATTGAGGATCTGTATATGTTACGATATTTTCAGGATCAGACTCAATAAGTAGATTAAGAATTAGATAATCAAATAAAGCACTGTTTATTTACAGAAGGCATTCTATATTCACTTAATATTCACAGATAGAAGCTCAGAAGGAAAGCATACAGCTCCTTATATATACATGGGGTGGAGCTAGATATAGGAGTGGTTAAATATGAATATATTAAATAGAGAAGAATAAGTTAACCCCTGATACCCTGGTCATATGTTATTTACATAAAGGAGAATAAGGCATTTACTTGTGACAAATCCCCCTCTAAATGCCGATTCGATATATAACAATAATTACATTCAGATTCTGAACAATATAAAACTTGTAACTTAGAAGTCAAGTATTTGTGCTGCTTAGAGGGTAAAGGCTTTGTTAGTATGTCAGCAATTTGCTCTGACGTTTCACAATGGACTGCTTTAATAAATCCATCTTGAGATAACTGCCTCACATGTTTGAATTTTATATCTATATGTCTGGATCTTTGTCCAATGGCATCAGATCTAGAAATTTCAATAGCAGCCTTATTATCTTCATGTATGATAAATGGTAATGAAGGTTTCTTCCAGGTGTCTGACAACAAGTCATTAAACCATACGAGGTTATTTGAGGCTTTAGACAAACAGACATATTCTGCCTCAGTCGTTGATGTGGCTACTAAATCTTGTTTACCAGTATACCAGTAAACTGGACAATCGTTAAGAAAAAATATATAACCAGATGTGCTTTTTCTACATGTGGTGTCGCCAGCCCAATCCGCGTCGGCGTAACATGTGAGGATGGGCTCTTTGACACTATTGGGTTCCAATAATAAACAAAAATCTAAGCTATTTTTCAAATATCTTAATATTCTTTTGACAGCTTCCCAATGATATACTAGTGGTTTGCTGACGTGTCTAGACAACAAGTTGAGAGGCAAAGCAATATCGGGTCTGGTCCAATTGGAGATATATAGAAGGGAACCGATGACTGATCTGTAAAGTGTATTATCTTTAAATTCAGGGGATGACTCATCTGTGTTTCTCAAGAAATCAGTTTGCATGGGAGTGTCACATGGCTTAGCATTATTTAAGTTACATTTGTTCAGAAGATCTATAATCTTATCTCTTTGAGAAAGTTTGAATCCCCTTTTTGTTTTACTAATTTGAACTCCAAGATACTTATTTACCTTACCTAATGACTTCAAAGAGAAATGTTCATTTAGTTTCGTTACAAATGTTTCTCTCTTCTCTTTGTGTTTACCTATATACAAAATATCATCCACATAAATTAACACGAATTCTAAAGAGTCATCCTCTTTTTTAACAAAGAAACAGTTATCAGCAGTAGTGGCATTAAAATTCATAGTTTTGAGCACTTTGACTAAACATTCATACCATCTTTTGCCAGATTGTTTCAACCCATATAAACTTTTATTTAATAACAACGTTTCATTTTTGTTCGTATATTGACTGTGAGGCGCTCTTACATATATCTCTTTATCTAATTTTGCATGTAGATATGCAGTCTGTATGTCGTATTGGAATACATCAAGGTTAAGTGCTGATGCTATGACCAGTGCAGTTTTAACACTCTCAGTTCTTACTGTGGGAGAGTATGTATCCGTGTAATCCTCGGGATATTTTTGTGCATAACCTTGAGCAACTAGTCTAGCTTTGTATAAGGTGTTGCCTCCTTCTAAGTTTTTGATTTTATATATCCACCTAGTACCAATAACAGTTTTATCTTTAGGTGCATGTGTAGGTGTGAATACATTTAATTTCTGCAAACTATCCATCTCTTTAGTCATGGCTGATTCCCACTTTTCCTTTTCTTCAGGGGGAAGTTTTAGCACTTCCTCGTATGTGTTTGGTGTTGATGTTTCTCCATCCGTATACATTATATAATCTTTGTATTTGTTTGGTATTTGGTTTCTGTTATTCCTGATTGTTCTTTTTGGTTTACTATCATTGTCATGTAAATACCTAGCTTCCTTTTTTGTTAATGAATCTGTCTTTATTTTGTATTGACTGTTTGTCCATGTTTTGTTTTTGTTTTTATGTATGTTGTGATTGTATTCTTCTCCAGTTCTTTCCTCTTGGTGTTTAGTGTTTGTATAGTTGTTTGGGAAAATTTCATTAAGATGTATTTTAGACCAGTTGGCCTGTTCATGGAATACAGCCGTTCTGGAAACTATAAATCTGTTATTATTATCGATAAATCTGTACCCTTTTGTGCCTGTTTCGTAACCCATGAACCTGAGTCTCCTAGATACGTTCTCACCTTTACGTCTTAATTGCTTAGGTATGTGTACGTCTGCAGTGACTCCAAATATGTGCATATGAGCTATTTTGGGTTTCCTATTATACATCATTTCATATGGTGTCTTGTTAACAATGCTGGACCAAGTTCTATTTTGTGTATAATTGGAATATTGTAAAGCTTCTGACCAGAATTGTTTTCCTAAGCCAGCATCTTCTAATGTGCATCTAATCATGGTTTGTAATGTCGAGTTCTTTCTCTCTGCCACTCCATTTTGGAACGCAGAGAAAGGGCTAGATGTGTAATGTAACATCCCTTTGTCTTTAAGCCATTGGGAGAATTCTTTTGACATGAATTCACATCCCCTATCTGTCATAATTTGTTTTATTCTAATATTATGTTGTGTTTCTATACGTTTGTAAAACTCCTTAAATTTCTGAAAAGTTTCACCTTTGTGCTTTAGTGTATAGACAAAGCCATAACGACTATAGTCATCCACAATGGTTAGGAAATAACGTTTTCTATATGTGATTGATGATGTTAATGGACCAACTAGGTCCATGTGTACCAAATCAAAAATTTTGTTGGTTGATCTTGTTGACTTTTTGGGTTTGGGGCTAGTTTTGAATTTTGTAGATTTACGTACTGAGCATTCCAAATAGTTTTTACAATTTTTTATTTTAACACCTTCAGCATGTTCAGTCATCTTTTGAACTACGGGAAAACTGGCATGTCCTAATTTCCTATGTAAGACATGAGCACACTCATCATGAATTGGTTTACCAATATTAGGTATTTTGTTGTTGGGTGTGTCTTTGTGATTATGAATAATCTCATGTTCCTCATTGTCACTATTACTACTGCTTTCGTTGTCTTTGTTATTGTTATCTTCCATGTTGGAATCAATGTTGTGTAACCATTTTTCTTTTGTCATTAGATAAGGTAGACCTCCTTTAATAATCACAGTACCTATGTTTGTTCTGTTTTTCTCTAATGTTGCTTTTCCTTTTGAGAACACAATATTTATGCCAGAATCTCTGCTTAGTTTTATTGCACTAAGTATGTTATGAGGTATTTCAGGTATTAACAATACCCCCTCTATTTTTCCTAGGCCAGGTAAGGTTATATTTCCTCTACCTATGACTTGAACCTTCTCTTGATTAGCTACCTTAATTACGAATTTATCCTCTACAAATGAAGATAGTATATTTTTATTATTTGTAGTGTGGTTGGTTGCTCCAGAATCGATAAGCCAATCATTGTCCTCTGTCTGTTGTATGTTAGTGTTGTCATGTTTGTTTAACCCATTCAGTGAACCAGACTTTCTATCTTTTGAGTTATCCCTGCCCCCTCTATGTTCTCTATAGATGGGTGGACTTCTATATCTATGTCTATCAATTGATGACTGTCTGTTTTGATATCTATTTCTATAGTCAGGATTTTTTCTATTTCTGAGGAGTTTTGGACAGTCTCTCCTATTATGTTCTTTGGATCCACAGTTGTGGCATCCTATTGGTTCATGATATCTTTCTTGAAAAACTACCCTCTTATATTGTTTGTGTTCCATGTGATTGTTACAACGACTTCTCCTTGAATTATCTTCAGATATTAGCTTGTTAGATAGACTTTCTATGGATAAATATCCTAAATTGATTGTGTCTAAATGAGATATATAGTTATCCCACGATGGGTCTAGTGAGTTAATGATAACACTCTTCATTGTTTGATCTGAAATTATTTCCCCCCTTAAATGCAGTTCTGCTCTAATTTTGTTTAAAGATATTAAATGTTCACTTATGGTAACCCCTGGCTTTATCCTAGCTGAGAAGAAATCTTTAGACATTCTTGTTGTAGTGGCTACACTTTCACTGTGAAACAATTTAAACATGCATTGAATAATTTCTGATACAGTTAGATTTTGCTTAATACTGTGGTACATGGCAGGAGATATACTGGAAATTAATAAGAAAAATGCCCTATGGTGCAGACAGTCTAATTTTAGAGTCCAAGGTCTTTTTGGGGGATTAGTGATAAAAAATAATAAGTTTTCTTTTAGAAAGACAACCTGGAGCTGCTGACACCATTCTTGCAAATTAATGCCATCTATTCTCAGTTTTGGGAAATCATTGGGCAAATTCCCAATATTGTTGGATCCATTACTTACAACTGGAGGCAGTCCGTGGTCTTGCAAATGTTGAAAGTTACAAAATGGCGTGGGTATGCTTGCGACGATTCTGAATGGTTCTCTCTGTTCTTCATGTCCCCCGAAGTTGTCTGTGTAGTCTTGCACATGCGCGTTGTTCATTTTGCTCCTGAAGCTGTCGGGAGAGGTTCTCGTCGCTGCAGCTCCCTCGTAGCGCTCTTCTTGCGATGATTCAGTCTCTGGCTCGATCTTCAGTGTCCAGGCGGCGGCAGAAGCTCGTGTCTTTCTGTTGCGATGACTCTTGTTGAGATCACTGTTTTCTGACATCGTCTGCGGCGTGGGGTGGTATTTGCAAGGTTCTCTGGGCTCAGGTGTCGGTGCTCTTGTTGATTGAGGAGAAGTGGGCAGACTCCGAGACATTTGCTTTCTTGCTTGTTCTCTCCCTGTTTCTCGATTGCCATCTTTTGTCGGTTCTTTCGTAATTTTCAGTCCTGGACCGAATGTTGTAAAAAGAGTTCTTATAGCTGATTTGACTTTTAGTTCGATAGGTATTTCTTCTGAGTCTGTATCAGAATTTTCTGAAAAGTAAAGTTTTTCTTTTTTCTTTTTTATATTATGTGAATCCTTTCGCGCCAAAGATTTTGAATGATGTACTCTGATTGACTCTGCTTCGCTCGTTTTTGTGATCGGTTGAAAACAAGATGGCTGCCATTCAAAATTTTGAGCGGGACCGTTGGTCTTTCTTTTCATTATTCCTTTTTCTGTAGATGATTCGCTCACCATTTTTGGATTTTTGGGATCATCTGTTCCGATACTCCTTTTTTTCGCTGTTCCGCTGTTCTTTATTACGTTTTGGAATTTCGCGTTGAGTTTCAGCAGTTTCAGTACCTCTGATCCGAGGGGGCTGCCTTTCAACTCGTTCTCTTTTTGTTCATCCATTCCATCAATTATTTCCTCGTTGTCTGTAGTGTAGTCTTCAGTTTCTTTTGATGTCATAGTCGTGGGTTTATCGATCTTTTCTTGATCTGCTTCCATTTCTTTACTGTATGCCCTGGTGTTGGGTCTTTCTCTTTTGTTTCTGGAGTTTTCTCTCTCAGACATATTTAGAGTTTTATTGAGTCAATCCAACCATCCTCTGCTACCAGATTGTTACGATATTTTCAGGATCAGACTCAATAAGTAGATTAAGAATTAGATAATCAAATAAAGCACTGTTTATTTACAGAAGGCATTCTATATTCACTTAATATTCACAGATAGAAGCTCAAAAGGAAAGCATACAGCTCTTTATATATACATGGGATGGAGCTAGATATAGGAGTGGTTAAATATGAATATATTAAATAGAGAAGAATAAGTTAACCCCTGATACCCTGGTCATATGTTATTTACATAAAGGAGAATAAGGCATTTACTTGTGACAGTATACTTCACGAGTCAAAAGGGCTGTGAAAATGTCTACAGACCCCTTACACCCTGGACATAAATTGTTTCAACTTCTACCCTCAAAACAATGCTACAGGACACTGCACACCAGAACAACTAGACACAAGGATAGTTTTTCCCTGAATGCCATCACTCTCCTTAACACCTAATTCCCACAACACTGTCAAATAATTTACTAAGACTGTATTAATATTATTCTTCTCTTCCTTACTAGCATCTCTCTCTTCCCACTTATTACTATAACCATGTTTCTTGTATCTTTCAATTTATATTGTTTTTATTTGTTTCCTAGTACAATTTGTTAGTTTATTAGTAACCTTGACTATCACTAAGTGTTGTATCTTTTTATTCTCGATGAATGTATTTTATTCTCCTTATGAACACTGAGAGCATATACACCAAAGACAAATTTCTTGTGTGTCCAATCACACTTGGCCAATAAAAATTCTATCTAAAGAATAAAGAATTATATCTTATGTGAGGGCAATTCAGGTGAACTTTCCCCCTTTGAGCAGAAGAGGGATAGTCTACTTCTAGGACACTGAACTTTCAGGCCAGAGGGCCCTTGGTGAAAAAAACCATCGCACCAGAAATACATCTTTTATTCCCTAATGGATGGAAAATGATAAGAAAAGTGGTGGAAGTGCTAGGAAAAGGTGGGAAAGATACAAATGGAGGCTGCCATCCAGACCGTGCAAACAAAGTGAGGCAGGTGCATCGGTAGAACCCTGCATGGAAATAATGAAGAGTTTTAATATTGCAGTTTTAATCTCACCATTTGTATCTCCTTATTGCATGCGACTGTTCTCCTCTGCAATCCCACCCATTGCCTTAGGAATATAATACAGGGGTATAAATAAATCCAGAAATGGAGTGACTGATTGATTCATTGAATCAGGGATCCTGAACTATCATTCTGATCTAAAACATTTCCTGGCCAAAAAACATTTCCTTTCCAGAGGGCTTGATGGCCTTGCTTTTAGGAAGTCATCTAATGAAAATGAGTATGGTACTAATTACTAATGATAGACCACAGAACAGGAATTCAGCCACAGGAAACAAAGTCTGTGGGAAGCCTCTTTTCCAACTTTGTTCCGTATCTATTTTGGAAGCTGTATTATAGGCTGAGAACATTTCAGAGAACAAGAGAGACCCAGGCAACTTCCATTTTTTAAATGTTCGGTTTTCATGAAAAACAATTTAAAATATAACGGCGTAATTAAAAACGTATTTTCAATATGACTGTTTCAAAAACAGCTGCCCTTTCACCTGACATCCCCTCTCCAATAGGCACCAGCAGGACATAATAATATGCAAGTAGTCCTCGACTTATGACCACAACTGAGCCCAAAATTTAGGTTGCTAAGTGAGTCAGTTAAGTGAATTTTGCCCTACTTTACGATCTTTCTTGCCACAGTTGTTAAGTGAATCAGTTGTTAACTTAGCAATTGTTAACTTAGCAACACAGTTGTTAATTGAATCTGGCTTCCCCAGTGATTTTGCTTGTCAGAAGGTCGCAAAAGATGATCACATGACCCTGGACACTGCAACCGTCATAAATATGAGTCAATTGCCAAGTGTCTGAATTTTGATCCTGTGACTGTGAGACTGCTGCAACTGTTATAAGCATGAAAAATGGCCATAAGTCTTTTTTTTTCCAGTTCTGTTGTAACTTTGAATGGTCACTATACAAATGGTTGTAACTCAAGGACTACCTGTATTCACAAAATTGGAAATGTAGTACTTTCTCATCCTCCAGTGTGATATATGTCACCATGTGCCAACAACACCTCACTATAGACAACTATTATATCTCAACAGAATAAGTGGTCATCTGAAATGGAAGAGGAGATATTACATACTATATAATCAATTCTGGAATACTTTATCTTGACCTGAAAGTGGCTGTTTCGGAGAAGAGAAATGAAAAGCTCATTAGACATGCAGCCTCTCATGGAGGAAACAGACCAAGATTTCTTTTACATGGCATATCTTAACCTCTTCATCAATTCAAGAATATCTGTGTCACACCTGGTTGGTTTAGTTTGGTTTATGGTTATTCTGGATAAATAATTCTTCATTTTGCCTTTTACCTTTCTGCCCCCCACCTATGTTTTATAACATAAGTATAATTTAGGGTTGGAGGCTAGCATTGGGATAGCATTCCAATAAACTATTGCTGCCTTTCAGATTTCTAGGAACTGTTAATGTTTTAAGATTTTCTTCATATTAAATTATCTGTCTCCTTTCAGATTCAGTAATAGCACAAGGAGCTCTCTCTATTTCTGGGGGCATGAAAGGGGCTAAGAACACACCCAGTTAACTTTTTGAGACCACTGAAACACAGTCCCTATATCTGCATAACATAATTATTCATGGTTAATGTAACTATGATTTACCCAATTAGTTTTCTGGATTGAAATGAAAAACGATACACTGAATTACATAAGTTGGGTTTACACTAATTGTGGGACAAAAAAAAAATGGTTGGCTAAATCTGTGATTCAGTGAATTGTGCAAACACAGGGCCTTCTGCAAAGATTTTGTAAGATTTTTATTTCCGTAGACAGGAAGTGGTTCTCACCATGACCTTGGGAGCCATACATTAATATCTATCATCCCCATACAAAAACATGCAGCAGGTTCAGGTTGGTTTATGGCCCACCATATGAACCCTTTCTTGAAAAAACAAATGATGAATTATGACATTAAATGCCACCTGTTTTTGCCCAATATTCAAAGGACTAGTTCATAGGCCTATATTTTATAGGTACTTCCAGGTTAAGCTCCAGCGGGATTACTTTTTTTGTTCCATCACTCTGCTGAACACTTAATTCCTACAGCACTGTCTCATTTCTCAACTTTTCTCATCTTCTCATCTTTCCTACTATCTTCTCCTATTGATTTCTTATGATTTTTCAATTGTTGTTTGTAATTTATGATTAATGATTGTAATTATGATTATGAGCTATGACCCATTACTTGCTGTTTAAATGTACACTGTGAGCTTATGCATCAGAGACAAATTGCATGTGTGTCTGATCACACTTGGCCAATAAAGAATATTCCGTTCCATTCCGTTCCATTCCGTTCCGTTCCGTTCCGTCCCATCCCATCCCATCCCATCCCATCCCATCCCATCCCATCCCATTCTATTCTATTCTATTCTATTCTATTCTATTCTATTCTATTCTTATTAAGGCTTTTTCTAAGATGAATTACATATACACTGTCAGGTTCCGAATCAGGATGGGAAAGGAAACACCAGACAACAGGGTGGAGGTTGTTGTAAAGTTTACCTTCCACTATCCGGCACGCTCCAACAATCACTCAGTGCAGTTCCAGTGAAATATTGTCAGTTCTAACCATCCCGTGCTCCCATCACCGTTTTAAACCCAGCGCGCCCCACCCTGCTACTCGACCCCCTAACTCCACCCCAACACCTGTCGCCGATTGGAGGGGTCCAGCTGCATCCCTGGGCTAGTAATTAGCTGTAATTAGTCTGGGGCAGTCGGGGCTGTTGTGCTGGGAACAGCTTCGGTAAGCCCCAATTAATGCTGGCTATTGTAACCGGTGTGGCATCTGCGCAGGTGTGGTCCCATCCGCCTCTCAGCTGAGAGGCAGTAGCGCTTCTGGCGGTGCTGAAAGAAACAGAGGCCCCGAGAACAGTGGGCAGAAGAGGGTCCCACCAGCTGTCGTCAGGAGGAAGCAGGCAACGTTAAGGCAAGATTTTCCAGGCTGGAATGTGGGGTGGCATAATCTGTTTGTCTCCGTCCTCGCCAGAATGGCAGCCCAGGCGAAGTGGGGCTGACATGCGGCCCCCCTACCATGCGGCTGTCTGGAAGACAAAAGTTACTTTGTGTGAGACAATGAACAGGCTAAAAGGGGAACAGCCCTTTCAGAAACTCACAGCATGAAATAGTAAACTGTCAGGATTTTAAATCTTAAGATGTGTATGGACTACTGGCTTTTCCAACATTCGAGTGATAATGCTATCAACCCTTCCTAGAGTCAAAAGAAAACTATAATGGCATAGGGTACAATTAAATAAATTAGCAAATAATAAATTATCTGTTGTGCAATACATACCTAATCATTAATCATTTCTTGGAATCTCACTCAATTTTTTTAAGTGCAGTCCCATAGCAAAACACAAAACATCTGTACTTCAAAGAGCTGAAATAAATGCCTTTCTTGAATTATTTCAGGCTATTGATTTCATCATCTGTTAATCTTTCTCTCTCTCTAGTATTCATTGGCTTTTCTCATTGAATTGGGGCCCATATGGGATATTTCATGCTGGAGTTGGCTAGTGAACATAGAAGAAGATCCCAGCTCCATCCCACTCCTGTACTGGTTCCTAATTTACCTTTTTGGGGGTTAATTTTAATGTTTAATTTTATTAATATTTTAATGCTTTTGTATTCTTGTTTTTATGATGTGGTAAGCCACCCAAAGTCACTTGATACTGAGATGGGTGGCATATAAATTTAATAAATCAATACATTTCATTCTAATGTGGTCATTTAATACCCATTTTATCAATAGAGGCTTTATCAGATAGTGTTAGAAACTTAATCTTTTTGAAACTAATCAAGAGAAAAGGCAATCTGATCATTCTAAACTAACAACCTTATTTGATTAGTCATCTAGATGGGAAACTACCGGTTATAAGTTAGACTGACAAGTTGGAAAATGTCCTCAAAGGTGATGAGCTCAACTCAAAGTAGGATTTACCTCTTCATTTCCTATGAATCCTGGCGTTTATTGGTTGCTTGAGCAAAGCAAAGCAGAGAGATTTCTGGATCAGCCTAGTTGTCCTTGGTAAAAATGTACACCATAAAAATATGTTTTTTGCTGATTATCCATTTCTATATTATATGGGAGTAATCATCATCATAACCAGGGGAAAGGTGGCTGAAGTTTTTAATAACAGAGTAACAGAATAACAGAGTTGGAAGAGACTTTGGGGGTTTTACAGTCCAACCCCTGCTCAAGCCAGAAACTCTTTATCATTTCAGACAAATGGTTGTCCAATCTCTTCTTAAAATGGTTAATACTACTTAAAAAGGCTACAATCCAATTATTCTCTTATCTGGAAAGAAGATTCACTGAATTACTGGAGTCAGATATGAATAAGATGAATAGAATAGAATAGAATAGAATAGAATAGAATAGAATAGAATAGAATAGAATAGAATAGAATAGAATGCGTTGGTCCTACCTGACAGGCACCTTCTCGTTGGGTGGAGACAGCAGCCAGAAGTGGGTTCAGCTTGTGCAATCAGATGAAGGTCTGAGCCTGTCAAAGCTAAATCCCGCCCCCGTTGCTAGGGGCTCCCAGCTTGTGAAGGATGAAGACAGGCTTGATGTGTGGAACAAAAAAGAAGAATAAACACATTAATGTCCAGACTGACAGGGTGGGACTGGCTGCTGTCTCCACCCAACAAGAAGGTGCGTGTCAGGTAGGACCAACACCCCTTCTCCATTGTGGGGTGGAGACAGCAGCCAGAAGTGGGACATACCCAAGATCAGTGTCCCAAGTCTAGGGAGGGAACAGTCTGGGCAAGCAACTCCCCGTCCCCCCCGCACTCTTTGGAGAACTCTCCGCCCGAAGGCAGCCTCTGCCGAAGCAAACTTGTCTATTTTATAATGATGAACAAAGGGGGAAGGAGAGGTCCAGGTAGCCGCTCTGCAGATTTCGAGTAACGAAGCCTGGGTGGACCAGGCCACGGAGATTGAAACACTTCTCGTCGAGTGTGCCGTCACCGTGGCAGGAGGTGTCAAGGAACGAAGTTCGTACACCGTAGCAATCGTGCACCGGATCCAATGTCCAATCGTCGACGATGACACCTTAGTACCTAGCGAAGCGGGGAGAAAGGACACAAATAATGACTCAGACCGATGAATGTCCGCAGTCCTTGTCAAGTAGATCCGAAGAGCCCTCCGGACATCCAGCATGTGCCATCGACGTTCTAACTGATGAGACGGGTAAGGGCAGAAGTCTGGGAGAACCAGTTCCTGTAAACGGTGAAAGGGAGAGTTAATCTTAGGTACAAATGTGGGGTCGAGCCGAAGAACAACCTGGTCCACATGGAATACACACAAATCGTCTCTCATGGAAAGAGCAGCGATCTCCGAAATACGTTGGGCAGACGTTATAGCCACCAGAAATGCAACTTTGTATGACAAAAGACGTAGACTGACCGTGCGCAACGGTTCATATGGTGGCTCAGTAAGAGAGTTCAACACAAGGGAAAGGTCCCAAGTGGGATATCTATGAAGGACCGGGTGTGACAAGTTGGTGGCCCCTCGTAGAAAACGCCGTATAAGTGGTCGTTGAGACAAAGGTTGGAGAGAGTCGGAAGTCAAAATGGACGAAATCACCGCCACCTGCCTCCGTAAGGTGTTGGGTGAAAGCCCTTTGTCCAAGCCTGCCTGAAGGAATCTCAGGACTTGTAACACAGAAGCTTCCAGCGGTGAGATTTTCTGGGAGAAGCACCAAGTACAAAACGCCCGCCACGTTGATGAATAGATTCTATTAGTGGAGGGCCGACGGGAAGCTTGGATAGTTTGGATTATTGAAGGAGGGACGTTGTCTCGTTGAAGATCGCACCGCTCAATCTCCAGGCGGTCAGTCTCAGCTATAGTGGGTCCGGATGTAGAATCTGCCCTTGACTGAGGCAATCGGAGGGGCACGGAAGTGTCCAAGGAGGAGCCACTGATAAGTGCATGAGGTCGGCGAACCATGACCTCCGAGGCCAATGGGGGGCGATGAGAATGATTTCCACCCGTTGTTCTGGAACCCTCGGAAGTTGTTC
This sequence comes from Arizona elegans, assembly GCA_022577455.1. NCBI lineage: Eukaryota > Metazoa > Chordata > Lepidosauria > Squamata > Colubridae > Arizona > Arizona elegans. The sequence goes on along the minus strand of JAKOOJ010000003.1, from coordinate 81,563,523 downwards.
GGAGAACCCTCGGAAGGAGGGGAATCGGTGGGAATGCGAAAAGCAGACCCGGGGGCCAGGGGGAGCGCAGAGCATCCACTGCTTCGGCCTGAGGTGTCCGGAAGTGGGAGAAAAATCTGGGGAGCTGTGCATTCAGAGGCGAAGCAAATAGGTCCACAATAGGGTTGCCAAAGTGACTTGTCAACTTCTGGAAGATACAGGGATTCAGATGCCACTCGGAGTGGTCTATCAACTGGCGACTGAGCCAATCCGCTCATATGTTCGCCTCCCCCGAAATGTGTTCCGCCTTCAGGGAGATCAAGTGGCATTCCGACCAAAGACAAAGTCGTCTGGCTTCCAACATCAGCAACTGGGACCTGGTGCCCCCCTGGCGATTTATGTGGGCTTTTGTTGAAACGTTGTCGGTGAGAACCAACACGTGCGTTCTGGCCACCAGATGACAAAAGGCCCGGAGAGCAAGAACGACAGCTCGTAGTTCCAGCCAGTTTATGTTGCGGGAGGCCTCGGTGGCCGACCACATGCCCTGAGCTACTTGAGTCTCGCAGTGAGCCCCCCAGCCGAACTTGCTGGCATCGGTGGTGACAACGATCCAGTGACGGTCCAGGAAAAAGCTGCCCTTGGAGATGGACGGGGAGCACCACCAATGAAGGGACGCTAACACCTCCCTGGGGATGGAAACTCTGGTCGACGAGGTGCCCTTCCCCACCTTCTGCAAAGGCAAAAGAAACCACTGAAGGCTCCTCAGGTGGAATCTGGCCCAGGGAACAATATCAATGGCAGAAACCATTTTCCCCAATAATCTAGAGAGAAACAAGGGGGAAACCCGCTTCTCTCACATGACTTGAATCACTAGAGCCCTCAACCCGTCCTGGCGCTCCCTGGATAAATAAACCTTACCCTCGACCAAATCTATGATTGTCCCTAGGTGAATAATCCTAGTAGAAGGGACGAGATGGCTCTTTTCCACGTTAATGGAAAAACCATGGGCAGCTAGGGCCTGAATGGTGAGGTGAAGGTCAGAGTAGGCTCGAGACAGAGAAGTAGACATGATAAGGATGTCATCCAGATAGCACTGGAGATGAATTGACTTAAGTCTTAGAGAAGCGGCTAAAGCCGCCAATATTTTAGTAAAGCTACGGGGAGCTGAGGAAAGACCAAAGGGCAAAGCCCTATACTGAAAATGCTTTCCAGCATAGTAGAAACGTAAAAACTTCCTGTAGGAAGATTGAATGGGTATATGCAAGTATGCTTCAGTTAAATCAATTGAACAGAGGAGATCGCCCCTCCGAACGCCGTCAAGGATAGAACGTAAAGATTGCATTTTGAACCTCCTATAGACTACAAATCGGTTCAAACCTTTTAGGTCCAGAATCGGTCTCCACCCGCCCGAGGACTTAGGTACAAGGAAGACCCGAGAGTAGAAACCTCGCCCCAATTGATCCAGGGGCACAGGTTGGATGGCCTTGATGGAGAGGAGGTGGTCAATGGCTGAATCCATGAGGGCTCTACACTCAGGACAAACAGAGCGAGGACAGCAGAGAAAAACAGAAGGAGGAGTGGAGACAAATTCAATGGACAGCCCCGATCAAATGGAGGCTCGGATCCAACAATCTGAAGTAGTGTGCTCCCAAATGGCAGCAAAGAGGCCCAATCTGCTGCCCACGGGAGAATTAGAGACACTACTAGCGACGGCGATGGATGGAACGACCCCCTCCCCCTCGAAAGGGCTGTCTAGACATAAAGGGCCTGCCCCTCCCGGGCCTGTCCTGAAACCCCCTCTGTCTAAGAACAAAATTACCCGTACCACGGGAAGATCCCGAACCCCCGTCGAATGGGCGAAACTGGGGACGAGAGGGATATGGAGAGTATCTGGATTCCCCTCTACGGAAAATGGTGGGCAAGATTTTCTTTTTGTCCTTGTTTTCTATTAGGAAAGCCTCCAATGGGTCCCCAAGCAACTTTCCCCCCAGAAAGGGGACTGAGGCCAGACGCCACTTATGGCGGGCATCAGCTGGCCAATATCGCAGCCAAACCAGGCATTGGGCTGCTACAGTCGACGCCAGGGTTCTTAGATGCAAAGTGAGTTGCATTTAATGTTGTGTCCGCAAAAAAATGTACTGCTGCCATGATCTTATTGATGTCTTGCTTGAAATTGGAGTCCTCATTGGAGAGCTTGTCCTGGAGTTGACGGAGCCAAAGAAGGGTTGAACGATTAAAAAAGGAGGCCATAGTAGCCAATCGGATGGCCCAGGATGCCGCAAGATGAGTGCGTTGAAGAACTTGCTCAGATCGACGTTCTTCTGGACGAAGGTTCTCCTCAGGATCACCAGGAACTATAGAGTGGGAAAGCAAGGCTGTGATAGGGGCATCCACTGTGGGAACCTGAAGCAGTGAAGACAACTCTGATGAAACGGAGAAGTTTTTCCTATCTGTAGTAGACGGTACAGGAGCCGAAACAGGAGATGACCATTGCTTTCTTATAACATCCAAAAACAGAGGAGGAGTAGGGACTGTCATCACAGGCTTAGGAGGCTCCGTAAACAAGGGATTTAGCGCACTCTCGGTCATAGGAGGAACAGATTGAGCAGAAGTCCCAAGCTGAGCCACGTTAACGGCCTTAAATAGTAAAGACTTATATAGAGCCTGAGGGAAAAGACCCGTAAAGGGGGGTTGATCCGGTAGAAGTCCCTCGTCTTCCGATAACTCCGGCTCTTGAAGATCAACGTCCTCATAGGCGGAAGGATGGCTAACACAGGAAGGAGCCGGAGAGTGAGAGTCCGCTCCAGATAACAACTCATCTTCTTCATCCCCATCCGAGGATATGGAGGAATCAGATGGTACAGACAAATTCCTAGGACGTTTGGACCGAGAGGATTTATGGGCAGCCAAGGATTGCTGTACCACAGCCGCAATCATTTTTTGAATGTCCTCAGCATTAAGAAAGGAGTGCATCTGGCCAGAAGCCGGTCCGACTTCCGCAGAAGTACGGACCGGAACAGAAGATAAGGACGGCGGTGGCTGCGTGGGCGGAGCTTGAGCCGGAATAGCAGGAGTCAGAGGTGAAACCACTGGAACAGAGCCCCACAAATCAGCCCTATGAATGTCCAAAGGGCAGTCTTGGAGCGAAATCTGATCCAGTGTAGGAGGAGACTGACGGACATTCGCCCCAGGTAGCGAAGAATTAGGGATCAAAACTGGAAGGTTGTTGGCTCTCTTGCTCAGCTGTTTCAGATTTTTTCCCCTGCGCTGTAGGGCCCGTGAAGGGTCTGATGAGGAATTCTTACGATGTGAGTGGGACTTTGTGGACTCAGGAGCAGCTGGGTTGCCGGACTCCGCCAAAGGGTCAGTCCCCACATCCCTGTGGATGGCCAGGGACTGTTGCCACACTGTGGCCCTACGGCCATGTTTGCTCTTCCCCACTGCTTTAGGCATGATGGGTTGAATGAGAACAGATAAACCAAAATGGCCACTCCCGGACTGCCCTCAAATATGCTCCAACAAAATGGCCACCAGCCGTCGAGAGGTAAAAGGTCCTTAAGTAAGGCACCTCACTGACTCAGTGTTAAAGAGCAGGAGCCAATAATGTCCTGGGGGTAATCAGAATGGCCAAGCCTCTACAGGGAGCTGTCAAAACCTGGAGGCCTCTAATAACCGCCACGGGAAACGTACCAAAATTGACAATCAAAATGGCAGATACGCCCCAGAGGTAATGGGAGCGTGAAGCTCCACAACAGTGAAATTCAATTAGCCGATAATTAGCAAAGGGGCGAAACTGCTGCAGCCAGCAAGGGCGAGCGAAAAGGCCAAGGACCTGCTAATTATGCTAGGTCCGACTATCAGCTGAGATGGAGAATAAACAGCAAGCGGCAATTTTAAATATGGGAAAAAACTTTCCCTCAGCTCAGTGGCTCAAAATGGCGGCGCGGCAGGCAATAGGGAGTGCGGCAGCTCCGCAGCGATTAAACGGCTCAGAAAGTGCCTAAACAGCTGCTGCCTACCAAAGGAGATAATTAGAGCCTACCTCGGAGGGGCGCGAAGCTCCGCAAGCCCCACTCACTGACCAGAGACTGTATAGGGAGCGCGGCAGCTCCACAGTAATTACGCGTCCCAGCAAGGTCTGATACAGCCGCTGCTTATCAAAGGCAATAACCAGAGCCTCCCTCACGGGAGCGCAAAGCTCCGCAAGCCCCACTTACTGACCAGGGAAAGCAGGATCGAGAACAGTCCAAGAGGGAGAAATAGACGAGGAGGAAAACCACCTGCTGTCAAATTAAGCCGACTTCCAAAAGGCAGAGAATAGTCAGGTAACAGTCCAAGTTCGTAAAGCCAAATATCCAAGAAAAAACTGTCAGAAAGCTAGAAATCTTAACAGAGAGAAATTCCACACTGCAGTCCAGTCTGAAGGACTGAGCAAAGCTGGGAGCCCCTAGCAACGGGGGCGGGATTTAGCTTTGACAGGCTCAGTCCTTCATCTGATTGCACGAGCTGAACCCACTTCTGGCTGCTGTCTCCACCCCACAATGGAGAATAGAATAGAATAGAATAGAATTCTTTATTGGCCAAGTGTGACTGGACGCACAAGGAATTTGTCTTCGGTGTATATGCTCTCAGTGTACATAAAAAGATAAGATACATTCATCAAGAATCGTAAGGTACAATTCTTAATGATAGTCATAGGGTACAGATAAGCAATCAAATCATACTAGAAAACAATATCAATATAAATTGTAAGGATACAAGCAACAAAATACAGTCATGAAGTCATAAGTAGGAGGAGGTGAGTAATAGGAATGATGAGGAGACTAATAGTAATAGTAATGCAGCCTTAGTGAATAGTTTGACAGTGTTGAGGGAATTATTTGTTTAACAGAGTGATGGTGTTCGGGGGGGAAATCAAAAGATCAAATAAGGTTACAAATAGTGTTCTATTCAAACAGTGTTCTATAGATGTATAGTTTTGTTCATAAACATTGAGAAAATTTCACAGCTGTGTTTTTTGGGTGTGGGTTTATTGTTGAACAGCTTTTGTCAGTTTTATCCTGAACTGAGGGAAAGTCACTGCTGAGTAGGCCCTCAGCAAACATTCTTGGGTTCTTCTCAAAAGGCATGCAAGAGAAGAATGTATACAAGTGACATCTTTCTTTGTTTTGGAAATCCCCTTTCCCCAGGACTACTGAAAACAAGACTTGCTCCCTAATAAGCTGATACCAACTGTTTACTAAACTTCGGCACCTTTCACTGAATGTCTGTCACTTTGGTAAGTAGGAGTTGAGTTTCAACTGAAGATCCAGGTCCCTTCTTTTTCAGATGTTTGACTGCCAAGCTTTTTATATCTTGAAAAGTTACTACAGAACTAGGGCTAGAAACAAAAAGAACATGTATTGGCCTGTTGGATTTTTGTAACCTAGATTCTGAGAGATTCGGGAGAGGTTAGAGTTCAGGTTGCAGCATGCCTAGAGGGGAATCAACCCTTTCTTCCCCAGTTAATCCTGAGGAAAATCCCACCTTTGAAGTTGGTTATTTGCAGTTGGAGGAAGTGTCATAGTTGGTGCCATTAGGGGACTTTCCACACAAAGCTTTTGTATTTAAAAACTAGCAAATAAGAGAAAAAAAGAAAAAAAAAACTGTTCACACCATTCTGTGCACATTAAATTCTAAGGTGTATATCATGTAACACTATTGTGATATAGAAGGAACATTTAATCATATGTGATGGCCATGTAAATCACTCAATTAATGATTAATTATTTAATCTTCCTTTCAAAAATTAAAAATAAAACTTGAATTGAAATGTCAGGTTTTTTCAACTATGAATCTTTCCAGAAGAAATAAATTAAAAATATTATCTGCTAAAATATATGCTGATAATTGGAAGGACATGTTTGACCCAATACTGGAAAAATTCTATTTTATTAAGAATAACAAATTGGGATACAAACCTGGGGATTATGCAATGGCAAAATTAACAATATGGATTCAAAATAGGAGTTTGAATAAAATTAAGGAAGAATGACTTCTGTATATATTACATGTTACACAATAGGGGAAACTCAAATGCTTAAGAATACAATTTTAAGAGAAATATTTGATGTAAAGATAATAACCAGAAGCAATTTTAATGTTTGTAAGTAATTTGATGTAATCACCACTCAGATACAATGGGAAGGAATTTAGTACTTAATATGGTTTTTACTATTGCAGATCAAATTTTAAGAGGGGAGCATCTGACAGTAGATTCAGAGGTAACCACAGAATCTAAATGCATGCACTGGAAGGAAATTTACAGATCATTTAATCCAGGAATCTTGTGTAAGAATCCACTAAATTATCATAATTTCCTGGCTATTCATCCCTGTTTGAAAACCACCAGCAAAGGGGATCTATTACAGTTTCAAGCAGTCTATTCTTCTACTTAACAGCTCTCACTACAAGGAAAGTCTTCCTAATGTTCAGTCTGAACCTCCTTTCTTTAACTACCGCTTGTTGGTGCATGTCCTAGAGTCCAGTTCACCAGAGATCAGATCTCCGTCCTCTTTGTGTTGGTTTTCTGAATTAAATATGGCACATAAACATCCCATTTGTAGGGAAGGAGGCACACCCGTGTCAGTGAAGCAAAGGAAACAAACGATAATTTCCTTTCATAATTTTTCAAGGTGCACTTTATTTTTATGATGGTTATATCCTGTCTTTCCCACAGTGAATAACTTGTTTAGAAATAATATAAACAAAATAATGTGAAGAAAATGCTCCTGTTGGAACTCCGTGCTCAAACCTGTCTTCAGAACCATCTCCTCTTCAGTGACCGTGTCAGATCAATAGATAAATAGCTCAACTTTGAAACAATTACAGAAATAACATTTTTTAACTTGGTTGAGAAATGTTCCCAAAATAACAACTACAATAATATAATATAATACAACAACAACAACAACAACAACAATAATAATGAAACTCTTGGTTTCTGGTGTGCATAGTTGTTTTCAGATCATCTTCAAACATAATACAGTTTCCACCATAGTAAGAAAACATGGGCTATATGGGAAGAAATAAATTTTCTTCTGAGGGAATGAACGAACTAGAAGAAGCCAATCTGGATACTTCAAGATATTTAAGTCCCTACTGAGATGCTTGTAATCTTCTTGTAATAAACCATAGCAGGGTCTCAGGATTGGACTGTAGAAACCAAGATTTTGTGAAGTTCAGCAGGCATCCCTTTTCAGTTGAACCCTAGGTAAGGTCAGAGGCTTGCAAGAAATTGCTTCAGAGCAGAGAAATCCTGTAAAGAGCACCTCATGATGCCAATAGACTGACCAGGCAACCAATAGAACTACTTCTCAGATCCCTTGGAGGCTCCTTCAAGCATCCTCTGAAATTCTTCAGATCCATCAGACAAATGGGAAAGACCATTCTAATAAATATCCAAGCTCTACCGAACTCTTGGGTAGCAATTACTCTTAACAGGATTAGGAAGTGATCTGACCATGACACTAGGTGAGAAGTAATGCCCTACATGTCCAGATCACCTAGAACTGCTCCAAGGCATAGGCAAGGGCAAATATGCATGTGTTGAGCAAAGATTACCATTGCCACTGTGGAGAGCGAATACTCCCAGGGCATGGAAGTTTCTTCACACTGTAAAGTGAGGGAATTCAATCCCAACCCAGAAACTCACTTAGAGAACCCAGAAAGCAATTCAACTGGGTAGCAGGGTAGCCAGTACAGGAACATGCCATTCCTATTGGTCTATTTTAAACAGAGCTTCATACCTCAAATCCCACTCCCACTTCCTGACTCTGATAGACCTCCCAAAGGACAATATCACTGCCCTTATCTAGACAGTTTTCACTAATATATGCCAGGTTGTTACAACCAAGTCTTGGGTGAAGGTGATCTAATTCCAGATAGGCTTGGCATTTATCAGCAGAAACTTGAGACCAAGATCACCAGCTGCCTCTAAAGCAAAGGAAACAGCCTCTCAATACTAGTCACTGGGAAGCCACAGAACAAATTATCTTGTGCCATAAGAACAAGAAATATTGGTTGGCATTTTCTATTTTTTAAAAAGTCTTTTTTATCATCCCAATATTGGATATCTATAAATTTGGAGCATTCACTGATTGCCTTGTCCAGGTTTCTGGACATTGTAGCAGATTGAGAGCCTTAATATGGAAATAATAATAATAATAATAATAATTATTATTATTATTATTTATATACCGCCCTTCTCCCGAAGGACTCGGGGCGGTGTACAGCCAGAATTAAAACATAAATATACAATATCATAGTTAAAATTAATTAAAATCATGAAATAGTTTTGGCCAAATTTTAAAACCCAAAACTAAAACCCAATTTAAAATCATTCAGTTAGACAGCCCCGCCTGTCGGAACAGTAGGATTTTGAGGGCACAGCGAAAGACCTGGAGGTCAGAGATGTTACGAATATCCGGGAGCAATTCATTCCAAAGGGCAGGAGCTCCGACAGAGAAGGCTCTCCTCTTGGGTGTCGCCAGCCGACATAACTTGGCCCACGGCACCCTGAGGAGTCCCTCTCTGTGGGAGCGAACTGGTCGGTGGGAGGCTGTTGGTGGCAGAAGGCGGTCCCGAAAGAGATTTATACTTGAATATATATTTATCCTGCCCAATTGTGATGCTTTTGATTTCCTCATTATATTGGAATTTAGCATTTCATGACAAAGCACAGCTTTTTCCATTATTTTCATTATTATTGAGTATATTAAAAATTCTATTGTATTCTATTGCTTTTATCAGTTGGTCATATTAATAAATAAACATAAATATGCAAGTAAAGGCAACCCTGAATATTAAAAGCCATGTAAACAATACATGCTGGTTCCATGGTACGACACTATAAACAATTATTTATTTAACCATGGCTGGATGAATAATAGAATTATTTATTGGCCAAGTGTGATAGAACACACAAGGAATTTGTCTCTGGTGCATAAGCTCTTAACATACATACAAGCAACAAGTGATAGATCATGATCATGATCATAATCATAAAATAAGATCATCATAAATCATAAGCTACAATACTCAGTGATAGTCATAAATTGACTGGGTTCACACAACATACCAAACGAAGTATGTTTTGGCTTAATGTATTGCCTTGACCCCTGTTCTTGGAGCACATCTCATAGTCAAATAATAGTGTGGCCTTAGGAAGTTACCTTCCTTATCTTCCTTGATTTCAGAGTCTCTCATTCTGTAGGCCATTCCAAAAAGCAGGTCTCATGACCCCCCCACCCCCACCCCCTGTGAAAGATTTGCAAAGGATTCAGTGGTAAATTGGGAAAAGAAAAAAGAGCTAAGCTATTTTTCTCAAATACTCTTCTGCCAATGTCTAAAATATGTCATCCAGAATCAGATTAATGAAACATCACGTTGTGGAACACATCAGAACAGCAATCTTGCCATTTCTGGCAGTAAATACAATCCAGAAAGAACTGGTTGTGATTTCTTATATTGCTTAAATGAAAAAAGAAGGCCAGGAGTCATACAGTTCAGAAGATTATTTATATTTGGTTTTTTAAAAAACTTTTTGATGCTAGTTTTCTAAATCACCATTTTTTTCAGCTGAAATGGAAGCAAGTTTGTAACAAAGATAGATTTATCACTGCAAAAAACAGAGGGGATGAAATGATTACTCATATTCAAAATCTGACTAATTCTTCCATTCCATTACTCCTCAGCTTTGAAAGAAGGCTATAGCAGGCTATAGCAGGCAATAAAAGTGATTTGGGTAAATTTAATCACATGGAGGTCTAATCTATGAGATTGTTTCATTATTTGGATGGGAGAGGAATGCAGAACACATCAATGGAAAACAATCAGCATTGGTACAAATATATATGCATACCAAAATTAACTCTGAAGAAACTAAGGGAGTATGCATTGGATCATTTCTCATTTGTATCTTCAAGAAAACAGCCTGTTTGGCCTCAGCAATGCAAAACAAAAGCCCTGTTTTATATAAATTTCCTCCTCCCAATGAGCTATGTGAAATTCTCTTACCTGAAAAAATTACAAGGAATGTGCAGAGGGTACCTGAAAATGGGATATTTGGAAGGGCTACAAGCAGGGGTGGGTTTTACTTATCTTTACTACCGGTTCGCAACAGGATCGTGCTTGTGTGTTTGCTTTGCTCGCGCATGCGCAGAAGCTTCTGCAGATGCGCAGATCACTTCTGATGATGTCAGGGTCAGTGGACAGACCTTGCGCTGGTTTTACTACCGGTTCTATAGAACCGGTCCAAATTGGGGGCAACCCACCACTGGCTACAAGGCAAAAAAAGGATAAAAACAGGCTTCCAACTGGAGAAAAAAAAAGGATGAATTAAGAGATGATTAAGCAAAAAGATGGCCAAGCTAAGAAAGAGAAGATAGGAAGGAGTAACATAGCAAACATTATTTTATGTATTTATTATAACACTAGCTGTACCTGGCCATGCGTTGCTGTGGCCCAGTCTGGTGCTTCTGCTGGGCTAAAAGAGCGAGGCTGAAGTTCCAAACTCTCCATGAACATTTGGTGGGCGTGGCCAACTTGACGTCACTCACTTTCATCAGTCACATGACAGCCCCCGAGCCACGCCTACCCAGCTGGTGATTAGGGCAGAGAACCGGTTGCTAAAAAACAATGGGAACCACAAAATCCTCCCTCTCTGTCTCCCCCTTTCTCTTTGTATCTCTCTATGTCTCTCTCTCTCTCCCTGTCTGTATCTCTCTATGTCTCTCTCTTCCCCCGTATCTCTCTATGTGTCTTTCTCTCCCCCTCTCTCTGTATCTCTATGTCTCTCTCTCCCCCTTCTCTCTGTATCTCTCTCTGTCTCCCTGTCTCTCCCCCATAGCTCTCTATGTCTCTCTCCCCCCCACTGTATCTCTCTATGTGTCTCTCTCTCTCCTCCTCTCTCTATATCTCTCTATGTCTCTTTCTCTCCCCCCTCTGTATCTCTCTATGTCTCCCTCTCCCCCCCTCAATATCTCTGTATGTGTCTCTCTCTCTCTCCCACCCTCTCTCTCTGTATCTCTGTATGTGTCTCTCTCTCCCCCAGTCTCTCAGTATTTCTCTATGTTTCTCTCTCTATGTCTGTCTGTCTGTCTGTCTGTCTGTCTCTCTCTCTCTCTCTCTCTGTTTATCTCTGTCTCTGGCCCGGCCTCTTCTGCATCCCCCGCCATCGTCCTTATCTTTTCAGGCCAGGCCTTCACAGCTCTCTGCACCACAGCAGAAACTTGGCCCCCTCCGTCCTCCCTACACAGATGTTCTCTGGGGGCTCAATGGGGAGACGCATAGCAGGGAAGGGAAAGGAGGGGGTGCGGCAGGGGTTCGAGGCTGGTTTGGGGCTTCCCGCTCAAAGGAAGAAGGCAGCAAAGCCAGGAGCCACACACACCCCACTGGACGCCTGCTGCGCAATTCTCCTCCCCCATCTGCCAAGGGCAGGGGAATGATTAAATGCCCCGCTCTTCCAGGCAAAATGAAGGAGGGCCGGTCATCCTCCCTCCTGCCCATTTCCGCCCCCAAAGCCTCCCCAGAGCCCCTTTTCTGCCAGAGGCCAAAATTTTCCTGTAGGCTCCATGAACTGCCAGAGTGCCCACCTGGGAATCAAAGGTGACCCTGAGACTCCAGTTGCCTCCATCTCCCACTCACTGACTGGATTTGCATAGCACCAGTTAGCAGCTGGTCTTTCTGACCTCGGAGCCCGTGGTAGCACTGGGCCAGGCATGATTTGGGCCAGGCGAGGGATAGAGGGTTCCCATCAGGCAGCCTCGTTGCCAGGTGTTCTTTGGAGGGAGCCCCGAGAGCGGCTGGCAAGGGGGATGGGCAGCAGCGGCGGGCAAGGCTAGTTTGCGGGGTGGCCAGGGGAGGGGAAGGTCAGAGACAGGCTCGGGCAGGCCCTAGAAGCGCTGGTTGCGCCGGCTTCCTGGAGGGGAGCAGGATATGGCCCTCGGGCGTCTCTGCCTTCCAAATGCGCAGTTTCTTGGAAGCAATATGGAGAGTCTAAATATAAGGAGCAGAAATCTATTGAGCGTAATCAGGGCTGGGAGGCTGCCATGTTGGTTTTACGTCCAGCAGATGGCGCTGCCTTTCAATGTTTTCCAATGTTTTTCATATTTTTACCTCACAGGTGTGACATATATATAATATAGGTATATAGAAACACGCCCGTAGTCGAATGCAACGTTGTCTCAAAATTTGAAAGCAATTGGTGAAGAACTTTCGGATATGTGCGGTTATGTACAAACGGACATTTACATTTTTATTTATATAGATTATGGTGTGGTATGGTATGGTATGGTATCATATATCATGTACATTGTATCATGTAACATCATATTCAGTGTGTGTCTATGTTTTTATGTCTGTCTCTCTGTGTGGTGTTTCCTTGTCAGGCGAAAGAGAGACTAAGGGGTTTATGAGTTAGAACAGTTCAATTCAATTTAGACTAGGAAAGTTTCCACTACAGGATATTCTTCTGATTTTGTTCTTCCTTTAAATGGCCCCAATAATGGCTATGTTGGGGGAACTCTGGGGCCTTTATAGGGACCTGTGTGGGTTTTGAGGCAGCTTGCATGCAGTCAGGAAGTTGAAGATATTACATCCCTCGTTACCTTAGTAACATGAGCCTTGGTGGTGCAGTAGTTAGAATGCAGTACTGCAGGCTACTTCTGCTGACTGCCGGCTGCCTGCAAGTTGGTAGTTCAAATCTCACCAGGCTCAAGGCTGACTCAGCCTTCCATCATTCCGAGGTGGGTAAAATGAGGACCCAGATTGTTAGGGGCAATATGCTGACTCTGTAAAATGCTTAGAGAGGGCTGTAATGCACTGTAAAGTGGTATTTAAGTCTAAGTGCTACTGCTATTATTGCACTCCTTGTACCAATTATTTAGGTATAATTATAATTGAACTACCTATTACAGTCTCCAATTGGATGTTCTCTGTTCTACATGAAAAATCAGGAGGAAATGGTTTATTTCTGGTAGACTTTATAAATCTGCTCAAGCCAAGTGACAGTATTCAATAGTCTTAGGGCTGGCTATTCATATTTCAAAAACAATTTCATCCTAAGGGCCACAATTATTGACAAGCAAACCTGTACAGGTGAATAAAAGAAAGAATGAATATACATACCAACACCCACTGAGAACTTTCTGGCTCTAAATCTGCACTGTTTCATCTAACATCCCCCTCTCATAGGGAATTCTTGTTTCCAATTTGCTTTTTTTTAAAAAAGAAAAAATCTGCAATATACTTTTCCATGGCAATATATTTCATGCATCACTTGCATGTTCACTCTTTCTATGAATGTCTTCAGATTCTCAATTTCATCAACCACATCCTGCATAGATGAGAGATGATAACGATGATAATCTAGATTTTTGTAAGCACAAAAGTGTCACTTTTCAACCAAGTTCTTTCTTCTGTTTTATAGAAGAACACAATCACTTAGTAAAGAGAATAACCTCTGATTTTTCAATCATACTCCAGAATATTTTCCCTACATTTTAATTCCTTTTCCCATCATCAGTTTGCTTTTTAAGACATGTGGATAATAAAAACAGAATTGCTAAGACCAGTTACTGACTTCTCATATCTCTGGTATAAGAAATGCATTGGTTTCTAGTTTGTTTCTAAGTGAAGTTTAAGATATTGGCAATCATTCAGTTTGGAACATGGATATTACTGAGACTTCCTGTCACATTCTAAATTTGTCTGCCCGAGGGGTTTTAATGTCTTATAGGAAAGACCTTGGGAGACTTGGTGACACTACACTTCCAAGAGCTCAATAAAATAAGAGGCAGCATTGCCTACAGCTGGATAGTGGACAGGTCAAAGGTTCAGAAAGTAGCCTCCTTAGATTCTTGGGCTGTAAAGAAGAAGTGGGCAGAACTGTACTTTCAGATTTTCAAGATTCTGTCAAGGTAGCTTTACAATAAAGAGAAATTAGCTCATCTGGTTATGATTCCTATCTGGTTTACCGTGTGAGGCTGACAAAATGCAACAAGAAAGTCCCTGCTGAAGGTCATCTCTTATCAGGATATTCTTCAAGGAGTATGAAAGTGACCCTTCTTTGTGAACTCATTTCTACCAGAAGTGAGAGCTTCAAGGCTTTCCAATATAGGGGGAAGTACTGGGTGTCTTTGTGGGTTTTTTTTTTTTAATATGACAATTATTTTTTCTTTTCGGAAAGACTGACTTTTGGTCACATGATTCTACAATAGTATTTGCATTTCTGGCTAAGTGCTCTTGGGTCCTGGAATCTTTACACTACCTACTAAAAAGCTTATGACTGCTTGATTGTTTGAAACCTTCAATTGGTGAAGCAGTGCATCATAAGACAATTTTTGAATCAACATACCTCAAATGGGCTAATTTACAGAATGCATCCAAAATCTGGGATCCGGGAGATCTTGAAATCTGACCACTTCAATGCTGCCACACAGCTGCATTACTGCAGTCATGGGACCATCATTTACAAGACTCCCCGCCATCTTTCTACAAAGAGAGTCAAGGGAGAAGTTGGGAGTCACTCTTGCTTCCCTGCTTTTTTTGCCCACTGGTGATCTTTCTGTTTCTTTGCTTAAGTACCATAAGAAAATATCTCTGAAATGATGACTCAATGGATGTAGGATCTGGATACTAAAACTTCCTGACTTCAACTTAATGCTCAGGTTCTTCTTATGGCCTTGCAGCCCTAGGAAAAACCAGCAACCAGTCAGTTGACTGATCTGCCTCTATAATCTATAATCTTCTGATCAGTCAGAAGAACTGACTGCCTCTATAATCTCAAAACATGTCAACCAGAAGCATCAGATGGGCAGAAGCTATTTAAGGGAAAATGTTGACTATTTGATTAACTTATTTTAGCATAAATATATTTCTAATCTGGTTCTTTTTTTACATTCTGGATCTCTGGGGATGCTATGATTAAGAGGATATCCATCTTTTACCCAGATGGGAAAAAGGACACAGGATGATTTCCTTAGAATTACAACATTTCCTTAGATCTAGATCCAGTTTGCTTTCGCTTCTGTAAAGTCCCTAGACCCTCAAAAAAACTACATTAAAAAAAAGAATTAATTGCTTAGGATTGATGCAAACATGAGATATGATGGAATCTGTTCTTTCACTGTTCTCCCATAATTTAGCAGTACCATTAAAGCAAAGGAAGCTTGTATAAAAATGAATACTTTATTTAGTCTTTTTTTGACATATTATCTAAAAATGAAGACAAGAAGACAAATGATCTCTTCAACTTTCCGGGAAGAAATTATCAAAGATGAAATGCACATGTGTCTACTTTAAGAAAGTCAGGAACTGCAGTTCTCATATTCATTTCAATTAATGCAGACACAATACAAATACAAATAATATTTTGCTTTTTATATGAAATTGTGTTATATCAATAACCCAATGTATAAAGCCGGGGATGCCAAAGTCAAGGCCTGGAGGCTGGATCTGGCCCGCGGGGTGCTTAGATCTGGCCCGCAGTGCTGCCCTGGAAACAGCAAAGGACCGGCCCGTGGTGCCTCTGCCAGCAAAAACAGAGTGGCCCTCCGAAGCTCTGTTTTCACTGGCAGAAGGTTGCAGGAGGCCGTTTCAGCCAAAAGTGGAGCTCAGGAGCCTGTTTTCGCTGGCAGAATGCTTGGGCCACCACAGGTGCTCCCAATACGAGTAATGTCGAGCTGGCCATACCAACCCTGGCCACACCCACCTCAGCCCCCCAAGGTCAAACACAATCCTGATGTGGCCCTCAATGAAATCAAGTTTGACACCCCTGGTATAAAGTATTCCTTAGCTTAAGATATTGCTTAGGTTTTGCAAAAAATAAACTCCTTTTATTATTATCCAGCTGACGTTGTGATGAGGATCTTCCATCTTGTCCCCAGTTGAGATACTGACTGGTTTTGGCTTAGGTTCCATGAAATGAATCTGAACTAAAATCACTGAGATGGCTCCCTGCTTTATATTACCAGGCACGTTGCTGCTCTCTTAATTCTTTTTTTCATTCTTTACAAGTGGTACATAAGTCCTAAGAGACTTAGCTGTGTGTCCTGCTTTCTGTTGTCTAAGAGCCAACTAGGGACAGTCCTCTAATTAAGGTATCCTCGGTTTGAACTGTAGCTGAAGGGCAATACTGTATGCTACTGCTCTTCAGTGCCATCAGTGCAATCTTTGTCCAAGGTTCCATCCAATACTAGTTATACTATTGGCAGCAAATCCCATAGCATTGGTGGGGTGACCAATTAAAATAACTAGAGTAATTTTACTTACAGCACTATTCCCATATTCATTGGCATAACAGGGATTTTACTACATCCTATAGCCTTGGATTCTGAAGTTTTACATATATTAAACAGTGGCAGTTATGTTACTGATATGTCTTAGTTGGCTATTCTTAGTTTGGTTTTTATCTGAGCAAAATTAAGCCCCAAACTTGGGCTTCTTAGATCATGGGTGGGCAACTGTGTCCCTTTTATGACCTGTGGACTTTGACTCCCAGAATTCCAGAGAGAGAGAGGGAGGGAGGGAGAGAAAGTGAAAGAGAAAGAGTGATAGTCTTGACTAGAAGAATAAGGCATTGTGTGACCAGTAACTTTGGAACTATTGTCAGACATTGTTGAGACAGGACCATGTTGAGGAGTCTTACAATATGAGTTTCAGAACTACATCCAAGACTCAGCTGCAGAGACACTGAACTCACAATAGATGACACAGAGTCTAGGAGGATAACTGCAAAACTCACAAAGCCCAGCTGCAGAAGTGTAGAATTCACAAGGACAGCAATTAAAATGTTTAGTCCATACTTCTCACTCCTTTCCCAGATGACAGCCTCTAATAAGTATATTCCCTAGTTGTCCCTTCTCATTAGATTGGCAATCTAAAACTTCTCTCCCATCTAATGAATACAATGGTGAAATCCAAATTTTTTTACTACCAGTTCTGTGGGCATAGCTTGGTTGGCATGATGTGGCTTGGGGGGCGTGGCAGGGGAAGGGTACTACACAATCTCCATTCCCACTCCACTCCATGGGAAGGATACTGCAAAATCCCAATTTCCTCCCCATTCCTGGGGGGGAGGATATTGCAAAATCTCCATTCCCACCCCACTCTGGGGCCAGCCAGAGGTGGTATTTGCCGGTTCTCTGAACTACTCAAAATTTCTGCTACCGGTTCTCCAGAACCTGTCAGAACCTGCTGGATTTCACCCCTGCATTAGTGCCAGTCCCTCTTTGGAACCTATTGAGCCAGGAGAACTGAGTAAGCACCCCCCTCATGCCCATCTGAGCCGCGCAATCATCAGAGGCTTTTTTTTTAATTTTTAAAAACATTTTTTCTACAACCTTTTCGGCCGAAAAAATGCTTTTAAAAGTAAAAAAAAAAAGCCTCTGATGATCGCACAGCTCAGCTGGGATCGTCAAAGGCTTTTAAAAGCATTTTTCTACAACCTCTTCAGGTTGGCGTGGCCAATTTTTTTTTTTTACTTTTAAAACCATTTTTTCTACAACCTCTTTGCCAAAGAGGTTATAAAAAAATGGTTTTAAAAGCCTCTGACGATCCCAGCTGAGTTGCCTGATCGGCAGAGGCTTTTAAAAGAAAAAAAGCCTCTGCCAATCAGGCAACTCAGCTGGGATCGTCAGAGACTTTTGAAAGCATTTTTTTACAACCTCTTTGGCAAAGAGGTTGTAGAAAAAATGGTTTTAAAAGTAAAAAAAAAAAATTGGCCATGCCCACCAAGTCACATTATCCCACGCCCACAGAACCGGTAGCAACAAATTTTAGATTTCACCACTGGTGAGAAGGTTCTGCACATTTTAATTAACAAATAGATATGGTGCAATATCTGCTGTTGTTTATAAAATGATCATAAGACACATAACTCACAGCTGTAACTGATGTATGTATTTGTGTATATGGAGAGCTGAATAACATTGCAGCTGTAGACTGCCATTTTTGTCCTCTAGATTTCTGTTTGAGAATCTGTACAGGTATGAAGAATTATTCTTTTATTCCTGCTAAACAAGTTAGATCTCTAGATATTTTGAAAGTATTTTACCTGTTTCTAGTTCCCAATCTACCTTTTACTCACAGCTCAAATCCTCTGCCTCTGCAATGAATTCATTTTCAGGAAGGGTTGCCTTTTACCTGTTTTATCTATTATTGGCCAAAGCCAAGGTGTAAATGATATTTTACACTTAATTAATTTAAGTCAAAATTATACTAGATTGAAGATGAAAAATAACCTTTAAAAATTGTGACGTTATAATACCTATGGGGCAGTGGTATAATCCATTTTTTTTTTACTACGGGTTCTGTAGGCATGGCTTGGTGGGTGTGGTATGTCTTGGTGGGCATGGCAGGGGAAGGATACTGCAAAATCTACATTCCCTCCCCACTCCTGGGGAAGGATATTGCAAAATCTCCATTCCCACCCCACACTGGGCCCAGCCATAGGTGGTATTTGCCAGTTCTCTGAACTGCTCAAAATTTCTGCTACCGGTTCTCCAGAACCTGTCAGAACCTGCTGGATTTCACCGCTGCTATGTGGGCAACCCGAAACTTAGAAATTGACTCCTCTCTTTGTTAAGAGCAGTAAGGAAATAACAATCCTGAGATAAGTTTGTTGAGGAGAACAAAGATCACCCTTACGGCTCCCCTCGTTTTCCATTGCAATTAATATAAAAAGCAATCTATAGCAGCACATCAGTTGTGGTTGACCAGCTAGATACAAAAGCAAAGATACCGCCATCCTGCTGAGAACTGTGGAAAATCTAGATAAGGATGCGGATGTGTTTGTGTATCTTGTCTTCCACCCCAGTAGTCCTAAGGAGTGAGTGAGTTGGAACCCCTAAGAAGTGGGTGAGTTGGAAAAACTGGCTGGTAACTCATAATGCCCCCTTCCCATTCTAGCCCTGTCTAAATATGTAGATGATTTTACAGGAATCAAAACTCTCCCATTGCCTTCAATTTGCTTACAAAAATTCACTTTGGTGATTTCACTGATGGAAGTCTCACCTGTCTTGCAAAACTTAGGTTGCAATCCTATACAGAAATGATTTTATCATATTTTATCCATCCATATATTAAATTATTGAATTTTATTCCAATCTCATTTTAAATTGTATTTTATTCCAATTCCATTTTAAATTGTTTTTATTGGATTTTGATAATAATTTGTGTTTGGAACTCTGCACTTTGACCCATGGCCCATGGGCTAATCAATAAAATTAAAATAAACTGTACAGAAACCATAATGGACTCCTCTGGACTGGAATTGGGTAACATTGTCAACTACAAGTGGCAGATGACCTATTCCTTGAGGCTTTATTGATAGAATTTCAGTAATCTTTTATCCAAACTGAACTATTTCAGTCTTTTGAGAGTACCTTCTAGAGCAAAATGTCCATCTGGACCTGGATAGCTAAGGAGATCCCACTCAGCCCACCTAGTTATTTTAACACAATCAAACAGGTATTTCTCGCTTTCTGGATTGTGCCCATGTTGGCATATATTTTCTTTTAAAGTGATGATAGTCATCGTATCAAATTAGGTATACCTCAGGGTGAGATAAGCGATTTGGAGATTCCATTATTCAAGGTAGTTTCCTACTCCCTCCACTCTGAAGTATGATATTAATCATTTCCTTTAGCATCATGTGTCTGTGTACATGTATATATATATCAAGATCAAAGATTGCCAGAATCAGTACAAGAGAGCTTTCTGCTAATATCATAATGTTGTCTCACTGCTTGATTTTCCTCTGCATTGGAGTGTTTGTCAGTTGCATGCCTACACCCCTACCCATCTTTTTGGAAACCATAAAACTTTTGGACAAAATAATGAAAGAGGTATGCTATAAGTATTAAATGAAGCTGACTATTTTTGTCTAAACATTGATATATGTATTGCATTTTTAAAATGTCTATTTCAATTGTCTAACTTTATTGTGTCCTTTGCAGGGTAATACATTGAGATCCAAGAATGAAAGCATGGTAAGATGATTAAGTTTCACTTTCTCAAGTTACATCCTCCTGAGCATTCAGTGGAAGTTGTTTTTTGATTTTGAATTATATTTTATAACTTTGAATAAATGCATACAAAGTTTGACTGTCAGTTTTTTATCTTTTTTGAATCAATGCATTATTGATTGGGAGAATATATATAAAGATTCTGGAAAATCAAATACATTATTCTCTTTAATGAACTGAAGTTCTGTCTAATCAATAATTAGTAATTATTGATTAGACAGACTGGATAGTTTGTTTATTTATTTATTTATTAGTTCGATTTATATGCCGCCCTTCTCCAGAGACTCAGGGCGGCTTTTCAATGCATTAAGCAATAGCCTCCATACTTTTGTATATACCTGCTTAGTAGGGCTTTTTGGGCCCCCCTAAGCAGTGTTCTATTTTATACAAAGTCAGCTTATTGCCCCCACAAACCAGGTCCTCATTTTACCTACCTCAAAAGGATGGAAGGCTGAGTCAACCTTGAGCCTGGTGAGAATTGAACTCGCAGTAATTGCAGGCAGCTGGCAGCTAAGTGCTACTTTAACAGCAGTTTAGTCCGCTGCACCACCAAGGCTCTTTCATGTTCTACATGAAAAGACAATAACTGAATACTGTTACATTCTGACATAAAAGGGTAGGCTTTGAGGAATTGAGAAGAACATTTAGGGAAATGAAGCTGACTGCAATTCTCTTTCTCTCTCTCTCTTCTTTCTTTTTTTCCTTCCTTCCTTCCTTCCTTCCTTCCTTCCTTCCTTCCTTCCTTCCTTCCTTTCTTTCTTTCTTTCTTTCTTCCTTTCTTCCTTCCTTCCTTCCCTGGAATATAATTTTATTATGTACATTTAAGAAGAGATGATTGTCAAAGATAATATTACATATCTTGCAGGCTATATATAATTTTTATCCTTGGATCCCTTATTCTTTTTGTCTTATCTAACCTTGTTTTGTCTTTTGTTCATTTGTAGCAATCAGTGGAAATCCCAATTACAATAGAGGTAAGAAATAAAACAATCTATTCATGTCTCCCCCACTCCAAAAAGTTAGACCATGTCAGGTTTGAAGCTGTTATGAGATTTATTTTTAGTATCAAGAGTGATTGGTGAGAAAAATACTGTAGAAAACAGTTGGTATAGTGTTAAGGTATAACTAAAATAAGTGATGCCACCTTGAAAATATTGTGCTTTTATTTAAAATGTAAGATATATTCCTGGCAAAGTTAGTTCCTCAGTTTAAAAACACTTTTGAGACCACAATATCAAACTCATTATATTCATCCTAAAAAGTTTAACCTGAAGTGTTGCAAATGACTTAGGGATGTAAATATCAGATATAATATCATGGATGGGAGGACAAAGCTCATGGTTTCCACAACTTTTTGGGGGAAAGATAGTTTGCTATTTTCATGGCATCTATGAGGAAAGTAGTCAAGATGGTGGCTGAGAATCCATGACTGAAGCTCTACCCATGTAAAGAAGGAAAAAAAGGATGAGCCTGTGATTGCAAGATTAGGGGTGCCATCTTGAATTACGGCAAGGAAGCTCCTGACTATTTACAGAGCACAATATTCTTAAGGATGAGCTGATCCAAGCATGCCAAATTGGTGCTGTAGAGATAGAGCCAGCTTATGATTAAGTAGTCCAAAGTAAACTAAGTGCATTGTGTTGTCTTTTGCCCACCCATTCATAATTTCTGAATGTTATTATTGCCCTCTGAAAGGCAGAAAAGAACAATTTTAAACGCACTCTCATTAGAATGCATTCTTCATTCAAACTACAATTCACTTTCAATTTCAACGTCACTTCAAAGACTTACACTTAAGAGAAGTGTACACTAAAGAGAATGTGTTTAACTGAGATGTGAGTGACTATAGTGGCGAACCATTCACCACTTCCTAAGCTTTGTACTTGACAGCTTTACCAGACTTGTGGGATGAAGAATATTCAAATTCTAAGACAGGGACCTTTTTTCCAACCTGATACCTGCATTCCCATCTTGCTTAATTTTGGGATCCACACCCCACAGTTATTTGCATAAAATAGGTGGAAAGGGTCAAGGCTGAATTCATGAACATAGTGATATATCCATACATGCAATATTTTTTCAATCATTAATTTGCACGCACACAGCATAATGCCTTCAATATATACTTAATGTATGCATATTCATAGTAGAAATTCAAACCTGTATCAGCATAAAACCAACCACATCCCTTAAATGTATATTGACAGGGCTCATGCCTCATGACAAGCCATTGGCTGGTTTTATACAACACACTAAATCGTGAGATCATATAATACGCTAAGCCGCCTTTAAGCAGTAAAGCCATGTAAAGCGACGTAAAGCAACATGCTGTACAAGACCGAGAGATGGAGGAGAATATTGATTATTTAGAGAGAACTATCCAAGAGTCAATCCAAGAAATGGGTCAAACAATATACAGCCAGGGTTATTTGTTATTTGTATTTGGCAACACACACATGCACATACACAGGCACAAGGAAACAGTTCATGGCCTTGAAACAGAGATGAGTGCCACCCTCTAGAGTCAGCAATGACTAGTGAAGTAAAATCCACAGGGATGCCTTTCTTTTCCTTTCCTTATTCATAAGGCGTAATTTTCTAGGCAATGCAAGAATGCTGGGTGGCGCCATGTCTTAAATACTACAGATACATTTTTTTGTACCATGTTATTATAGCTTTTAATCTCCATAGTTCACAGTGCTATAAATTTACAGATGTGTTTTAACCTTTTTTAAAAAATATGCTGTCATTGCAGAAAGAGTGTGCATCATATAATTTGGACAAATACATCGAGGCCCTGCATTTATTGGAGACCGAAGACTCTGAAAGTTTGACCAATGCATATGCCACCATGCGCAATATTCTTAAGGAGTTTGCTAAAAGCAAGGCTATCACCAAAATCTTAAAACCAGAAAATGTAAGTAGAGATGCTTTAGTCTGTTTCTTGAATAATAACATAAACACTCTTAAATATCCTTGCATGGCTGTCACTGCTGTCAGCTTAAATTCTCTGGGGCAAAGGGCTGTAAACTCAATTGCATCAAATGTGATTTTTTTTTTTTTTTGCTGTGACAAAGCAGGTGTTTGAACAGCCACAATCTGTTCTGTGTCCTAAATATGGCAAGTGAGTCAGTGCTGACTAACTGTGCTCTATTTATAAGGGAGCCTGTTTGACATACCATTGTTATTCTCTCTCTGACATCACTTTTAGCAATAACCAGTTACCTGCAGTTAATGTAGCAATGGAGACATGGAGCCTTTCCAGAAATTGTCAGGAATTCCTGAAAACACTACCAACTCACAATTCACGTGCTGTTCTGCAGGGAATAGGAAGAGCATTCATGGGAGTAACTGAGCGGTGCTTCAGTACTCTTTGCATGGAAATCATGCTTTTAATACCACTGCTGGACCAGGACACATTACTAAAACTGCAGAAGGATTCTCTTATTTGATCATTTTAGGATTTAGATTCTAATTTTAGGAAACATTTTATCATGGAAATAGATAACAGGAAAGCTTGATAAAAAAAATAGGCCCTGCTTTCTTAAATGTTAAAAAAAAAGGCTGTAATAATATTCTATCTATCTATCTATCTATCTATCTATCTATCTATCTATCTATCTATCTATCTATCATCTATCTATCTATCTATCTATCTATCTATCTATCTATCTATCTCTAGCATCTATATATTTGACAGCTGCCACAAGATCTCAGGGAAATTGTTCCAAATAACTGCTACACTCATATTCCTGGACATTTCAAAACGTCTTCAAGGAGT
This sequence comes from Arizona elegans, assembly GCA_022577455.1. Taxonomy (NCBI): domain Eukaryota; kingdom Metazoa; phylum Chordata; class Lepidosauria; order Squamata; family Colubridae; genus Arizona; species Arizona elegans. Next base: position 81,539,697 of record JAKOOJ010000003.1, on the reverse strand, counting down.
GGAATCTAAAAATTTATAAAGCCCTAAAATTTATTTTTTATGAAAGTGAAAATGATGGTGGAGGTTATTTGGTTTGACATGCAGTTAGTTTGTATGTCAAGTATACTCATACAAACTGGGTTTCCATACGCTAAATCATGGTTGCTTAACTACAGTTGACTATTTTGTACAATACATCAAGCCATAAATCTTCATAAATCTTCATCAAAGATCAGAATATCCAAGTTCACACATTACATTGTACTAGTACAATGAGACAAACCAAACCAAACAAATCGTTTTCTTTGGTTCAGTCCAATAGAGTGAATCCAGGTTCACTGTGAGAATCCCACATTTTTGTGTTTAAAAGCAAATCAGGCAAGATACACAGCAGTTCCATAGCTAATAATTACAAAAGAAAATTACGGAATGTGATGTGACTCATAATGATTGACAAGCACTTTGCAAGATGCATTCCCAACCTCTTTTTTCATAAGCTTTCGCTTAAATATCTTACATCCCATCACCCTCAAAACTCCACAGCGAAGATAAGAACGCTGTTGTATTCTTGCTTCTGGAAGGAAGGATACAGGAGACTGAAAATCATATGGTTTTTTTAACCCAACTTTCTTTTTTTATTAAAGGAAAATGAGAATTGTGAAACATCAACTATAAGCATCAATAAATTCCTGGGGGAGCTTCTTGCCTTCCTGACTGAACTGAATCATCTTTTGAAAAGCAACAAAGGGACAAACTAACCTAGATCATCCAGATCTCCACTTCCAATCTCTTTCTGGATTATTGTGAAGATAGCCAAGGTGTTTGTGAACTTTCAGCATAAAATATCTCAAAAAAGGAGGGAAGGGAATCACATTCTTTGTAAATTACAACATGAAGTGGGTTTAAAGAATACATATAGGCAAAATTATGGAAACACATAGTGCACTTAGAAATAAATCCTATGCAGTTCCCTGAAATTTACTCCCAATTTAGTGTTTGGAGGATTGAAGGATTGAAAGCTTAGTTAGTACTGAATACTACTTAGGACATACTACTGACTAAAGAGGAATTAACTACATGTTTTTCAAAATATGTGCACAAATGAATATTTATCTATTTATTTATTTAAAGTAATATTTAATTATAATATATACATTATATTTATTTCTGCTGTGGAAATCCCTTGTTTTGCTAATCTTAATGTTTATCTGGTTATTATTTTGAATAATAACATAAGTTTGAAAACTAACACATAAAATCAGATGCTTACAATATCTACACCGTAACTATGGAGAAACTTTGTATTGGAGAGTCTCTGATATCATTTCTTCCAGTACTTTCTTTGCTTTAGGAATCTTTTTTTAAAAAAAATTCTGCTTGTTATCTGCCATCCAAAGGAAGGAATTAGCCATATTTGTTAGGGACTTCGGAGTTCAAATCCAATATATTTAGAGAGAATCAGATTGGAGGGGACTTCGGAGTTCAAATCCAATATATTTAGAGAGAATCAGATTAGAGAAGATAAACTAAAGTAAGAAGTAAAAGAATGAACAATGAAAACGGGGAGGGACAATTTGTGTGGAATAGCATAGACTCATGTAGACATCTGGGATCGTACATGTTTGGGATACCTATCTAATATTTCACTTTCAAAATGAAAATTTTGAAGGAAAGTTAAGGAAACGTGAAGAAAGATGGAAATTATGAGATGTTCTTTCTCCTGAAAGACAGTTGTCACCACATCTCATTAAGGAAATAAAAGGCAGCTGCCCCAGTTGCCAGCCCTTTGGACAACGGAGTCCCATGGCATCACTGAATTGTAGTAAAAATATTATTGTATTGGTGGAGAAGAGACAAGAAATATGATTTAGGCAAATTTATTTATCTACTGAGCTATTTTTTATTTGTAGGGTTTTTTTGGGTAGGGGGAGTAAAAACAGCTTTTTTAAAAAAATTATATTTCAACTGTTGCCTCAGGTTGAGGATTTTTAAAAACTGAACTTTAAAAAAATCAATTGATATGTGATATTATTTATATTATGCATTTATATACTTATTTATATTATGATGTAAACAGCAGTCTAAACAACAAATAAAGTATGCTGGAAAGTTTTGTATGTAACTAATGGAATGCAACTGGATTTGAATAAATTATTTTGTACACAAATGAAGCTTTATGTTTGGTTGGGAGACTTTGTTTTATAATTCACACAAACACTGACATTTACTCTTTTCCCTATTTTGTTCCTTGAACCATTTTTGTACACTATGTATCTTAGGACAGTGAAGAATAGTTTGAATTCAGGCTATCTTGTAATGCAATAACCAGAATTAGATGAATGCAGATCTCCTTCCAATTATTATGATTTTGTGGCAAAGGAACTCTGGGCCCCAGGTGCTCTATAATTTGGTCATTGCTCACCTGAAAAGACAGGTACAGACATTTTAATGGATTCAGCAGAGCTAGAAAACCTGGATCAGTTCTCTTTACTTTTAGGAACCAGTTTTATGTGTAATGCTATTAGTAAGCAAAAGAATCTTTAATAGACAGTTGAATGTACCAGGCAACAGAGTACAAAAGAAAACATTACTGGAATCAAGCTCTGCTTAGAAGAAGGAGGAGGAGAAGGAGAAGTAGTAGTAGTGGTAGAAGAAGAAGAACAGGAGGAGAAGGAGGCGAAAAAGGAGGAGGAGGAGCACGATCCTGTTGCGAAGTAGAACCTACCCCTCTCCTACATGTATTAACTGCAGCCAGAATTGTATTTGCACAACAATGGAAAAGTGAAGCGATCCCTACAAATGAAAATGTGATTAAAAAATATTAGAATGTGCAGAAATGAATAGATTAACACTTGCAATTAAGGAAAAGGAACAAACTGAATATTTAATGATATGGGATTTATTTTATCAATGGTTAGATAACAAAAACAGAAGTTAGAAACATGGAAATATAAGAAAAAGATTAATGAAATAAAGGAGATTTGTTAAAATAGAGAAGTAAATATGATGGTGATGGTTGTTATTATTAAAGAATTAATATCAATGTAATGAATATTGATGTAAACATTATGATTACTATCTTTCAAACTATTTATACCCAGACAACACACTATTTAATTGAAAATAAAACTTTGATATGTTAAAAAATAAAAAACTTTATGCAAAAAAAAAAAAAGAGCAACTCTGGATCCATGCATTTGATTTTACAATTTAAACTGCTTTGGGAAACAGACAAGCTGACAGACAGATAGAAATTTTATTTTTATAGTGGAGCCAGTGGTGGGTTGTCCCCAGTTCGCACCGGTGCTATAGAACCAGTAGTAAAACCAGTGGGAGGCTCCGCCCACTGACCCTGACGTCGTCAAAACACTTCTGCGCATGCGCGGAAGCTTCTGCGCTTGTGCAGAAGAGCGCGCATGCGAGCAAAGCAAGTGCACACGCGCTGCCCCGTTGCGAACCGGTAGTAAAGGTAAGTAGAACCTACTCCTGAGTGGAGCATTTCCTCTAGTACACCCCACCCCCTTCAGTTTAAAACTGGAAGACTTATATCCTCACTGAGATTTTTGGGGGCAGAATTGTGTGGGAGAAAGCATGCACAAGGTAAGCATGAAGTCTAATTTATGCATATGGAAAAAGAGCAATGTAGCAAAATCTTTTATTATACATATTTATTATACATATTTCCTAGTGGTGTACTGGAAAATATGGCATGTTACAGTCCTTAAAGACCCACTTAACACATGCAACCATCTGTGTGGGTGCTGAAACTACAGTACTTGCAATGAAACCACAGGTTTCTTCATTTAATAAAATGTTTGCGCGAAACAGCTCAACCTCCTGCAGCACAATGAACCCTTTATTTTAGGGGAAGACGGGTGTGGCAATCTGAGGGCTGGAATGACCTGCATAGCCCAGCCCAGTCTGTGAAAAGCCGCCCTGTTAGATTAAAGTCCACCAAGGATGTCCCTGAAAACAAAGTTGCATTTGGATCCATGCAAGAATTAAAGAGTTCTTTATTAAGAATTTTGCAAGGCAAATTATTTTAAAGGTGGTGCCTTCAATCTGAGATGGGCACATCCTTCCTCGTTTTCAGAACATTTTCAGAAGCAGAGCAATAGTATATTTATTTATTCATTTTATCTTGACTTTTATTATTTTTACAAACTCAAGGCGGCGAACATACCTAATACTTCTTCCTCTTCCTATTTTCCACACAACAACAACCCTGTGAGGGTTGGGCTGAGAGACAGTAACTGGCTGCAAATCACCCAGTTGGCTTTCATGCCTAAGGTGGAACTCACAGTCTCCTGCTTTCTAGCTGGTGCCTTAAACTACTAAACTAAACCGGCTCTCAATACAGTATCAACAATATAGTCTTAAGGGAAACTCATTAAATGTTTTTTGAAAACACTACTGTAGCATTTTCATGTATGAAGCTGCATTATACAGAGCATTGATAGGCTTCACATAACACCATTATCTATGGTTTACTTAATCATGGATATTTTACTCATGGCTTATTCATATATCTGAATTTTCTAGCCTTACACAGCATCCCGAACCACAAATAAACCACATGGTGGTTTATCATTGGTTGGAAATTAATTTGCAGTTCTGTGAATCTTGCAAAGTGTCAGCACTGATGTTGCTGAGTATGACCAGGACACTAAGCTTAAAAGTAGTTGATCTGGTTGAGGCTTAGCCATTGTGGATTGTTGAATAAAGCATGGTTGAACAAGCATGGCTTACCCCAACACGTAAACCCATTTCAGGTGGGATTTTTATTTATCGTCCTAGCAAGAGTTATTTCCAGTCTTACCTGGCAGTGATGGGTTTATTTGAACCCAGGGCAGTAATGCGTTTGTTTGTTTGTTTGAGTCCTGTTGAGCTCCTGTTCTTTCCTACTATTCACTTGGATTGTCTCTGCAAAAAAAAAACAAAAACCACTTAGCTATGCAACGCTCTTGGAGTGCTTCGTAGTTCATGAACAATCTTTCCCTTCCACAATGTGCAAAAACATCTATCAGGAAACAAGCTATTTTAGAAGAGGTATTTTTTCAGTGTGGTTTCTATGCAGCTATTTTGTTTCATACCAGTGGTTTGATTTTATCTCTTTCTAAACATAAGAACGTAGAAGCAAAAAAGGAAAAAGCTTGTTCAGAATGTTAGCAACTCTACACCTACTTGGACATAAGCTCCCGCCCCCACTCCCACCCCAAAAAAGTCAGGAGGGAAAACTTCAGAGGAGCTTAACTTTTAAATTCTTATGAATCAATTTGTGCTACTGATGTTTTACTATGACGGTCAGCAATGCAAAAGTCTTTATTATTATTTTCAAAACACACAAGGTTACCATTCTTTTTTGGGGGGATAGAGTTGCCATGACTATGCATAGCGGTAATTGCAGATCTCTTAATTCTGTCCCAACCCTTAGTGAATGAGTCACTATAATCAGATCCATCTGGTCCAAAAAGGATCACAACTGGCAAATTAGTCAAATCTAGTAAAAAAAACTTGTTCCAATTGTATGAAGAATTATCCTTTTGGGTTCAGCTCCAAGTGGTAAAAAAGACACTGGAAACATGGAGACTGCTTGGAAAGATGGTTTAATAGTGGACAGGATCACATGGTTTGAGTTCCTGAACAGAAAAGGGCGAGATGCTGCAAGTCCCTGGGTTTTATGTCCTCTCTGCTTTGAACTTCCTGGGGCCCAGAAAGAGTATCCTGATTGGTTGTCAGACTCCCAGGGGGTGGGGGTCTTAGTTAGCCTTGCTGGCTGATATAATATTCCCAGGTGCCATGTGGTGAGTTTCTGTTGCTAGATGGGTCCTATTGTGTTAGTTTCTGTTGCTAGATGGGTCCTATTGTGTTGCAGATGATGGTCCATTGACAAAGATGGGAGGGAATTGAGTTTCTGCCTCTGGCCCATTGACAAAGGGTGGGGGGGGGCAAGAAGGTGGGAGCTGCTTCATCTTTAAGACATGCTTCTTCATTTCTCACCCAGGGAAACATAATATTCTGCCTTTCTAATATTTCCTAAAATATTTCATTCTTCTAGGAAAGGGGTGGGTGCTAACTTCCTACACCACCATGACCTCCACCTGCAGCAGAGCCTATGAGTCCATGCAGATGACCAAGGAGATGATTCTGGAGATATGCCTTTCTGTTCCCAAAGTAACAAGGAATGAAACCTGTCTTAAGACCACAACAGAGAGAAAATATTGGAAGTGGGTCTGACAAAAACCTCCCTATATTCATAGGTGGAAGGTAAATACAGCACTTTGTAAGTACAGCAGAAGCAGACTTGCAAAAGTCTGTTATTGATCTCTGTCTCTGTCTCTAGTCTATGTTTCACATACACAGAGTCAGCCAGATGTTCAGACTGGATTTCTGTACCTATCAAGTCCTTCTCGAGGACCTGGGAAAGTCAGATGCTGATGTTTGACAGTGTTACAGGTATTGTAGCAGGATGTAAACTGTTTCAAGTAAAGCTGCCTTTATTATTGTAAACTTTCCAGAGTCATGTTTTTGTAAAATAGCTAATTAAATACTCTCAATAAAAATAGTTTAGTTTCTGTGGAGTTGATTTCCTGATTAAATCTACTTAGAGGTGCTGATGGTCCAAATGACTTCCCAGTTATATACCTGCTCCTTCAAGTGAATGCTATGTCACCTAGACCTAAATATGGATCTATTATGGAACCAGATGTCTGGTCTTGCTGAGATTCATTCTAAGCCTGTTCTGTTCATCGCAATCCTCACAGTTTCCAAGCCCTCAAAACTCCACCATATCCCTAGGTATGGCTTACACACATATAGCATACTATGGATGGCCCTACATATGTTGATGTATGTAGATAACCGAGATCAGCAATCTTTTCAGACACTTGGTGTTCTAGCATGAAACCGCATGGCATCACATGTGATCTTTTATACAATTTGTTAAATGATGCAAATCAAGATATTTTAAGGCTCTAAGATTTGTATTTACAAGTCGAGGTAGTCCTCGACTTACGACCACAATTGAGCCCAAAATTTATGTGGCTAAGTGACAAATTTGATAACTGAGTTTTGACCCATTTTACAGCTTTTCTTGCCACATTTGTTAAATGAATCATTGCAGTTGTTAAATGAATAACACAGTTGTTAAATGAACCTGGTTTCTCCATTGACGTTACTTGTCAGAAGGTTGCAAAAGGGTTGCATGACCCTGGGTCACTGACAACCGTCATAAATGTGAGTCAGTTGCCAGGGATCCAAATTTTGATCACGTGACCATGGGGATGCTGCAATGGTCATAAGTGTGTAAAATGGTCATAAGCCACTTTTTTCAGTGCCGTTGTAACTTTGAACTTTCACTAAATGAACTGTTGTAATTTGAGGACTACCTGCATCTATCTGCAGACATAATTAGGGAATATTATAAATGATCTAGTGCCCACAAACATTGCATTTCCATCCTTTGGTATGTAACCCTGCACCGTCACTTACTGACAATGTGTATGCAACTTTAAATACATGACCTTTGGTTATGAATAAAAGAAGAAAAGGGGAGAGTGAAATAGATTTCCTGATAATGCAAAATACCTTTTACACATAGTCACACATTTCCATGGTTTGCAGAGATGAGTACCATGCTGATGTGTAACTGCTATCTTAGAAAATTCATTTCGCAAAATGAAATTTCCGTCCATCAAAAATTCCCAAGCTCAACATCCAAATCTTCAACAAAACTTTCTCTTACTTATGACAAATATTCTGTGGTTAACAATTTTATTTCTCTAAACCCACAAAACGTTCCTTGTTTCCTTTCATGGATCGCTTAATAACTAATTTTAACCTCTTGCTCACTTATTACCCCAAAGCTATTGTTGCTGTGGTAGCTGGAATTACAATTAACACTTACTTGCAAGGGATCTTAGTAACACTTGGTCACTTCAAATTTGGAAGGCACAGGATTGCAGCAGAATGTTTTGATCTTGATAATCGTAAAATAGCCTTGGAAGGCCCCATTCAGACCACCTAGATTTTGCTGAGTACTGGAATCCAAATTTTAAATCATTGCCAACAGAGATCTTAATTTGTATCTACTTTAACAGATCCAGCAGGCAATGCAACATCTCAGGATTATTACGGTATTCCACTGGCAAACATTTTGTTGGGATTTGCCTTCTTCTTAACTTACATTATATGAAATAAATGATAGGAACATATAAATCTACAGAATCAATGGAGATGCCCGTCCTTGATATGACCATGGGTATGGCTTAAATGCACTCATGCGTCATCATATATGGAAAGAAAAAACAAACAAACATACCTGGCAATCATTTTTGAGATGACAAGACGAAGGCAGCTTCTTTAATGACTTCTTCTTTTGATAAATTAAACACGCTTTCTGGTATGACTGGGTTTAACTACTATGTTAACCTGCAAAGCATTAATCTTTTAGCAAAATCAAACTACCTGATGGTCAAAAACAGGTGACAAAAAAGTAAAAACTAATCACTAAGTAAAAACCTGTTGGCTACAAATTGGAGATAAAACTGTGACCTGAAAAGGAAGTAACAGGAAAGAGAAAGATGTCAGTAGCAGTCATTATTACTTTTTGTTATTTCCTGCCCCCCTATTCTTAACAAATGAAGTGTGACCAAAGCGCCTGGGCCCATCAAACCAAAGGACATCCTGTGAATTCTATTACTTTGCAAATTCCTTTACTCCATAAGTACATGCAATAGTATGGCAAGAATTAATTTCTAAATGATATTGCCACATTTTTAACAATGGGTGTGGGGGCGGGAATACTGGGGTCCTGGCCTCAGGAAACATTTGCTGTTGTCACTGACGTTTCTGGAAACCAAATAAACCTTCTTTCCTTGCAACCAGTCAGCTTCCATTTTCATTTCCAATGCCTTTTTCCCGGCTTGGAACTGGACTGGATTTTTCTTCCTACAAGATGGAGTACAAAATATATATGTATCAAATTGACTATATTATTGAGAGAAGGAGATGGAAAAGCTCGGTTTTAATAGCAAGGCTGTTTTGCAAGAGGATAAAAAAAAAACTCAGGAAACATATTCCTTTCATTCTGGAAAATATTAAAGAATCTAGCTACATACTGGCAATAAGAGCTTACTTCTATTCCCAAACAACAGGATGCAACTACCTTGTGGCAAGAGATATATCCCTAATAGAAGAGAATATATATGTAACTCAGAATTGAACTTTGATGGTCTCTGAGATTGATTGTTTGTTTGCAGATATGTTTCATTATCCAAATAGGTAACATCATCAGTGCATTTCAGAGGCCACCAAGATATAACTCCAAAGATATATCTCTAGTATGTCATGCTTCACCTCAATACAAGTATAACCAGCCATAGCATGCTCCCTCTCAGTGCACACACACACACACACACACACACACACACACACACACCACTTGTTAGGGGGCTTCGGATCATGTTCTTCACAAGGAACTTTTTAGAGTCCTTGTTATGTCCTTATAAGGACATCCGCCCGGATTGGCTGCCAGCCACCGGGCGGGAAGATTTGAATCCCTGTCAGGGGGCGGTGCGTCTGCCAGAGCGAATATAAGGAGAGCCCCGGCAGCGCACAGTCAGTCTTGCTACTGTTTCTTGTACTCAATAAAGGTTACTAATGTAACGAGCTGGTCACGTCTTCCTTTCCTGCGCCGATCTAACACTGGCGACGAAGGACTGAGAGAAGAACGAACCTCGCGGCACCAAGCCAACAAGACAAGACTCCGGCACCGGTAACTACAGTAGGCATTTCCAAAGGCATGGCATCCGCTGAAGTCACTTTGCCAGCCCTTGCTCCTTTCCGACCAGGGAAGGACAAGTGGAAATCCTACGTAGTGAAATTCCGGCAATACCTGAGAGGCAACAACATCAGGGATGCCGATGATGACCGGAAGAAGGGCATCTTCCTGGCCAACTGCGGCTCCGAGGTCCTCGACATGGCAATCGATCTCGTAGCACCACGAGACATCGAAGAAGTGCCATGGACAGACCTGCTGCAGATCCTGGAGGACCACTATGCCCCAACAGGAACACCGGTGGCGAACCGTTTCACCTTCCACCAACGGGACCAGAAGGAGGGTGAGACGATCAAGGAATTCGTGGCCGCCCTACGCCAGATCGCAGCCAGCTGTGAGTTCGACCACGTGGACAATGCCATCGCTGACCGCGTGGTCTTCGGCATGAGGGACAGAGGCCTGCAAAAGAAATTCCTGAGCAGGAAGAAGCTCGTGCTCAAGGATGTGGTGGAGGAAGCCACCGCATCCGAAATCTCGGAGAAAGCAGCTGCCGCAGTAAGCAGAGCCAAGGGAATCCACAAGATTCGCTCCACAGAGCAATCTTCAACAGAGGATTCCACGGCTGGATCCGAGTCGGAGGGAGAGTCCACCATCCACAAGGTATCCAGACCCCCAAGGCGGGAAACCGCCCAACGGAACTACAAAGGGGAGCGCTGCGCCAGCTGCAGAGGGGACCATGCCAGAGCAACCTGCAAGTGGAGAGATGCGACCTGCCGACGCTGCAACAGAAGGGGTCACATCGCCGAAGCTTGCAGAGCTGAGGAACCAGCCCCAGAGCCCTCCAGCCACCGTCCCCGCGAGAATCGGAAGGATTACCAGAGGTCATCCAAACGGTCCTCTGGTCCTTCCAGACGCAGAGACGACGAATTTCCCCGGAGCGGAGCGGTCCACCAGACGACCATCGCTCACACGACGTCAGACAGTGCCACCAAGTTCCATGTGACCATCCACGTGGAAGGAGCACCCTGCAAAATGGAGGTAGACTCCGGCTCGGTCTACTCCATCATGGACTGGCAGCAGTTGAAGCACCTGCAACCCAGCATCACCAAGCGAGAGCTGAAGCCACTACACTCCAAGCTCGTCGACTTCGGGGGAAACCCCATCGGAGTGCTAGGAAGAGCCAACATCCGGGTCACCTACAAGCAGTTCGAAGGCAAGCTCCCCATCACCGTCGTAAGGGACAGCCGACCGAACCTGCTAGGAGTGGAGTGGTTCAAGCCGCTGGGGCTCTCAATCGAGGGCATCAACCAAATTGGCAGGGACGAACTCGACTACCTCATCAAAGAGTTCAAGGAAGTCTTCGATGGTAAGCTGGGGAAATTTGTGGGGAGGCCAATCTCCTTCAATCTGGACAAGGGAATCACCCCAATTAGGCTCAAGCCCCGCCGAGTTCCGTTTGCCCTGCGGCCCAAAGTAGATGAGCAGCTGGATAAGCTGATCGCCCAGGGCGTCCTGGAACCGATCGATCATGCTTCATGGGAGACCCCCATTGTGACCCCACTGAAGCATGATGGGTCTGTGCGCATCTGCGCCGACTACCGTTGTACCATCAACAAGGCGTTGGCACAGAGCGCATACCCAGTCCCAGTGGTGCAACACCTGCTGCATTCCCTGGGATCTGGATCAATTTTTGCGAAACTGGACCTGGCCCAGGCTTACCAGCAACTGCCAGTGGATGAAAAAACGGCGGAGGCTCAAACAATTGTCACGCACAGGGGGGCATTCAAATGCAACCGGCTCCAATTTGGAGTCAGCGCTGCCCCCGGCATCTTCCAATCCATGATGGAACGCCTCCTCCAAGGCGTTCCAGGGGTGGTGCCTTACTTCGATGATGTGCTCGTCTCCGGTGACTCAAGAGCTCAACTCCTTGAAAGGCTCAGGCTTGTCCTGCAGCGATTCAAGGCCAAAGGCTTGAGGGTCAGGCGGGACAAGTGCATCATAGGAGTACAGGAAGTCGAGTTCCTGGGCTACCTCATTGATAGCACAGGCATCCACCCCACCAAATCAAAAGTGGAAGCAATCCATGAAGCTCCAAGCCCAAAAAACAAAACGGAGCTTCAGGCTTTCCTTGGGTTGCTCAACTTCTACGCCATTTTCTTAAAACAGAAAGCCACAGTTGCTGAGCCACTCCACCGCCTGCTGGGGAAATCGGCGTCCTGGAAGTGGGGCCAGGAAGAGGAAGCAGCGTTCCGGGCCATCAAGGGACTACTGACGTCCAAAAGCGTCCTCATCCAATACAGCGAGACGCTCCCCATCAAGCTGACCTGCGACGCGTCGCCATACGGGGTGGGGGCAGTCCTCAGCCACGAGCTGCCCAACGGCACGGAGGCCCCCATCGCCTACTTCTCGAAAACCATGTCCGGCGCAGAGCGGAACTACAGTCAGCTGGACAAAGAAGCCCTGGCCATCGTGGCAGGAGTGAAGCGCTTCCACGAATACCTCTATGGAAGGCGCTTCACCATAGTCACCGATCACAAGCCACTCCTGGGACTCCTCGCAGGCGACCAACCCACCCCGACCTTCATGTCCCCGCGGATGACGAGATGGGCCATCTTCCTGGCCGGCTACTCCTATAGGCTTGTGCACCAGCCAGGCACAGCCATAGGAAACGCCGACGCACTCAGCAGATGCCCATCGAAGAACCCGGTGGAAGACCCAGCCCCCACGCTCCATCTATTCCACATAGATGACGATGCCAGCTGTCCAGTCTCCTCCGCAGATGTGGCCGCGCACACCCAGAGGGACCCCACCCTCCGCCAAGTAAGGTCCTGGATCCTCAGGGGGTGGCCAGCGAAACAGACGGAAGAGAGGTTCAGCCCGTTCACCAGGAAACAGATGGAGCTGTCCACCATAAAGGGCTGTCTGCTATGGGGAGACAGGGTGCTGATCCCAAGCACTCTGCAACGGCGGACGCTAGAGACACTGCACAACGGGCACCCAGGCATCGTCCGCATGAAGGCCCTGGCACGGAGTTACGTCTGGTGGCCCTCACTGGACAGAGACATTGAACAATGGGTCTCCAGATGTGACCCGTGCCAAGAAGTCCGCCCAGCACCGCCACAATCCGAAGTCACGAACTGGGAGACCCCCAGCAACCCATGGTCGAGGGTCCACATCGACTTCGCGGGCCCGATGCAAGGGCGGCACCTCCTCATCGTGGTAGATGCCTTCTCCAAGTGGCTCGAGGTGGTACCCATGGCATCTACCACAACAGAAGCGACGATCCGAGCCCTGCGCCGCCTGTTTGCCACCCACGGACTACCGGACGTGCTGGTCTCGGACAACGGCCCCCAGCTCACAGCCCTGGCCATGGAGTCCTTCCTGGCAGGACTGGGCATCCGCCATGCCCTCTCCGCTCCGTACAGGCCGGCCGGAAACGGACAAGCGGAACGGATGGTCCGGCTCACAAAAGAAGCCCTCACCAAGATGGGCCCGGGAGACTGGCAAGAACGCATCGACAACTTCCTCCTCACCCAGCACATCACGCCGCATGCCACCACCCACAAGAGCCCGGCCGAACTCCTGATGGGCAGAAGGTTGAGGTCACCCTTGGACCGGCTGCACCCCCAATACAGCCCGGAAGTGACCGCAACCGCCAGCCGCCCGCTTCGTGCCTTCAGCAAAGGAAATTCAGTTTTCGCGCTGAATTTCAACGGCTCTCCTAAGTGGCTGAAGGGGAAGATTGCCAGCACAACCGGCCCCAAATCCTACACCGTCGAGTTGGAAGATGGACAGGTTGTGAGACGTCACATCGACCAACTCCGGAAAAGGTGGGGGGGAGCACACGAAAACCAGCCTGACAAGGTAGGCCTACAACACCCAGACGAGGTAGGCCTGCAACACCCCGGCGAGGTAGGCCTACAACACCCAGACGAGGTAGGCCTACCACACCCCTGCGAGGCAGAGCAACGCCATCCCGACGAGGTCGGCCCAGCACACTACCAGGCACTGTCACATCGGCAGTGCAGCGAGGTAGACCGGGGCCAACCACACGGGGGATGGCAACACCAACCCGACCAGGTGGACACCCGGCACAGCAGGGCCAGGGACCCCCAACCCAGCCCGCAGGTAGACCGGGACCTGCCCAGAAGGGGAGCACCGCACCCTACCAGTGAAGGCAACCCATGGCAGCCCTACCAGGGAGACCTCAACGCAAGGCGAGTAGACCGGGGACCGTCGCAGATGGGCACACCACAGCACATGGGCGAGGGTGGCACACGACTCCCCGGCGAGGGGGACCCCCGCCCAACGCAAGAAACAACCCGGCAACAACAACCCAACCCAGACGACCCCAACCACCAACTGGCGGTAGACCAGGGACTAGGGGGAAGGGAAAGCCGACAACAACCCGGCCAGGGAGGCCTGCACCACCCCGGCAGGGGAGACCTCCACCAGCCCGAGGAGGAAGCCCCACAACGACACCCCGACCAGGTCGACCACCACCAACCCGATGGGGAAGGCCAGCGCCAGCCCGGCAAAGGAGACCTGCGCCACCCCTGCAAGGTCGGACACCGCTACCCGAACCAACACCACCCACAGCGAGCAGACCGGACCCAAGGGCACCGGCCCGAACCACTCGCCGGACCACAACGAACCGGGCCGCAGCAGAACCGCAGCCACCGGGAGACCCAGGAAGAGCAAGTGACAGCCGGGGTCTTACCGAGACTCAGACGCTCTTCCCGGGTCGAGACCGAACAGCACCGCCGAGGCGAAAGATCCACAGGCCAGGAGGAAGACCACCAGAACCAGCCATCCAAGGTCTGCGGGCCGGCCGGAGGCGCTGAGGGTGACCCCGCACACTCGCCAGCCGAACCGAGCCCGGTTCCGGGGAAGGAGCCAGGAGCCACAGGAACCCCGTCCGTCCAGGGCAGGGACGCGGAAGAAATGAGACTGCGCAGGTCAAGTAGGGTGCCTAGGCGTCCTACGTACCTGCGGGACTACGTCACGTTCATTGACGAACGCTGAACTGTTTTTTTCTTTGGACTAGGGGGGAGGAGTGTTATGTCCTTATAAGGACATCCGCCCGGATTGGCTGCCAGCCACCGGGCGGGAAGATTTGAATCCCTGTCAGGGGGCGGTGCGTCTGCCGGAGCGAATATAAGGAGAGCCCCGGCAGTGCACAGTCAGTCTTGCTACTGTTTCTTGTACTCAATAAAGGTTACTAATGTAACGAGCTGGTCACGTCTTCCTTTCCTGTGCCGATCTAACAGTCCTGAATTTAAAAGGAGATCATTTTAGTTTTACATTTTCACATTACAGAAAAAGCCGCATAAAAAATAGAATGTTTATTTTACTTATTATTTTACAAGATCTCATCTCTATGGAACATGGCTACAGACACGTTACTTACTGGCCTGCTTTCCTGGACATGACCTTAGTTTATGATTCCAGAAATATGGAAGACTCTTGGAACTGAAATCTCTGAATTTACATTATTGGAGCCACATGGCTCTATTCACAGCAGTACATCTGAGGTAAAATATAAAAGGGGGAAAAAATCAAAAGAGGATGTCTAAAGAACTTAGTATTTTCCCCCTGATGATGACTACAACTCTCATTAACCAACCAATATTGTTCATGTTGACTAGGGATGATGGGTATTATTATTTGACATATTAGATAATTCTAGCTTAGAGGAGGCTGAAAAAATAGCACTTGGAAGAAAAAGATAACATCTCTTTTGTCAAGATCAATTCCATGGTTGTAATATTACATTGGTTTAATTTAATTTAATTTAATTTAATTTAATTTAATTTAATTTAATTTAATTTAATTTAATTTAATTTAATTTAATTTAATTTAATTTAATTTAATTTAATTTAATTAATTTAATTTAATTTAATTTAATTTAATTTCCGCCCCTCTTTGAAGACTCAGGGCGGCTCACAATACATTTTAAAAAATCATTATAAAAAACATTTAAAAATTAAAAACATTAAAAACATTAAAACTCATTCATGCCATTCATGGCCGGATCTCGCCAGATCACAAGAGCAAGATCAACAGCCCCAGGCCTGCCGGAAAAGCCAGGTCTTCATCGCTTTTCGGAAGGCCAATAGGGTGGGGACCTCAGGAGGTAACTGGTTCCAGAAAGCTGGGGCAGCCACAGAGAAGGCCCTCCCCTGTGGATTTGCCATGACTTTGCTCTGAAATATGCAGTACTAGCAATAGCATTGCTCCCCACTCCCCTCCTCCCCACCTTTCTCCATTGTTTCAAGAAAAGGCAACCAAACCATTCAAGAAGTATATTTTTTATTGTGAAACTAAAATTACTGGGATTCCTTAGATTAAGAAAAAGAGCCACCAAGCAGTTAAGAGGCTTGAATGGAAAGTAATGCCTCCAATGTTACAAATTACCAATATATGCAGAGCGTTTTGCTTTCTTCCTTCTCCTGCCGTGAAATGAAAGCAAATGGTGGCGGAGTTGCTTCGGGCGGGCGGACATGTGCACTCTGTAGCCAGGCGGGATGGGAGTGTGGCGAGAGCAGTGGCGATGGCCCCTTCCACACACAGCGCATGGAGGTGATGAAGGCGGGCAAGGTGGCCCCAGGGTGCCTGTTGCTGCAGAGGTGCAGTGATCACTCAGCCAGGGAGGCCTTGGCTGGGGCTGCATCCACCCGTGCTACTGCCCAGGCCAAAGGGAAAGTACTGCGGGCTCCATGTGGCGTGGCTGGGCCTGGCCCACTCCCTGTGCAGGGGGCTGCCACCCCACTGGCAGCTTCCTTCCCTCTCGAATGCACCATGGCTGAGCCTCCTTCCCTCGGAGTACCGGACTCCGCAAGCCGAGTTCCCAAAGAAGCGCCGGCAGGCAAGTGGCTGGGTGAGAATCCAGTGGGCTGCTTTGGAGCCCAAGCCCCACAGAGCCAGCATGGGAGGCATGGGTGGAAGGCTGCCTTTTCTGCAGCATTCCCCTCCCTTGTTTAGATTGCTCTACATGGGAGGGCTCTGCCTTTGTAGAAACGGGGTGGGCAGTTTTGGTGGGGGGGATGCACAGCCCTCCGGGATGGAGAGTGGGGCAAGAGAAGGCTCCGATGTTCGCTTGGGTGGCGGAGGGAAACTCAAAGCCTTGGGGGCTTCAGAAGGGCAGAATGTCCTTCAAAATGTGCAGCTCCTGGCTCTAACAGTGAGTGATGTCAAGTTGGCCACACCACCAGGTCACATGACCATCAAGCCACACCCACCAAGCCATGCCCACAGAACCTGTAGCAAACATTTTTACATTTCACTCCTGCATGATACCAACTTTCAGCTTGGATGAAAGATTAACACAGTTCCTTCAACCTACTGTTACGTAAATGCATACGGCCTACCAATTAAGAATTTCCAGCTAACTGGATGTTTGAGAGTTGGACATAGTTAAACAGCATGTGATAAGAGAAGAATCAGCCATCCAGACTTGTGACTGAGCAGTAATTACTTGTCATAGCTCTGTTGGAATCTGGTTCAGAGGAGGAGGAGGCTTTCAAACCTGGACCATCTGATGGGGAGGACACAGTCCTCTCCAAACGAGTGGAGAGTCTAGAGCAGTGGTTCTCAACCTTCCTAATGCTGCGACCCTTTAATACAGTTCCTCATGTTGTGGTGACCCCCAACAATAAAATTATTCCTAACACCAATGAAAATATGTGTTTTCCAATGGTCTTAGGCGACCCCTGTGAAAGGGTCATTCGACCCTCAAAGGGGTCCCGACCCACAGGTTGAGAACCACTGGTCTAGAGGCTGAGGATGTGGCAGTCACAGTGCTATCTGATGGGGGGAGGGGGTGGCAACCTGACGGAAAGTCACCTGCAGGAGCAGAGCAGTTGCAGAGAGTCAGCAGAGATGATAGGCTCCAGACCATCTCTGATGAGGAACAGCTCCCTCCCTTCTGTACCCAATCCACAGATGAGGAAAGCAAAGCAGAGAGAGGCACAGAATAGTTCCACAGATAAGGAGAGCAGAGCAGAGCAGAGAGAGGCACAGAGGAGGTCGGCGAGGCTGCTTGCAGGGAGAAGCAGCCTGCCTCTCCTCACAAGGAACAGTTGGGGCAGTGGTGGGTTCTACTTACCTTTACTACCAGTTCGCAATGGGATCAGGCGCACTCACTTCACTCGCGCCCGCGCCTTGCTTCTGCACATGCGCCTTGTTTCTGCACATGCACAGAAGCTTCTGCACATGCGCAGATGTCAGGGTCAGTGGGTGGAGCCTCCTGCCAGTTTTGCTACTGGTTCTATAGAACCAGTCTGAACTGGGGGCAACCCACCACTGAGTTGGGGAAGAGTGATTTAACTAGATGCTGGGGGAAGGTGTGTTTGTTGGGAACACCTGCTCATTTTGATGTGCTCTGGATCCTGTTCCTTGAACTTTGGACTATGTTTTTGGACTCTGAATCTTGGACTCTTTTGGACTTGGCTTTTAGATTTCGTACTCTTAGATTGTGATTTGGTTGCTGAAACTTTGAACTTGTTGGTATTGTTACTTCCCTCTTGCCTCACAGGTCAGCTGGACTTAGTTTGTGAATTCAGACCATGGGAAAACTGAAGGCTGGGACGGAGCTTCAGTGGCACCATTGGGAGGGGGGGTTGTTTGTCATTGCAATAAGTGAGCAATAAACAGACCTTTGTCTTGCCAACGTGACTTGGATCAGAATACGACTAATGAGGGTGCTGAAATGGAGCTTCAGGTTTCAGAGGCAAAACTATAAACCAACAGTTTAATGCACCTTCAGCCCTGAGACATTTTCCCATTTTACTTTTAAAGATGCAACTCTGTGAGGAACAAACAAAAAGCATTATTCAGGTGAAGACAGCAAAGACTACACCCTTTTGGTGTAGTGGTGCAAGTGCTGACCTAGACACCAGGAGATTGTGAATTCTAATCTCACCTTAGGCACAAAAAAACAGCTGGGTGACTTTGAGCCAGTAATTCTTTCTCAGGTCAACCCACCTCACAGGGTTCTTGTTATGAGGAAAATAGGAGGAGGAAAGAGTATCAGATATGTTTGTTTGTTTATTTATTTATTTATTAGTTCAATTTATATGCCGCCTTTCTTCGGAGACTCAGGGTGGCTTACATGTTCGCCACCTTGAGATATTTATAAAAATAATAAAGGCGGGATATAAATAAATAAAATAAATTTATTTCATAGACACAGGGAACTCTATTAAAACTAAGGTGACCAGACATCCCACTTTTGGTGGGACAGTCCCGCTTTTGAACAATTTGTCCCACATCCCGCAGCGTTTTTAAAAAATCCCGATTTTTGGAAAGAATGCATGACAAACTAGGGAACAGCACAGTGGTGGGTTGCTCCCGGCTGCCTCCTGAGTCCCAGCTGATGGCTAGAGGGGAAAAACCTGTTTAAACTCTTGCTGCGGGGCTTCAAAGGGCCGCCCTACAGCTGATCAGTGTTAAAAGAAAAAAAATGAGTAGACCGATGCCTGCAAAAATAGAAAAAACAGCCCCTTAAAGCTTCAGCATAGGTTAATTAGCACAAGTTGATTAGATCGGCTTCCCGACTCTCAGCTGATTTGCTCTCAACTGTTTTGCTCAGGGCTCTGTAGTTGCTAGCTGCAGAGTGCTGGAGATTTTTTTCCCCTAACTATCCTGAAAAAGCGAAACTGAAAGTAAAGCAGGGTCTTTGCTGCAACGTGGCAAAATGAGGCAGAGAGAGATTTCTTTTTCTTTTTCCTCACCAAAAAAGGTAGGTGGAAAACTGCAAACAATGGGAAATTTAGGGCAAAAGAGGAGAGTTCAAGATTTTAAAATACAAAAGAAAAAAAGCTCTATTTAACTAGAGAATTGTAATAATTGAGATACTATTAATTGTATATTGTGTGGAATGCAGAAATGGTTAAGTTGTGGTTTGGAGGAATATATGGGGGAAATTATTTGGTTTATTATTATTGGTAAATATAATTAACTGATTTGTAAGAAATTGGATTGCATGGAAATAATTGAAATATTCATGTTCATATTAATATACAAAAAAGATAGTTATATAACTAATTGATTTATATTAAAATGTTGAATTTGTATTAAACAACTGTATTACATAATTCCATAATTAACCAATGTGAGGATGGATATAAAAATAGATGACAATAGGAAGGGGTATAATATAGAATAGAAGGGAAAAATTGAATTTGATTTAAGATTAGAGATGAGGATGAAGGGTAATATTGGTTTTTTAAAAAAATAGATGAGGAATAAATATGGCAAAAAGGAAATATAGAAATTGTAAATTTAATTGAAATGACTAAACACTGTTTAAATTTGTGAACCAGCCAAATATTCTGTTCAAAGAAAATACATTGTATGTTTGTATGTGTGTTTCTAATTATTGCTATTTATTCATATTTGTTCTCTTTTATTCTTTAAAGTTTAACAATTCATTCTTTATCTTAATATCTTTATATTTGTTTGGGGTTGGCTTTCTTCCCTTTCATCTTTTTTTTTGTACAGCAATCTTTCTCCTCAAACCTACCACCTCTCTCTTTTCTTCCCTTCTTACTTTCTCTTCCTCACCCTCTTCTTCTCCTCCCTACTTCCTCTTCCTTTCTCCTTCTCCTCCTCTCTTCCTCCCTCTCTTACCCTCACTCCTACTCTAATTTCCCTTCCCTTCCTTCATCCCTCTCTATTGCTGTATCCTTTTTGCATATGGACTACTCAGAGGGCTGAAAAAGTTATTTTTGACTGGTCTGGTCCTCACACTTTTGACCAGTCCTCGAACTTTCGACTGTCCTCACATTTTACATTTTTGCCCTATCTTGTCATCATGGTGAAGAGAAGCAGTTGTGAAATGAGTGACATGGTTGTTAAGAATGCTGCACGGGCATAAATGTGAGGATGGTCATGAGGGCCAGTCATAAGTGCGAGGACCTGTCAGAAATGACTTTTTTCAGCCGTCTGGTTAGTCCTTTTGTGCATATGGACTACTCAGAGGGCTGAAAAAGTTATTTTTGACTAGTCCTCTTACTTTTGACCCGTCCTCAAACTTACGACTGTCCTCACATTTTACGTTTTTTGCCCTATCTTATCACCATGGTGAAAAGAAGCAGTTGTGAAATGAGTGACATGGTTGTTAAGAATCTGCACGGGCATAAATGTGAGGATGGTCATAAGTGTGAGGACCAGTCAAAAGTGCAAGGACCTGTCAGAAATGACTTTTTTCTATACACATAGCCATGGCCACCCGGTCACATGACCAGCTAGCCACATCCACCCAGTCACATGACCTCCAAGCCACGCCCACAAAATGGTGGGTGTCCCGCTTTACCAATGTTAAAATCTGGTCACCTTAATTAAAACTCATCTTTTCTCAGGTGCAAACCATACAATGATGTCTTAATCATTTCCACAGTCCAACAGTTCTGTTGTTTTTAGGATGGCAATCACAGCAATCTCCTGCCTATTACTGTAAGCAATGCATTTTCTTGATCACCGAGATTAAATGTTCCATTTCTACATGTTAGAAGTTTGGTTACTTTTCAGTTCATATACTCTAATGTGATTCACACTACTTGTTTAGGAAGGAATGAGTCAACAGTTTTCTTTCACAGCCCTTACTGAGATCGAACATCAACTGAAAATGCTGGGAACCAAAATTGCCTGCAAAGAAAATCCCCTTTGCTTGATATTAGGAGGCAAAGACCACAGATATTAAACCACGCTCCCCCTCTATAGAAGGTAATGGTAAAGCTTCCCCTCGCACATATGTGCTAGTCGTTCCCGACTCTAGGGGGCAATGCTCATCTCTGTTTCAAAGCCAGAGCCAGTGCTGTCTGAAGACGTCTCTGTGGTCATGTGGCTGTCATGACTAAATGCCAAAGGCACCCGGAATGCTGTTACCTTCCCACCAAAGGTGGTCCCTATTTTTCTACTTGCATTTTTTACATGCTTTCGAACTGCTAGGTTGGCAGAAACTGGGACAAGTAACGGGCGCTCACCCCATTACGCAGCACTAGGGATTTGACCCACTCAACTGCCAACCTTTCAATCAGCAAGCTCAGTGTCTTAGCCACTGAAAAAAAACCTTTAGAAATTTTATGAAGTGTAATTTAGGTCTCCTATTGTTTATTCTGCAAATAAGAAAGAGATCCCATAAAATGCTTTCAGGATTCTGCCAGACTCTGAACTTGACAGGGGCTATACAATTTCTTCATAGACAAATTGAGAGAATGGTTACACAAGTATTTTGGACAATGGACAAAATAAATGTTTAAACAGTATTTTTAAGGAAGGGAAGGAAGATAATAACTCTCCACTAGTATCTGTCTGACAAAATTCATCACAAAAGATATCATTGCTTTGTTAAGTGAAGGAAAGTAAGTATAAATGATTGCTTTGCATTTTTTCTGTCTACTAATTTCTGTCATTTCTGTATTTTATAGGTCTATTATATCTCAACTGCAAAAGTTAGACGACCCGTTGGATGCAATAAAGAATCAGAGTTTTCTTTTTCCTGCTATATTGTGGCTGTCCATATTTTTTGTAACCTAGTTATGGCAGCACTTAGTGTTGTAGATAAAAGACCATAAAAAGAATAACTTTATTTTTCATGTATATTTGTGTGCAATATAAATGGGAAAGGATTCTGAATAGTGTAACGGGAACCAGATGTCTGCTTAGTCTCAACTGTTCAAAAGCTTTATGCTATATTGGTCCACATTTTAATTTCAATATAACTGGTCAGAATCCCTTTGGCAATTACTCAAGAGAAAAATAGAAGCAAAGTATTTTTGTGTTTCAAATCATAACCCAAGGGAATAAGGCATTGCTGTTTCAGGCCCAAGAAGGCAGTGGGATTTCAGATTTTGCATTCTGAGCAGAAGACTGCTTTTTCAGGTGGATACACAAAGCTGCCATACATTGAATCAGAGTAGTGAGTCAGGTAGCTTGGTTTTTATGGGCTTTTAATACTCTTTGTTGTTTCTTTTCACAATTTTCTTTCATCCATCCATCCATCCATCCCTAATCAGAGTAGATATTATGTAGTAATTGTGGCTGAATGTTGGAGGATAGAATCATATTTTCTACAGGGCCTCCTGTCCCATTACCAAAGATTCAGTCTCCCTCACTGGAGATGGATAATATTTAATCTACTGTTTCAAATAGCAAAAAGTATTGGATTGATCCTTTTATCTATAGGTGTTCACAAACCTAGCTTATTTTTGCTTTTATTACAGAATGTACCAATAATTATATCCTCCTCCCAGATTTTTATCAGAGTGCTGGACCTAAGCCCTTTATGATGGTGTGGCAAACAAGTAATTTAGTATGAGTTTGTCAAGCATGAGAATTCGTCTTGTCTAAATTTTTTTGGAAACTCTTATTAAGTATTGGGCATGAAAGATTTCCATTTTATAGTTCAACATGAAAAAACTTTGTTTAAAGACAAAAGGAGGGAGGTGGTGGCCTCTAACTCACTCCAAAATGTAGATCTAAATTTCTCTAAGTAGGATAGCCTGGTCTTTATAGAATCCAAGAGTTGAGCAAAAATGTTGAGTGCACATCACTGTTTAGAGTCCAAAACAAATTTGCACATGTTTTTATCATTTATTTTGAGAATGTGTCTAATTTTCTGATTTAAAATTGGCCCTCATGTGTACCAATGCAATAAATGATTCTCTAAATATGTAATAGTATTAACCCCCACCCCGAAAACATCAACTGACCATAAAAAATTGGATTTGCCGGGGATTTTTTTAAATGTATTGAGAATAAGGAAAATTTTTCAGCAGGACAGATTTAATCATCTTGTGAAACAACAGCAATCTCTTCACAAGCCAAGACTTTCAGGGAAGGAAATACCAAAATGCAGTTTGATGTCTATCTGTCCTACTTTCTGATAGTCTACTTACTGTCAATGTTAAAAAATTGAGACTGGATGTGATAGTCTTCATGAAGACTCTGGATACAGGTTCATAGTGAGTCCAGCCCCTCTGCCCTAAACTTTGCTTTTCTCTTCTAAGTTCTATGTCACTTCTTATCTTTTTTATGGTCTAAAAAAGCAAATTACCTAAAATCAAAATAATATCTGAAGCAAGGCAACACATGCACTCTCTCTCTCTCATATCTTCTTGCAACATTATTTTTATCTAGTAATCAGCCCACTTATGCTAAAGGATGTGAAAAACAATCTGAATAACAGCTCTAGTTACAGATATTAACAGATCTGCCCTCAACCAAGAGCTTTATGAATCAGCCACATCAAAACAAACGTTTTGAAGTGGGATACAAGAACACTATGATCAAACAAGCTAAAGCATACAGTATAAGCTTACTATGTTGTCATTCTGGGTTTTTTTGTTTTTTTTTGTTTGTTTTTGTTTAAGGCAGAATCTCTATCGTAGCACAAGGGTTCATGATGCCCTTGGAAGCAATTCTGAGAGAGGTTGTTCTCCCTCTTGGCCTTCCTGGATTTCACCAAACAGCTGGTATTAGAATGGTTGAGAAAGGCGTCAGGACTCTCTTTCAAGTGCCTTTGTGCTCTCACAGTGGCTCCCAAGTGTTACCCACGAAGATATGGCCAAGATGGAGGCTTTCTTGTCTAGCACCAATTTTCCCTTTTTCAAGGGTGACTTAGTGCTGTGTCCTGGCACTGAGCTGGCATCTCTAGCATTGCATCTCCTATACTTCATGTAGGAGCACGACATCCCCCAGGGCTGTTGCAAGAGCCATTGCTAAGAGCACAAAGTTGGCAAAGGAGTCCTGTCTTGAAAGTTTAGCTTGCACATATGCAGATGGAAGATTGATAGCTGCCTTGTCCAGTTTATGCAGTCTGACAATTTTATTCACGGGAAAGGGAGGCGTGATCAAATAAATGCATTTATTATTTTAGCTGTCATAACTCAAGGACATTTGAGGACCTCCTTGAGTCATTTTTTTCTAGCACAGCATTTTGTACTGTATGAAACCAGCCAATGATACTTTCTTCAATAAATCACAGATAAGCAGCGCTTATCTTATTGGGTGTATCCCAACTCTTATAATATAAATGGACACTCGCCCACTGACTGGTATTATTTTTAACAGAGTATTGCATGGACTTGCCCTTTCTTAAAGATCCAATGATCTGCAGATTTTATCACGTAGCCGCACTATTTGAATTCATAATCATTTAGCAGATGATTAACTCAGAGCCTCCTCCCATTGTATGTATGTTATGAATAGGGTTACTGAGTGTTTCCCCAGCTAGAGATGAAAGGAAAAGAGCCAGTGCTTCTCAGGGATGGACCTAACCCTTAGAATAGTCTTTCTCTGCAGATCTGCCACTCTGAAGGTTACATTGGCTGGAACAGATGGGAGCTGCATGTCCAAGACCATATGGACAGCCATATTGCTTATCAAGAAATTCTTATCTTATTTAGATAAGACATTCTACATTAAGTCAAAAAGTTATGTTTGCCATAGTTAAAAATGTAGTAATATACAGTACATACAGTATGCATAACGTTTCAACTCTCTCCAACAGAAAGTTTTATAAACTTTTGTATTCTCTTTTCTCATGTGCTCCAAGTATTTTCTAAGAATTAAGCAGTACAGCATAGTGGAATCGCCAGCTGATCATTATTTTTAGCAATAATTCGAATCCTTGTACACTTTAGATGTTCTAATTTTCCCCATGAGGGCATTTTCAAAAGTCCGTAACTTGAACATATGGTCTGGATCCAAAGCAACTTTTATGGTTTTTGTGTTTGCCTTCCGCTTCACGCCCATTGCACTCAGAGCAAAGACATTGTTTCATATGCTTTTGCATTTTTTTAAAAAAAAAACACTATAACACAATGGAATTCTGTAGGCAGCCAGATACCACAAACTTGGTTGACTAATGCCACACTTTTTGAGAGAATAAGAGTTCTTAACACAAAATTCATTTCCTATTAAATAGGAAATGCAGACCTTCAGTCTGCATGACTGAAGAAAAGGATGGTTGCGTTAGTGATTTGTGACCATATAAGCATCTTTTTCCATTCACTGGGGTATTTTTTTTTATACTTGGGAAGATAACGGAAGTGATACCATCATGACATCAGGCAAGTGAGTGGGATCAGTATAGTTCTGGATGTTTAAAGTGTCTGTGTTTTGGTTCTGTTTTGCACTTAGCAGGGGACAGATTGAAAATCACCTGGTGATTCATGGACCGCAAGTGGCTTTTCTACCTTCCTCAGAAGGAAACCTCTGCCCTAAATACCTGGCCTGAAACTCCTCCCTTTCCCAGCCTTTCTTTCAGAGAGAACAGTGTTTTAGCTGGGAATAGGAACCTGCTTGTTTCTCTGCTTGTTGCCTGGTTGTATTTTCCCCCCACTATGAAATATAGTTCACATGGCTGAATTTTTATGTCTACCTTTAGTTTAGTTACAGAGGAAAAAACCAACAAATACATATACATATTTGCGATATTCGATATATTTCCCAAAGCATGATTTGAAGCCTGCTGACATGTTGCTGTGCACATTCATCTGAAGCCACGATTTTCAGGTTCTTCACCTACATGAGATTTCTTCTTCCCAATTCTGCAGCAAATGATATCTGTAGCTATTATGAAGCCTAAGTCACCTTTGGCTTCCTCTTCCCCGCTGAAGAGCTAGTGACGTGGGAATGATCAAATGAAAAAAAATCTCAACACTTGCCACAGATTAAGCACACATGACACACGTGGCTTCTTTTTAAAAAGGTTTAATGGAAGTTGCACTTCCTAGAAAATACAGTAACATTTTCAAAATATACATTTTGAAAAAAATGTTCTATGACCAATGTGTAATGTATCACGTTGCTGGATGTTGCAGAAACTGAAAGGAGAAGAGTAATGACAGTGTCCACATATAAGCACATAGCACCAACTATCCAAAGAGCTGTCTTGTTTTCCTGTAAGATGCTGCCTTTCTTCAATAAATAATGCTCTCATTTTCATAGTAGAAGTCATTTCTTAGAAATGAACTGAACAACGCAGAAGGCTGACAACAGAGGAAGAAAATATGGTTGGGCTGGTTCAGTCCACTTCTGTTGTACCACATGGTCTTAAAAATTCATTTCCTCTCTCATGAAACCATTTGTTTGATACTGTTAAAAAAACCAAGATTGTTACATTTATTCATTTATATAAAAACTTATTTGCCATCTGTCATACAAAGCATCTTCAGCCATTGTATGACTATAAAAATACACAAATACTTTAAATTATATAAAATGATAAATGCAATCGATATAGTAATAAAAGCAGAACTACCTGTAACTTTCCTGCATCACATTTTAGAGAATAGAATTTTATTTGACGACATACAATTCACATATAACATTGATAATAGTATTTCAGTCTGCTCTAAATCTGGTTTTTGAATGAAGATGCATATAATTGGATATCTAATTTTTGGCCATTATATTCATATGAACTTGTGGGTGTGAAGCCTTGGAAGACAGCTTTATATACCACCTATCTACCTCTTCATGTTGAATCCTTGAGGAGTTGTGCACAAGTGATTTGTAGCAAAGAGCTTTATTTGACTTATCTTGTCCATTTTCTCCAGCTCCCAAAATGCAGAAGGAAAAATGATTTCTTTTAGTCCCACTCAATTTATGAATGGTAAGGAAGGTTTCCAAAGGAGTGTCAATGGGCTACATGTGGCTAAAGAACAGTTTTCACCGACTTTGATAACTACAGATGTGTGAATTTCCAGAATTCTCAGCAATTGCACATCTGGAGAACACTCAACTTGAGGAAAACTCCCTTACAGCTGATGCAAATGAGAGTGTTTAATATCTAATATAACATCCCATGAGCAGAAAGGGAGATGGATCATGATGCTCCTATAAAACTTGAGTTTTAGAATCACCCTTAGTTCATTCTGGCATGATTATATACAAACCTTCCTGGCATCCCTATCCCCTCGCCACCATTACTTTACGATGATTGCTCCCTGATAGGCACTTTATGGCCCTACGGCATGGATAAAGGTTTTCTTCCTGACAATGGTTGCACTGAACACAATATGCCCACTGAGAGCCAATGCCATCTGAGAAACGTCAAAGAGCCTTGTGGGTGGGAATTAACAGGAGTGCTCATACGGGGAGTATTCCTTGTTAAGTGATATATGACTGATGCTAAAGACAACTACATGGAACTCTGAATGTTCAAATGTTCTGCTGCTTAAAATTTCATTGAAATGCTACGTTCTTCCTAGCTAGTACTCACATCTTGTCAGTATTATAGCAGATAGCACTTTCTATTTTTCTTATCCTATAAGTGAACATCAAAGTTGTAGACATAAGCTAATAGCAAAGGAATCTTAATGTGGGAGTACATTGTCCAAGAATGTGTCATAGCAAGACAAAAATCCTATACCAAAAATAATCCAGTGTTCCTTAGCTGTTTGACAAACCTTAAATCTTGCTTCCCAAAACAAAGATATCATTTTTACTTACCCCATTTACAGCCTACTAACACTGGGCATGCTGCATGCCTCGTTCGATAATCACCTTCTCCACTTCGGAAGAGGTTATACCAGAAAACTGCAGTCCCCTGAAAACAACAACAAACTTTACTCCTTTAAATAAATTCAGTGTTGAGTGCATTTTCATCTAATTTAAGACTGCTGTAAGAATAGAGAGTCCATAGGATATTCATACCTAGTTGTTGTCTTTAGTATGTTGGAATTTATCTACAATATTTCCCATTTCCACTTTTAATGTCTTTGAATGTAGGAGGAAAGTGGAAAAAAAGGAAATGTGTGCTTTCAAGATAGCCTTAACTCCTGGTGACTGTCTAGAGAAGTCTCGGCAGTTGTCCTGGCATCCTTTTCAGAAGTGGTTTGCCATTATATCCCTCCCAGGGCTAAGAGAGTGACTGATCCAAAAGCACCTAGACCAAAGTCTAAGGGGGTGTTAGAACTAACACGATACGAATTCATGCTCTCTATAAATGAAGAAATACATAACCAACCATAAGAAAAATATTATTTGACACAGATTTTGCAGATTCTTGTATTAATTAGAAACAAAATTGCAGTTAATTTGTAAATATATTTTAAAGCTGCAAAAATATACAGTAGGAATAATGCAAATTACTGCTCATGTATTAAATCTATTAACTACAAATTAATAACCAAATTATTGGTTATTCTAAATTATTTTAGCAACAGAGTTAAGACAAAAAGCTCTCCGTTCCAAAAATTATGCCAAAACATGATGCTGACAGGCTAAAAACAGGCTTTCTTTGGAGAAAGATTAATTAGGCCCTTTAAACCAACATAATATTAATACCCATATGAACTGGAACTTGGGAAACAGTACTGCTCTTCACTGAAGAGAAATGCATTTATAGCAAACACAAGTATTTCTTGGATGCAGGTTACATTTATTTCAGTGTGACAGAGATGGATCCCCTTAATTTTTTAATGAAAAATATGCCAAATTGGCTGGATTCACTTATTGCATTAAGCTGTGGAATATTATGGAAGAACCATTGCAAATATTAATTAATTTGATTCGTAAACTTCTAGTCTGCTTGAGGACTGAAGGGTTAGAGTTGGCATACAGCAAAGAGAAGAAGAAATCCTATTTTGTTATTAGAAAGTAAAATTATATGGAGCCCTTTAATTAAACAAAAGGATATAATGCTCCTTAAATACACGTTGTAAAACTCTTTCTGGCAAAGACAGATTTAAAATTCTCTTCAATACAGAGGAAGGCTGTCTGAGTAAGGATCAGCCTAAAATTTAATGACTGATGCTGTCCCACTGGAATGTTCTCACTTATGGAAAGCAACCACAATTTTCTCATTGCAACAATCTTGTCATCCTGAATGACTAACTAAGTAGAAATTCTGTAGATCAATAGACTCCAAACTTAATTATCACCTTTCTAGTGGGAAAGCATTTGTTACAGAAAAGCACAATTGTTACCTTTTTGGGCCAAATTGCAGCTCCAAAATCTGGGAAAACTGTTGCACCTCCTGCTTCAACATCACTCATCTGAGAAAGAAAATGGGACATCCGTAAGATCTTCCACTGAGTCCACATCAACTCTTTTTTTTCCCTTATCCAGCAACAGTTTGCATCCTTTTGCAGGATGAAGGCCACATCCTAAGAAGTGGATGGAGCCAGGATAAAACTGAAATTTGATTTAATTTACACCCAAATGTAAATTGTACAGATAATATGATTACTGTACTCCTCATATATTTCATAATAAATTTCCCCTTCTGTCACATTAAAAATTTATGCAGCAACCTCTCGAGAGGTTCTGGGAGCCACATTCAAAGTTTTGAAGGCGCATCCATGACATCTTTTAACAGGGAGAGAGAAAAAGCCCATGGACGCAGATTTTTAGGAATAAAAAACCCAACATAAGCATTAAAAATAGTTATTTTAAAAAATATAATAGAGAAATAAACTTACTTTTATTTGGTATAAAAACAGTTACTGTGTTTGATCACAATTGGGACTAATAGCACAAACCTATCTGTTCTTAATACAGGTAGAACTCAAGTTATAAATGTAATGGAACCTGCCAATTACATTCATAACTTGAGGATACGTTGGAGTGAATCACATAAAATGAATGTGATCACTCCCTGCTTTTACCCACGCGTTCACTAATCATATGTGCAGGTTGTTAAGTGCACATGAGGTATCTCAGGGTGGGGAAGGCCATGGTGGGGGTGGGCTAGTAATGGAACAGACTACCTGCTTCAGACCACCGAAGGCCTGCCTGGAGCCACTGAGATATTACATGCTCCCTCCCCTGGGGTCCCCACAATTGCTCCTCCCCATCTTGCTGCTGTCACTTACCTTGTGAAGATCTATAAACTGTCTTCTCTCTAGCCTCTCTGCCTTGGTTTCTTTGCCAGATTGCAGTCTCAGCCCAAAAAGCATTTGCAAGCCGACAAGACTTTGGGGCAACAAAATCGGGTTGCTTCAAGCCTCCCATCGGCTTACAAATGCTTTTTGCACCATTCCAGACAGAGGGAAGGCCTCTCTGTTTGCAAAGCCTTTTGCTGCAGATCTCGTGCAGGCCTTGGTTTGCAGAGAAAAGAGGCCTAAAGTACTGCAGTATGAGATCATGCGAGATCAGTAGCGTGAGACCTAGGCCTCTGTTCTCTTGTGAATGCACCAAAGCAGATGAAGGAACTGACGACTCACTAGATTGTCACAAGGTGAGTTTCCACAGGCCCAGTGCCTGTGGAGATCCGGCGGCGGCGGGGAATAGGCAGGGGCAAATGTTGCAGTACCTCTGCCATCATTTGTAAGTGTAAATGACTGCAGTGGTGCTGCAACATTCGTAACTTCAGGATTGTGTTTTAAGTATTTGGGAGGGTGTTGTTGTAACTTCGAACGGTTGCTAAGTGAACTGTCGTAACTAGAGGATTACCTGTATATGGCTTGAAGACTGCAGCCTTCATCTCTTCCTGATTTTGAAGAGATTACATTATTAATCAGAGAATAAAGACTACAGTCTTCTGGTCAATGCATTTGCTTAGTAAATTGAAAAATTGCCTTAGCTCTAACGATACTGCTTAATTCTGTGCTTCTCTGAGCAATCTATTTATGAATTTGAAACATTGCAATGAAACTAACACAGCTTTATTTTGGTTTAGCCACAGATGCCACAGAACACAAGCATTTGTATCTTACATAGTGCCTTTACTTTAAACTAAGATGAAGAGTTACTATTTTTGTGTAATAGTTCTGAATCTAAATTGTGTAGAGTAGCAACTTCTTCCTCGACTTGTAGATCTACATAATGTAACTAACTCTGTTTCTAGCACTAGTATTAACCTCAAAGTGATACAGGCAGCTGCAGCAGAAACAGAAGGGCAATCATATCCCATTCTGTAAATTTTGTTCAACTGATGGGACATATATTTGGATTCAAACTACCATGTTTTAATTTAGGGACAATAAGACACCTCTAAAGAGATGCAATCATCATACAGGACATGGAATTTAGCAAATTTTAGGAAGAAACTGAAACGCTGAGATGGTAACTGAACGTAAAATACCCTAATCTTTCTGGTTCCATGCTACTTTGGAGATTCTACTGAATTGCCTTATCATTGTTATCTTTAAGCACATGTATCTTCCAGTTAAAACGGCAAAATATGACTAGAGCTGGATGTTGGCAACAGCAAGCAGAAAGATATCAGCAATTCTTTCTCTCGATCAATGATTTTAGAAGTCTAAGTCTGAATGAATGCCCACTAGGTTTAATGAATGCTCCATAATTGCTAGACTGCAGATTAAAAGTGATATTCTAATGAACTAGTAACAGTAATAATAACTGCACTGCAGGCACATATCTGGAATAAATTAATGACTTTTATTAGTCATTTTCTAGGAAATTTCTTTAAAAACTGAGATCCTGATTGAAATAACTGCAATATTTAACATTTTCAAGTCATGGGAAGTAAAATGAGAACAAATTCTGTGGCTGCACAAATAATAATGATCGAATGGGTTCCCAAATCAGTTCTCACAAAAGCTCCACTGTTAAAAATGTATTTTAGTCACTAATTTCCTTTGCACAATTAAGCAAACTTCATAGTGTACATGAAGCAAGAAGGGGGAAAACTAAATCTCCACAAATACTATGACCTCATTTAACACTGGGTCAACAATCTCTAAAAAAAATCATGCGATTAATTCCATTTAAGATGGTAGCATGAAAAAAACAAGTCCTACTCTACTTTTCCAAGACTTTATACTTACATAGTTCAAAAAAGTGGCCAAACGGTTCCCAGTCCCTAAACGCTTGAAAACATCAGGTTCATCTTTCTACAAAATTAAATAAAAGTAAACTGCAAATTTCAAGCACGGGTACAAGAATACAAAGATACTTACATAGTTAAGAAATGTTGCTAGCCTATTTCCTTCCGTTTTGAGTGTGAAGTCAAAGGGTCGCTGAAACAAACAACAACTTTAACCCAAATTCCAAATTGATTGCAGGTTTGTTGCTTTGGAAACAGGATGTGGAGGTTGCCTACAAATCTTAATAGAAGGAAGGCGCACCCAATTGTTCCAGGGACTTTTTCTCAGGTGCACATGAACAGGGTTGCAGGTTTAAGTCAAAGTCTCAGATGCAATAGCATATTAATTCAACATATTCAAAAAACTTGTCTGCAAACGAACAGTTGTTTTAGTCCACACTCTGTGCTAGACCATAGTTTATTTACAATAGTGGCAAATATCTGTTGCTCGGGTATAGGATGAGAGGTGAAGGTTTGTTCTCTGATTTATTAGTCATTTTCTAAGAAATTTCCTAAAAATCTGAGATCCTGATAGAAAAAGCTGCAATATTTAACACTTTCACATCATGGTTGCCCACAAGCTCGGAGAATGAACCTTCACCCTCATAGTTTATTAAACCATGGCTTTCTGAATAAGTCACAACTGAGATTATATGCTGAGACTGTAGTGTATGTCAAAGTTACAAACCACAATGGGTGGCTTTACACAACATGCTTAGCCAAAAATAAACAAAACACATTTTGGTTTAGCACAATGAGATCTCTGTGAACCCTCTGTGAATGACAAGAGTTGTAATACATCAGATATGCTAGTAGGTTCTTTTTTTCCACTATTGGATTAGTATATTTGATAAACCTGTGGCTGAATGATCATTCCGTGCACTATAAAAAGTGAAAAGTAAAGGGCACTTTTCAGCTAATAGAAATCAAAAGTGCCATTTCCCATTCATGACCAGCAGCCAAGAACGGAAAAAGTCTGACAGGAACATGCTGTGTTACTAAATCCCAACTAGCCATAGAGCAACTCTCCTTATCTTTGTACTTGGGGTGGGGGTGGGGGGTGGGGAACAGATATAAGAGCAATGAACATTTTTTTATTAAAAGCAAGGTTCTTTCAGGCCTTTATTGATATTATGCTACAATGGATGATAAAAGTGGCAATGCTTTCAGCTAAGCGAATGCTATTTTTTCTGGAACTACAACGAGAAATTGTTCCTGAAAAATACAGTTAGGATCAATAAATGTGTGATATCATGGCACATTAATGCCACAGGAATTCCCAAACTTTCTGATCTGGTTATTAAACCTGAAACTTTGAGATCATGTTACAGTAGTAGGACGGAGGGGAGCTAATAGAATAGATTTTTTAAAAAAACCATTTAAATTTATAAATATAACATGTTAAAAACAGCATAACAGCTCTTTAAAAAATGAAAACTGGTCTTCAGAATGATTTATGATCAGTACCAAAATAATTTTTTATAAGCGTAGGAAGAATCTATGATCAAATAAGCAAAGCTATGACTGCCTGTGAATGGCAGGTTAGTGTGTAATAAATCAGCCCGCATCCACAGTTTAATTGTGGATGAGAGAACAACCTGGCATGCATAATCTGGGTGGGGCTAGAGGAGGAGATCCTTCTCTTGGAAATATGACCATCTGGGTTTCAGGTTTGGCACCAGCCACAATCCCAGGGAAAGAGATATATGGGATAGCTCTGGTCATCTGCAACTCATTGAGGGCTCTTAGAAGCTCTGCCTAGTAGATATGTTGATGTGAGATTCTCTGGCTTAAACTCAGCTTTCAGGAACAAAGTTGCATTGATTGCCAGTTGGCTACCAACTGCAATTCAAGCTGCTGTTTATTATCTATAAAGCTCTATATGGCATAGGGCTTAGATACCTGTGAGACCATTTATCTCCAACTGTTTCTGTTCAGCCAATGCATTCCAACAGAGTGGTGTGCTTCAGGTCCTCTCCATTAAATGTTACCGTCTTGTGAGACTGAGCAAGTATGCTCTCTCTGTTGTGGATTCCTCTGGAACAGCATGTCCTCTGATATAAGGATGGCACCCTGTCTCCTGGGATTCTGGAAAGCTTTGAAAACTTGCCTCTAGTTCCAGGCCTGAAGTTGATGTCTGTCATTGTTTAATTAACCCAGTTTTCTTTTCTGGATTTTGTTAAGAGTATTTAAGTCTGAGCTGCCAGTTGACTTAATGTTTCTCATTATTTTTATGTTTTTTAGTTTTGTATGCTGCCCAGAGTTGACCAGAATAGGACAGCTAATAAATTTCAACCAGTCAATCAATAAACAGTTATACAACTGCTTTGGAAACTTGAATTATCATAAAACAACAGCAAACGGATTCAAATTATAACCTGTGCTATATACAGAGCCTGGAGGACCAGTCCAAATCCCTAAGAAATCCAGCTGCTAACTTTCCTCAAATTTGGCTGCTGACAACTAAATTCCAAGCATGACATATCATCCAAGAATGAATATCTTGTTGATTGTTTCGTTGCCTCCCTTACACAGATCAGTTTTAGCAAAGAAGCTTTAAGTATCCACTGATTTGATATAACAGATTTGTCCTGACACAGATACAATCAGATAATAGCTTGTTTTATCATGTCTTTATATAGTAAGACATGATCCCAAGGTCCTAATATACACAAAGGGAAGGAAGGGAAGAAAAACAAAGTCAAAAAATAGTGCTATTCTAAGAAGTTAAAAGTATTGTGAGACTATTTTTTTAATTGAGTTGTTTCCATAATAATAGTTTGTGGAATGCAGCTAAAATAATCTTGACTTTAGCAAAGCATTTCACCAAAATATTTAAAGATATCCTGACTGATAAGCTAATTAAATGTTTATTAAGTAGATAATTCAGATGGCTTGAAAATCATACTCAGTATTCATCAACAATTTATTATAAATTGGAAAGAGATATCAAGAAAGGTGCCATAAAATGAATCAGTTGGAGACTCACTTCAATTCTGTGTATCTAGAACCTACACACACGCCTCTTTGGATGTTCAGAGATGGGCATAGTTTGTTGCAGGGAATGCTAAATTATAGTAATTGTTGACCATGTAAAAATTGGAACCACCTCAACAATCTTCAAACTCTATTACAGAACCACTGAGAAATAACATGACTATGATTTCAAAGATACCTCTCATTTGGAACCTGAACAATGTATTAAATGGATAGATGGTTACCTCTTAATTAACTTATTCTAGAGACAGCTGAAACAGAAATGTGATCTAATCTTACCAAGTGTTTCCTATCCCCATTTGACTTTATTGGCTAACATGTAGATGGTTGAAAATATACCACTGGAAGAAAAGCCACAGCATTGTTTCTTGATATTATTATTCTCCAAATCATGAGGGAGTTTTTCCAGGAAAAGATGGGCTGGTAAATGACATCTCTTTTTCAAAACACATGTATCTTAAAGTTCTCTGCCTAAACCTCAGACACAGTACAGCTGCCTACTAATCACATCCCTTAACACAATTATCTTCTTTAAAAATAACGATTGTCATTTTATGCTCATATAATTTTGAGAAAACTAGAAAAATTGCCTGCCATGAGACAGATAATGTACATTTGCTAGGAAAGGGGTGGGGGTGGGCATATCTTTTGTGAGGAGGGATGGTGGAGTTCTTTGACATTACACCCAATCTTGGACTAATCACTTACCATTTGGCTTATAATTGAAAGTACTTTATGGGAGGAAATCCTAATTTTTCTAATTGAGAGAAAGTAATTTAGAAAAAATACAGAAGTGCACACAGTGCTTTCCTTGCTCTCCATTTGTTTCTTCCAAATATAAATGCTTAAATGCAATCCAAGACTAACAAACATAATTTCATACTTTGTAAGAAAAAAATGTCTCCATGAATATAATACTAATACTTGTTCAAAGTCACCCTGTGAGTCAAATACAAGATGACATGGATTCCCTAAAATCTTTTTCTTTACTAAAACCAGCAGCTTTAGAGGGAGGTTGAATAAATCAGTTATGACAGTGGAAACGGAAGGTTAACCCCACACCCAATGTCCTGTTTCAATGAACTTTTTTTTCTTGCTAATACTTTTCTGGGAAATGGAGCAATTTAACTCAGGGTGCTAGTAAGGGATAAATACAATTTCTTTAACTCAATGCTCTAATCAGGAACCATATCAATCCCACTCTGTTCTTGCTTGTATAAAGAAAAAAAAATCTGTTGAAACTAACTAGGCGTTTTCCTTATCTCTAGTTTAGCCTGTAAGGTATCAGATATCCTTAGCAATAATTGGGAAAAGTACCTAAAATATGAAATCTTACCCTCGAAAAGTCAAAATGTGGCTCATATTGTCCTCCCATGCCATAATTAGCAACCTAAAATGTACAAAAGGATAATATATTAGCAAAATTAAAGCAAAACCTTCTAAACAAAATAAAATATGGTAAACTTCCAAAACACATTTTGCTTTTAAACATCAATATAATGTTACATGCTGAATGTGTATCAGTACACTGCACATTTCTCTGAACTGGTGAGATGTGGGCAACACTAATTTGCAAGGAAGATTATAGTTTAGAGATCTTATCTTGATAAAATAGTGTGAATGTGAAGTCAGATTGGCTTTGCTGCATTAGTCGCATACTGGTCAAATTTCCTAAAACTGTTCTTACCCAGGGCAAGGAATTCTCCATGTGGTATATGTATATATGTATGTATGCAATACAATATTAATATGTTTGGTGCTTTAATTATCACACCAAGGATTGTTTTTATCAATTTACAATTTAACATAGGATAAATCGAGGAAATCAAAATAGTTTTGAGAAGGCAGCAAATTGTCCACAGGGAATGAGACATGAGATAGAAAAAGTAACAAAGTTCTCTATAGAGAAACTGGCTTTTTTATTCTTGAATTGTTTCAATTTTTTTCTTAAGCTGTGTTAAAAATAATAATTGGAGGAGAGCTGATCACCATCTTTTTTGCAGTAGAAATTCTAGTTGTGCAGAAATCTAAAATCTCAGATCTTTGTCAAGCTCTGTCAGTCAAAAACTGCATTAATTTTTAATATAGTTCCTTAGACTAGGTGTTCGCCTGGAAACCAGGAGAACGAGACATCTAGGCCTCTCTAAGGCACGAAAGGCAGCGGGGTGGCTTTGGGCTAGTCACTCTTAGTTCAACCACTTCACAGGGTTGTTGTGGCGGTGAAAATAGGAGGCAAGAATATTAGGAATGATCACCACCTTCAGTTGACCATATTTTAAAAAACATGGAATAAAAATCCAATAATAATAATATTAATATGTAACCACAGCAGGTGCAAAACCGCAACTGGCATAAGTGGAGCAACAAAGTGCTTTGAGGGCAAAACCCGTGAAACTGATGAACAAGCGAGTGAGCAAGTGGGCAAAACTGAGTGGCACAACCAACAAGACATTTTCCCAGGGCAACAAGACTCTCACTGAGAGCAAGCAATAATATACAGAAATGATGATTATGACATCCTAGGTTCATGGGAATAATTCAATGAGAATGGAGATCAACACCAGCTAAGGAATTGGCAGCTGAGATTTCACTGTCATGTACAATATTGAAGGGAACCTATTGGGATTTGAAAATGTAGTAGACCTTTTTTTGCTGTTCTAATTTTTAAAAAGCAGCTCTACTGGATTTTAAAAATGGGGCAATGATGGGTAGAGATGCTGTACATATAGTTGAAGCTTCCTTTTAAATGTTATTGGCAGCCATTACTGTTTGTAGAATTTTCAATTATAAAAATCTCAATCAAAATTTGAAGATGATCTGTCTCTTTTTGCAGGATGTGGGGTGGGGGTGGGGGGTTCCTGTTTTTTGTTTCAAAATATTCAGGGCATTACACATTCAACACATTTCATACCGTCCTGCTTCAAGACAGAAGGGAGAGGCTTGCATAAAGGAGGTAAATGGTAACATGCTTACCTGCAACAATTCAGCTGTTTTGGTAGTTAATCCTGTAATCAGCTCCATTCGATGATTTACTTTGGCAACAACCAGATCATCCTCTTCCTCCAGCCAGGAACTTGCAGAAAAAAGAGATTGTGTACAGGAATTTACAAGTCTCAACTCATGAAATTTAAAGGCAGGCATTCAGACTCACTTCCTTTCATATCTTCACTCAACTTTGCAGATGAGTCAACATTTACAGCACTTCTTCAAAAATCAATGTTTAGTTTTTAATCATTAAGCAATAGTTTACATAATAACATATGGCAACTTGAAATTGTAGGTTTTATAATTTTTTTTCTAAACAATGATACATAATAATACTGTACATAAAATCTATATCATAGTAGAAAATAGTAAGAACAGCAAAAATACTAAACATTTCAATAGTTCTTCGTTCTACATAAGTACGCAATTAAAGGGTTTTACATAATTATTGGTCAAGTTTTGAATTATGTGCATTTCAAGGTTTTAATTTATTATCAATATGTTTTAAAATTATTTTATAAAAAAAGAGGATGAAATTCACTCTTACACAATTTACCTTTTGGAAACCCGGTAGTTGGCTACTGTAAGCACACCTGTTTTAGGGTCTCGGACTGTAGCTCTTGCCAACTGTATCAAAAGATATGCAAGATTTAGTAACTTCAATAATATATTTAAAAAGCATGCCAACTTGCATTTTTATTCCCAAGCATTCTATAAGATTCTTGTAAGAAATATTTTGTGCAGTATTGCAGCTGAAGTTTATTTTATATTCTGGTATTGCATTAGTGGTAAATAAATTCATCACTTTAAATATTGTTTTGACTCTTCAGGGTTTAGAAATGGGAAAAGCTGGCTTTTCCTTGGCACACAGCTCAAGCTCATACCAGAGGATTGTTTTGGTAGGTGGAGGAGGGGTTATAGACGTTACTCATATCAGTCCTCGGTCAATGACTGCTTGTTTAGCAACCATTCAAAATTAATATGCCGCTGAACAAGGAAATTTACAATTGATCCTTGTAGATGTGGTCATCAGTGTCCACACAGTCACATGATTGCCATTTTCCACCTTCCTGCTGGCTTCCCATATAATTATTTCATAATAATAATTATACGTTGGTGGTCCCAATTAGCATTATTAAGTGAGAATTTGTAATTCTGTAAAGTGATGGTATATGCTATAGGATTCCTATCTGTTCTTCCTGCTAGAGTTAAGTACACTTAACCCTATATGGGTTAGTAATGACAGTGAAAGTAATGCAAAAGCACTGTTCCAACACTGGAAAGCAGGCCATAAAGTATGGAACTCAGAAGATTTTAGGGAGAAATGGGCAAAGCCCAGTACAACAAGCTACTCTATATAAAGAGCCAACAACACTCACTTCTTGTGTCAGCACTGATAATGATACCTAACCTTGTAATGAAACATCTGCAGGAGGAAAACCAAGCTCAGACAATATCAACAAAGCTGTGTCGAACTTTGATGATGACATCTTTCATTAGCTGGTATCTACTGTATTTTTCGCACTATAAGACGCACCTGACCATAAGACGCACCTAGGTTTACAGGAGGAAGACAAGGAAAAAAATATGAATATGGAGTGCCGTCTCACTGTGAATATGAAGCGCCAAATATGGAGCAGCAGTGTAGTCAGGGCAGGAGGCGGAGCCTGAGAGGACCACAGATAGGTGTCCTCTCATGTGCCAGCTCTGCCTATTGACTCCTGCATTGCGGAAAAGAGACAGAAGAGGCGGGCAATGACAAAGACAGGTCTGTGACACAATATTCGCTCCATAAGATGTACAGACATTTCCACCCACTTTTTTGGGGGGGGATGGGGAGAAGTGCGTCTTATGGAGCGAAAAATACAGTAATCAAGGCAAACAAAGAACTATTACAGAATTTGTAAGAGAAATGGTATTATATTAGGAGA
Source organism: Arizona elegans (assembly GCA_022577455.1). Classification (NCBI taxonomy): domain Eukaryota; kingdom Metazoa; phylum Chordata; class Lepidosauria; order Squamata; family Colubridae; genus Arizona; species Arizona elegans. Next base: position 81,499,244 of record JAKOOJ010000003.1, on the reverse strand, counting down.
CAGGCTTGAATTTATCCTTAACAAAAGTAAGAATCCACTGCCCCCTTGGTGATCCTCAGGGGTCCTCTTGGCATCTCCTCCCTCCCTAAGTGGTTTATTGCTGACAAATCTCTTGAATGTGTAGATGCCAAGAAACTGGCACTATGAAACAGCATCTCTGAGCACAAAAACGGATACCGATACACTGGAAGAAAAGAACCCACTGAGAGCTTGTCCCTTGCCAGAACTCCCTAATGTTTCTAATATATTCATACAACAGACTGCATCATAAAGAAGTGATTAATTTTTACTTAATATCCCTGAGAAACAGCAGCATATAATGAGCAGAAAGTTAAGAGTCTTGAAGTCTAACATCTTACCACCTGAGGCTAGCCCAGAGACAGATTACTAAAGGAAATGGGAATGATTAGGAAAGACTTTGCTAAGAGTTTAGTTTGGTTGAACCAATCAGGTCCACATGACCACAAGTATGCCTGTAATCATGGCAGTGTAACTACACCTTAACTGTGACACAAATATTTATTTAAAACAATGCCACTTCACTAATATGAGTTTTATGTATTCTAATAGACAACATTTATTCTCTTTGTCAGCATGTTTCTTCTCATGCTTAATTCATTTTTTCCATATTATTTCTTTGGTCTCTTAATATCCCTAATAATTATCATGTCTTGACATGTAGCTTTTGGCACAATGAAATGCCAGATTTCTGACTCATGTGCTATTCTGTTGTAATAAGCTCTTGCTCCAGAAATCAGGATCAGAAACTCATTTTAAAGTATTGCTTGAAGTGATGTAATTCTGAATTTCTAATATATGTAATAATGTGGCTACATTTGTCATTTGTCATTGTCTTTAAAAAAAGCAAGAAATTAAAATGAAATATTCACATTAAAGAGCAGCAAGTTATTGCCCCTCTTTTCAGTTTGGAATTGGAACCACAAAAATTAATATTGCTGAAGCTAAGGTTAAAAAAGAATGAACTATTCATGTAAGTTACAATTTCATGTTTTGTTCCTTCTTGTTTTTGTTCAAATCCTGGGCATAAATTTTACCTTAATACCACCACCAAGAACTGATCTGAAAAACTCTTAGATCTGATAGGCAACTCAGGGATAAATATGTTGTCTACAACAGTAATAAATTCTTATTTCAAACTTTTTAACATCACAATATGGATGAATATATCTTTTGATTGCTAATCAATTGCTATATTACCCAACTTTAGCCTATCCTGGAACCTAGTGTGTATTTGAATCAGTGATTAAAAATGGGTAGCAACTGATACCTCCCATAAAACTATGCATCTGTATTTCAAAGGGAAATGGTTTATACAGCCGATGCAATTAATACTGCTAAATTATGAATTTATCTGATTATTTTCATGTATGAATACAATAAAACAGCTTCATTTAATGATAGTCCAAGATTGTAATTAGCAAAACATTAGAGCAACTTTTATTTATCTATCAGATCAACATCTAAAGAATCTGCCCTTCAAATAAGCAAATATTCATATAAAGCTTTGTTCTTTTTAGACATCCTGCACTGAAATGAAATAATCATGCTTTCAGTTCAGTCCAAGAACTAGAGGAAGTAATGACAAATCATCAGAAAAATTTCTTCATTGTAGAGATGAAAGTCATGAAGAATATTAAATGTGGTGAAATAATGGATGAACAAGAATTATGACTTCAGAAACATTTAAAATAAATCCATGTTCTTAAAAAATCCTTACTCAACTGCTACATTTCTTAACCTCATTAATTAACATAATTACTTTTTTACAATTTCTGATCATTAACTTACTCTAATTATTAATTAGAGGAGGTAAAGGAAATAATTACCAAAGTACAAGTAATTGGAAGCTTTCTACTATTTAAAACACATGAAAAATCATAGCCTACTAGAAAAACCCAAGTTCCTAGGCTCAGTTCCTGCTATATTTTCTAAAATAGTTTTTAGATAAGATGAAATACTCTGATCAGTATAATCAAGGTAAATCAGCTTTCTCCAGATGTGCTCATTACATGTTCCATCATTCCCAGTCAGCATGGGTAGAGATTGAGAAAGTGAGCCACCATTCTTCTTCAACAACCACAGTAAATATACTGGTTTAGAATTAAAAATAAACCTTGGACAGATAATCTGCTTTCTTCTTTTCCAGGAGTGTTAAAAGCTTTCATTTCCTGCAATTTATCTTTGTGTTAAATTGGACAAACCATTATGTATGTATTGTTATATGTATGGAAACAGCCAATCCCAGTTCATTCAATTTCACTTTTTTATTCGCTTATATTAATTAACCGAAATGCTGATATAATTTCAGCCACTGAATAAAATGAACTCTTACTTTTGGTTTAGCCAACTCTTTAATCTTTTCTATTTCTTCATCAGATAGGACTTCATGATATCTCACAATATGCGGGCTGTCCCATTCATCTTCTTCTTTAAAAGGTGCTATAATTAAATAAGGATTTCGATTTCCATTGTGGTATCTGCAAAACAACCTCTTCTGTCTTCGAGGCGTCTAGGAATATATCCAGATAAATACAGTAGTTTAGATTTTGAATTATTGGTCATCACAATTCAAAAAAGACGCTGAGAAAGAGTACAGAGAAGAACAACAAAACGTGATAAAGGGCAGAGAGGCTAAATTCTATAAAGAAAGGCTAAAGGAACCAGGTATGTTTAGCTTAACAAACAGAAGACTGAGTGGAGACAGAGACACAACAGCAGTCTTCCAATACCTGAAGGGCTCCCACAGGAAAGAGGGCATCAATTTAGAAGCTCATCAGAGGAAGATCCAATCTGGAATGGAGGAATTTTCTGACAGTGAGAACTATTAAACAGTGGAAGAGCTTGCCTTCCAGAGTTCTGGGCCTTCCATCACTGGAGTTTTTCAAGTAAAGATTGGACAACCATTTGTCTGAGAATTGAGGGGGTTGGATTAGAAGACCTCCAAGGTCCTGACAGTTTCCTGACAGAACGATTAATTTTCTGATAGTGAGAACAATTAGTGGAACAATTTGTCTCCAGAAGTTGTGGGGGCTCCAACACTGGAAGTTTTAAAGAAGAGATTGGGCAACCATTTGTCTGAAATGGTATAACGTTTCCTGCCTGAGCATGGAGTTGAACTAGAAGGCCACCGAGGTCCCTTCCAATTCTGTTATTTTGTTATTCTGCCCTTTCCAACCCTATGATTCTGTAAGCAAGGATAAGTTGAAATATGACATATTGTCATAATTTTAAGCATTTTCTGAGCTCATTGTTACCAAGCAAAATAAACTTGAACATTACAGATGAGCAAGTACATGCAATTCAAAGGAAGAACTATTCATTATTCATCTGAAGTGGCAACTGTTTTTCAAATTCTGAAATGGTATTTTTGTTCTCATTGTTTTGTAATGGAGGGTATAGGTTCTTGGTGTAAAAATTAAGTTATCTTGCCACGTGAAGTTACTTATCGACTTTTTCTCTCTTTTAGCAAGTTAAAAGCAAAGATGAACTTACTTGTAAAATGTGGTCTTAAAGGAAATACTAGCAATATGAGAATTTAGCCACGGTGGTGCAGTGGTTAGAGTGCAGTACTGCAGGCTACTTCTGCTGACTGCCAGCTGACTGCAATTTGACAGTTCAAATCTCACCAGGCTCAAGGTTGACTCAGCCTTCCATCCTTCCGAGGTGGGTAAAATGAGGACCCAAATTGTTGGGGGCAATATGCTGACTCTGTAAACTGCTTAGAGAGTGCTGTAAAGCACTGTGAAGTGGTATATAAGTCTAAGTGCTATTGCTATTTAAGCTAGTAATCTTTGGCACTTTTTTACTTACCAGTTTCACACCTTCCCCTCTGCAAAGGGCTTCATAGGTCTCACGCTCTGGCAGGTAGTCCTGAGGCCTTTCATAAATGCCATGGTATGTTTTGGGCTCACTGGGGTTCACTGACGATTTATTGATTTGGGTTCTTTCTTTTTCACTCTCCAGCAGCTTCTCAAAGTACTGCATATTGCTGCCGGCTCTCTCATGACCTGGGTCTTGGTTGGAAAGAATCATAAGAGAATCAACAGAAGATTTTGAAGTCTTCAGCAAGCCACCCCGTTACATTATTCAGGTCAGGAGCCAACCTCCCCAATTTCCAATTAGGCCCTCTGTGAATTAAAGATAGGATCTTTATTGAGCTTGAAATGTACAAAGGCAATAAAGGAAGAGTGTGATGTATTGTCTCAAAAATGACATACCATGTTTACCAACAAATGGCTTTTCTCTACATTAAAAAGAGCACAATTACAGGGTTTTTTTAAAAAAAAAAAGCTTGTCCATTTTTTATTGAAATTGTCCAGCAGTCTAGCCTAGCCAATAGGAGAACAAGCAATTTTGGGTGAATAAGCAATGGTTCATAGTGGAAAGGCCTGAAAATTAAAGACTCTGTATATTTCATTCAGCTCTTTCCGATACAATTTTAACATAATATCATTCTTATACAAATTAACATCAAACTTGAGAGATACACCCCAACCTGAGGCTCAGATGGTACAAATCAGCTCCTGATGACTTTATAACTATGTTCATACTCTGTTACAGTATGGAAGGGTTTGATGTTGTTTCTTTCAGAAAATATTCAAACTTTCCAGTCCAATCTACAGGTAGTTCTCACTTAACAACCGGTCACTTCATGTCTGCTCAAGTTACAACGGACCTCCAAAAAGTTACTTATGACCTGGTTCTGGAGTTCTGACAGCTGCACAAATCCACTCTTGTGGCCACATAATTGCTTTTCAGGCACTGTGCAACTTGGCTCATCTTTACAGGCTTTCGTGCAGTTATGACTGATTTAAAAGGGTTGTTTTCTGACCTTTTCAGCTGATTTCCAGACCAAAAAAACACCGTCCATAGGAATACATGGATTCACCTTATGATCACCACAAAAAAAGATGTAAAATTGAATCTGGTCACCTGGGTACCTCGATTTACAATTGTCATGACTTATGACAGAAATTCTGGGTTTCATTACAGTTGTAAGTCAAAGACTACTTATACAGTTCTGATATTCCCAAATTGTCTACCTATCAAGTGCTAATCATACTCAATCCTACTTATTTGATTGACTGATCGATCGATTGAATTTATATGCTGTCTACTTCACTGTATAGGTGACGTTGAGTGGCTTAATCACTTAGTTTTTGATTTCAGACAAGGTCATTAAGATTAGCACCAATGAAGTTTGAAGGGATGAATTACATTAATTATTTTCATTGCTGAAAATCTAATACGTTCAGGGTATTTTTGTTACCATGTGCATCTCTGTGTGTGTATTGAATGTAAGCATGCAGAAATGTTGGAATAAAACGTCAAACACAAAAAAAATACTATTATATAGTAACTTGAAACCTTTGATTTTATTTAATACAAGACTACACCTGGGGAATTACTGTCAAACTTCTTAGTAGCAACAAAAGGAATGAGGGCACGAAATTGGGAAAAAAAGTCAACATTATACAGCAAGGTAATGATTTTGGCAAAAAGAAAATGGATAAACAAGCTAATAGAAAAGAGAGCACTGAACAGCGCTTATATATTTAAAATATATTCGGAGGAATAAGAAGGAAAATTACCATTAAAAATAAAAAAAACATTCAAGATTCCACTGTAGCTTTTAAGGCAATCCTGACAGAAATAGATTGGATTGTCATTTTGCCTTAGATAAACTTCACTATAATCCAAGCAAATAACAGCACTGAGTAGTAGCAGATGTCCACGGTTTCTGGAAGTTATTATCAAATCATTTTTATAGTTAAGACAGAGGGAAACAGAGCAAATAATCTCACTGAAGAAAAATTAATGGGATGGTATGGTCTGCTGAGAATTTGGAAATCTGGATTAAAAGATCTAAAAGTCAGCATTAGTTTCACTTTGTTTCAGCAGAATTCAGGATAATTTAGCACTGTCTTCTTTCAAAAGTATAGGAGAAGCAGTGTAGGGATCCTATGCTGTCAAGTAACAGGGATTCTTATTTCCAAACTGTGCTGATCACAGAATCCCCACTTTTATACTTTTAGGGCACCAATGGAAATACTTCATCTGGAACCTTTCTAGGCAGGCCAGAGAGGCTTCCCAGATCAAAAATTCCATAAGCCTCTGAGGAAAAATACATCACTTGGGATGTGCAGCTATTTGGATCAGAGGCAAAAAAAGTACTTTGCAGGAAATGGGGACATATCTGCTGGATTTGTTGGTGCCTCTTTAAAGAAGCATGAAGCCATGTGCTCTCAAGAAAACAAATGTTTGATTTAAAGATCAATAAGGAGGCATAGACTCAGTGATACAATCTTCTCCCACCTTCTGGGCATCTCCTTACTTCAAGCATTTATCTTCCAGGACCACATAGTTGGTTTATGGGACTAGGAAAAGGTAAGTCTTATTTTAGGAGATGCCAACAAAGGCAGCAGGCTGCCTACATTCTCTTTAAAGCATCTTTTCTTTTCTGCTATGGATTGGCGTAAATTCTTATTGCTGTTTCTTACCTAGGATGACCAACCGTCTTGTAAGCTCTATTGCTCTGTGTAAATCCCCGAGCTGAAAAACAGCATAGCTGAGGTAATCCAAGATGTCAGCTTTACTGATGGTTGTCTGTTCACCATTATCATGCTGTTTTAGAGCTTGCTGCATCCACAGCACGGTGTGATAATAATCCCCATCATTGTAAGCTGTTTTCCCCATACCAAAACAGTCATCCACTGTCAAGGTAGACCTGTACTTTGTGCCTGAAACAAGTAAAGCACACATTAAGTACATCTGCCTAAGCTTTTTGTCTGATAGAATTCTACACAATGAAGGCGTGTGAGGAAAAAAATTGATTCGATTTTATTATTCCCTTTGTTTTTAGATGAATGCTGTTCTTGTGGACATGGTTTAAAAAAGTCCCAGAGATACACAGAAAAAGGATAAATTTTTCTAATTCCCTCCTGCCTATTCACAAATCTTCCAAACCAGATACAAATAATCAGTCCACCTGCTGCTTTGAAAATTACATTCCTGGGTACCACCCCCTCAAGAATTGGGTTGTTGATGTTCCTTCATCTTCTTGCTTTCCTGTCTTTAATCTAGAATCCTACCAGGGTATCAGGAGATTCAGGATCAGATGACAGACTTAATTCAGTACATGACCTTTGAGTTCATTCCCTCTTCTCTCACCAGGAATTTTTAAATTGCTAAGGGAAAAATACAACCAAAACCAAACCTACATTGAGAGTGGGAATAGCCCTGTTTTTCCCTCAATGTGGAAAGATGCCAATTTTTTCTTAAAATTTAAAAATAGCTTGAGAACAAAAAGCAGAAAACCTCAGTCCTAATTGCTCATTGGTATTGGTATGAATAGTGGAATTGGAAGCTGAAGGGAATTGAGAGATTAAATCCCACTCTCTTTTCCTGAGCCTCAAGGAAAGCCATATCTATATTTTTTGGTTAAATGGAAGGAGAGCTGGAATCAAAGAACAAGTATTCTAAAGTATTTCTTTCCAAGTCTACTATCTCTCTTGTCACACCTCCCCAATATCCTTTAAAATCCAGGATGGGGTGGGGAGTTGCCTTTTCAAAATGTAAAACTGTCAACTGTCTCAGACACTTTCACTCAAACTTGCTGTCTTCCCCATCCAGTGGAAATGTTTTCTGTGGTTAAAAGGAACACAGAATTAAGCAGATGCATAGCATAGCCGGGCTTCTGTGGAGCCTCAATTTTGACACAAAAACCATTGAGAACAGTCTAGTTGTATTCTATTACCCAACATCCCTGCTCAATTGTGTATTTGATTTACCCCAACAGAGTCATCCAGATTCTGGGACAATAGAATATATTGAAGTATACCTTTAACTCCAGATGTTCATCATGTCTAGTTGCCAAATGTACTGATCCATGTGAAAAACTGGAACGAATCCCAGGTTAACATGAGTCAAGAGCCAAATACTGGGTTTTATTAATGGTTTATTCTACTGAAGTTTGTTATTCAAATGTTTTTAATGGAGGCCAATTTCCGAGGATTTTATTAGTAAATGTGACTGAATTAACCAAATATTACACAAAAATATTTATAGTCACAAGAAGCCTGTTAAGTTACTTAGCTTGTTATTAAAAAATATTTGTGAGGCCCAAAGATCACATAAGTAATCTGTGAAACTAAGAAAACTAAATAATTTGATAATTTTTTGTTTTGGCTGAAATATATAGTGACCTTAAACTACTTTATAGACCAGCACACTGATCTCAAGCAGAATCATTCTGACAGTGCTTTGCATTAACATAGAATTCAACCAAAAGAATGGAGACTGACTGTGTTTGTTTGTTTGAAATATAACTCAATCTAGACAACAGCACTACATTTCAAAGCTATTTCTACACCCTTACAATAATGTTCGGCATGCTTCTCTGAAATCTAGTGAACCATTGCTAACCATAATTTTGGAAATAACAAAACGAAAACTGGCACAGAGCCACATAGACACAGGATAAGGCACAGCATACAAATGTATGGTTTCGTAACTTATTCACTGGTTTTTTTATATATATTCAGCAGGGAACCCAATTCAAAGAACAATATGCTTCATAGAAACATCATGTAGATTTCAATCATCACCTGGAAATTCTCCTTTTGATATTGTTTCAGAATCCAGTTTGTATGTGTCCTGCAAACGCATTAATGCCTTGGCAGCTCCAGTCTCATCTTCTTCATTTGGGAAAAACTGACGCTGAACCGTCAGATTTGTAATAAAGCCTTTATTTGAACAAGACAGAAAGGGTTAACCCGGGTGTCTCAGAAGACTATAATCAATAGCAGACTGATTTTCAATGAAAAACATCTCTCCTGTTCCAGAGAATATGGCATATTGGATCCAAGAGTTGAAATTGAAACAGAAATAAACAATGTTCTCATCAGACTCTCTCAAATTGCAAAGAATATATTGCTATTTACTATTTGGCATGAAGATAAAATTTCATAAACGAAAGGCAAAAAAAAAAAAATTGGATGAAATGGATCTGATCCAAGCTAGCAAATGAAATGTAAGCAGTGAGAAAATAAGAGCTCTCACTCTTATTGGTATGTTGAGTCCCTTTTATAGGGACTGAGTCTAAAGAAGAAGCAACGTTGATTGGTCATCATATTTTGGTCATCATGTCTACACTGAAGTAATTTAATTGTCAAAAAACCAGACTGATGAGTTGCACTGAACTTCATATTTGGACATTCCCTCTCACCACCACCCTCCAATTTCATAAGTGTTCCTGCAATGCTCCAATCCCTTCCTTCTCTTTCTGCTTTGAAGAAACCACCTTCCCTTTATAACTGAGCAGCCTATAGTTAGCTTCTTAAAAACAATTGGAAATCTACTTCAAATCATCATTCCTAATTCTGGTTTCAATATACGCTGTAATTTGAGTAACCCGTTGTCTGCTCTTTGGGATACAGAAAAGAAAGACTGGAGAAGGGAGAAAAAAGCATGAAATTGAGGCTTAGTTCTGGTGGCCAACTCACAGCTTTATTGCTATACCTCAACAAGGGCAATGATGCAATGAATTTACCATGGGTTCTTCAATGTATAAATTCTATTGAAGCAATCTGATAGTTTGAGAAAATTATTGAACACATCTTAAATATATATTTAACCAGGCATTTCTACAAAGATAGTTTGAACTGCAAATGACACTTTAAAAAAAAATCCCCAAAGATATGCAAAAATTAAACCCTGGCCATTCTGCCTGTAACAAACCAAAGTTGCACTCAAATGTATTGTATTTAGTAGATTGTACCATATTTATTAATATGTACAGCATTCATGACACTATAAAAGAACAGTTTAGCTATGTTGCATATGGTTATCAGAACAAGAGTCTTCAAAAGCCAGTAAGCACAATTTAACAAAAATACCAGAAATAGCTAATTGAAATCAGAACGCTTAAATAACGAAGTGGAGAATGGATCTCACCAATGAGGAATTCCTGACATTCTTCATGTGCAAGGTAATTATGCAGATCTACCAATAAAACAATAGAACTACAGAGGATGCTGCAAAGAGTATTTTAACAGAGTAACTAAATGTTCTTGGGATTTAAAATGATTTGATTAAAAAAGGCCATATTGCATGGTTTTTAGCTGTTTTAGCTGAAGTTCAGAAATAAATGGCCAGGAAGAAATCTATGGTACACTTCCCCCCCCACCCTTTTTTTAATAAATAAACAGTTCTAAATTTTGTCCTTTCCAACATCCTGATAATTGTGATCCAACAAACAATGTATTCATACATATAGCTTTTAATCACTAAAAGAACCTCTAATCTAACTCATCCTACATCCAACAGTGAGAGTGATGTGGTTCCACTTCCAGTACTCACTCACATGTGGCCAACATATTATAAGTAATGCAGACACAAAGTATAAACAGAAATGTGATTGTGTTCCTTGAACCCTTTTATAGTATGTATACCCATCCTTTGCCAGTGAAGAGGAGGTCCTCTTTTTCTGCCCTCCCAAAACTTCAAGAGATAAGGTCTCGTGATGTACTGTTAAAACATGAGCTGCACGCCTTGGCTGAAACAGCATACTTCACATCCTCTATGCTTTTAGCATAAAGCATAAGCAGTGTTGCCCTAAACCATATGTGGCTGATTTCTGAGAAAACAACGTTTCCTCTTTAATATTAGTAGAGCATTCAGAAACAACCTTTTCCTGTCAAAAATAGTTTTGCAAAAAAGGAGGAGAAATAGTTGTAAAGGCTAACATCTAAACTTACATCTAGAAAACATTTTCAAAGAAAGCTAATGAAATAAATATAATTGCCTGTAAGGCTGCATTTTAAAACAAGATTACAAATCATTATTCCACAGAGATAAAAAATTCTTTAATTCTTGTTCAGATAGCCAAATTTAAGCATATGATTTAATGTGGTCAATAACTAAAAACTTCAAAGGCTATTGGTTCTAAAAAAGGAAAAGTGATTTATGCAGTTTATCACATCTGAATAGCAGCCTCCATACTGCAATACCAGATGTGGAAGGAAAAAGAAATTTCATTTTAGTAAAAATCCTATGTTTGGCATCACAACAGTAGAGAGGAAGAAACATTTATAGTTTTACTTTCTTATTGACAGAAATCTTATTTAATCTAACATATTTATGAATTTTTCTGATTTTCTAGAGAAGTGATTCCCATTTCCTTAGTTCTGGCTAGTTTGCAAATTATGAGTTCTAAGGATAACTCAAAATGGATACCACTTCCAAATAAAGCAATATATTTTTGCCGCCTAATGACATATTTAGGGAGAAAATACCGTATTTTCCGGCGTATAAGACGACTGGGCGTATAAGACGACCCCCAACTTTTCCTGTTAAAATATAGGGTTTGGGCTATACTCGCCATATAAGACTACCCCTCTTCCAACACACACCAAATAAAAATTAAAAAACATCAACTGCCTCAACACAATGTAAAAGCAGCTGTGCTAGACCCAAAATGGCCCCTGCAACTAGCAGGAACCTCACACAGCCACAAAAAGCCCAAAAAAACAACTTTCACACTTTACACACACACACAACACAACACAACTGGCTCACCCACAATGTAAAAGCAGCTGTGCTAGACCCAAAATGGTCCCTGCAACAAGCAGGAACCTCACACAGCCACAAAAAGCGCAAAAAACAACTTTCACACTTTACACACACACAACACAACACAACACAACTGGCTCATCCACAATGTAAAAGCAGCTGTGCTAGACCCAAAATGGCCCCTGCAACAAGCAGGAACCTCACACAGCCACAAAAAGCCCCAAAAAATCAACCTTCACACTTTACACACACAAAATTCCACATACAGCTTTGTGAGATTTTGTGTGTTTGTGTAGTTAGAGTGAAACACTACAGAAACACACCACATCTCAGAAAGCTGCACAAATATTATTTTATTTTTATTTGAAAACTAAATTTAAAACTTCCTAAACTTTAAATGGCTAGGTCTAAAAAAGAACAACTAAAAAAACCCCAATTAACTATTTTTTTAAAGCTCCCAAAGGGGAAAAAAACTTACCCAATAGAACAGGGGTCTCCAACCTTGGCAACTTTAAGACTTGTAGACTTCAACTCCCAGAATTCCTCAGCCAGCTTTGTTTTTACTGGCTGAGGAATTCTGGGAGTTGAAGTCCACAACTCCTGCCTGCATGATTGCAGGCAGAGAGTGGCTTGCTGATGGAATGGATTCAGGCAAGCGAAGCAAGGCAAGCGTGGCGATTACCAGCTAAGGTAAGCAAGCTGGAGGGGGAAAACTTTTTTCTTTTTACAGGGCTCTGGGCTCTGGCGATCCCAGCTGCGATGCCCGATTGGCAGGCAACTCAGCTGGGATCGTCAGAGCTTGCAGAGTCACGTAAAAGGAAAAAAGTTTTTTCCTTTAACATGGCTCTGGCATCCCAGCTGAGTTGCCTGATTAGCAGGCAAAGCTGGGATCGTCAGAGCTTCGATCGCCAGAGCCATTTAAGGCTCGTTAGAGTCTTTTGGGCTGGTCTGCCTGGTTACAGGAGAACGACACCCGGCGTATAAGACGACCCCTGACTTTTGAGAAGATTTTCATGTGTTAAAAAGTCGTCTTATACGCCGGAAAATACGGTAGGTCTTTCTTTACTGTCATCCATTTATTTCTAAAATATGTCTGGAGTACATTGCTCTCATCCAAACTTTAAGAAGCCAAAGACAATTCAGTTTTCAAGAGAAAGCTTTTATTTTTCAAGTAGCACAAGAAATTCAGAAATAGGAAATGAGGTCTCCGGCTCTTAGACCCTGCCTGAGAACTGGAATGATGCAGTGGTTAAACTACTGGATTAAGTGAGCGGAGACAAATTCAAGTCTTCCCAAGGACAGAAGTCCTCTCTGTGACCTTGTGACAGCCCCCCTCTCTTAGCTTAAGGCTCTTTGATAAGCTGGCTGGACCCCCTCCCATTGCCTTGTGCACTGAAAAGGTTTCCTGGAAGTATAGTGGAAAACAAACAAATAGAGCAACTGAATGCTAAGGATGAATGATAAGAACAACAACCACCCTTAGAACCTGCAAGGTGAAATAGCAAACCTGGATGTAGGAAATCCTTACTGCCATTCCCTATTCTTCCATTACGAAGTTTCCTTGCAAATCTTATTGGGGTGAAAAGAGATTCTGGTCTGCAGACAGATTTGAAGATGTGGAGCAGGTTGATGCATATACATAAAATCTTTTTGTTCACATATTACATTGCAGTGAGCATACCACTGCCTGTTAATTAACTATGCCTCTAGAGTACATCCCCAAGTCCTTTTTGGCTTCCATAGTACATGCAGGAAACCACAGTGCTGCTTATCTCTTTAGCTTAAATACCCAACCTTCAAAAGTCAAGGAAAAAAAAAAGAACACTCTCCCCACCGCTTTCTCTGATGACATCATTATATCCCTGCCATGGTCTTTAGTAGACCAAGGAAAAAGAAGTGCAGCTCCAATCACAAAAATACGACTCACTCCTTTAATAAAGCCGAGACGTAACTTGCTGTTCTCTAATCCACATTTCTCAGTCGCACCAACCACTCAGCGCTTACTAAAATATTTCCGATAGGTTAATTATAGGTTGTATGCAAATATAAATTTTAGAGTTGAGATGAGTCAAGATTCTTTCCTGTAGAAAAGCAGCTCCAGGAATGAACCAACTTAACCCCTTTCTTTGCTTCAAATAATAATGATTCAAAAGCACACTGAAATAATTGTAACCTAATTTGAAGAAACGATTCTGATGGGAGGAATCATATTGGAGCAAAGGGGAAAAGTTAGGCAGGGAACTTTTTTCCTCTCTTTCCTTTTCTATAGAAAGAAAAAAAAGCAGCATGGAGACTTGAATACTACCTGTTTTTAAAAGGACGAGTTAAATGTGCTAAAGTCATAGGAGATACAACATAGCAGAAGAAGAAGCACCAGTCCATTTAACCAATATCTTTGTGCAGTCACAACTACTGAGAACAGATCACACTGTTTCTTTCACATTTCCTAATGTTTAGGCACAAATTCCTTCTGTGATTTATACCATCAGCGTGGTACACAGCCTACAGTTATATCCTATCAATGGGATTTTGTAAACACTTTCCTGAAGATATTTGGCACTTTACTGCACAATTCAGGGAAGTGCAAAAACCAAGAGATAATTGCATCCCATATTCGCACATTAGTTCAGGGAGTGCGTGAATTAGCTAGATGATTATGATTATGGACAAAGAGAGAACGACCTCGCTGATTAAAAGATTACAGATAGAGTAATATTACTGACGAAGGAAATTGGTTGATAAAATCTCCAGAACAATCCATATGGATTATATTACATTTGTGATTCTCCAAAGACTCTCACCTTTGGTCATGTCCTCGAGAACCAGATTCTCTAGCTCCAGCCATTCTTTGTTGAGGCGCTTTACTAATTTATAAGCATTGACAGGATGAGCAAGATAACCTTCTGGATCAGAGGAGGATTTGACTGTTAAGGATTCCATTGTCTCAGCCCAGCTGGGAAATAAAAGCATATACATATATTGACTATCATTTCAGCTTATTAGCCCTGAATAGATAAGAATATGACAACCCCTCCTCTTTTATTTTATTCTCAACCTCTCCTCTTAGAATCATCTATGTCCTTTAATCTTGGGTTGTGGAAATGAAGTAAATATTGCCATTATTTCCTACCATTTTGAATTCTATTACTTATATAATACCTTTAAATTGCAAAGATTTATATGACCAATTCCTTTTAAAAATGTTTTATTATTTCTTTGTTTCAGGCTGATATTTAAATCATTAAGATGGGTAAAGGAACAGTTAATAAAGTTGTATACTAAAGCATCATCTATATCAAGGAAAATTATAAATTTACCAGAAAATTATTAAGATACCAAGGTAAATCCAAGCAAGCATTTTAAAGATAAGAAATGTCTCAGCAGGTGGCAGCATCTAACCTATCCTGGCTGTTCTCAGAAGCTAAGCAGGATTGGCCTTGGTTAGTATTTGAAGGGGAAACTGAAATGGGCAACAAAACTCTGTATCATGGCCAACAGAACTACATGAACACAGTTAGCAAGAAGTGAGTTCAGTTTTAAAATGTCTTTCCAGCTACGTAATAATAACAGAAATAGAGCCCCATCACAACCAAACCCGGATTAGGCAATTAAAAACAAGTGTGCAGGAAGAAATAAAACGTTTATACATGAAAGGATTCAGAAACTTAATTCTGAGAATGCACATAAATTCCAGACTCAGCCTAAGCTCAGACTCAAACTCTTCCCAGGTTCTCTTTATATGTTCACCTACTAAAAGACAGTCTCTGTCTCTGACTGTACATTCATGTTACCATACTGTAAACATGAAATTACCAAGGTTTGGGGTTACATGATACAAAAGAATTTAATCCAATGACTATCCTAAGAGCTACTTTTTACATTGGGTTGCATTCAAATTTGTCAGTCCACTGACATTTTTGGGGGGAGGGAGGGGGAGAGGTGGTAAATTCTTGCTTTTCTAATGTAGAATATTATATTATGCTAAGGTATGGTCAACTTTTGGTGATTGCGGCTACATTCTACATAGAATGTAGAATGAGGGTAATTTCTACTGAAACATTATATCACTTACAGCAAATACCTTACTGAATTTAATGGGATTTACTTTTAGGTAAAATTGCAAATATTTTCAGCCTTCTCTCTCTGCTCAAATGTAAAAAAATAAAAGTGTAACAATGTCCAACTGCTAAGAAAAGTAAAATATATTAAAATAAATATACCTACCTACCTACCTACCTACTTACCTACCTACACACATACTTACATAGTACATACATAATCTCTTCCGTTACCTTTTTATTTTAGAAAGTTTGGTTTCTTCCTCTTGAATATATGCTTTTAATGACTGTACCAGATCTTTTTCCGCATGAATCAAGTCTGTCATCTGGCCTTAAAAGGAAGAAAGTCAAACATTGTTACTTCAAATGGATGATATCGGAGCATTATGAATAAGACAGAGACACAAAAGCTAAAGGACGTGGCCAGGCTGAATACTGAATTCAGCTTGCATCACAGAAACTGCCAGAAGAGAAACCTGAGGAGATATGGATTCAGGTTGAATTAACTGATCCAGAACTAAGCTAGTCCAGATCATGAGCCTAGCAATACACAACAAATTTAAGAAAAGGAGAGCAGAGTAAGACTATCCAGTTAGTTGAAAGAAAGGTGTAAGGAAATATTCAACTGAGACAAGAGCTATAGAAGCGAAACTACAGCTTGACTGGTCCTTGTGGCAATGAATCTTTCCACCACTACCATCTTGTCTGCAATTCTATTTGTATGCTTATCCTTGGTTCATCCAATGAATTTTGCTCTTCAAACTGAAGAGTCCAGGATAATTTCCAAATGGGTGTTTTGTCTTTCTCTGAACTATTTGAAAATAAAGCTTCATTCTCTAAACAGAAAGTCTACCATTTGAATCATGGTGATGTTACAAAAGTTAAGGGTTGCACTTGAGGTTGAATCAGGAACTAGCCATATGTGTAACTGGCAGCATAGAACACAAATAGATGCAACAAGTTAAGATACATAGGCTGATCCAGTTTAATGTATAGAAACTATCATAAAGTCCACAGAAGAATTAATTTAAACCTAGAAAATTAAATCTGTCAATATTATTACTGGAGCTGCTTTTCAATAATTTCAGTATACAGGAATATAATATTAGTTTCAGTTCTTTACTAGGATCCTCTGTGACAATATTTCTGAAAAAAATAGGGCAAATTAATAGGCTTATTCTCTGGACTTGACGGTATACAAAATGATGGATACTGACTTTCCAGAAACATCATATTCATTGGATAGTTCAAGAAAACATATTTACTTTATTGCCCTTAACATGATCCCATACAGTGAAAAGAAATATTATATTTTGTCTCCTTTCATATCCAGTATGTATTTCCAAATATTTGGAAGAAATCAATTTTTCATGAGCTTAACTCAGATGAATTCTTTCTTAAATGAAAATATCACCATGGTTAAGCTACTAATAATACATGGACTTCCAAATAACTGACTGCTAATGAAATTGCTCCCATTTTATTTTTAAAAGTATGTGCATATTCAACTGTTAATTACATCTCAGTATTGAGAACTGAATTCAAGAAATAATTACAAGGTCATCTTGCCACCCTCCTTGCCTGGATTCTCTTTCACACACACTGTTTTTTGTCAACCTGTCATTCTTCAGATAGATAGGAATGCAACTCAAACAAATCTAAGAGGTCTGGTACTTGGCGAAGCCATGATGTATTGCCTAAAGTATAATTATTGAAATATTTAATTCCTGTAAATCTTGTTTAGATTCTTTTCTTTTGTAAAGACTTTTGTCCATTGGCCTGTTTTAAAACAATGATACTTTCTCACTCTATTTAAAACTTTGCTTCCTTTTACTTAAACAAGATCAGCTTCAGTTACAGCTTTCTAATTTTTGCTGGAAAAAAATAGTTGATATTTGCTGGTTTGCCAAACCTTGTTCAGAAAGCAGCCAAGTTCTCTGTGTTATGGCAAAAAGTCTTATGTAACCAATACTTCTTAGTTTTATATCACTTATTTATGAAATGAAAATAATTGGCAGTATATAAAAATAATACACAGGATTTACGGGGAAAAAACCATCTTCTGATGTATTGTCCCTAGTAGATGTTAACTCGTGATAAAAGTTTATTCAAACTTTCTATGTAACGTTCTATTGGAGTCTTCTAACTTAGCTTCAGATTTAATTGCCAGATTAAAATTATTGTTGAAATTTCAAAAAAAGTTCTTTTGGGAAGAGATCTGGAAAAACAATTCTTTACTTTTTAATGCTTCAATCATATTTACTTCTTTTTCACTAGAAATAATTTTTTTCTAGGCCAAAATTGTTTTTAAAGCCATTTATTAAAATCATAACCATTTTTAAGCAGTTTACTCATTGGATATGGAGAAAATATAATTGAATCAGACAAGGTATTTAAATTATATTGTAATAGAAAACTGAATTGTACTTATCTGGTATTAATCAGTTTCAATACAGATCGGGAAGTATATGCATAGATTATTATTATGGTTGGTCATGTAGTCAGCCAGATGTTTAGACTGGATATGGCATTTTTATCCAACCTACTGTATCAAGTTCTTCTCAAGGCCCTGGGATAGATAGATGCTGTTGTTTGAGGGTGTTAAAAGTATCGTTGCAGGATGTAAGCTGTCCCAGAAAAGCTGCCTTTTGCAATTGATTGAAGATGATTCTGTTAATGCCAATGTCAAGTGGTGCTCCAGATGTCTTGATATTGCATCCAAGATGCCTATTACTAGCTTTGTTTTCTTTTGCCACAGTTATTCTACTTCTTCTTGCCGGCATCTCTGTGGCAAACTCAAGTAACAGTGGATGGATCGCATCAAGGAAGACATGAAATGCATGGGTGTCACCCCTGAAGATGCCCTGGATGCCAAATGGAGACAGCTTTGCCAACAAGCGGACCCTGCCATAGTGCGGGAATAACACTAGAAAGAAGGTGGTGATTCTACTTCTTGCAGCAGCTATTATTATTACTAGTATGGATTGGACAAATGTGCCAGTCTCACCATCTACAGGGGGGGAAATGAAAACTGAGAGAATCAAGATGTCCTACGGAAATAACATTAAGAGTCCAGATAAATAAGAATATACAAATATCTGGGCATTCTTCAAGTGGATTGAGGAAAAATTCAGAAAAAAATATAAAATAGCAGGACTTGCAGATCAAAGTTGAACACTTATAGAAAAAAAACCCTAATGTTATACCAGTGTGATGTCTCCTGTGGACGATGGCTCCTCCACATCTTCCTGAGGCCTTGAGGGAGAATGAGATCATTCCTGGCACGTCTGGTATTGCTGACCCTGAACTGCCGGCAGAACATGTCTCGGCTGGGGAGAACTTGCAGGCCAATGAGGAAGAGGGGGAGGAGCTACCGGCCTTGGTAGATGCTAGGGTATGCAGGGCAGAGAGGTGGAGATCTGTCAGATTGATGGGGAAAAGCCCCGCCTCTCTTAATGGGCTGCACTGGGAGAGGCTTTTTAGCAAGGCAGGCAGAGGAAAGCGTTGCCGGAAGCAATGTGTGTGGGTCGTGGCCAGATGGTTGTTTGTTTTCGGGACTCTGCAGCTCATGGATTTAGTTCAGTTGCAGAGAACGCTTATGTTCGTCGTTGGAGCAGCCGGTTATCTGTCTGGTGGACTAATTGGCCATTGCCTGGAAGGTTAGTCTGGAGTTTGTTTGTGGCTGGCTTCATTGAAAACAACCCCCTGAACTCCTAGCTTGGACTATTCTGTGACTTCTTGCAAGCCCTCAAACTCGGACCACCGGACTTGTTGACAAACCACAGTGGAGGCCCCTAACCTTGGAGGGGATTTTAGCTGTTTGTTTTTGGAACCTACCCAGGCAAAACCTTTATTTTCAAGACTGTTTCTGGTTTGGCTGCATGTTTGTTTTGCTTTTGGTTATCTACTTGGGTCGCGAGCCAATTACTGTGCTAAGCTTGCAGCTGGGGGTTAGCTGAAAACCTGAAATGGAACTGTTGGGTGAACAGACTGAATAAAGCTCTCTACACCAACCCTGACATGTGAGTGAGTGGGGGCAGCACAACCAATCATGTTTGGAACCTTTGGAGCAATATTAAAAGCAGGGGTCTCCAACACCCCAGGGCCATGCAAGCATGTGAAACTTCATTTGCACATATGTGGAATTAAGATTATATGCACGAAACCATCCCCCCCTTCCCCGCCACCGCCGGTTGTGGACCCAGAAAGGTGGGGAATGCTGATCTAAAGGACCTTCTGGATATCTGGAAATACTGAATTTATCAGACCTGAATACCTTAAACACAAAAAACCATCCTGTTTGGAACTGCCTATATTGTTAGATACTACCCTAATAATTCTGAGGACCTTGATTAAGACATGATTTATTGAAGTTTTCACCAGTAACAGATTGTGAATCTAACTCACATAATTGCTATTCTAAAATGTATTTAACCAAGGTTAGTATATAATGTAGAATGTTTAATTAAAAAAGGTCACATGGTCAGACTGAGAGCCTGAGGGAAACTGCATGGAAATGTATAAACTCACGTGAAGGAAATGCCTTCCAGTTTAAGTTCTTATTAAAGACAGTCATGCATAAGAATGGGTTATTTCCCCCTTAAATATGTTCTGAGGATTATTAAGCTCATAAAATTATACTGATGTGGCCAAATTCTATGGAAGGATATCTGTCATCCTTTCCATTTTGTACAAAGAACTCTCGTCCTTCATCAAGCGCTACATTTTGAGTTGCAGTTCTTGGAACTGTAAAACAGATGCCAATAGTTAGATTTCAGACAGAATCCAATTTAGGGATGCAGATGTCCATCGGATAGTGATATGCTCTATTCCTCCTCCCTCCTGCAATGCTCCTGCTCCTACCAATGTTCTTCGCAAAGTCCTTCAACACTCCAAAGCAGGTTGATGTTGACTGCAAAGAACTACGGAGGAAAACCATCATTTTGATTTCACTAGTGGGATGTATTTCATGAGCAAGAATCCAAATGATAAATTTATTTAAGTTGCTTTGAATTTCCTATGGGAATATAATTTTCTATACCACTTTCAGTTACAACTTATTTGTTCTGTAGGAAAATACATGAGCTTGTCAGAGATTCATACTCTCCAGTCAATAATGTGCAGGCAGAAGAATTAGAAATGAAGTTCAAGCCATTGAACATCAAGCCATAATATCATTTCAATTTTAATGCAAAAATAAACAAAACGCAAGCATTCATGACTTGGAAAAAGTTTAATCATTTTAAAATTTAAACATGCACTAGACATCCAAAATATAGTTAAAACAAAATTCTGAAAAACAATATGGTTATATAGAAGAAATTACAATTTTTCTCTTGTCTGTTGTAAAGCATGTAAAACATGTCATCTGGAATTTTTCCAATCCCTTTACCAGGCCTGGCCATCTGTATTTTCTTGTGTGTAATTAAATTAATGTGTTTCATCTTTATGCTTCAATTTCCCATTTGCATTGTGCCCAGGTATGTGTTTGTGTAGGTATGTACTAGGAAATATGGTATGGGCTCCATTTATTCCACTCTGGGTCATATGACCATGAGAGGGAAGGGAGAGAGCTTAGAACAGAGCAGGCAGCAATATTCTGAGCCATTGCCCAAGTGTCACTCCCATTGAGCTGCATTGGGGAATTATTTGTTTCCCTTGGAATTTATTTTGCTATAGCCCCAGCCAGATTTTCAAATTCAGTTTTCCTTCTGATGACTTCTCTGCCATTATCATTTTGGTCTTGTTCAGTTATCCTGATGTTCCAGGATCCTTAACACAAGTTATATCCAATGTAATGTAATGTAATGTAATGTAATGTAATGTAATGTAATGTAATGTAATGTAATGTAATGTAATGTAATGTAATGTAATGTAATGTAATTCTAACCTAACCTAACCTAATCTAATCAGCTACTCATCTCACATATGTGTCTCTGGGTGGTTCACACAATTAAAATAGAAAAAATAGAAAGATTAAAAAAAACAATAAAAACTAAATAGGTGAATGCAATCAGAATCTTACATATAATACAGCTATTTCACAGGCTCTACATTTCTCTTGGGATCTCCAGGCCCAATGGAAAAACCAAGTTTTTGAGGCCCTCTGGAATCCAGTAAGGTTAGGGTCGATCTCACCTCAAAGAGAATGATGTTCCAAATGGCAGATGCTACTGCAGAAAAAAGTCTTCTCTTGAGTCTGTCAGATAAAACTCCTTAGTAGACAAGGCCTGTAATATGCCTCTTGTGCCTCACCTGATGGGATAGGTGGATGTAATGGGGAGAAGTGGTCCTTCAAATAACTTGGCTCTATAAGCAGTACCCTGAATTAAACCAGGAAGCAAAATGGCAACTAATGCAGCCTACCGAGGAGAGGTATAAAATGTGCTATTTCCCATACACACAACTGCCCATGTGGCCCAATTGGGTTTGAAAGAATGAAAACAACTAGAGGTTGGAATATATTCTCATTCATAAAAAGACATGGTTATAAAAATAATTTTCATGATTTTACTATTTTGTTTAAAATTATCCATACCTATAGAAGTGAAAAATTCTCCTTTTATGCATCCCAGGCAGATAAACAGTAATAGCATAATCCACTGTGCCATCTTCAATAAAAGGAGTATCTGCAGGAAAAATAAATATAAAGAGAAAAACAAACTTGAGAACGTTTAAAAGAACCAACATCCATAATAGTATTGCTCAATATTATCAGACTGGAAAAATCTGGAATCAAAACTACCGTGCACAATATATCTGCAGTACAGCATTACATCGGAATGCATCATATGCTATGAATAATTATTGTTTTACAGCAACTCTAAATAAACATTATACTGGATTCCATTCATGGTAATTATGGATTGCTTTAGTTCTCATCTTAAAATATTTCAGTAATACTGGCATATATTTTCATATGCTACAGCTGTTCAGATTTTTTTTTACCATAGATATGCCAAGCAAATGGGAGGAGCAAGACTAGAGGCCCATTTTCCCAATTGCCACAGAACCATTTAAATCTTCCTATTGCACGTTCATAAACAAGTCTGCTACTGAGAATGAAAGGTATGATCGTAAAATTGTTCAACTGTTTATAATAAAACTGTTCCTTATGTTTGTGCAACAGCTTGTCTGCACTCCATGCATTCAATTCCAGTGTGATGCTATTATTATTTCAGCTTGCAAACATCAACAATGCAATTCTATACATGTACATCAATAATAAAGACCACAGAAACCAACAGAGCTTCTTCCCATATATGCATCAAATTGAAGTTTAACTGTCTGAAAAAGATTTTCTGATGCCTCATCTCCAGCTACATCTTTAACATGCAATCAATCAGTCTAGGCAGACTGACTAAGAATGAGACACAGAGAAACAAAGCCTAGTCTATGGACTGGAGGCTGGGTGAAAAAAAATTATTTATTTATTTAGACAAAGCAATTTGTTTATGTGTAGACATACTTGACTGTGTTCTTCTTCTAAGACTTTATTTTTTCTAAAACTAGCTAATAACACCACTTTTTTGGGAGTAGTACCATAAAATTATATATCAATGGAAAGATAATTTAATCAAGAATGTAATGCAATAACTTTTATGAAGGATTTGCTATTAGAATAGCAGTTATAGTATAAAGAAGAAAAGTAAAACACATAGAAAAAACGAGATATACAAAAATTATCACCATAGAAAAAAACAAGATATACAAAAATTATCACGTCAGTTAATACTTAGTTGGGTAACCTTTAGCATGAATTACAGCCTTACGTCTTCCCATGGAGTGAACCAATTCTTTTAGTTCTGCAGCTGTTATAATGTGAAACCAAGATTGAATGATTGCTTCTATTAACTGGGTTTTATTGCTGGGTCGCTTCTGACTAACAAGTTTCTTTAGTCGGCTCCATAGATTTTCAATTGGTTAAGGCCTGGGCTATTCCCAGGCCATTCCAGCAATGTAATATGATTATCTTGAAACTCCAAAAAAAAGGGGGTGTTATTAGCCATCAAACCTCAAAAATACACTTTTCCCAAAAGGTTTCCACAATTTTGGCCACTATTGTAGCATATTTCTTTTCCTAGTTTGGAGATCCATAGGCTTTCTTTTCTATCATTCTCAAAGATTTTTGGTAATAAATTAAAAGGTCTAAATTTTTGTCTAAATCAATGGTCTCAAAGTGTGGTCTAGGGACCACTGAGAATCCCTGAGAGCCTCTCAGGGAATCTATGAAATAAATTTCATCAGTTTTAATTTCTAATACAGTAAATATTGATAGATATAATCCATGTAAATCAAAGCTATTTGAGATCAATCATTTTTAAGAATGTAAAAATGTTTGGGAATGACTGGTTTAAATGAGCTGGCTTTATTTGCTCAGTCCTTGTACTCTGAGCTCCTTTAGTGAGAAAAAGGACTAATAAAACAAATAATCCATCCTCTAAAGTAATTCACCAGTAACTTGAGAACCTTCTATAAGCTAGTGGCAAGTGCCATGAATGGGGCCTGCCAAGATTAAAACCACAGCAAACGATAAAACAGAACAATGGAGCAAGCCAAAAGAACTCCAGGGGTGTGTATATTTGGACAGACTAAGCCATGACAGTCCCTCTGAAGTGCTTGTTCTTGTTTCCTGGAGACATCTACACGCAGCTTGGCTAAGTGATTATGAAGAAAATTTCCATTTAAAAGATCAACCCTCACCTCATCATATCCCTTCTTTCAGGATATCTGCCAAGGCAAAGAACATTGTTTACTTCATCCAGCAGTATTATTTTATTTTTTATTTTTTTGCCACTTTTGCCTTGGCTATAAGAAAAAAAAAACTTAGTAAGCACAGAAGATAGCTTTGATGTTGAAAGAGAAGATACTTGGGCTATGAAATGTTTAATTGGCTTGTTTATTCTACAACAAAACAAAATGACAAGTGTTTACAGCTTCTTGCGTTTTAAAGCTTACTTGCAACAAATGTGAGCAGAGAAAAGGAGAAACAGCATTTCTACTCACTCCACTGCCGTCTTCCTATAAAGGCCAAACTGCTGAAATGGGATCATACTCAGTCTAGCAGGACATGCAGGATCTTTACATAAGGTCCAGCTATGGAAAATGAGGGTACTATAACAGCTAGTGTTCAGGGACAGAAGGGATTTCCCACTTCAGACTTTCTGACTTAACACAAAGATCGTGATAATTTTGGATACATCATCCCATCCCCTAAAATGTCTCTTTGAGGTGCAGAATAGAAGAGAGTTCACCTGGTGTTCTCTTTTCCATTTGTTATGCCAGTATTAAACACATGAGATGGTTAAAGCTGGAATCATCAAAGGCCACTCACTCTGTGGGACTAATTAGGGATAGTATTCTTTTCAAGGGCTATGGAAAGTTCTGCATCCTTTTGACATAATGTAAATTCTTGCCTATTGTTTATGCCTCTCTCTAACTCTCCAAGATACACAGACACACACTTTAGCCTGCCTCTTATCCTTTTTTCCCCTCTAGTCAACTGTTTTTAGAATTGCTGATATTTAATAAATAAACATCAGGCTATATTTTGGTAGCTGCACTGAATGACAAATATGCTCTTTCTGATTTGGATATAGGGATTCACTGGAATGTGCTGGGTACAAACTAAACTGGAAATTACCTCTAGTAATCTTCCAATAATAATAACATCAATCAAACGACAGAAAAATGCTAAGTTTCACTTTCATTGATCATTTATACATAACAATAAAAATGCAGCATGCATTTTTATCTAAGCAGTTTTTATCTAAGCCGCATGAATGAAGTTTGATCAACAGGCCTGGAACAAAATGAAAACCATATCTATAGATACTTTCATATCTAGCAGGATTTAAAAAGAAATTTGCTAAGTGAGTAAATGCCTCATTTTCTGTGAGTGGCTATAAATCTCACCTATTTAATCAGTCAGGGAGTTAAAAAATGTCCAGCAGCGAAAAATCTCTCATATCCCTCCAAGTTCAAGTCACTATTTAGCATGTAAAATATTATACACAGGTTGACCAGATAATTGAAATAAACATCATATTCTAAAAAGCTGCCTTGATCCCATTTGATGTTTTACGTCTATTGTTATACTTTTAATAGTTTAAAGACACCTATTTTTTTCAGTTTCAAAGAAATGCAAGGGAATCATACATCACAGGAAGGCTTAGCCATTTCCCAAAGACCAATGACCAAAGGAAACATGCAGTATACACTAAAGACACAATTCCTCTTCACCCTGCAGCACATTTTAGTCAACCTCTAGAAATATGTTATCTACCACAAACCAATACTGTCTTGCTTGTTCACTCAGCATTGTTCACAAATTAGCCCTTCACATAACACTATCCAATCCTGAGTAAGAGTATTTTTGTATGTTTTGTATTTTTGAACATATGTCCCATATGTTCTGACAATTACACAAGAAAATTATGCTAATGACTTTATTGTGAGATATGAGTAATTTACAGCTCCCCTGCCTTATATTCCATCCCCAGCCCCAGCAAAACTGCTTTAAATTCAACAGACGAGAGAGACAAAAAAGAATAGTAATAAAAAACATTGAATATTTACATGTTAGGGCTAAAAAATGTTACCTCCTGAACAGCTACTGATTTATTATATTCACCAAACTTATATGCAACCGCTTGGGGAAGCGAGTCTAGGCGGTTTAAAAACATTGCAAAGGGTACCTCCTGAAAGCTTCTGATTTCTCATAGTTTATGATACGATGGATGTTTTCTGCTGAGTAAGCAGAGGCTACTGCAGAATCTGTATACAGAATATAAGGTAGATAGTAGGGCTGGCTAAAGCTTTAAATTTGCTCTAAAAGAGTGGGTGGGAGCACAAATGGGGCACCTGCTGTCCACAACTCATTAAAGCAGAGACATATTTTCCCAAATGACTAATTCTGCAATCATAGAGGCAAGTTACTGTAATGAATAGCACACATGCTGTGTTTGTATTCCCATATGTTCTGAAACAGACTTTTCATGTCAAATGCAAAGTCCCATAATAGCTAGCTTCCAATTATAAGTGCATATGAAGTTTGGTGATGGAGTTCAGGCAGAGTTTAAGGAGGAAGTTTTTAGTACATGTTCACTCTAACTAGGCAGTATGTAGCTGGCTAATGTGAGAACTAACCAGGAAGCCCAAAGAAATAGAAGACTTTCAACATTAAGAAATATAAATAAAGCTAAATTTACTGGAATCCCCATTTCTGGTCTACAATATTTTTAGCATATTTATATTTTTGCCAAAAGAAACCCAATATAGATTTGAAATAAATGCAATTGTGTAATAGTGCTTGAAGAAAAAGTCAAAGAGCCAGAACAAGTCATCATACTATAACTCATAAAAGAGAGTGAAGATGTATAAAACCAAACAAATTAAGCCTTTAGTTGGAGTTGATAGAGGAAAACAACTCTCCATTAGCCAGCAAACGGAGCAAAGGAATAAATTTAGTGGGGTTGAATATGCAGCATTTTTTTGGAATTCCTAATGTAAGTGCTGTCCACATATACATGTGTGCAATCCCACAAAAAGCCTTAGAAGTATGCAAACCAAATTTTCAGAAAATAAAATTGTTTTAATACCAATGAGCCTTGTGGTACATTCTTTGAATGTTTCACAGAAACCTAGTCTGATCGTGTCTGATGCCCCGTGCAAAGTACTGATTCAGAGTAAGCATCTGAAAGAGAATCTTGGTTTGAGGATCGTGTATCAGAAAAATAGGGTTTTAACTTTCAGATGGATTTTAGATAGACTATGGAATCTAAGCTAAAGAAAGTACTAACAGCATCATATACATTTCGTCCCATTATTGCTAATTTATTCTGAATGCATTCTTTGCAGTTAATATTCTGATCTAAAACAATGACAGTCCCTGCCAAGTGTGGAATTATCTTAATCAATTTCAGTTAACCAATGGCTTTTGTAGCCTGTTTTATTTCTTAAAGTCTGCTTTGGAGCAGGCTAGGAAAACCTCTGAAACAAGAGGAAACACTGAAATTCCCACCACCATGCACACAAATTACCTCCTTTTTCTGCAGGGATATTCCCGAGTTTGATATTAGTGCTGTCCTTTGATTTGAAGAAATCTAGTTAGGATAAGGTTAAGGTAAAGGTTCCCATCGCACATATGTACTGGTCGTTTCCGACTCTAGGGGGTGGTGTTCATCTCCGTTTCAAAGCCGAAGAGCCAGCACTATCCGAAGACGTCTCTGTGGTCATGTGGTCGGCATGACTAAACGCCAAAGGCGCACAGAACGCTGTTACCTTCCCACCAAAGGTGGTCCCTATTTTTCTACTTGCATTTTTTAGGTGCTTTCGAGCTGCTAGGTTGGCAGAAGCTGGGACAAGTAACGGGAGCTCACCCCGTTACACGGCACTAGGGATTTGAACCGCTGAACTGCCGACCTTTTGATCGACAAGCTCAGTGTGTTAGCCACTGAGCCACCGCATCCCTCTAGTTAGGATACAAATCATTAATTTACATTCTATTTATCGATTGACTGTACAAATTTATACCCTGCCCTTTTCACTATCTAAATGACTGAGTAGTTTACAATAAAGAGGGCATAAAATATTTTCAGAAACAAAGTTAAAAAAAACCGAACAGAGCACTCAAGCTACCAACCATGTCCAGGAAGGTATATCACTAGTGGATGCCACACTAGTTAATAGAAGCCGGCCTTAACACTCTCCTGGAAGACCAGAATGGTGGGGGTCAGCTTCACCTTAGAAGGCAAGATGGAGGCAATGAGAGAGAAGGCTCTCCTCCTAGACCCCTCCAGTCAAAATTCTTTAGCCAACAGGGTCCGTAACATGCCCTTTCTGCCTAACTGGATAGTACAGGTGAATATAATAAGGATGTGACAGCTCCTTAGGTAACCTGAGCCTATGCCATGAAGGACTTTCAAGATCATAAGCAACATTTTGAATGGACCTGGAAGCAAACCAGCACCCAAGGCAGCTCATGCAGCAAAGGTATTACATGTATGTATCCCTAGGACTAAATGGACAACTACATTTTTGCTTCTGGATATTTTTCAAGGCTATTTCCATGTAGAGAGCATTGCAATAGTTCATATCGGAGATGACCGAGGCATATGTGACTGAAAGAAGGGCTTCCCAAACCAGGAAAGAGCACAACTAGTACAAGTTGAGCATAGGTCCTCCTAGTCACGATTGTCACCTGCTCCTCAAGCAGGAGGTGTGAGTCTACCCTTAGCCCTCCACCTTCAGCCACTACAGCTTACCAGTAAGTTAAAGTGGAAGCAAATGCATTCCCTCTTTCTCAAGCTAGTTGCACAGATGGAAAATAGATGGCCTTCCAGAAGCTGTTGAAGAATGATTCAGCATTAGTCATACCAATTACAAATACTGAGAGTTGGAGATATACAGAAGCACATCGGTTCCTCATTTCTGATACAACACTTCATTAATTTTAGCCCAAATGAAAAATTGTGTCTCCAAGTTCATATTGACAAAGAGTAAAACTCAGAATCACAACTCTATGCCTGCCATATGAAAAGAAATAATTTAACATTTTGAACATTCTGATTGTATGTTGCACAGAGGGAACTTATCATACACTATTAGCTAGAAACTAATGCCATTTCTTGATGGCAGTTTCTCAAAAGGAGTTTAAGAAGCCGTACAGTTTCTCAAATCTTAGCTATGGAAACATAAACATCCTGAAAGTTCATATGTTCTCCATATGTCTCTGTTTATTCAAGTTTACCTGTGACTTGAGATTTAAGGACAAAGTGCACATAAAAACACTGAAACTCTAGAATATTTAACAGTTTAATCCACAAATACGCAATTTTTTCCTGATTGAGGGGAAATGCTCTATATTTTAAAATTTTAGCTGCAGACCATACTCCAGAAAATAGATCCAAAGCAAAAAAAAAAAGTTCTGATTTGGTCTAATTAAAATTACTGGCGAAAATATAGTTAATGTACTTCATCCTAATGTTTTTAAAACTTTTCCCTTTCTGACATATTAAAAAATTATCACTTTTACCACTGAATCCATCCCAAACACATTACGGACACCACTTGCAACTCTGATCCAAAACTTGGGTGTCCCAATTCAATTCCCCTCCCAAAAGGAAAAGGAACTGGCAATCTTTATCTATTAAATGCCATTATATAAGTCTAGCACGATTTGAAGTATCTACTTCATTTTAGGCATAAGGAACAAACTGAGTTGGAGCTAAATGAATCAGACTTTACAATTAGAAGTGAAAAGACTTCTGCTTATTTCAAATTCAGGGTGACCATGAATTTGAAAAGAACATGAGCCTTGACTTTAACAAATAATATAAAAAGCAGTCTTAAAATAATATATGGATAGATTTCCTGGGACTTGCCTTTGTTATTCTCTAATAAGAAGCAGGTGAGTGATAGTACTGAAGCCTGAACTCTATAATTCACGCACTCAATCAATGCTAAACTTATCATGTTCAATGGTGGCAGAACACTTCATATATTACATTTAGGAGCTAAGATGAAATTACTTTTGACTATGGGATATTAAAGCATGTTGGAGTGGGAATTTAAGAAACCCACACGACACCATGGTTAACACTGTGGTGATGGGTAATACCTGGCAATTAAGGATGGGGATGTGATTAGGGAAGTATTCATTGCAATTCTATTCTCCAAAGCACCTGAGAGCAGGACAAGAAGCAATGGATGGAAACTAATCAAGGAGAGAAGCAATCTAGGGCTAAGAAGAAATTTCCTGGCAAAATAGGGAATAGGTGGTTAAATAGGGGAGAAAGTGGTAAAAGAGAGCATAAATGAGAAGCAAGAAAATAATATTGAAGGAAAAGGAATTGAATGCAAAAAGCAGTTAGATGATTTCACTGGGATTTACAGTGGCAAAAAAAGAGTGGATGGGGGGAACATCCCCCAAAAAAGAATCTATCAAAGGGTAAAGAGGGAAATAGGGAGATTAGGAGAAAGCTTGGGGAGAACTATATCTAAAAGTGAGAAAAAGGATTCAGAAGAAAAGATATAATAAATACAAAAAGAAAAAGAAGAAGTTAAGAGAATGGGATAAAAGGAGAAAATTTTCAAGAAGTGGAATTTTGGAGAGACTAAGAGAAAATGGTTAAAGAAGGGAAGATTTGTGGAAAGGAGGAAGGGAAATAAGGCACACATTAGTAGATTTAAGGGAACAGTATTAATATTATTAATTGTGGATGGTCAACTAAGCTAAAGTGTTTTTATATAAGATTTGAATATGATGATGTATATTGTCTATAGTAAAACAGAATAGCAGATGAAATGTGAAATGGCAATTTGGTTTAATTTTGAAGACAATTTAAACTAAGAGACAAAGTTGAAATGTTAAAAAGTGAGATGGGGATTTTGAGAAATATATTCAGTAATGGAGAAATAAGATAATTAATTGATGTTACTGTAAGAGATTAGGAATTAAGGGCGGATAGTGATATTGTTTATGTATTAAGAAGAAATTAAGATAAGATAAAGAACTATGGAAAAAGAATATTATGGCTGAAATTGGAAACCTGAAAAAAAAAAAAAGAACCATATGGCAGAAGCTGAAATAACAAGATAGGGTAAAAAATGATTAATTTTTTATAAAGGATTATATAAAAGAGATGAATATGGAAAAAATGGGAAGATTGGAATAGATTATAAAGATTAATATGTATAAGATGTGACCCAGTCAACACTCTGTTCATAAATATGTATGATGAAAGAAAAATTCTAATAAAACTTGTTTACAAAAAATAATAAATAAATAAATTTCCTGACAGTTAGAACAATTAATCAGTGGAACAACTTGCCTCCAGAAGTTGTGAATGCTCCAACGCTGGAAGTTTTTAAGAGGAGACTGAACAACCATTTGTCTGAAATGGTATAGGGCAGTGATGGCGAACCTTTTCGGCACCGAGTGCCCAAACTGGAACCCGCGCATAGGCAATGGAGTGATGGAAATCCGAAAACCAGCTGGCTGGTGCACATGCGTGTGCCAGCCAACTGGTCTTTGGGATTCTGGCAATGCACACCCTGGAAGCCAGAAGAGCAGCTGGCAATGGTGCACGTGCCCACAGAGAGGGCTCTGTGTGCCACCTCTGGCACACGTGCCATAGGTTCGCCATCACGGGTATAGGGTTTTCTGCCTGAGCAGGCGGTTGGACTAGAAGACCTCCAAGGTACCTTCCAACTATTCTATTCCTATTCCTATGCTATTCACAGTAATTTTTCTGTAAATTGTTTCATTGTCAAACAAATCCAGGCAAATTGTTTCGGCAGGTTACTATTGGTGAAACCTGTGCTTAAATGGAAGGAATACAGAATAATATTGAAATAATAAAAATTTCATTCAAACCCTTCCCTGACCACTTCCATTGCCCTTCTAAAGGAGAAGAGTGCTACCTAACTGCCACACCTTCAGATGCTGTTCTTTAGCAGTCAAGAATGGCACACTCATTCTCTCCTCCTCTCAGTGATAATGCCTGAAGAAACTTACTATTTTAAGAGCAGCACACAATATTCACTTACACATGGATTCAGAAAAATCTTGATTGGGTGAAAAGATCCTTTACAAGGAGTAGCAATATTTCTCCTTATAATTTATCTTATTGCATCAATGTCCAAATAACATTCCAAACCTTTAAAAGAGTAATTACAGTATGATCAAAATCTTGCTTTTGCATAACCACTACTGTGTTGTCAATAGAGAAAGAAAATACCCAGATAGAGGGAGCACAGCTGGATAGCAGCAGAAAAATATGTGTTTCTCTTGTGTTTTCCATCAAATGAAAAAAAAAAAAACAGGGTAAGAATTCTACATAAAATTCAGAGTATAGATGTAAAATTGCCAAGGATTCTGGAACAACAGAAAAAACATTTTCTTCTGTTTCTTTTTTCCAGAGAAAGGAAGAAAATGGGCATCAGGAGAGACAATAACATTTAAGCATTTAATTTATAACACCATTGACAGATATGCTTTGTTATGAATTTACTTTAAATATTTTTGAAATAGTGACTCAAACTGTAGAACTTTTTGTTGTGCCTATTATGTTATTTTTGCCTGCTTATTTAGAAACAAGCAGGTAAAAAGAAATAGCAATAAAAATGTGCCATCACCATTGTACCAAGATTGCCCCCGGTTCAGAGCAGCGGGAGGCTCCACCCACTGACCCGGACGTCATCATAAGTGATCTGCGCATGCACAGAAGAGCGCGCATGGGCGCAATGCGAACCAGTAGTAAAGGTAAGTAGAACCCACCCCTGAAAGAAAGGTATTTACTTTCAATTTGTGTCCAAAAAGGAAACACTAATAAAAAAGTGGTGAAGGAATATATAGTATATTTGGCCACATGAAGTAAATAAAGCAACATAATTTTTTTTGCATTTGAAATACTGTAACTACCAGCCATTTCTACTTGTAAAATCAATCTTGTTATCGATTTTACAGATTTCTGGAAACTAATTTGTGGTTCTTTGCCTCTTCACATGCTAGCCTTCTTCATGATTTAATGAATTTCAAATCTCTATTTTGTAATTGCTCTAATGACTTTCTGGCTTAGGTGTCAACAGAATATTGATTTAAAATGTAAGAGCTCTTACATTAAATCAAACTAGTCTAAATATTATCCAATTTATACAGTAACTATCCAAGTTTAAGTTCTCAATACATTTGTTACCAGTTACTCAAGCCCATTAAATCTGAGGATTATTTTCTCCTCATTCAGCAAATCAAGCTCTTGGAAAAAATATTGAGATTGATCTACAGCTTTAACATATTTTTATTTAACTGACATTTCTAATTCTGATATTTCTATTTAAAATCTTATCTAAAACACAATGTTTTCCACTGCATTTAAATATACAGCTATGCATAACCAGTAAAAGCATCCCTGTTAAATGATTGCCGTATTTTCCGGTGTATAAGATGACTTTTTAACACATGAAAATCTTCTCAAAAGTCGGGGGTCGTCTTATACGCCGGGTGTCGTTCTCCTGTAACCAGGCAGACCAGCCCGAAAGGTTCTGACGAGCCTTAAATGGCTCTGGCGATCCAAGCTCTGACGATCTGCTAATCAGGCAACTCCGCTGGGATCGCCAGAGCCATGGAGAAGGAAAAAACTTTTCTCCTTTCACATGGCTCTGGCGATCCAAGCTCTGATGATCTGCTAATCAGGCAACTCCGCTGGGATCGCCAGAGCCTTGGAGAAGAAAAAAACTTTTCTCCTTTCACATGGCTCTGGCGATCCAAGCTCTGACGATCTGCTAATCAGGCAACTCCGCTGGGATCGCCAGAGCCATGGAGAAGGAAAAAACTTTTCTCCTTTCACATGGCTCTGGCGATCCAAGCTCTGACGATCTGCTAATCAGGCAACTCAGCTGGGATCACCAGAGCCATGGAGAAGGAAAAATGTTTTCCCCCTCCAGCTTGCTTACCTTAGCTGCTTGCCTTGCTTCGCTTGCCTTGCTTCACTTGCCTGAATCCATTCCATCAGCAAGCAACTCCCTGCCTGCAATCAAGCAGGCAGGGAGTTGTGGACTTCAACTCCCAGAATTCCTCAGCCAGCAAAACAAAGCTGGCTGAGGAATTCTGGGAGTTGAAGTCTACAAGTCTTAAAGTTGCCAAGGTTGGAGACCTCTGTTCTATTGGGTAAGTTTTTTCCCTTTTGGGATCTTTAAAAAAAATAGTTAATTGGGGTTTTTTTTAGTTGTTCTTTTTTAGACCTAGCCATTTAAAGTTTAGGAAGTTTTAAATTTAGCTTTCATATAAAAGTAAAAATAAAATAAAATAATATTTGTGCAGCTTTCTGAGATTTAGTGTGTTTTTGTAGTGTTTCACTCTAACTACACAAACACACAAAATCTCACAAAGCTGTATGTGGAATTCTGTGTGTGTAAAGTGTGAAAGTTGGGTTTTTGGGCTTTTTGTGGCTGTGTGAGGTTCCTGCTTGTTGCAGGGGCCATTTTGGGTCTAGCACAGCTGCTTTTACATTGTGGGTGAGCCTGTTGTGTTGTGTTGTGTGTGTAAAGTGTGAAAGTTGTTTTTGGGGGGCTTTTTGTGGCTGTGTGAGGTTCCTGCTTGTTGCAGGGGTCATTGCAGGGGTCAAGCAGGTTCCTGCTTGTTGCAGCTTTTACACTGTGGTGAGCCAGTTGTGTTGTGTTGTGTTGTGTGTGTGTAAAGTGTGAAAGGTTTTTTGGGGGCTTTTTGTGGCTGTGTGAGGTTCCTGCTTGTTGCAGGGGCCATTTTGGGTCTAGCACAGCTG
Organism: Arizona elegans; assembly: GCA_022577455.1. Taxonomy (NCBI): domain Eukaryota; kingdom Metazoa; phylum Chordata; class Lepidosauria; order Squamata; family Colubridae; genus Arizona; species Arizona elegans. Next base: position 81,464,311 of record JAKOOJ010000003.1, on the reverse strand, counting down.
CTTTTACATTGTGTTGAGGCAGTTGATGTTTTTTTAATTTTTATTTGGTGTGCGTTGGAAGAGGGGTAGTCTTATACGGCGAGTATAGCCCAAACCCTATATTTTAACAGGAAAATTCGGGGGTCGTCTTATACGCCCAGTCGTCTTATACACCAGAAAATACGGTAAATGCCAGACCCAAAATCACAGGTGACACATAATACTGGTGTCAGCATTCTGATGCTGCCATAAAAAGACAAGGCTTGACTTTTCACCTTATTTCTTTGTAGATAATATTCCCTAGGAGATGAGATGGTGGGGGGGGAACATTCCTATGGGGTGAAGTCAGAAGCTGAGGAGACTGACTTGGAAGATGGCCAATGAGAAGATGAGAATTGGGGAACGGAAAGGGAAGGGTTTGGGGGTCAGAGGGTTAGTATCGGCTACGACTAAGTCGGGGCCAGGTCTGTCATACTCAATAAATGGAATACTTCAGCAAAGATTAATTGTTTGGGAGTGCAATTTATTTGAGATGACATTGAAACCTGACAACTGGTTTCAAGGGTATAGTCAATATTGATTCCATGAAGAAGTGCCTGCTACATAAACAACAATTTCAGGTTACATGAGTTTAGAAGCCTTGCTCTAAGCTTCCACACTTTTTTAAAAATGGAAGCAGCAAGTAGAAACAACTTCATTCAGAAACTACACTGTGGCTCATGAATTCTTTATTTTATTCTTTCATTTATACCTGCCTTTTGCTTCTATAAAGTTCCAAACCATAAAATAAAAAATGCGGATGCTCTGAGTTTGTGCAGCTCCAGTGGAAAATAATCTGATTGCTTAGAAGAAAACTCTGCTGAATTCAGTTAAGATTTACTCCTATATAAATTACACATAGAATTGCAAACTAAAAGACATTTCAATGGAATGTTCAGTTTAAAAGATACAGTTAACGCCTTATGAGTAATTAAAGTGAGAGGAGATAACACTAAGGATAATTGATATTGCATGAGAATGCTGTAAACTGAAGAAAACAAAAGCAACAATAAATGTATTCTGAAAATCTAAAACATTGCAAAATTAATCTCTGGGAGTCTCAAAGAACAAATTGATTCTTTTTAACTAACTTTGGGGCCACATTTGAATGTATTGCACAGCACTGAATATTACAGTATGTCACAGAAGTGAGTACACCCCCTCACATTTTGTAAATATTTAAGTATATCTTTTCATGTGACAACACTAAAGAAATGACACTTGGCTACAATGTAAAGTATTGAGTATACATCTTGTATAACTGTAAATGTGCTGTCTCTTCAAAATAACGCAGCATACAGCCATTAATGTCTAAACAGTTGCACAAAGAAATTAACAAAGTTTGCTAAAACTGAAACTGCAGTTTCTAATAAAGATGCAATCATAAAGTTATAGGATCAGAGACTGTATCTTGTTAAAGAGAAGGGTCCTCTTGGTGCAATTTTAGTTGCACAACTGGCAAGCAAAAAATAAATCAGCTTAAAAACCAATAGCAACTAACAATGTGAGACCATACCTCCCCTCTCTCTCCCTCCCTCCCTCCCTCCCACCCACCCACCCTCCCTCTCTCCTCGCCATCTCTTTCTCTCTCCTCCATCCATCCATCATCAGAAGGCACTGGTCTTTCCCAAAGTCTTTAGAATTTACAAGCTGTTTAGCAGCATACCCACAATTCTTACTAAAACCAAATATCTGTGTTAATCTCTTAAAGCCAACAGCTTTACTAAACGTTTCTCTTTCCCCAAAGATTACTGTTTTCCAGCTGGCGTCTTGCTCCAGAATTGAACATTGCATCTCTAAAACACTACACTCATCCCTTCCACATGCCTGCATCACCACCTCCCATGCCAAAAGTTTAATGCACATCTGCAAACAATTAAACAACTAAATGTTAAACAAACATTTAATCCTTTTGTACTTTTTAAAATAAAAATATTAGGGTATGTGGTGTTTCAAATGCTTTTTCTAATACCACGGAACCATATACCAATCATCTTATGAGTTAAACTTAATAAAGTTAGTAACCTTGTGACTTCTTGGCCCTGCAATTTTAAAAATACTAACATTGGATTAGTTCTGGAAGACATTTTAAAGCGGCAATAAGTTTTGTTCTGATGACTTTAAATTTGGTTGTTCTATTGTTCTCCTTTCCCAAGAGAAAAACTCCCAAGACAAATATAGGAAGAGATCTGGTCGATTCAAATTGCAAGCATGAAAAGGAAGCTAGTCGTGTTCTCCATCTAGAGCTAGCCAAAATTTTGGAGAAGTAGATATGTAATTGCACTTGTTGGTCACAGTCCAGTGTTAATATGCAATATTCTATCAGATATGTCTATAAATAACTTTGGGATATTAAAAGATTTTCAAGAAAATCATATTGAAAATTGTTCTGTAAAATCCCAGCTGTAAAAACTTTGGAAAGACATTTTAGCTGAAATAAGTCTGGTTTTAATCTTTTCCTGAACATGGAACCCTTTAGGTTACTAATAGTAAACAAGCTAATAGAGGAGACTGATAGAATGACTCAAAAAAAGAATACTTTCCATTTGAATTTTTGTGTATTAATATCAAATACAAAAATGGCATTCTTGTCATGCAAAGAAGAATGCAATAATTACTTAGGATATTAAACAGTCTTGAAATGATAATCAAAATTCACTTCAGCTTCCAACATTATACTAAGCATAAACCATGGTTTCAAATCCTAGTGCCTAAGCTCACATTAAGCCAAAACATTTAAAAAATATGTCACAGCCTTAGCTGCTCTTTGACTGGTCATGGAAGTCTAAAATATGGCACACTTCAAGGGTCTTATTTATCTGCAGCTTCCACTCTTACAACTTTCTGATACTTTAAATCCAATTTTAACCTAAAACCACAAGGCGGCAGAAATATTTATTCTGTATGTTTATAATACCAATTAGGCCAGGATTACGCATAACAGGAAAGGCATGAAAAACTACAGTTGGATTTTTGCAGTAGACATATAGTATATTCAGTTAGAAGTAACAGATTTGATGAATTGGGGTATAAAAGGGAAACAGATTGAAATCAGAAGTAGTAAACAAAATAAAGAGGAAGAAATATGCTTTGGATATTTGCATATTTGCTTACTCATTAGAATCTTACAATAGAATAGAGCTGGAAGGGACTTTGGAGGTCTTCTAGTCCAGCACTCTGCTCAAGCAGAAGACTCCATACCATTTCAGAAAACTGACTGTCCAGTCTCTTCTTAAAAACCTCCAGTGAAGAAGTACCCACAAGTTCTGAAGGCAGGCTGTTCCACTGGTTAATTGTTCTCACTGTTAGGAAGTTTCTCCTTAATTCCAGGTTGCTTTTCTCCTTGATTAGTTTACAGTTAGTTTAGTTAAAGCAGAACCTCTATGTCAAAGTTTGAATCTGTCTATAATGTAAACTTACATTATACTTCAACAAATTATTGTTAATCTATCAAATCATATTTTACTAAACAAATTTCATTTTAAAAAGGTTCTAGTTCTGCTTTAGGGATAAAGTCAGCGGGGTAATTTTGGCTAGTCAATCTCTCTCAGCTGTGGGAAGGAGGCAATAACAAATTTTGAAAAACTATACCAAGAAAATTGCAGTAACTACTCCATGCAGTCACCAGGAATCAACACTGAATTAAAGGCATATGCACGTACACACAAACTCTTTGAATTTCACCCATTGACGGAAGTTCCATAAACAAGTAATGTTTACAAAAAGTTTTTCTTAATAAATAATGTTTGTTTGTTTTGGAGCTGACACTGTTGATTTTTAATCCTGACTTCATGTTTTTGGAATGAGGAAAGGCAAAAGATAAATCTGACAGTGAAATATGCCATCTGGATGATATTCTAATTCACAGACCTCAAAACGATGGTCATAAAAGGGACACAGAATGTGGTATCTTGTAGCACAGCGAAAGTCTCTTCCCCAAATATCATTAAAGCCATTATCTTGTATGCAGCTCTCCATACCCAACAATTAGATCCTAGAAATGTATTGACTAGCTTAGTCTCAAGCTCAGTACTGACGTGCAATACCAGATTGTAAATTGTTTTTATGGAGTTATATAACGTAATGAAGTCCTAAAATGGAACTCAAACCTCCACGTTCATAAACCAAAACTCTGCTGCACAGAGCAATTGTTAAACCACGGTGATTTATCCATGGGTCACTGAATAAACCATAGCTGGCTGCACACACATTAAGCCAGAATCATATCCTACTTGGGAAATCCTAATGCAACAAGACACCCTCTCTGAAGCACTTCAGAACTGGAAAGTGGAAAGCGGAAAAAGACACACACCTCACTGTGATTGTCAGGATTTCTGGCTTTCCCCCTCTAACTTCACTTTTGACATTACCCTGCAACAGGGGTGGGCAACTGTGGCCCTTTTGCAACATGTGGACTTCAACTCCCAGAATTCCTGAGACAGCTTGGCTATCTCAGGAATTCTGGGAATTGAAGTCCACAGGTTGTAAAAGGGCCACAGTTGCCCACCCCTGCCCTACAAGAACTCCAGAGACATAATGTATATATTTAGAATAACCTTCACCTCTGCTCAGATTAAACATAATGAGTAAATTAAAGCCACGGAAGGAAAAAGCCTTTGTATCGCTACCGCACCAGGGTTTCTCTCTAGTGTCCTACTTTATCGGAGGAATTGACAGAGGAAAAACCACCATTGCCCTGAAAGTCCCAAAGGTGCTTTCTTTTTTTCAAGAGGCAACTGGACTTTCTGGTTTTTCTTTGAAGACGTTTCGCTTCTCAGCCAAGAAGCTTCTTCAGCTCTGAGCTTTCAAAGAAAAAAAACCAGAAAGTCCAGTTGCCTCTTGTAAAAAAAAGAGGGACGACCATGACCTGGATGACTGAGAATCTCCATAGGACACTGCCTTGAATTCCTTTCTCTTTCCCAAGGCACAGCTGATAAATCCACCGCCTTTACTGTTTGCTTAGATTAGGAATTGCTCGCTGCAAGGGCAAGACCGTTTGGCTGGCTGCCTGCCTGCCTTCTGGAAGATCCTTCACAAATTGGGAGATTAAATAGGACCCACTTCTTTTCTCTCTCCTTCCTAGATTACCATTAGTTGCTTGGCCTCCAATGTCAACTTGGCTCCTGAAACTTGGCTCTCCGCCTTCCCCCCCACCCCCCTCACCTTCTGCGTTGTAGCAAATCGAAAACCTCAGCCTACGTGCGGATTCACACGGCTATCCTCGGACAAGAAAGCCTTCTGAAGCGCAGCCTGGGTCAGGGCGGGTTGTGGTTGTTTTTCCCACTCAGGAAAGCGGAGAGGAAGAGAAGCGACCACCTTCCCTTGGGCCAAGGCTCTTGAGGGCGGCAGGACTTAAGCCTGTCCCCGCGCGGTTAAAAAGGCTTTCCCAAACTTTGGACTTCGCCTCACAAGTCCAACAACATTCCCCGGCCGGGGCTTTTCCAGAAATATCTTTCTTGCCGCCGACGGCTTCTTCTTCCTCACTGCCTCCCCGACATCGCCCCCGGGCACCGTTTCCAAGCGTTACCTGGAGAAACCACCGTGGCTCGCCTCGTCCGTTCTCCGGCCTTTTACCTGAAAGCAGGAGTTTTAAAAAAAATATTATTATTATTATGGCGCGGAAACATTGCAAGGCTGCAGCCGGGTTCGGCGGATGAAGTCATTTCCCCCCAACCCCGCCGTTTCTCCGCTGCGCCTAACCAAGCTACATTAAAAGCATCCCCGGCAGTTCGGGGGGTTTCGCCGGCGAGCGGATCCTATAGCTTTGCCATGCAGGGGTTTGCAAGAGCCATGCAGGGGATGGCTTTGGAGGCATCCTCTAGACACGCTCGCCTTGGGCGCAAGTGCCGCCGCTTCGCTCGGGGGTAGAGAGAGAGAGAGAGAGAGAGAGACGGGTGTTTTACCGCTCGGCGGGCACGTATAGGATCGCGCGGCGAGCGCCTCGCAAGGGCAAAGGAGTGGGGGGGTGAGGAAGAGGGCGCATGTCAGCGGGAGACGGGTCAATTAGGAGCCGGGAGAGGTTGTGGGCAAGCAGCAGAGCAGAAGGAGAGCTGGGGAAGCGTGGGAGCAGCAACAGCTCCGGGGATGGCGGAGGCTAAGGCGCAAAACAAACGCTGAGTCTGGCGATGCGACCGTCGCAACGTACAAGGAATCCCACAGGTTGAACCCTGAGCCCGGGGAGAAGAAGCGGCGTCCGCGCCTAAGAACAAGCAACGCGATTCTCCGCGCTTTCTAGAACAGACCCTGCCACTTCTGGTCCCGCCCTCCCTTTGCTGATGCACTTGGCGTTCTGCGCTCCTATTGAGCGGTTGCCACGTCGGAAACCCCGCCTTCTCCCCCCCCCACACCACCCGCGCTTCTGGCACAAAACCTAGGAAAGGCTCAGGCGATACCGTAATGCTTCCAAGAATTGCACCCTCAACTTTCGAAACAGCTGAGCCGGCTGGGAATATAGTTCCACCATCTCGCCTCGTCTTGCAACTGCTTATCTACTAATGGACACGTTTACTTTACAACGTGATGGTTCGATGTATCTAAGAACAGAGGTGGAATTCAGATTTTTTTTACTGACGGTTCTATGGCTTGGTGGGCGTGGCAGGGGAAGGATACTGCAAAATCCCCGTTCCCACCCCACTCCAGGGGAAGGATACTGCAAAATCCCCATTCCCACCCCACTCCAGGGGAAGGATACTGCAAAATCCCTATTCCCACCCCACTCCAGGGGGAAGGATATTACAAAATCACCATTCCCACCCCACTCTGGGGCCAGCCAGAGGTGGTATTTGCTGGTTCTCTGAACCACTCAAAATTTCCGCTACCAGTTCTCCAGAATCTGTCAGAACCTGCTGGATTTCACCCCTGCCTAAGAACTCTTATGGACAACAGACTTTTCCGCAGAAGAAATGGCAAGAAACAACTAGTGGAAATCTGAGGAATAGGCCTATGTGTCTGGGTTCAAGTATGCTCCTAATGTAAGCATGACTTATTGAATGAACTGTTGTCCACATCAGTCTAAAGTGCTGTTTGTTCCTCAAGACTGGCTTCATCTGTCATACTAACTAAGCCATAATGCGGTTGAGTTCTCTTGCAATGTATGTACCGTAGTAAGCCACTGATTTTGTTTTGTTTTTTAATAATTTTTATTAACGTGGTTTTCAACAGAAAAACAATTTTAAGTTGAATGTAAAAAGAATAAAGAAAAATAGTAAGGGAAGAATGAAAAGAATTTGAAAAGAAAGACAAAGAAACAAAAAGAAAAGCTTACAAAAAAAGTGATCTGGATTTTCTGGACAGTGGTTTTGAATGCATTTTTTAATTCTCTCTCTAATTTCCTTTTTTTCATAATCTACCATTTCTAATCATCAAGTCCATAATCAGAAGTTCCTTTTTTATCTTTTTTCAGCAAAAAGTCCATAACAGTTTTCCAGTCATTAATAAATATAGAAGTTGAGCTTTCTCTAAGCGGAAAAAATCCACTGATTTTGAACTGAAAGGTATGCTCTTAAATAGAACTCTGTTCTGATGGCTTCAAAGCAATTCTTCCATTTTAATATATACAGGCTACAGTATTAGTAATGGGGATTGTAAAACCTGAAACAAAAACTTATCTTCTGAATGTATGCACATCACATTTCCTCTGCAAAATATTTTCAGAGAAATGAAAGGAAAAAGAATCCCAAACTGTAGAATTGTAGTTTATATCTCAAATCAGAAATATACATGAGGAAAAGATACATTCTTCTTCTTGATTTATTGGGTAGATATCAAGAGATTATTATTGCTTGGGAAAATATCATGGGATTTTTATTCTTTCTGTCTTACCTGAATAAAAAATAAGATACATACAAATGGTTTATTGCCCCAGCCCAGATATCTACTGTATATCTGCAGCAATTATTTATGATATTTGTTTTTCCCATAGCTCAATGGGTATTAACTTTTGTCCTTTCAATCTAAGTTGGAACTGTACAACTGTTTGTTGTTATAATTAACATTTCTGCCTTGAGAAATTTTGGGTCTCTAACTCTAGGGTGGAAGTCAGACAAAAAACAAAACATTTATTATCTCATGACTCAAAATCCACAATTGGAGATTTGGTCAGGTGCAGGATGCAAGCATATAAGCAGAGTACATATCACAGCATCACATGTGGGCTGGATGACTGTGGTGTGTGCTGTGGGCCATCCCAAAGTTGCCTCAGCTCAGAATACTTTGGGCAGCACTGGGAAAGAAATCTGAAGATTCTCCTCCTGGCTGGCTTGAAGCAATTTGCTGCCACCCAAATTACTTTCTGACAGTGAATTGGAGGTTTGCTTTGATTTAGCGAAATTAATCCTGTTGCCTCCATGTAGCACTGAAATCTACTCACTTTGCATAGGCTTAGTGAGCTGAACGTGAAGAATTGGAGACCACAGAACAGAGTAATTAATGATATGGTCTTTCCAGTCATAGTGTACTGCTGTGAAAGTTGGACATTGAGAGTGATGGAAAGGAGAGAAAAGAATGAATTATAGATCAGATAGCTACTATCTGAGTACCATGGACTGTCAAACGACCCAAGTGATCCATCCATGAGCAAATAAAGAATGACTCCCTCCCTCCCTCCCTCCCTCCCTTCCATAGTTGCCCAACTCACACAGAGTGACTCTGGGCAGCAGGCAACATTAAAAATCCACAGTTAAAAATCATGGACTTGCAGGAAAGCAACAAGGTGGAGGCCAATCTTATTTCTGTGGGAATAGTATTCCAAAGGGAGGGAGTCACCACAGAAAAGACCCTTTTCCTAGTACACCAACCAAATGTAGTTGATAGTAAGGACCTACAACATGCTCTGCCTTCCTCCTCTGGTGAGCCAGATAGATGGAGTTAAGAAGAGCTGGTCCTTCAAATCACCTGGCCCCAAGCCAGACAGGGTTTGAAAGGTGATAACCAGCACTTTAAATAGCACCCTGAAGCAAATCGGTAACTGGTGCAGCTCCTGCAAAAGAGTAGATGTGTGTGCATGCTTGGACTTGCATACAATCATGTGGGCCAATGCATTTTGAGCGGAATAGATGCCAATGGAAGTTTCAGGATGCACTTCAAGGGCTGCTTCATGCAGAGTACATTACAATAGTTCACATGGGAGACGGCAAGGAATGGGGTGACTATAAGAAGGTCTGTTGGTCCAGGAATGGGCATAACTCGGGTAAAATCCAGCAGGTTCTGACAGGTAGTGGAAATTTTGAGCAGTTCAGAGAACCGGTAGCAGAAATTCTGAGTAGTTCGGAGAACTGGCAAATACCACCTCTGGCTGGCCCCAGAGTGGGTTGGGAATGGAGATTTTGCAATATCCTTCCCCTGGAGTGGGGTGGGAATGGAGATTTTGCAGTATCCTTCCCCTGCCATGCCCACCAAGCCACGCCCACAGAACCTGTAGTAAAAAAATTTGGATTTCACCACTGGCATAACTGGCATATAACATGCAGTTGTGCAAAGAATATTCCACATATTCTCCCACTGTTCAAGCATTACATTATATCCAAAATTCCTTGCCCCACTGAATCATACAATGCTTTACTTGTTCATTTTCCAGATTTAAATTCAATAACACTTTAACAATAATATGTTTATCATTACCACACAGTAGAATATCCAGTTCATTTTTAACGAAGTTAAACCCATGATTCTTTTTATCTAATTTAAATCTTTCTTTCAGTTGTAAATATGTAAACCAATGACAAACATGACCTTCTGATTCTACTCCTCCTTAGATTTGAGAGTAGGGTCCCCTAAGTTGAAATATATTATTTTACCATAAGTCCACCAGGTTGGCCTCGTCACCATTTCTTTGCTAAACAAAGCTTCCTGTGGGGAAACCCAAAGAGGCACCTTCATGGAAAACTGTGTTTTATATTTATTCCAAACTCTCAAAATAGCACATCTGACAAAATGATTGTTGAAGTCCACACTTACTTTAACTTTATCATACCATAGGTAACCGTGCCAACTAAATCTTAATTCATGGCCTTCTAAGTCCAATAGCCTCTTATTCTGAAGATTTATCCCTTAACATTCCTGAAAGGGTTTTGTCACACTTGGATCCCAGCCATGTCCAATTTTGGAGTGTGAGCCTAGGTATGCTATGCAAAACCCAGTCCTCCAGCCAGTGGAATGTACTCCTCCCTGAATTGTAATACACAAAGTCTTGCTGTATTTGCGTAATTGCATGTTCCAGGAAATATAGGGTTCTGTTGGCAGAGTTTTGGAAGTGATTTGCCATCACCTTCTTTGCAGAACTTGTTTCAATATCCAAGGCTAGCCTAAAGGCCTGATAATATTCCTTACCTTCCAAAACCAGCCATAATCAGACAGGTAGTGCCACTTTCCTGGAATCAAATTAAATTTCCAATTCTAATATATCAGTCACTAAGCACAAGCACAGATTTTTCAGCAGGAGGAATACACCATGAAAGTTGCCTGCAGGACTATAATTAGCATGCTTTGATTTCTGGCTTTTCTTCCTGATTATTTCCACAGATGCATGTTCATTCATGAGAAATATAAAAGAAAAGCTCGAATTTCCACTCAAATTACAAAATAGAGTTTATTCAAGCTATACAACAGCCTGCTTAGTTAGTGAAATGGTATTGGAGTTGGTGGAATTGTTCATATTCCTTCCAATATATTTCAGGCAACAATTTAATGATACAAGTGAAAATAAAAGTGCATTTCTATATACCAGTAACTATTCCATCTGCCAGATACATGGATTCATTGACAGCTGAAGGATTATATCTTCCTTTTAAGGTGTGTATTTAGATTCAAACTTAAAAATTGTCTATAACTGGTATTTTGTATTCATCCTTGATCTGTGGTTTTATTCTTTATATATTGAATATTTAATCATCATCATCATCATCATCATTATTATTATTATTATTATATTTATTTATTTATTTATTTTAAAATTGTAATCTATTGTTCATCTGTTGAATTAACTGTGTTAAATTACAACATGTGAAGAACATGTGGTGTGGAAATTAGCTTTCAAGCTGGCTGATTTATTTTGGGTTTTGAATGATTTGGAAATACTGACCTTAGAACCAACTGGTTATGCTGAATAATGTATAAACTATGCTCAGCACCATTTCCAAGTTTCCAGTCCTTTTTAAAAAAAATATTATCCTCTTACTAAGCCATCTTTTGTTTTTTTAACCTCTTCTGTCAAACACAAACTTGTCTAATGTCTATTTTAGTTGTCTCTTCCCTTGACTTCTGCATCACTGCTTCTAACTTGTGAGTAAGCTTCCACTTCTTGGAGATCTATCAAGGTCATTCCCTTTGCACTTATTAGTCCTTCTTCAAGGCTCCCATGATTAATAACCCTTGAACCAATCTCCACCCTCCTTTCAGCCAATCTGTAATTTCTAATTCACCATAACAAAGACATTAAACACTGCTCAATCTATTCTCAGAACCTATGGAGATGGAAGCCATCTCTATGTACCAGCTGTTGCTAAGTGTTGGTCTTTAGTACCAACTTTAGTAGTCTTTAGTAGGTTTTAGTTTAGTTTTATTTTGTTTTGCGTTCAGTTTAACATTCTTAGCATCCTTAGACTCTTCCAAAGATGAGGTTCTCAATTATACAGAAGATTGAAATTCTTTCATTCAACAATTAAAGACACTACGTTCAGACTTTTTCATTCAGCACTGTGTTATAAGCTGGCAAATGAAGGAGACAAAGCTATTACATGTGTCCTCCTCCATTCATGGAGAGCATCTGAAGAGATTCCCATGATCCCTCTTCTGACTCTGTGTTACCCATCATTTCTTTAGTGAGGGAACTGCTATTGGACCCATTTGTATTATCATATACTGTGTTTATGCAGCTGTTAGGTCTATTTCAGTGGTGGAATTCAATTTTTTTTACTACCGGTTCTGTGGGCGTGGCTTGGCCATGGTGTGGCTTGGTGGGTGTGGCTTGGTGGGTGTGGCAGGGGAAGGATACTGCAAAATTTCCATTCCCACCCCACTCCAGGGGGGAGGATATTGCAAAATCCCCATTAACTCCCCACTCCTGGGAAGGATATTGCAAAATCTCCATTCCCACCCCACTCTGGGGCCAGCCAGAGGCGGTATTTGTCAGTTCTCCGAACTACTCAAAATTTCTGCTACCGGTTCTCCAGAACCTGTCAGAACCTGCTGAATAGCACCCCTGGTCTATTTACAATGTCCATGCATTAAATATGGATAGAAAAGCACATAGACTTTACATAATTTGGCTTTTTCAGTACTCCAAGTATACTGAATTTCTGAAGGAGGAAAAGCTTTCCATAGCTGTCTATACCTAATAATGAGCATTAAAAGTTCAGCATTTTGTATGTCATTGTATAAATCAAATCAAATAATAAAAGCAATCTTCAGTGCATTTCCTTTTCTAATCTTCACTATAAAGGGGATAGATTCCTGACTCTGGACTCAGATCTGCTCACTGCCCAGAATCAATGAGAATTAGGTCATATGTAAATGTAATAAATACATCTGGTGGCTATTATCACTTTGTTAATTTGCCAGATAAAGATCTTATTTCCCACATGACATGTGTGTGTCAAAATAGAAAGAATTATATTTTTAATTGTACATTGCCCAGAATGTTCTGTGAGTGAGATGGGCGGTTTCTAAATTAAATAGATAGATAGATAGATAGATAGATAGATAGATAGATAGATAGATAGATAGATAGATGGATGGATATGGATGGATGGATAAAAAATTGGGAAGATTGTAAGTCTGGCATCAGAAGCCCCTACTCTTTTTGTACTTTTAAGAAATTTCAGTTTCACATGCCTGAAGTTTCAAGGCATTTTTATCTTGGGAGAATCCTTTGGTGCTTGATTGCTTAATGTTTGTTTTACTGACTGTTTTTATTTTGCAATGTTTCAATTCATTGCATTATACTTTTTTTTCATGAAGAACTAAGAAGTAGAGGAAAGACAGGACATACTTGACATTTATAAATGTGAAAAAAATAAAAATTCTACAAAATGGCTGCAAGATGTTTATTTGTTTGCTTCTTTGCTTGAGTTTTGTCACACAACTTCAATCCAACTCTGGATGATGGCTCATAATGTAAATAAAACAAGATAAAAAAATAATAAAACTAAATTAATAAAACAGGGAATCCAGCTATACAACAGTAAAATATACAGAAAACATGCAAAAACATCAAGCAAGGGACTCCATGCACTCTAACCCAAGGTCTAGGAAAACAATCAAGGCTTTAAGGACCACCACCAGTGTGGCAGCCACCCAGAACGCAGGGGTGCAGAAAGCAGATGCTGTGACAGAAAAGGCATAGTTGCAATTAAAAGCTTCTGATAGATGGTACAGATCCATTCAGAATGTTGAATATGTCCACTATTGTTATTATTAGTGTATGGCATTGTTATATTAGCCAGACCACTATTCTATTGCAGAGTAGTAGCTTGGCTACCAATCTATCAGCTCTTTTGTAGGACATGCTCGTGCACTACCCAAGTCCACCACAGGATGGCGAGCTGGCTTCGCACCAGAAAGAGGGATGCTTTTCCCTGCAGCATCATTCTAGGCCCCCTCCCATCCCCAGAGCCGCCTCATAAATGGGCACCACAACCTGGAAGGTCCAGAGCCAGCAGGAATCTCACTCCCTGTACAGAGCACCAACTTGTCTCCCCACCAAAGTGGTACCTATTTATCTACTTGCATGGAACATGCTTTCGAATTGCAAGGTAGGCAGAGGTTGAGACAAGTGATGGGAGCTCACCTTGCTACATAGTGCTACAAGATTTGAATCACTGGAGCAGAGACTATCTTCAGTGTCATTAAGCCAATGAGCTACTGCGCCTCTCAATACATCCACTACGTCAGCTTTAACCGGTTGGGCATAAACCACTGGAGATAAGTAGTCCTTCCAATAATTGAGCCTTATGCTATTTAAAGTTTTATAGATAATAACCAGCACCTTAAATCACATCCACAAGTGTACTGGCAACCACTACAACTCACAAAGTAAGGTGACACGGGCACACTGCCTACTCCTCACTACCTGTACTGCTGAATTCTGGACCAGTTGAAACTCCTGAGTAGTCTTCAAGGGTAGCTTATAATAGTTGAGCTGAGAAATGATAAAAGTATAACTATTGAAAGACATCCCAATGCAGGAAGTTATGCAACTGGAGCACCAGATGAAACTATGTAAAGGATTTCTTTCCCAATGCTATTTGTTCTTCGAGCAGGCATTGTGAATCTCAGCAGATGGACACTGCTCTCGAATAAGGAAGTGCAACCCTGTCCAAGAATAAAAGCGAAAGATCCCCATATTTGGTGGCCTCAATATCCACAGACAGGAGGCTGTGAGTGTTAGTCATGCCTTAGATATAAAAGCTGGCTGGATAACCTGTGGGTCAGTCACTCTTAGTCCAAACAATATACAGGATTGTTGTTGTGGAGAAAATGGGAGGAGGAAGGAGTATTAGGTATGTTTGCCACCAATAAAGGCAGGATAAAACAAAATCAAATAATCTAAAAATATGTCTCTACATGTTGTTCACTTTTCCAAAATTTGAAATAGTTTTATTTTATTATTTTATATCCCTTTATTCTTTTTATAATAATATCTTCTCCGTCCTATTTTCCCCACAACAACCCTGTGAGGTGAGTTGGACAGAGAGAGAGAGAGAGAGAGAGAGAGGGGGGGGGGGGGGAGAGAGGGAGAGAGAGAGAAACTGGCCAGGATCATCCAGCTAGCTTTCATGGTTAAGGCAGGACTTGAACTCATGGTCTCTCGCTTTCTAACATGGTGCCTTAACCACCAGACCAAACTGGTGGTTAAGTCTTTTCTAGACAATTTCTCGGGTGACAAATACATCATTTTATTAAAAAAATTCTCTTTAAGGCTGGAACACATATTTTTCCATCTGTCCATTTGTATATTGTGGGCAACATTTTTAGCCGATTTTATAGTAACTTCTTTCATTTGTTCTTCTTGTGTCTCATATTTCAGCAAAAGTTTATGCATTTTAGCAATAACATGTTCATGATTATCACATAATTCTATTTCAAATTGAGTCTTATTTTGTTCAAAAACAAAGCACCTTTTATTTGCTTTAAACTTTTTGCTAATTGTACATAAGAAAACCACTGACTTGAATATCTTTCTGTTATCAAATCTTCTCCTGATTTCATTTCACAAACCCCTTAAGAAAATACTGCTACATCTTGGAAGGTATTCCACTGTGCATCTGTTCTGTTCCTGTTAATCAATTTGAGCAGAGGATTAACACATGCAATCCAACTGCTCTTTCCAATTAACAGTATGTTCACAACATAATATTGGAATTAAATTTCCATTACAAATACAAATAAATGTCAGGGGGATGCCTGATTACAAGAGGGATGCATTTATAAGGTCTAACAACTAAAATAAACACAGGTGGGCAAACAGGTGCTTTATTCATGACTCAAATCACAGGTTTGGGGGGGGAGAAGGGAAATTTAAGAAAATGATGTTAGTGAATTAGTTCATACAAAATCTTGATATTTTTCTAAATGAGTTACTTCTTTGGCTTACATGTATTTACTTTCTGAAAACTAAGTCACAAAAGACCCCTTTGTAGATCTGCATCACATGTAGTCCAGAATTTAATGCAATGTGATTACCTTCCTTGGAAATTCAAAAGTACTCATGTATTATATATGTCATGTGCATTAGACATGTGAAAATGTTTCATTTTAAGCCACATAAAACTTCATGAAATGCCCCGTTTCAGTGAGAAGGATCTGTTCCGAACAGTTTGACAGTATTTCAAAGTTGAAATAGAGCCATTCAGAGTTTGAATTATTTTCAAACTTGCTTGAAACAATCTGTTTTGCACTGGAGTTGAGATATTTCATATGGTTTCATGTTCAGAATGGTTGAAATGAAACATATGATAACCCCCACCCTGGCATTCTGTAATACACACACACAAACGCCCAAATATGCGTGTGTGCATATATCTATATAGACACATACATGCACAAGTCAGTGATTTGTGTTAAAGCCATAGAAAATTCTGAATTTAGTTGTTTAATAAAATTATAGTCCCTTTTGACCCAAATTAGATGGTTGAATAACAACAGCAACAATTTTGGAATGAACAGGAATAGTTTTTTTTTTAAAAAAAACATGTAAACGTGTTTAAATTGAAAACAGAAACTCTGAAAAACTGCAGCTATGAATCTGTTTTTATTTTAGGAAATATCAGGCAGAAAGATCCTTTATCTTATATATTTAAAACACCCACACAGAGATAAATCCCACTGTGTTGGAGGAACTGCTTTTTAAATAACTATTTTTAGACCTAGGCCCTAATTGGTATGCTTCTAGATCCCAGTAAGCCACAAGGAAGATCCCACAATCTTGAGGTATATCCACATTTATCATTTATGACAGGAAAGGCTTTCTTTATGATAATGCACCCTTTGCACTACTCCTTAACCTAAGAAAATAAGAACTGGCTGGATGCAAATTGTTGGCTCATATTTCTGCTGCTTATGGTAATTATGGTAAAACAAATTATAATCTGATCGCCTCCAAACCGTACATTCTTGCAAGTTCACAAAGGCACAGAAATGTTTTTGAAGGCAGAAAGATCCTGAAATCGGCAGTCATTAGTATTATTTTAACCTTCACCATATGGCCAAAATTCAGTATGTGTAGCACATACAAAGAAAGGATGAGCTCTCCCCTTTTATGTTCTCTAAATACAGTACAGTGTACCTTTATAGTGATTATTTGTAGATATAGTAATTATGTATAGCTATTTGACTCACTACAAATGTATTGCGTCATTGTTAGATTGTATTCCATAACCTGACTATCTACTGTACATACATTTTTATATTGTGATGTGATGGGATTCTTCCTTGCAATATAAATACTTCAAAAAGTAACCCTATTTTTTTAAAAAATAAGATTTCATGCACTTAAGTCTATATTTTCTCATTTTCAGCAAAGATTTAAAGTACAATTATTGTTTAAAGTAGGCAGTGACTTCATTATCTGCTCAATTTTCAATTCTGCTCAAAAGGGACATTTTGGAATCTCCATGGGTGGATACTTTTTATTCATCGAACTGGCACATTCATTTTTGGTAGACAGTTGTAAAGTTAGTGTAAATAACATTACCTCAGACACAAATGCAAGCATCTAATATATACACCATGTTTAAATCTTAGAGCAATTTTCAGAATCTTAACAAAGGAACATGAAAGTTCTCTTCGGGTAATTATGAATTGGTACAGGTTGTCCTTGATTTATGACCACAATTGACCCCAAAATTTCTGTTGCTACGTGAGACATTTGTTAAATGAGTTTTGCCACATTTTATGATTTTTCTTGTCACGTTGTTAAGTGAATCACTGGAGTTCTTAAGCTAGTAACATGGTTGTTAAGTGAATCTGGATTCCCCATTGATTCTGCTTGTCAAAAGGTCACAAAAGCTGATCACATGTTCCTGGGACATTGCAACAGACATAAATATGAGATAGTTGCCAAGCGGCTGATTTTGATCATGTGACCACAGAATGCTGCAATGGTTGTAAGTGTGAAAAATGGTCATAAGTCACTTTTTTCCGTGCCATTGTAACTTTGGTCACTAAATGCCCTTAACACGATAAAAAGATTGAAGGCTATTCCAAAGGCATATGGGTAGAGTCTTAGAAAAAACAGAAATAGAAATTCAGCAACTTGAAAATAGCGTATCTTATTTTCTCTCCAATTAGTTATCAGTGAAAGAAGGAGGAGGGGAACAACAGGCCAAATATGAGATAGCTGCTTAAAATAACAGCGTTTTCTATCTTCTGCCTTTGCTAGCGGGAAGTAGCCAAGCTTAGAAATTCCCTTACCAGACTTACTTCTATAGGATTGTTCTTTTAAAAGTTAAAATCCGAGCAATTTCTCTACCCAATCAGTATGGACAAAGGAGATAATAATAACTACAAATTGTATTTAAGAAGTTCCTTCTCTCAGCTGAATACAAAAAAAAAGTGTGAAAAACGTATGGGCTCTTGATCCCAGCCCATCTGTCAATCAATTCTTTCCTTAGGTACCCAACTCCACACATTTTCAATCCCCTACCCCCTTAAAAAAATTAGGCTTGGTCAGCCAAGATAGCCTTCAGGTGTGGAGACTTCAATCCAGGGGTGGGTTCTACTTACCTTTACTACCAGTTTGCATCGCGCCCGCACTCTTCCTATGATGACATCCGGGTCAGTGGGTGGAGCCTCCAGCCAGTTTTACTACCAGTTCTTGAGAACTGGTCCGAACCAGGGGCAACCTACCACTGCTTCAATCCCATAATTCGTCAGCCAGCCTAGCTATTGGTGAAAATTCTGGGTTTAAAGATACTCATTTACAATCACAATTGAGCCCAACTTTTCTGTTACTATGCGAGACTGTTGTTAAGTGAATTTTGCCCCATTTTATGACCTTTCTTGCCACAGTTGTTAAGCGAATCATTGCAATTGTTAACATAGTAATATGGTTGTTAAGTGAATCCTGGCTTCCCCATTGACTTTGCTTGTCAGAAAGTCGCAAAAGATGATCATGTGACCCCAGGACGGTGCAACCATCATAAATACAGTTACTATTTGCCATGCATCTGAATTTTGATCATGTGATCACAGGGATGCTACAATGGTCGTATGTGTGAAAAACGGTCATAAGTCTGTTTTTTCAGTACCGTTGTAACTTTGAATGGTCACTAAATAAACTGTTGTAAGTCGAGAAGTACATGTATTGTTATAATACAAAGTGTTATCTATCTCTAGTATTAAATCTTAAGTAATTTGTTCAGCTAATAGAATTTATCAGGTGGCACCTAATTATATATCTCAAAATTCAGAAGGCAAGCACACACATTTATTGAATTTTACCAGCAGGACATCCAACACATATCCAGAAGTTATATACACATAACATTCCATGATTTGGGATGTGAGACTAATTTGGATGCTTTGTATGCAGCTTTCACTTACCAGATTCTAATTTCTTGCTGCTTTCCTAAAGTATCTTAAAATCTGACTAAATAATGGTTCCCTTCCCCCCCCAAAAGAAACATGCTGTATTTACTTAAAAGATATATAATATTTATAGGAAGAAGTGGCGTGCTTCTTTTTACTTAAAGTGATGTTCTTGAATTCAAAGGCCTTCTGCAACAGGGTGAAGGAAGAGTAAATTTCTGAAGAACTGGTGTTATTTCACTTTGTATGAGTCAGATGGCCAACAAACTTTCTCATATAAATTTTTTATTTGAATTTTTTTTTTTAAAAAAAAGGCTTTTTAAAAAATTTGTAGCAGAGGATGGCTTGATTAAAAAGTTACAGATATAAACCTAGGTGCAAACTAGAGGACATTTCATAATTACAAGGAGAGAGAAAGAAAAGATACTTGTCTAGACTGAACATGAAAACTCTATTGCATATGCTGTCAGTCAGAATCCTGTCCCAAATTTTTTTCCATGGTGACATATTTATTTATTTATTTATTTATTTATTTATTTATTTATTTATTTGTTTGTTTGATTTGTATACCGCCCTACTCCCGAAGGACTCAGGGCGGTGAACAGCCAAACAATAAAATACATAGATACAAAAAATTTAAAAAACCAGATAAAATCAAATTAAATCATTTTGGCCCAGACATATTAAAACACCCCAATAATTTAAAAACAGATTAAAATTTACATATTTAAAAAGGGAAGAGATTAGGCCAAGCCCGCCTGATGAAATAAAAAGGTCTTCACAGCGCGGCGGAAGGTGCACAGATCCGAGATCCTCCGTATCTCTGGGGGGAGCTCATTCCAGACGGTAGGTGCCCCCACAGAGAAGGCTCTCCCCCTAGGGGTCGCCAGCCGACACTGTTTGGCTGACGGCACCCGAAGGAGTCCCTCTCTATGAGAGCGTACTGGCCGGTGGGAGGCTATTGGTGGTAGTAGGCGGTCCCGTAGATAACCAGGTCCTAAGCCATGGAGCGCTTTAAAGGTGGTAACCAAAACCTTGAAGCGCACCCGGAAGACCACCGGGAGCCAGTGCAGCTCGCGCAGGAGAGGTGTTACATGGGAGCGCCATGTCGCTCCCATTACCACCCGCGCGGCCGCACTCTGCGCCAGTTGGAGCCTCCGGGTGCTCCTCAAGGGGAGCCCCATGTAGAGAGCATTGCAATAGTCCAGGCAGGAGGTGACGAGGGCATGAGTGACCGTGCGTAACGAGTCCCGATCCAGAAAGGGACGCAACTGGCGAATCAGGCGAACCTGATGAAAAATCCTCCCGGTCACGGCCGGCAAGTGCTCTTCTAAAGACAGCCGTGAATCCAGGAGGACGCCCAAGTTGCGAGCCCTCTCCGTGGGGGCCAGTGATTCGCCCCCAATAGTCAGTGATGGCATCAACTGACTATATCGGGACATCGGAAACCACAGCCACTCGGTCTTGGATGGGTTGAGCCTGAGCCTGTTCCTCCACATCCAGATCTATACGGCCTTCAGGCACCGGGACATCACTTCAAGGGCATCGTTGGGGTGATCCGGGGTGGAGATGTACAGCTGGGTGTCATCAGCGTACTGATGGTACTCCACCCCGAAACCACGGATGATCTCGCCCAGCGGCTTCACATAAATGTTGAACAGGAGAGGCGAGAGGACCTTGCGGCACCCCACATATGAGGGGCCTCGGGGTCGACCTCTGTCCCCCTGTCAACACAGACTGCGACCGGTCAGAGAGAAAGGAGGAGAACCACCGCAACACAGTGCCTCCCACCCCTAACTCTTCCAACCGGTGCAGCATGATACCATGGTCGATGGTATCAAAAGCCGCTGAGAGATCTAACAGGACCAGGACAGAGGAGCACCCCCTGTCCCGAGCCCTCCAGAGATCATCAACCAATGCGACCAATGCCGTTTCCGTGCTGTACCTGGGCCTGAAGCCCGACTTGAACGGATCCAGATACGTCGTTTCATCTAGGTGCTGGGGGAGCTGTTGCGCAACCACACTCTCAACAACCTTCGCCACAAAACGAAGGTTGGAGACCGGACGATAATTTACCAACATTGCCGGGTCCAGGGAAGGCTTCTTGAGGAGAGGCCTCACCACCGCCTCTTTCAAGGCGGCAGGAAAGACACCCTCACCCAATGAAGCATTTATAATCCCCTGGAACCAGCCTCGTGTCACCTCCCGAGAAGCCAGCACTAACCAGGAGGGACACGGGTCCAATAAACAAGTGGTCACGTTCAGTCTACCCAGAATCCTGTCCACGTCCTCGGGGTCACAGGATGAAACTCATCCCAGATAACATTCTCAAGACCTGCCTCAGTCTCTCTCCCTGAGACTACCCAGTCGGAGTCCAGATCTTCCCGAATCTGAGTGATTTTGTCATACAGATACTGAACAAAATCCTCGGCTCTACCCTCCAAGGGGTCCTCCTGCGCTTCCTGGTGGAGCAGGGAGCGGGTCACCCTAAACAGGGCGGCCGGGCGATTATCTGATGACGCAATAAGAGCAGCAAAATAGCTACATTTCGCTGCTTTTATCGCCACTAGGTAATTCCTAATATGAGATCTTACCAGTGTCCGGTCAGATTCAGAAAGACTGGCCCTCCAACTGCTCTCTAGGCATCTTTTCCGGCGCTTCAACTCCCTCAGCTCCTCAGTGAACCAAGGAGCTAAATGAGATCGGCGCCGGGTCAGAGGCCGCAAAGGCACGAAATATGGATGCCAATATCTAGTTGCTCTGAACAAATGCCCTCCAGTCATCTGTGAAAATTTTCAGGTCTTCCTCTATAACAGTGGTTCTCAACCTTCCTAATGCTGTGACCGTTTAATACAGTTCCTCATGTTGTAGTGACCCCCAACCATAAAATTATTCCTAAAACCATTGAAAATATGTGTTTTCTGATGGTCTTAGGCAACCCCTGTGAAAGGATCGTTCAACTCCCAAAGGATTCGTGACCCACAGGTTGAGAACCACTGCTCTATAACCTCTGTAATCCAATGTTATGTAAATAACAACAACAAAAGATTGGTCGTAAAATACAAGAGGAGCGATTATTGAGAAAAGCAGAGATTTTTTTTAGATCCCAATTTACAGACAGCAGAAGGGATCAGCAGAAAATCTAACTGAATATGCTGATGCTGAAGAAAACCTGGTCAGTCATTCCTACCATTGCATCATCATTACAGCCAGCAGTGAAATCATCTGAAGTCTGCTACTGGTTCTGTGAGTCTGCTACCGAGCGCACCTTAGGCACGCCCACGCAATACTAAACAAGGAGCATTTTGAAGCCTTCCGAGTCTGCAAAGATAAGTAAAACAGCAAGTGGGGGGGAATCCGCTGTGCCACGCAATTTAGATTAGCTAGAAAGCAGGAAATCCGACGATTCTAGCTAATATAAATCACTCATCACAGCTGATCGTTGCCCAGCTGATTGTTGGAAATACCGGTTCGCCTGAACCTGTAGCATTTTTTCCTACCGGTTCAGGAGAACTGGTCCGAACCAGTAGCATTTCACCCTTGATTACAGCATTACAGCATTACAGTAGCTGGTCAGCTATTAAATCATCATTACAATGACAGGCTGCTAGTTGTTATTCATGTTGTAATCATATACTATTGCTTATTTTTTTACAGTTTTATCTGAACTTGCAGTGTTTAATAAAGATTAGATGTGAAATACTGTCTCCTTTGCTGAATGGCAAGAAAGGTTAATGGCTTGGTTAGCTTTCCTTAGAGCCATTGGGTTATGGTTTAGCAAATCCAGAACAGCCTTCATTTCTTCCAATGTAAAACCAAACAGTTTTAATTTAACCAGTGTTTTTTTGGCCCAAATCAAGAAACATGGTTGCTACCTTCAGACCAATGATGGGATTCAGCCAGTTTGTACCACTTCAGGAGAACTGGTTGTTAACTTTCTGAGCAGTTTGGCAAACTGGTTGTTGGAAGAAATCATTAGGGCAGAGAACCAGTTGTTAAATTACTTGAATCCCATCACTGCTTCAGACTAAGCCAGGATATTAGTCCAACTTCAAACAATGGTTTCATGTTAGAACTTGTTTCAAAGCTGTCAATCCTCCTTTCTGGTTTAGTGGAGAAGGAGGCTATAATCAGTTACAACAGCCAGATATTTTCTCTCAGAGTAGCAATCAAATATAAATATTTTCTCTAGAATATTTTTGGAAAGATATGTTTGGGATAATTTTGCTAGCTGCCATCCAGCTATAAATTGCTTCCTTTTGGGGCAAGGTGCTTGAGAGGGTGATGTTTATGCAGATGCAGACATTCCTAGAGGATGCTGTTTATCTCAGCCCTATGCAGACAGGATTTAGGCCTGGGTTTGGAGCTGAGTCACTCCCTGAGAAAGAGGCAAAGAGTTAAAGTACAGTTCTGTCCCTCCTGATTGGGTTTTTAAAATATATATATATTATATTTCAGTGTCATTGATAAACAGTAGAAGAGCCATGGTGGCGCAATGGTTAGAATGCAATATTGCAGGCAAATTCTGCCCACTGCCAGATGTTCAATCCTGACTGGCTCAAGGCTGACTCAGCTTTCCATCCTTCCGAGGTTGGTAAAATGAGGACCCAGATTGCAACCTGATGACATTATAACAGCCCAGAGAGTGCTGGAAAGCATTATGGTATATAAATCTAAGTGAGATTGTTCTCCTTGGCAGTCTCAAGTTGAGTTTGGAGGCTTGGGGCTTTGTGTTACCATGATTCTTGCCAGGAAGATCCCTGTGTCCATTACCAATTTTGATTGGCTTATCAACTGTGCCTTTTTCTAGATACAGACAGACAGCCTAGAATAGTCCAACCTACATTGGACTATGCCTTGATAACATCACATTTAGACTTCTACTAGACAACCATGGATCAACATTTCAGAGATATTTCTGTTTCTAGAGAAACAGTATTACCACAGATGGGCAAAAAAAGCAGCGGAAGCAGGAGTGACTTCCAACTTCCTCCAGCTTCCCCACTGAGTTTACTCATGAGAAACTGGCAGGGAGTATTAGAAATCCTTCCTTCCTTCCTTCCTTCTTTCCTTCTTTCCTTACTTCCTTCTTTCCTTCCTCCCTCCCTCCCGCCCACCCTCCTTCCTTCCTCCAACCCTCTCTCTCTCCATCCTGTCTGTTGTGCAGGGGGTGTGTGCATTGGGAAGGTGCTTGGGAATGCTTTAGAATTGCAGAAGAGGTGCCATGAAGGACAGGGATGGTAACAAGATTTGGAGAACACAGGGGGTATGACATGAGCCAGGAAGGACATGTAGGGGTTCTGTTTTCCTCCTTTCCACTTCCCCTCCCAGTAGGCAGATAAGTGGCTACTACTGGTTGCGGGAAGGAGCCAGGGCAGTGATAGTATTCAGCCAATTCTATCCGGTTCGGGCAAACCGGTAGCGGCGGCTGCGGGAGGCTCTGCCTACCAGCCCGGACGTAATCACGTCCCATTTATCCACATTTTTGATGCTCTGCACATGCACGGAAGGCCCTGAGCATGCGCGTCTGAGTGAAGTGAGTGTGCACGTGCGCTCACATTTGAAAACCAGTAGTGAAGATAGCAAAGGTAAGTAAATACCACCCACGAGCCAGGGATTGCAAGACTGGGAAACTCTAAGAAACATTGAAAATGAAGATCACATGACTGTAACAGCAGCCTAACAATCGAGCAGCAGCCAGTAGCACTGAAGCAGCCACAATTTTTCCTTGGGTCCTAGATTTTGGACACATTCTATAAGTTAAACCAAGATACCTTGGTTCAAAATTGTCTTCAAAAATTTTGTATTTAAAGATTGTCAAAAGACATTATTCACATCTACCATTTCAAAGCAGAAAACATGAAACTCAAAGTGTACACACTAAAATCATCTAGATATAATTATTAAAAATACCTCCAAACCAGTGGTGGGTTTCAAATTTTTTTTACTACCATTCTGTGGGTGTGGCTTGGTGGGCGTGGCTTGGTGGGCGTGGCATGGCTTGGTGGGTGTGGCAGGGGAAGGATACTGTAAAATCTCCATTCCCACTCCACTCCAGGGGAAGGATACTGTAAAATCCCCATTTCCTCCCAATCAGCTGGGACTTGGGAGGCAGAGAACAGATGGGGGCGGGGCCAGTCAGAATTTTTACTACCGGTTCTCCGAACTACTCAAAATTTCCGCTACTGGTTCTCCAGAACTGGTCAGAACCTGCTGAAACCCACCTCTGCTCCATTTTTGTTTTAAAATGGCTGTATACCGCCCCGACTCCTTCGGGAGAGGGGTGGTATAGAAATAAAATTATTATTATTATTATTATTATTATTATTATTATTATTATTATTATTATTATTATTATTATTACCAGTAAAAAGAATGTATGTGCTTATGTGAAATACACACACACAAACACACACACATATGCACAACCCTTCCCATTTTGCATCCATAGTTTGCCTGCTGTAGCCTCGAATATTTCCTGCTGTTTAAAAGATTGATGCAGTTTTAATTATCATAAAGCTTTCACATAATCATATTTTAACATCCGTTTGGGAAAACAGTATGAAATATTGTGAATAAGAACAGAATATCAGCTGAATTGTAGAGGGTGTGGGGGGAAATGTCAGTAATAGGAAGGCAACCATAATTTTGCACTTGGAAATTCCTCCAGTCTTGCACCACACAATTGTACAGTATAATAATTTATTATAGTGTAATTGTAAAGTACTTAATGATCTCTGACTTTGGTTGTTTGTTTGTAGATATTTCCTGACTCACATCATTAGTACACTGAGGTTGTTGCATTGATGATGTTACCACTGATGATGTCTGAATAATGGGGACTATCAAGCAGTTGATATGTTGAATTATATTCAATTTTGGATTTATACGTCATAGGAAGACATATTTGGAGACCATTGGTTGGCAGGCTTCTAAATTTCAAACCTGCATCTTCCATCAATTTGCACTGATGGAATTATTTCACCGACAAGAAATCAACTGCAATGATAAGGTTTGACATTAGGGGGCGCCATGACATAACCAATCCTCGTCTACTGCCAAAATACTGTACTGTACTTTTGCAAGGTCTGCAAAATATACATTGTTTGAGGCTTTCTTTTTGTCGTAGAAGACAGTGTCAGCGGTTCAGGATGTATTCCTGAAAAAGGAAGGGTTTTTTTTTCCTCTTGTGGGTATTGTTCATCCTCTCAGAAGTTGATGACCCTTCTAAGATCCAGGAATGTCTTCTGAAATTGTGTGTAGACCAAGTATAAAAACAACAAAGGCAGATGTTGTCAGGCAAAGACCTGATGAATCAGGTCATGACAGGTTTTATTAAAGATATCTCTGAAATGGAGAAAAGTACTTTTCACTGGTGGATGCATATCATTCTTTGCTGAAATAACCCATAATTCTTGTTGCATCTTGTTCTTGGTGCAGGACAGGTGGGGAACAAAAGAAAGGAAGCTTTCTTGGATAACAGCATCGGTGCCAGGCTAAGAATAAGGGGATCTAGCAGGGTGAAATCCAACAGGTTCGGACAGGTTCTGGAGAACCGGTAGCGGAAACTTTGAGTAGTTTGGAGAACTGGCAAATACTACTTCTGGCTGGCCCCAGAGTGGGGTGGGAATGGAGATTTTGCAATATTCTTCCCTCAGGAGTGGGGAGGGAATGGGGATTTTGCAGTATCCTTCCCCTGGAGTGGGGTGGGAATGGAGATTTTGCAGTATCCTTCCCCTGGAGTGGGGTGGGAATGGAGATTTTGCAATATTCTTCCCTCAGGAGTGGGGAGGGAATGGGGATTTTGCAGTATCCTTCCCCTGGAGTGGGATGGGAATGGAGATTTTGCAGTATTCTTCCCTCAGGAGTGGGAAGGGAATGGGGATTTTGCAGTATCTTTCTCCTGGAGTGGGGTCAGAATGGAGATTTTGCAGTATCCTTCCCCTGCCATGCCCACCAAGCCATGCCCACCAAGTCATACCACACCCACCAAGCCAGGACCGGTAGTAAAAAAATTTGGATTTCACCACTAGGATCTAGGGTCTAGTCCGCTGTCATTTATGAGCTCTCCCTGGGTCAGTCACGCTCTCTTAGCCCAACCTAACTTAAGCATGAAAGCTTTGCTGGGTGACTTTATCTCTCTTGTCTCTCAGCCCAACTGACATTAAAGGACTGTTGTTGTGGGGAAAACAGAAACAGGAGGAAGGGGTATCAGGTATTTTCATTCTCTTGAGTAATTTATAAAAATAATAAAGATGGGCTTGTACCCGTCCTCTGCAAACCACGGTGTTATATGTAAAATGAATAAAAGCAATAAAAATAATAACAGCAATAAGAGGGGAAAAAAGGCAATTGATCATAGAAAAAAACATGCCCAATTACTTAGGCCACTTGCCATGTTTCTAAGGAAGATCTAAGGAAGAAATTCATGACAGAAAGGTATAGCTACTCTATTCTGCATATTCATAAGCATCTGGTATTGATATGTAGAATATCTGGTATTTTACAGATTCCTGTGGAATATACTAATACTGTACATAAGCCACAATGATATGACATCCATCATTCTATTATCAGGCCAAGGAGGTGAATTATGTCACTAAAATTCATTACAATGCTCCATGGGTGGTCAGTGATCATATTATTGTAAGTAAATCTCATGGAGAATTGTACTACTGGAGATGATATGGTTATTTTTTTTTTCTTGTTCAAAAAATAATATTTTTTAAAAAAACAAGCAAAATTGGAATCTTTGTTAAGGAGCAGTATAGAATATCCTTTCATAAATGCATCTCCCTCAATAATGTTTTCCGGAGTATTTTATAGTTTCCATGTTTGTTAATAAACTGTAATGTATGCATATAATTTCAAATCTCAATACTATGAAATTTAAATTTTGAAAACCGATGTATTTTGAAACTGTGCCACAGAATACCACCCAGAAACAGTTCTACACTCTTCTCTATTCCAATATCATGCTTTTGATAAAGTCACATAAAAGCTCTTTTGTGGAACAAAGCCAAGCAGGAGAACACAAAGTCAAGTTGTGCAGACACAGTTGACAGCTTATTTATAACTGTTACCATTGTACTCCATTTCTTCTTAGCTTATTATCACCATTAGGATTTTTTTAAGGATATATTTATTGAGCTTGTAGTCATGAGCCTCTCTTTGAACATTGTGGGAGTTATGGCATAAGCACCACACCCAACCATTTGAAAATGATGGCATTTCATTCCAGAATTTAGCATAAACAAGAACCCTTTGTCCTTGATTGTTTACCATAGATTCAACCTTCAACCCCTTGCGGGATCCATCAATGTTTCCTTCAAATGAAAAATGACATTTCAGACTACAGTGAAATTGCAGTAAAGCCCAGCATTGCTATATGATTAAGCAATATCCTTTAAAATCAGTACAGGCAATCTTGCATGTACACACACACACACACACACACACACACAACTATTCTGAGGTTTACCTTCTTTGTATTGGGTTGCTAGAGTTTAAAGGTCCATACCTTGAATTTTAATAAGATACAGTGATGGGAATAGATGAAAATGACATCCAGACACTGAATTTCTGCAATGCAATGGGATAGTCTGAATTTATACTGGATACTGAGGGGCACATATAGGGAATTTGCCAACAATTGCTTGCCATTCTCTAAATATTACTGTATTGCTTGAGGAGGAGAAATTTCCTGACAGTTAGAACAATTAATCAATGGAACGACTTGCGTCCAGTGTCCAGTGATGGTGGGTTCTCCATCACTGGACATTTTAAAGAAAAGATAGGACAGCCATTTGTCTGAAATGGTATAGGGATTTATTTATTTATTTATTTATTTATTTATTTATTTATTTATTCAACTTGTATGCCGCCTTTCTCGAAAGACTCAAGGTGGCTTACAATGCATTTAAAAACCATATATAAAAACATTAAAAATTAAAACATTAAAAACAATTAAAACCCATTCACACCATTCATGGCCGGATCTTGCCAGATTGCAACAGCGAGATCAATGGTCCCAGGCCTGCCAGAAAAGCCAGGTCTTCACTGCTTTTCGGAAGGCCAATAGGGTGGAGATGGACTGGATTTCAGGAGGTAACTGGTTCCAGAGAGCTGGGGCAGCCACAGAGAAGGCCCTCCCCTGCGGGCCCGCCAACCGGCATTGTTTAGCTGACACTTGAGCAAGGAGTTGGGCTAGAAAACCTCCAAGGTCCCTTCTAAGTCTGTTAGATTACTCTTGTCTGTGTGTTCTTGGGATCTCTGCAGAGAAAGCTGGTTGGTCATTGGTGATGCTGGTGGATCACCAGAATGGGGAAAGCTATCCTAAAGTATTGCCCAGTGAAGCTCTAACAACTTTCTACGTTCCTTTCTTGTGATGGTTTCTTTATTATAAATATTCATTAACACCATTTAATAAAAGAACAACACAAAATTAACCAAATTTATATCAAAACAGATCTAAAGATTTTTAAGAGACATAAAGGGCATCTCTGCCTTTATGACTGCATTATGTAATGCAAATTCAGAGTTCTAGAGCAGCTTTGGGCTACTTGCCAAATAAAAGCGGGTGGGACAATTGTCCCTTATTGCTGTTTCTACCCCCTTTATTTCACCCTGAGAAAATTCGCTAAGTAAAGGGAATTTAAACAAGAGTATTTCTAGCTGACTTACTGAAAGACATGTTCAGTGTATGCAACATTTGCTGTATCTTTTAGTCTAAGGATAAAGTTTAAGGGTATCCATGACAATATGTAGACAATAGATATTTCTGGCCATACTGAAGAGTAACAATACTCAAATAAGTATGAATAAACAATGTGCAGATTTGAAAATCTGCAAGAGCCTGTAGTACAGTGGACTAAACACTGTTATTAACATCTGCTGCTTGCAATTACTGCAAGTTCAAATCTCACCAGGCTCAAGGTTGACTCAGCCTTCCATCCTTTCAAAGGTAGGTGAAATGAGGACCCAGATTGTGGGGGCAATAAGCTGACTTTGTATAAATATACAAAAGTATAAAGGCTATTGCTTAACGCATTGTAAGCCGCCCTGAGTCTCCAGAGAAGGGCAGCATATAAATTAAAGCAAAAATAAATAAATAAAATAAATAAGAATCTTTGATATGATTTGGTATGAGGGAAAACAGAGACATCAGATAGGTAGCATCAAAATGAAATAAAAGAAAGCCATTATCCAGATAGCTTAGGTCAGTGATGGCTAACCTTTTTGCCATCGCAGGCCAGGAGCGGGGAGAGTGCAGGGAGATCGTGTGTGTGTGCCCACACCCATAATTCTATGTGTCCCGACCCATACATGCGCGCATGACCCCCCTCCCATGCTTCCCATGCTCCCCACACTCCTGGCACACAATGGCCCAGTAGGCTCATTTTTCTCTCTCCCCAGGCTCCAGAGCCTTTCTAGGAGTCTGGGGAGGGTGAAAATGGCCTTCCCCGCCACCCCGGAGACCCTCCGGAAATGGCCCGTTTGCCAACTTCCGGTGGGACTGGAAGGCCCAAAAATCAGTTGGCTGGAGCACACATGCGCGCTGGAGCTGAGCTTGTGTGCCCACCGATATGGCTATGCATGCCACCTGTGGCACACATGCCATAGGTTCACCATCACAGGCTTAGGTGATATTTCAAAGCGTGTGAGTGGCATCCATTGCATAGGAAACTCATAGGACAATTGATTAAGTAATAAGTTCATTTTGTTAATGAAAATACGTGATTGGAGAAGGCTGACAGAAAAGGGATCCATTTTATCCAACATGCAGATCGTGCAGCATCTGAGAAAATAAATTATGAAAGCTTTTGCAAACAGACCAGCATTTCTCAACCTAATTTAAAGATGTGTTCAGCTTGGAAGAATCATGAATTGAAGAATGTATCATTCTTAGTTTAGGATCCGGCACCTATATTCTGCAACTTCAATGACCTTTTCTATTTTGTGTTTCAAACATTCTTGAAACTTAAGGACACATCAGAGTAACAAGGAACAAGCAAAGTCAGAATCTTTAATTTAAACTTTATTTGTCTGATTGTTGGGACAATATTATCCCATTAAAGCATCGTTCCTGTGTTGATTCTCCATGACAGATAGCCCCCCCCTCCAATCAGTACAGCTAAAGGATTCTAAAATCCTTCTAATTCCAAAATCTGTTTTTTTTTTAATCAGCAATATTGCAAATACATTTTATTGCTTCTAAAATTATTGCAAGCAAAAGGGATATTTATTTCAAGCACATTTATTGGGAACAGCTCTGTGCTGTTCTCATCAAGTTGTTGGAAAATTCCAGCTTTGTTTTTTGGGGAAAATATGGTTTCAGACCAGAAATGTCATAACAGTACAATATAAAATAAAAGCAGCTTAGTGGTATTGTCCAACTTCTAAACAAGAGGTCATTTGTATATAGACTTCAGGTCACAACAATGTGAGTTCGTGCAGATGAGAGAAGCAATTTATATTAAAAGGTCAGAATGAATTAAAAGCAAACGAGTGAATGGAAACAGTAATTAGACATTGAGATGTGACATCTTGGCTATTCTGTTTTCCAAGATTGGGCTTGCTATATGGCACAAGATGTGGCCTTCTTCGTTGTAAGTCTTTGATAGTTTTGTGAGGAGTGTTGTTCCCACAGCAACAAACACTGAGCCTTTATTGTTTTCTTTCCATCTGCTTATGGAAATTCCACTCTGTTCCGGAACAGAGACCCGCATCATCACATCTATGAATAGACAAACATGCCTTTACACAAGATCCTAAATTCTGAAGAAAAGCAAAGAATTCAGAATGGTGATGACTCAGATCTTCACCTGGCACATAGTACTGGCAGGGTTCAGTGGAATACTCTACAGTTGAATCCGAAAACCAGGCAACTTGATTATAAGTAGGAACGAAAGCAGTGCAACTAAAGCCGGTGAGGATGAAGTTAGTCAAGAGTTGTTTTTAATATTGGCCAGATCATGAGAACAAATGGAACAGATGAGGGCTAAGAGTTCAGATCTCATGTGCTGCTTTTCTCTCTTTCAATAGCAATAGCACTTAGATTTATATACCACTTTTACAGCCCTCTCTAAGCGGTTTACAGAGTCAGCATATTGCCCCCCAAAATTAGGGTCCTCATTTTACCCACCTCGGAAGGGTGGAAGGCTTTCCACCTGTAAGGTTTTCCACCTCGGAAGGATGGAAGGCTTTCAAACTTGAGCTTGGCCTCAGTAAATCAAAACTCGCCAAACCATCCCCTCACTCCTCACATGTTCCAATCACCATCTGTCCCATCTTGAGACAGCACTCCGACCACTCCTTCTTCAGATGCAGGATTAGCCTGACCTTGACCGACAGGAAGAATGCTATTATGTCTAAAGACAATTCCTCTACTAAACCCCCCTCCTACTTTCCCACACATGAGAAGGTGGAAGCATGGAAGCTTCCGGCCTAATATGGTTTCCAAAGCTGACACTTGGTGGGATTTGAACTGCCAAACTGTAGGCAGCAGAAGTAGCTTGCAGTACTGCACTCTAACCATTGTGCCACCAAAGTTCTTACTCAATATGTGCGCATGTGTCTTTAATAAACCCTATGACATTGGACATCATTCCATGTGTTTCCACTCTTTGTTTTATGGAATCTCATTCTCATTGGGCCTGGCTATGCTTACCATTAAAGATGGCTCCTGTCTTTTTCTCCCGTCGGCTTACTTCTAAATTGGATTAAGAAAGCTTTTGGCTTCAGCCCAGATCAGCATTAGAAAATCCTATCCAGGAAGACACCCTTTGGCAGTGGCTAGTAAACTATTCTGTCTAGACATCAGGTGACCAAGTCTTCTGATTAGTCAATTCCCTTGCTTCTAGACCTTGGCGCTTTTCTGTTCTAAGAAAACAATTGCCAACCGCTTTCTGATGGGTGTGTCTTACTAGTTACATATTCTTTCTTTATCTTTATCTCGCACACACGAAACATTAAATTAGATGTATATACACAAATATCAACAAACATACATACTTAGCCCCAGAATCTCCTCTTAAAAGAAATATTTTCTTACTGTCCTGTTGTTTTCTAAATATCTTTTAGTAATAGCTTCATTATCAGCATTTTTCCTTTCTCTGAGCATCCTTCTTTCGCCTGTGCTTTTTTGTTTCTGTTCAACAATTCAGAGTTTCATTTTTCCAGTCCCTTGAAGTAGAAGGATTTTACTTTGAACAGTTCAATAGCTCGTACTGGAAAAACAATGAAAAGTAATATTAGCCATAGTGGTAATAATAGCAGCTGTTTTTCTTTATTTCTTTATTAAATTTATTGGCCACCCATTTTACCGCAGGATAACTTGTTGCTCTGCTTTATTCTGTTCAGCAACCAGAATTCCATAAGTTAACATAATAATAAAATAGTAGTGATTTGACATCAAACATCAAATAAATCAGAATTGTCTTGGGTCTTCACCAAATATTATTGACTGCTATGAAATGGGCACTTGTGCCCTGATATGAGATGCAGTATAACAGAAGCTAGGGAATGGATTCATTAGTCATTCACTGCAAGGACCCAATCTTAGCTTATAAGGAACTTTAATATTTGATTTCAAGAACAGCTGTTAGGAGGGATTAAAACTGGTAGTGTTAAGTGCTGATGGTTGGGAATGGTTACCTGATTTAACGAAGTTACCTAAGTTGCCAATCTGAAAAAAAGAGACTTGGCTCTTCAGGAACACTTATCTGCCATAATTCAAAGAAAGGAGAACAGTAACCAGTAGACAGTAATAAAGACCATGAGCCATCTCTGCTTCAGTCAGTAAGCCTCCTGCCTTAGAACCACATTTGGGTCAGTTGGCATATCGTTCTTAAGAATTTAGATGGAACCTTTCCAGTGATATGATTCCAATTAAGCTTCAAACACAATTTGCATATGTGCCACTTATGTACTGAACACATCTGTCAAAGTGAAATAATTATATTGCTGCCATTGATTTTTGCACACTTGAATTATGTGAGCTTGATATAAGCCTTGTGATTGATAGAGCTGTGGAAAACCATGTACAAGTATTTAGTGATTTTAACCTTATTCTCTGACCATGTAACAGAATAATAGAGTTGAAGGGGGCCTTGGAGGTCTTCTTATAAATCTCCATTGATAGAGCACCCACGACTTCTGGAGGTAAGCTGTTGCACTGGTTAATTGTTCTCACACTCGGAAAAATTCTCCTTAGTTCTAGATTGGTTCTCTCTCTGATTAGTTTCCACCTCTTGCTTCTTAGCCTACTTTCAGAGGATAGGTTGACCCACTCTTCTTTGTGGCAGCCCCTCAAATATTGTGAGATGCTAAGGGTTGTGTTTTAAGATGGGCAGCCATACAAATACAAATAAAATGATTCAATGCATTCCTGTCTCTGCCATGTCAATTGTGAACAGCTGAGGTAAGCTTATAACAAATTAAAGCATGCTATGAGAAACAAATAGGAATGCTTCAGCTGACATAATATGGAAAATCGTACTTTGGAAGTAAAGTAGAAAACTGGACCCTGAATTGTGAATGGGGAAATTAACAGACAATAACATTGTCTATTTCTGCTATCTGGAAATGATTGCCAGCCTCTTCAAGTGGAGGGGTACCTGACCAGAGTAAAATAGCCCAATCTCTCTCAACTTTCATTTTTCTGAAATGATTGGCCTGTTGTCTTTTAATTACAGGATTTGATGGTATTCTGCCACTACTTTAGCAACTGATTAAAAATAAAGCCATTGTAAAGAGACTGATTAGGTTTTTTTTATTAGGTATATAAAATGCTAGCCCAATTTTGTTGTGTCATGGTTTAGCAATAACTTTTAGACTTATATAACACTTCATAATACTTTACAGCACTCTCTAAGTGGTTTACAAAGTCAGAATATTGCCCCAAACAATCTGGATCCTCGTTTTATCAATCTTAGAAGAATGGAAGGCTAAGTCAACCTTGAGCCAGTTAGGATTAAACTCCAGATTGTGGGCAGGGTTAGTCTGCAGTTCTGCTACTGCATTCTAACCACTGCATCAGCAGGACTCCTTTTTACTAAACAAAACGCAACTATCTGGGTTCACATAAAAAGCTGAGTCTTAACCCATGATTTATATAACCATCAATGACTTTTAAACAGCTGTTTTGTTGCCAAGAAAACTGCATGAATATGTTCATACAGTCACAGTGAAAAAAGCTTGATTCCAGGATAGTCTTAAAATGAAAAGAGTTAAAGCAATCAGAAAATCTTTTCTGTCCTACAGTACTTTGCAGCACCGGCTGCTTCAGAGACATGTAATTGGTGCTTTTGACCATGATAGAAGATAATTCCAAACCTAGGAATTTTCAAATAATAAGATTGAAATAGAGCCAAGAGTAATTAATATGGCCAAGACCATTATAATGCTATTAGTGAGCAGTTATTGTGCACAACAAAAGTATGTAATATGGAAACTGGTTCTCGGCCAAACAGGAACAAACACTGTAATGAGTGAACTTTCTGGTTCAACAACTTGTTCATGGCTTGAATTTTAGGGGATTTTCAGGTGCCAGGAATCTTTCGATACACCAGTCATACATGTGAACACATAAACTGTCTGCTTAGTAAATAGGATGAAATCATTCAAATGTGGAGGGACATCCCAAATTGTTGTAAAGTTGGTTACTAGAGTCGGAAAACAACATTTGTTTAGAAATCAGTCACTCCAAGACTTTTCCAATTAGAAAGATATGTCA
Source organism: Arizona elegans (assembly GCA_022577455.1). NCBI lineage: Eukaryota > Metazoa > Chordata > Lepidosauria > Squamata > Colubridae > Arizona > Arizona elegans. Next base: position 81,428,535 of record JAKOOJ010000003.1, on the reverse strand, counting down.
TGGACTGAGAAGGCCAAGGCTTTTTTTTTTATGGAAAGAGAGCGGTTTTATTTATACATATGTATACATTTTCAGACATATGTCCATCTTCTACAGCAGCCTTCCCCAATCCCCGTTCTTCCAAATGTAGTCATACCAGCTAGGTATTGTGAAAGTTATTGAAAAGCAGCACCTGGGGGAAGCTGTTCTTCATAACTGTGGCATAAAATTCTCAGGCTGAAACTAAAAGACAATATGCCAGATAGCTCAGAGCAGCTGAAGCCATATTTTGTGGCATCATCAGCGTTCGAAAGCAACCAGATGGTCAAAACAGCAAGCAACAGGCATGTAAACAATGTCACAGTTGTTTCACATAATCATCAGATTTGATCCATACTGAAATGCCTTAATTCGAGAAATCGTGTGTTATAGCCTAGGGACAACATGGATAATTCACATTACAGCAACATAAACAAAGTTGCATTCCCCTTGCTGGGCTCATGCTTCTGCTTCAGATTTGGTTCTCTAGGTTTTTCCATAAATTTTAGATATCTGCCTCAGACCTAAGTAATATGTAGCAGTCATCCACATGATGATAGTGGAGTCTCTTTTCACAAGTGTGCCGCTTATCAATTCCCCCCCCCAAAAAAAATTAGGATGGTATTGTACTTTTAGAGAAATATTGAAATGTATGTGGTTATTTGCTAGAGATTCCCCCTCACACAGAGACACCATGCACAAGATGAGAACAGAAAGACTACAATAGCTATTAAATGACCATCTCCCCATGCATCTTCTCTATAATGACTACGGGGCCATTTTGATATATTGCTTATCTACTGAATTTATGTGGAAAGACAAGAGATGCTATTGACTTATGTTATTTGTGTGCCTCTTTTACATAAAAAGAAAGTACAATATTAATATAAATGCAACAACTGTAAAATAACAAAAATTAGCACCACAGAGCCAAAAAAGCAGCAAGTTTAGGTCTCTTCCATCAGCTCAAAGATGGAGAGAAATTAGGTCTGCCCATCAGCTTATCAGCAAGGAAGAAATCAACCTGACCCTATGGCAAATACTGAACAGATGCAAGATATTACTTTAATCTTCCTGTTATAGCATAAAATATGAATCCGCGGGACAATTCTGGGCCATTCAATATTAGCTTCAGGCTATTGAGCTGATTTATTTCTAACTCAGCTATTAAAACCACAATAGATGAAGCAATTTCTTGTGGCCTTGTGGAATCTGCATATAATTCCTTCATCCTTTGCATGAATTCTTGAATAACTTTGTTTTCCAGCTTCTCAGTTTTAGCTTCAACTTGTTCAAGGGGAAAGGTAACTAGATGGATTTGCAACTTCCCTTCTATCAAACCTATGAGGCAGGGGGAGCAAACAAGTGAACATTAAGATGCATAATCTGCCCTTTTTGTACATGTTTTGTGTACATATATAGCAGACCAGAACTTACATCACAACATTGTGACATCCGTTTTAACATTTTAATGAAAACATCAGATTCTGCAGAGACCTTTGTCCCTCGCACGTCCTGTCAGATTATTTTGCACGCAGACAATTGTAGACAACATGAAACAGACAGCTCCTACTACTACCAAATGAAAGATATTTTACAGTTATGGATTCTTTTTCTGGCAAATTTGAAGCTGTGCAAAAACAGAAGAGAGTCAGAAATGGAAGATGAAGATATTTTGGGATAACTTCATGTTTACACTCTGTGAAGGCACAAAGCCTTGTGTGAAAGGCCCCTAAGGCTTATGTCATGGACTGATGCATTGTTTCTGGAAGCTCTTTTGACCAGAGGGGAACAAGTGCTTCCAATAAATGAATAGGCAACAAATACTGGATAAAAAACAAGCAGAAGATGACGCAAAGACCACCTGAGGCTCTTGCTTGAAGGACAAAAAGGGTGAAAAAATTTATGAGTTGAAATGGCCGTTTATATAATCCACAAAAAACAGAAACAAACAAACCATCAAAAACTGGGCATGGAATTTTATAATATTTGTATTAACTTTTCTTGAAGCACAGTGAGAAATGATAATTTATAGTAATAGAAACATTGTTTATCTTATCCTGGTGGGGAAGACTGTTGCCAGGTGATCTCTGTTGATGGACCTCTTCTAAAACTTGGCACTTTCTAATTCTTTCCCTTTAAACCAGGCAGCTTTGAATTCGAGGTTGTCTTCACATAAAGAACTACAGGTATCTTTTGCAAAATAGGTCATATCACCATTCTATTTCCTGTTATGAGGAATTATCACTCTATCTCTACTCCGTTTGTCCTGTATATGCAAACTAGGGTGGTGGGTGACTTTACATTGTTTCTGTTTTCCTATTGGAACATTCCTGTCATTTTACGCAATTCCTGGATCATGTTTTCCATTAATTTAAATTAAAATCACGATACACTAGCTTCTCAACTGGTTTAGACCAGCAAAACATCTGTTTCCTCATGTAAGTTTCATTTTGTCTTCAGGAACCCAGTAAGAGAAGTGCCACATGATTATAATCTTAAACAAATCCAAGCAGCAGAACATTATACCCTCCTAAAATCTCTCAGCTCTTTTAAAACTACATAGTGTAACTAAATTGAAATGGAAGGAACAATTTCTTTCAGGATAAGGGCCCCATTGTTTCTGGGTGCAAATGTACTACAAAATGTTGTAAGTTCCCTTATTTCTATCAGATATCCATTAGATATGTTGTATTGAGAATGCCCATCTTGTTTGAGCATTGGCATCAAGTTGGGAAAGGGTATTTAGACTGTCTTGGACTAAACTCTACCTTATGGAAGGATGGAAAAAGGCTGGGGCTAAGTACCTGTGGGACTGCAGCAACTGAACATAAGCAACTAATCTTCTTCAGCTCTTTAGAAGGCAAAAATCCCAGAATCCAAATAGGTTTTGCTGAAAAAAAGAGATAAATTATATTAATACTAAAATAGTTTCACCAGAAAGCTTCAATAAAAGAAATTACTTCAATGAAATATTTTTTAAAAATAAACAAGAAGGGTTAGACTTATAGTGATTTGTTGTTAGATTAATTATTGGTCGGAATGAATGTAAATTGTAGTAGCTAGGACTAAGTTCAGACCTTTTTCTTAGCCTGAAATATGGTTTTGGCTTAAAGCAATGGATGAACACTGTCATTATATTTTGTAATATACAGTGTATGGCTTACTACAAGTTATGGTTATGTCGTATGAACCCAGCTGAGTTTTACACACACACTTGTAGACCAGGGGTGGGTTCTGCTTACCTTTACTACCAGTTCACAACGGGGCCGCGCACAAGTGCTTGCTTTGCTCATGCGCGCGTGTGCTCTTCTGCGCATGCGCAGAAGCATTTTGCTGATGTCGGGGTCGGTGGCCGGAGCCTCCCGCCGGTTTTACTACTGGTTCTATAGAACGGGTGCAAACCGGGGGCAACCCACCACTGTTGTAGACTAATTTGCTCTGCTTTCTACTTTTCTGTTTTTGCTATCCAGTAGTTTTAGTCTTCTAATTTCATGGAATATAATGTTTTTTGTACTGCATGGTGTTATAAACGCATTCTATAAAGGAGAAACAGTTCATAATGAATACATGAACCCGGAGAGGATTTCTTTTGCTTCGTTTCTTTTGCTTTGTTTTTTCTCCCTGGGATTTGTAGAAGTAGAGGGCAGAGCCAGAATCCTATAATATCCTGTTGCAAGCGACTGCTGCCCTGTTGCATGGATTCAGAGGCCTTTATATTTATTTACTTATTTACATGCCACAACAACCCTATGGACTGAGTTGGGCTGAGAGAGGGAAATTGGCCCAAAGTCCCTCAGCCAGTTTCTGTGCCTATGGGAGGGCCAGCACCTTAACCACTACAGGTAGTCCTCAACTTACAACAGTTCATTCAGTGACCATTCAAAGTTACAACAGCACTGAAAAAAGTGACTTATGACCATTTTTCACATTTACGACCATTGCAGCATCCCCATGCTCACGTGATTTACATTCAGATGCTTGATAACTGGTTCATATTTATGATGGTAGCAGTGTCCCAGGGTCACGCGATCATCTTTTGCGGCCTTCTGACAAGCAAAGTCAGTGGGGAAGCCAGATTCACTTAACAACTCTGTTACTAATTTAAGAACTGCCGTGATTCCCTGCGGTCATAAAACGGAGCAAAACTCATTTATCAAATTTCTCATTTAGCAACATAAATTCTGGGCTCAATTGTGGTTGTAAGTCAAGGACCACCAGATTGGCTCTCAAAATATCCCAGTTTTCTCCATGTTATTTATTCAGGTTGGGCACTTTCATCCCGAGTGCTTAGTGTTTGTTTGGTTTTAACATCAACCGCAAAGGAACATAAAAGTGTCCAGATATCCTCAACCTAAGGTTGACTCCTGCTGACAGAGTCTATACAATTTTTTTGGTAGTGTTCAGTGTCCACACTATTTTGTTGACATGGGAATTAATTTGCTGTTGCCTTCTTCAGTGAGAGTGCTGAAGGGAGGGGACAGGGGAGGGAGGACTTCTCAACTGGAAGCTCTGGAACACTTTTGTGGTTCTGATCCAAGTATTAAGCAGGGATGATTTTGTTTAGCTTCTGAGTTCAGCCCAGGAAAGATATAAACAACTTCCTAACCTCTGTCTGAATGAATGGCTATGTCAGGCTACTTGGAGCTTGACTGCTCTGACCTCAAGTTCAGATGGCTGTAAATCAAGGAAGAAAAGCCCAAGATATGAAAATAAAAAAGAATAGCCTTTCTGTTCTGTTCAGATACGGTGGTTTACAAAAAACCTACAAAAAAGTTTTTGATTATAGATTTATAATGGAAAGGAATGCTTATATAAAGAACTCTGGAAGCAAATCTTAAGGAAGTAGTATAAAATGTACTAAGGGGACATAGTTCTGATGATCTGTCTGAAGCAAAGTGCATGTAACTCCCATTAGCATTCCTGGGAACTTTGCCAAAGCACCAGAGTGGAAGAAAATGGAGCAGGGCTTAGTGTTTGGAACTAGTGTTGCTTAGAGAGTCCTCCATAAGCCTTTAAAACAACTGGGAGTTTGTGGGTAATCAATCTCCACATGACAATCTTTGTTTACGAGTGAGTCCCAGGCTTTCCTGGTTAGCCTGTTAAAGCGGAGCCTGATCTCCAGGAAGAGTTTACTCTGCAAAACCTGGAGATTGTTGTGAGGAACACAAGCGGCTATTATTCTCCATTGCTCCAATAATGCAGCTTCTCAAAACAGAAGCAAGAGAATCAATCTAAAGCAGAACACAGATATATATACACACATCTGAATGCATATAACTAAATATTGGATAGCTGTTGTTTGCCACCATCTACATTTTAATACATTTACAAAGCCTTGGTTTGTTTTGTTTTTTAAAGTCTGCTAGCTTTACAATGGATGCAGTTTTAATTGAGATGCACTCATAACTTCCAGGTTGAATCAGTTGCAATAATAGCCAAGAAATGGTGAGAATGTTCTCAGGGTCCATATGTGAGAATCTAAGCAAGTGCATTTTTAAAGCAGAACATAATATAAACATCGCTTTTATCTAACAAGTATATTTCCAATTTGGTGCCAATTTTAAATTGATCTCACAACAATCTGTAATTCCAAAGTTAAATTTGGGTCTGTTTCCAAAGATGTCTCTTAATTGCCTTGCTTTCATAGTGAGTACTTTTTCATTTATACCAAAGGTAAAAGTATCCAGGGAAATAATTTTTTTTAAAAAAAAAAAGAATAGAAAAAAATAGAAACTTTGTCTTCACTAGTAAGTTCTACCTTATCACATTCCATTTATCAAAAAGTTGCCAAGATTTTTCTGCATGATTTATGTTGGAAGGGCCAAAACACCTCTTATTTCTGTGAGATAGTTTTGAGTTTGACATTTTTAGATTTAGCAAATACTAGTATTGTTCATAGAGCAAGTGGAAAACCTGGCAGACCTTTTACTGAAGCAGAATGTGGAATTTCCAATGATCAAGAAAGTCATTTTTAAACCAAGGGAACAGAAATGAGGGCAAGTAGGCTAAAACTGTAATATGTAGTACCCTAGAAAAGGAGAAGAATGACATAGTTGCCACAGAAATTTATCCAAAGATATCTATAAGAATCATCTACAAAGATGCTTAGTTTTCCATAGGGGAACAAAATTACTTAAACTCTTCCCTTTGTGATTATGAAAATTCGCAAAATAAAATTATTGCCCTGAACCTTGAAAATATTTTTCCTTCCCTCCCCCGCTTTATTTGCTTTTTTCCTTTAGTTCAAGCTAGATAATTTTCAAAGAAAATGTGTAATATTGATACAAGTCTAAAAGGATATAGAAAAAACAGATAGTAGAGAAAAAAACCAATTTAAACAACAAAGTAAGGGTGAATAGCCAAACAAATGTAAATATATAATATGGCTAATGTATTCTAATAGATTTGGGGTGCTTAGTGTGAAAGAAAAATACATTAAAACATCAGTTAGTACTATGAAACCTTTCATCCCCAATGTCTACTCAAAATATGCCTTTACTATAGGTGTCTATAGAGTTTTAAAAATATTTGTTAACACAATTAAAACAAAAAAGACCAGAAAAGGCAAATAATAGATAATGAATAATATATTAAGAGTATACTGTAGAAACTATATAATTATATATCACACTTAAATGTAAATTCTATAGCCCACATTTCAGTTGTGGAACAATTGCACGTGTAAAACTCTAACTAACCTAAAAATGGCATCCAAATATTGAATCAGATTAATTTTTTTAATATGCAGTTATTCTGGAGTGATGAGTTATTTTTCCTAGTGGATAGGGGTGGTGCTTTGAAGACATTTGTGACTCAGCTAAAACATTCCTGAGTTAATTCAAATCAGTTGTGCTACCTCCCTTTACCCCTCTTCTTACTCTTAATAATTGATCCCATGAAGGTTGGCACAATGAATGACAGCAAAGGAGGGAGCCTGTTCAGCATCTTCCCCAATAATAGAACGGTTATGGCATAAAAGGATTTTTATTTCAACAGGCTTTTGTCTGTTAGGTGTGTTCTTTTATGTCAACATTCAGTGAATAAAAATAAAAGCAGTGGCTTTTATGCCATCTACAGCAAAAATTCTGCTGATTGATGATTCACATTATCTGCTGGTCAAGAGCCAGACTTGTCAACAGTCCAATAGTTTAGTTTAGTTTAGTTTATTTGATTTGTATACCGCCCTACTCCCGAAGGACTCAGGGCGGTGAACAGCCAAACAATAAAATAACATAGATACAAAAATTTAAAAAACCAGATAAAATCAAATTAAATCATTTTGGCCCAGACAGAATTAAAACACCCCAAAAATTTAAAAACAGATTAAAATTTACATATTTAAAAAAGGGAAGAGATTAGGCCAGGCCCGCCTGATGGAATAAAAAGGTCTTCACAGCGCGGCGGAAGGTGCGCAGATCCGGGATCCTCCGTATCTCCGGGGGGAGCTCATTCCAGACGGTAGGTGCCCCCACAGAGAAGGCTCTCCCCCTAGGGGTCGCCAGCCTACACTGTTTGGCTGACGGCACCCAGAGGAGTCCCTCTCTATGACAGCGTACTGGCCGGTGGGAGGCTATTGGTGGTAGTAGGCGGTCCCGTAGATAACCAGGTCCTAAGCCATGGAGCGCTTTAAAGGTGGTAACCAAAACCTTGAAGCGCACCCGAAAGACCACCGGGAGCCAGTGCAGCTCGCGCAGGAGAGGTGTTACATGGGAGCGCCATGTCGCTCCCATTACCACCCGCGCGGCCACACTCTGCGCCAGTTGGAGCCTCCGGGTGCTCCTCAAGGGGAGCCCCATGTAGAGAGCATTGCAATAGTCCAGGCGGGAGGTGACGAGGGCATGAGTGACCGTGCGTAACGAGTCCCGATCCAGAAAGGGACGCAACTGGCGAATCAGGCGAACCTGATGAAAAATCCTCCCGGCCACGGCCGTCAAGTGCTCTTCTAAAGACAGCCGTGAATCCAGGAGGACGCCCAAGTTGCGAGCCCTCTCCGTGGGGGCCAATGATTCGCCCCCAATAGTCAGTGATGGCTTCAACTGACTATATCGGGACGTCGGAAACCACAGCCACTCGGTCTTGGATGGGTTGAGCCTGAGCCTGTTCCTCCCCATCCAGATCCGTACGGCCTCCAGGCACCAGGACATCACTTCAAGGGCATCGTTGGGGTGATCCGGGGTGGAGATGTACAGCTGAGTGTCGTCAGCGTACTGATGGTACTCCACCCCGAAACCACGGATGATCTCGCCCAGCGGCTTCACATAAATGTTGAACAGGAGAGGCGAGAGGACCGACCCTTGCGGCACCCCACATATGAGGGGCCTCGGGGTCGACCTCTGTCCCCCTGTCAACACAGACTGCGACCGGTCAGAGAGAAAGGAGGAGAACCACCGCAACACAGTGCCTCCCACCCCTAACTCTTCCAACCGGTGCAGCATGATACCATGGTCGATGGTATCAAAAGCCGCTGAGAGATCTAACAGGACCAGGACAGAGGAGCACCCCCTGTCCCGAGCCCTCCAAAGATCATCAACCAACGCGACCAATGCCGTTTCCATGCTGTACCCGGGCCTGAAGCCCGACTGGAACGGATCCAGATACGTCGTTTCATCCAGGTGCTGGGGGAGCTGTTGTGCAACCACACTCTCAACAACCTTCGCCACAAAACGAAGGTTGGAGACCGGACGATAATTTACCAACATTGCCGGGTCCAGGGAAGGCTTCTTGAGGAGAGGCCTCATCACCGCCTCTTTCAAGGCGGCAGGAAAGACACCCTCACCCAACGAAGCATTTATAATCCCCTGGAACCAGCCTCGTGTCACCTCCCGAGAAGCCAGCACTAACCAGGAGGGACACGGGTCCAATAAACAAGTGGTCGCGTTCAGTCTACCCAGAATCCTGTCCACGTCCTCAGGGGTCACAGGATCAAACTCATCCCAGATAACATTCTCAAGACCTGCCCCAGTCCCTCCCCCTGAGACTACCCAGTCGGAGTCCAGATCTTCCCGAATCTGAGTGATTTTGTCATACAGATACTGAACAAAATCCTCGGCTCTACCCTCCAAGGGGTCCTCCCGCGCTTCCTGGTGGAGCAGGGAGCGGGTCACTCTAAACAGGGCGGCCGGGCGATTATCTGATGACGCAATAAGAGCAGCAAAATAGCTACATTTTGCTGCTTTTATCGCCACTAGGTAATTCCTAATATGAGATCTTACCAGTGTCCGGTCAGATTCAGAAAGACTGGCCCTCCAACTGCTCTCTAGGCATCTTTTCCAGCGCTTCAACTCCCTCAGCTCCTCAGTAAACCAAGGAGCTAAATGAGATCGGCGCCGGGTCAGAGGCCGCAAAGGCACGACCCGGTCCAGAGCTCCAGCGGCCGCCCTATCCCAGGCGGCCACTAGGTCTCCAGTCGAGGCGTGTGCCAGAGCCTCAGGGAATGGCCCAAGCTCCATCTGGAACCTGTCAGGTTCCATCAGGCGCCTGGGGCGGAACCATCTTACCGGCTCCGCCTCCCTGCGGCGGGGTGTAGCGGTTCGAAGGTCGAGACGAAGGAGAGAGTGATCAGACCATGACAAGGGCTCAGTGACTATATCCCCTATCTCAAGATCACTCAACCACTGTCCAGAGACAAAAACCAGATCCAGCGTGTTTCCCCCCGTGTGGGTAGGGCCATGAATTAACTGGGTCAGGTCCATGGCTGTCATGGAAGCCATGAACTCCTGAGCCACCTCTGACGCCTCACCCACGGACGGCAGGTTGAAATCCCCCATGACCATAAGCCTAGGGGTCTCAACCGCCACCGCGGCGATGACGTTGAGTAGCTCAGGCAGGGCTGCTGCCACGTGGCAGGGAGCCAGGTACGTGATCAGCAAACCCCTCTGAACCCCGTGACCCCATTTCACAAGGAGGGATTCACAGCCGGCCGTCTGAGGAACAGTGGCCTCCCTCGGTCTCAGGCCATCTTTAATGATAACCGCTACCCCCCCGCCCCTCCCCTGTGACCTTGGCTGATGGAATGCGTGGAAACCTGGTGGGCACATTTCAATGAGGGGAACCCCCCCCTCCTGGCCCAACCAGGTCTCCGTAATACCTGCCAGGTCCGCACCCCCCTCCTGAATAAGATCACAAATGAGGGGGGCTTTATTTACTACGGACCTGGCATTGCACAGCATCAGCCGAAGGCCTGGGCCCTGAGGGTCTATGCAACCTGGAGAATGGGTGGAGCCTAGGGGGCCGGAGCACGCCACCGCTCGTAAACAGCGGGTGCATGCTCCCCTAACACGATATGGCCCCCTGCTCCCACATATCTACCCCTCCCACTCACAGTATTGATGTTTGAAACACTATCCGGATGAGCTCTAACACCCCCCTCGACCCCAATAGTATTTTTCTCCCTCAAATAAATGGAGCTATTGTAAGGAAAGCTCTTACTTAGTAGTGATAACATGTTTTGGACTTCATATTCTATCACTTCACCCAGCGTGGCCCGTGACTGTGTGACAAGGACTGCACCCAATAGCATTTGCTACCCTTGCTCCAAGCCTACCAATTTACTTATGATTATCCTTTCCCTATTTTTCCCTACCATAGTTCCAGCATTATGCATTTGTATTCCACAACTACATTCTTCTAGTACGAGTGGGAATTGTCAACTGACTTAAAGCATAACATTTCATTCCTATAACTTGTCTTTTTCAATAACCAAGCCTGGAACTTAAACAAAAGCTAAGTGTCACTTCAAAGACAAGGATGGAGCCTGGCCTTGAATTAGAAATACCCTTATAAAGTGTTAGCAGAAAAGTAAATTAAAATCAAATAAGGCTAGAATATAAAAAGTTTGAAGAGAATGAAAGGAAAAACATCCATTGGTGGCTCAACAGAAAAAACCAACCTGACCTTTTCAGTATTGCAGTATAAAATGGACATCTGCATGTTTCAAATTATTAGAAGGTGCACCAAAATAGCAGTAAGGGAGAAACTGCATCATTGAAGCTGGCTGGAGTTTTGCACATTTGGACTGCACAACACAAGTGGGGGGGGGCAACTTTGAGAGGATAGCAAGCAAGGAGTTAATTTATCTTTCTCTTCCCATCTAATGGGTATTTGAATTTTTTGAGCCCAGATCTGTTAGTCCTAACTAGCTAAAATAACATGGAAGTTGAAATCCAAAACATTCTAACTAAAGTTTTGCAATATTTGAGCTGATTTATTGGACAAGAATTGTGATTGTTGTTATGCATTTGTCAGAAGAAGATTAAATAATGCTTATCTGTATGGGCAAAAGCGGTCTAAATAACAAAGCAAGTTTTCAATTCTTGATGAAGCTTTCTTGGAAATAATGAAAACATACATTCATACATTCAGAAGTTTGTTTTATTAGATAAAAAAAATTTTCTGCAGCAAAATATTCACTGCGATTCATGTTTGACTATTACTGTTTTCTGTGATTCTTGTTGACTATTACTATTTCACATATTATTGATGTGTTCCATTTTTTTTCTTTTACAAGTGACTTGCTTGGCTTTTAAAACAATTAAGCCAGTAATACAACTAGTACAGTCCTTCAGTTGTAGTTTAGCTTCATCTCAGTTAAACTGTGAAGTTCACAGGATGCGTCTTCTCATACCAGGAAAGAATTTATATAACAAAGATAGACTTGATAATTGCTACTTTACATTAAAAGAAGCAGAAACTAATCCAGATGACATGCTTTTAAGATCCCATGTGCTTTTTAAAAAACCTAAACAAAATGCCTATTCCTTTTGAGGAAATGGTTGAGAAATTCCAAAACTGAAGTGCCTAGCTATATAGTAACTTTTTAAATAGCGACTGAAACTCATGGCCTTCCATTTGAAAGAACTACAGATGCAGGATAAAACAAAATTTATCCAAAAGTAAAACCAACAGGCCAGAAAAATGTAAGTGCTGGAAAGGAAAACCAGACCAGCAGCTGAAGATGAAATGCTATTTCAGCACGAATATGGCTCAGTAAGAATTAAACTATATTGTAATTACCTTTATTAAACCCATTCCTTGAACTTAACTCTGGCTGCTTCTTAGAATACTGTCTGCTCCAGCATCAAATTCTGCCATCAAATACAGCTGATCATGATCTAAAACAGATTGCCATATACATTGAGTAAAAGCAGAGTTTAAGAAATGGCAGGCTACATTCAAAATGTTTTCTTTCTTTCCATGAAAGTCAGTAATGGTCCCGGGAGCATTTTTTAAAAATGTTTTCTGCAAACTATTTGGAGAAACAAATACATTTTGAAACTATTGCGCTGGAGTTATCCTAGTCAGAGTTTCAGCCATGCTTTTTCCTTAGTTGCATCCAACTTGCCAATTTTGGGGCCTCAGCATTATAATCAAGTTAGATCTTTCCTAGCTCAGCTCTCACAAAACATTCAGCTCGTTAATAATAATAATATTTAAGTGTTTCATACGAATTCTAGAACTGAGTTAATTCATCCATTCACTATTTGCAGTGGTTCAAATTGAGAAAAATGGTGGTTACAGCAAGGCAATCCAAATTCCATCCTTTTTCATAGCATCATCATAGCATCATCAAGAACCAAGTGGCACAGTGGTTAGAGTGCAGTACTGCAGGCTACTTCAGCTGACTGCTAGCTGCAGTTCAAGAGTTCAAATCTCGCTGGCTCAAGGTTGACTTAGCCTTCCATTCTTCCGAGGTGGGTAAAATGAGGACCCAGATTGTTGGAGGCAATATGCTGACTCTATAAACCACTTAGAAAGGGCTGTAAAAGTATTATGAAACGGTATATAAGTCTAAGTGCTATTGCTATCATAGGGTTGGAAGGGACCTTGGAGGTCAAATCCAAGCAAAGCAGAAGTCCTTATACCAACTCAAACAAATTGCTGTCCTGTCTTTTCTTGAAAACCACCAGTGATTGAGTAGCTACAACTCTGGGAGGCAAGTTTAATAGTTCTTACTCTCAGGAAATTCCTCCTTATTTCCAGGTTGGACCTCCCTCTGATGAGTTTCCTCTCATTGTTTCTTGTCCTGCCTTCAGGTGCTATGGAAAACAAATAGCCATCGTCTTCCACTGTGGCAGTCCTTTAGATATTGGAAGACTGCTATCATGTCTCCCCTCAGTCTTCCTTTCATTAAGCAAAACATATCTAGTTCCTCTAGCCATTCTTCATAGGATATTGGTGGGTATAGAGCAGTGCTATAACTTGTATATATGTTGTCTTGCAGCAAGTTCCAATTGTATTGTCAAGATTGTCATTTTGTCACAGCTGCTGCTTTCCAAACAAACACAGATGAAGGTAGCTTGAGGTAACTGCTTGGTATCCATAAATTTACCATAAAACAAGTACAATAAGAATTGTACCACTTATATTTATACATGAAGGAATCACATTCATCAGACAAGAAGATTAACCAAAGGATGAAAAAACATTATAGCATCCCATCCCACAAGATCCACTGGATTAGTCAGGTTTTTGTTGTTTTCCTAAATCCAACCTGATCCCAGCAACACCATTTCTCAAGGAAAACTAATTCCCTCCAGAGGGAAGAAAATAATTAAAAAGACAGGAATTGGAGAGAGAAGTTAGAGCCTCCTTTGGAAAGATTGGGAGTGAGAAGTAAAAGAGGGCCAATGTCTAACTCAGGGGTCTGCAACCTTAAACAGTCAAAGAGCCATTTGGACCCATTTCCCACAGAAAAGAAAATACCGGGAGCCACAAACCCTTCCCATACCTGACTATTTCTTGAGCGGCCACAAAACTAGCATATGTAGTTGAATTAAAAGTTCTGTTTTCTTCTGAAATTTTTCTTTTCTTGGATTTATCCATGGTTGATCTACCGGGGGTTGAAAAGCTCAATAAATTGCATGCCAGCGGGTGTCGCACATTGGCGGTTATGATACATATTTTGAGTGACAGAGCCACAGCAGAGGGGTGAAAGAGCCACATGCAGCTCCAGAGCCGCAGGTTGCTGACCCCTGGTCTAACTATTAAAGACATGCAGGTTTGCTGGAGGACCGGATCTTGGTTGAGATGCATCATGTGAATATGGCCATTGGAGCATATAAAATTGAAATTCTTTTCTTTCAACTTGTTAAAATGTGGGGTCCTTCCAGATCTGTGAATTTGTCCTTCTTGTAGGTTTGGAAACTTGGAAAATTTTGTTTCTATTCTTAGTCTGAAGGCTAAGCTATGGCTTTCAAAGGGAGCCAAAGATACATAAAAATAACCACATTTGCTTCTCTGTGGAGATTCAGTCTTATAGCCACTGTAGAGGGCTTCATATTATATAATTATTGAGTGTGGCTTATGATTTACTTTCTCATGGTTCTAATTTACTTTATGTTCTACTTTTGTTTTGGCAGACAAAAACTCATTCCTTAAAATCAGCAACACAGTGAGAACAGGCAGCATTTTAAATCCATAAAAAGTAGCAGATTAATTATAGCTACAACAGTCTTTGGTTTATGGGGCTGGAATCCTTAGGTCACTACCAGATAGTAATTAAAGGTTCCCTCAAATTTCTGTTGCCCTTCCTATATCACAGAGCTTGGCAAAATTTGGGCCTTTGGGGTTGTAATATAACACTGTATACTCACAGCAACCAGCATCTGCTCACTGGTGGCTGTCCTAATTGCCATTTCCTCTACAATTTCAACTTACAAAGAGAGGAAGCTTTTCTGGGTTGCTCCTTTCTTTAGGAATCTTATCTTTGGTCTTCTTCTAACTGTGGCACTTTCTAGAGATAAAGCAACATCCGAACATCCAAGTTGACTCTAGGATGCTGCAACCATCGTAAATACATGCTGATTGCGAAACGCCTAAATTTTGATCATGTGATTGTGGAGATGCTGCAACAACAGTCGTTAAGTGCATCAATTGTAAAGACTGACTACCTGTTCCATTTTTACACTGGAAAAAAGACTTCACCCCTTCCTGTTAGCTAGGACCCCATGCTACTTGTTAATACTTTTCACCCTGTTCACTGCTATCTCTGATTAAAATGCAGTCTCAAATCTGTCAAATTTTAGTTTCTGGAATTACAATTAACACCGAATTGAGTGAAGGCAAAGGCCATTAATGGGTAAGATGAAGATGGGAAGAGGATGGACCAGTTTGGAGACATTGGTGGGGGCTGCTTCTTCATTTCCCGCCCCCAAATGGGGGGCAGAGGATGCCATCCTTCTTTAAACAACTCTTTCTGCCTCTTACTGTGTATATCAACTTCACAAATTCCTTGTTTTCATACTCATGTCCAGTACACAATTTAGCAAAGAAAGATGTATGAAGTTCATTTTGAAAAGTAATGTATTTGGTTGCAACTAATATGGTCTTCTTGGATCTTATTTCCCACCTTCTACTACTCTCTTGCAACAGGCCCAAATATATCTTTATCTAAATGTCACAGCTGGTGAAACTTGATGACCCCTAAAGGGTTAAAATTAAATGAATCAATGGACAGAAAGAAAGCCATCTCCACAGGGTAAACAATAAAAAAGACAGCTCCAAGAAGCTGATGACACAACCTGATGTACTAATGGCAGGCAAGACATGATACTTTATTGTAATTGCTTCAAAGTATTTTAGGAAGCTTGAATAGCGTTTACCCAGAGCTAAGGGTTCACAGGTCAACACGTGTGAGAGTGCTCTATACGTCCCAATAGACTAGCCCATTGCTATAATTTAAATCCTTCCAGATGTCCGGAAGAACCTATGGCAGACATTCAATAACACAATATCTGGGATTTATACTGCTGGACTCCTTGATAGCTTCTGCCCAGCGGTGGTCTGAGAGATCTATTTATTTTAAGAAGCCACCATTTGGGGGCTGTTTTGCACATATCTTTTAAAACAAGTGTTGTAAATAATCAGCTTGCTCATTTATGTTATTTTTCGGTCATATGTAAAGCTAATAAGAATATATTATAAAAATGCTGGGAGAGCATCAAGATAAGACTCCCTATTGGGAATTGCAGTAGGATTCTACTCCTAGTTTTCATCTCTGCTTCCTTATTGCCTTTGACAATCATGGTTTTGAAGAAATTACGAAGATTTACTGCTGAGATGGGTGCACGCTGTAGACTAGAAGCACGTAGCTCATATATATCTGGTTCATTTTACTGTTCATATTAGTGAGACAAAATGCCACTTCACTGGGGAATTCTAATGCATTAAAAATGATAAAACAAAAATTCTGTCTGCATCCAATTTTTGGTTCCTTAGAACCTTTAATTACAACTTTCCCTAATAGTGTAAATGATCCTATAATCTCCTTCTATGATGCAAAGTTCCCTAACATCATTTTTGTAAGGCTATTTGCTTGCTGCAAGGTGTCTAACATAAGCTTCCTCTATATAAACAGTTCCTGAAAAACAAAACAATACTTTTCTACATGCCAATTTTAGAAACAAATTACTTGTTTTACACATGGGACATTTTGCAGCAGACTGTTCAGTGCTATTATCCATGCCATGGTTGTAGCCCTTTGGGTGGAATTCAGATCAGTTCCCATGGAAATGTCTAAAATTTGTTAGTTATGCGTTCTAGTCCAACTTTAGGCATGAAAGTCAGTTGGGTAACTTTGGGCCAGTAACTCTCTCTCAGCCCCCACAGACATATTACACTGCACTGCAAGACTTACAATGTGTTAAGCAGTAGCCTTCATACTTTTGTATATTTTATACAAAGTCAGCTTATTGCCCCCACAATCTGGGTCCTCATTTCACCTACCTTTGAAAGGATGGAAGGCTGAGTCAACCTTGAGCCTGGTGAGATTTGAACTTGCAGTAATTGCAAGCAGCAGATGTTAATCTGTTAATAACAGTGCTTTAGTCCACTGTACTACAAGAAGTATTTTATACTTCTTAACTGCCCATTTCCCTCAGATTATTGTTGTAGAGAAAATAGGAGTAGGAAGGAAAATTAGCTATGTTTGCCGTCAAAGGCAAGATTTAAAAATCTAATTAAAAATGAGCAGGTATGATTTGCCAAATTTAGGAACAGATTTCTATTCAGAAATGATAATAATCTTCCAAAACAGGGGTAAATCTTGGCCATTTATTTGGGATTGGAAGAGATATAAAGCCAGGCATGAACAATCCATTTTACTCTTTCTGCTATTGTCATATAAGCTGAAAGTTTTGCTCCTGTAAACTCTTGAATTTGGCAGGTGAGAGGTTGTATGTGGGCTTTTAAAGTCATGGTGTGAAAGCTAGAATTTCTTTTTTAAATTGCTGGAATTTTCAATATTTTACTTAACTGAAAAAAAATCTGTTTTCACAGAAATGCAGACCTCTTCATAAACTCATATTTTCACTGCTCTGCCAGAAAAGCTGGAAATTGTAAAAAGGTTGAACCCAAAACACAAGACCATGTTGAAGGCTTGGCAGACAGATAGCTTGTGCAAGGAGAGTGGAAAAAACTGTTGAGTTCATAACCTAGTGAACTGTATGGAAAATATTGGAACCTAAATACCTAATAAATATTTCTATTTATTCCTGCTAATAAAACCTGATATGCACAGTTGTGGTTTATGAATATTATGCTTATTTAATTTAATAGCACTCTGGACTCAATATTGTCTGACATTAATCATAGTTCTAAGGAGAACTATAGCCAATGATTTTTTTATTATAGCTGATGTCTCTTAACAAGTAAATACTTTTAAATTGTTTTGTGTATCTTACCAATATCAACTATAATAAAAAGGGAGGAAAGTTTAATAATGAAGAATTTTTCTTAAACATTCATACTTTCATAATTGTAGCAAGCCATAGATATGACCTTGGAGTAACTATGGAGTGCCTGAACATTCAACCCCATACACCACAACTAATACAAGTTATAAAAAGATAATACTACCATATATTTCAATCAACTCAGAAACAACTAACTACTACAATCACACACCCAGAGAAGAAGGGATTAACACCAGACAAAGAATCAAACAGAAAACAATAAATGTATCAAGGAACTACCAAGGAGTAGCCACACCCCTACCAACATTTTTATTTTATTTTCCTTTTAAAATAAAAACACAATAAAACTTTAAAAATTGGACGTAGAAGATATTTTAATATTGGACATATTGAGGGATATTTTTGAACAACCAATCCAGAAGTTATTTTTAATAGCTATTTTTAATAATGGCTATCTCGATAGACAGACTGTGTCTAAACTATGTTATGGAAGAGTTCGACCAATTCAGACTGAGAGTGAATTGAAAGTAGATTTTACAAGAATGACATGGAAAAACATGTTACACAGGATATACAAAAGGAACTACCTGGTGTCTTAACAATTGAAAGTATTATGCAAACAACAAACCAAGAGAGTGACCCGGATAATTTTCCTACACTGGATTTACAAAGGAGGATTTTTAACATTTTGAAAAAAAAATTGGGAATTCTTGGCAAGAATTCTTGGCTTTTTTGGAATTTTTTGGCGAAAAAAAATGGAAAGAAAGTTCTAAAACAGTAGTGGACCTTATTCAGGATGACAATGAGAGTCCTTACCTCAAGGAAGTAGAGGGTTTGGTGAACTGGTGTAATAAAAACAGCCTTGCTCAAAAACTCGTTCAACAGTGAGATACTGGTGAAGCAGGCACAGCAGCGCCTGCACTTTCTGCGTCACATGAAAAAATTGCATCTTCCTTCCCCTGTCCTTATCACTTTCTATAAAGGGTCAATTGAGAGCATCCTGTCATATTGCATTACTGTCTGATTTGGAAGCATTATTACTTTGGACAGGAAGTCAGTATAGAGAGTGGTGAGGATGGCAGAAATGGTTATTGGTAGTTCACTTTTTTCTGTCCAGGACATGGCATATAAGTGCTGCTTGAGTAGGGTCCACAGTATTGTCAGGGATGCTACACATCCTCTCCATGACCAGTTTTTCTTGTTACCTTCTAGGAGGAGCTTCATGGTATCTGAAGAAGAACATCTAGATTCAGTCACAGCAGTCACTGAAATAAAGTGACTGATAGATAGGTTATCTATCTATTATTTGAAAGGACAAAAGATCAAGATTGTTAAAAGTGAAAGGAAGGAATATAAAGTTAGTTTATTTGATCAAGGCTAAAATAGATATGTTGTTATCTCTGGTAATTCTTAATGGATGTTTGCTGACATCAGGACTGAACAATGTGACTTATGAATCTGTTTATATATAAGAAATGAGATTTGGGAAGAAGAGATTGTTTGTTATATTTTAAAGGAAGGTGGTAAGTTCCTAAAATTGTTTACAGTGATGAAGATGTGAAGTCACTTTTTTATAGATTTTTTTTTTCATTTTCTTTACTATGTTATTTTTTTCTTTCTCTTCTTTTTCTTTTTTCCTTTCTTTTCTGCAGCTTCTACTTTTGCTTTTTATTCTTTTAGGGTTTTTTCCCCAATTTGTGTTAATTTTTATTGTTGCAATTATAATGCTTAATAAATTATTTATATTAAAAAATTGATCCTGGTGTCTTCCAAATCTCTCTTGATAGATTTCCATGAGCGCTTACGTTTACTGGCTTTGTTGCTGACTGCTCTGCCACTGCTGTCTGGGGCAAACCTTGTCCTAAATGCTCTGTCCATTCTTCACTGTAGTCCAGATCAGAAAACAGGTTCCACAGATTTGACTGGAACTCTATTGATATAGGCTACATTATCAGAATCTTGAAAGCCTGCGTTTGCCCTTCCCTTCTTGTTATGCATCAGAAATTAGGGTGAAACCAGAATCCATTTCTTTTTTATGTTTCCCTCATTTTTGGGAATCTCTAAAACACTCAACAGAGATATAAAGCTCTTTTTTCCTCCCCGTATGTCTTCAGTTCGGTGAATAAAAGAATCACAACCAACATTTCTAATTCTCCCCCATTTTTTCTCCCCCAATCAACCTTACATTTTCAGACTGCGTTTTTCAAGTTTTCCCATTGAAATTTAGTTCAACTGTACAATTTTGAGATAATAGTCAGATTGAGGTGATACAAAAGGTTAATTTTATTAGAAACTTTAGGAAGTCACGATACTACAAAGTTTGACAATATCTGACTTATTGTCATTGTTATGACTTTATTTCTTTAAGAAAATGTTGAAATAACACAGATTTTTAAAAAGCTCTGTTAGAACATCCTCATTATAACCCACTTTGGTATTTTGCACATGGAAGGGAAGCCTCATGCAAAGTAAATTACAATAATTTACAAAAACTGATAAGCATATAAGTGTAGAGCACAAAAAATTGACTTTATTGGAAGATAGGTGAGATCTGTTACTAAAGCAACTAGGAGAAAGCAATACAGCTTAAGCCCAAAACATGCAGAAGGAATGCAACAGCGGCTCAGATAGACACCTTCCTAATTCACATGTTATATACCTGTGATGGCGAACCTGTGGCACACAGCACCCTCTCTGTGGGCACGCGAGCCGTCACCCCAGTTCAGCTCTGCTGCGCATGCACGCGTGCCTCCTGCCGACCAGCTGGGTCTCTGCCGTGCATGTGCGGGGCAGGGAACATGCGGGGGGCTGTGCATGCATGCACGGGGGTGGGTCCCATGCGGGGGGGGGGCATGTCCTCAGGGACAGGGCCCATGGGCGGGGGCCACATGCACATGCACGGGGGATGGGCACTCGGTCCGGAAAAGGTTAGCCATCACTGTGGCTACTGTATCTCTAGCAACTACTTTTGCTATCCTTCCAATGCTGAAATTAATCAAGATTAATGCAGTATATTAAAGCTATTTTCAGGCATAGGATTCTTAGGGATAGTAATAGAGTACACCATTTAGTTAGTCTATGGGTGGGGGATGGGATGGAAAGAAAGAATGCTTACAAATAGAAGACCCTAACCCTAACCCTAACTCTAAAACTCATGACAATTTGTGAAGAAGGCAGGGCACAAGCCCTAGCTGAAGTCACTATTGCTACACACTCTTCATGTATGTATCACCTTTTTACAAGTGGAATATTGAGAAGGTAAGAATAATAATCAAATGGGGATTTTTACAAATCTATACATTACATTGTCTAGGTTTGTCCTATTGATGCATAGCTTTAACCAAAGTCTCTCTCCCAGATTCTTTTGCTGCCATGTCAATAAACTATTGTCCTCTGCAGTTCCTGGCCTTTTTGGTTGTTAGGATGTCCAGCTTCTCAGGGCTGGAGACTTTAGATCAGGACAATGTCATATCAGCTTCTTCTAAATGTGATATGATTAGGATTAGCTCTGTCCTTACTAAAAGATATGGAAACGGTGATTTTCATTTGCAGCCACACAATTCCACATCTTTCATTCAAAAACTGCAAATATATTAGTCAACAGGCTCTACTGCAGGTTGGATAAAGACATGCCCTTCAATGAATTATGAAACTGACAGAGGTCTCATGGAAGTCCCTGCTAGAGGAAACAGGATTTCTAATTTTCAGCTTTCCTGGAGAAATATGGGACCACATAAAAATAAGAAAAGTACAGTAGTACATACCTTTCCCTACATATGAATAATCTCTGGATCCCGCCCTTTTCTTTCTGCATATATTGTGAGCAGAGGAATGTTAGATATTAATGCTTCCTGATAGAAGGCAGATCCTTCAAAAGTAAAAATGCACCTTTGTTGAATCCCACAGATATTCTGGAGTTTGGTCCTGCAACAAATTTGATTCTTTAAGTAGTCTTTCAGCTGGAAAGAAAACAGCACAAAGAGAAGTAATAAATTCATAGGACTTGTAACTCGATTGTATCATCATCACTGTTTCCTGTCATCTCTAACAGCCAGACAGTAATGCAAGATCCATCTTAAAAGAATCCCTCTCCATAAATGGAGCTCTTAGCAAGTGTTCAATTCAGAAAAATGACAAGTTTTCCGAAGTTTTCTGCGCATGGAGAATCATGCTTCAACTCTGATTTAATATCAGAATTTACTCTTCTTCTTAATGTTAAAACCATTTCTCGGGTCCCTCTTATTTTGTATGCATGTATATACAATTTCAAACAACAGAACAAAAGTAGGCCATGACTCATTAAGAGATAACCTCTTCTGATTTGTAGATGTATTTCTTAGGGGAAAAAATCCAGTTTCCTACCATCATTTTGACCTTTCCTAGATATATTTGGATATCAGGATATCATAGACCTGGTGATGGTCTATGTATACAGGTGTTGTTTGAGTGGTTTGAAGGCTGTTAGCTATGACAAAATAAGTGGCAGAAATTGTTAAGTTGTTCCCCTACTTCATTTTAATTTCCTAAAACATACAATCAAATTTACACTTCCTCCTTAACATTTCCAACTTTGGCATTCCAGTCTCCAATCAGAAGCCACTCTTCTTACTTGCGTGTTCTCTCGATTTCATATCAAACTTGAAACTCATCCTCTTCATCTGCACTGGGGATTGCAAACTTGGATTATATTATTCAGTTATTTAATTACAGCGTAACCACATACTGTTCTTGCTATACCGTTCTAGCTGTGAAAGCAACACTCTTCCTTCTTTGTTTTTCGTGTCCTGAGTAAAACAACAATGTTAATCTTCTGATTGAAAGTGCTCAATTCCAGGCTATCTTAAGAAACTTAGGTGGGGATTCAGAAGCTGATGTTGCTTGTTACTGCCTTATTCCTGTGGAACAAATATTTGCCCCCTCCCGGTTGTGCTTTAGCAAGATGGTTAAAATGCTCTGTTCTGCTAATTATTAGGGAATTAGGGGATGTTTGGGCTGCTTTAAGTCGAGCTTTTGACTATTTCTCCTGCTTTTTATATCATTGATAAAACTAAAACTAGTTTCTTTTCCCAAAATGAAAAGGAAAGTTTGAGTTAACAGAATAACAGAGTTGGAAGGGGCCTTGGAAGTCTCCTAGTCAATCTCCCCACTCAAGCAGGAGACCCTAGGCCAGGGGTGGGCAATTGTGGCTCTTTTACAGCCTGTGGATTTCAACTCCCAGAATTCCTGAGACAGCCAAGCTGTCTCAGGAATTCTGGGAGTTGAAGTCCACAGGCTGTAAAAGAGCCACAATTGCCCACCCCTGCCCTAGGCCATTTCAGACAAATCGTTGTCCCATCTCTTCTTAAAAACCTCCAGTGTTGGAGCACCCACAACTTCTGGAGGCAAGTTGTGAACAGGACATGTATCAAGGTTGGAAGGGATCTTGGAGGTCATCTAGTCCAACCCCCAGCTTGAGCAGGAGACCTATACCATTCCAGACAAATGGTTATCCGATCACTGGCCATTCCACTGATTAATTGTTCTAGCTTAATGTGTGTCATATTTGAAACTTGAATATTTTCCTCGTGCAAAGTTTAGCATGACTTTTTTTTAATGTGCAGCACATTTATTATTCTTTCCATTGAAATACATCATCATCAACTACACCTGAAAACAAGCAATATTACTAAGATACAGATTTATCAACATATTTTCTATGTAAAAGTCCCAGTGTAGGATATTTCTGAACTTTTTTGAAAAATGAATGTTTACATTTTAGGGTCCTAGGATAAACAGTATAACACTAAATGGTTTCATTTTGAAAGTTCACTTTTAGAAAATCTGTATACGTAAAAGCTGAGCATAAAATGCTGAAAATATTAGGATTTATATGCAGCATGAGAGAATGAAAATTACAGCTGGATAAACCAAAATCTTTCCTCTGTTGCCTCAATTGAGAAATAATATAAACATTTAGACAATTCTCTAAAGTATCAATTGCTTGTTTAATGGTAGACAGAATTCTTTCTGCTCTAATTTACGAACAATTCTCACATTTAATATATTAAACATGTTGTAATATTTATCAGCATATGTCTCTAAAGCCCTTAATCCAGCTTCAACCATGCAGGGAAGAGTAAAATGAAACATATACAAGGAAATTAATATGATGAAACTAGATTTCTTTAAATTCATGCCAAAATGGAAAATAATATTTAATTATGCTTTTCCCTTCTGGAGTATGAAAGACCATCAGATGAAAATTGGATGGAAATCTTTCAGTTCCAAGAGCTCAAACCATAATCCAAGAGACAGTGAACTACATTATGGCATCTGATGACTCAACATAATGTATTATACACAATTATACACAAAGGTTTAGTTCCTAAATTAAATGTTGGAATATTCCTAGCTTTGCCAAGGGGATGGTTCATGAGCCACAAAGTCAAAGTCATTCCGCTTTCAGAAAAGAAGAAGCCCAAGGAGAGTGATTCTTGAGTTGTACAATTTCCATGTATAGCCCCAGGAAAGGGATGCAAAGCAGGGTGTTTAAAAGACACTTACAGCTCTGCATCTGAAGAATCTTTATGAAACTGTGGGAATTTGGCATGAAACTACAGCCTTATGTCTCTTTTTCTAATGTTATGCTCTGGATTTGGTGAGCTGATAAAACAATGGATATGATGTATGTATGGAATTTCCCTTTCTTTCTCTTCCAAGGGAGCAATTATGCTGGAGAATCAGAGGAAGCAATTATCCATCTTCTTTGCCCTTCTAATTGTCAAAATATTACAGTGCATTCAGAAAGTATTCAGACTGCTTCAACTTTGTCAATTTTATTATGCTGCAGCCTGATTCTACAGTTGTTGAAATTCATTTTCCCCCCTTATTAATCTATACTCAGTACCCCATAACGACAAAGTGAAAACAGAAGTTTATAAATGTCTGTTAATTTATTTCAAGTGGTTTTCATTTGTTTATGGCTCATTTTGTTTCATCTGTTGAAAAATCAGTGGGAATTGTATTTCTGTTTTCAACTATTTGCTATCTAAGCTTGGCATTACAATTTACAGAAGCTCTGTGGGTTATGGGTTGCTTAAAATAGATTCTTGGTGTGGGTGTGGATGTGGGTGTGGGTGTGGGTGTGCGCATGAGTATGTACGCATACATGTGCCTTCAAGTGACAATTGTCTCTAGAGACTGCCTACACTAGAGGTCTCCAACCTTGGCAACTTTAAGACTTGTAGACTTCAACGCCCAGAATTCTTCAGCCAGCAGCCTGCTGAGGAATTCTGGGAGTTGAAGTCCACAAGTCTTAAAGTTGCCAAGGTTGGAGATCCCTGGCCTAGACAACACCCTGCAGTTTTCTAGGAAGGATGTCAGAAGTGGCTTGCCATTGTTGACTTTTTAGGGCTGAGAGAGGTGATTGGCTCAAGATTACCCAACTGACTTTGTGCCTAAGGTGTGGCTAGAGCTCCTGGTTTCTAACCTGATGCCTTAACGATTACACCAGACAAGATCTCCTAAGGACTACTGTATTTAATAAAAGGATAACAATCATCATAGATATTAGCATACAAATACCAAAAGAACTGCTTTTTATACAAACATATCATACTGCCAGCATATATTTCATATTAGGTTTACAAGAAATATCTGTTTTAGAAAAAAAAATGATGTGATTCATGCATACCACAGTTTTGTGAAATTGAAGCATGGTGCAAGCAGTTTATTATTATTATTAATAATAATAATAGTAGTAGTAGTAGTAATAATAATAATAATAATAATAATAATAATAATAATAATAATAATAATAATTGTATACTGCCCTTCTCCCGAAGGACTCAGGGTGTACAGTGTACAGCCGGTGTACAGCCATATTAAAACAACATATACCCACACAATTTAAAAACAGTTTAAAATATATTAAAAATTTGGCCCTTATATTAAAAACTACAAACACCCAATTAAAATTAATTTTCTAAGCCAGCCCAGCCTGTTGAAACAAAAGAGTTTTAAGGGCACGGTGAAAGGTACGTAGGTTGGGGATCATACGAATCTCCAGGGGCAGTTCATTCCAGAGGACAGGTGCCCCCACACAGCCTAGGCTAGGATTTACAAATATACCATAAAGAGACAGAAATTTTTCTTCACTAAAGTGTATCACTTATACACTGATGTTTCTCCATTGGTTTATGGAAGAAACTATTATTTCCAACAGCATCTCCATCTGTAGACATATGTGCATGCAAAGTGTAACTTGATCCTAAAGTAATTATGCATTTGTGAGTGTGTGTTTGTATATACTTTTGTTTATCTTATTTCAATTCCAGGATGTTAAAATGCCAAGGCTCATTCATGAAACCATTCTGAAATTGTTTAAAGTAAGCCTGAAGTACTGAAATCTGATTGGATAGAACCTTTCATAGGGATGATGTCATTAACCACTAGAAAATGGTTTGCTTGAAAAATACAATAATATGTATAATTGCACTTGTATGGCAAAATTTTTTTAAAAACAGACAGAGCATCATTGTTCAGCAAACCACAGTTCTGCCAGAAAGATTGTGTCTGGGATTTTTGCTTACTTCACCCAACCACTATTCCCATAGGAAACAGATCAGTTAAATCCTATAATAAGAGTAATTAGAGTTACTAGAAAGCCAGACATTAGCATAACAACATTACCACCTTTGAATATTATACAGGTAGTCCTCGACTTACGTCCACAACTGACCCCAAAAATTCTGTAGCTAAGTGAAACATTTGTTAAGTGAATTTCCCCCATTTTGTGATCTTTCTTGCCACTGTTGTTAAGTGAATCACTACAGTTATTAAGTTAGTAATAACTAGGTTATTATTAAGGTTGTTAAGTGAATCTGGCTTCCCCATTGATTTTGCTTGTAAGAACATCATAAAAGGTATTCACATGATCCCAGGATACTGATTCATAAATATGAATCAGTTGCCAAGCAACTGAATTTTGATCACTTAACAATAGGAATGCTGCAACAATCCTAAGTGTGGAAAAACTGTCATAAGTAACTTTTTTCAGTGCCCTTGTAACTTTGAACAAATGAACTGTTGTAAGTCAAGGACTACCTGTAATACCCCTTGAATGTTATAAATGGTTGTGGTGGGGAGAATCTGTTATTATTTGGTCAGCTGCAAACTTTATGCAAATTGTGCTTTGGTTAATCCCAGACAGACCTTCTCAAAGTAACTAATCTTCTGATGATCCCAAAAATCAGTCCTCTGTTATTCAGCTTGTTCAGCTCTGACTGGATGGTGGGGAATGGGAGGATTTATATTCCTTGCAGGCAGCTGGTCATTTGCATTCTTTTAGCGGGGTCATTAAGGTCACTTGGAGGTTTATTTGTGTCCTCATGACGTATAAATCCTTCCATTCCCCACCATCCAGTCAGAGCTGAAGAAGTTTCTTGGATGAGAAGCAAAATGTCTTCAAAGAAAAACCAGAAAGTCCAGTTGCCTCTTGAAAAAGCACCTTTGGGAAAACCACATCATTTAGCACCAGAAATTTATGTCGGAACAGTGGTTGTAACCTCTGTGCAGTTGCTAAGAGTTGATACCAATTTGATGGCACAAGAACCATACAAATGATATAAAATTAAAGAAGAAAGAAAATGAAGAAAAATGCATAGAATTTTATATCACGAACAGCTCCTAAATGTTGATCAGAGTGCTCTTCCTTGCACTTCTTTCAAAAAAAGGAGAAAGTCCAACATCAGCAAGCAGCACATAATAAATTAATTAAGGAACTAAAGGGCTAAGAATGTAACACCTATCAGAATTACATTGGACACAACTGTATCGACAAGAACAGGCTATACATTTAAATAAATAAATAAAAATGTGTTCCCTATTAAGAGGTTGCAGCTTCAGGAAACGTAGCCTGAGAACTGGTTCTTGAGGATAAACTTGATTGCATTTAGTGAGAAAAATGTATAAATTGGCTCTGCCAGGTTTCATTTATACTGTAAGTATTTTTTATCTGTCAAGTCACCCCATATGTAATTTGGTTAATATACAAGCATACATACTGAAATCTAACCATATATGACCTTCGTGCATACTGCGGTAGGCTTAGGAAAGGATTTTATAGGATTAAGGAAGAATAGAAGATTTAGGATTGTCTAATAATATTCAATGACTAGCCATGTAACATTAAACTTTTGAACTATGCTTAGAAGCCTCTGGCATGTAATAAGCCACCCTATTAAAGAATACATTTTTATTGAAGGAAAAGATATATATTTTCTTAACAAATGCATGCTCCTACATTTGACTCTGTTTTAAAACAATACACAGATATGTAACTACATTAAAAACTATATATATTTTCGGGCACCTGTTTTAGATTTTCATTCATTATATTTTTGTTCATTTTGTGTGCGCTGTTTAAATGCCTCAGGGTGAGAATGCGTTATAAACTCAACAGTGTAAACCGATGCTTTTCATCAGGCTGACACTAGATAGGGCCTTTTTTTTTTTTTGCTTTGAACTCAGGGGTGGAAATCCAGCAGATTCTGACAGGTCCTAGAGAACTGATAGTGGAAATTTTGAGCATTTTGGAGAATTGGCAGCGGAAATTTTGAGTAGTTCGGAGAACTGGCAAGTACCACCTCTGGCTGGCCCCAGAGTGGGGAGGGAATGGGGATTTTGCAGTATCCTTCCCCTGCCATGCCCACCAAGCCACACCCACCAACCACACCATGCCCACCAAGCCATGCCCACAGAACTGGTAGTAAAAAAAATTGGATTTCACCATTGCTTTGAACTAATTTATTTTCCAATGTTTCTTTTTCTCAGGGCCTTTGTGGTAGATGGCAATTTTGAAAGACAGGAATGGCTTCTTTCTCTACCCTGGCCAACATTTGAAAAGCCTAGAAATGAGGGCCACTTGCATGTCTGCTTGCTTTTTTTTGTTTAAACAATAATCAATGCACAAATGCGTTTAAGACTAAGCAAGGAACTTAACTGGGAACAAATATTGGGCTCATTTGGTCAATCATGCATCTGTGCACGCTTCAAATGTGATTTGGAAGAAGCGCTTCAGATCTTATACCACTACAGTTTTTCTCTCCATTAAAGCAGTCTCTTGACTTTCAAACTTCTATGAGTCTGAAAAAAACCTTTCAGTTCTTTTAAGATACTGATTCATTTAAGTGAACGTGACTCTTAAATCAGCTAAAAGGTTGTTGTTTTTTCAGTTGGAGGCCTGAAAAAGGAAAGGCTACCTTAAAAAGAGAGGCCATCAGGTGACTCTAAGCAGCTTGCAAGATAAAAACCACAATAATAAAACATTAAAATAATAAATATTAGCATTATAATTATTTTAAAATTTGCTAAGTAACCAGTGTAACAATGGAATTGAGGTGGAGTTTTCTCTTAATCCACTAACCACTTCCAATATGGAACACCCCGTTGTGACCCGAGGCCTATCAGCAGAGTCAGAGTAAGGCCCACCCAGAAGGCCAAAGGGTGGGGGCAGATTTCACCTCAAGGGGTACAATGGTCCAGAGGGCCATAGGATGCCCATAGCACTTTTTCCAAATCATTTTCATAGCACTACTGAGTCATAAACACAACATTTTAATAGAACAAGTTCTAGGATGAAGGAAAAAAATGTACTAATTGAAGAACACCATTGATTTCCATATATCTGCTATCATTTGTAGTGATTATATATTATATCATTTGAAAATGTTGCCCGAAAGGAAGATACGTTCTGGTAATTTCAATCTGGAGCAAAAGATTTCAAAGAAGGCACTGAAAAATAATATCCATAATAGTTAATTGGTTGATTAAAAAGTTTAATTCTCCTCAATCCAAAGCTTCCTATTTACAGTATATTAAACTAAGATGTTCTCTTATATGCACCTGCAAACTATATCTTCAGGAATGCCATAGTGTATGCTTTTCTTCCTATTAGACCAAAATCCTTTGGCAATTCATGGCTTCAGACTGCTTTTACTGAAAGCCATCTAGACATATTTATAACTGTCAGTGCTTGAAAATAGGCCAGGTCAAGGAACATAAACCATTGGGATTCCAGAAGTGCATTTTACAGATAGCCCTTGACTTACAACAGTTCGTTTAGTGACAATTCAAAGTTAAAACGGAACTGAAAAAAGTAACTTGTGATTGCTTTTCAAACTTACAACCATTGCAGCATCCCCATGGTCACATGATTAAAATTTAGGCGCTGGCTCATATTTATGACTGTTGCAATGTCCTGAGGTGATGAAATCATCTTTTGTCATCTTCTGATGAGCAAAGTCAATTGGGAAGCCAGATTCACTTAACAACCTTGTTACTAACTTAACAACTGCAATGATTCATTTAACAACTATGTCAAGAAAGGTTGTAAAACAGGGCAAAACTTATTTATTTATTTATTTATTTATTTATTTATTTATTTATTTATTTATTTATTTATTTATTAAATTTTTATACCGCCCCCTCTCCCGAAGGACTTGGGGCGGTGAACAGCCAGAATTAAAAACACACAATACAAATATTAAAATACATTAAAACAAAATTAAATTATATTTGGCTTCTCCAATTTTAAAACCCCTTACCCATAAAATTCACCCAATTAAAATTTTAACCCAGCTTGGCTTGCTGAAATAAAAAAGTCTTCAGGGCTCGGCGGAAGGTCCGGAGGTCCAGGATTAGTCGTATCCCTGGGGGTAGCTCATTCCAGAGGGCGGGTGCCCCCACAGAGAAGGCTCTTCCCCGGGGGGGTCTCCAGCCGACATTGCCTGACAGACGGCACCCTGAGGAGACCCTCTCTGTGGGAGCGTGTTGGCCAGTGGGAGGTTATCGGAGGCAGAAGGTGGTCTCGTAAATAACCGGGTCCTAAGCCATGGAGTGCTTTGAAGATGAGAACCAACACCTTGAAGCGCACTCGGAAGACCACCAGAAGCCAATGCAGTTCGCGCAGGAAAGGTGTCACGTGGGAGCGCCATGTCTCCCCCATAAGTACCCACGCGGCCGCATTCTGCACCAGTTGGAGCCTCCGAGTGCTCCTCAAGGGGAGCCCCATGTAGAGAGCATTGCAGTAGTCGAGGCGGGAAGTGACGAGGGCATGAGTGACCGTGCATAGGGAGTCCCGATCCAGAAAGGGGCGCAACTGGCATATCAGGCGAACCTGATAGAAAGCCCCCCTGGCCACGGCCATCATATGCTCTTCTAAAGACAGCCGTGCGTCCAGGAGGACACCCAAGTTACGCGCCCTCTCCGTGGGGGCCAATGTCTCGCCCCCAATAGTCAGTGATGGCACCAGCTGACTATATCGGGACGCCGGCAGCCACAGCCACTCAGTCTTGGAGGGATTTAATGAATGTCTCACATAACGTAAATTTTGGGCTCAGTTGTGGTCATAAGTGGAGACTAGCTGTATTGTACAGAATATAATGACAGAATCTTGAAACTCAAAGTTTCTCTTTGTCCCATCTTATACTAAGCAAAATCAGGGCGGAATTATTTTGAGTTTTTTTCTCATGCTTCCTTCAATCTCTGGACTATATAATCTCTTGTCCAAAGTGATTCTTTATAGCTGTTTCATACCCTCTTCAACATCAGCTCTAAGTTCCTTTACACAAGACAGATATAAATGCTACCAGTGGTGGGTTTTTACTGGTTCGCTCCGGTTTGGATGAGTTGGTAGCGGCGATGGTGAACTGAGAGTGAACCGGTTCACTCCGACCGTCAGATGGATCCTCCCACCCGCCCCTACGCTATATCTACCTATATTTGTTTTTTTTAGCCCAGCTGATAGGTGCAGCAGAGTGGATTGCCATGCCTCACCTGTTCTGAAATGCAATGCGCTTGCGTGGAGCACAGGTTTGGCACGCTTTGGCGCGAAGCAAACTGGTTGTAACACCGGATGAAACTCACCACTGAATGCTACCCTAGAACATTATTGAATATCTTTAGATAAAATACCTGAAATAAAATGTATTTCCTACATTTAAGTTAGGATGGCAGAAATCTTTAGAGAGTTGTTGGTGGCATCGTCCCATCTCTTAAGGCTGCTATTTACTTATTACCAAATCACATTCCCTTCCACACCCATGTGCATGATTACTTGTACAGTTGCCTATTCAATATACATAGTCAAGGAGTAACAATTGAACAATTTCAAAGCTTTAATCTCTTTTCTTATATTAATTTACGTTTAAACTGGTCTGCACATAATATATGCCCATCTTAATGTTCATTTGACTCACCACCAAAATTGTAAAATTGTATTTGATTTCTTCAGTTTTGAAGAAAGTCTAAGTTATCAATTAAGATTCTTTATGCCATGTAGCAACCCCTATCTAAAAACATTTTATATCCAATGTATTGAAAGAGGCTCAAAATTAGTGATATAGAATAGAATAGAATAGAATAGAATAGAATAGAATAGAATAGAATAGAATAGAATAGAATAGAATTCTTTATTATTATTATTATTATTTTATTATTTTATTAAATTTCTATACCGCCCTTCTCCCGAAGGACTCAGGGCGGTGAACAGCCAAAAGATAAAACACAGAGATACAAAATTTAAAATAGATTAAAACAGATTAAACAATTTGGCTAAATTTTAAAATATCCCATAATTAAACAAATTAAAATTAGTGTTTAAAATTTAAATTTTAAAATTTTAAAAGGGAGAAGATTTAGGCCAGGCCAGCTTGATGAAATAAAAACGTTTTAAGTGCGCGACGGAAGGTGCGCAGATCCGGGATCCTCCATATCTCCGGGGGGAGCTCGTTCCAGATTGTAGGTGCCCCCACAGGGACCCAGTGCAGCTCGCGAAGGAGAGGTGTTACATGGGAGCTCCACATTGCTCCCATAACCACCCGCGCGGTCGCACTCTGCGCCAGTTGGAGCCTCCGAGTGCACTTCAAGGGGAGCCCCATGTAGAGAGCATTACAATAGTCCAAACGAGAGGTGACGAGGGCATGAGTGACCGTGAGTAGGGAGTCCCGATCTAGAAAGGGACGCAACTGGCGGATCAGGCAAATCTGATGAAAAATCCTCCCGGTCACGGCCGTCAAGTGCTCTTCTAGAGACAGCCGTGAATCCAGGAGGACGCCCAAGTTGCGAGCCCTTTCCATTGGGGCCAATGATTCACCCCCAATAGTCAGCGATGGCACCAGCTGACTATATCGGGACGTCGGAAACCACAGCCACTCAGTCTTGGATGGGTTGAGCCTGAGCCTGTTCCTCCCCATCCAGATCCGTACGGCCTCCAGGCACCGGGACATCACTTCAAGGGCATCATTGGGGTGGTCCAGGGTGGAGATATACAGCTGGGTGTCATCAGCGTACTGATGGTACTTCACCCCAAAACCACGGATGATCTCGCCCAGCGGCTTTACATAAATGTTGAACAAAAGGGGCGAGAGGACCGATCCCTGCGGCACCCCACATATGAGGGGCCTCGGGGTCGACCTCTGCCCCCCTGTCAACACAGACTGCGACCGGTCGGAGAGAAAGGAGGAGAACCACCATAATACTGTGCTTCCCACCCCCAACTCTTCCAACCAGTGCAGCATGATACCATGGTCAATGGTATCAAAAGCCGCTGAGAGATCTAACAGGACCAAGACAGAGGAGCAACCCCTGTCCCGAGCCCTCCAGAGATCAT
Source organism: Arizona elegans (assembly GCA_022577455.1). Classification (NCBI taxonomy): domain Eukaryota; kingdom Metazoa; phylum Chordata; class Lepidosauria; order Squamata; family Colubridae; genus Arizona; species Arizona elegans. The sequence goes on along the minus strand of JAKOOJ010000003.1, from coordinate 81,395,175 downwards.
CAACCAACGCGACCAATGCCGTTTCCGTGCTGTACCCAGGCCTGAAACCCCACTGGAACGGATCTAGATACGACATTTCATCCAGGTAATGGGGAAGCTGTCGTGCAACCACACTCTCAACAACCTTCGCAACGAAGCGAAGGTTGGAGACTGGACGATAATTAGCCAATACTGCTGGGTCCAGGGAAGGCTTCTTGAGGAGAGGCCTCACCACCGCCTCCTTCAAGGCGGCGGGGAAGGCACCCTCACCCAATGAAGCATTTATAATCCCCTGGAGCCAGCCTCGCTCCCGGGAAGCCACCGGGAAGCCAGTCCTAACCAGGAGGGACACAGGTCCAACAAACATGTGGTCGCATTCAGTCTACCCAGAATCCTGTCCACGTCATCTGGGGTCACAAGATCAAACTCATCCCAGATAACATTCTCAAGACCTGCCCCCGTCACCCTCGCTGGACCTACCCAGTCGGAGTCCAGACCTTACCGAATCTGAGTGATTTTGTCATGCAGATATTGAACAAAGTCCTCGGCTCTTCCCTCCAAAGGGTCCTCCCGAGCTTCCTGGCGGCCGGGCGATTATCTGATGACGCAATAAGAGCAGCAAAATTAGTACATTTTGCTGCTTTTATCGCCACTAGGTAATTCTTAATATGAGATCTTACCAGTGTCCGGTCCGATTCAGAAAGACTAGCCCTCCAACTACTCTCTATGCGTCTTTTCCGGCGCTTCATCTCCCTCAGCTCCTCAGTAAACCAAGGAGCCAGGTGAGAATGGCTCCTTATTGGCCAAGTGTGATTGGACACACAGGAATTTGTCTTGGTGCATATGCTCTCGGAGTACATAAAAGAAAAGATACAATTGTCAAGAATCATAAAGTACAACACTTAATAATAGTCATAGGGAAACAGCTAATATAAATCTTAAGGATACCAGCAACAAGGTTACCGTCATACAGTCATAAGTGAGAGGAGATGGGTGATAGGAAGGATGAGAAGATTAATAGTAATGCAGATTTAGTAACTAGTTTGACAGTGTTGAGGGAATTATTTGTTTAGCAGAGTGATGGCATTCGGGACAAAACTGTTCTTGTGCCCAGTTGTTCTGGTGTGCAGTTGTTCTGGTGTGCAGCTCTATAGCATTGTTTTGAGGGTAGGAGTTGAAACAGTTTATGCCCAGGATGCGAGGGGTTTGTAAATATTTTCACAGCCCTCTTTTTGACTTGTGCAGTATACAGGTCCTCAATGGAAGGCCGGTTGGTAGCAATTGTTTTTTCTGCAGTTGTAATTATCCTCTGAAGTCTTTATCTGTCTTGTTGGGTTGCAGAACCAAACTAGACAGTTCTAGAGGTGCAGATGACAGACTCAATAATTCCTCTATAGAACTATATCAGCAGCTTTTTGGACAGTTTGAGCTTTCTGAGTTGGCGCAAAAATAACATTCTTTGTTGTGCTTTTTTGATGATGTTTTTGATGTTGGGTGTCCATATCAAATCGGCAGTGACATCTTTGATGCCAATTGTAAATATATAATACGTAGTCTTAAAAAATGAACTATAAACAGATACATGTACATGTACATTATGTACATGCACACACATGGATCGCTTATTTAAATAAATTCAGTGACTCTTCTGATCATTAACACAAAGGTATATAAATACTTTTGCACAAAGCATCATTGAATTTAAATTATTTTAATGCCATAAAATTATTCTACTCATAAAATCACCCTGCTAAATTACTTGGTTACTGAATATGTCAGCCAATTCTATCACGTACATGTAGTATCTTAGTGTATTGTACAAGAACATTGAATGTGACAGAAAGCTTTCTAGAATTATTTAATGCATTTGATGACCTCTTGGCATTTGTTTTATGGCAGAATGACATAAATTGTGATAAAAACTTTATAGACAGTTTGAACAAACAAATGGATACAATTTGCAACATTTGAGAATATTCCAAAAACCTATCAAAAGGCAAAATAGCTCCAAGCTGAAAGGTTCAGTAACCGCCAAGCCTATAAATTAAATAATCTTTTTCAAACCCGAAACAAATTTTGCCTTAGGGCTCATGTTTGCCTGGACTAAGTCCAAACAATGACAATCAGGTTTTTCTCTTACAAGCTCCTTTACAGTAATCTGAAAGCTTTTATTCCCCACTGAATTATTGCAAAATTACTATAATTGGGACCAAGCTATCATTCATTCTACAGAGAATGAATTAATGGATGCTTAACCATTTATTAGTGTTGATTGACTGGAGACATAATCTTTTTTTAAAAAAAACCCAACAACCTACTCATGTAGAAAGAAACGAAAATGTATTTTCAAAGGGAAAAAAATGTTCCACCCTTCTAAAACACTAGCCTAACCTTTCAAACAATCACGTTCTATTATTTGACTTTAACTTCCATTTCATTTGCCCCAACTGCCATATTCTGGGGCTGAGATCTCTTATGCTGATTGCTTTGTATATGAATTGTTTAAATGACAAACTAAGCATTTAATAAGTAGCTCTGTATTAAGCTGCTAAGTAACCTTGAGCCCTTTGTTGAAATATATCTGAGAGTTTTACATGATGTTGACATATAGAGAGGCTTATTACAGAGAGAGGTAATGTGGCAACCATTTAGAAAATAATACAGTAAGGCATGAGAAAGAAACTCAAGAGTGCCCCACTTTGACCCTCTTTGGTATTAGAAGGTAAAAAGGAGAAACATGACAGGGTCGTGCTGAGGATTTTGGGCAATTCCTGCACGATAAAGTCGCTCGGATTCGGGATGGCTTGGACTCCAACTGGATGAGTCCACGGGAGGAGACGAGGGCAGGTCTTGAGAATGTTACCTGGGAGGAGTTTGATCCTGTGACTCCCGAGGATGTGGACAGGGTTCTGGGTAAGATTAGTGCCGCCACGTGTTTATTGGACCTGTGTCCCTCCTGGTTGGTGCTGGCCTCCCGGGAGGTTACACGAGGCTGGCTCCAGGGGATTATAGGTGCTTCTCTGAGTGAGGGTGCCTTTCCTGCTGCCTTGAAAGAGGCGGTAGTGAGGCCCCTCCTCAAGAAGCCTTCCCTGGACCCGGCTGAATTAGCCAACTATCGTCCAGTCTCCAACCTTCGTTTTGTGGCGAAGGTTGTTGAGAGCGTGGTGGCACGACAACTTCCCCGGCACCTGGATGAAGCTATCTATCTGGACCCGTACCAGTCGGGCTTCAGGCAGGGGTACAGCACAGAAACGGCATTGGTCGCGTTGGTGGATGATCTCTGGAGGGCTCGGGACAGGGGTTGCTCCTCTGTCCTAGTCCTATTAGACCTCTCAGCGGCTTTTGATACCATCGACCATGGTATCATGCTGCAGCGGTTGAGGGGGTTAGGAATAGGGGGCACCGTTTTGCGGTGGTTCTCTTCCTTCCTCTCCGACCGCTCGCAGTTTGTGTTGGCAGGGGGGCAGAGGTCGACCTCGAGGCATCTCGCATGGGGAGTGCCGCAAGGGTCGGTCCTCTCGCCTCTCCTGTTCAACATTTATGTGAAGCCGCTGGGTGAGATCATCCGTGGTTTTGGGGTGAAGTGCCATCTGTATGCTGATGATACTCAGCTGTACATCTCCACCCCAGACCACCCCAACGATGCCCTTGATGTGATGTCCCGCTGCCTGGAGGCCCTGCGGGCCTGGATGGGGAGGAACAGGCTCAGACTCAACCCCTCCAAGACCGAGTGGCTGTGGCTTCCGGCGCCCCGATATAGTCAGCAGGTGCCATCGCTGACTATTGGGGGTGAATCCTTGCCCCCCACAGAGAGGGCTCGCAATCTGGGTGTCCTCCTGGACACACGGCTGTCTTTAGAAGAGCACATGACGGCCGTGGCCAGGGGGGCCTTTTATCAGGTTCGCCTGATTCGCCAGTTGCAGCCCTTTCTGGATCGGGACGCCTTGCGCACGGTCACTCACGCCCTTGTCACCTCCCGGTTGGACTATTGCAATGCTCTCTACATGGGGCTCCCCTTGAAGAGCACTCGGAGGCTCCAACTGGTCCAGAATGCGGCCGTGCGGGTGGTTATGGGTGCAACTCGTTGCGCCCACATGACACCCCTCCTGCGCGAGCTGCACTGGCTCCCAGTGGTCTTCCGGGTGCGATTCAAGGTGTTGGTTACCACCTTTAAAGCGCTCCATGGCATAGGACCCGGGTACCTTCGAGACCGACTTCTGCCACCAGTAGCCTCCCACCAACCAGTCCGCTCCCACAGAGAGGGTCTCCTCAGGGTGCCATCGGCCAAGTTATGTCGGCTGGCGACACCCAGGGGGAGGGCCTTCTCTGTGGGAGCCCCAGCCCTGTAGAATGAACTGCCCCCCGAAATACGTAGGATCTCCGACCTCCGGGTGTTCCGCTGCGCTCTGAAGACCCTGTTGTTCCGCCAGGCAGAGCTATTAACATAACGTTTTAAATTGGGGGTATTTTAAATTTCTGGGATTTTAATTGGAGCCTAATTATTTAATGATTTTAAATTTTAAATTGTTGTTTTGTTTCTGTGTTTTTAAATAGGCTGTACACCGCCCTGAGTCCTTCGGGAGAAGGGCGGTATAGAAATAAAATTATTATTATTATTATGATTATGATTAGAGTTTAAAAATTCTGTTTGTACAGCCTACATTAATAACACAAAGTTCTAATATGTTGTATATGTCTGTTTCCTGACCTGGTCTACCTCAAGAGCCTTCCCTTGCAGCTTTAATCTCCAGTGGGAGATAAAATCTTCCAACCATATGCTTACTTCAGATATACTCATAAATCAATTCCCCAGGAAAGGAAATGCAGAGCCTTATAAATAATATGCACAATAGCTAAAGTTAAGCTTTTCAGGGTGAGCAACCTTTTGATGGTTCAAGGCACATTTAACACATCGGGGAAAGCTGAGGACCACAAAGTATGTACCGCCAGATGACTCAAGTTGATAGTGATGTTTGAGAGGAGAGGTTGTTGGGAAAACTTATAAAAATAAGCCTTTTGGGACTTTTATCGCAGTTGTCATGTGTTTTCTTCCTTAGGATATGAGAAACAGTATGGTCGGTTTCAGCAATCATAATCAAGGGAGCTCAAAGGCCTACGAAACAAGGTCCTTGGATCCTGCATGTGGGCCCAAGGACTTCAAATTGTCTGTACCCTGCCTTAAATCATCATTGCATGAAACTTTAAGAACAAATCGATAGTATGAATGAAGGGACTTGGCAATTCCCCTGTATTGTAGTTGGTCATCCAGACTCTATCTGCAGCTGGGTTCCAACAAGTGGTGGTAAATTCAGCAATGTTGGGGAATGACTGGAGAAAGACTCCAAGGAAGAGAGGTGCAAGAAAGAGAAAGTTTGAATTAGAGATTGATGGACAAATTATTTTGATCCAGAACTTTTCACATGTGCCAATTTATACAAGGATCCATCCCATTTCTGCAGTGGTCTTTGTTTCTCTTAAATTTGTACAAATACACTGAACTTGCAGGGAACCTGCTTTCTCTCAAAGTACATATTTCGAAAAGTATTTTGAAGTACTTTTGTTTAGCCAAGAATTACACTGCGTGGCATATGATACTAAACTATTTTTATGAGATGTGGGAATTGGATTAGGTCATACGTTACTTTGCAAAGTATAAGGATCTATTAGTTTCACCTATCTGCATGCCTCTTTTCAATTTAAAAATGACAGGGGTTTTATATAAAGACTGCAACAGATGTAGTCCTTGATCTCAACTGAAAAGGAATCATAACAGGAGCAGAATCCTCATGTGCCTCGGTGAAGAACGTAACCGTGATTTTGGATCAGAGGCAAAGATGGATCTGCACATGTATTTATACAAAAATACCAAAAATGAATGAGTGAATGAATGAATGAATGAATGAATGAATGAATTGCATAATGGCCTCTGTAGAACTCAGTTCTGGGAAAAGAATTGCCCAGGGGAAATACGAAGGCTGATACTGAATTTCTATGAAGCAGAATACTCATTTATGATCTAATTATGATCTAATTTCCTTGGCATAATAATTAATCTGGCAGTATTACAATCATACAATTTAAATTTGTTTTGGACTCTATCCAATATTTTTATGATGTAATTTATTTTTTATCCATGTTTCAAGGTGCAACTTTCCCAAATATCAACATTAATCTAGATTTTTGTAGTTGTGGAATTTAGGACTAGTTCACGTAATATTTCAGATGCAAGCCTTTACCTGCTCTTGAAACATCTAGAATAGTTATGTGCTGGGCAGTGGAAGTTTAATTCTTAAAATCATGCTCCTATGTAGGTATCAAAAGAAAACAATCTCTGGGTTTGTGTGTGACCTGAAAATGGCAACTGAATAGGTTTTTTTTTAAAAAAAAAATTCATTGTATCATTCTTTGGATCCATTTCATTCAATTAATAGATGCATATTTTAATTATACTGATAATTAATTGTTTTTACTCTCAATCACATGATAGTCTTAAGTAGAGCAAAATGATTTAAAATAATCAAAGAATGCCTAGGATTCACCTTTGATTCTGGCCATTATTTCCTATTAAAATAATTAAACTTTTCAGCTTTAAAAATTATTGTATTAATTAAATATGTCACTTCATTCTTATGGGTGCTTTATAATAGCCAGAATGTGTAAATTGTGATGGGAGGGGGAGGGAGAAAGAAAAGTCAGATATTTTTGCAAATGTCCAGGCTTAAGGCAAGGGTCTCAAAACATTGTGCATTCTTCATTTCCCATTGGGCAGCAAAGAGAATGTTTTGAACTAAGATAGAGTTGAGATAAAATTAAATGGATTTCATGTTTTGTATTTGTCAATTGTATCTGAAAGCAGTAAAACCTCTTTCAGGAGGGTTACTCAGCTGGAACTTTTGTGTACAGAAACTATAACAGTGTTGCTGTCGATGATGGATGTAATTTTAAAAGCAGCTTTGACAAGCGCATTACTTCTCTTCTTGCACAAAATCACCCATGCATACACTCCATGCCTGACTGCCAATTTTCCAATGCATGTTTTGTCTACTTATGGAAAAAAAATATGAATGAAAGATACAATAAATCCAGTTGGGAAATTAGAATCATTTCATCTTTAGAGATTTTTTAAAATGTTGCACAAAACTCTATAATTGACATGATTTTTTGTAATGTTCTTTTGGAACAGCAAGTTTTAAAGAGAGCTACAATACTGGATGAACTAGAAAGAGGAACAGCAATCCTATACCAAACACCAAAGAAGTATTTTCTCTGGGAACTATCAGATAAAGAAGAGTAGGCTATTGTTCAAACAACTAGAGCCAATGATATGAACAATATGTTAATAGGAATAGGATATTCTCTGATAGTCCAGCAGAGTCTTCATTTGAGATACTAGTCTTAGTATCTCAAATGAAGCTCTTGCTCCTATCACACTCCCTGTAAAAGGAAAGGATGGGATAGCTGATGAGAATAATTACATATTACCCCTTCAAGCCCTTCAAAATATAGCAGTGCACAGGCAACCTCCGGGTGAATGGACATTGATCTTCAGAAATCCACAACCAATATGTCCATTAATTGGTATTTTGGAAATAGATAAATTTCCCAGCTTGAGAAACAATGTGGTGAAATCCTGGAGAGTTTAGTTTTTAGTTTAGTTTTATTTGATTTGTATACCGCCCTATTCCCAAAGGACTCAGGGCGGTGAACAGCCATAGGATAAGAAACATAAATACAAAATTTAATACTGAATAAAATCGAATTAAACAATTTGTCCGAAGACAGATTTAAAACACCCCAATAAATTAAAAACGAATTAAAATTTATGTTTTAAAAAGGGGGGAAAGGAAACAGTTAGGCCAGGCCAGCCTGATGGAATAAAAAGGTCTTGAGAGGATGGTGGAAGGTGCGTAGATCCGGGATCCTCCGTATCTCCGGGGGGAGCTCATTCCAGATAGTAGGTGCCCCCACAGAGAAGGCTCTCCCCCGGGGGCCGCCAGTCGACATTGTTTGGTCGACGGCATTCGGAGGAGCCCCTCTCTATGAGAGCGTACCGGCCGGTGGGAGGCTACTGGTGGCAGCAGGCGATCCCGTAAGTAACCATGGAGCCATGGAGAAAAGGTGGAATGCCAATTAACTAATAAACAAACATAATTTTCATTTCATTTCTATTTCTATAAATGTTTACTATTGGAATATACAAGCTAGCTCAAACTGTCTTCATGTGTGTGCATACCCTGGCAATTTAAGCATCTTCCACTTTCTGCCTGAATGGACAGCAACAGGAAATTCTTCACTTTTCCTGAACTGTTGCAGTCTAAAGTGTTACAGCAGCAAATCTTTCCTATTCCTCCCCAAATCATTCTATTATGCATTATCTAATTAAGATTCATCATCCTCATATTATTTTTTAAATCTTCAGATAAAAGGTTCAAAATGTGCTTTTCTTTCTTTTTAAAAACATCTTACTCACATTAGTTCCAGCAGAAGTCCATATCTTTATATCATACATCATACAGTACATGTATTATATACACATACTTAGCCATTAGGGTATTCTTTTTTGGAGGCAGAAACATTATCCTGAAGTGCAGAAAGGGAGTAAAAAATAGCAAGTCAAAAAATTAGAGACATGAGATAAACAAAGAAACTTTATCTAAATTTAACTTATTCCAACACCACTTGAAATGCCTTTCCATACTTTTCTACTTGCCATCCTTGTGTTTCCAGTATCAGGACACTTAATATATTGTTTTTTATTCTTCAAACTTTTACCTTTGTTTTTTTGTAGGATCTCATAACTTGATCTCACTAGAACTTTTCTACCTAATTTGAACCCACCAAGACCTTCTTCTTAAGCCATCCATTCTTCCTTGATGTATTTATTTGGTGATTCAATCCTCATTCATGTTCTCCAAATGTTCTCCACCCTGGTCATTCAATTGCAAATGTAAAGTTCAATGTCACATGACCACATCACTTAACAATGGCAGTTCCAGCAGTTCTGGTTGCTGCCATTAAACATGGACTACACCGGTTAGATGAGGACCTCATGTGAGCACAACTTCTGGTCAGCCTCCCCATTGACTTTGATTGTGGGAAGCCAGCAGGAGCATTGGAAATTGCAATCATGTGACCATGTCTTGCAGCAATGTTATAATTATGAGTTAGGTGCTAAGTGCCAGAATCGCAATCATATAGCCAGAGGGACACTGCAACAGGTGGAATTCTGAAGACCAGTCCTAACCCTCCTCAATCAGTCCCATCATAAGTTTTAATGGCCACTGAATGATTTGTTGTAACCCAAGGACCACTTTTAATTAGTTTCCACCATAAACCATGATTTTTTTCTGGATCTATTGACATACCCCAATTCTCACTCCTATATAAGAATGTGGACATAAACTTGCTCTTGTACACAGGTATATTTCCTTCTTTTGACAAACATCATCTACTTTCTCTTTTTTTGCTATTTGTGCCAAAAAAACACCTTCTTTGGTCTTGGATTTTACCATTTATCTAATGTTCATGTTTTCAGCCAACAGCATGATGTTATCTACATAGAAAAGTACATGTATATTCATGCTCTTCACTAACGTATCTTTAATGTCACTACAAGCATTCCTTAGGCATCCATCCATAAATACAGTATATTAAACAATCAAAAGAACATTACACATCCTTGACTTATTCTGATCTCAGTGTAAACCTTTTGCCAAGTATTCCATTGATTCTCCTGCATATATTACTTTTATTATATGTTCCTCTTCACTGCCTTTTTCAACAATCCCTTACATATTTGCACACAAAAACTATAACACAATACATTCACTTTGTCATACACACACACACACACACTTTTCTGCAAGGGAATGCTGGCTTTTTTCCTTTTGGCAACAGCAGAAGCTATTGCTGTGCAGATGTCTGATATGGAGATATCTAAAATATTCCTAGCCTAGGTTGTCATATGATTCATAAATAAATTAATAAATAAATCATGCAACATCTAGAAGCTCCCACAATTGCACTCAATTTCCCAACTCTGCTAGGCACCAATATTACTGAAAAAGGTCAGAGTAACTGGGTTCCTATGACATGGGAGGAAGAAGTAGCTGTGTTTGCCACCCAATCTTAAAACCTGAAGTTTATTAAGGGGGCAAGGGTTGACTAATAAAAACAACAGAACCTGTAACACATTTTCCCTTCATATATCACTGAGGTACATTTATGAATAGCACATGATATGGCAAGCACCATGTAAAGTTACAAATCGATAGCTAGATAGAGGGTGGTGGCTGACTTGCAATCCTATAATTCTGATGAAGGAACGGGATGACTACCTGGAAATTATTTGGGTAGAAGAAGAGTTTCTTGTTTTTTTTAGACAACACCTTCCAGTTGGAATTTCTCCACTGAATCATTATCATTAGAGGAAATGTTGAGTCATGGGCCTGGGAATAAGAAGAAAAGCTTCAGCTTAGCATGTGAATAGCAATTAGAAATAGTTGACCTCAAAAATACCACATTAATTTTGTTTTTGCATTGAGCCCAGGCTATTCAAGAACAGATGAAAAGAAATTAAGGAGACTGGACAGGTTATGGTAACAAAGCAATGGGAACCAAAAATTATTGGGGGAGAAAATATTGTAAGAGGAAGGTCGTATTATTCTATAATGTCAGAAACCTAACATTGTCTGGTAGCATTTTTCTGAGTAACAAATTTTATTAAAAGATATCAATTTTCAAGAGCTGTAGCTCATCTTGTCAGATGCATAGACTAGCTAGACAGATATAGGATTTAAATTGGGTGAGGTGCGGGGGGAGAAGGGATGGGAAGACAGGTTGTTTGTGTAGGTGCAGGTTGCAGGTAAAACAGATTATAAACACCTTATCAATTAACAATTGTAATATGTTAAAACCCCATTATGTTTGTGAACTTCTAAGACTGCCTCTAATCTTTTGATGTATGTGAATTCAACATTTTCCCATTCAGTGGTGGAGTTTTAAAAACCCATTTTACCAAAAGAGATCTGATATAGAGTGTCCTGGGAAGTTAAAATGCTCTGACATTACTTTGTCCTTATTTTGAGCCCTGATGTCAAAATTGTATTTATTCGTTCTTTTGGGCAAAGGTTGTTCTGTTTATCATACGTAGAATCTAGAAGGGCATTGCTGGCAGATGATGGCATATCTAATATTGGACAACAATCACAGTTAGATTACGGGATGGAATATATCACCTGGGCCATCCAAATGATGCTGTGGACATGCTATCTTGGTGTCTGATAGTGGCTTAGATGGACCAAAGAGGCTTCAACTCAACCCTAGCAAAACTGAATGGTTTGGGTTCTAGGGCCTCCTAGTTCTGTGGAGTCAACTTCTTATTCTGGATGGGGTGGCACTGCCCAATCAGAACTGGCGTACAAGGAGTTCCTCCTTGACTTGTAGCTCCTGTTCAAGGAGCAGGTAGTGGCAATAACTAGGAGATCTTTTGCATAGCTTTGTGTTGTGACTGGGACTGAAAGGCTCTGCCCATAATCACCCATATCTTAGTCACCTCCTGTTGGACTATAGTAGTGGGTTCTATATGATACAAAATATAGAACAGACAGCTATGGATTTCTCGATCTATGCATACTATATCTCTATTTGGAAAAACTGTATTGGTTATCAATATGCCTCTGGGTTCAATGACAGGTGTTGGTGATTGCCTATAAAGTTTTCCATGGCATGGGGACAGGTTATTTGTGAGAACACCTCTCCCCAATCAGATCTGGCAGGAGAAGAATATTATGGATCCCATCTGTTAAAGAGTGCCATCTAGCAGGATTCTTTGTATTGCCATATCATTCTCTAAAAGATCAGATTGTCTTGGACCCTGTTGTCTTTTATAAAGACCAGAAGATAAAGCTGTGATCCAAGGCTTGGTGTCTGTTGGAGCTTATGAATGAAGTTTAATGAAAGACCAATAGCACTTAGACTTATATACCGCTTCATAGTGCTTTACAGCCCTCTCTAAGTGGTTTACAGAATCAGCAACAATCTAGGTCATTTTACCGACCTTAGAAGGATGAAATGTTAAGTCAACCTTGAGCAGGTGTGAATTGAACTGCTGGCAGTCTGCAGAATTAGCCTGCAATACTGCATTCCAACCACTACACCAACACAGCTCAAAATGTTTCTTATTGCATTTATATGGTATGGGGATTTTGTTGTGGTTCTTTTAATCTTGGCTAGTGAATGTCTATTTTATATTTTGGGTTGGCTTTTTGCTGGTTTTTAAAAATCTTGTTAACCCAGAGTCGTTTACTTTAGATGGCCAGCCATATAAATTTGAGTTAAATACATGCATTAAAGATGCAATTTGGGAGTAAGTTCCAGTAAATTTAAAAAGGCTTAGTTTGGTTATAGTTGTATACATTTCAATTACATTTCAAATACAACTGTTAATCCCTTAACAGTTGGGAGTAAATGGCAAATTTGGTCTGGGCTCAGAAGCAGGGTTAAAACACCATTTGAAGAGTAGATCACTAGCAAATTAAAGAGCTATAGGCTATGCTAGAATGCCAAGAAATATCCCGGAAGGCAGCAGTTGTAAATCACTTCTGAACCATCACCAAAAAAAAGCAACATGAACAAGAGAAAAGAAGGAGGCTGCCGTCAAGGGAGGCTACTGAAGGAGGCTTCTGCTAGATAACTGCTTTCTAGCTATATCCCCAGATATTTTAAATATGTCGTTATCTTTTTTCTATTTTATTTTTATTTTTGTAAATAATATGCATAGTGTACTGCATCCCAAATCAATAAGAAAGTTGCCTTTAAAAAGTAAGTAATAAAAATAAGGATGACTACCAGTGGAAAATGTGGTTCAAAAACATGCAAACACTGAGAATTTTATGTATTACTATGCTCCACAAACCACAAAACCCTTTTTTTTAAAAAAAAGAAATCTCTTTATTTCTCTCCATATGGAAAAACTGATGAGACAAAGAATACGGGGCATATTTTCGGTAGAGTGATGAGGATGTGAAAAGTCATAGGTGCTCCATTACCTTTTGATTCTCCTTTGCACTCCACATTTTACAAACGATTCAGATAAAGCAGAATAAGTTCAAAGAAAAGGAATGGAGGAGATTAGGGGAATTAATTAAATCTTATGAAAAATGAGTGAAGGAATAGGAAACGTTTAGCTTTGAGAAGAAAATATTAAGAGTAACTTGGTAGCATTCTTCCAATATTTGAAAGGTTGCCATGCAGTGAAAGTCAAGGTATGTTCTCCATTATTCCAGAAAAATTGACTAACATGAAAAAGCATTCAACTAATATATACAGTTGTATTATGTTGACTCAGTTGTTTTCATAGTAAAGTGTGAAGACCGCCTATCCTGTACAACAGGGGTGTCAAACTCAATTTCATCGAAGGCCACATCAAGGTGTTTGACCTTAGGGATTGGGGTGGGCCTGGCCAGCTTGACGTCACTCATGTTGGGGCATCTGTGGTGACCCAAGTGTTCTGCCAGCAAAAATAGCTTCCCAAGCTCCATTTTCACTGGCAAAGGAACTGCAGGCCAGTCCTTTGCTGTTTTCAGGGTTGTCCCTGGAAACAGTGGGCCAGATCTAAGCCTGCAGACGGGCCAGATCCAGCCCGCAGACCTTGAGTTTGACACCTCTGCTGTACAATGACAAAACCAGAGCAAGGCTGGACCATTTGCCTACCTCAGTAGCAAGCTGATCAAAGGTATCCCAAAGGAAATCTCCCATTGAAATAATAGGCAAGAAATTCAAACAGTTATCATTTCTTCACACATTGACTTCCAAGTAGAACCAAATTAAACTGTATGAAGATTCGATCCAGCAATTTATTTGATCTAGCCAAGTCAAACCAAGTTTAAGGTGGCTAAATCAGTTTTTAAGAGTTTGTAGAAATATGCAATACAAGATAGAATCATAGTAGTGTGAAGAGTACCCTCCCACGAGGCAAATATATCCCTCTTGGCTCAAGTAAAGATGGGGGAAATGGTGTGAGCATGCCTTGCTTGTCTGTTGTAGCCAGCTCACAGCACATTCTATGTGTTTGCCTGGCTGTCTATTGTTTGAACAAGGACATGTTGCAGATAAAGCTTCCACTACCAGCTGAGGAAAAAAAAACTGATAATGGGTAGCTTTTTTTGGATTGTTTGGATTGAAACCAGAAATTTACTCCAGGACAAGAGAGAGAAAAAAACCCCTCACTATTAACAATGACTCCATGCCATTGGCTGTGTTGAGAGATGATTGACATTATGCTATAGTGAAACTTGGCCAGATCACAACCTGTTGGCTTAACAGCAGCATGTAAGGAGATTAGATGGGAGGTGAAGTAAACAAACAACAATTCCTCAGACTCTTAAAGAAAGAATGTGTGCAAGGAGTGTGCTCAGCAGTGGAATATTGTTCAGCTCTACAAATTATTATATGTCCAGTTACAGCTTGTGCATATGGCTAAAGCATTCCAATCTGAGTATGCATTTCTAACACACGGAGCTACTCACTTCACCTGTTTCTAGGTAAGCAAATAATAGCTTGTGATGTCAGAATCAAAACTACTACACCCACTGAACCACCCATTTCAGTCTAATTATTATGTTCTCCTCCCATCTTTTCAACAGAGAAGGAAAATCAAACAGTAGCAACAAGATTTCAGCATTTTTGTACTTTTTATAAGGTTGACAGAGTTGGAGAAAGAGAATATTTATTGGTATTCACCATACAAACAAAGAATGGGTTAACAGAGAACACAATTTGACATTTTATTTATTTTTATTTTATTTATATCCCACCTTTATTTTTATAGAATAACTCAAGGAAACAAACATATCCAACTCACCTTTTTCCACCCATTTTCCACATAACAACAACCCTGAGAGGTGGGTTGAGCTGAGAGAGAGTGACTGGCCCAAAATCACCCAACTGGCTTTCATGGCTAAGACAGGACAAACTCACAGTCTCCTACATTCTAGCCAGGTGCCATTTTCAATTTTTTAAATTGTTAAATTACTAGCATGCATTCCAAAAGTGTCCTTATGATTCTCTGTAAATTTAAGCCCTTAAATAAATGGGAGTGGATTGTTGATAGTTTACATCAATATATTTATACATCGTATCAACTTCTACAAAGAAATCATAAGACATCCAGCAAGCCATTTTTCATGTTAGGACTTTTTTTTTTTTAAATGATTTTAAAAAGTTATTTTTTAAAAACATCAATACAATAGATACTCCTTTTAATACTCTTCTCTGGAGTATTACAATGCAGTCTACATAGGGTTACCCTTGAAGAGTATTTGGAAGTTTCAGAATTTAGCTTGTGCAAACAATTTTGGGCACCCCAAGAATGGCACATCTAATACCCAGAAGGAGACAGGCAGTCTGTGAACATGAAATATAAACAAACAAACAAACAAACAAATAATGCCTTTCCTGCATGAGTTGCATTGGATGAAAATTTGCTCCAGGTTCAATTCAAGGTATTGGTTATGCTATGGGACCAGATTATTCAAGGTACCACCTTAACTCCCATCACATCAGCCCATCCCACCCAGTCAGACAGAGAAGGCATGTTACAGACCTCTGTCAATTAAAGAATTTTGACTTTATCCAGGTCCAGGAAGAGAGCCTTCTGTGCTGTCTTCCCCATCCTCTGGAATATCCTCCCCCACCAAAGGTGGGGCAGCCCCCTCCCACCACTCTCCTGGCCTTTCGAAAGAGTCTGAAGACCTGACTTTGCCAACTTGTATATGGGTCTCACAGAGAGTTATAGTTGGTGCCACGAAGGTCTCCCTCCACCTTTTAACTTGTAATTGATTTAATCCTTGTTTTACCTGGATCCTTTTCCTGATGCATTGTATCTTTATTGATATATTGTATCTTTAAACACTCTGAGAGTGACCACATTTGATAAATAAAAAAATAAAATAAAACGTAAAAGCCCCTGTATACGATTCTTCTTTCTCTCCGCTCTTCACCCTATTGTTATTCACAGGACAATTTGGTTAAATTTAGAAATAACGACTGGCTCCTAGCCACAAACCATGACTTCAGCTTGCCTTCCTTTTCAAGCCTAACCAAACTGGTAATAGAATAAACAGAGAAGGGCAGGTAAACGTAAACAATGCAGGAGGTGGAGCACAGACTTCTGAATTATGTAATGATGCATGCAGGAGGTGGAGTTGTGGAAAAAGTTCAAACAATAACCTTTGGAATTTAAACTGAACTGTTATAAGCATGTCTTCCTTTATTTTTGAAGTGCTGGAGGGTAAACTTTATTAATACAGTTAATTGTTACAAGAGGATCAATTACAAAAATAGGAACTGTCTTATCTCAGACAGAAGAATGTTGCAGCAGTTTAATAAGTACAAAACTACTTAGAAAATGACTTGGTTTCAAGGGTATTGTGTATGAGGGTCACTTTCCTGTGTGATGTGGGGCAGCAAAATAGCTTGTGTCACTGCTGTATAGCTGCAGATGAAAAGCTGTAAATTGTGTCGCACACAAACACATATACACAGAGAGAGAGAGAGAGACTCATACATGGGCATAGCTGACCAAGGTAGAAAGGACAAACCAATATTAAAAAAAAGGAAAAAAAACCTATTTTCAGAAGTTTATTGAGATATTTTACTTCCATTTCCAGTAACATAGTAAGTTAATTGTAATCACCTAACTTGCCTCCAAGGAAACAAGTGAGAAACCTTGAGAGGATTTTTTGTTTTTGTTTTTTTTGTATTTTGGGTTTTCTTGGATAGTTATAGAGCAGTAATTAGGGTTATAGAGCAGGGGTGTCAAACTCACGTTGTCATGACAGAGTCATGTGACGTAGCGGGACTTTTCCCCTCTTCGCTAAACCGGGCGTGGGCATGGCCAGCATGTGACGCATTTGGGAGTTTGACAGCCCTATTATAGAGTAAGGAAGGGCTGCAGGAGTAAGAGAAATGTAGCTTTCACATCAGAACATCTAAAGATAACTAAACTCATCCTAATCAGGACCGAAAATAAGATGAAAGCAACATCATGGGGACAAAGCATAAAAAACATGTTGCTATAGCAAGTTTTTATACCATTATTAAGTTCAAGTGAGGACAAATTTAAACTTTTTAGTGTAGCAAACTATATCCTTAACATCGAAGTCTGCATTATTTGGGATCCTTTCTGATCTTGGAAACTATAAATTACAACACATGGAAGTCAGGATTTTTTCTCGCATTTCCCCCTCCAAAAAACACTACTCAGAATATTGGGGTGGGAGCCGGATCCAGTTTTTCCTTAGTTTCAGCTGAGTTTAAAGTCTCCTAAAAATAGATGATATTTTTTAGATAGATAAAATATCTATCTAATAAATATAAAAAGTAAAGGGAAAGCATTTTATTTTTCATTCTTCTGTAAACCCCTCAGAGTTCCAACTGCTTGTAACGATTTGTACAATATTGTGTAAATAAAACCAATTCATACATTGGGAGAGGGGGCTCTACCAGAGCTTGTTTGCATAACCATGTACAGAGAAAAGAAATGTAAATGTAAGCCAAGATTGCTGGAACTGGAGAGGAAACAAAGGCAAGGTCTACCTATGTTCTTCCTTCTTGTTTTTGTTGTTGTTGTTTTTGTATGCTTTCCTTAGAAAGTTGCTCTTCAGTTAGGGAAAGCATATGAACCTGAGATTTGAGAGTTCTCTCTCTCTCTCTCCATCTCCCTCTCCCCCTCCCTTTCTCTCCCTTCCCCCTCTCCCCTCCCTCTTTCCCTCCCCCTCTCCCTCCCTTTTTCTCTCTCCCTCCTTCCCTCTCCCTCCCTCCCTCCCTCTCTTTCCTCCTCCTTCTCTCTCTCCCTCTCTCCCTCCCTCTCTTTCCTCCTCCCTCTCTCCCTCCCTCTTCCTCTCTCCCCTCCTCCCTCTCTCCCTCTGCTCCATCTCCCTCCCCCCTCTCCCTCTCTTCCCCCCCCTCTCTCCTGATAATCTGAGCATTGGTTAGCAATTGACTCAGGTATAAAAGAACAGCAGGAACCCTCGAAAGAAAAGGTTGTTTCTGTGACTTAAAAAAAAAAAATTCCTCCCCAAGTCTAGTCAAGGAATATCCTTACCCAACGGCTCGTTGTGCAAAAGGGACAAGGAGAAAGTTGGATTCCCGCCCGCCCTAAGCGTGAAGGGCCCCGCCTCTCCCTTTCTCTGCCCCCTGTACCTCCTCCTCCTCCTCCTCCCTCTCCCCTGTACGGGGAAGCCGAGAGACGTCAGGCCGGACCGGAGATTAGCAGGCGCTTTAAGTGGATTAGAAAGCAACAGAGGCGAAGAGAGGAGAGGAGAGGAGAGAGGAGAGGCGAGAAGTTGGCGTAAGAGGCGCCGCTTTGCGAGTTGCTTTCAGCCGGCTGGCCAGGCGCGCTCCCTCGTCCGGCTTTTCTTTCTGGCTTGAAGAGCCCCGACATGCCCCAGACAGTGGCTCTGAACGGTCCTTCGCCATGGGGGTTCCGTCTGGTCGGAGGGAAAGATTTTAGCACTCCGCTGACTATTTCCCGGGTAAGTGTGTGAGGGAAAGCCGCGTCTCTCTCTCTCTCTTTCTCTCTCTGCGCGCTAGCGGGGGATGGATGGAGGTTGCAGAAGCGCCTCAGGCGACCGAGGCGGGAATTGGCACTTTTCGGCACTCGCGTCGTTGCGCCGTCTTGGGCAGACTGGTAGAGGGGGGGGGGGCAGAAGAAAAAGAAAGAAAGAAAGCTGGCGGGCCTAGATGCCAGGAAAGCACGTTTGTACCCGCCTGGTTTCGTTCAAAGGTTATCAGGGGACTGTGGGTGGCTGTGGGTGGTTTTTTTTTTTAAAAAAATAGTAGCCTTTGTCGATCCGCATCCTCAAGCCAGCACCAGGCACCATTACAGCAGCCCGTGGCAACCTGGAAAACCCCAGCCAGCCAGCCAGCCCGCCAAACAGAAAAGCGGCGATGCACTTCAAAGGCCCCTCCGGGGCTCTTGTCGACCCTGCGGGAGGCACTTGTTGCTGGCCAGCCAGCTCGGCGATCTGGCGCTCCCGCCGTTGCGGCTTTTCGTCGCTTTGAGGCGAACAAGCGGGACGAGAAACAGGAGGGCTCCCGGGTGTAAACGCCCCTGCGAGAGAGAAAAGATGCTTGGCGTGCGGTTTTAGGCAGATTCCCTCAGCATTTTGGATGCTGAGAAGAGCCGTCTCAGACCTGCGAGGCGCTGAACTTTGGGGCAGTTCCTTATTTATTTGTTTGTTTGTTTATTTATTTATTTATTTATTTATTTATTTATTTATTTATTTATTTATTTATTTATCCCCACTCCCGAGCCTAGGCTGGAAAGGAAGACTTTAAAAAGAGAAAACGAGCTGCTGAGTGACTAGAAAAGGATGGGATTAGAGTTTAACAGCGCACGGTGGTTGTTTTAAAAAGAAACGTGCAAGCAAGTTTCTTGGAGAGAGGGAAATGAAAAGTTTGCAGGAAACGGACCCATCAATATAAGTGGATTGATAGAAAATGTTAATGCAGGGCACACACACACACACACACACACTTCTTGGGTCATCACATTTGGGAAGGCAAAGAATTTTCCCCTGGACTTATTAGTCACAGAAATTATTGTCCTATGTATAATGAAATCATTTCCTAAACTGCTTTAATTTCTAACAGGCAGATCCTAGGTGTGATTACTACAACTACAGTTTTCCCAAAAGCAGTGGGAAAATAGGTTGGGCAGTTTAAGCATATTTAATAGGCAGTGTCAAAATTCAGTGGCATTTTTTCCTGAGAAAGATAACAGGATCACATTGCACAATTATCCATTAAAATAATTAGTGTTCATTATTAAGATGCTTAATGTACATAATAAACAAGTACTGGTCATGACGTTTTGTTTCTGAATGATTTTTGTGAAAGTTTGTTCTCTCATGATGAAAGTTAAAATGAGTAATGATCTGGTCATTTTAATTTTAAATGTGCATGGTTTTATAATAATAGCAACAGAATACAGCATATTATCCGGTACAGTATAGACCGGTACTATGGGAAAGTTACCATATAATGCTTGAGTTCTTTTTAAGAACTTTTAATAACTTTTCCTTATTTTTAAGGAAATCTAACACTGAATCAACTGAGTACACATATATTTGATTGCAAAAAGTGGATTTGAAAAAAGTCTGGGTAAGGATCAATAAGAACCTCTGGCAAGAGAAGCTAATAGCAAAAGGAGCTCAAAAGCAGGAGAAAGACAATAAATTATAGTCACAAATTATTCCAATGCAGAGAAAAAATGGAGGATAGCAAAATAAGCCAGTATGACTACATTAAAAAGTTAAAGGGAGATTTGGGGGAGGGAGGAGACAAATACAGAAAAATGAATGAACCGGTTCACAAAAGAAGAGCAGGTACCCCAGAATTGTAATGCTGATAACTGGAAAGCCAAAATTCAGAATTAGCTGAAATTAGCAAAAAAAAAAAAAAAAAGTTAAAAATGAAACAAGGCTTCTTCAGACTGGTTTAAAATCAATCCCTATAATAGCTGCCCAATGAAGAAGGAAAAATGCTCATAAGTGACAAAGAAGGGGCAGAGCTATTTAACTCCTGTTTTAGTTCAGTCTTCAACAAAACTATGAGTTCTACTTAGGAAGAGCAGAGTGAAAGGGCAGGTTTGTATTTTAGACTGACAGCAACATTATTAAAAAATCCCTTTGAGTTTAACTTTAGGACCAGAGTAATTGTAGAGTACTATATTAAAGGAAGTAGCTGGTGGTCTGGTTGAACTCTCATCTATTATATTTGACGATTCTTGGAGAATGGATACTGCCAAGCAACTGGAGGAGAGAATTATTGACCATGATGTTAAAAAGGGTCAAAAGAAAATATAGCAAACAACAAACCAGTTTGTAGATTCTAGAATCCATCAAGAGGGAGCTCAGCAATTTAGAATCAATCATCAAGAGATGGATCTACAGTATAACCTACATCGAAAACAATGCAGTAACTACCAGGAGTCGGCAGAGATTTGTTGAGAACAAATTGTGGCAGATTAATTTGAGCGATTTTTTTTATTTTTTTTAGATCAAACATGCTGGATAGTGCAGCAATCAAGTGGTTGCTTAACAATATGGTTTGAAAATCATACATAGATTGCAAGCCATCAATGGCTCCTTGCCAAATTGGAAAAAGATAGTGGGTGTGGGTGCCATAAAAATATTTTAGGTAACCTACTTTTTAATATTTTATTATTTATTTACTTACCATATTTATATAGCCACCCTTCTCACAAATACATACCTCTGGGCTGAGTACAATACAACAATAGTTAAATGCTTCCACAAGAATCTAAAACCAACAAACCAAAATAAAATAAACATAAAATAATCATGCAAAATAAATATAACAAGCAAGTAAAACCCAAGAAACCAGGAAAGCAAACATAATTTAATCTCATAGAGCTGCCTTGCACCCTGGGATCCCCAAGGCTGATGAAAAAAGCATGTTTCAAGGGCATTCTTGAAGAACCTCAACTCAGGGAGAATGATGTTCCAGAGAGTGGAGGCTACAGCAGAAAAGGGTTTTTGTCAGCTGGAACTTGTTAGGAGATGGAACTCACAGCATACTACTTCTGCCTGATCCTGTTGTAGCCCGCCAGCAGCCAGTAGAGATGGCAGCAGATTTGGACAGTAAGGAGGTTGGGGACGAACGTGGGCCAGTCCTGGAGTCTGGGGAAGGCTCGGACGATGGCTCTGAGTTGGAGGAAGAGAGGTGGCCAAGGTCATCTGATAGTTCTTTGCTGCTTCCGGAGTCTGAGGCAGAAGCACAGCATGAGCCTGTTCCCAGTGTGCGCATGCGCAGAGCTGCCAGGAGAGACAGGAACAATTAAGGAAACAGGGTCAACTTGGGAGTAAGGCTTGGAGATGATTGGCCCCTCCCATAAGGCATAAAAGAGAAGCAAACCAGGACATGAGCTTTTTCAGGAAGCAATTAGTTCATCTGACTGATTCAAGATTTGAAAATTCTGTTTGTGACTCTGTGCCAAGTTTGACCTTGCCCTGAGTCTGGGCCTTCTGGACTGTAAATGAAAGTAATTTACAGCCATATAAATTAAAGAGATTTGCCAGGACTAAGATTGTGCTGTTTAATTTCTAAGGAAGCCTAGGTGAAAACAGACCCGCTGTTTGATTGAGAATGTAGAAGAAAAGTTCATTAAATCTGCAGATGATATAAAGTACCCTAGAAGAGGTGAATGGCATTTCAAACAAACTTGATAATTTGGAGAAATGGGCAGAAAGTAATGGAATATTTAATATTTAATAATGACAAGGGCAAATTTCTTCGCTTAGGGAAAAAGAATCAAATCTGTGTAGTAACTGATTATACAAGTAGTCCTCAACTTATGATTGTGATGGAGCCTGCCCATTACAGTCATATGTCATGGTGGTCATTAAGTGAGGTATCCATGTGATTGCCATGCTTAATGAACCACAATTTCTGCTCTCCCCCATTGCAGTCCTTAAGCAGAGCACATAGTGCCTCTGGTAGTGAAGGCCTAGTGTGGGTGCAGGCCTACACTATGTGGTCATTAGGATGACCACATAAATGATTTAATGGCATATATTCATTCATCCTAAAGATAATTTGCTACAAGTAGTCCTCAATTTTCAACAGTAGGTTTAGTGACCATTCAAAGTTATAACAGCACTGTAAAAAATTGATTTATGACTATTTTGTATGACCACTTATGATCATTGCAGTATCCCCATGGTCATATGATTTATATTCAAATGCTTGAAAACCGACTCACATTTATGTCAGTTGCAGTGTCCTTTTGCAACCTTCTGACAAACAAAGTCACTGGGGGAACCAGATTCACTTAATAACAATGTTATTAATTTAACAACTGCAGTGATTCAGTTAGCAAACATGACAAGAAAAGTCATATAGTGGGGCAAAACTCACTTAACAAATTTCTCACTTAGCAACATAAATTTTGGGTTCAATTGTGGTTGCAAGTCGAGGACTTCCTATATATACAATTTATTTATATTATATACTTATTCATTTGGAAAGACTAAAAAAAGTGACTTGTAATAATAATAACAGTTACAGAGTGGGAAGGGACCTTGGAGGTCATCTAGTCCAACCCCCTGCTCATGCAGGAGACCTATACTAGGGATTTGAACCACCAAACTGCCAATCTTTCTGATCAACAAGTTCAGTTGAGCAACTCCATTCCGGTGTGGGATTGAATTTTACTTTCAGCAACCCAACTGAAATTCAGATGCAGAGAGAGAAAACATGACAGATCTGAGCATGTCACAATGGTCACATGCTACGGATATTTTAATACAAAGTTAATGTTAATTAGAGATGAAAGAAAAATAGTTATTTTGAAGGATCATTTTAATCTGTAATAAAAAAAAAAACTTCTTTGACTTTTTTCCTCAAAAAATACTTTGTAAAATGCCAGAACTAAGCTTCTCTATAAATACAGTTCCATAAACATCATGTGTCTATGTGTCCCAATGAACAAAGCTCAGTTTTTATTTGAACAGATAACAAAGTTGGAGATGATTGCAAATTCTGCTGGAGGAATTAGTGATAATGAAGAACCAAATATCTGTTTAGAGAAAATTGTTGAGTGCTGAATGAATGTGTGTGGGATATTCTGCTAGAATTGATGGGGAAGAAGGTGCTGAGGTACCATTTGTAGATCCAAAGATGAACGAAATTGTTGAAGCTTGATGAGTTATCAGCTCAGAAGACTTATTTCCAATACACTATTTTACCCATAAGTCTACTCACTTGGATACACGACAATGAAATGAATATGAATCTTAAAAATATGATTAATTTTACTGCATATGATGAAAGGAAGTAATGAAAGATGTAAGAATGGCAAGTACTGTAATAAAGTCCCATAGTATCTGAGAATATTTTATCTTAAATGCAAAAAATAATACTATAAGAACCTATTATCCAACCAGGCTGCCCGGAAAAATGTCCATGTTAGACATGTCCATTATATTACTTGAGAAGGAAAAGTGCTTGCTTAAAATGTGAATGTAATCAATGAAAGCCATATACTATAGATATTCCCTCTACTCTAAAAATTTAGAGTATTGTACTTTGTCTTAATACGCTTAATGTAGCAAAACTATATGAACTTTGGATCTTTCAGTATCTTAGGTCTGAAAAAAACTGTTTTTATCTTTGAAGATAAATGCTTTGTTTATATTACTTGTGACTGGTTGTCAAGCCATTGCACAGAAAAACAGTTAAGGGTGTTTTCCCATCTACAACCTGCAAAGTGATTTCTGTAAATGACTCTGTTAGAAGAATTCATTGCAGCAAGTTAAAAAAAAGAGATAAAAGAAAAAAAAAAGGAAAAAGGAAAATTTTCAGAACACATATAAGAAGTAATTAACTTGGATTTTTATTTGCAAAAGCTACTGTATGTATTTTTAATTTATGTAACTTTTAATTTGGATAGGCTTTTCCCCTTAAATACTCATTGTTTTAAACTGGGATTTTAATAGCAGAAATTATTGTAGTAGATAAATATATGGCAGTGTACAAATGAGGAACAAGTAAAATTATAAATTACTTCAACATACTTTATTTGTTTTAGAAAACTACTGCCTTTCTTTTGTTCTCTACCATTCGTTATGGAATCTATCTCATTTAAGGCTATTAGATTTGAATACCAAAAATCCAGATGACAACTATATAGAAACAGAAATTTATGGGTTTTTTAGATCTCCTGTATCATGTATTTATCATCTTCATTTCTGCAATCCAGACATAGTATCCTAAAGTCTTCCATGGAAACTTCACTTATGTTGGGTTTTAAAGCAAATTAATAAAGTGTTTAATGAGGCTTATTCAGAAATAACAATAGGTGAGCAAATCCATTTTTCTTTTGGTCACTTTTTAATCTTTTTAATATTAAACTTGCATTGGATCATTTTCCTACTCATTTGTAACAAAATAAAATCTTCTGAATATATGCTTGTAAACACTTGCATTTTCTCTCTCTGTTGTACATGCACTGTTCTTACATAGGCAAGCAATTTATTTGGCTCTCTTTTCACTAATATAGCCATCTCTCTCTCCCCCCCCCCTCTCTCTCTCTGTGTGTGTGTGTGTGTGTGTGTTGTATTATTGGACCTCCCTCATAAAACTGAGAAAAAATCTATTTTTAAATTTCAGCTACATTTTATTCATATATTACTTTGGGAGGTTGATTAAGTAATTGCACTAACATGCTAACTAAATGAGTTTCTACACTGTCATAAAGTGTTGTTAGAGAAGAATTCAGTCATGCTTGTTTTAAATTCTATTGCTCTGACATGTTTCTGTGAGTTTTCCCTGAGACTTGGTTCAAGAATCCACACTGTTCTGCAAAAGGCAACAAAATTACAAGCCTCAAAACCTGCTAGGAATGAGAATAATGTCATGGCAAACTGGAGAAAAATTAGAGCCTACTATTTATACATTTCCTTGATAAATTGAGTATAGTTTCCCCCTAAAGTACTTGAAGAGCAAGTGAGCAGCCAGTCTAGAACCTAAGAGAAGATTTCACACTAAGCCATATTTTTGTTATGATAACTTTTATGCTAGATTTCCTTCATTGCTTCCTTGTTCCTGCTTCTTTCTACATTTGTTGCTTTCTTAGAGTAGTCACTGTGTATTAACAACGTTTTGTTCTAAGGTTGTCCATTTATATGGATATTTTTCAAATTTGGCAAGTTTCAGATGTGTGGACTCTGGGGAATTCTAGGAGTTGAACTCCATACATCCTAGAGTTGCCAAGTTTGAAAAAGACTGATTTATATATTTTTGTATGAAATAGTTGTAATATTAGGCTAATGTATGATAAAATTAATTTGATAAGATTCCCATCATTGCCACAATAATAAAGAAAAGCTGAGAGATTAAAAACTAATCTGTGCCTGCAGTATTTTTTTTTTTTACTGCCCTAATGTGCTATTTATTTTTCTTTGCCTCTGTGAAAAAGATACATTTATTTGCTTACATTACAATGTAATTACATTACATGTAATTCTCTCTAATATTGAGTTCTGGTATGCAACAATTCCAGCCTTTTCATTTCCTTGCTTTCCACTCCTTGTTTAGCAAAGACCAACATCTTTACTCTCTACTTTATAGTATTCAGGTGTAATTAAAAGAAGAGGTATCCACAATGCAGGCAGTAGAGACCAATCTCATTCCAATAAATTGTGGCTGAGATGTCAATTAAACCAGTTGTGTCCAAGTATGGAATTGAAATATCTACACAATGGAGGGTTCTGTGTATGCTACCATTTGCACAGCCTATTGACCAGTGGTGGGTTGTCCCCGGTTTGGACCGGTTCTATAGAACCAGTAGTAAAACCAATGGGAGGCTCCGCCCACTGACCCTGATGTTATCAGAAGTGATCTGCGCATGCACAGAAGGTTCTGCGCATGTGCAGAAGCAAGGCATGTGTGTAAGCGAAGCAAGCGAGCATGATCCCATTGTGAACCGTAGTAAAGGTAAGTAGAACCCACCCCTGCTGTAGACATAATGTCATAAATAGCAGGGCTCCTCCCCTTCACTTAGGTATTTTTAATAACTCCTGGATAACACAAGTATCTTAAAATCATTAGAAATTGTATACTAGTCATGGTGTTAAGGAGTCAGTATCTGTGTAGTCTACATGCGGTTAAATAAAGATGACAACTTTGGTCTTGAATAGCTATCTGAGTTATTATTCACAGTGCAAACATCTGTTAAGTATGTGCCCCACCTCTAGAAATGATCCATTAAATCCCTCATTCATTACAACTGTAATCTCTTAGCAAGGAGATGCAGCTCTGTCTTATTCAGGTTTATTCAAACATTTTGTATATATATTTCTGTCATATTGTACAGTTTGCAAAATAGTAGTCTTGTATGTTTTAATTGGTTTTTACAAATATTTAAGATTGTAGTCCTTCAAAGTTTGTCTCTGTGGCTGAGATTTTAGCGAGTTATCAGGTAATAATTTCATTAAAGAAGTGTAGAAGATAGAAGTATTTTGCTATGATTCACATCACAGCTTGATTTCTGTAATCGCTGTTATTAGTTTCACTTAGGAAATGATTCAAGTGATTTCATTTTAAAAAATTGCATAAATTACATTAAGCCAATAGACCAAATAGTAAAGAAAAATTATTTTACAAACCTAATGCAAAGTTGTAAGATGAGATGCTATATTATTAATTGCATTTCAGAGATAGCAGTCACCAAATAACAGTAGGAAAAGGAATTATATACTATGAAGGGATTAAGTGGCTGACCAATTGAATATTATGTTATTGTCATAGGTAGAAATGTGAGTGAATGTTAATTTTTTTAGTGCTAAAATTGTAGGAAATTGATTGCATGGGGAGCTCTTGTAAAAGCATGTGCAGTAAATTTGGTGTGCTTCGTCTCCCACCCACCGCCCCCCAGTGGGTATATGAAGAGAAAATTGGAAATGACCACAATTTTTTCAATTAATCGTAAGTTGTTATACTCAAACTGGAATACTATATTTTATTGAAATAAGCCTCTATCTGTCTGTCTATCTATCTATCTATCTATCTATCTATCTATCTATCTCTATCTCTATCTCTTTTCTATCCATCCACCCACCCACTCATCCATCCATCCATCTCTTTCGCTGTATCTATCTATCTATCTATCTATCTATCTATCTATCTATCTCTATCTCTATCTCTTTTCTATCCATCCACCCACCCACTCATCCATCCATCCATCTCTTTCGCTGTATCTATCTATCTATCTATCTATCTATCTATCTATCTATCTATCCATCTCTATCTATTCTATCTATCCATCCATCTCCCTCCATCTCTCTCTCTCTCTCTCTCTCCCCACCCATCCCTATCTGTGTCTATACCTATCTGTCTCTGCCTCCATTCCATCCATTGTCTGTCCGCCCGCCCGCCCGCCTGCCTACCTAACTCCAGGCAGCCTCACAAAGTTAGAAGATCAATTCCATTAATTCCCCTCCAGTTTAAAGGGACCATTGAACTATCCTAGCCCAAGGCCTGAAGGAAAAACCAGGGTTTCAAAGAACACCTGAAGGAAGGCAGAGTAGGGACCCTATGAATCTTCAGGGAAGGCTGTTCCAAAGGGCAGATGCAGTAACAGAGAAGGCCCACTTCCTGGGTCCTGATAGATAACATTGTTTAATCAATAGGATCTGAAACAAGTCAAATCTATCAAAATATGGATAGCACCATAGAAGATATGCAATCCTTCAAATATCTTGACCTTATGCAATGGCTACCTAAAAAGTGACCAGAACATGAGGAAATCTCTAAAGCACAACTGGCATAGTGCTACACCTGTGCAAAGGTTTTCCTGGCCATAGCTGCCATCTTTGAGATTGCCAAGTGGGATAGTACAAAAAATGGAAGATCCCCTGTTCCAGAGGGCAGAACACCCTTGGCCCCATGATCTTATTAGATCAAATCTAAGTCTGTTCCTCCCTGTCTCCCTCAAGAGCTTCCAGACACTTGGATAAAACATTAATTGTACTACTTGGTTATCCAATGATTGAGGGATACCACTGTAAATCATCAGACTGGATTAATGATACTCAGAATCCCAATGACTTCTTCCAGTGGTTCATATGCGGGAGAGGAGAGAATGCCAAGCACTAAATCAGCCTTAATACGGGCTTTCGAGTTCAACCTCTCTGCTCCACCAAACACCATCTAAAATTTGCCATGAAGAAAGGAGGAGAACCGCAGCAACACCATACTTCTCATTCCCTATAGCTGGCCCAAAAGGATACCATAAATTTTTGTGGAAGTTTCAATAGCTGAAAATAAAGTTAAGAATGTTTTGTTTTAATGTAGATAGAATGACAAAATATTGAAAATAAAAGATAATTTTTCCAGTTCCTTTCTTTGCCTGTGTTAAGAAGTATCTGGAAGGGCTATTAGATTTGCTCTTCTACAGCTAAAATATCGTTTAGCTTTATCATACAACCTGAATTTTGTAACTGAATCTTGTTTGCAGTTTCATAATGTGGTACAGTGGGGGAACCTTTCAATATAAGATACCACAGATGTATTACTGAAAATTACTCTCCTAGCTTAACCATCTCCACTTAACATACTATGAATTTGCTGTAGAAAACCCAAGTTACTTCAAATAACCTCACAGTGGGTTGGTGGTATTCAAAGGAAAAAAGGTTGTTTTAAATTTATTTCATTTTGGACATAATTGTAAAATATTCTTTGTTTATTCACTTCATTATGTTTTGGCACACAGATAACTAGAGCCATTTTAATGTCATGCCTCTCATTAATTACTTCAATTAGTTTATCGCACTGGCAATCCAGAAGTGGAAATCAGGCAGGAGAAATTATTTATAATCTTTTCATTCCAAGTCTGACCTTGGTGGAAGTTTAACAAAATAAATCTCCCACACCCTAAACACTTTCTGTCTTTGCCAAGCTAGATGAAACAAAAACATTCAAGCTACTTGGGAGAATTTACACCATTTTGCAATGTTGGTATAATGACATCAGCATTTTTGAAACAAAGTTTAAACTATTGTTTTCCTGATGCAGGTGTACCTAGCTACTGTGGAAACACAGTTATGCAAACATAAGAGGAGCAAACTTGAAATTAAAAAAACCCTACGTATACTTAAGAAAACTTTTTCAAGTTGATTACAATAATTTAATATTTCTAAAATGAAAGTAGTTAAAAGTACATTCTTTAATAATATTGGTTACTCTAATAAACGCTTGCTGATGATCAACCCTAGAAAATAACTTTTAAAAGAATAACCAAACCACAGAAAATTTTGTGCAACAAAGCAAGAGTGAGTTTGGTCCATGCCTGTGTTGGGTGACTTTGGGCCCATCACTCTCTCTCTCTCTCTCTCTCTCAGCCCACCCCACCCCATAGAGTTGTTATTGTGGAGAAAATAGGAGGAGGAAGGTGTGGTAGATATGTTTGCTGCCTTGAGTTATTTATAAAAATAATAAAAGTGGGAATACAAATAAAATTTGATAATAAATAATAAATAAAATAAATAAATGTGTTCATTCATGTTTAATAAAGTTGCTTCTTGAGAATGGAGAAATGCCGAATATCTTGATGCTTAAGGGGAGCAGCACGTATCTTAAGTGTGTATATTACATGGGGTGTGAGTGATTTGCCTGTTTCTCCTTTGAATGTGGATGGATGACATATAAGGTGACCAGATTTTAACATTGGTAAAGAGGGACATTGTGGGCGTGGCTTATTTTGTGGGCGTGGCTAGCTGGTCATGTGACTGGGTGGGCGTGGCTAGCTGGTCATGTGACTGGGTGGGTGTGGCTAGCTGGTCATGTGACCGGGTGGCCATGGCTATGCGTATAGGGTAAGGTGAACAGATTTTAACATTGGTAAGAAGGACACCATTGTGGGCGTGACTTATTGTGTGGGCGTGGCTTGGAGGCCATGTGAATGGGTGGGCGTGGCTAGCTGGTCATGTGACCGGGTGGCCATGGCTATGTGTATAGGGACTACTCAGAGGGCTGAAAAGTCATTTCTGACAGGTCCTCACACTTTTGACTGGTCCTCACACTTATGACCATCCTCACATTTATGCCCGTGCAGCTTTCTTAACAACCATGTCACTCATTTCACAACTGCTTCTCTACACCATGATGACAAGATAGGGCAAAAATGTAAAATGTGAGGACAGTCATAAATTCGAGGACTGGTCAAAAGTGTGAGGACCAGTCAAAAATAACTTTTTCAGCCCTCTGAGTAGTCCATATGCATTAAAGGATACAGCAATAGAGAGGGATGAAGGAATGGAAATTAGAGTAGGAGTGAGGGTAAGAGAGGGAGGAAGAGAGGAGGAGAAGGAGAAAGGAAGAGGAAGTAGGGAGGAGAAAAAGAGGGTGGGGGGAAGAGAAAGTAAGAAGGAAAGAAAAGAGAGTGGTAGGTTTGAGGAGAAAGATTGCTGTACAATAAAAAAGATGAAAGGGAAGAAAGCCAACCCCAAGCAAATATAAAGATATTAAGATTAAGAATGAATTGTTAAACTTTAAAGAATAAAAGAGAACAAATATGAATAAATAGCAATAATTAGAAACACACATACAAACATGCAATGTATTTTCTTTGAACAGAATATTTGGCTGGTTCACAAATTTAAACAGCGTTTAGTCATTTCAATTAAATTTACAATTTCTATATTTCCTTTTTGCCATATTTATTCCTCATCTATTTTTTAAAAAAAACAATATTACCCTTCATCCTCATCTCTAATCTTAATCAAATTCAATTTTTCCCTTCTATTCTATATTATACCCCTTCCCATTGTCATCTATTTTTATATCCATCCTCACATTGGTTAATTATGTAATTATGTAATACAGTTGTTTAATACAAATTCAACATTTTAATATAAATCAATTAGTTATATAACTATCTTTTTTGTATATTAATCAATATGAACATGAATATTCCAATTATTTCCATGCAATCCAATTTCTTACAAATCAATTAATTATATTTACCAATAATAATAAACCAAATAATTTCCCCCATATATTCCTCCAAACCACAACTTAACCATTTCTGCTTTCAACACAATATACAATTATTAATAGTATCTCAATTATTACAATTCCCTAATTAAATAGAGCTTTTTTTCTTTTGTGTTTTAAAATCTTGAACTCTCCTCTTTTGCCCAAAATTTCCCATTGTTTGCAGTTTTGTACCTACCTCTTTTGGTGAGGAAAAAGAAAAAGAAAAAGAAAGAAATCTCTCTCTGCCTCATTTTGTCATGTTGCAGGTTTAGTTTCGCTTTTGCCTTTGTTTTCAGTATAGCTGGGGGGGGGTGGGAAATCTGCTCCAGGAACTTTTTGCAGCTTTTTGCAGCTAATTAACCTAGCGGAAGCTGTTAACAGGGGCTGTTTTTTCTATTTTTGCAGGCATGGGTCTATTCATTTTTTTTTTAACACTGATCAGCTGTAGGTCGGCCCTTTGAAGCCCCGCGGCAAGAGTTTAAAGAGTTTTTTTTCCCTCTAGCCATCAGCAGGGATTCAGGAGGCAGAATGAAAAATCGGGACTTTTTTAAAACGCCGCGGGACGCGGGACAAATTGCTCAAAAGCGGGACTGTCCCGCCAAAAGCGGGACGTCTGGTCACCTTAATGACATAAGAGTGTATTTTACTTATTTGGTTAAGTGTACCCCTCTAAATAATCTGATTTGCCTTCCATGGAATTGTCATTTTGTGCTTTGCTGGGACAATACATTTACTACTGCTGTTTTACATCTGTCTTGAAGCATTTTCTCAGTCAAATTATCTCTGAACATGTTTGGATTGCCTTCTGTGAACTTGGTATTGGACCCAATCCTATCCTCAAGAACATTTTCAAAAGGTATTTTTGGGTTTGGGATCTCTACCACATACTGAATGGTATGGACAAATAACTGATTTTTCTAAAGTACAATTTTACCTTCTGGGAAATTGATATTCTCTAGAAGCAAAAGTTTCTTAGAAAATAATAGGGGTGTTTTAAATTGTTTGGGCCAAATTATTTAATGTGCTTTTACATTGTTTTTAAATTTTGTATTATGTGTGTTTTATCTTTTGGCTGTTCACCGCCCTGAGTCCTTCGGGGGTAGGGCGGTATATAAATTCAAAATAAAGTAAAGTAAAGAACTCACTGAAAGAGTTAACATTTGCTGTAACCACCGCAGAAGAGGGAATGGTCAGTAGTGTCCAGCTTAGGTGGTTTGCTTAGCTTCTGTGTTGGCTTCTCTTATCCCTTCCCCAATCCAGAAGCCAAGTGGGTTGCTGGAGGAGGAATAAGTTTTTCATCAGGGGATGACAGGAATAAATATGCCAAGCCCTATTTTGTTTTGTTTTCTCTCTTCGCTAATGAGATAATTCAATTCATTTTGGCTAGCAGCAATATTCATAACTAGGACCATACTGTTTAGTTGCAAGCTCTTGTGCTCTCTGGAGTGGATGGTTTGTTTTTTTTCTATGAATATAAAGGAAATGTCAGTTTCCAGAGGACAGTTTTCAGAAATCCACACGTCAGCAACTGAAGGCAGCCTGCTGAAAGACAATCATTTTTATTTTCTAAGGTTCCTGACTGGAAAAAGAAGATGTGGGTGTTAAATTTCAAAAAACCATTTTAACATTCACCTTTCCTCAATGGAACCAAGGCAATTTTTGGGAAGTACAGTATTTACTGTTGTTTTCATTTCTCCATTCAAGCAAAAGCTGTCATTTAAACAGACTATCATTTACATTTTTTTAAACCAATTCTGATTTACTAAAGATCGGCTTCTCTTTTTTTATAGGAAAATGGGATTAGTTTTGCTGTCCTATTTTTATTCTCTCTAACACAATAAAATGTAAAAGGGCTTCTCTCCATCTTTCATCAGAATAATTCTCTCTAAACGGAACAGAGTGGGACTGGATTTGGTGGAGGAGGGTAGGGAAGTAGCTGACAAAAATGATAAAAGTTTAAAGTGAACTAGATCTTGACCTAGTTTAGGACTATAAAGGGAAAATTTTCTTCTCCTCCTGCATCTTTTAGGGAGAAGCAACTGGACAGATTGCTGCGAACTCATAAATCCTGCTGTCTCCTGGTTGGGTGGCCCAGAGAAAACTGGTGATTAAACCCCAAACTTACTTTGTCCCAATCTCTAGTGGCAGCAATGAGACTTTCCCAATCTCTAGTGGCAGCAGTGAGACACTTGAGAGACTAAAGTCAGGTTTTATCTGAATTTCCTTAAACTCTCTACAGAAGAAAATGTCTTTCTTCTATAGCCATTGCTGGTAAATGGGTTTGAAAGTCATGTGACTCAGAGGGGAGAATACAGTATACAGTCTACTCCATTCTTCTCAGTGCACACATACAGAAAACTATGGGCAAGTAAAACCACAAGTCAGAGCAGATACACAGATATGCAATTGCACTGATTAGACTTTGCAGAGGATATTCACAAATGCAGACATGTGGGAGAAGGAGAAGGAGAGAGTAGAAATATGCACTTAGAGAACCAGCCAATGTTTTCCAGTCAATGAAACTTTGGGAATAAATTATTTCTATCTGTCCATCCATGGGATTAATTCTGAGAACCAAACAGAAATGGGACCAAATTTGGTGTAGGAGAGCGAGGTGGAGTTGAAATCAGCAGAGATAAGATCAAGTTAGAAAATGGGCCAAATCTGTTTGGGGACTGCCAAGGGAAAAAAAATTCTTCAGGGAGAGATGGCAGCTGGGCAGCAATTGTTGGCAATTGCTCCATTTTAACTCTCTGCCAGTCATGTAATCCATAATGGAGTTATGAAACTATTATATGTTTTCTAATGTACACAAACAAATGGCTCCTGCTGACAAAGAAATTGGAAATAATTCCAGAACTATGATCTGCTTGCTTCCCTTCATTGTTTAAAAATTGAATTTTAAACTGCAAGATTCTTTTCAGAATTGAACAGTAATTCAGAAATAGTTTTATAAGGGCAAAAGTAAAATGCTTGAATTTGATTAATATGAAAATTTATTTATTTATTTATTTTACAGAATTTATATGCCATCCTTCTCCCGAAGGACTCAGGGCGGCGAACACAGATTAAAAACATACAATAATAAAAACCCACTAAAACCATTTAAAAATAATAAATAATAAAAACCCAAGGATCAGATAATCAAAAACATTTTTCTAAAGGTTAAGTGTAAAACAAAAGAGACCCCAAGAGATAAACTGGTGATGTTTTTAACTTCATCATCCATCTGAAAATGGGGATGTTTTAAGGATTGCATGTATTTCCTATTGGATCTGGACAGTTATGGGTCATGGATTGCCTAACTGAGTGATGTGCATATGCCTGTATTGCATATATTCAAATTTCTCATTCCTGGGAAATATACATAAGACCATTTTTTGTTAATTTAACTAAGTTAAAAGGCACAGTATGTACTTTAATTCTCTTGTATGGTGTTACGAGAACATGCATTTCTCTTATGATCCTTTTGTTTTTGGTTGCTCAGAACAATAATTAATATGGAAAATGTTGCGGTTGTACAGTATTTTTGGTTACAAAAATACTGTACAAAAATCACTACGATTAAATGAATTGAAATCTGAAGATAAGAGAAAGAATCTTCCTGCCTAAAACTGAACTAATGAGTGAGACAAGATTACATGAAATATATTATGTTTAGGTAATCAGGCAAACCCTGCATATATTGTTCTTTTTCCATTCCTAATGCAGTTATCAATCTGAGTATAGAAATCATGCAAACATTGAAAAAGAGGACAGCCTTGGATGAAGACATCAACTTTAGCAACCCGGAAACAAGAGTAACATTGTCTCTTGAACGCTGTTACTTCGTTCAACTTTTACAAACACAATAGAAAGTTTTAAACTTTGGAAAATATTCCAGTCCTGCCAAAAAAAATAAACTGGAATATCCAAGGTATTCTGTACTGAGTCACTTCATTCATATTATGTAAAAAGGTCAATTTAAATCTTCTTTTGGAAGACAGGAGTGGCTTTTCATTTTTTCTCCCAAAGAAATTAACTCACGTTTGCCAAAACAATTCAGCTATTGTTTATAAAGGTGACATATGATTGAATATTATCAATGAGTATTATTGACCACAATATGTACAATATTGTTTTGATTCAACTTTCCCCTTATTGATAGTGTCAGTTTTCCCAATTTCTAGGAAGGCTGCTTTAATTCAATTTAGTTGTATAATCTTTTAAAAGTAATATGTTTTTCTCCTTTGTCTGTATTAAGCCATTGCCAGGTCTTAATGGAAACAACATTGAACTAAATAAGCTTTTTCATTTTTTTATTTGTTTAAGAAAGTATACTATAACAAAGGCAGACTTATCTACCTAGAATCATATGGAACACTATAGAAGAAATACAAGAATGGTTAACTAAACCTTTGCATAGGCCTGGGAAGGAAGAGAGGATGAGAAAAGATAACTACACCTTGACTCTCTTTAGTATAAGAGGGAAATTCTGTGAGACATTCAGTAGCAGAATTCCAGTAGTCTTGGAGTAACTTATTTCTTCAGCTGGCCTACCTAAAAGGGCAGATTATGTAGTTAAAATCTAGTAATTTAGAAATGGGTAGTACCATTTATTTAATCCCCTTCCTATGCATTTAAAAAAAAAAGGTGTATAAAAGATTTTCTCAAAATCAGAATAAATCACGTGCCTAAATTTCCTGACAAATAACTGTATAATCTTGTTCAGTAATCAATCAGGTCCCATCTGAAGGAAAAAAATAAAAAAGTTTTCGTTCAAACTCTTGGAGTCCTTACCTTATTGGGACAGAGGGCAGCTTCAAGAAAAAAAATGATTTATGAACAGCAAATAGATACCTAGGAAGGACTTATATTTGAAACTATGCCCATCTTCCAAACCAGATGAGAAAACTTGGATTTTCATTATTACATTGCAAAGCAATTTTATTATTTGGATATGGGAATTGCCATGGGAGAGTGTAATTAAATCCACTAATTTGAATGAAATGGATCAGTAATACTTATAGAGCAGTTCTGGAATAATCTTACATAAATTGAAGTCTTGTATTATATCAAGACTACTGAGAAAAAAAGAGGGTCAAGAGGCATTTGGGAGAAGTTCAGTGTTGCAGAAAGAGATAAATCTTTAGGAATTAACCACACATACCCAAAGGTCACAAAGTTCTGGTTGTTGTTGTTGTCAAGGGCTACCATGTCATAAACCAAATTTAGACAAATAATGGATGTCAGAGATACAGAAAACTTTCTTTGTTCCATTTGTTTGTTGATCCAGATTTTTATAGCCTAAATGTAGTCAACCTAAACTGGACAGGTTAACAGAAAAGTAGTAGAAGTGTAACACATACCATAATGAATGTATTAGTTAAATTAAAATTAATAATAAATTAATTAAGGCCTCTCCTCAAGAAGCCTTCCCTGGACCCAGCAGTGTTGGCTAATTACCGTCCAGTCTCCAACCTTCGCTTCGTTGCAAAGGTTGTTGAGAGTGTGGTAGCGCGACAGCTTCCTCAGTACTTGGATCAATCGGCTTATCTAGATCCGTTCCAGTCGGGCTTCAGGCCTGGATACAGCACGGAAACGGCATTGGTCGCATTGGTAGATGATCTCTGGAGGGCCCGGGACAGGGGTTGCTCCTCTATCCTGGTCCTATTAGACCTCTCAGCAGCTTTTGATACCATCGACCATGGTATCATGCTGCACCGGTTGGAAGAGTTAGGGGTGGGGGGCACCGGTTCTCCTCCTTTCTCTCTGATCGGTCGCAGTCTGTGTTGACAGGGGGGCAGAGGTCGACCCAGAGGCCCCTTTTATGTGGGGTGCCACAGGGGTCGGTTCTCTCACCCCTTCTATTCAACATTTATGTGAAGCCGCTGGGTGAGATCATCCGTGGTTTTGGGGTGAAGTATCATCAGTATGCTGATGATACTCAGCTATACATCTCCACCCCGGACCACCCCAATGATGCCCTTAAAGTGATGTCCCAGTGCCTGGAGGCTGTACGGATCTGGATGGGGAGGAACAGACTCAGGCTTAACCCATCCAAGACCGAGTGGCTGTGGTTTCCGACGTTCCGATATAGTCAATTGGTGCCATCACTGACTATTGGGGATGAGTCATTGCCCCCCACGGAGAGGGTTCGCAACTTAGGCGTCCTCTTGGACTCACGGCTGTCTTTAGAAGAACACTTGACGGCTGTGGCCGGGAGGTCTTTTTATCAGGTTCGCCTGATTCGCCAGTTGCGTCCCTTTCTGGATCGGGACTCGTTAAATACAGTCACTCATGCCCTCATCACTTCACGCCTGGACTACTGTAATGCTCTCTACATGGGGCTCCCCTTGAGGAGCACCCGGAGGCTCCAGCTGGTCCAGAATGCGGCCGTGCGGGTAGTTATGGGAGCAGCATGGCGCTCCCATGTGGCTCCCCTCCTGCGCGAGCTGCACTGGCTCCCTGTGGTTTTCCGGGTACGCTTCAAGGTCTTAGTTACCACCTTTAGAGCGCTCCATGGCTTAGGACCGGGGTACTTACAAGACCGCCTTCTGCCACCAATAGCCTCTCACCGCCCAGTACGCTCCCATAGAGAGGGGCTTCTCAGGGTGCCGTCAGCCAAACAATGTCGACTGGCGGCCCCCAGGGGGAGAGCCTTTTCTGTGAGGGCACCCACCATCTGGAACGAGCTCCCCCAGAGATACAGAAGATTCCGGATCTGCGCACTTTCCGCCGTGCCCTCAAAACATTCCTGTTTCAGCAGGCCGGCCTGGCCTAACTTTCCCTTTATATTGCTTTTTGATTTTATTTTAAACTGGGATGTCTTGAATTATCTAGGACCAGAGTGTTTAGTATATTTTAATTGGAGTTTTTTTTTTATTAACGTTTGTATTAAATGTATTTTTATCGTTCGCTGTTCACCGCCCTGAGTCCCTTAGGAATAGGGCGGTATATAAATGTAATAAATAAATAAATAAATAAATAAATAAATAAATAAATAAATAAACAGGTTATTTTACAAATGAGTTTAAATTGGGTCTCTTCATGAGTTTGGAGTTCAGATTAGATATGGCTACTTTGTCTGCTACAAAAATCTGAATGAGCTCTAGATAACAGAAGAGAGACTTAGTTTTTTGAATTTGTTGTCGGGTAAATGTTTGCAGCCCAGAAATGGTAGATCTGGTATAGAATGGATTTGTGTCAAGAATTTTATAGTCTTTCAGCTATGACATTGGCTTTGATATGTTACTATTCCCAATATAATATTATTTAACATAATAAAGAAGATCAAGAGAGAGAAATCACACCCAGGTACTATGTCCCATCAGATTCTGAAAGCCACTAATGACCTCGGAAAATTCTCTTTTTTTGTTTGTTTGCTTATTAAAAAAGAAAGGTCTTTCTGTGTCTTGATGGAAAATAAATAGTATATACTGAGGAAATATCTTTATCTCTGATCCTCATGAAGCAACATGTTCTTTATTAAAAAAAAATGGAGATGATGAAAAGTATTTACATATTAAACACACCTTGAGAATAAGATTGTAGCTGCAATAAAATATTATATTTAAAGGGGCAGATACGTTTAAAACCATCAGAGCATTTTCTCATTAAATAATGCCAAAATATCTAGAGTTTATGTTTTCATGACAAGTTAACAGAAGTAATAACAAAAGTTGTGAAGGAATGTTGAGGAAACTTCTGGAATAAATGTTGCCCTTGCCAATTTACTCCTCTCCAAGTAGAAATTACATGAGCTGCAGCATTGTTTTTCAACCTTAGCAACTTTAAGATATGTGGACTTCAAGTCCCAGAATTCCCCAGCCAGTATGCTGAGTATACAGTCCCAAATGTCTTGGAGGATATTAGGTTGAGGAGGTAAATCAATACATACATATACTCACTAGTCACTGATTTATTGTTAAGGTCAGCTGTATATGTGGAATTCATTTTTTTTAATACCAGTGTAATCAATGCTTACTGAAGGATTTTGTTTTATTTTAAAATGCATTTTAGTTGCACTACAAATATTGCTAGCATCTCCCATTAGTCACACTCAAACAAAGTAACAGTCTTTGCAAGATCTTGGCATTAAGACAAAACACCAGGGAAAATGCTGTAGAGTTTAATAAACAGCATGATATTTCATGCATGACTGGCAAGTGACAAGCTATTTGAGTACTAGCCAAGCAAAGCTGTTAGGGAAGATAACACCTCAGCAGGAAGCTATTAGTATGGCTTCCATAGTGTTGGCTGCTTCTTTTAATTGCAGAAATATTTTATCATTTATTGCTTGGTTTCAGAGAACCGATCCATGTCACAAAGCACTAAAACTTGGGATTAAAGTCTGGAGATTTCCAAGAGTCAAATATACTTGGAGCCAGATTTTAGAACTTGTTGAACTTTGAGTTCGATTTTTTTTTTTTATTTGATTTATATGCCGCCCTTTTCCGGAGACTTAGGGCGGCTTACAATGCGTTAAGCAATAGCCTTCATACTTTTATATATTTATACAAAGTCAGCTTATTGCCCCCACAAACTGGGTCCTCATTTTACCTACCTTAGAAAGAATGGAAGGCTGAGTCAACCTTGAGCCTGGTGGGATTCGAACTTACAGTAATTGCAGACAGATGGTGTTAATCACAATGCTTTTAGTCTGCTGAGCCACCAGGCCCAATTGTAGTTTTGTAGTTGAAATTGTAATCAGTTCTCAAGAATTCTTTCTATTAAGTTACAAATATAAAAATCAGATTTGGTTTCTGGAAGGGCAAACATTTAGAAACTACGAAGAATATTTACATACTTAATTTTGATCTGCC
The DNA here is from genome assembly GCA_022577455.1 of Arizona elegans. Lineage (NCBI taxonomy): Eukaryota > Metazoa > Chordata > Lepidosauria > Squamata > Colubridae > Arizona > Arizona elegans. Next base: position 81,354,829 of record JAKOOJ010000003.1, on the reverse strand, counting down.
TATTGAAAAACAAAGGCGCTTTATCACTACGAAATATGAATTTCATTGTTGTAAAACATTAAACCAGAAATATAGTTTGTTGAATAAGTCATACTGGCATCTTTAACAAATATTGCCAAAGCATACTTTGAAAAACTGTTGGTGACTGTTTTCTATTACCAGTACTCTCCTACCAGCTCAGCTTAGAGCTTTAGGAATTTAGTGTTAGCATTTTTAGATAATTTTACACTATTTTCCAAGAATTATTGTGCTTGAATTATTTGCTGAGTGCACCAATTCTAAGAGAAGTCAGGCCCAACAAGAGTTTATTTTCTGAAAACCAAAAATTATATTTTTGCAAATATATTGAGATAATACTGGTATATTTAATGTATATTATTTTGTGGCTGTGTTTCCAACTTAGTTACTCAGTTTTGCAAATTAATGGATTACATTTATATTCTACTTTTAACTTCAGTTCCATTCTCTGGTAAAATATGGGCAATTTCACCAAATATCATACTCAGATGTAGAAAATTTGATCACATACTCTTTAACTGCCAACTATATGCACTAGCTAGGATGTAGTATTTAGAGCCACTAATTGACAGGAGAAAGCCAAGTGTGATATATAGTAGTACTTAAGACAACAGGCAATAAGTCAGGTACCTGTGAGTTCTAGTCCTGCCTTAGGCACAAAGCCAGCTGGCTGACCTTGGGCCAGTCACCCTCAGCCTAGGAAGAAGAAGGCAATAGCAAATCATTTCTGAAATCTTGCCAAGAATATTGCAGAGACTTGTTTAGGCAGTTGCCAGGAGTCAATATTGACTCGAAGGCAACAACAGCAACAACAAAAACTACAGGATAACACACTGGGTTCTTAGAAAATCCCCCCCCTTCCATATGTTTGTCCTTTCAGGGACAGATCTGAGTTTTACACAATCAAAATATCATAGTGTGTAACTTTTCTGTCTTTTTATCCTATAGATAAATCCAGGAAGTAAAGCTGCTGTCGCTAACCTTTGCCCAGGTGATGTCATTTTGTCAATTAATGGTGACAGCACAGAAAATATGACACATTTAGAAGCACAAAACAAGATCAAAGCTTGTCTGGATCAACTGATACTATCTGTGAACAGGTAAATGTCTCAACTTTCTATCTCATGCTGACCTATCAGGTCTCTACGCACATGTGGTTGGGCAATTTATACCCAGTGATTGACAGTCCACAAGCAGATGTTCATTGCCTAACCTCTTTGTTATATTCCTTGTGGAAGAGGAAAACTCTGGTTATTGTTATTATTTATGTAGCACTTTTTAGCCTGGTTTCATGGCCTGTTTTGGTGTAAAGAAAGAAAAACAAATCTTTATTATTATTTTCAATTGTTGTTGTAGTCCCCTATGTGGCAAATGAATAAATTATTTTAATTCTCAGCATGTGTGTATAGGCCATTTTAAAAAAAATCCTCTGGTTTTAGTTCATTCCGCCATGAATAATTAAATATGACATACTCCAGCATTCTCGGTAAAATGTTCTAGGCATACTGGGAATAGAAATACAATCCTGTTCCTCTTCCTTCCTGAAATACACACACACACACACACACACACACACACACACACACATATTTGAGAAATGGAATTGAGGGAAAACAGAAGTAAGAAAGTCTTGGGATAGTAGAATGAAAGTTGTTAAGAAGTTTTGAGTAAGGTGACCAGATTTTAACATTGGTAAAGAGGGACATTGTGGGCGTGGCTTATTTTGTGGGTGTGGCTAGCTGGTCATGTGACTGGGTGGGCGTGGCTAGCTGGTCATGTGACCGGGTGGCCATGGCTATGTGTATAGGGTAAGGTGAACAGATTTTAACATTGGTAAAGAGGGACATTGTGGGCGTGGCTTATTTTGTGGGCGTGGCTAGCTGGTCATGTGACTGGGTGGGTGTGGCTAGCTGGTCATGTGACCGGGTGGCCATGGCTATGTGTATAGGGTAAGGTGAACAGATTTTAACATTGGTAAGAGGGACACCATTGTGGGCGTGGCTTATTGTGTGGGCGTGGCTTGGAGGCCATGTGAATGGGTGGGCGTGGCTAGCTGGTCATGTGACCGGGTGGCCATGGCTGTGTGTATAGGGACTACTCAGAGGGCTGAAAAGTCATTTCTGACAGGTCCTCACACTTTTGACTGGTCCTCACACTTATGACCATCCTCACATTTATGCCCGTGCAGCTTTCTTAACAACCATGTCACTCATTTCACAACTGCTTCTCTACACCATGATGACAAGATAGGGCAAAAATGTAAAATGTGAGGACAGTCATAAGTTCGAGGACTAGTCAAAAGTGCGAGGACCAGTCAAAAATAACTTTTTCAGCCCTCTGAGTAGTCCATATGCATAAAAGGATACAGTAATAGAGTGGGATGAAGGAAGGGAAGGGAAATTAGAGTAGGAGTGACGGTTAAGAGAGGGAGGAAGAGAGGAGGAGAAGGAGAAAGGAAGAGGAAGTAGGGAGGAGAAGAAGAGGGGGGAAGAGAAAGTAAGAAGGAAAGAAAAGAGAGTGGTAGGTTTGAGGAGAAAGATTGCTGTACAATAAAAAAGATGAAAGGGAAGAAAGCCAACCCCAAACAAATATAAAGATATTAAGATAAAGAATGAATTGTTAAACTTTAAAGAATAAAAGAGAACAAATATGAATAAATAGCAATAATTAGAAACACACATACATACAATGTATTTTCTTTGAACAGAATATTTGGCTGGTTCACAAATTTAAACAGTGTTTAGTCATTTCAATTAAATTTACAATTTCTATATTTCCTTTTTGCCATATTTATTCCTCATCTATTTTTTTAAAAAAACAATTTTACCCTTCATCCTCATCTCTAATCTTAACCAAATTCAATTTTTCCCTTCTATTCTATTTTATACCCCTTCCCATTGTCATCTATTTTTATATCCATCCTCACATTGGTTAATTATGTAATTATGTAATACAGTTGTTTAATACAAATTCAACATTTTAATATAAATCAATTAGTTATATAACTATCTTTTTTGTATATTAATCAATATGAACATGAATATTCCAATTATTTCCATGCAATCCAATTTCTTACAAATCAATTAATTATACTTACCAATAATAATAAACCAAATAATTTCCCCCATATATTCCTCCAAACCACAACTTAACCATTTCTGCTTTCAACACAGTATACAATTAATAATATCTCAATTATTACAATTCCCTAGTTAAAAAGAGCTTTTTTTTCTTTTGTGTTTTAAAATCTTGAACTCTCCTCTTTTGCCCTAAATAATTTTCCATTGTTTGCACTTACCTTTTTTGGTGAGGAAAAGGAAAATAAATCTGCTGCCTAATTTTCCAACGTTGCAAGCAAACCGCAAAGCCAACAGCCTGTTTTACTTTCTGTTTCGTTTTGAGCTTGGTTTGCACAAAGAGGAAAAAAAAACTGAGCAATTTAGCAAGAGCAGAGCCCTGTGCAAATCAGCTGAGAGGGGGAAGCCGAGCTAATTAACGTAGAGCGGCCCTTTGAAGCCCCGCGGCAAGAGTTTAAACAGGTTTTTTCCCTCTAGCCATCAGCGGGGATTCAGGAGGCAGCCGGGAACCAGGAGGCAGAATGAAAAATCGGGACTTTTTTAAAACGCCGCGGGACGCGGGACAAATTGCTCAAAAGCGGGACTGTCCCGCCAAAAGCGGGACGTCTGGTCACCTTAGTTTTGAGGGCCCAGTCTTTCTGCAAGTTGCAGAATTTTCATAAAAAACCAATTTTAATTGGAATTCCAGATACTGGCAGGGTTCTATTTGTCAGTATGAAGGCCTTTCAATAATTGGGATTTGATCTCCTGGTTTCAGAGAACAATGTCTTCTTTCCAAATATTGGCAGTTTGGAACACATAGCACATCCAGTTGGTGATCCCCATTCTTTCCTTAATATTGGCTCTGTTGCTCTCTAACTCTATTGTCAGAAGTGCTTCCTGACAGATATTACACATTTGGAAACCAGCCTTTTAAGAGTGATTCCAAAGAGAGTGTCAGGGATCTGTTAATACAAGAGGAACCAAGCCCGTGGTGATTCAGTTCAGGTAAACTAATAATTAAAGTTTGTGATCTGGATTCTTGCCTTTACTGACAGTAGTCCAACCTCAGATCAGAAAATAACATCAAGAATTGAATTGGGAACTTGAAAAACTTCTCTTAGGGATTTTGACTGAAACAATTCCAAGATGCATGGATTGCAAAATAATCAAATTAAGCTCACTATAAGATTTGTGATAAAGTTGTAAGATGTCAGTACTTTTGAAGCTAAAGAAGCCCAGAGTTATTGTAATATGTTTGACATTTTAGGCTCTATTTACATACTGTTGGTGAGACCCATAATTATGGGGGGGGGGGGGACAAAGTCATATGTTTCAGTATTTGATCCTGTACAATTTTTACTGAAATTTTACAATTTTAAGTGAATGGCATTTTTTAAGTCTTTAGGTTTGGTGTCTTCTAAAAGCCTATTCTGAAGATAAATACAGGTAATTTTTAATATGGCAAAGTGTACTGTTTACTTTTGAGTAAAAGAAATGCCTAGGTTGGTCATAATTACATATTTTATAAGAAGATTTGAACTTGATTAATTATAGGAGGGGTATTTTACATTGGTTTTTGTCTCTTTGTAATCTCTCAGTGGAATTGTGTCCAAAAGTCTCACAGAAAATTGCAATTTATTCTATAGTCTTGCCAAAATAATTTTTATGTATTTAATGTTATTTTAGTGATTTTAAAGATACTTGTATCTGAAAGACCTTTTTAACCAAAACCAAAATGGCATTCTGATATACCAAGTATTTTCTCTTTACTGTTTATACTTTGTCTTAAAAAATGTTAAGGTACTAAAGTCTTGAAAACTCTGAAACTTCAGGTTAATGTTCTTAACATGTTAGAAAATAAATTCTAATACAGTGGTACCCAATACTCATTGTTAATTGGTTCTGGGAGATGTGATGAGTACCAAAATCAATGATTACCAAACAATTTTTTCCCATAAGGGATAATGCAGTAAGTCACAAGGCAGCCAAGACCGATAAGTTCTAGCTTGTGTGTTGACTACCAAACTAATGATGAGTACTAGGACAAAATTTTTCCATCAAAATCGTCAAATACAAAATTCAGTGAGTTTCAAAGCAGTTGAATAGATACCACTGTATCTCTGTTTTTCCAGTTTTTTTCCTATAGTAAACTGGGGTGTTGATTTGGCACACAAAATGGATCAAATTTTTGTTCAATGAATTTCGTTTATGTCTCTGATACTGGCCAGTTCTATCTCCAGAGAAAATGTGAATACTTCACAAAATTTGGATGTCTGCTTTTTCCTTATGATTTAACATTTCTAACTTCTTCCACTGTAAGATTATTTTTGACATGAGAATAGGAAATATCCTTCTGTGATGCTTCCCAGCATGTAAACATTCCACAAAAATACATAAAAGGAAATGGGGATTTTTATTGCAGCATATACATAAAAAGATCCTGTGTGAAATCTCAAAAGACCTCAACCATATACGTTTATGTCAGTTCAAAATTTCCCATCAACCTTGGTGAGAATACAATGCATATACCATATACAGTAACAGAAGATTTCATAAATAAAGGTCCTGTATTAAAATTCCTGATTAAAGTTGTTAAAATGTCAGAACTTTGGAAGAGACTGTCTAAGTATCTATATTATGCATTTATCTTTAAATTAGAAATCCATATAATTTAGGCAGCAGTTCATAATTCTGTAACAAAGTATATAAATGATTTACTCTGCTCAGAGTTATTTGTTGAGATGAATGGCTGTAGAAATCAATCAATCAAACAGACAAATAAATGAAGTCAAATTTGCTTTTCTCTTTTTTTCTATAATTTAAGTTAGCATTTTCAAAGTTTGTCTACTTTGAACTTTTTTGTGTGCTATATGTGTGTGTGTGTCTATATGTATACTACAATAAATGCTTATCTAAACTAACTATAAAGTTAGAACATATTACATTATATATTATATACTAATATTATAATACTAATATAAATATAAATATATTACAATTTAAGATTATTTCCTTCTGAAGAATCTGGCTATTTTATGGTACTGAACTTGACTTTGTGGTAATTAAAACTTGGGGTCTTATTCTCTGTAATGTTTCATATATATAGTACATGTAATTACTGAACAAGGTTATTTAGAGTTTAGAATATCATCAGGTTTGCCCTCACCAGCCATTAAATACAAGTAAGATGTATATTTGTTTTCTTGGTTTAAAATATTTTTTCATGTCTTTTAAATTGTCCTTTAGCATTATTTCTGTCTAAGCTGTGCTTGCTATTTGCTCTTAAAGACACCTAGTTTTGTTTAAATGCTTCATTTTATTCTAATTTATTTTATTTATATTATATATTTGTAGTGTGTTATTTGGCTAAGAGGCTTTTCTCTAAGTCATCCACCCGCCATTTAATTAACTATAAATAATTTCATTGTCGTTGTGCTACATTACATGAATCTCCAGAGAAATTCTAAATTCATATAGCATATCCAGAAGATTGCATTAGAAATTTTGTTGGAACCCAGTATACATTTGATTTATATTTATTTATTTTATTCAATTTGTAAAAGAATCTACTTGGCCATTTTTAGTCATATAAAATCATTTTCTTAAATATATATATATATTATAAATGTACAAAAATGCAAAAACTTAGCAATATTAGGCAAGTGAAAATAATGGTCAAGTATCTATAGATTGGACATGGGATTGGTCCTTCCTTCAGAAACATGTGATTGGTTGTTGTTTTTAATTGTCTATGGAATTCTGCATTCCATGCCTTTCCAGGTTCAATCCTCAAGGAGAATTCCCAGGAGAAACAAAGCAAATATAAGAGTATGTGAGCAGAACACCAAAATATACAGAAAAAATAAAATACTGAACAAATTGGAATTGCTGAATTGTATAAACTGCTGCTACAGGGAACACTGAGAGAACATGGAAATCATAGCATATGAAACATTAAATGCCAATAAGTATAAGAAGAAGATCCAAAAAGGCTCCCCGAAAGATTGGAACAAAGAGTGAGGTTGAAATCTGGAAGGACAATGAAGAATTCCTTAGGCAATTAAGAAAAAGTCTTCATGGTGGGCCAATCATGATTTATTTAAGATAAATGATTATTTAGGCTTATATATTGGAGGAGAAAGAAGAGAACTTCTAAAATAGTCAACTAAGTATTTTAAAAAGCAACATCTCTCCCAATCGGAAAACCTACATGTTTATTTTATGCAGTAAGCATAGTAATTATATTAACAATTTTATTGGTTCTTTTTAAGCCTTGACCAGATAAAACATCTGGATGATATAGTTATTGTGTTTCTTAACTCAGCCCTAAGCAAGTCTTTGAGTTGCAAATAAAGATGTCTGGCCAATAAAAGTAGTACTGCTTAAGCCAGATGCAGACTTATTTGTTACTGAAAATGAGTCATCCTTTTAGCAAAGCATTGTTTTCAAAGGAAAAGAGAAACTAGCTCTATCAGAAAATTATTTATTGCGATCTATATAGATCATTCCTGTAGGAATTCTTCCAGAAACCTGAATGTGTTTTCTTTATGTTGCTATCAGTACAACTTGTATAAACAAACATTTCACAGTTTACTGATTTAATATTGTTTTCTTAAGCACTGTTATATTATACTTTAATTCAGTGATTGGAAGGATGAGTAGATTCGCATGATCCCCGACCTACGTACCTTTCGCTGTGCCCTTAAGACTCTTTTGTTTCAACAGGGCGGGCTGACTTAGAAAATGAATTTTAATTGGGTGTTTGTAGTTTTTAATATATGGGCCAAATTTTTAATATATTTTAACTGTTTTTAAATTTTGGGGGTATATGTTGTTTTAATATGGCTGTACACCGCCCTAAGTCCTTCGGGAGAAGGGCGGTATAAAAATTTAATAAATAATAATAATAATAATAATAATAATAATAATAATAATAATTATAATTAATAAATAATAATTAGTAAATATATAATATAATAATAATAATATAATATAATATAATAATAATAATAATAATTAGTAAAGGATTACTGATAAAGGTTTTTTCCCCTAGCTTAATCCCATTAAATATAATTGTTGCCCTTAAATGAAGTAGTTTCTAATAGTTCAGAAAACAAACAGGATGAACCACTTTTCATTATTTTAAAATACCATATAATTGACAAAACTCCAATGATTTCTGATAAAGTTTAAGATATAATCAAGAAAGAATTGGAAAATGAGAACAACCTCATTGAAGTACTTTTCCCACTGAGAAAAGTGTATTGCATATGAATGTAATTATTAATTTAGATCAGCTGCATATGCAAATGCCCATCTGGCATTTATTGTGATAGCTTAATTATCTCTTGAGATTTTAAGTAAATGTATGTCTAGCTTTTAACTTTAGATTCATGCTACACTTCCCAAACTTATAAAGACAGTTCATTTTTCTTTACAATCTGGTTTAGTAATTCCTATAGATTTGAGTCACTGTGTTTTTCCACACATGCATTCCTATCAGTGAAGGATGAGACTGCTTTCCTGTTTGTGTCCTTGACATGTTCTTCTTTGTTTGCCCCATTTATTTTCCATCAGACAGAATGGAGGCCAAAAGAAGCGGAACCGAAATCTGACTTGAACAAATCACTTTCACTATTTTTATGTGTTGAGATTAAGGGGGAAAAAAACAAGGGTGGGGAAGAGACTTCTGTGGGCCAAATGGAATAACTCGGTTGTTTATGATTTTGTTTCTCTTTATATCTGCTGAGTGAATCCTCCTGGAATTTGGTGCTGCTCATTCTTTGCCAAATAAGGTTCCATGGAGACCCAACTGTAGCTGCGTGATTAATGATCACGTCAAGAACAAGGACGTCTTTTAACGAACCTCTTTCATCTTCTGGCAATTGTTTTTCCATACACCACCATACGAATGAATTATTACCAATATGTTGTAAAAAGAGTTTTATTTTGTAGATTATGCAAAAACCATATTCTTTCTCAGCTAGTGAAAACTGAAAAGCATTAGAGATTGATACAATATTACTATTTCTTTTAAAAGAAATGTTTGAGTTCTGGATAAGATAGTAGCATTATTATTATCGGAGGCTTGGAAAAAAAGATGGTGCTGTTTTAAAAGTGGGTTTTAACTGTTATACGTTTATTAAATTGTCTCATATCAGAGCCAGAGAAATTTTTCTGAATTTTTCAAAATATGCACACCCTCATATACTATTCTTTATTCAACTAAGGATTTGCAGAAACACATAGAAAAAAAATAAAACTTCAAACGGCAATGCTGATGCATTTTTTAAGAAACGTTAGATGAATTGACTGCAGGGTATTTTAACATAAACATAGATGAGATCCACAATGAATATTCTGGAGAAAAATCTGAAGCACCAGATTGGGCAATTGAGACACCAGACCAGAAAAGCCTTATTTCTGCTCACTATCAGACAGGCTGGATAACCAAGAAAAGAGCTTTTGGATTATTAAAAACCAGTCCTACAATTATCTCTCTCAAATGAGTGACTTTGATTATTTGACTAACTGTGGTGTTATGGATTTGACTTGAAGCAGAATGGCATTTGATGCAATTGCTTAGATTTGCTTTGGTCATGTGCTTTAAAACAGACCAGGAACCAGCATAGCTATCCTGGAACTGCAGTTCTTTATGCTTGGTCTTAATTAGAAAAATGAATGACACCTTTATAGCCAGTCCTGCATGCAATACCTTGTTAGCATTTCCATGATATATTATTAGAAAATGGTTTAATTCAGGCCTGACTACTTCTGCTCTAGAGGACCTACAGATGGCATACTGAAACTCATATAAAACATGTGAATTCATGAGCTTCCTAGATAAATTTTGCATAAAACTATTTTATAAACAAACATTTTTTAAAAATACAAGGTTTCCAGGTTTCCATAGCCTGTAGGTCTCCAAAGAAGCGATTAAATGATTAATAATGTATAGAGGAACATAATATATGAATGCTATGATTTGTTATTTGGAGAATTATATGGAATGTGTGTTGTATATAGGCACAGGGGAAAGTCAAGAGCCAATTCCATTTCATGGTAGTTTAAAACCACAATGTTTTATTTAGGTAGTTTATTTCCAACACATTTGGATATAATAAAGCATCTCTGATAGTGATGCCATATATATATGTGTGTGTGTGTGTTGTATCAGCAGAGTGACATTGGTACACATGAAAAGTATTATTCATAATTTTTTCAAATTTCCAGATTGAGTCATAGGTTAAAAAAGAATCACTTCTCAGATTTTTAGGTAAGAACAAGTATAATATTAATTACATCATTTTCCTCTGGAAAGTCCTTGAGGAAATACTGGATCGCTGATTTCAATACACAAGTTAGATCCATAATAAATATTAACAACCATCAACTTTTATATTCAGGAGCCATTATTGGGAGGTGGGGAAGGGGAGGAAGAATGTTTGCTGCCAACATATTAACTGGAATTTCATTTCATTACTTGTTTAGAGAAACAATTTCAGGTTTGTAGGCATTTTCCTATACATATGCTAAACAAGGTTTGTAAATAACTATTTATTTGGTTGTCTGTAGCAACTAAGAATTCTGTCACATGAAGAGAGAAGGAAAGTTTATAGTGGTGATTATAAAGGAATTGTATACTAACATAAACTGAGCAAGATCTAGATTAGTACCATATGTGAAATCTAGCACAATATAGAAACTGACTGATACTGTAATGTTAAAATACCATCTGAAGGTATCTTGAGAATACAAATAGGATGTATATTCTACTTAACGTATGTTTAAATATGTATTTTGTTCTCAGAATCGGTTGTTAGTCATAGCGGTGAACTTCATTTTTTACCACCTATAATTTCTGTTCTCCTTCTGTAAAGTAAGTATAATTATATGACAAACTTGCATTCCAATCAGGGATGATATGCTACCGGTTCACTCTGGTTCGAGCAAACCGGTAGCAAGAAAAACTACCGGTTTGTTCGAACTGGTAGTTTAAAAATGCTACAATCCGACAATCACCTGTGCCATGCGGTTTAGCTTTGCTAGAAAGCAGGATTTCCTGCTTTCTAGCGAAGCTCAACTGCCCGCCACAGCTGATCCCCCCCTTGCTGTTCCACTTACCTTCCCAAGCCTCCTTATGGTGCGCACTGCACATTCGCAGGTGCAGCATGCACTTGGCGTGTAGCGCACATGCGTGGCCAGTGAAGCAGTAGCAAACTGGTTCAGATTTCACCCCTGATTACAATATATAGAATAAAAATAGGACAAATCAGTAAAATATCATATAAATTCAATCCTAAAATAATGCAACAGTTGTTAAGGAAAAGCTGGCAATAGTTCATGAAATGCCCAAGAAAAGAGTTAAACCTTTAATCACTAACAAGCAAATGCCACATGGCGGATCTCCCTTGGGAATAACATAGTACTTGAAAAGGTCACTTGTGGAGAAGCAACATGTTGCATTTAAACATAGGTTAATAATATTCAAAATCATCTGAAAATGATCACTTCTTAGTCCAGTCTTTGGACTGTACACATAGTATTTTCTTTAAAATCAGTTAATATCACTACAACACATTATGCTCATTAGCTATTCATTGGATACATCTACCCAAGCTAAATTTGATGGATTCATAATAGACAAAGTTCAAGGGGACACCTGCTGCAGGTTTTTTGTCTACATAAAAGATATACAAAAATCCAAGAGAGTGCTCTGGATAATTTTCCTATATTGGGTTTACAAAAGAGGCTTGCTAAAGCTTTGAAGAATATTGTGAGGAGATGAAATAAAAATGAGAACTTAATCAACTTCTAGAACATTATTTGAAGGAACTAAAAATCAAAATTGTTAAAAGTAAAAGGAAGGAATATAAAGTTGGTTCAAGATTAAAATAGATATATTTTCAGTTGTGGTGACCCTTAATGGATTTTTCTAATCAGGATTTAAATAATGATGTTTTAAGAATTTGTTTATAAATAAGAGATGGGTTGTGGGAAGAAGGGGTCATTTGTTGTATTTTTAGAGAAAGTTATAAGTAAAATTGTTTATAATTGTGATAAAGGCAGAAAGTCAATTCTTTATATATTTCTTTTTTTACTCTAATCTTTTTTATTTTTTTCATTTCCTTCACTTTCCTTTTTTTCTTTGTAGTTTCTATTTTTTAGTTTATATTAATGTTAATCTTTTTAATTGTATCTTAATAAAATTGCTATTTTAAACAATCATTCACTGTTTAGAATCTGGTTTGTCCTTAATTACAATAAGACCATAGATTTCACATTTTGATTAGTACAAGGTTCTCCGTAATAAGGGAAACGGCTGTCACTCTGGGGGTTCGACAGTTCCATGCATGTGACCGAGTCCTATAAAATAACGCAGCTCCGCCCCCTTGACCCAGTGTTTCGATTCGGTCTATGCTGACCGGTTGTGTCTCCCTGTGTAGCCGTTTCCTGCTACAAGCTAGTGGTTCCTGCTTATCAGCCTTTGGACTTTTCCTTCGTTTTTATTGTTTTTTATTGTTTTTCTGCCTTCCGGATTGTCAGCGCTGCGTTTTTGCTGCCTCGCGCTCCCCTCAGCCATCGGGTTGAGCGCGGCGGCGCTTTTGCGCGCGCTTTTGCCTTCCAGCCATCGGGTAAGACTCTGCTTTGGCGGCGATTTGACTGTGAGGAGAGCGCTCCAGGATCGCTATTCGGCCCTTTGGTCTGTGATCGAGCCTCATTACAACCTCGGCTCTCCCTCGCTCTCCCGGTTGCCGCTTTAACAGCCCTTCAGCTGGCAGCGTTTGTTTGAAGTGACTGACAGCCCTAATTACCTCTTTAGCCGCGATCGCAGTAATAGCCTTGAGCTAGCGATCTGCCTATTGCCGCCTGGATCGCTGAGCCTGCGATCGTCTCTATAGACTTTGGAGCTGATTTTTTTGGACTTTACGTTCCAGAACAGCAGCGGCAGTTTACCATTAGTGTCGGCGGCCATTTTGTCCTGCCGTTTTTTTGCTGGGGCCTTCAAGATGGCGGATAGGCATCATTCTGCCTCACCTCATTCGAGCAGAGCTTCAAAGAGGCCTGCCCAGGAGGACCCGTTGGAGGGTCCCTCCTCTAAGCAGCCCAAATCCCATCGGGGCAAGTCTACTAGATCTGTCTCTGCAATTTTCAAGGATGAGCAACGGTGCCACAAGGCCATCGAAAAGGCCTTTACCAAGGCCCAGTCTCACGTGGCACAGGCCACTATTACTAATCCAGTGGTCACCTCAAGGGCACGCTCTCCCACTTTGTCCCGAGCTTCCAGTGCCGCCTGGGAGCTTTCACCTGATGGTTCAATTGCACCTGAGCCTCCTCATTTGCCTGGCGCTGAGCCGTTGTTTCAAACGATTCCTAATTCTGAGGTTCCCCAGGGGCCAGTCACGGACGACCCAATTCCTTTGACTCCTCCCGTGTCGGCTCCACCCATCCCTGAGGCCTTTGAGCTCATGCTGGCCAGGGTCATTAAGCAAGGTCTTGCTCAACGTCTACAACAGAGCAACCCCGCTCCTGAACCTCATCTGTTGCAAAATCTTCAACCGGTCCAAGCCGGAGATTCTGTATCGGAGCTGGATCAGGTGGATTCCGTAGCATCTCCGGATCACGTTTCTCTGTCTGGGTTGGATGATGTTCCTGATTCGGCCCTATCCGATGACGACGGACTGGTTTCTGAACAGACTCCTTTCATTGGGCTTTTCAAGCCGCAGCTTTTTCATTCTTTGTTACGCAAAGCCATAGTGACTACCCGTCTGGGCAATGTTTCTTCTGCTCCACCGGATCCCGTGGTCCCTGATCCAGCTTCAGCTGTCATTGCGGAACCTGCGGTAGACCTGGAGATTATCCCTGCTCCCAAGCTCTTCTTGGATGTTCTTTAACGCCAGTGGAATTTACCAGGAGCCGGCCCTAGTCCAAATAGCCTTGACAAGAGACTGTACAATTCTGCTCCCGCCTTTGCGGATTTATTGCAACCTCCTCCTGTGGACGCCCCAATAGTGGCTCTGTGCAATTCCTCTCATCCCGCTGGCCCTCCTGAGGACTCCTTGCGTCCGGAAGATCGCAGGGCTGAGAAGACTCTGGTCAAGGGTCACCAGGTGGCTGCCTGGGCCATCAAGGCCTCGTCATCAGCCTCATTTTTCAACAGAGCCGCGCTCTTATGGATCAAACAGCTTCAAGACCGTATTCAGCCTACCGACTCAAGGTCTCGCCAAGATTTGAACAAGATTGCAGCGGCCCTTGAGTATTCAGCGGACGCCACCCTAAATGCAACTAGATTTGCGGCGAAAGCCCTAAGTTCCAACGTGACTTTGCGTCGCCTCCTGTGGCTGTGCAACTGGAATGCCAACATGAGTAGTAAATGGCAAATGGCTTCCGCGTCCTATACTGCAGGCTCCTCCATTGGAACCTTTACTTGTGGAAACGAGAGACCGACGTAAGATTCTTCCTTCGGTTTCCAGACACTCGGATTCTCGTTATTCGGCTCTCCCACGGAACCAGTCCTTTCGTGCTTCCGACTCTGGTCCTTACCAACACCGCTTCCAACGTCCCTTTCTGACGAGAATCCTTTCCCAGGACAACCAGGTTAGTTCTTCCCTAGGCGTTCCTTCCGGGGGGGCAGGGGTCGTTTCCAACGTAGATCCCGGTAATTCTGCCCCCATTGGGGGGTGCTTGTCCCTTTTTTTCCATCAGTGGGAGATTTCCACCTCTGATGCCTGGGTCCTGTCTACCATTAGGTCCGGCCTTTATCTAGAGTTCCTTTCCTCTCCTCCTTCTGTTTTTCTTCCCTGTCCCATTTCCCGGAATGTCGCTAAGAGGGCTTTGGTGTCTTCGGCTATTTCCCATCTTTTGGACATTAGAGCCATCCAGGAATTCCCTCGGGATCAGCGGGACCAGGGTTTTTACTCCCGTTTGTTTCTTGTTCAGAAGTCCTCGGGGGGGGGTGGCGTCCCATCTTAGATTTGAAGGCTTTGAACCGGTACGTTACTTACCGCCGGTTCAAAATGCATTCTTTGTCCACCATATTGGAATGCATTCGCCCAGGAGACTGGCTCTCCTCTATAGATTTAACCGAGGCATACCTTCACATACGTATTGCTCCTTCCCACCATCAGTATCTCCGTTTTAGTTTTTTGGGACAACATTACCAGTATAGGGCCTCCCTTTCAGTCTTTCCTCTGCTCCGAGGGTCTTCACTAAGATCATGGCCTCCCTCATTGGGCATATTCGGACCCTTTCTATCCGTTTGCAATTTTATTTGGACGACATTTTGGTACTGTCCTCCTCTTCCTCTTCGGCCCAGCGGGATCTGTCTTCTGTCCTGTCCATATTGCAGGCTCATGGCTTCTCGATTAATTGGGACAAGAGCCACCTTGTACCTGGTCCCCAGATTATCCACTTGGGGGCTTCTATTGACACGGTTTCTTCTATAGTTTCCCTCTCCCCAGAGCGCCAGGTCAGCCTTTCTTCTCTAGCATCTCAGTGTCTGGGGGAGGGTTCTTGTTCAGCATTAAAGCTTTCCCGTTTGTTGGGCAAAATGGTCTCCATCTTTGGAATAGTTCCCTGGTCTCAATTACACAGCAGACAGCTCCAGTGGTTTCTGCTTCCTCACCAACGGGCCGGCCGCAGTTCCTCTCTCATCCTCCTTCGCTTGTCCCCGCAAGTTTCCGCGTCCCTTCGGTGGTGGACTTCGGACGCCATCGCGCGAGGCACCTTCTTTTGAGAATCTCACCGTCTGTCGCTGGTGACAGATGCCAGCCCTCTAGGCTGGGGGGCCCATCTTCTTCACCATCAAGCCCAGGGCCTTTGGACGGTGCGAGAACGTCAGAACAACATCAACTTTTTGGAGCTGCGAGCGGTCCGTCTAGCTCTCCTTCATTTTCAGCATCTCGTGGAGGGCAAGGATCTCCTTGTCCTGACGGACAATATTTCCACAAAGGCCCACATCAACAGGCAGGGGGGCACTCGTTCCCTGTTGCTTCTAACAGAGTCTCTGCGCCTGGGCTTATGAGCCGAACGTTACCTCCGGTCCCTCAGGGCAGACTACATCTCGGGAGCCTTGAACATTCAGGCGGATGCCCTCAGTCGCCACATACTGGATCCCGGGGTATGGACCATTCCACAGGCCCTATTTCAGAAGATCGTCGGCAGGTTTGGGACGCCTGTTGTCGATTTATTCGCCTCCTCATCGAACCGTCGGGTTCCTCGGTTCTTCTCCCGTTATCCGGACCCTCAGGCGAAAGCCACGAATGCCCTCCGCAGTCCCTGGCCACCCGGCCTCCTCTACACGTTCCCGCCTCTGCCCCTTCTGTCAAAGGTGATTCGGAAACTCCTGGAGGAGAGGCCAGAACTGATTCTCATTGCCCCACATTGGCCCCGTCAGCCGTGGTATGCAGATCTCCGTTCCCTGTCGGTAGCAGCTCCCTGGCGCATTCCTCGAGCCTCCCTTGCTCTTTCCCAGGGGGCACTCCAGCATCCAGATCCGTCGGGCCTCCAATTGACCGCTTGGAGGCTGAGCAGCGTCTCCTAACCGATGCCTGCGTCCCTCTGCGGGTCATCTCCATTATGCAGGCTGCCCGCCGCGGCTCTACCACACGCATCTATGGGGCAACATGGACCGCATTTTCTTCCTGGTGTAGGTGGAATTCGGTGGATCCCCTGACTGCTCCTGTAATTGCGGTTCTTTCTTTTCTACTGGAGGGGTTTGATGCTGGTTTGGCCCCTTCTACCCTGCACAGACAGGTGTCTGCTCTTTCTACAGTCTTAACGTGTGGCTCTAAAGACTCTCTCGCCCATCATCCTCTCATCAGAACTTTTATGCGTGGAGCGACTAATTTGCGACCTCCGGTGGTCCACCGGTTTCCTACCTGGAATTTGAATTCCGTCCTTCGGGCTCTTGTTGACTCTCCGTTTGAGCCTCTCCACGAGGTTTCCCTGCGTTTTCTGTCGTTCAAAGTGTTGTTCTTGGTGTGATCACATCGGCTCGTCATATTTCAGAGTTGGGAGCTCTCTCCATTCGCCAGGACCTTTGTATTTTCCACAAGGACAGAGTGGTTCTCCGCCTTGATCCGGCCTTTCTCCCCAAAGTGAACTCCCTTTTTCATCGGTCTCAAGAATTGGTCATCCCTAACTTCTGTCCTCATCCGTCTCATTGCCTAGAGCGCTCCTGGCATACTCTGGACGTACGACGAGCCCTCCGGATTTATATTTCGCGGACAAGCTCCTTCCGCAAGACGGAAGCCCTGTTTGTATCGTTCCAGTCGGAGTCCATTGGTACTCAGGTCTCTGGACCTACTCTGGGCTGATGGCTTCGGGCCACCATCGCGACGGCTTACCAGCATCTCCATCTGCCGGTCCGTCCTCGGATTACGGCGCATTCAACCCGGAGTGCCACAACTTCCGCAGCCTGGGCTACCCGCGCTCCATTGGAAGAAGTCTGTTGTGCGGCCACATGGACATCTCTCATGCCTTTCATCAGACACTACCGGGTAGATGCCTTTGCTTCTTCGGACGCTGCTTTCGGCCGCCGGGTCCTGTAGGCGGTTCATCGCCCGTGACTTCGGCAGATCCGGTTTTCTTCTTTCTCCCGCCCTGGAGGACATTCAGCTCTGGTATGTCCCCAGAGTGACAGCCGTTTCCCTTATTACGGAGAATGGACATTGGTCTTACCTGATACGTCCGTTCTCGTTATAGGGAAACGTCTGTCACGCCCTCCCTGATGGGGCTAAAGGGTGGGAGGTGTACTAATTCTTTCTCGTTCTAGGGAGACACTTCAGTCTACGCAACGCCCTCGCCGAAACACTGGGCCAAGGGGGCGGAGCTGCGTTATTTTATAGGACTCGGTCACATGCATGGAACTGTCAAACCCCCAGAGTGACAGACGTTTCCCTATAACAAGAACGGACATATCAGGTAAGACCAACGTCCAGTCTCCAAGCTGGCAACTTTATGATTTGTGGATTTCAACTCCCAGAATTCCTCAGTTGCCAAATTTGGAGACCCCTGGATTAATGGATAAAGCTATTATCTTCCTCACACAGCATCCTTGACCTTGAATAACTCATGTGGAGGGATTTTTTTTTTTGCACTTTTTATTTTTTATTGGGTTTTTAAAGTTTCTATGTAGTTTATCATTGTAATTTTTAATAAACTTACTATTAGAAGATATTTTATGATCACTTTCAAACCAGGATTTGGTTCATGAGGGCTTATTTCAGAATCCCAGAATCTGGCTGTAATTTCTGTAATTTTTTCTGGTGTCTTATTTCAGCTGATTGACAGTAAATAGCATCCAATATTTTCCTGTGTTCTGTGTGTGCATTGTGTGTCTGTATCGGTGTTGTCTGTCTTTATTTAATCTTAACTTTAAATACATTAATTCTCACTGATTTATTTATTTTTATTTGATTTATATGCCGCCCTTCTCCGGAGACTCAGGGCGGCTTACAATGCGTTAAGCAATAGCCTTCATACTTTTGTATATTTATACATAGTCAGCTTATTGCCCCCACAAACTGGGTCCTCATTTAACCTACTTTAGAAAGGATGGAAGGCTGAGTCAACCTTGAGCCTGGTAAGATTCGAACCTGCAGAAATTGCAGGCAGCTGTGTTAATTACAGGGTGCATTAAACCACTGTACTACCAAGGCTGATCACAGTAGAACTTGCTTCAGAATGTAACACTTGTAAAAATTGAGAACAACATTCTTATCATAGTTATGGAAGGCTTTAGTAGACTGTATAATTCATTGACTGTTTCAAAACACAATGCTTTCTTGTTTCATTTAGACAAGAGAAAAAAAACCCTAGGTAAAAACTTCCTAGACTAAAACCCTGACATGTTGTAAATAGTTTGTGTGTCATTAGTGCCAGCAGTTCACTTAAACTTCAGTGTTTAATAGCTCAGGAATTAAATATAAATAAAGATTTTCAGCTGCATTTGTTAACTATTACCTTCTAGAAACAAGAAGCTTTACATTTTCTAAACTGACATGTGTGGCCTAAAATGAAAAATAGAAATACCAAAAGTGAGTTACATTATGAAATCTTATTTATGTTGTTTTGATGAGATAGCAGTTGACTACTTTTGTTAATATATTGATGTCCACAAAGATTAATTTGTGGTAAGATAACAAGCTAAGTCATTCAATTGAAGGCCAAGGATGTAGATAGGATACTAGTAGTTTGGTACTCATGCTTTTTCCTTATTTCTGCCCCCATTCCCAAATATTAATTTGCTGTCCTTCTTGACAGTTTTATCTGTGGCTCAGTAGTTAGAGCAAACTAGATTTCTTAACCACCGTTTGCAAATATGTTGGAAATCCTTACCATGAGCGTAATGGCTAAGTTAAACATGGAAAGAGACAATATTTTAACTACTGTATAATTAAACTAGACAATTTTTAAATTAATAGAACATTTTTTTCTTTCTCCAAATGAATGGCTAAAGGCTATAAAATGCTATTATTACAGGGTTGTTTTCTTAAAAAAAATAAACTTGAGCAAATGAAATGAATTGCAAATCATAATATGTTTTGATTTTAGAAAAGGTTGTAGAAAACGTGGTTGTGCAACAGCTCCAGGAAATGGTGGAGGAAGTGGAAACTTTGGAGCTTTTTCAGTTGAAATTCAGATCTGATGATGGGCCTGAAATGGCATTGATCGCAATTGTAAATAACATGTGGCAGGAGCAGGATGGAAGTGGTGCATCCATCTTTGCTCTTCTTGACTTCTTGGCAGGTTTTGATAACATCAATAGTGGTATCCTTCTGGATTGGCTTTAGTGATTGGGAGTGAGTGGCACTGTGTTGTGCTGGTTCTCTTCCTTCCTCCAGGGCAGTCAGTGTTGATGGTAGGGAGAAGTCCAGCCTACTGTCACTCTTTTGCAGGGTTCTGCAGGGCTTGGTACTTGCTCAGCTCCTATTTAACATCTTCATGAGATGTTATTCAGAAGCAGGTCCAATGGTATCCATTTCTACCTCTGACTGCCCATGTGATACAGTTGAAATTTGGTTTAGTGTCTGGAGACGATGGAGGTTTGGATGAGAAACAACAGGCTTCAGCTCAACCTTGGCAAGGTTAAGTGGTCTTGGGTATTAGGGCATCCTGGTCAGTGGTGAGTTGTCACCTGTTCAGACCAGTTCGTAAGAACCGGTAGTAAAACCAGCGGGAGGCTCCGCCCACTGACCCAGACATCATCATAGGTGATCTGCGCGCACAGGCATGATGCAAACCGGTAGTAAAGGTAAGTAGAACCCACCCCTGATCCTGGTTCTAGGGACTTTTTATCTTTAATTTTGAAGGTGACTGTACTATTTCAAACAGAATTGGTGTGCAACCTGAGGGATCTCCTGGGCCTAAGGCAGCGGTTCTCAACCTGGGGGTCGCGACCCCTTTGGGGGTCGAATGGCCATTTCACAGGGGTTGCCAAAGCCCTCTCTCACCCCCCCCATGCCTTCACTCACCCTCACTCTCTGCTCTGGTGGATTGCCAGCTGTTCGTTTACCCCACCCACTCCCAATCTATTGCTGCCTCCAATGGCTAGAGGGAAAAAAAACTATTTAAATTCTTGCCGCAGGGCTTCAAAGGGCTGCCCTATAGCCAGTGGTGCAGCCGAACCGTTTGTTAAATTGCTGGTTTGCTCCGCCCCTCCGCACCACTATTTATTGCCAATAAATAGTGGTGGGCGAGGGGCGGGGGAGCCAGCAATTTAACAAATGGTTCGGTGTTTTTTTGTAATTTTATTGGCCCACGGAGCTTCAGCATAGGCTAATTAGCCCTTGATTAGATCGGCTCCCAACCCCCAGCTGATTTGCTCTCAGCTGTTTTGCTCAGGGCATTGCTGCTTGCTTGGAAAGAGTGCAGATTTTTTTTCCCCTATCTATGCTGAAAAACGAAACTGAAACTGCTTTGCTGTTGCTGCAACTTGGAAAATTAGGCAGGCAGATTTGTTTTCTTTTTCCTCACCAAAAAAGGTAGGTGCAAACAACGGGAAATTTAGGGAAAAAGAGGAGATTTTAAAACACAAAAGAAAAAAAGCTCTATTTAACTAGGGAATTGTAATAATTGAGATACTATTAATTGTATATTGTGTTGAAAGCAGAAATGGTTAAGTTGTGGTTTGGAGGAATATATGGGGGAAATTATTTGGCTTATTATTATTGGTAAATATAATTAATTGATTTGTAAGAAATTGGATTGCATGGAAATAATTGGAATATTCATGTTCATATTGATTATACAAAAAAGGTAGTTATATAACTAATTGATTTATATTAAAATGTTGAATTTATATTAAACAACTGTAATATTACATAAAAAACCAATGTGATGATGGATATAAAAATAGATGACAATGGGAAGGGGTATAATATAGAATAGAAGGGAAAAATTGAATTTGATTAAGATTAGAGATGAGGATGAAGGGTAATATTGGTTTTTTACAAAAATAGATGAGGAATAAATATGGCAAAAAGGAAATATAGAAATTGTAAATTTAATTGAAATGACTAAATACTGTTTAAATTTATGAACCGGCCAAATACTCTGTTCAAAGAAAATACATTGTATGTTTGTATGTGTGTTTCTAATTATTGTTATTTATTCATATTTGTTCTCTTTTATTCTTTAAAGTTTAACAATTCATTCTTTATCTTAATATCTTTATATTTGTTTGGGATTGGCTTTCTTCCCTTTCATCTTTTTTATTGTACAGCAAGCTTTCTCCTCAAACCTACCACCTCTCTCTTTTCTTTCCTTCTTACTTTCTCTTCCTCATCCTCTTCTTCTCCTCCCTACTTCCTCGTCCTTTCTCCTTCTCCTCCTCTCTTCCTCCCTCTCTTACCCTCACTCCTACTCTAATTTCCCTTCCCTTCCTTCATCCCTCTCTATTGCTGTATTCTTTTATGCATATGGACTACTCAGAGGGCTGATAATGTTATTTCTGACTGGTCCTCGCACTTTTGACCAGTCTTCGAACTTACAAATGTCCTCACATTTTACGTTTTTGCCCTATCTTGTCACCATGGTGAAGAGAAGCAGTTGTGAAATGAGTGACATGGTTGTTAAGAATGCTGCACGGGCATAAATGTGAGGATGGTCATAAGTGTGAGGACCAGTCAAAAGTGCGAGGACCTGTCAGAAATGACTTTTTTCAGCCCTCTGAGTAGTCTATAGTATAGTCTGAGTATAGTACTACTCTGAGTAGTCTATAGTATAGTCTGAGTATAGTATACACATAGCCATGGCCACCCGGTCACATGACCAGCTAGCCACGCCCACCCAGTCACATGACCTCCAAGCCATGCCCACAAAATAAGCCCCGCCCACAGAACCGATAGTAAAAAAATTTAGAACCCACCCCTGGTTGGGGGTCACCACAACATGAGGAACTGTATTAAAGGCATTAGGAAGGTTGAGAACCACTGGCCTAAGGCACAGGCAGCTGCTGTAGCCAGGCCTTTGTACAGTTTCATGTT
The DNA here is from genome assembly GCA_022577455.1 of Arizona elegans. NCBI lineage: Eukaryota > Metazoa > Chordata > Lepidosauria > Squamata > Colubridae > Arizona > Arizona elegans. The sequence goes on along the minus strand of JAKOOJ010000003.1, from coordinate 81,332,262 downwards.
GTTTGGCACATGTGCCCATTCCTGGAGCAGGAGAGTTTGCTCACAGTCACTCATGCATCAGTCACCCCCCAAATAGATTACTGCCATGCACTTTACTGGGGCAGTTATTGAAGAACATCCAGAAGCTGTGTGGGGTACAAAATGCAGCAACATGGACAATAATGTGTACTCCTTGATCAGCACACAATACACCTCTGTTCTGTGAGTTGTTAGTGTGCTTCTGGGTTCAATTGAAAGTGCTGATAGTTACCAATAAAGCCCTCCATGGCATGAAGCCAGTTCATGTGAGGAATCATCTCTCCCTCTCCAACCTATAGGTCTGGCACATGAGGCATGCTCTGAGTCAGATCCATTAGAGAATGCAATCTAGCAGACGCTTCTCTCATGGTGCCTTCTCTAGACCAATTCTCGAATACAGCTCATCTGTGTGGAACCCGCACTGCATATCGGACATTAATACAATTGAGTGTGTCCAGAAATATTTCACAAGAGTCCTCCACTCCTCTTCTCGCAACAAAATGCCTTATGCCACCAGACTTGAAATTCTGGGCTTAGACAATTTAGAACTATGCCGCCTTCGATATGACCTAAGCATAGCTCATAAAATTATCTGCTACAATGTCCCACCTGTCAATGACTACTTCAGCTTCAACCACAACAACACACAAGCACACAATAGATACAAACTTAAAGTGAACCGCTTCAAACTCGATTACAGAAAATATGACTTCAGTAACAGAGTGGTCAATGCCTGTAATGCACTACCTGACTCTTTGGTTTCATCCCCAAACCCCCAAAACTTTAACCTAAGACTGTCTAGTGTTGACTTCACCCCATTCCTAAGAGGTCTGTAAGGGGCATGCACAAGAGCACCAGCATGCCTACCGTCCCTGTCCTAATGTTCCCTTTATTTGTATTCATTTTATTTATTTGTATTCATTTTCACTGTATATATATTATCTAATACGTACTTGAAAAATAAATAAATAAATCATTTTTTAAAAAATAATTTCTCCCCCACTCCCGGCCCAATAATTTGATTGCTTCTGACCCTTCTGGCCTTTTGTAAGACCTTAAAGAAGTGGTTGTGTCACAAAGCTTGGATTTGTGGCAGAGCCCATGCAATGCTTACATTGATTTGCTGATAGCTTTTTTCATTTTTACCTCAGCTGCTGATTATGAGTATTGTTTTTGTATTATTCAGACTTTCATGGTGCTTTTAACTGTTGTTAGCTGCTCAGAGTCATGAATTGGAAATGGACACTATATAAATTGATTGATTGAATGAATAGTTGGATTAATTTTACTTATCAGTATGAAAGTAGGAGAATCCAAGACCTCAGTGCCTTCCGCCGTGCCCTTAAAACCCACTTTTTCCAGCAAGCCGGGCTGGCTTAAGAAGAAATTTTTAAAAGTTTTAAATTGGTTTGTGATTTTTAATTTTTGGGCCAAATTTATATATATTTTAATTGTTTTTTAATATTTGTATTTCATGTTCTTAATTCTGGTTGTACACCGCCCTGAGTCCTCAGGGAGAAGGAATTGGAAATAAAATAAAATAAATAAAATAAAAGAATATAATAGGAAAGGAAAAAAAATAAGTAAATAGTGTTTTTGATTCATCCAGGTTTCTGGATTCTTGGAAATGTATAAAAATTATATTCAAGTTTACTAACAATCTACAGTACATTGTACATATAATTCTTAATTTTCCATTGCAGGGCTGAAGGCAAGGTTTGGTCACCTAATACTGTAGAAGAAGGAAAAGCACAAGCTTATCGTGTCAGTGTAGAACCTGAATCACAGGTATGTGATCTTTACATAATTTAAATCGTTTTTAAAAAATTCATAAACATAGGAAATAAATCTTCCTCAATACAAAATATACAAAATATAGTTGAACATTAAATGCATACTTAGGACATCAGAAAAATATGTTGCTTTCTGGATCTGTTGTATATTTAAGTATGCAAAATCCATTATAGTTTGTATTTTATCTATGTTCACTGCCATTCTATGGTCTATTTGAAATAGCCTATAGAGGTTCATCATCCATCTCCTTCCACTTTTGACTGCATGATTGTAACTTTGTTACTTGTATCCTTACGATTTATACTGACTGTTTCCTAATATGATTTGATTGCTTATTTGTTCCCTGTGACTATCATTAAGTGTTGTACCTTATGATTCTTGATGAACATATCTTTTCTTTTATTACACTGAGACCATATGCACCAAGACAAATTCCTTGTGTGCAGGGGTGAAATGTAAAATTTGTTACTACCGGTTCTGTAGCCGTGGCTTGGTGGGTAGGGGGGTAATGTGACTGGGTGGGCGTGGCCAACTTTTTTAAAAAAAAACTTTTCAAAGCATTTTTTCTGCAAATGCAAAAAAATGCTTTGAAAAGGCTCTGCCGATCAGGCAACACAACTGGGATCGTCAGAGAGATTTTTAAAGCATTTTTTAACCACCTCTTCCCCGGAAGAGGTTGCAAAAAAAATGCTTTAAAAATCTCTCTGACGATCCCAGCTGAGCCGCGCAATCATCAGAGGCTTTTTTTTAACTTTTAAAAGCATTTTTTCGGCGGAAGAAGTTGTAGAAAAAATGCTTTTAAAAGTAAAAAAAAAAAAAGCCTCTGATGATCATGTGGCTCAGCAGGCCATGGTCGGGGGGAGGGCGCACAGGGATTTTTGCTACCGGTTCTTTGAACCACCCGCCGCCATCACTACTGGATCAGGCGATCCGGTCCGAACCGGGAGCATTTCACCCCTGCTTGTGTGTCCAATCACACTTAGCCAATAAAAAATTCTATTCTATTCTATTCATAGCAAAGACTGACTTTAAAAAGATGTTGGTAAGCTTTATTTCTGTTGAGGGCTTGGTGGATGAACACATAAGTAAGGAGGAGTATTTGGTAGATCCAGTACTAAAGGAATTTAAACGATGGTTTCTTTTCTAGTTTTTTTAAAAAAGTTTGTTCATTTGCTAGGAATTGGAGCCTTCTTTTAGTATCCTTTAGATATACTTCCAGAGTATTTTTAGATCCAACTGTAATGTCTAAATGTCTGTTTGGATAGTGTGGTATGTTGATGTTTATAAAAAATTAATCTTTACATTTCATGCTGTCCATATATGGGCTAGGTAAGTGATCACACTTTCACTAACCTTTCCTAGCAGCAGCCCATAGAGACTCGGCATACAGTGGCAACAGTCTATAAAATCCACTTGTTCTGGTGAAGTATATTTTCCATTCAAAATCAGTTGTATCTGACTTTGTATGAAAAATATAATGCTAGAGAATATATTTCCTAGTTAGCATAATGTAAAAAAAAAGCCAATGCAACATAGATTCAGCAGGCAAATCAGTAAATGAGCAAGTAAAGGATATTTCTTCATTAGTATCCTACTCTTGGTGCTCTTGGAGCGAAAGCCGTTTTGCCACCAATAGCTAGCAGGAGAGATTTTCTACCAGTTTAAATTCCATCTGTCAACTTCTTGGAATGGATTATATATACTTCTGATTTAGCTTTGTGCGATAGTTCATGATTACCCATGGACTAATTCTAAAATGAAATGTTGAAATTCTGAAACATCTGTGAAGTGGTGATATGGTTTAGATGGTTAACATCATTTTCTCACAGATCTTGATTTCTTGAGTTGCTTAAAGCAGTAAAGTATTGAAATATAACCGAAGAAAACTTGGAATGCATACAGTCAAACACGCTCTATGTTTTAGGATCTATATAATAGTAGATGACACTGAAGAAGCTGTTCCCTGCCACCATTGCATCAGCACAATACCAGAGCAATTGTAAAGATGCTGTTGTGTGCTAGGTTTCAAAATAATAGGACAGGCTTTCTCAAAAGATTGCAAAAGTTGCTGATAAAAATAGCAAAGATTTGCAAAGTCCTAATACAGTACTTATTACAAGAGCCAGCAGTTTGATCCTGTCTGGCTCAAGATTGACTTCCATCTTTCCGATACAAGTAAAATGAGGACCCAGATTGTTGGGGCGAAATGCTGACTCTGTAATCTTCTTAGGGAGTGCTGTAAAGCACTATGAAGTGGTATATAAGTCTAAGTGCTATTGCTACCTCTGAGAATCAAACACAACTGAAAAAGAGATAAAAAAATACTTATTGCAGAAAGCTAGTTCCTTTCAGAAGCTTTATCAAAATTGGGGCAGGGGTGGGTTTTACTTACCTTTGCTACCAGTTCGCTCATGCAGAGCATATTTGATGACATCTGGGCAGGTGGGCAGAGCCTCCGGCCGCTGCTGCTACCGATTTGCCCGGTCCGGGGCGAACCGGTAGCAACCTACCACTGAATTGGGGCCACCATTTCTTATAATGAGAGCAAGATAATGAAAGGCTATTTTTTTGCCTGGGATTTGCCCATCATTTGCCATGTATTCCATGCAAGTCAACTCCACTTAACAGGCATATAATTTAATGCTATTCTGAATTATTTTATCATAAAATAGTTCTCAAGGTTACTATTTCCTTGAGTATCCTGTTTGTTGAAAAAGCAAGGTAAAGATATTATTACATAAAGTAGGTATATTTAGGTATATTATTTCAATCTTTATCTGAAATAGCATCTTCTGTAGTGCAAATGTAGTGTGCACATCCTTATTCTGTGTTTATTGGAGAAGCATGGTGATGCTGTCTTTATTTTTCCCCATTTCTTGGCTATGTTGGCTAATTAATTAGCTGCAGCAATTTATTCTAAAAAAAAAAAAACTCTTTTCAAAAAATGTTGATGTTTTCCAAAATTGTCCATATGGGGGAACAGTCTATTGGAAACAAATGCATGAATTCTTACTGCCAAATATATTTCTGAGGGAGAATGCACATTAATTTTGATTCTTGCCATTAACCAACAGCATAAAATATATTTGCTCTTTATTTTTAAAATGGAAATTAACTGTGTGACTGGATAGTGGGCCAAAATAATGCCTGCCTATATCACAAAACTTATTCCTGCCATACGTAGCAGTAGTCTCTATGATATCTGATATAGATTACAACCAATAGAAGTATTCCTCAGATTGCAAGAGCAGTAGAAAGAACCTTGATTAATCTGGAAGAAGCTAAACAGATCTAGTTGGTACTTGGATGGGAAAACAGGGACTGGAATTGGAAAATGAAAACAAAAATCCTAAAAGGAGATAGTGGCAAACCACATTTACATTTTTACAACAAAGCAGGAAACAGGTTCAACTCAAAGGAGACTTTATTTCACAAATCCTGGTCATCAACTAGGATAGATTTATCCTAGCTTTATTTACATGTCAGGCAAATTAAAAGTTTAGGAGATACTGAAGAGTAACTTTCACAATTCATTATTTTACTATTGGCAAATTAGATGAAGTAGTTGAAAAGTTGCTATTATTTACTGCTTGCAGTAATTAACTTGCAGGTGGTTATAGGCTGTTGAAGTATGTATTTCTTTGCTCTTGAGCAGGCATTAAATCAAAGTCACTATGTACCTAAAATATTTCTGTGGAGTCTTTAAAATTTTCCCAGTAGAGACAACATTTCTTATCACCTATTATTGGTTTTGAATGCAGTATAAACAAACACAGAATATATCTATTATGTAAATTGTTGTCTTGCGAGACATGATAGTCTACAAAAGGATTGTGAAGCATGTTGTGACTAGTATAATTTAATATCTATATACCACTAAAACTTTCTTGTTGGTTTATCTGTTTGTAACCTTCAAATAGCCAAAATAGGGCATTGTGGGACAACAAATTTGAATTGAGATACACCAAAAACTTTAACTTAAAAATGCATACATAATTTAGAGCCTATTACATTCATGGAAATTTTAAGAATCTTCAGACCAGTTACATTTGCAAAGTATTGGGCATTACAGCACCACCACAATCATGTGTTCATGATATATGATGTTCCCTAACAGCTTCCACAAGCAAAATCAATAGGGAAGCCAGCAGGAAATTGCATTCCCATTGCTTTTGTGCTCACCCATGGCCATTCTGTTTATTTCTTTAAGTAAGCAAATATTGACAAAAGAAGGCCCAATGGATCATAGGTTGTTTAGTGCTTTTTTCAAGTTTAGGAAAGTTAGATTGTTTAGAAAGGGATCACAACTACACTTGATGGATTAGAATAGCTCTCAGGTGCTACTGACACCCCCTGGTATCTAGAAATTATAGATTCCCAGGTTGGGATGAGCCACCAAGATGCCTAGTGTTGTAGAGAAGTGATTCTGAGAGAGCCCAATCAAGGAACTGCCAAGAAGAAAACAACACCTCTACTAACATGGCTAGGGCAAGACACTATATATAAACAGAGAGCAAACCCAACTGCCTTCTAGCACTGAAGATATTATATGATCAAGTAACAAAATGTCTGCAGGAAAACAACCAAAATCAGAGTGCACCAAGGACTCTATAGTTCAGCCCTGAGCTACACATATTCTCTTCTGTTGATTCTAATATTTATCTTGCAGTTACAATAATAATAATAATATGTGTATATAAAGTGTTCTAAACATTTTAAAGTGGTAAATATTGGCAATTATTATTAGTTTGAAAATATGTAAAGTCTTATGAGAGAGAAGAATGAAACGCTCATCACTCCCCTAGAGTATATAATAATCTTCGGGCCACTGAAGAAAAGAGAGCATTAATATAGATTATCCTAGGTTTTTTCTCTTATAAACTTTTAGTCAAAACACAACCATATGGTGCTTATAAAAGAACGGATATTTGCTTTCTTTTTACATTCTTTTTACTCAGGATTTGTGATTTCTCTTCATTTATCTTGGTCCAAATCTCACTAACTCACTCACTCCATTTCATTTCATTATATCATAAAATCTAGACCATCAAATTTAACATTCTGCTCAGAATTTGGGAAGTTGGAGCATCCCAATTAGCCTCATTTAACAATTCCAGAGAAATCTATCATTTGTCTGAGTAAATTGACTTCCCTGCTGAACTGCTTGAAATAGCTGCTCATTTATTCACATTGCCATTACGCTGATGAAATCCCATATTATTTATTCTGTCCACTAAGCAATGGCAACAAAGTATACCTACAACATTACACCTGTGAAAAACAGTTTGGTGCCATGGTTAAGGTATCAGGCCAGGAGCTCTAGCCATGAGTTCTAGCCCTGCCTTAGGCACAAAGACCACTGGGTGGCCTTGGGCCAGTCATTCTCTTTCAGCCCAAGAAGAAGGCAATGTTAAACCACTTCTGAAATCTTGACAAGAGAACTTCATGGACTAGTCCAAGCAATCAGCAGTAATCAAGACTGATTCGAAGGCATCTTAAAAAGGGGACTTTATCATATCTCGGTTGCAAAAATCCAAGCAGCCAGAAGAGGGTAAGAAATACTGGAAATTCTAACTCTTTGCTGCCCACTAATGGTCATTTTGATATAGCCACTATTTTATTTTGTTAGCCTGATAGTTTAACTGGTAGATAAAGAATGCATCCTTTCTGCAGCTTTGATTTGGTCTCACTCTGCCATAAGGAGAACTGATTATCAAATAAACTAATTTGAAGCCAGTGATTTAACAAAGTAACAAAGGTTTTTGCTGGCCGGACACTTCTATCCTTTAGAATATTTATCGGACAATGAGAGCATGAGGGAGAGACTGAGAAAGCTAGAAACAGGAAATAACAGACCTGGATGGTGAAGAGAAAAACTATGATAGGTTTTAGTTTGAGATAACTAAAACAATAGCTCCCTAGAAAATTAAGGAAGGGTCAGCAAGTTTTAAGAATCTGTTCTATTATGAACTGTGTGTGTGTGTTTGAAAATCACAAGAATGGCAGGGGTTTTTTTTACTTTCCCTCTCCAAAAAACAAAAACAAAAAAAAAAACACCTAGCACTGTATCTAAGTTTTGTTTGAAAGTATTAGGAAATATAAACCTAAACTGTTTTAATTTTTAAAAAACTGCACTAAACTAATTGAATCTCAGTTGTTAAGCTTAATTTTTCCACGAAGAAGATAAAAATTAAACAAAATTCATGGTATAAATAGTGAATCTTTTTTGGAAGACAAAGCAGCATTTGGTGCATAAAACTCACAGTTGAATTTAATGGAATGCATTAAAAACGTGAAAAGAATTATTATGCTCTTGAGAAAAGAAAAAGATGAGAAAACACCCTGGCACAATTTTAGATAGAGGAACTATAAGCTTGTCTATGGATGATTTAGTGGTGGAAAGATACAAAAACTTTGCAGCTACTGTACTGTCATTGAAATAAATCATGAATGGAATGAATTTGTACAATTTGTACAAATTATAGTTTTCCTTCCCTCCCTCCCTTCCGTTCAAATCACAATACCATTTTAGAGACAACTCATTCCAGGAGTTCAAATTGCTAGGGGGGAAATGTCATTTAAAATACTCCTAGATGTTATTGTTGTTGCTCTAACTGTAATGATAAAACACATTAAATATGGTGCATGATGGGCTTCCAAGACACTACACTAATGTGAGTTACCTAAATTACTATTAACTATTAACTAGAACATCTGAAACTAATATCATCATTTCTTATATTACCTCTAGTAATAGTACTTCTGTTATTTTATTACTTTTGAGGAGTGTATCAATCCAATTGAAATTTGACAGAAATTGATAATTTCAGTACTCAAAGTAAGCAATTACCTCTCCCCTCCCCTTCCGCCCCCCAGGCAGATACCTATAGGTAGGTAGCTTTCATTTAGGTTTAGAAAGAGATATAGAGGTGCTTAGTTGGACCATAAGAAGGGCTGAGCATCAAAGAATTGAGGCCTTTGAACTATGGTGCTAGAGAAGACTCCTGCGAGTCCCTTGGACTGCAAAGTACTCAAACTAGTCAGTCCTAGAGGAGATCAACCCTGACTGCTCTTTAGAAGACCAGATCCTAAAGAAGAAACTCAAATACTTTGGCCACCAAATGAGAAGGACTCACTGGAGAAGAGCCTAATGCTGGGAACAATTGGGGGCAAAAGAAGAAGGGGACAGCAGAGAATGAGGTGGCTGGATGGAGTCACTGAAGCAGTCGGCGTGAGCTTAAATGGTCTCCGGGGATGGTAGAGGACAGGAAGGCCTGGAGGAAAGTTGTGCATGGGGTTGTGATGGGTCGGACACAACTTCACAACTAACAACAACAACAGAGATGCTTAAATGGCCAACGTTATATTCCCAATTTGCTAGTAAATTGTTGCCTGACATATTGCTATTCTTAGTTTCATTTGTGCTTCACCTATGTGGTCAAAGATCATGGGAAAAATAATCATGGTTCTGTTAACCATCTCACTCTCTCATTTCCACACTGTTACTTCCTGTAAATAAATCACTTTGTCATCTTTAGCATGCTAGTAAAAGTCTGCTTGTAACTAAGCAACAATAGTTGGGTAAATAAATAATTCTGAAAACAATGTAATTTGTGGTTCCTCTTTGGGAATATTCATGTCCAAAGAGTAATACCATCAATTATATTTTATATGGCACTGAATCATTAGGAAAATCTTCGTATGTATGGATGCTTGTCTATTAATATCAAAAGGCTTCCAGATGAAAAAAAATCTGTTTTTATACAAGGTTGAACAGCCATCTGATTGCTATTATGAAGAGTAATAATAATAATTCTATCTGTTCACCTCTAGAGATAGCGAATCACATGTAAAATAGTATTTTAGATTGTACTAAAAATAATATAAATAAATAAAGCAGCCATGAGTAGCCAACCATTTAAACCTAAAGGTACAATGAAGCATATATCTAACAGAAAAATGAAAGATTAAGTACAGGTAGTCTCAATTTACAATAGTTCATTAATGACTGTTCAAAGTTACAACAGCACTGAAAAAACTGAGTTATGACCATTTTTCACATTTACAACCTTTGCGGTATCCCCATGGTCACATGATCAAAATTCAGACGCTTGGCAACTGACTCATTTATGACAATTGCAGAGTCCCAGGGTCATGTGATCCCCTTTTGCAACCATCTGACAAGCAAAGTCAATAGGGAAGCCAGATTCACTTAACAACTGCGTTACTAATTTAACAACTAAAGTAATTCACTTAACAAATGTGGCAAGAAAAATGGGGCAAAACTCACTTAACAAATTTATCACTTAGCAACATAAATTTTGGGCTCAATTGTGGCCGTAAGTCGAGGACTACCTGTATAAACCGAGTGTTTACTTTTGAAACTAATCAAATACAAAATAGAAACAAAGTATTTAAATTCACATAATCTTCAATAGTTTTATGACATAATCTATTCTGGTGATAAAAAGAGAAGAATTATAGCACTTTTAAAACTTTAAAATCCTGTCTTATATTTTTTTTAGTTTAGTTTAGTTTAGTTTATTATATTTATATACCGCCCTTCTCCCGAGGGACTCAGGGCGGTGAACAGCCATGGTAAAAACAATATACAACAAAAGTTAAAGGCTTATTAAAATAATTCAATCATTCAGTCAAACTTAAAATATTCAACTAAAATCATTTTAAAACCCCTATCAAAACCCAATTTAAAAAAACTTTATCCTGTCAGATCAGCTTGCTGGAATAATAGGGTCTTCAGAGCGCAACGGAAGGCACGGAGGTCGGGGATCCTTCGTATGTCCGGGGGCAGTTCATTCCATAGGGCCGGGGCCTCCACAGAGAAGGCTCTCCCCCTGGGAGTCGCCAGCCTACACTGTTTGGCTGACGGCACCCTGAGGAGGCCCTCTCTGTGGGAGCGTATTGGTTGGTAGGAGGCAATCGGTGGCAGAATGGGGTCCTGTAGGTAACCAGGTCCTAAGCCATGGAGTGCTTTAAAGGTGGTAACCAACACCTTGAAGCGCACCTGGAAGACCACCGGGAGCCAGTGCAGCTTGCGCAAGATGGGTGTTACATGGGAGCGACGAGTCGCCCCCATTATTACTCGCGCGGCTGCATTCTGCATTTTGAAGCTCGAAATAAGTGCTTGGCCTTATTTTTGGGGAGGTCTTATTATTGTGGGGTGCATAGAGCAAGATGGGGCTCCTCTTGCCATTTTATCTGATTTCCAGCTCTGTGTTTAAATATTTTCGGGGAGGGCTTATTTTGGGGGGGAGGCTTATTTCAGCGCATGCGCTCAAAAGTGCAATTGGGCTTATTATCAGGGAATGTCTTATTTTTGGGAAACAGGGTATGTAAACCAGAATGAAGTAGATGAATAATAAATATATACTGAAAATAAGCATTGGAATAACTATTGTTTATCCCTTTATCGTGACTTGGTATATCACAATCCTGAAAAGGCTAGGCAGACAACATCCAGAGCAAAACGTGTATATCAAGAAGGATTTAACAGGACCCCGCAATTGGAAGCTAAGAGGAATTAGCTTGCTTGAATTCCATGATGCTGACCTAATAGTACAGCCTTCTAAGCTGAACATGACAAATGTCTCCAAATGGTTAGTCCAATGTAGGAATTACAGGGTAAATATCTGCTTAATGCTTACAGTGCTGTAAATAACATGATATAATTATTTAAGTCCAGCCAGAATAATGATTGGGGAGACATCTCCTGCTCAACAGCATTGCAGACAGTATATTTAATTAAACTATTTCAGTTTCAATAAAACTAGGCCCTTGAGTTTTATAAACAAAATAATACTATAATAAACAAATTAAGAATAACCGAAAGGCCACCTTCAGTGATAAATGAATAGAAGTAATTACATTTGAATTTTTGCAACAGATGTTTGAAATTAAATGGTTTTGACTACATTTTGTGCTTAGGAGAAAAAACTATCAATCAGACAAGACGTTCTTACAAATCATGTAACTATGGACGTATTCATAGAACATTTAACTGTGTTTTCAGATATCCTGCTCAGAATTCTTTAAATAACAACTGGTATCTTGACCTGCACTAAAAAAAAGTCAAAACAGTTCAACTGATACAATATTGTCAGCAAGGTGGTTTCAAAGTATACATCCAAAGAGGTTTCTTTCCTCTCAAAGCACTGAGTTTATTTTCCTTTTAACTAAATTATAAAACTGAGACTCAAATTGGATGTGCTGTGGAAGAGCTGTAAATCGAGTAGTTCACATTTTAAAGAAACAACTGGGACATGGTGGTGGGGAAAACACACAAATGATTTATATAGATAGGAATTGCAGACTTGGTATATGAGTATTAACAAATGGTTGTTTCCCCTTCCATTATAATAGTTTTCAGAGTTAGAATTGCCCACCTCACAATTATGTACCTGGTTAGAGGAAGAAGACAGATACCTGAACAATTTATTGCATTTATTGTCTTCTGGGGAGGGGATAGTTCCTTTGTAAAAATTAGTTTTTTCATGACAACATAATTAGTGACAAACACAATGAATGATGGATGGATGGATGGATGGATGGATGGTTTTACAATATGAGAAACTATAAAATCTCACTTCTCCCCCCCCCTTTTCTTTTACATTTAGTGTAAACACCTTATTAACATAATTACATATCTATTTTTTAAATTTTAACTGGATTTCTTTTCTTTCAATATGAATTAACAATTTCAATTGTGTGAGACTCTACTGTTATTACTAGATAAGAAGCATTACATTTAGATGCAGAAAAACATGCACTTCACAATTGTTAGCTGGAATTATTCTAATAGGGCCCTAAATTTCTGCTTTTTAACTATTTTTTCTTTGAAATGGAATAAATCTGAAATGCGGGGGGTGGGGGGAATTAACCATCTGGAACTATAAAAAGGCAAGAAAACATGGTTTTCAATGTAACTCCCTTGCTAGTGAATCTAATATTTTAAAAAGTAAATGCAAAAGTAATTAATTTAAATTTTAAAAGTGATTTTCTTTTAACGAAAAGAAAATCCATTCATATATTCCCTGATCCCTTAAAATACTTCTGAAAAAGTATTACATGGGTTACAGCATTCATTAAATATTATAACCACATAAGTCCTGCTAAACAGTCCTGTAAGATGGTTCCATAAAATAGTAGAATAACATTATAAAGTTGTTCTCTAGTAAGAATCAGAGTATAGTGAAAATACATGGGGCATAAGCTTGCTGCTAACAGAGCAGCATTGTTTGCTCTGAAGAATGACTATTCTTCTTTGTAAATGTTTCTTTTACTAGAGATGCATGAGTGAGTTGTCTGACAATTCTAAACAAAGAACAAAGTGCTGAGCAAAGGACACCGGAAAGAGCTGTTATAAGTAGTACAAAAAATAAACATTGGCTAATTATCAGGGGAAGAAAAGAATTACTACTTTATCAAAGAGAAGACATTGTCATGTACTGTTCTATTTGATCTTGACCATAGATACAGAAATATGTTAGCATCTTCATATGCATTTCAGAGGAAAAGGTTTCTGTATCATTATTGAGAAAACTTCATTATGTGCATCTGGACTTGAAAGCAGAACAACTGGAGCTTTGACATGGGAACAGAAAGTGAATTAATGCCTTTTTAGTGATAAGAGCCTCATGTATTAAATGATATATTTTATTGGACCAAATAGTTTGGGCCAGAGCAACACCCTTCTAAAGGATTTTAGCTGTTTAAATATGAACTTAAATAAACTCTGCAGACTGTTTTCCTGTTGTTTGAAAGTGTGCCAACTTTCCTTCTTCAGCCACCCACAACTCTACATGAAAGAAGTTACTCCATGTTAAGACATTACTTAGAGAAGCTCACATCTGAAAAAGCACACCTTAGATCAAAAAAAATGGAATACATTAAAACGTGGGTGGGTACAATTAGTTTGTTTGGAAGAGTGTTTCCATGGTAATAGGCATTCCATTTGTCTTCGCCATACATAACATGATCATCTGTTTAGAATGTTAAATTATAGAGGCAGTCTTATCAGGCAAATCCTGAAACAGGCTTCCCCAAATAGGTCAGATGAGATTAACCTTGGCAATATGAATTATGCAAAATGGAGAGCATTCTTAAAAGTTACGAAACTTTTTCGTCCACAGACCTGTATGGAAAGACATTATTTCCAGTATGCTAACAATTAATCACCAGATTTTCAAGTCTCCATCTGAGATTAAAAGATAAAATTTGCATGAAACAGGAAATAATATTGCAGTAAGCGTTAGGCTCACCCTCATCTCTCTCTCCACCTATTCTCTTGAGACAGAAGCATTCATTTCTGGCTTTAAAATAGACTACAATTTCCCATCATATCCAACTGCAGTCTCTTTACATATAAAATGCCAAGCTATTTTGAATCAATTCACACATGCAAAATCAAAATCAAGTAAAGCAGTTTTGGAGAAATGTACTGTTTTGAAACGAATTAAGATGCCAGTATGATTATTTTGATGATGGAACCACAAACAAGTCATAGATTCCCTTGTTTAGAATTGTATGTAGCTTATAGCCAGAAACAGATGCTTTCAGGGTTCCCTTGGTTTCCAAAAGGAAAGAAAGAAAGACACATTTGATATAGAGGTTTGCTGGAGCTTATTTTCATAGTGGAAAATCATGACCAAAGTATTGTTGTTAGTTGCGAAGTTGTGTCCGACCCATCTTGACCCCATGGACAACATTCCTCAGGCCTTCCTGTCCTCTACCATCCCTGGAGTCCATTTAAGCTCACGCCAACTGCTTCAGTGACTCCATCCAGCCACTTCATTCTCTGCCGTCTCCTTTTTTGCCCTCAATCGTTCCCAGCATTAGGCTCTTCTCCAGTGAGTCAAAAGTATACTTGCTGCTAAAATTTTAGATTTCAGATGTAGAATTTTCCTGTGCAGAAGAGTTTTAAGCAAATTGATCATAGTCAGAGAAGTAGAACTAACATTATGAACTAGCACTAAGTATGAAAAAATGTTTGGCATAGTTTATTATTTATTACAATTATTCAAGAAACAAAGATTTATATTTGGTTAATAGGGAACTCTGGGAAAGCTGTGGGTCAGTTTTCAAAGTTTCTTGAAAGTGTTATGATGCAGAAATATTTAGAAATGTTCGATGAAAGTAGAGACAGCAATTTCTGTGTTGTTGTTTTTAAATTATATGAATGTCCAAAATATCACTGATTTGTCATACATACTTCACACTTTGTATGTTTTTCACTTCCTATTTTGCCTGACTTGTAATTTCACAATTATGGCAAATACATATGCTAAATTATCCTGATCATTAAAGGAGAATATTTGTCGCTCATGGTTGAAATGTGGGATCTTTGGTGCTCTCTGAGTTGCTTGTTTTCTTGTAGATGTTTCATTACCCTAACTTGGTAACATCATCAGTGCTAGTGAGAAGTGCTGTTTGCTGTCAGTTTATATTCCGATGTCTTGCCTGTCTGTGTGGGAGGGAATGGTCTTAGAGATTCTTTAGCCCAACCAAGTTCAGAAAGCACAGAGGACCCATCATATCCTGATCATCTCAATATATGCAGGCAATAATATGTAGTGTTGTACGTGCCTGTGCTGGAATTGAATTCAACCTCAGATCAGCCCACTGCATTTGCATTCTGAACCAAGTGCACGGTAACAATTTACATTTTAACAACTGTCACAAGTTAACATAGATGAATTTGAAATGTGCTCAACTGTTTCCATGTCTGCTGCGTATTGACATTAATTATCAAAATAAATAGTTTGTTTTTTCTAATAGCAATTGTGACTTAAGTATGAAAAGAGCTGATGGTAATATATGTAAATAAACCAACTCTTAATTGTATATCTTTGAAAAAAAGATATAAATTAGTTTTATTAAACATCAAATGTCAGTAGAGAAATTTATCACATGGGCAGTCATTTCAAACGACAGTTTTCATGCTAAAACTACCATTTAAACTATGAACTGCTAAATCTTGCAAGCATACGATTTTGCAGAAGCACCTTTTCTTTTATGATAAGTTATCTGATGAAAAACACATATGCTTGCATGGTAGATTTCACAGGTCACTGAAAAAAATGTATGCCATAAATTTCACAGCAGTCTAAACAAGGAAATCCCAATATCCCCAATCAAGTACATCATCCTGAATTTAACTCACATTGTTTATATACATTTATTGCAAAATGGAGACTGATTTGTATGATCTTTCATTCAAGGCGCTATATCTGCAGTTTGAAGATGATTCTACTAAAACATTTCAAGGGAATTTTAGCAATCTAGTTTCTTAGTTGTTCTGAAAATAATTCTACAATTGGACAAATATCAAGAACGAGACAACATTTCAAAACACAGGGCTCTCCCCATGCATTGAACTGCTTCTATGACATCCTGCCAGTTTGGCCTCTGGCTGGAATCTTTAACCATAAGCCAGCATACCTACATGGGAGTTTTTACAGGTCATCACAATTTATCGTTTGGTTAAAATTATACTGTGAAACATGTTATAAACTACACTGTGAAAAATGTTATCATGAACCAATCAATTTGTATAAAATCTATTGTTTTTAAAATGGAATGAAAATTGGTAATAATCTACAACAGTGTCCTACAGATCAGGTCTTTCAAGCCTAGCCATCTCCCATTTACCTTCCCATTCTATGTCCCTGGCTAGAGAAAGGGGCCTGCTTTGGGGGAATAAGCAGCAGTTATATTTACCTCATCTTACAATAGAGGTGGGTTTCAGCAAGTTCTGACCAGTTCTGGAGAATCAGTAGCGGAAATTTTGAGTAGTTTGGAGAACCAGTAGTAAAAATTCTGACTGGCTCTGCCCCCATGTATTCTCTGCCTCCCAAGTCCCAGCTGATCTGGAGGAAATGGGGATTTTACAGTATACTTCCCCTGGAGTGGGGTGGGAATGGAGATTTTACAGTATCCTTCCCCTGCCACACCCACCAAGTCATGCCCACCAAGCCATGCCACACCCACCAAGCCACACCCACAGAACCGATAGTAAAAATTTTTGAAACCCACCACAGTCTTACCACCACAATTGAGATCAAAATTTCCATTATTAAGCAACACAGTTGCTAAGTGAGGTGTGCCCCATTTTACAACCTTTCTTGCCAGAGTTGTTAAGTGAATCACAGCAGTTGTTAACTTAGTAACATAGTTGTTAAGAGAATATTGCTTCCCCATTGTCTCAGCTTGTCAGAAGGTTGCAAAAGAAGGTTGAACCTGGGACACTGCAACCATCATAAGTAGATGCCCATTGCCAAGCATCAAAATTTTGATCATATGACCATGGGACTGCTACAATGGTTGTAAGTGTGAAAAACAATCATAAGTGGCTTTTTTTCAGTGCCTTTGTAACTTTAAATGGTTGAATGGTTGTAAGTCAAGAATGTTTGTACTCTTACAATACTCTCAGTAGGCCTGAAGAAGGAAACAAAGAGCTCTGAACAGAAAGTGGTCATGAATGTAATACAAAATTTGGCAACTTGCTGTCTATATACTGTGCTCAGTACAAATGTTACCCAGTCCCATGTTTGTAGTCCCTGACCACTCAAAATTGTACTACTGAAATTGGGATTATCAATTTTCAGTGATGTGTTTCTTTTTCCCATGGGAAGAAGTTTTGGCAGTTGGATGGAGAAGGAATAAAACACATATGTTCAATTTCTGCAAGGCTTGGCCTATATATTGAAGAAATTATCCCAAATAAAAACAGCAGGTCAAGAATTGCATCTATTCTCTTGGTGTTTTCACCAACCACATCCCTGCACTTTCTGGTAGCCATTTTATTTATGTCTTTGTTTATTGTAAAGAGTACTCCCTAAAATAAGAAATCACCAGTGTTAAACTGTGATTTCATAACCCAAATTACAGTTGAACATTAATTATTGTTCATTAATTTGGATAACATGACTAAACATTTGAACCCAAAATATTAGGTACAACCTTCCTAACTATTTCTTCTGGCCAATATTACAAGTGAAAAAAAGTGAGGAAAAGAGAAGTGTGCTAGTCTAGGAAAAGGATGCTAAGCTCATTCGGTAATCAATAAATGCGTATCATAAATTCAAGTTTATGGAAACTCATTTCCATCCAGTTGGTTAAGTTTGAAAGAAAGGGATATTACTCATTATTCCTTTCTTTAGTCACAGCTTTACAGAATAAATATAAGAACAAACATAATTTAAGTTAAATATTCTTCCATACTAAAAAACCATTTAAGGATTCTGCAACACCATATTTACTAAATATTTCTATACAGATAAAGCTTCCTGAAATGGTTAATGGATGATGCAGCCACTCAAAATGTTTAAAGCATCATTATCCCTAGTATACTTTTGAGCAAACATCTTAAAAAGTGCTGGCTATTTCTTTCCAACTTGATTTATTTTAAGTATTTGGGTTTTCTTAAGCTATTTTACAAGGCACAGGACTATTGTCATGAACTAAGCTAGTCATTGAGTAGGCTGTGAAAGAACATCTATATACAGAGTTAATTCAGAATGAATTATCAGGGCTACATTTTAGGCAAACCAGCATGCATACCAAAGAAAAGGTCACAGTTAAATAAAGCAGAAAGAAAAAGGAAGGTAAAAGTAGGACCTTAAGTAAAAGAAGAAACCAAAAAAATCACACCGGAACTAAGAACTCAACAAAAGGGAAAACTAGCTTTTAACCTGGAAATAATAGTAAGGAATATATTCCCTTTTCAGTTTAAAGCTAGTTTCTTTGCAACAAGAGATAGTCATGTATAAATCAGAACAAAGTTCTGAAGATCAATATAAAATCTACTGATCCAAAAATGGAATACCTTAGACGTCAGGAACATAGCTATAGCTTTAATACATTTTGGATATATATTTAGTATTCAGTACATTTTATATAAAATACATACACATACAAATGCTATATTACCTAGTTCTCTTTCATTTAACTGAAATGGTTTGTTGAATTCTTTAGAAATGAAATATTGATATCATGAACTATGAGAGTCCAGAAAAAGTTGATTGCCCCACATGTGTATTCCAAAATGTAGAAAAGGAAACAGGAGACCTAAAAAGCAACACTAACATAGCATTAATTTCAAAAGATTATTTTGCTCACTGAAGTTATATCTTCACTGATACAGATAAACCTCTGGCAAGGTAATAAAGTGCAGTTTTTTTTAAAAAAAAGTATCCTATGTATAAATCCCTGTGAGTGGAGAAACAAATACATTGCTGATACCCTCAAAATCTACTAGCAGATATGATTATAAAAAGAATATGAGAAAGTATTTCTGTTTTCCAAGAAAAGATTTGTATGCAATTTTTTTTACTTAAGTTCTTTAAATCCCACATATTTCCTTTTAGATGTCTTTGAATTGAATGTTTTGTATGTCAGAAAATTTTTAAACTTTAGTACTGTTTGTATTGATGTTCATTCTCTATAATAAAACTATAAGACACAATAAATACTTCATTTGCAAAACATTAAAAGAGGGTAGTTTATTTCTTTTTACATTCTTTTTAGTTTTCATATTTTTCTCCCTTGCACAGATGTTAACATGAAAATTAGTTTACTTGCTGCAAATGCTTTTCTTAAAGATTAGCTTTCATGTTGATTAAAAATTCTAGGAATTGTTTAAAATACATTTGCATCATTCATCTAGTTTAATCTAAATCAATTGTAAAGCTCTAAATGCTTCATTAAAAGGCCCTCCTTTTAATGTATGTTTCTGAATGTGGTAGGAGCCAGGTTATATTTTTATTCTTATAACACTCTTGAATCTCTCTTTTGCTAGCAAGTTTTTTTTTCCTTGTTAGGTCCTATTGATTGAAACTGTAGATTGAGGTTAGAACATTAGGTATACTACAAATTTGCTCATAGAGTAATACATGGAATGTACAGTATTTATTTATTTATTATTTATTAATTAATTCAACTTATATATGCCCTTCTCCCCAGGGGGACTCAGGGCAGTGGACAGCCAACTTAAAACACATATAGTACAAAAGTTAAGAAAAAACTAAAATAAATTAAATCATTGTCATTTCCAATTTAAAATCCCAGATCTGCAAAATCAGAAAGTTCCCAATTTAAAATCCAGAATCAATAAAATCAAAAATTTAAAAAACCCATTAAAACCATTTAAGCTAGGCCAGCTTGTTGGAATAAATAAGTCTTCAGGGCCTTTCGGAAAGCGCGGAGGTCCAGGATCAGTCGTATTCGAGGAGGTAGCTCATTCCACAGGTTGGGTGCCCCTACAGAGAAGGCTCTACCCCTGGGGGCCGCCAGCCGACATTGCTTGGCCGACGGCACCCTGAGGAGGCCCTCTCTGTGTGAGCGTACTGGCCGGTGGGAGGTTATTGGTAGCAGCAGGCGGTCTCGCAGGTATCCCGGCCCTATGCCATGGAGCGTATCTCTGTGTGGCAGATTAATGGAGAATAGCAGCATGAATTGTAGAGTTGAATTTGAATCATTTTCTGTGTCTTATTGACAGGAAATCTTTAAAAAACTAAGGCTTATGAAACAAATTTGAATACATTTTATCAGCATATTTGGGGCTTTTTTTTTTGTTTAAGAATTTCAGTTTTAAGGAAATGAAATAGGTTGTCCCTATAAAGTGTTTTCATGTGAAGAATATTCTTGAGGTGAAATAAGATAACTTAATTATTTCATATTTCACTAATCATATGTTCAAAGTTATTTTGAATACATGTTAGGCTTCATATTCTAAACATTCCAAAATGCCTCAAATATCCTAAAATGAAAAATAAATTATCAGGAAAGATTAATGACAGCGGTTGACAACGCTTGACAGCGGTTCTAAAATAATGTGGCTGCTGTTCTTTTAGAGATGCATGCGGTGATATGCAGAATTGCTAGTCTATGACTGAAAAGGCTCTTTTTGCTATATACAAAGGACTATTGTTGGTTTTCCATTTTTACTTTCCCTGGTAGACCTTGTTTATACTGTATAATAAGGCAGATTTTCAGAGTTAAATAAGAACTCTGGAGGACTATCATCTTATTTTCCCACTTACCTTCAATCAGTCATCCTGTTCACGAAGTTCCAAATTGAAACCTTGTCTAGTGAATGAAGAATAATACCTATTGAAACATTTTTCAGGTATGTAGATAAAGGATAGAACATAGATACAAAATATTTATTCTTATAAATGGTTAAATCTCCCAAAAAGATTGTTTTATCTCCTAAAAATAAAACATTCATATATAGGTCATATAAGAGCTCCTCTTTGAGGGAGCTGGGCAGTTCAGAAATATAAAATATAAATGAATTGATTGATTGATTGATTTGTGTCAACTAATCTCTGAATTGGTAAATATCAATGTAACAGCGCTAAAACTGACATATATAGCTGAGAAATTGATGCTGAAATTAGTAGAAATTTAAAGATTGTCTGCCTGGGGAAACTGGATGGAAACAAAATGTTAGAATAATTTGAAGTTTTGGATTGTAAATCATTTCTTTTCTTGGCACAGATGCTTTGCTGTCTGTTTATATAGGACCCATTTGCACATACATATGCATATAATTACTTTCCAGATGTTTTCTTCTTGTCCATTTACAAATTATTTCTGCAAAATTAAATATTTAATTTGCTCATCCCAAACCTATGGAATTTAACACGAAGTATCACTAGCTTTAGTGGAGCCTGTTTACAAGCAAAAGTACGGAACCCAGATTTGCAGGAAAAAGCTCATAGTACGCTTTTCTCATTTATTCCTATTGTTAAATCTTTTTAAAGCATCCCATTTATTCAAGTTTTATCATTCTTTTTTGTCCTCTGACATTTTTTGTAATATGACAGATAATGTTACTAATTCTAGGAGAAAAGGATTTACATTTGTATAGCAATAATCCTTTTTCAGCTCAAGCAGGAATGAGGGAAAGCAATTGTGTGATCTCATCCCCCACGTTTGGAAACTTACCAAGCAAGATACTGCTGAACACATAAAGCTTACAGAATTGATATCTTAATGAAAGGGTGTCTTAGAGGGAAATCCAATATCTTTGAATTCATCATGCATCATGAAACATCTCTACAGGGATAACACTTAACTCGGCTTTGATATAATGATTTACCAATTGGCAGTAATACAACTACTGTACTACTACTACTACTACTACTACTACTACTACTACTACTATTATTACTACTACTACTACCATATGTACACTAGGGATTTGGATCTGAATCCTAAAAGGTGTTTGGGGTACGTGAGAGCCATTTCCTGAGATAAGACTGTTTTAGAATAGAATAACAGAGTTGGAAGGGACTTTGGAGGTCTTCTAGTCCAACCCCCCTGCTTAAGCAGGAAACCCTATACCATTTGAGACAAATGGTTATCCAATCTCTTCATAAAAACCTCCAGTGTTGGAGCATTCACAACTTCTGGAGGCAAGTTGTTTCACCGATTAATTGTTCTGTCAGGAAATTTCTCCTTAGTTGTAAGTTGCTTCTCTCCTTGATTAATTTCCACCCATTGCTTCTTGTCCTGCCTTTAGGTGCTTTGACTCCCTCTTCTTTGTGGCAACCCCTGAGATATTGGAACACTGCTATCATGTCTCCCCTTGTCCTTCTTTTCATCAAACTAGACATACCCAGTTCCAGCAACCGTTCTTTATGTTTTAGCCTCCAGTCCCCTAATTATCTTTGTTGCTCTTCTCTGCACTCTTTCTAGAGTCTTCCAAGGGGCATGGCTGCTTTAAGGTGTTGTAGACCAACGTTACATTTGCATGCCCACTTGTTCAGAAACACCTTTTGGAAATTGAATCTAAAGTGCTTCACAGCTTGATAAATCTCTTTTCAGAGACAATTCTGAATATTAGGTATAGGGAGTACATCTCATGCCAATTAGCCTGAGGTAGTGTGCTTTGTTCGTCCTTCATTTAAAAATCCTTTCCATGAAATCAGTAGGCCAGAGCAGATGAGATGAAGAGCTTAATTTGGAAATCCCTCAAAAACCGAAGCCAGTTCCATTGCCATGATGTTCCATTTTCTGTGTCGGATGTGCTCCTTTCTCTATTGGAACATCTTTTCTGCAGGACCACAAATGTTGAAGTCAGAGTTGCTCTGGCAGCCATAATTTATCACATCCATCTAAGAAGAAAACTATTAGCAAACAATTACTCATTCCAGGAGGACATAAAAATCATGCAGCAATTTTAAAACCGTGTTTCCATTTTAGTGTAATTCTTCTGGCACAGTTAACTTTGGGAAACCAGCACATCTGTTCACTTACTTTTTAATACCATGGAGCAATTTTATGGTCCCATAAACATTTTCAGTCTCTTTGTGCTTCCTTTGCACTGTAGTTCTAGAGACAATGGCACATGTAATTCTTCTAACAACAGATAAAACAACAGTGTGGTATGCAGACTAGCCTCCAACTACCTACTGTAGCAATGAAACATAACGGCTAGTGATATTTTATTTAATTCATAGAAAAATCACATAATACAATTAGTCCTTGACTTACGACCACAATTGAGCCCAAAATTTATGTTGCTGAGACATAAATTGTTAAGTGAGTTTTGCCCCATTTTTCTTGCCATGGTTGTTAAGTGAATCATTGCAGTGAATCAAGTGAATCATTAAGTTAGTAACCCGGTTGTTAAGTGAATCTTAACTTTCCTTGCCAGAATATTGCAAAAGATGATCACATGACCCCGGAACACTGCAACTGTCATAAATATGAACCAGTTGCCAAACATCCAAATTTTGATCACGTGACCATGTGGACGCTGCAACGGTCATAAGTCACTTTTTTCAATGCTGTTGCAACTTTGAACAGTCACTAAATGAACTATTGTAAGTCGAGGACTATCTATAGTTACTACATCTGTGTGAGGTCATTAAAAAACTTTGGCATGCTTTAGATATAAGCATTTCAACTCCCAGGATTCCCAGCAACAACTGTGCTATCTGGGAAATTC
This sequence comes from Arizona elegans, assembly GCA_022577455.1. NCBI lineage: Eukaryota > Metazoa > Chordata > Lepidosauria > Squamata > Colubridae > Arizona > Arizona elegans. The sequence goes on along the minus strand of JAKOOJ010000003.1, from coordinate 81,308,474 downwards.
TGGGAATTGAAGTCTACATTACTTTGTAGAAGAGCAGCTCAAAAACACTGCATTTTAAAAAAACAATGAATGATACATGATTCTGCAGTTTGCAGCAGCATTCTTAGTTCTTTTAATACAAGGTTTTGGTTTTTTTAGAGTTTTGGACATATTTAGAATGTTGGGGAAATATGAGTAGTATCAAAAATTAGCCACTGTGGGAAGTGAACCAATCATAGAAAGAACCTAAAAGACCAATTCAAATTCCTAAATGCAAGGCACAGTTGAGTCCGAGCTTCAGAATAACAAAATCAAACCAGTTTCTTGGGCCAACAGAAAACAAGGAGACACAGAACAAGCTTCCAAGGCTAAAAGGTACCTTATTTAAGATTCCTTAGAACTCACTGTTTTTTTTCCTTTCTTTTTCCCTCTCCGTCACTCAGGATCACCCATAGGATGTTATTTTTCTCATCCCAGACTTGGTCTTCCTTTTTCAGCATCATTCTCAAGAAATGCCAGACCCCCACCCATTGCTCTTTCCTAGCAGTAATCCAACTACTTCCTCCTGCACCAAGCAAAATTACTCATCTTTCCCCTGCTTCCTCTTCTCATATCTTTAGGTCATAAAGCTTCCTCTTCTCATAGTGTTAGACTGTTCCCAGAAATCCTTTAATATATCCATGTTTCCCCTACTGCTCTTCTACATCCGCCCTGCTCACTGCTAAGGACTAAATATTGGATCGGTTCATTTTATGAACCGATTTTCTTTTTGTGCTTCAACTGTCTAAAATTGCTGCAAAGCAAAAATGCTGGCCACTGCATGCTTACCCTGTCTTCTTTTTAGGAATGTCTCTTGATTCCATGAGACACAGAGAAACTGTATGGAATAAAGACAGCCAGCATGGAAGACTCTGAAATAGATCTGGTCAAAAAAACTCCTCCCGCAAAACCCATGTGCATTTCACAGGAACAGAGACAATTCCACAGGGGCAGTAATATTTACAGGTGTCCTGATACCTGACCATGAACAATAGGAAGAACTGAATTTTGTTATCATTTATATAATTTTATAATTGTTTTTATGGCAGGAGATATTCCTCTTAACATTGTCTTTAGAAGACCTTATCTTAATCATAATTGATAAAGAGAGAACCTCATAATCATATTTTTTATAACCTCCACTCAAGCAAGAATGGACAAATGAATGATTTCATTCATTCAAAATATTTCTAAGCCCCCTTTAAGATCCTATCCTCAACACACACAAAAACTTTCTATGACAAATGATAAAGTATTAATCCATGGTAATATTGGTCTGTTGCCATGTGTGGCAAACAACAACTTCTAAATTTTCCATCGCATCTGAAGAGCATCCTCTCAGGGAAAGTTTACCATTAGTATAAAGCTACTAAGAAAAGTACTGCTGCAAATGAAATAACTATCTTAAGGAAAGGCCGTGGTGCAAATGTAAGCTTTAAAAGCCTTATAGAGGCTAAGAGTAAATCAGGTTGATGGAAATTTAATAACTGTGTGGTCACTAAATTTATTTATTAAGTGATGGAGTTTCTTTGTTTTTAAAAGCACTGGATAGAGAGAAAAGAAATTATTTCTTGAACTTATCAGTCTAAATGAAGGTAACAGTGAATTAGATGAGCAGTCCCTTTGAAATAGAACTGAGCCAAGATGGTATGAGTGAAAGTTTTCTTAAAGATAATTATTCAGATAATAAATGGCTTAGAACAGAGCTAATGTTAACCTTTTCCATTTGGTCCTGGTTTTGTATGTTCCTTCCCATGCACTTCCAATTTGTTCTGTTTGGAGTTGCTCCAAAATGTTTTTTCCATCTGCAGAACAGAATAACTTTTCTAGAAAAAAATATATCCTTGTGTGTCCCAGTTCACAAGGCTTGGACAGGATTTTTTTAACTGGGGAGGAAGCAGTCATAATATAAATTTTATAAAAGCAAGCTGCACTCCAGGCATAAGATAACCAGAAATTTCTTGCTGACAGTGAGGCAGAAAGAGTCCAGGTTTTCCAAGGAGAGTATCATGGCTTAAAGCTGGAAACTAGCTACATAACGTCACAGAAGTTGTTCCCTTACTGTGAGGCTCTCAGAGAGTGCCTTAAATTCAGGGGTCTCCCAGCCTGTCTGTCTCACGAAGATGGGAGTCAATCAGCTCTGATTACAAGAACTTGTGCTTGAAAAGCAACCTCTTTTTCCTCCTCCCTCTTCCTCACCATGATGCCTCCTCATGTAGTTGAGCACTCCTTTATGTCTGTGCTCTCTGGCCTTCCATAGGAAGAAAACTGTATACCTGAGGGACAGGCAAGTAGACTGGGGTCTGAATCTCTAGGCATGGAATCAGGGCAGGGACGGGTTCCAAATCCCGTCGCTACCAGTTTGCTTGTGCATGTGTGCATGTGCATGCATGCATGTGTGTGGTGCTTCTGTGCATGCACAGAAACATCTGGGTGGGTAGGCGGAGCCTCCCACCACCGCCACTACCAGTTCGCCCGACCCGGTGTGAACCGATAGCAACCCGCCACTGAATCAGGGACAGTGGGACATAATCCTGCTTCATCACTGGTTCTTGAATGGCAAGATGAATCATAGGAACACCATGGTCTCTGACATGCCATCTGCATATTGTGACTACTTTGGAAAAGAGCTATTCTCAATCCAACATTTGCTGATTTGTAGAAAGTTGGAGAAGTAATGCTATGTTTGATAAAAGGGTTTGTTTAAATTGCAAGAATTGTTTTGATTGATACAAACAAGAAAACTCTTAACTTTTCTGACATGCAATAATGGTGGAAAATGTAATTTTCAACAATGACAAAAGTAGAATTTCCAAAACAGTAGGAAAAAATGATAAAGGAGTGTTTTTCAACTTTTTTGGCCTTTTAGATTTTCTTCTGCTCCGATCACAATTTGGAATTAGAATTGGAATTTTTGTGAATCCTGTCAACATGGATTTCCTTCTCTTAGAAAATCCATTAAAATCTCTCTACTTTTAAAAGAGTGGTTAGCCCTATCATTTTGTTTAAAATGATAGCTGCAGTTTTAACTAGTTCTCATGAACTGGTTAAAATGTATGCTTATATATATATATATTTTAAAATTACACAGCAGCTAAATTTACATGAATCCCCCCACCCCTTGCTTTATTAGGACTCATCAAAAGTTCCATATTTGTGTCAGTAGGAGAAAAGGCTGAAATAAACGATGCTGAATTGGGTTGTGCACTTCAGAAACGTTAAATCATTTTTCAGAAACTAAGAATCTGGCAAAACTATTATAGTTATAAAAGGCCCTGTGTGCTAGTTGACATGACTCAGCAGGAAGTATGGTAACAAATCAAAAAGTTTCTCTTCAGAGAGAATAAATCTGTATACCGAATTTATAATATTCAGTAAAACCAAAATGAGCTGTATCAAATATTATCTCATATATTCTTATACATATTGTCATATGCTTATTTTTGAACATTTTAAGTATTTATTTTCTCTTGTGCTAATTTAGGATAGGAAAACTTTGCATTTAGCCAAAGCAACATATTTCCAGCTTACCATTCCTGTTCCCCTTCAGTGTAACAGAGCAATAAAGTCAGGAAAATTAAAAAGTGTGTTTAACATTTGAAAATGTGCTATTTCTAATTAAAGTAGCAAAAACTAAAAATCTGGAAAACGATAGCTCTAAGGCCAAAAGACAAATATTCAAACTGTATGTCCCTCTCTATGATTTCTGACAGCAGTTGTTTAAAACAAGTAATGAGCTTATTTACTTTCATGTCTTTCACTTCTCACCTTAGCTTTGTTTAGACTTCAGGAAGAAAAAAAAAACAGATACAGAGAAAATGAGAAATGCCCACTACAGTCTCACCCTGACTTCTGTACAATGAGAGGAAGAAAAATCCAATGGAGAAGGAGGCTGGATACGTGTCCTTATCCTGATTCTTCTTCTCCCTCTGCAACCTTAACATATTGATGGGGGATGTCAAATATATGTGATAATTTTTGCTAGTGGTATAGTCCTCTACTTAGAACCGTTGGTTTAGCAATCATTCGAAGTTATAATGACACTGAAAAAAGTTTTTTATCCACCTATCAAGTCCTTGCCAAGGACCTGAGATAGGCAGATGCTTCTATGTGATGCTGCTAAAGGTACCATCACAGGGTATATGGTATTCCAAAGTTGCCTTTTGCAATTGACTGGTGGCCATTTTGTCAATGCCAATGATGTTGAAGTGATGCTCTTAGTATTTTGAGATTGCACCCAAGAAGCCTATTTTTAATTGGTAGTATCATTTTCTTTCTTTTGCCATAGTCATTTTATTTCTATTTGTGGATCTTTAAATTTTGTGGTTTTTCTCCAGGTTCTTTCTCTTCTCTTCTGCTGTCTCCAGGCACTGACATATCTATTATGCAGACTTTTTTTGTTCTCAAGAATTGTTAAATGTGGAGTGTTATGTGTCAGGTGCTTCTCTGTTTGAATTGTAGAATCCCAGAGCACTTTAGCTTCTTCATTTTCTATGAGTTTCTCTATTCTGTGATCTCACCAATTTTTGCTTGAAGGCAAATGTTATTTGTTGCAGATATTTCAATGCACCTTTGTTGCTACTTTGATGTGCTGTCATTTGTAGTCCATTTGTGTAATCTTCTGGCAGCCGCTACCTAGGTGGTCCACTATTTCTACAGTTTCTTTGCAGAGTGGAATTTGCTATTTGTTGCTGTCTTCTTAATTCTGGCTTTGTAGGCCTTTGGCATAAGAAGCAGACCATGCTTCTAGAAATAATTTGGTATTTGACCATCCTATCTCTGCTTTCTCATTAACGGGAAAGAACAAACCATGGCCCAATCAATGTCAATAGAACTGCCTGAGTGACAGGTCCACAGAAGCATTTTCTAGGTACAAGGAGTTACCAGAAACAGCTGGCTGCGTTCCTGATTGTGTAGACACTGTTTGTTCCCCTCCTAGTTCCTTTTCCTGTACAAGAGTAGGGCAGTGCAGAGAAATAGTCGGGCACCAGCTGAGGGGTTGGAAAGGCACACTGGCTTGATGCCATTTACTGTCATAATCAGCATCCATTCCCAGAAGTCAGGAAGAAATAAATGAGAAGTAAGGAATCCATAGTTAATCAGGGTTGTAATTCTAAACAGTTCTAGCACAAACACATGTTCTAGAGAAATCCTTCTTATGGAAAATAAAAACCAGCTAGTTTTAAGAGTAGCATTCGTTTATAGGTAAATATTTAAAAAACTGCAAAACATAAAGTACTTGCAGAAAATTTTAGAAAAATCTTTACACTGCTTATGCATATCATAAAATTGCAGTCTCTAAACATGGAGATTGTAATTATTGTGTGACTGGGCTTTTGCCTCTACATGACATGAGTGTAACTACTTTCTGCTGCTCTTCAAAATTGCTTAAATTAGGTCATTAGCACTTTCAAAGGTTGTTCTGATTTTTAAAGCAGTACCACCCTTTTTCTCAAGAAGAGAAAAAAAAACAGGTATTGTCTTAATAAAATATCAGAAAGATCAGAAAGATCTAATATCATGACCTAATTATTACTGCTGAAAGAATAAATCAGTGCAGGTTTAGAATTGGTTTTGTTTTGTAGGGAAGGTTTATAGAAGTCATATGTGAGTTTCAGGTACTTTAAAACAAAAATTAGTTACATTTTAAGTAAAAAAAATGAGGGCTATCGTTAGGATTCAGAAAGAGATATCAATGATTCATCCCTACCTTTTTTTTCACATTGTATTAAAGAGGCATGGAAAACTCGCATTAGTTGAGGAATGTGAGCGAAGCTATAACATGGACTTAGCAAATAAATATTAACAGATTTATGAAGTGGGAGATAGATAGATAGATAGATAGATAGATAGATAGATAGATAGATAGATAGATAGATAGATACTAGATTTTTAATCCCAACTTTATTATTTTTACAAATAACTCAAGGCAGCCAACATATTTAATACTACTTCTTCATCCTATTTTTCCCACAACAATCCTGGGGGGTAAATTGTGAAAGAGTGGCTGGCCCAAGGTTACTTAGCCATTTTCATGCCTAAAACAAGACTGGAATTCATAGTCTCCTGGTTTGTAACCTGGTGCTTTAACCACCACCAAACTACATGAATGGCATTTTATTTACAGTATCATCTACTTGCTGATGTTGTTTGTGCTTTATTAAATTGCCTGGAACCTTTAGTTAAAGAATAATAAATTAAGTTTATTTCCAAGAGCTGATTTATATAAACTGCTTACAGTTCTTAGTCTACTTCTTCCATCCTCTCCAGTTCACTGCTGTTTTTCTTGCTCATTTCTCTATTTCTGTCCTCCAAGTAGGATTAATTTTACTGCAGTTATTTCCACAGGGAATTTCCCCCAGGTCCAGTTTCTAGGACTCTCCAGGATAAATGGGCTAGGTGGATAATGGCTTCTGCTTTTTCGCATTATTCCTTTTGCGTTCATGGCTAGCATGATTATGAGAACAGATAGCAAAAGAGAAGGGGAAGAAAAGGAGGGAAACTTTAGGAAATTCTGGGTAGGCAACACCTTTTAATGCCAGCCACTGTTGATTGCGTATGTAAACAAATGACTAGACATTCTATTTTGTAAAACCAAACTCGTACATGTTTGTTCTAAAAATAAAACTCCAAATGACTGTAGCACTGTGCATTCTTTCTTTGGCATATTTTTTGTTGTATTCTTTTATCTTGATAGTTCCTTTTTTCTTTCACTTTACAGCAGTTTTTTTAAGTCCCAATCTCACAGATTTTGGATTAGGTACAAGAGCATTTTTTAAAAAAACAGAATAACTGTTAAAATAATAAAATAATTGATGGATTTTACTATATAATAATAAATAGAAAGTGGCAATCATCCTAAGATTCAAACAGCAGTTTAAAGAGATAGTTTTAAAAGTCTTCCTGACTGAGAAGGAGTGTGAATTAATTGTATTTCCATAATGTTAAACTATAATATAGAAGGACTGTTTCCTAGTCAGGTTCCCCTTGACTTCATATGAATAGATTACAGATCTTAAAAAACAATAACACTATTGTTTTTACAGACATTAAACTGGCATGTTTACATCTGCTCATCCATACGTTTATCTCTTATTTGTCTAGGATCAAAACATTTCCTCAAAGCTAGATCTAACTTGAATATGTATTTCAATTAACTTAGATACAACACAAATTAAAACACAGACATTGTACAACAGGTGTCTTACACATGTGAAATACAGATATTTTCTTCCTCTTCAAACAGATCCTCTTTGCTGATTCTTATTCTCCAATTTACAGGCTCCATTACTATTAAATAAATATTGTTTGCAGTTGGTGGACCACCTAATGGGTCTCCATTTACTGAAAGTGGTAGTTTATTACGGACAAGGGCAACTTATCATGATCTCTTCTTTTGTTTAGGATAACGGACCTGTTCCAAACAGGAGACCCATGGCCTTTTCACCTGGAGGAAGTCCAACAGACAACAAGCAGACCTTAAATTTGCAATACAATAATCCTTCACGTCTATATGTAAACAACAGTCCAGATTCTAGTTTACCCTCACAGATGAGTGGTTTCCATATCACAACTCCCCAAAGGTATGGAGTAAAAAGTGTACATGTCAATTGAATTGCTTTTAGAAATGCCTGAATTGAATTAATGAAATAGGGTTACTGCATCCGTGCTGCAAAAATGCAATTGCTAGAGGGCAGTAGGGAGATACAGAAAGCTCTCACTTTTCACATCCATTTGATGGTCATCTGGATGTTTTAGTCCAGACATGGTCACACCCAGTATAAAAAGGTAAGTGTCGAGGGGTGGGGGGTGTTGCACCACTTTTTCCAAGTAAAAATCTTCACTCTTTCACACACACTAAAACAACTATGTGCTTCTGTTTGAAGAGCATCCTGCCACTACCTAAAATGGATTTAAACACTTGAGAAAAATCATTTTAGCACTATTTACCCAAATGAATCAACCAACTCTTCAACTATTTTACTAAAAGTCAAACTACACTACTTATGCTCCAGAAATCCTGATGGCAAGTAGATAGCAGCAAAACAGAGGAATTTTCTCCACCTTTTTGTTGCCTAGTGATGGCTGAAAATGTAGCAGGGTAGCCTAATTAAAAGACACATATCACATTGATTCATAACATTAACTGTTTTGGAGTTATCTCAAACCCACTTTGTTATAGATTTTAGACTGATTTACAGCTTATCACATGACAATAAATTATAACTTGTTCAACAGACCATGGGTAAAACAGTGTTTGCATTACAGCTTTATCTATTAGTACACAGTTGTTAAAATAGCAGCCTAATAATTTTTTTTCAAGATAAATTGGCAAAAGGAAAATGAAATTCATGTTAAAACATTCCCATTTGTCCCAAAGGTGCTTTTCAAAAGGCAGCTGAGAATTGAAAAAGTTTCTTGAATGAGAAGTGAGACGTTTTCAAGGAAAAACCAAGAAAGTCCAGTTTTGGACTTTTTGAAAAGCATCTTTGGGACAAAGACCTGGATGATTGAAAATAACCATAGACTTTCCCATTTGTAAAGCCATCTTAAAAAAACATGTATAATGCTATATTACCACCAGCACCCCACCACCCACCACCACCCTGGTTCAATTGTGCCGATTCTCAGAAACTACCTGGACAAGTTTCTGCAGTTTGCTTGGGAAGGTTTTTTCAGAAATGGTGTGTCATTACCTTCCTTCTAGGGCTAAGAATAAATGACTGGCTCAAGGTCATTCCACTGGCTTTGTGCCTAAGAACTCAGTCTCTAGGGTTCTAGCCTGGTGCCTTAACTATCACACCACACGGTTTCTTTAAATTATATATATGCAGTGCTACAAAATAATAGTTTTAAATAGGGAATTGTTAAAAATAGGATGAGGATACATTTTTGTAACAAATGAATATTTAGGCCTGAGATTTAAACTGGTCTGGGCTACTAGATTAAATTCAGAAATCTGGGTTTATACTGCAGTAGCATCCCTGGGCCATTAGCTAGAATTAACCACACAATGCATCAAATAACCTGCGTGGTATATTGTATGAATAAGAAAAATTCAAAAGAATAGAAGTTTGGAGCTGGCCATATATTAAGTTAAGATGCTGCATTTTCCAAGTACAAGCTTACTTTGGTGTTAAATATACATTCTTCTGAAAGCATAATTTCTATCCTCTGAAGGACATTACTGTAGACTGCATTTAAATAATGTCTTAGCTGGATTTTATAAACACGGATCATGTGAAAAATAACAAATCACGGTTATATCCTTTAATATCATGAATAGAATGAAATTCTAAATTCTAAATTCTAAAATGAAAGTTGGCTTGTTTAAAAAATATTTTAGATGTTTAAAATCTATCAAATTTGAACCCATAATTTCTGCTGATTCCAGATGCAAATAAACAAGAAATAGGAAATCCATTTGGGATGATAAAGGTGATATCAATAGAAAAACAAATGAAAAAAATTCAGAGGAATTTCAGCCATTTGGGCTAAAATGGTGGCAAAATGATCCAGCAGTTTCAAGAGTAACCAACCTTGACGGTCATTTCCAACCCCAGTCCACGTTTTTCAGGGACTTTATATAGACCAGGACACTGTTGCATCTCTCCAGGGGTTTATGGTAGCGTGTAAAGTTTCAGAATGCACCATTTAAATAAGGCTGAACAGAAATGAGCTTTTTCTATTTCACCACTCCTTCTAAAATTTATGAGCAAAACAGATCTCCCCAAAGGACCCAGTGTGATGGTATGAGTGACCATTAATTTTGACTTCTTAGCCATATATGTTTGCCATTTATATCAAACATTACATCAAACACTTTTTCTCCAAATCTATTATAGATGAAATGCAACCCAATTCACAAGGAATAAAATTTATAAGGAGTGAAGCTTCTTTTCTTTAAGTAGTATCCCTGAGACAATGTTTGGCAATAACAAACAAACAAACAAACAAACAAAAAACCCTCCAGTGCCAAATATTATTCAGTGGTGGGAGGACTTCCAATTCCTTCAGTAATTTAATTTAATGCATTTTTTTTTTAAAAAAAAGATCTACATTGTAACAGTACAATGAATTGCAGCAGCTGTCCTGCACTTACTGGTTAGTCTTAAATATATGGTTCAGTAGCCAGTAGAATGAACTCAAGGGCTCTTTCATTGGCAATTCTTTGCATATAATAGATTGCACATGTACATGACCAACCATCACTCCAGAAACAAGAAAGCAGAAACAAATGGTTGAATCCTCATTAGTAAACATGGGATTTGTTTGCCAAAAGTTGCAGTTATCAAGCTCATGATTTGATGAAACAGTTTGAGAACACATTGTGAAAGAAACTCCTCATGAAAGACTCCTTTTCTTTAATAGATTTAGGTTGGTACCTCTTCAGTTGGCATCAATTGGTTGACCTTCATTTTCTATTCAAATAGTGCTGATCCTCTAAGGTCTCTCCCGAGGAACAAAAATGGAATCGACACAGACTCGGATGTGTACAAAATGCTACAAGATCATGAAAGGCCCGTTTCAGAACCTAAGCAGTCAGGATCTTTCCGGTATCTGCAAGGCATGTTGGAAGCTGGAGAGAATGGTAAGGAGCACAAATGTTTCTCTTATGCATACCTTAAGGTACACGCCAGTCTTAGAAACCAAATGTGCAATAATTCTTGATCATGATGGTTGGTCACACAATCAGCCAGATGTTTGGGCTGGATTTGGCATTTCAATCCACAGTGTCAGGGTTCTAAGTAACACACTCAACGAAAGAAGTCTCCGTGGCTCGAGATTCCTCAAAGTTCCATTTTATTAGAGATGTCATGTTGTCACATCTGGGAAAACCCGAATCTGAAAGTTTCCAGGCTTTTCCCACCCAAAGGAAAGTTCAAGTCCCTGCCCAACACCCAGATTTGATTGGACCATCACATGGTCCAATCAAAGCACCATCCCAACTGGAGATGCCTCCTAGTCATCCAACTCCAGGTGCCAGGGCAAGGCGTCATTGACTCTCTGAGAAGAGAATGTTATTTTGACTATACATCTCCCATACCCCATGCAATCCCCCCTCCCATTTTTTCACAGTAGAAAATGTGGCAGGCCTGAAGGCCCAATGTAAAAGGCTTCCAGGCCTGATACACCTATTGAGTCCTTCCCAAAGACCTGGAATAGGCAGATGTTGTTTGATGGTGATAAAGGTTTCGTCACAGGATATTTTATCTATTTATTTGTATCTTGCCTTTATTATTTTTACAAATAACTCCAGATGGCAAACATCTCCAATATACCTTCCTCCTCTTTTTAATATAATTAATCCAAGTTTATTAATATAAGCTGTTCCAAGCTGCCTTTTGCAATTGACTGACTGTAATTTTATCAATGCCAACACTATTCTTCTGATGCTCCAGTGGTTTGGGAATTGTGCCCCAAGGCGCTTATTATTATTGGTACTATCTTTGCTTTCTTTTGCCACAGTTTTCCACTTCTAATTGCAGGTCTCTGTATTTTAGTATTGATGTGAATGGAGAAGAAAAGGAAAAGAAAATCAGGACACCCACACACACACACACACACACACACACACACACGGATTAAAAAGAACAGGGAAAGGGGACACTGACATAAGTGTTAGCAAGCAAAGTCTCGAAGCATGCATAGGCTGCTTAAAAAGCAGAGCAGTCAGAATGTGGACATTGGTATCTGCATATCTGTATATCTGCATTACATGTATACAATCTTGTATATAAAGATTTCTTGAGTTCCCTCTTTTTTTGGTTATTTCAAACTACATAGGTTTTTTTTCATAATATAATCCTTAAAAAGAGCCAGTTTCTAACATGCTATCTTGCTTTTATTATAGGCCTTTAAAGGTCTCTCTGAGTCCTGACATGCATACAGTAAAATAAATAAATCTGGCATGCTATAAAAGTGCACTTTAGCAGTGTTATTGCCTTGCTTGATTTCCTTTACATAGCAAGAGATCATAATCCCCTCCCCAATCTATAAAGTCAAAAAGTTTTCTAAATTAGGCAACTTCATCTGTCTTCTGTGTTCCATCTATACGGCTTTTTTGTACCAGCTTTCTTTATTCAGTGCTGTTGTAATTTTGAATGGTCACTAAATGAACTGTTGTAAATCGGGGACTACCTGTATTTAAACAAAGAAGTTTGCATATCTGGGACATTCCACATGCCTTAAATCAATAATACTGAAATTTTATCTTACCTTGTTGACAGGTGAAAAGTACGACAAAGTGACCAGTCCGAGACACATTAAATCTCCAGTCCCTAAACTGGGTGGAGCCATGTCTGGCTTGCAGATGCTCCCTGAGTGCACCAGATGTGGTAATGGCATTGTGTAAGTACATGAATCTCCCCAGGAGCCTTAATAGTTTATATCCTGTTTGGGAAAGCTAGTGAATAAAAGTGCCATCTGTTTCATTTTAAACTCTCATTGTAATGTATAGGCCATAAAACTACTTTATGTGCTGGGTGGAATTATAAGAGCAGGATGGCATCTGGACTTCTTCTTTCACAGGAAGGTTAATTAAATATGTATTGCAGCTTTAACATTGACGAATGTTAGTCTCTTGATCCAAAGTACCTGTGTTGTTCCAAAATTTGTATGGAACTCCATGCAAAAGAGGATTCCCTGATTTCATTGGAATCCGGTCAGCTCAGAAATATGGAATTAAGGAGCAGCTGCACATCCTCGGCTTTTGCAAATGGTGGAAGCAAAGCTCTTAGTCTTTGCAGGATCCAGTCTGGGCTGGTCACCGGGACCAGAGGTTTTGTCTTGCAAGCTTTCAGATTTGTGATGTAGCCCATCCTCAGGGAACTTCTCTGTGTGCTTTGGGCTGTTCTGTGTGTGATATTTATATGGTGCCTGTTGTATGTAGTGTTTTAGATGTAGATTGGGGTGTTGATGGCTGGCTATTAGGTCTTATTAATTGTTGGTCTTTGTCTTGGGGGCCAGAGATATGCCTAGGTAAAATAGAACTGTTTAGGCTTGTCCCGAAGTGCTTTTTTAGGAGACAACTGGACTTTCTTGTTTTTTCTTTTGAAGCTGTTTCACTTCTCATCCAAGAAGCTTCTTCAGCCCTGACAGGATAGTGGGGAATGGAAGGATTTATATTCCTTGCAGACAGCTGGTAATTTGCATTCTTTTAGAGCAGGGGTGTCAAACTAACATCGTCATGGTGTCGTTTGATGTCGTATCGGGACTTTTTTCTCCTTCACTAAACTGGGTGTGCGTGTAGCCAGCGTGTGACGCATCCGGCCCGCAGGCCACGAGTTTAACAGCCCTGTTTTAGAGGGTCTTTGAAGCATCTGTGTCCTCAGAGTCACCTGAGTAGGGCAAATGGTTCCTGTAGTCTGCAGTTTTTTTCTTCTGGAAATCCATTCCTACTCCCACACCATTCAAAGGGTGTTCATCCCAAATTGTATAGCTAAAAGTCTGTAGAGATTCTCAGTCATTCAGGTCATGGTTGTCCCAAAGATGCTTTTTCAGGAGTCAACTGGACTTTTTTGTTTTTCTTTTGAAGACTTTATCTTTTGAATATGAGAAGCAAAATGTCTTCAAAAGAAAAAACAAAAAAGTCCAGTTGCCTCCTAAAAAAAGTACCTTTGGGACAACCATGACCTGAATGATTGAGAATATCTACAGATGTTTAGGCTTATGTAATAACTCATTGACTTGCAAGAAATAGCAATGGTTTTAAGTATTTAACTTTCTTATCTTATCTTCTCTCCTTCACTCTAACAGTGGCACAATAGTGAAAGCCCGTGACAAGCTCTACCATCCAGAATGTTTCATGTGTGACGACTGTGGCCTCAACCTGAAGCAAAGGGGCTATTTCTTCATTGAGGAACAACTATACTGTGAGACGCATGCCAAGGAAAGAGTTAAACCACCAGAAGGATACGACGTGGTAGCTGTTTATCCCAATGCCAAAGTTGAACTTGTTTAATTAGATTTCCCAGCCAGGTTGAAAGGGCTAGAAGAGAGTCCAAAGGGTTTATTCTCAGTAAAATATCTTTCAGAGATCAAATGAATTACCTTTGGGACCTTAGGTGGGACAGTATTGGTTGCAGAAAACCTTTGGAAAAAAATTGCTTTCTCCCATTTCTTATAAAACTTTGCTTTTTGGTTGCTGGAGTTTTTCAAAAAACCCTGCAAATAATATTTGCTGTAGACCATCCAAAATCTATGTAAAAATAGATGCTTTTTAAAAAGAACTTTTCCACATACAACCAGTATTTTTTTTGTCCCATTTAAAAATAAGGCACTTTAAGAACTGACAGTTTAAAGCATTGCATTAAATTTTACTTTTTGTCAGTAATATAGATATACGATAAATACAGCTTTGTGGCTTTCAGGGTATAGAACACTGAGACCATGTTTTATTATTATTATTAATATAGTTAGAGAAATTATCTTATAAATCCATTTTTAAGTGGTGTTGATCTAGTCGCTGCCTATTTGTTATTTTAGTTATGTTCAGTATCTAGGAAACAAATGCTTTTTTATTTGCAAAAAAAAAAAAAGCAAAATCTTTTTTGAGTTGAGCTTTACTCCTAGTGACTGCATACTTAGGCTACCATATCTAAGCTGCAAAAATTTGGACATCCGTTAGAAGGCAGCAGCAAGCTAGAGGATTCTGTATGTTTTGTGCCCTCTACGTTTGATTGTTTTGCAGCCCAGATGTGGTAGCCTTATTCACAGATATGGACACCGAATTTTCTTGGTAATAATGCTAAAGTCATTTCACACTTTTCCTGGAACAATCAAAGTGATAAAGACCTCCTTTTTGTCATCCTTGTGACAGATGGCAGCATTAGCAGCTGGAACTTTCTGCTTGCCTAATCCTGCCCTTTTAATTCTTCTAAAGAAAACATTACTGGAAACCCATAATTGATCCTCTGTTGGTTAAGAAAAGTGAGCAGGTTAAAGATGATACGTGTGTTCTCAGACCTTCTAGGTCTTCTGATGCTGTCAATTGTAAAGATCAAGAACTCTCAAATGTAAAATTCTCTGTAAACAAAAATGTATGGAATGCATGTACAGCAAAGAACCAGATACAACAGAATCTTTACATATGATACCAATGTTCTTTCTTTTCTGTGAGATACCATAATCGCTCTTGCTGTTATTCCTTTGTATCAAACCACATGGACAACTATTTCTATTACTTCCTCTTTTGTGTTTAAACTATAAGATTTTATATTCAAGCCTGAAATATAGAACTGTTCTCAGGTTCAGTTAATTTGAATGTTAGTATTTATCTCTGGGGCAAACATCAATTCAGTCAATATAAAAGAAATCCTGAAAGATCACAAAGTTATTTTTGACTTTGAATTTTCAAAACTGAATATTGTGTTTGAATGAATTGAATGAAATGCAGAAAAGTCCATACAATTATAAGAAAATTAAGCCTCATTTCAGACAAATAGACATAGAAGATAGATAGATAGACAGACAGACAGATAGACAGGCAGACATTTTTTTGATAACATAGGATGAAACTTACCCAATGTGAAAACCACTTTATGTTTTAACAAGTAAAATGTAGCAACAAGGATGAAGAAAAATATGTACTTTTAGTTAAAACATAGTTCTCTATACCATTAACATATTGTCTGCATCGTTAGGGCTCTCATTTAAAGAAGCTTGATTGACTGAGTTTATTTTTTTTCCATCTTCAGTTGTTATAAATGTATATATTAATGATCATTTAGCCAGCAATCCAGAAGGGAGTCAGACCCTGTCAGCCATATAAGCTATAATAGAAGACACAAAAACTTTTCCTCCATCTTTTTTTTTTCTTCGCCCTCCACCTGCATACTTTTGATGTGAAAGACTAGTGAAATTCTCCTGCATGGAAAACTGCTGATCCTCTTCCCTTGAAGTGTCTACAAAATTCCATCTGGTTGGTAGCTTTCTGCCTGCCGCTGCTTGCAAGGAAAATACTGATGATATCCTTTCAGAAGGACCACATCTGCTACATCCTATTTTTAGCCATCAGTAATAGGGACAGTATCTCAGCATTGCATTGCTCTTTTTGTTTTTGTTTGTGTTTGTGATTTTTTGCTGACCAATTAAACAGGAATCCTTTTTTTGGTGTATAAATATGAAACTAATTAATTAGTTACTAAAGCATTGCAACACTTTTATTTTCACATTAGCTCTATTATCCAAAGTTTCTTGTCAGGTAGAAAAACAGCCCTATTTGAACTCTTCAGTAGCTTTCAACTCTAAGTGAAGGGTTGTAATTTTATTACTAGTTTTTATGGTTTTTTGGCCTAATATTTGTGCTTTTCTCTTCATGGAATCATTTCAGTAAATCAGGGAACACTTATAGTTATCATTAATCAAGCAATATTGTTGTTTTATTTCTTGGTTGCCAAGAGATAACTATTTCTTTTGCAACAGTTGTGTACATTTGTTCCAATTTGGCTTATTTGTGTTGATCCTTAGGGCCCCTAAGTATGATTATATTGTTTTGTGGGTTATAAGTGCTCTGTGGAGATATGATTATACTGTTTCATGAGTTTGAAGTGCTCTGTGGAACACATATACTGTGAGACTACAATTTTACAAATTGCTGGGTGCCTTTAAATTCAAAATTGGTACCTAATTTTTGGTCCTTGAAATCCATCTGGTTTTATTGAAGGGTCTCCCCAGTTTATCTTACATCTCTTTTGTCCTTTCATTATCAAGTGAGTTTGATAAACAAGCAATCTTTCTTGACTTGTAATTAGGATTTTGTCTGTAGGGTACATTCTAACAAAGCCGCAGACTGCCTGTCCGTGGTCCTTTCCACAAGTGCCTTGAAACAGACCCCATGATTTCCTGACTAGAAATAAAGGTGTTTTTACAAGCACTTTTGGGTGAACAATTTACCTTAATGCCTTGCAGCTATTTCTTGAAATTAAATTCAGCCATTATTTTTAATCAGATACAAGATTTGATTAAATGTAAGTTTACTTTTCATTAAAGCTTTCTACTTGGAAAAATTACTTCAAGAATTCACATTATGAATTCTTTAATACAATTTGGGGTACAAGTACTGTATATGTTTCATTGTAATAACTTAAAATATTCAGACCTTGATTCTAGTTTTCTTAAAACATTTATCAGTTTAAAAACTGCTAAATCATACCTATCATTTTTCTTATGCTTATTTTTGTCATTTTGCTAATTGTTGCTGCAATAAAGCTGAAATCTAAAAGATGGATATCTCTATATATACACATGCTATAATAATCATATAGTTGCTTGACAATAAAAAGAACACCTCATAGGAAAGAAACTAACTTGCAAATAAATGAGCCCACATATTTCTAGAGTGGAAAGTGCATCACAAACCTGATATAATCAACTTTTTCTCTTATGCAGTGAAACACAGGTTTCTGAATATGTAAGGCTATAGATCAGTTTGCATTGCTCTTTGTTCTCTCTTCAACTTCATTTCAAAGGCTGTTTTTCACTCTGCAGGAGTCTGCTGTCTACTTCAGATCTGTTATAATAATATTAAAACACATGGCCCATGCTGGAAATGTATTAGTCTTGAACTGTGAGCATTACAAATTGCATAAAACTAATTGTGCATAATTACTTAATGATCTATTTCAGGCTTTATTGTATGCAAATAACTTTACTAGCCAAGGAATGAAACTTTTCTTATCTTTTATCTGCATGGAAATTATTAACACTCACAATTCCTACAAATGTGTCTCTTGCTAGTTTTTTTTCCTGAATTGATCATTCATGCGGTATTCAAATTGGTGCCATCTTGTTACAAATTCATTTCCTTCTAGCTATGCCCCTTATCCTTAACAAACAGAAAATGTTTGTAGCATATTATTAAAACTGGAATGTGATTTATTGCCAGTTCAATCAAGGGATGTTTTTTATTTGTGTGGATTAACTATTCAATAATACAGAAAAGCATTTTAGGAAAACATATTGTGTATGGAGTTTAAATATATTATGAGTCCACCTCATTATCAAATTAATTATGGTTTAACTGTTTCATCACTGCTACTCTATCCTTAAGAATTTTTTATTATTTCATAGTCCATCACACTCAGAAACAATGTGGCTGGTATATTTCTCTTACACTGCCAACCATCAGGATCTCGTGACAACTATACGATTTTCGTATACCTGATCACACATTCATTTCAGCACTGGTATACTTCAACTAAAAGAAAAATTGGAAAATCATCAATATTTTGTCACAATGTCCTTATAGCACCAAAGGGGAAATCTATTGAGGTATTTTGATCGTGGATTATCCATTGAGAGCACGGAGAGTAAATTCCCTTGTTTTCAATCTTTCCATTCTCATCAATTTCTCCTCTGGGAGAACCTTCCAAATCTCGAGTAGATTTTGCGGAGAAATTGGGAGTAAGGCTATAAAATAAAGGTAAAGAAGAAACAGCTCTATTATGTGACCCAAAATCTACTTGGATGACTTTGAATTTCACTCTTAACATATGAGATACCACTCCTAGCAATAGATAAAGTGGGAAGTTTCCTTTAATAATATTGAACTGGAACATAATCAGAGGTTCTCTGCAGAGATGCCTTTTAAAACTCTGAATGAATTTGGTTAAGGTTCCAATGCCTTATGTCACACAAACAGTAGCAACTCTGTGAGGTTCTTGATTATCTATGAGCTTGTTTGTTTTCTTGCAAACTCTGGCACTGAGGATGTTTGATCATGAAATATCTGCAAGAAAACAACCAAGCTTAAAGAACACCAAGGCCCCACAGTTCAACCCTGAACTACAAATATTTTCTTCTATTAGTAGTAATTCTGCCACAAGTATAAAAAGATATAGAAGCAAACAGCCATAAGGACATAGTATTTTATTTTAGTGCAGAACAGACTCTTTCAGAAGCAGAACTGACGCCCATGAGAAGATATCTATGAATGGACACAATATTGTGCTGTAACATAAGACGGCCTTCTGCACTGGCCCCACTGATTAAAAGAGTTTACATCCAAAATATCTGGAGGTCCATAAATCCTATATTCTTTGGGGGCAAAGCTGAAAACAGAAGAGTGAAGAAAATTAAATCAATTTAAATGAATTAAAAGGTGTGTTCACCATCTATTCAAGGAACTCAGTTATAACCTACTAAATTAAGAGTTAGTTACCAGGCTATGAAATAAATTCTCTCTGGAACTTTGTTTGGTCCTAAACTCTATTTTTAGAAAAGATGTCGAGGCATGTCCTTTTAATTTAGCTTTTTATATCTTGAAGGTCACCATCTTGCACACTTTTCTGGAACTGAGCCCTGTGGAACACCAGAAGAGAAAACTCATAAGTTCAGTGCAGGGGGGAAAAAAATGACCCTTGATGCTTCGGCTTATTGTTCGCATTGGGTTTTTTTTTTTTTTTTTTTTTTTTTGTGTACCATTCAGTAGGAGCCCATGACATTCACCTAATCATGATTCACACAATTTGTAATAGCCACAGACACACAAATATGAGAAAACTGTAATACTTTCCTAACATCAAACTAATGCTGTTAAAGATGACAGCTGGAAGAATTTTGAATATTGTGAAATATGTGAATAATACATGTTCATTTATTGTACATTAACATGTGGTCTGGAAAAATTTTTAAATGAGTTGTGGTCTTTCAGAACTGGCTCCTGGAGGATGCTTTGCTATTTATGGCAAGAGTTCACAATTTAAGGCTTCTGAGTGTATAGTTAGAAAGCTTGATAGGTTAAACTTTCATGTACTTTATTTCAGGCTGTGCCTTGTCCATTATGTATGTACTGCCCACAAATATATACTCTTCTGTTAGAAGGTATTCACGGTGAATATGAATAGCAATAGCCCAGTATAGGTGATTGCAAAGTAATATATCCCTCCAAGTAGATAGTTCCTCCTATCTAAAGCATCTTCTCCTTGGATATGAAAGGGCATGTTCAAACATAAAGTAGGCAGGGCTAATTAAACCTGGCCTACTTTGGGTTCTTTTTGCAGAAACATTCACACTACAAATCTTGATCTTAGACAAATCTGTATGTTTTAAATTCAAACGATACTTCAATCACCAAAAGAATTGCAGGGTTCAAGTTGAAACCTACGGAAACTGGATATAATGAAGATGGAAACGTACAGGAGTTATTTTGCGCTGCTTTAGTTGGTATGCTGAACGAGTCTGATGCTGATTAGATCAGCCTTGGCCATGGTTCCACATATGTGCATTATTCATCAACTGAATTACAGAAAACCACTTGCTGATGTGATTACTGTAGCGCAAAATGAAGCTGCTAGACTTTTGACTGGAAAAAAAAAATACTGGGATTGTGCAAAAGTTTTATTTCATCAACTAGAGCAGATTGACTACCAGTGCATTTCCATATACAGTTCAAGGTGCTTGTAAGAGCTAAGTGGTTTGTGATTTGATTCCTGGGAGCCTATCTCCCATTCCCCCCCGCCTTTTTTTAAATTTTATTTATATGCCGCCCTTCTCCGGAGACTCAGGGCGGCTTACAGTGCGTTAAGCAATAGCCTTCATACTTTTGTATATTTATACAAAGTCAGCTTATTGCCCCCACAAACTGGGTCCTCAATTTACCTACCTTAGAAAGAATGGAAGGCTGAGTCAACCTTGAGCCTGGTGAGATTCGATCTTACTTTAATTGCAGACAGTTGGTGTTAAATTACAGTGCTTCTGTCTGTTGAGCTAAACCAGGCTCTTTGATTTTGCCTCTCTTTTACAGTTGCTCAGTGTACTTAAATTGTATATGCCTTTAGTTAGCAATGGCCACATCTACAAGGTGGAAATTCCTATCCCAAGAAACAAGGTGTAAAAAGCGTTCCTTTTCTCCCAGCAAATCAGAACAATTATTTTTAAATCATCATTTCATTCCACTGTTGTATAATCTTACTTATCAATGACTAGTCTGGGTATGCCTCCTTTTGCTGCCACCTGTAAATTGTTCCTGTGTAGTGTTTCTGTGCTTCTGAAAATAAAATAATGTTCTTTGGATGGTATACCTAGCACATTATGCTAGGATGGATGTATCAGGTTGGCTGCTGCTTTACACAGAATGCTGATTTATTTTTATTTAATTTTATTAATTTATTGTTAAGTTGGCATCTCCCACCATTCTTCCAGAAGCTTCAGGAGGCTTGTAGGCATGCATGCCCATGTCCATATCCATCTTTTTATTTATTTTATTTTATTAAATTTATATACCGCCCTGCTCCCGAAGGACTCAGGGCGGTGAACAGCCAAAAATAAAACATAAATTACAAAATTTAAAAGACAATATAAAACCACATTAGATAATTTGGCCCGGGACAAATTAAAACACCCCCAATATTTAAGACAAATTTAAAATTTACAATTTAAAAAGTTAAAAGGGGAAAAGTTAGGCCAGGCTGGTCTGTTGAAATAAAAAAGTCTTGAGGGCGCGGCGGAAGGTGCGTAGATCTGGGATCCTCCGTATCTCCGGGGGGAGCTCATTCCAGATAGCAGGTGCCCCCACAGAGAAGGCTCTCCCCCTGGGGGCCACCAGTCAACACTGTTTGGCCGACGGCACCAGTCAACACTGTTTGGCCCACTCACACTCTATGAGACCGTACTGGCCGGTGAGAAGCTGCTGGTGGCAGTAGGTGGTCCCATAAATATCCAGGTTCTAAGCCATTTTCTTTGTTCGCTATGATTGTCTGGAGCCAGTTGTGTTGAAGGAGTGACTGCCAAGGTCACCTATTGACCTTCTGTGGCTGGGAGTAGACACAAGCCTGGCCTCAACCCAACACCCTAATCCTTAGATCACACTGGTGAAGAAAAACTTTACAGTCTTGTATGTTGTTATTAGGAAAATTGCAAAGTTGATAGATCAGCCAATCAGCCTGTTAAATAAATCAGGTAAATCATCACACGAGTGCATTTCTTTTTATTTCCACTATTACTACAGTGCCGAGAAGATGTAAAAATAATAATGCATACATCTATCACAGCAGACACAAGTTTTCCATGTGAGAGCAGTAAATATGCCTATTCTGAAGCTGCTTCTACCCCCCCACTTTTCTCCCCCAAAAAATTGTAAAACAGGATACCATTACATAAAGTATGTGCAACTGACAGAATGAATTACACATTGAAAATGTGAAGACATGAAAAGGACATCTAAAAACCTCTTTGGTCCAACATTCCATTCCCATGGTGGCCCATAAGGAGATGCCTCTGGAAAGACAATTAGAATAGTGATACTCCTATATTTCCCACAGCTGGTAAAAGGCCATTCTGGTGGTCATGAGCAATATCCATTGATAGCCTTATACATCACACTGCAGTAGCAAATTCCACTAGACTAGGCTATTGTAGAAACCTATTGCAATTGTGTCCTTAAATATGGATATGTTGGGAAAGTAGTGAATGAGGTTACCAGTTCTTTCTATAATTTTGACTGCATTTTAACTTGTAGTTTCCCTCCTATCAATCCACAGAGAATGATTTAAGGCATTCTAGGCAAAGAATGTACTACCAGTACTAATTCAACTACCTTCAATCTAAGCTTCGGGGAATCAGATCATATAATGCTTGATGATGTGATGACCTCAGTAGATAAGTGGAATCAACCATCATCAATACAGAGAGAAGGAAACTTAAAAGGATAAAAGTTCTTCTTAAGAATGTGATGTTCTAAAGCCAGAAAGAAAGAAGTGATGTCCTAAAGCCAATCTAAATGCAAAGTCAGCATTGATACTAAGATAAGTGCTTGCTAATGTGAATTTCCTATTCCCTATTCTGTTGAGTTACAAACTGCTAAAAAGTGCCTTTTTGAAGACCAGTTTTTCAATGATAATTATAGTTTTTCCTGATACACCGCAGTGAATCAACCTCAGGTAGTAAATGCTTTGAGCAAAGAGTAGCAGCTCCCATATAACCACTCTTAGCTACCTATGGGATACCCTATTCCAGCGGCATCAAATTGGTGGCCCGTGTGCTGGATGTGTCATGTGCAGGCCATGCCCACCCCAGCTCTGCAAATGGGGAAAAGTCACAAAATGTCACATGACGGCAACGTGACGCCACAAGTTTGACACCCGTGCCCTATTCTATCGCTACTATTCATTATAATTATAATTATAACTATAGTAACCTAGTTTAATAAACAGAAAAAACAGCTAACATTCTCTTGTTCTTCATCTCAGACTGTTACATTCCCCTTGCTGGTTTTACATAAGCTTTTACTCACTTAGCTGAAAGTGTCTGGCTTGGTCTATCTAAATAGCAAAAGCACAGCCAGGACAGCAAGGTTCCCTTTACATTACCATAACATAACACCTCCCAGTTTGACCTGGAAATATCCATGGCAAAGTATGGAAGTTTGTGGTTGCCATCTTCCAGCAGCTAAACTCTGCTGGGATTACAGCCCCTGCAGTTCCTCATCTCTATGATTGTTGACCATGTTGTGGGGAGAATTGTAGTCTCCCCACAAATATGGTACAAGACCATGGATTGGGAAAAGCTGAAGTATATCGTGCGGAAAAAATATGTAGAGGGAAGAAATCTAGAATGTATCTTTTGAAGTGGTTTGAGAAGGCTCATGTGTAAGTCAATTACATAATCGGCAAGGGTTTTTTTATCTGTACGAGGCTAATATTGTGGCCAGTAGCATTTATAATAGGGAGTGGGAGGATGACTCATTGGCTTTGCACCCAAGACTTTTTTTTCTATAGGCACACCAAAAAGAGGCAGAACTTGCAAAATGGTTGCTCTTTCAGGGCATTCTGATGAAAGCAATGGAGCCTGCAGATCAAGGGTGGGTTCTACTTACCTTTACTACCGGTTCGCAATGGGAGCGTGTGCTTCTGCACATGCGCAGATCATCAATTATGATGTCTGGGCGGGTGGGCGGAGCCTCCCACCACTTTTACTACCGGTTCTAAAGAACCGGACAGAACCCACCACTGCTGCAGATGCCATTTCGTTTAATCCTTCTGGAATAAGATTTTTTTTTTACGAGCCGCAGTGGCACAGTGGTTAGAGTACAATACTCCAGGCTACTTCTGCTGACTGCCAGCTGCCTGCAATTTGGCAGTTCAAATCTCACCAGGCTCAAGGTTGACTCAGCCTTCCATCCTTCCGAGCTCAGTAAAATGAAGACCCAGATTGTTGGGAGCAAATAAGTTGACTCTGCAAACCACTTAGAGGGGGCTGTAAAGTCTAAGTGTTATTGCTATTGCTATTGCTACTCAAGCAGATTGTTTCTATTAAGAGGCAGTATTGGATTAAAACCCCTCTTACTTGAAAAGTGATAGTAAACTACAAGTATGATATTCATCAATTTGGAGTTTGTTTATTTAGCTTTCAAACCACAAATAACCTAAAAATCCATTTGAACTTTTCATGTGTGCTATATATTCCAGAGGCTATCAGGAATGGCCAGCATAATGTGACCATGCATTCTAGTCAATGGTCAGGTTTAAAAATCTATATACCAGCTGTAAAATGCTTGTGTTGCTTGCATAATAAGAGAGTGGAGCAAATTCAAGCAGCTCAGACGGTAACTAGCAGCTGAGAGCAGAGATCCAGGGTTGGCTGTTTACCCGGGACTTCTTAAAAGCTCTAATAAAGGTTTATGATCTGTGCCACATCAAAACCAGCTTCTGAGTTCGCTTTCGTTGAAGCCCTTTCTGAAGCAATGAGCAGCATTTTGGCTCATTGTTGCTACTGCTAGGGTAGCTTCGGTAAACACTTCAGTTGCGTTTCCACTCTGATGCCTTCCAGCATGCTCTCTTCCCACCCGGGACCCGAGATGAATTGCATCATCCCTGTTTTGTTTTGTTTTTTTACTTTTAGTTTTCCTGAATTGCTTCCCTGCCCTCACAAACTAGGCCAATGATTGCAACAGTTCTTCAGTGACTAGACATGTTCCACCGAAGACAGGCTGGATTTCTTAGAGGCCCTTCCAGAGCCTCATCTCTGACTACACCGTGTGGTTTCAGCTGCTCTCTTTGCCAGTTTCCTTCTGCTGATAAATTGTTTCCAACTATGAGAAATGTGGGACCATTTCCTTGGCCAACCAAGACTGGAGGCCAAAAAAGGAGTGGTTGGAAGTCAGACTATATCCAGCTTCTCCTGGGAATTGCCAAAGAGGGAATACTAACCTAATGAGTAAAAAATTACCACTTTGGCCTTCAAGCCAGATTGCTGTCATAAAGCATTTGTGATATCTGGATCAATTTCTTATTCTTCTGCATTCATTTCAGACTCTGTTCTATTTCTAAGGAAGGAAGTGGGGAGAAAGGTTGCTATGAACGTATTGTCAGCATTACAATAATGATTGAGTGCATACAGAAGACTAGGCCAGGTTTTTTTCAAAGTACGTGCTTGAGGAACAGCAACATATAATGGCCTGATGGAGTTGTGAACCCACCCAGTACAATTTAGCATTCTCTATGAACCATGCTGGTGACCACAAGTCTTCTTTTTTCTCCCCATGTATGCCTCGCACTATAATTATGAAATGTCTGTGTATTGAAAAAATATTCAATAAATTCCTGAAGCCTTTTTATCATTTTGGATGCTAGGGGTGACCAGTAGGTTATTATTATATCTACCATACTTTCCACTGCTCCCAAGTAAAGTATGTCTATTTGACCTCTATAGGAAGTAATGAGTAAGCAAGATAAAGTCTTGGCACCAACTCAATGGTACCAATATCTTATGAGCAGAGGACACTTGTTATCTTCAAATTTTTAATGTCTTCCAACTTTGATGGTGGACTTTCTTATAATGAAAGTCTATGACTTAAAATGGAAAAGATACATTTGTTTTAAAAGTGTCTGGAGCAAATCTGGGAGGTTCAAATCATTGGTGTTAGATTTCACCATGCACTAGAAGATTAAACTGGTTACAAACAATTAATATTATATCACTAGATAGGGCAAAAGATACAGCATTTGAAATGAAACGCTCCAAATCAACTTTGTTTATGCCCCAAAAGATACTTTACGTTCTTGTGTGACTAGTTACTACATGTTAAAATATGCATAGAAATGCACATTTGGTTGACAGATGGGTTGGCACCTAAGTGAGCATCTGAAGCATATCAAATGTCTCTGCTGAATTCTTATTTTGTAGATGACATGTGGGCAAAAACTCTGTTGTTATGCTGAATTCAAGCATTTGCTTTTACTGGAATTACAAAAGCATCATTTGTCCATGCTTTAACCGTAAGGTTTTCCATTTTTTTTGTGACAATAAAACACACAAAAGGTCAGATGTGATTAGTTCGCTTCTGTTTCCTTCTATTTCCATGTTGTCATGTTGGAAATAATCACTCTATAAACACAATATGACCAGACATGGGCTAGGAAGCTATTAACCAGATAGGTGGTCTAAAGAACATAAACAAATTCAAATCATGGTGTGACATGCATAGCAAAAAGCATCTGGAACTTGGAGTTGTTTGTTATTGCTCTTTCCTAACATTTTTAGGCATGTTTCTTATACACCTGTCAGTCATTTCACTATGAGCTGATCATCACGAAGAGTGTATTTCATCTCTCATGAGAAAACCTCTAATGTTCAGATGATTGTTCCCATCCTGTAGAGGTTATTACACACACAAGTAAGGGTTGGTAGTTCTTTTTTAACTTTAGCAAGCCTTTCCTTTTAGAGATGGGAAGAACAGCTTCTCAAGGAGCTGAAAGGGAGAAACCCTGTGTTGTGGCTGTATTAAGTTCAACCCATTCATCTCAGTAGCAATAGCAATAGCACTTGGACTTATATACCCCTTCACAATGCTTTACAGCCTTCTCTAAGTGGTTTACAAAGTCAGCATATTACCCCCAACAATCTGGCTCCTCATTTTACTGACCTCGGAAGGAAACCTTGAGCCTTGAGTAAATTTGCTATGGGCCATCTCTCCAATATATATATATTTATATAGAAGTAGGCACTGCCACAATATACTATAAATTATGGCCACTTTTTAAAACCCATGCAATCCATTAAGGACAGTCGACACTGAGATCTGCAATCTAATGCTCAAGAGATAACACAAAGATCAACTTTGTGATGTAACCCATGTGTTCTTCTCCCCACAACCTTGTGCCCTCTTGTGACTACAAATCTAACCAGGGCTGTCAACAGGATAGACAGATAGTCCTTGACTTACAACACTTCATTTAATGACCATTCAAAATTACAATGGTACTAAAAAAAGTGATTTATGACCGTTTTTTCACACTTATGACCATTGTAGCATTCCTATAGTCACATGATCAAAATTCAAAATTCAGATGCTTGGCAACTGACTCGTATTTATGACAGTTGGTGTTCCAGGGTCATGTGATCAACTTTTATGACTTTCTGCAAGCAAAGTCAATGGGGAAGCCAGATTCACTTAACAACCGTGTTACTTACTTAACACCTGCAGTGATTCACTTAACAACTGTGCCAAGAAAAGTTGTAAAATGGGGCAAAACTCCCTTAACAACTGTCTCACTTAGCAACAGAAAAGTTGGGCTCCATTGTGGTCGTAAGTCCAGAACTACCTGTAGTCCAAAAACCAGGCAGAGCTTTAATCACACTATCACACGTAACATCTTGAATTTACCGGTATTTCTTGTTGAGAAAAGTGAAGGGTGAAGACTGAATTCAGTCTTCTCCACAAAATGGGTGTTCCTTCACTGCTAAGGGCACCAGAGAAACCATGGGAGGGAGGGAGGGTGGGTGGGAAGGAAATAACATTCTTCCTAATGCCCCAAAAACCTCTTAAGTCATTTATGCAAGGCAAGGCCATGCATCCATGTATGTACACGCAAATCCCAAGAGGTGCTCTCACACTCATAACCCATTAAATGTATCTATTGAATTAAACATCTTATCCAGTGTTGTGGAGCATAACAGCCATCCTACAGAAAGTATTATTTTTCCAAAAGAATAACAGCTTGAATTCTCCTGTTCATCTTTTGATGCAGTTGATAAAAGTTGCAAACACACACACAAGAATCCGTGCTGTATTTTCTTCTGCCTTGAATACTGAATGTGACTTTTTATTATATATTCCTATTTGTAAGCCACCTGGATTCACAAATGGGAGTGAGCAGAATAGGCATGTTTCAATCACTAATCCACCCCCTCCCCAAATTCACTTCTGCACCTGGAGTTTTGTGCTGGGTTGAGCAGCATTTCTAGGCCTGCACAGCACAGCTGCAATGATCCAGCCAGCTCAGTCAGCAGCTGTTGCTGGTTTTCCTGAAGAATATTTTCCTCTTACCACATCTGTCAAAATGTTTCTCCCCAAGCATGAAGTCACCCTCGCTTAGTCACTGAAGCACATCATATATCCCAGACCAATCTTCTGTGATAAAGTGTTCTAAATTTAAAACTGAAATGGAGGCAGTGAAATAAGGAGGCCTTTATTACTTGTCTCCATGCTTTGTCATCAGCTGGATTCCACCAGGAAAACTCAAAGAAAAATATAAGTGGATAGAAGAGAGAAATGGACTTTTTAACAAAGATGCTTTAAGCATTTTTGAGGAGCGCTGTTTCTCTTCACACAAATTACTGGAACTTTCAGTGTTTCTCATCTGGGAGAGTTGCTTCTGGTTTATCAAAAGCAGTGAGGACCATTCATCTCCTAGAATCCTCTCATCGCCATTAGCTCTATATATATTTTACCTCTAAAACGTAGGTGATAAAACACTATTTTTGGTGTTATTATGATCCTGGGCAGTTAACAAATATATAATTTATTTATTAGATTTTATACTGCCTTTGGTTATGCTTGCCCCAGTGGTGGAATTCAAATTTTTTTACTACCAGTTATGTGGGCGTGGCTTGGTGGATGTGGCAGGGGAAGGATACTACAAAATCTCCATTCCCTCCCTGCTCCTTGGGGAAGGATTTTGCAAAAGCTTCATTCCCACCCCACTCTGGGGCCAGCCAGAGGTGGTATTTACCAGTTCTCCAAACTACTCAGAATTTCTGCTACCGGTTCTCCATAACCTGTCAGAACCTGCTGAATTTCACCCATGGTTTGCCCTCTTGAGTTACTTATAAAGTAATAAAGTAACTCAAGAGGGCAAACATGACCTAATATTCTTACTCCTATTACCGGTATTTTCCCCACCACAACACAACCCTGGGAGTTTGACCAAGGTGAGAGTGATTTGGGCAAAGTCACCCAGCTGGATTTTATGCTTAAGGTGAGATTAGAATTCACAGGCTCCTCTTTTCTAGCCTGATGCCTTAACTACTACACCAAATTGGCCACTAGATTATTAGGAGTTAAAGAAAGGTGCTCTGATTCATTGTATAACAGTAGTAATATGTATTTCACCTATCTTTTCTAAATAATCCTGTGACAGGCAGAAGAATAGGGATAGATCATAGGTCTCGATTTTAGCTGGAATCTTTGGACCTGAACTGGATGTTCTAAAGATATTGGAGCACGCGTTCTCCCCTTGGCTCCCTGCAGATTCAGAATAATTTCAGCTATGTGGTCATCACCAAAGCCACATGACATACTTCTTTCCCTGCCAACAAAGCCTTTAACTGAACGGAACAATCACAGGAGGGATGGAAAGAATTAGAAGTAATACAACGCCACTCATATGTGTCTGTGTGTTCATTGTCAACTTGCCCATCTCCGTTCCCCCAGCTATTCTCATTTCTGACTCTTTTATGATTCTGTTCCCTCATATTTATTTTTGTAAGGCACAGGAGGCCTGTTTTCATTTTTTGAAAAGAAACAAATAATGCTCATGTTTGTAAAAATATACATTCTCATTCTTATGAGTTTAAAAAGTAACCTTTTCTTTGCCCAACATTTGGTCCCTCTTTATATTATGCCTCTCTCCATTTATAACCCCTAATTAAGGCTTAAGTCTCAAGACCACAATTGCTTAAAGGTCTTATTCAGTTCTTATAATACAGTGTGTTTATTATGTCTTAAACAAAATTCTTCTACATGGACATGGTTTCTGCAAGGATTAAAACTCTAAAATATGTTAATAAATAAACCAGGGAAGTAGGGAAAACAGGATACTTCTAACATTAACCTGAAATAATGGCAGGGGACACAACTGTTTATTATCAAAATGATGTTGGGAAAAGGAAAATATACTGAGAAGTCCTGAGTTGGCCATTGCAGGGTGATCATGGAGACTCGTAGTTTTGTGTGTTCTATGGTTTTAGTTTTTCTCTGTAGTTTGCACATTTGCTTTGCCTTGGGTTTTTATTTTATATTTCGCTGCTGAAAATTTGCTGGATTGTGACAGAGTAAAAATCAAATCAATCAAAGAACCCCAGGTAATAGACACAAAGACTCCCTTCCAGGTAACATTCTCTGAATTAGCATATATGTTGATGAAGGCAACAGGAGTCTTGATTTTTTTTTTCAGTTTAGTGTACCTTTTCATAAATTCTTCAGTTTTTTTTCATAGTCTCCTAATGTCTATGCTTGTCAAATCCCATTATGGTTTAATGTAATGTGAGGTTCCCAGCATAATGCATTACTCTGATTAAAGCTTAAGACTGCCATATTGATTTCCTTTCAAAATCTTGTGCTAGATCAGATTGCATCTTAAACAGTCCAATTAAATGACTGGGATTTATTTTAAAATGGTAAATGAGAAATAATAGTGTGACTTGCTATTTGCACTCGTGAGAAAGTTTAGAGGAGGCTGTTAGATTGTCAACTCATTAAATGGAAACCTATACTATCACCATATCACATTCCTGTTTTAAACACCAATGCTGTAAATTTCAAGAAAGTGTTAGAAATTAGGGTATAGTTCTAGTTAGAATAGAATGCATTATCTTGAACAGTAAAATGGGACATCCAATCAACTCTAGTTTCCATAAGGAAATTGTCAATGATTTTGAAATGTTATTGTCTTACATATTTTTGAGATGGCTAAATGCTGGAATGTAATACAAAGATTCATCCATTACCTTAATTCAATATTATTGCAATGAATTTAAGAGCTACCCTGTTGAGTTCATGGAACATAAGATTTTGAACAGTGAATACCACTGAAATAAAACATGAGAGCCAACTACATTACATTTAAATGTCTATGGAGATTCTCAGTCATCCAAGTGATGGTTGCCCCAAAGGTGCTTTTTCAAAAGCTCCTTTGGGGCAACCTGGACTTTCTGCTTTTTCCTTGAAGACATTTTGCTTCTTCAGCCAAGAAGCTTCTTCAGTTCTTGGATGAGATGAACTGAAGAAACTGAAGAACTTTTGCTTCTCATCCAAGAATCTCTTCAGCTTCTTCAAGGAAAAACAAGAAACAAGAAAACAAGAAAATCAAATGGCCTTTTGAAAAAGCACTTTTGAGATTGCCTTTTAAGTGCACATTTAAGATGTTTGTACCAAAATATAAATCATAAACATGACAGATTTACTTGAAACTATCTAGATATAAATACAGGCATATACTGTATTGTGTATTTATTGATGAAGGTATCCAAGACTGTTGTGCCTACCAAAACCAATGTAGATGTTGTGTGGCCCTAGAGTTTTATTCTTTGATCTACAGCTATTTGCTACCTGGGTGCATGTAATCTCATGAGGAATCTGTTGCCTGTAACATTGTGCACAATGAGGTTAAAAGCAATCTCACATTTCCAAAAAGGAAAGCAAGAGAACTCACCAGACCAGGTGATTAAAGAATTGACTACTTATTTGGTGATACATCAATTTATATATCTCAGAATTTCCCTAAAATAACAAAGTTGTCCTCAAGTCAAGCTTGACTCCTGGGGCCTATCTTTCCTTGGTAGCATTTTCAAAGTGTTTTGTTGTTGTCTTCCTTTAGAACTTTTCTTCTTCTCAATCTACCAGTTGTGGAAAGCAAAAGCACACATCCCTGAAAACATCAGAGAAAACTCAATAGCAGCCAGTGAGCATGATATAGTCCAAACTGGTGCACTTCTCCCCAATTCTATTCAGAAAAGGTTGCCTAAAATATTGAAGAGTTAGGATTAGGGGGAAGACTTTGTTTTAAAATAAACATATCTCAGTTGAATGTTCCTGGTTACTCATCTACCTTGAACGCTCTGGCAGATAGAAGGAATCTGTAGTACATTTAAAAATAAATATCAGGGATTCTCAATAAGAATGTGTTTTGAAGAACAGAACTATCAGATCTGGACTGCAAAACTCTAAACCAATAGAGGAGAGCATATAGCTAAGATTTTCTGTATTGCTTTGCTACCACCATTTGGAATTTTGCAGCCCTGATCTAGTAGCACTGCCAAGATAGCTCCACTTCCAATTTTTTTTTAAAAAATATTCTGCTAATACCACTTCTGCACTAGCATGTCCTGTATGTTTTAATTTGTGTAGATTGTCAGGGGCTCCCTTCAATCTTCCTGTTCTGGCTTCTCAATACAATTCTCAGCCATATAAAAGTCTTAGTAAGGCCACAGCTGGAATACTGCATCCAGTTTTGGTCACATTACCAAAAAGCTGTTGAGACTTTGGAAAAAGTGCAAAGAAGAGCAACTAAGACAATTAGGGACTTGGAAACAAAAACATATGAAGAACAGTTACAGGAATAGGGTATAAAGAAAAGAAGGACTAACGGGGACATGATAGCAGTATTCCAGTATTTGAGGGGCTGCCACAAAGAAGAAGGGGTCAACTTATTTACCAAAGCACCTGTAGGCAGGACAAGAAGCAATGGATGGAAACTAACCAAGGAGAGAAGCAACCTGGAACTAAGGAGAAATCTCCTAACAGCGAGGACAATTAATCAGTGGAACAGCTTGCCTTCAGAACTTGTGGGTACTTCTTCACTGGAGGTTTTTAAGAAGAGACTGGACAGTCACTTGTCTGAAATGGTATAGGGTCTCCTGCTTGAGCAGGGGGTTGGACTAGAAGACCTCCAAGGTCCCTTCCAGCTTTTTTCTGATTGATTGAATAACCACAGATTGCTCCTAGCTTATGGGGTGACCCAAACTGGTAGGGCTACAGACAGGTCAGTGGCAAAGCAACAATTCCATATTCAGGTAGAGCCAAGGGAAACCCGGTCTGAAATCCAAAGACAGTCTGTGGTTTGCTCTAAAATCAGCTGGTCTAAAATCAGAACAAGCAGAAGGGCATTTTCCATGTACCTGGGAAGACTCATTGAAATAGAAAATGTAGCTCAGAATATCTACAGTGCCTCGTTGCTGTTACCATGTAAATAATACAGTCTGAAAGTATAATGGCATAGCATCACATAGCATAGCATTTAAAATGAATTAAAATAAAATAAAGTTTTTAAAAAACCACCTCTAGCTCTGTGTAGGCTTGCTGATCTTGGAGGTGGGAAAGTGCTGACTGGATGTCTGAATTATTGGAAGTAATCATATTTACCATCATTTTGGAGAGAGAAAATAAAGTTCACTTTCACAGAAAATGATTTGGATAAGGAACCTTGAAACAATCAGTCCACCCAGGCTTGCTGTTTTTCTATTTTTCAAAGGCCAAAAGGGAAATATTAAATGTCAGAGGTGCAAGGATGGAATCTTGAATTTGTGAAAAAAGCCATTCGTTTATGGGAAAAACATTGGATGCAAATGTCTGATGTGGGAAGCGGAGGCAGGGCCCAAATCCCCAATGTTGCTAGAGAAAACTCATCGGCTTACAAAAGGCTGTCTGCTTTCAGGAAACCAGACTAAATATTAGTATCTTTTTCCAAAGGAATAGGTGGAAAAGGAGAAATAATTGGCACGAAACAAAAGACAAAAAAGAAAATACTCCGACCTCAAGTGCTCATTGATCCAATCCACAGTCCTTTCTCTCCAGCTTTAATCAGCCTTTTGAATGGGCAAAGAATTCATTGATAGATGGTATTGTGGAACAGAATGGATGAAAGGGGGACTCCTACGCCTCCTTCTACACAATTACACCTGGAGTTAGAACAAACTTTGAAAATTACTGTAAGTTGATTCATTCTAAGTGGCTATGTGAACTGCAAAGTAACAGGACAGCACAAAAATACGTTGACTCCAGAGAATGTCCTCGGTTGGCATTTTTGACCTTAAGAAGGAAACGTGTGTCTTTCCATCATACTAGCATTCTAAAACATCTGCTGAAACAAGTTTAAAATGGAGTTGCCATCATTGTGATCTTGGTTAATGCCTGATTGCTGTTCAGATTTTTTATACATAAGCAACAAAATAATAACTTGGCTCGGAGATAAATCAAGAGTTTGCTTCTTTCCTCACAAGATGTTATATGTATTCTGCATCGGTTACATTGTCTGTCTGGGCATCACCAATCTAATTTAAGAAGGTCGTATTGCTGTCTGGACCAGGTAATGAAATGGAAGCACATCACACCATTTTTTTCAGCCACAAGGGCAGAAAAACAAAGAAAAAAATCTACAAAGTGAAACTATAGACTCAATTCCATTACATTCAATTATGTGTTTGTATAACATCCTTGCCTGTAATTCACTATAGTTGATTCAATTAACCTAATTTAGTGGGTTTGTACAACATGTAACTTTTTTGGCTAATTAATGGCTTATTGTGCCATGTAAGCACAGCTTCTGACACAAATGCAAAGCAATCAATTGTCTGGATTGGCAACGTAAAGGATTTTGGACTCTTTCCTGCAATCTGAATGCAAACTAGCCAAGGAGTATTGGATGAAGGTGCACATTTTGCCTGGCACCAATTTGCCAAAATGGTCTTTCTTGGCAAGAGCAAGAGACAGAAGTCTTCTTTTTCCTTCCCTGTTATGGAACTGAAAGCTACTTCAGTGCCTCTCTTGATCTTTAGTGCTCCTTGAAACTCCTAGGGTGAATCATATTGATAAGGAACATAGTTAGATTGTTAATCTAAAGAGATGTGATAAGGAAAACCTGTACAGGTAGTCAATCACAATTGAGTTTAAAATTTCTGCTGCTAAGTGAGACAGTTGTTAAGGGGGGGAGTTATGACCTTTCTTGCCACAGTTGTTAAGTCAATCGCTGCACTTCTTCAGTTAGTAACACAGTTGTTAAGTGAAATTGATTTCCCCATTGACTTTGCTTTTCAGAAGCCTGCAAAAGGTGATCACATGATGACCCCAGGGCATTGCAACCCTCATGAATATGAGTCAGTTGCCAAGCATCTAAATTTTGATCACATGAGCATGGGCATGCTGCAATGGTCGTAAGTGTGAACAACAGTCATAAGTCAGTTTTTTAATGCCATTATAACTTCAAATGTTCACTAAACAAATTGTTGTAAGTCAAGGACTTTCTGTATGACACTCCCCACTTGTCATTCAGTATCTATGACTCTTTTCTCAAAAGGGATGTCCATGTGATCCTTCCTCCAAAAGTGAATGGAAGGATTTTTGCCAAAATGTGGTTTTAATTTAGTTGTCTGTTTATATTCCCGACTAAGCTCAGCTCACCCAGATTTAATTGTCACAATTTTCAAACACAACAAAATGGAAGAGGGTTGTATTAAACACAATTCCCTACAAAGGCCGTAACTATGGTATCAAAAGGCCCAGTTCAAAACTCAGCTGCGTAAACTGTTTTAATTCTGGAGAAAAGTATAGTTACAAAAAAGCCCTGAAATCCAATCCTCACACCACCCCTCTCCTTTAGCACATGTTCCTCCTTTTAAACATTTAGACTTCGAGGTTCAGATTTCCTGAGTTGGGCAGTCTTGTAATATAAATAGATTAAAGGCTTTGTAAAAAGTGGGCTGGGCTGCATTTGCTCTTATGTACACATGAAGTCATTGTAATGTGCTTGTTCTTCCTGACTAACTCCATACTTTCCCTGGTCAGCTCAGCAAGCCAGATGATTACCTGCTCATCTGGTAAGGATTTCTCTCCAAGGCTTCTTCTAATGCTCCAAAAAGATGGTTTTCCAAACCCCTTTGCTGGGAGTAAACCAGTTATTGTTGTCTTGGTGAATCTAAGACTAAGATGACATAATGCGAGTGGGACTGATTTCAAGATACATGCGGTGGAAATACTACATGTATCTGCCTGATCTATCTAAGCCTGGATCGCCCATGAAAAGAGCAAATCTCTCCATCCTCAGCATCTGGAAGAGGTTGAAATGTAATTTGTGATATCAGACATTCAGACTACTGAGTTTTGCTATTCACCTCACCACAAGATGTGTGAGGTACTAATCAGACTTGGAGGGAATTTTGATCAATCGCATTTCTATTAATTGTTACTTTAATTTTTCATAAGAAACCTCAAGCTTTCCATTGTTTTTTTATTAGCCAAGTGTCTTTTGTTTCATAGTGTTTAACTTTTCTCAAAGCTATGGGAAAGTTTCCACACCCTGTCCTTCAAACCATTTTATTCCAAGTCAGATAAGCTACTGGTACCAACCTGAGTTGGCAGATAATAGAAATGATGATTCCTGGCCTGTCCCAAGGCCCAAATAATGCAAAATGGCCCACATTTGTGTCCATTCTTTTTATTTTAAAAGAAGGGTTTCCTTGACCTAAGCAATAGGTAATGGAGAACACAAATAGCTTTTCTAAAAATGTTATCTTCCCAGAAGACGGAGATTGTTGTTCGTAATTTAAGAAGTACAGTACAAAAACATCTCTTCCTTTTCTGTAATTTTTACTCTCTGGAAATTGTATTTGCTTTAAAAATAGCTGGTTTCTCCTAGCTCACTGACACATTTAAAGACTAATTGGGTTATTAAGATGTAAACATTTGGGAGCAATGGACAACCATCAGGATTTCAATCCACAAAAGCCCTTTTGATTAGACATTTACTATTGTTTAGTGTTGCACGAGTCTTGATTTTTTTGCAACACAAACCAAGGTGTCATATGAGTCTTGGTTGCTTTTTCCTGGTAGCTACTTTTCTTACAAACTGTCCCTTTTTATGGAACATCCAGGAGACTTCATCATTAAGTTGTTGTTCTCCTGAGCTTTCCTCTTTTTTTTTGTTTCTTTTGAAAATCCGTAGTCTTCTTCTGATCCATTTCTTTAAAGAAGACTTCATGCAAAACCTACCACGGGAGGCTCCTCCTCCCCTTTTCAAGTGGTACAGTGTTAATGTGCCCAGCCATGTCAAAACCCATATGCTGAAAAGTGTTTAAAAAACTGGGCTCACCCCTTTGAGATGCCAGTTTGCATAAAATGATCCGCAAAGTTAGATGCAAATTGAGGCCAACATAAAGTAGAAATCAAGCTGGTTTTTGCTGTCTAGGCTTACACTATGTTTGGGCTCCACAAGCACAGCAGATGACCCACCTACCTGTCTGTCTCAAAGAGTTGCACAGGAGGAGGCTTTCCTCCTGAGCTCGGTGCCTGCAGGAAAGCAAGACATTTCAGTGATTTCAGCAGCAAATGCAGGACTGGACTGAAAGCCTATGGAGAGTCTCAGTCATCCAGGTCATTGTTGTCCCAAAGGTGCTTTTTCAAAAGGCAAGTGGAGTTTCTGGTTTTTCTTTGAAGACTTTCATTTCTCATCCAAGAAGCTTCTTCAGCTCTGACTGGATGGTGGGAAATGGAAGGATTTATATTCCTTGCAGACAGCTGGTCATTTATATTCTTTTAGAGGGTCGTTAAGGCCACCTGGAGGTTTATCTGTGTCATCAGGGTCACCTTTGGGGCTGGACTGAAAGGCTCCCATCAGATTCCCGTGAAATGAATGCAAGGAACCCATAGTGACTTCCAGGATAATAATCACCATTCTTCCAATAGGGGGGCTTATGATAGAGGTAAAAGAGCTGAAAGGATGCTAAAAGCAAGCAAGAAGCCATCGAATCATTTTTAGGAACATTCATGATCTCTCCAATCCCCTTCTCAAAACTAACCAGATTTTAGATTTCCAGATATATTTAATACAAGATGCGTTCGGTGTTATATCCCATAACTAATTGCATGTGAGCATACCTTGCCTGCTGTATAAACCATGAAGGAACAACCGGTTTTGTGTTTTGTCACAGGCTGCATCCCTCCAGGGCTAAGCTGTTAAAAGCCACAAGATGGATGTCTTAGAAAAGGGGGTTCGGTCACCACGCCTATACTCTCTTTGATGACTGTATTTTTCTCTAGTTGTCACTAATTTGCTGACTTATTTTTCTTGCTCTCCCAAAAACAGATGGGTAGATCCTATTATTAGTGGCCTGAATTGCTTGCAGAAGGTTTTTTTTTTTTAATTAGGCAAATCAATTTAAACATCACTTCCAAAACAAGATACGTAATATTTCCATTATATTAAATTTAGTTAATTATATATCTGAATATATATACAATACGCAGACCTGGACAAACACAATTATTATGTCAATTAATTGCTGAAATAGTAGGGATATATAAAACTCACCATGCTATTCTGAGTGCAGATCAATGGTTTCCAAACTTTTTGTGCTACTTTTATTTGGAGCATTTACTTCCAGAAAACCCTGTACTGCCCCTGAGCAGCATACTGGAGGGGAGGTTCAGCATCATCACAAGAGGGATAAAACTCTCTCTGGAACTTTCTAAGTTTGCACATCAATAGAAAATTCTCAATTATTATCCCCTATCATATCATAATTAGACATTTTCTCTCATAGCAATTATGCAACATCTAGCAACATCTAGTAATCCAGTCCTCCTGATCTAAGAAAAGAAAAAATGTGTTCCTGCATCATTGCTGGCCTTTTTCTTAACTGGATGCTGTAGAACCATATTATCAATTTAACCATTATAAATCACAAACACTGAAGCAGAAACTCAGTGTCATTTGACTCACGGGGACAGAACAGAAGTGCTTTAAAACCCAAATATTCTGAAGCCTGTCTGTCAGTAATGAGGATGGATAGGGCACTGTAGGGTACAAATGGTTGTGTCAAAGATTCAAATGGGACACTCACAAAGGATGTAGGTGAAGACAAAATGCCCTCTTCAAGTGTTAAAGCAGTCATGGACTCTGGAGGCCTGGATGTGGCTGCTTAGAAGAATTTCCAAGTTATCACCCCAGGCTTCAGTGCAGCCTCCTTGGGTCTCAAGATTCCAAGACCATGTCTGCAGATCAGTGGTGGGTTTCAAAATTTTTTATCACCAGTTCTCTGGATGTGGCTTGGTGGGCAAGGCAGGGAAGGTTACTGCCGATCAGCTGGGACCCGGGAGGCAGAGAATAGATGGGGGTGGGGCCAGTCAGAGGTGGTATTTGCCGGTTCTCCAAACTACTCAAAATTTCTGCTACTGGTTCTCCAGAACTGGTCAGAACCTGCTGAAACCCACCTCTGCTGCAGATGCAGAAATCACCAAGGAAAGCCTTCAAAGCAGCCATGCTGAGCTTTGCAGAAGATGCTCAAGGAGAAATAATTCATTTGCCCCAACACTCTTTGCAACGGGCTCTTTTCAAGGGCTTTACATAGCCCTTACTGAGTGCTCATCCACTGTGCCTGGATTGACTATTTGAACAGAGGACTAAGTTGTAAGCTCTCTTCATGTTTAGGCATTCAAATACTTAAAGGTAAAGGTAAATGAATGAGTTTTTAATGTTTTTAATGTTTTTAATTTTTAAATGATTTTTTAATAATGATTTTTTAAAATGTATTGTGAGCTGCCCTGAGTCTTCAGAGAGGGGCAGCATATAAATTGAATTATTAAATTAAATTAAATTAAATTAAATTAAATTAAATTAAATTAAAGGTTCCCCTTGCACATATGTGCTAGTCGTTCCCGACTCTAGGGGGTGGTGCTCATCTCCGTTTCAAAGCCGAAGAGCCAGCGCTGTCCGAAGACGTCACCGTGGTCATGTGGCTGGCTTGACTCAATGCCAAAGGCGCACAGAACACTATTACCTTCCCACCAAAGGTGGTCCCTATTTTTTTATTTGCATTTTTTACGTGCTTTCGAACTGCTAGGTTGGCAGAAGCTGGGACAAGTAACGGGAGCTTATCCCGTTACTTGTTATGCGGCACTAGGGATTCGAAACGCTGAACTGCTGACCTTTCGATCGACAAGCTCAGCATCTTAGCCATTGAGCCACCGCGTCCCCCATTTAAATACTTAGGTGTTCTTTATAATAGATTGTGGGCCTGGAAGACCTAGATAAATCTATATGCTTGTAATGGGGGACTAAAACCTCTTCAATTCTACCTATCCCCAGTGATATTACACAGTGTGCAAAAGATCCGCCCACATAACAGACAAGAGTTATTCAAGGTCAAGGATGCTGGGGAGGCTAAGGAAAGTTTTAGCCACTAATCAAAATGTAAAACCTATTATTTCAGTTTAGGGCATACCAAATTCCAGCCAAAGAATGACTTTTTTTTTTAATAGTAGCATAGTAATTTTAGACAGTGAAAAATATATAAATTAATACTAATTTTTAAAAAAATATAAAAACTGCAGGAAAGAAAAATAAGAAAAAAAATAAGGATATAATAAAGAAAAATCAACTGACTTTCCACCCTCATCACACATATAAACCATTTTAGTAACTTATCACTTGTCTTAAAATATAGCAAATAATCTCTTCTTCCCCATATCCCATCTCTCATCTATATAAACAAATCCTTATAGCCTCATTGATCAGCAAAAGTCCATGAAGGATTACAGAGATGACAACCTATCTGTTTCAAATTTCATAAAAGTAAACCTAGCATTAAAGGTTGGAACCTTTCTTCATTTTTTTAACATCCAACACTGGGGATGTCTACTTTATCACTTAGCAAAAACCAAAACCAAGTATTTTCATCTTATCATTTATCAGTAGATCTTCTGCTTCCAGTTAGGATGCTGAAGGCTCACAATGTTCTCATCATCCTCAGTGAAAAACCACAGCAGCATTTGTAGAGACTAACACGGCCATTAGTTAACCCACTATCTGGGGGAAGTGCTTTTCTTTTGTGAGCCTGTTCTGTCCCGCTGATTGAAAAATTAAACAACAGAGCGAAAATGCATTCTGCTGCAGCCTGTTTTAAACAGCAACAGGGGAAGACAGCTGTCCTAGCTTATTATATATCTTTTAAATATAGGTGTCCTTACGGAGCTGTTTAATCAGCACAAGCAGCCAAGGATCTGTTGAGGACACTTCAAGTTCTTCCAAAGTGTATCCCTACGAACAGCATCAAAGGCCCATTTTAAATCTATGAAGATAACATAAAGTCTCCCTTGGACGTATTGGACCAAAGACATAATTCTTTGCTCGGTGTTTAAAAATCAGTTAGTGAGCCATGATGGCCATAATTTTTCTTGCTCCAGGCAATCTGCAGTCTCTATAGGAAGTGCCTGACATAAAAGATTGTTTACAGTAGAACGTTTAGCAAACTAATAGAATGACTGTTAGCGGAGTCTTTCTTACTTTTTAGATTGGGACAAAGACAGAATCCCTGGGGGTATATATAGCTATCTATCCATATGGAAAAAATTCTGCCGATCCTGGGATTTCCCAGTCCATAATATATTTTAACAATTCCGGTCCAGACTGTTAACTCCCCTACTCTGGTTTATCTTATACGAAGCTTGTTAATATACCTCAGAAGCTTTACAATTTCTTGGAAACAGGTAATATTCAGCACAGAAATTCAAATCACTTATGCCAGTTCCAGGTTAGTGAATAAGTAAAAAAGAAAAAAAGCACAAGCAGCCAAAAACACAGTTTTTTCTAGCTTTCTGTGTCAAACTGGCGAAGTACTGTGACAGAATCAACAACTTTTTCATATTATTAACTTGTGTTAAAGATTCTCTTAAAACCTTTTGTTTGTTTTTATCTTGCTGGGGTTCTTATGTGAGATAGATGGCCACATTAGTTCTTTAAATAGAAAAATAAAATAGGTATTCTTTGTGCAGTCTAAACTGAAGTTTAAATTGCTCCCCTTCTTCCTAGCATAAACTTTCTGGTTGATATACAGTAAAAGATGCACTACAGGTAGTCCTTGATTTATGACCAGCATTACAATTGTAAATCATTAGTGGTTGTTAAGTAGATCACTATGTGCCTGCATTGAATTTCACAATCTTTCTTGCCGCAGTCATTAAGTAAATGGGGCAGTCATTAAGTGAATGCAGCAATCATTAAGTGAATGCGGCAGTCATTAAGTGAACGCGGCAGTTGTTAAGCAAATCCACTTCTGCAATGGGCTTTTTTTGCCAGAAACCAGAAGTAACATTGGTTTCCAGCAGAATAAATAAATAAATCATAAATTGCAATTGTGTGACTGTGTGACACTGCAAACAGCCAGTTACAGAATGTCCAAATTGCAATCACATGACCTTGGGGAACAAGGCAGCCAACAGAACTTTGAATCCAGGTCATAAGTAACCCTGAGGATGTCTGTTGTAACTTTGACAAATTGCTAAGCAACCGTCCAGGACTACTTTTTATTTCCCTGCAACAGCAGGGATTTCAAGAGGCATAATAGAAGATGCACATCAGGGGTGGATTCTACTTACCTCCGCTACCGGTTCACAACGGGAGCACTCATGCTTGCTTCACTTGTGCACATGCGTACTTCTGTGCATTCGCAGATTGTCCATGATGCCATCTGGGTGTGTGGGCGGAGCCTCCCGCCACCATTACTACCGGTTCGCAAGAACTGGACCGAACAGGGACCAACCTACCACTGATGCACCTGGGATGGTTTCAAATGTTACTGGCACAAATATGGGAGCAGAAAGCTTCTCTTTGTCAAACACTGGAGAACTCAGGAGATTCAGGCAGTTCAAACAAGTATAAAGATGTATTGCAAGCTTAAGCTCTGTACAAGAATCTGACCAACTGGCCCTCAAGGGAAATGAGCAGGAGATAAGAGAGGCATTCAAGTTGGGCTGGATCTCTTGTGGGCACGCAAGGACTTGTGACATATGACGCCTCTGACCCCTCCCTCGGGCTCAGCCTGGTTATCTTGTCCCAGGCTTTTGGAGGCTATTGTTCCTATATCAAAATGTAGGGGGAAATGCAGAATTCATTGAAAAATTCTCATTTGTGAACTCTGATAAATTCCGCCATAGCTCCTTTAACCTTGCTCATTCTGACTGTGAGACGGAATGGTAAATGGCTGGCATTGATCATGCTAATCTTTTCCAGCTTCTCTGCTGAGGAGAATAATTTTGGCTGTCTCATTCTCCATGCTACTGTGGGACACCCCGTCATAATCACAGGCATTGTCATTCTCAAGCAGCACCTGAAAACTGTAACAAAGTAGCATTGATTTATGATTCTGATCTGGACCCTCCAAAGCTTTCTTTCTTGAGAAAATGTAGACATAGTCATTTAAAGCAGGGCTCACCAACCTTTTGGACCTCAGGGACCACTAAATTCATAATTTTAAATCCCACGGACCACTAATATGATCTGCTTAATGGCCGGCTAGGTGGGCGTGGCTGGGTGGTCATGTGACTGGGTGGTCATGGCCAACTTGATATCACTCACGTCAAGGGGCGCCTCGATGGCCTCTACTTGCCCCTCCTCTCCCAGCCCCTCCTCGTCTGCCTGCCCGGGCTCTTTAGGGCCCCAACAGGAAGCAGTTGTTGGAGCTAAGCAGCCACCATGAGAAAGAGTTGGCAAAACAGCTGGCTCAGTTCAAATTGGATCTGACTGAGAAGGAGGCTCAGCAGAAGCGCCTCACTGAGGACTACGAGCATAAGCTTTCCAAGACCTGTGGGAGTGCAAGGCCAGGTACCGGCACCTGGAGGCTCAGCAGACTGTGATGGTCAGTCAGTTCCAGGCCATGATACAGTCCCACTGGAACAAGGCCCTCCGACTTGAATTTCTCTTCACCACCAGTGGCGCTTCCCTCCAGCCTTCCTCCAAAGCCCCACACCAGGAGGCTGAAACAGACCCCAAGTCAGAATTTCTGCCCTGCTTCAACCTGCATAAAAAGACCCGAAGGGGGAGACTCTCTGCAATAACACAAGCATTCATTGCACATATCCGGCCCAGGGGCCATAGTTTGAGAACCCATGATTTAGTGCAATATAAAAAATGCAAATAATTTTTCTGCGGACCACCAAAATTTTCTCACGGACCACCAGTTAGTGACCGCTGATTTAAAGTGTTCTTGCTGTCAGCCCTGGCATGGCTGCCACGTCAGGGCCACCATTACAGCAGGCGGATCTCACCGGGTGCCCCATTCCTTCTCCCTTCCTCCATCCAGACAGCCGCTGCTACTGCCTGTGCCCTTCTGATGCCGCCAAATGCAAAGCGACGCCAAATGCTATGCCAGCACCTCACCGTCTCATGGCAGGTCTAAGCCAGCTCCCCGCTGAACAGCTGAGAGGTGCTGTGCTGGGCGCTGCCAGATGACATAACCCGGCGGCTTTCTGACTTCTCCAAACTCAAACTGTAAAGCTACTTACTTGTTGGAGAGAACAGAGGCAACCATGCATGACTTGGGAAGAAAATGATTGTGGTCTGCTGCCAAAGCCTAGTTTCACTGTGGGAGGAGCTGAGGGGTAATCAAGATGTAGGCAGGTATCCGGTGGGTGAGGAGCACGTGTGGGAGGGGTGGGGCTGAGTTACTTAGGATAGTTAAGATAATCATGCACATAACTATATAAGGTGGTAGGAAGCACAAAGCAATAGCTCCAACAAAAATGTCTTTTCTGATTAATGGATATCAGTCTGTACTGGGAAAGATAAAGAACCTTCCAATCATCATCAGTGTGGGAATATATTATTCCGGAACCTGACACTTGCTTTTCAGAGACAATATTGATGGGAGAGATGTACTGTACTTGATGATTCAAAAGCAAGGTGTGCTCCAGGTAATTAAAAATAATCTCTAGTTGGCCCGGGAGAGAGGGGCAGGAGGAATAATCCAGTGGTGAAATGTAAAATTTGTTACTACTGGTTCTGTGGGCGTGGCTTGGTGGAGGTAATGTGACTGGTGGGCATGGC
This sequence comes from Arizona elegans, assembly GCA_022577455.1. Taxonomy (NCBI): domain Eukaryota; kingdom Metazoa; phylum Chordata; class Lepidosauria; order Squamata; family Colubridae; genus Arizona; species Arizona elegans. Next base: position 81,263,646 of record JAKOOJ010000003.1, on the reverse strand, counting down.
CAATTATTTTTTTTTTTGTTTATTTTTAAAAGCATTTTTTTCTACAACCTCTTCAGCCGAAAAATGTTTTTAAAAGGCTCTGACGATCCCAGCTGAGCCGTGCGATCATCAGAGGCTTTTTTTTTACTTTTAAAAGCATTTTTTTTGGCCAAAGAAAAAATGCTTTTAATTTTTTTTAAAAAAAAAAAGCCTCTGATGATCGCATGGCTCAGCTGGGCATGGGGATGGGCAGGGATTTTTGCTACCGGTTCTCCGAATCATCCACTGGCATCGCTACCGGATCGGGCGATCCGGTCCAAACCGGGAGCATTTCACCCCTGGAACTTCACCTCATTTAAATCATCCAAGAATTCCTTCCGATTATCTGCAAAGTTTTGTTTGCTTGTTGACGTAGAAGATGCAGTTAGGCATTCAAGTGCATTATCGTCAGAAATCTCAAAACCACAATGATTAACTTTTTCTGTGGGCAACAGCCAAACCACTGGAAAAACACACATTGGTATAACTTGGACAAAGAAAAGGAAGTTTTTCATTAGTAGAAAGATGAGTTGGATATCAGATTGGTTAACAGACAGTAAAACTATTTTTGCATTATTCCAGCTTGGTTGCCAGTCAGTAATGTCAAATCTATCTGGTTATACAGGTACGGTAGTCCTCGACCTACAAGAGTTTTAGTGACCATTCAAAGTTACGACACTGAAAAAAGTGATTTATGACCGTATTTCACATGTATGACCTTCTAACAAGCACAGTCAATGGGGAAGCCAAATTCACTTAACAATTGTGGCAAGAAAGGTTGCAAAATGGGACAACATTCACTTAATGAATGTCTCATTTAGCAACAGAAATTGTGGGGTCAGTTGTGGGTGTAGGTTGAGGACTACCAGTTATTGTAAAGTGAAAAAGTTGGGTTAACAGCTAAACTGTTTCTTTTGGTGAACCCTGACACTCTTGTTCTCCTCACAGTTACAGTTAGATAGCAAACTGATTTGTTTAGTTTGGTTTGTTAAAATATACTCACATAGACCACATAAATTAAAACAACACATTATATAGCATCCAATAAAAGCTATTCGTATCTGCACAAGATACACCTCAGGAGGAAGTCAAGTCCAGAAACTAATTGTCTCAGAGATGGGACACGATGTGAATATGATTTTGAGACTTCCCATCATTTAGTAGGCCATGCACAGTTGCCATAACCTCTCTTAGGTGGCTGAATAGTATAGCCACAGCTGTTTCCTCTTGTCCATGACTTCAAGACAGTCCACCCAACATACCTTCCTCTTGATGGTTCCGTGATGAAGTTTCTGGCTGGTCTGCTTGCCCAACTACTTCTTGGCAAGCAGTTTGAAGGAATGTTTAAGTCGCTCATAGTCAGAAGTTAATTTTTTTAAAAAATAGCAGTTGTGGTTTGAACTGACTGGAGACACTGATTAGCAACAAAATCTATTTAAAATTCCTCTTGACATATCTCATTGTTCTGAAGGTTGTTTTTTCATGAGTAAATCAATTTTACTAAGAAAGAAACAGAATCAATGCAATTTACTATCCCAGCTTGAAGTGGTGATAGACACGTCTACTTTGTGTTCTTTCTAGTTCTAATTCCAGTTTTAACACTTCACATTTGTTGGAATTAGTGAAGCGATTAAAAAGATTATTAGACCACACACTAAGTCTTTGGCTGCAGGTTTTGAGCTTGTCTGAATGCCTCTGAGTTGTATCATTTTTTTCCCTGTGGTTCCTGCATAGAATCTCCAACAGCATCAAGTTCCAGACACAACAAATCTTAATGAACCATATTACAAATCTATGACAAAAGAAAATACAACTGACTGACATAATAAAACAAAACTACAATAAGGGGAGCAGCTGATTATTTTCTATTTTCATGGTCAAATTCCTTTTTTAGTATTGCACCTAATTTTGGTGCCATACATTTTTAAACATGTCTAATAATTTTCTAAAACTTAAAAACAAAATAAAACTATGAGACATGGGTAGATTGTTGTCATATGTGTTGTGATGACACAATGCAAACTCTATCTCTTAAGTTTGTTGGAAGTCCAAATTTACTGGTCCAGAATCCTTTAGGACCTCATGGTCTACAGACCACAAGAAAGCCATAGACTATAGATAGTAGTAAGGAGTTACTTGAATGACTCCTTCTAACTACAGTTCTATGATTGTATGTAGAGGTGGGTTTCAGCAGGTTCTGACCAGTTCTGGAGAACCGGTAGCAGAAATTTTGAGTAGTTCGGAGAACCAGTAAATACCACTTCTGACTGGCCCCACCCCCATCTATTCTCTGCCTCCCGAGTCCCAGCTGATCGGGAAGAAATGGGGATTTTGCATTAACCTTCCTCTGGATTGGGGAGGGAATGGAGATTTTACAGTATCCTTCCCCTGCCATGCCCACCAAGCCACACCCACAGAACCGGTAGTAAAAAAAATTTGAAACCACTGATTGTATGACATTACTCTGAAGGACTGCACTGATTTATACAATGGCACTGTTAGTTGCAGTGGAGCTGAGTGTATGTTTTCTTGCAGCTACCAATGAGGCTGGGTTTGCTGATGTAACATAAGTTAGAGAGCTATCGGAGCTCAGCACCTCTGGACTGTGGCCCAGTCTGCCTTCTGTTATGTTTTCATAAATGTACAACGATTCAAGCTTCTCAAAGAGCTCCAAGTCAGCATGCAGGATTATAAGTGGAATTAACCTCCTCAGAAAACATCATCCTCCACTACAAATGGAAAGGTCTGCTGAAAATAATTGCAAGGTCACTTGGCACTAAGATCAGATCACACCACCTCCCCCTATCTTGACAAAACAGGGATGAAAGACATCCAGATAAGGGTGGAATGAATTGCTTAACAGCCTTTGTGATGTTATTGAGCTGGACTGTTCCATCCCATTCCATTCAGATGACATCATAACAATGCTTTGGTGTGGGCTACAGCAGACACGCTGGCAAGAATACGAAGCCTTAGAATCACAAGGTGGCTTTCACCTCTGAAGGGTTGCTTTAAATAAAAGGACATGGAAATCACCCCAAACTGCCTTAAACCTTCTCTGCGTGCTTCCATGAAATTGCCCAGTACACTCTCACAGCAATACCTTGCTTGCATATTTACTTGGCTCTGAGCACCATCATATTCAACAGGACTTCTTTCCAATAAATATTTTTTTATTTAGTCATAGTTTTGTTCCATATAGTATCAAACCTTGGGAACTCTCAAATTTCCTCTTTCCACTATGTATTTAAAATGGACAGTGATTAATGTGTGTGTGTGTGTGTGTGTGTGTGTGTGTACATGCATGAGTGCAGGTATATATTTATGTATGTATATAGCACGTGTATACTGTATGTGTCAGTGATGGAATTCAAGTTTTTTTACTACCAGCTCTGTGGGCGTGGCTTGGTAGGTGTGGTGTTGCTTGGTGGGCGTGGCTTGGTGGGTGTGGCAGGGGAAGGATACTGCAAAATCTCCATTCCCACCCAACTTCAGGAGAAGGATACTGCAAAATCCCCATTTCTTCCCCACTCCTGGGGAAAGGATACTGCAAAATCTCCATTCCCACTCCACTCCAGGGGAAGGATATTGCAAAATCTCCATTCCCACCCCACTCCAGGGGAAGGATACTGCAAAATCTCCATTCCCACCCCACTCCAGGGGAAGGATACTGCAAAATCCCCATTCTCTCCCCACTCCTGGGGAAAGGATATTGCAAATCTCCATTTCCACCCCACTCTGGGGCCAGCCAGAGGTGGTATTTGCCGGTTCTCTGAACTACTCAAAATTTCCACTACTGGTTCTCCAGAACCTGCTGAATAGCACCCCTGGTATGTGTGTTATGTATGTGTTTTGGTAGATATATACTTTCTCTTGGGAGCAGACAACAGAATTTCATTTTTAATGTGGGCCAGTGTGCTCACAGTTTAAAATGACAATAAAGTTATCTTATCAAAATATGGTTAGGATTATTCTATTACGAGGCCATTGTATTCATGTTCAGTCAGAACTAGACCTTAAAATTATGGCCACCCTGTTCAAGATTGACTAACAGGTTGTTCATCTGAGCCGTGCACAAAGACAAAAACACAATATTGTGAAAGGAAAATGTCCCTAAACTTACAAAAACTTCAACCATCATCTCTAAAAAAGGAGTACACAGAAGCAAAATTAGATAAAACCTCTGTGTATATCCACTTAGGATGCAAACTTCAGATTTGTCCATAACCAACAAACCAACAACATAACCAACAAATGTGTCCATGCAACATACTTATGTATCTGTGCATCTCCAGATGTCTGCCTAAACTCAAACATTAAGTTGGATTAGGACTAATAGCATTAAATTTAGTTATTAAACTAATTATTACACTTAGATGCCTAACATTTAAAACTATTTCATCCCCAATCTGTATTATGGTTCCTAATCTCCCTTCATATACAAACTAGTGTTACTTAGAGAAGCACAAAAATATTATATAGACATGCTATTTTTCTTTCTTTTTATTTCTTCTTGTTGTAGAAATAGCAACAAGAGAATAAATCAAAGGGGAGGAAATGACACCTATACTAGAAACCGAAGGGAAAGTGTTGGGATGAAACTGGCTAGAGAGGAGAAAGGGGAAGAGGTTGATTTAACAAGAAAAGTAATAATTTTTGTTTTAAAAATTAAAAATACCTGGCTAGGTATTGCAGAAAAATTTAAAACTTCTTTAAGCAAACTTCCTCCCACAAATTATGGCTAATCTTTCAGCTGATTTTTCAGAGACCTTATACACCTCTTCAACAGTAATACCCTTGCTCATTTATACTTCTTGCTCATTTCTTGATTTTCAATGGCTTCTGTTCTTATCAGCAAATACAAGAATATTCTTGCCCTCAACATATGTCTCTACATCTTTCAGGTCAGTAAAAGTAATTGCTTACAGGACAAGTAAGATAAGCAAGTGTTGCCTTAATTGGAAATGGATATGATTCTGGGCAATACATGAACAATTAAGCAATTTGGCACTATTTTATAGAAAAAAGGAATGTTGCATGAGCCTAAATTTCATTTTCAATCTCAGCTGAATTAGGTTTCCTTAAATACTGCTGATCTTTGTCCCCCCCCCCTTGTGTTTGCTTTGAATTCTTAAGAGGCATATCCTAGGCCAATAAAGCCACGGAGGTTTCATTCCCCTTGTGATACCAGAAACAAACTGTATGCTACAAGCTGAGGTGAATAACTGTCAAATGACCTTCTTGCAGAAATGGAAAACAGCTGAGATTTTCTGGGAGGACTGCCACAGCGATAGGAGTCTAGGTCACCTCTTGCCTTTCTGCTCTAAGAACTTCACACTTTTTCTCTTCTTCACTAGAAGATTCTTTAGAAAAAAGTTCTAAATGTGAAGTGGTTACAGGAAGTGGTCAGTAATTCAAAGGAATGGATAATGGGGAGCTGCAGAAGCCCAGCTATGTTTGCCCTTAAAACTGAAAAACCAAGCCGTCTCTCCAAAAGGTCAAAAGGGATAAAAAATAAGCTATTCTCTACTATTTCTCTTACAGAGATGACAATTCCATAGCTGTCTTGCCTTAAAAGTCACAAAAAGTTTGCATAAATAATTTGGGCTTTAAACCCAATCTGACAATATCCAGATAAGTTAGATTTGCACTTCCCAGAAATCCTAGTCAAGCTTAGCAAAAAGCTTTTGTGAGAAGGGTGTTCGAGGCTTTATGTACAATAATTTTGATTATCCTAAGCATTTCAAAAAAGTATCCATGTTTTCATACTTTTATGCACTGAATATGATCACACTAAAATCCTATTAGCATTCTTCTTCCAACCACACTGAAAATTAGTAACTTGCACACTGTTTTAGAAAAAAAAACCTCCAAGGGATAAGACACATTATTTGAATTCACTTTGCAATATCTTTAGATGATTCTAGGCTACAAACAACCCCAAATCCAACTGATGGCATCATAAAGGTACTGCCCTAGTCAGTGCAGTTCAGGCCGCAATATTTTTTTTAGCGTGGCCCTTGATCATCAAAAAAATCACCACTATTCTTTTTCTGCAACCAGCTGGATTGATTCAACAATGGGAGAGAATCCCTGAAGGGAAGCACATGATTCTAACATAACTGTAGGCATTATTTACTTTCTGAAATAAAAAGGAGTTGAATTCTCTCTATTTTACAGCACACCCTGTTGGGCAATCATTAGACAGCAGCAAAGTGGTATAAAACTTATAATGCTATGCTGCCATCTAATGGTTAGATCTTGATGTCCTGTATCTGGTAACCTTACTCAATATAGGATAGAAGTCTTTATTGGCCAAGTGTGATTGGACAGACAAGGAATTTGTCTTGGTGCATACGTTCTCGGTGTACATAAAAGATAAGATACATTCATCAAGAATCATAAGGTACAACACTTAATGATAGTCATAGGGTACAAATAAGCAATCAAATCATATTAGGAAGCAGTCAATATAAATAGTAAGGATACCAGCAACAAGGTTACAGTCATATAGTCATAAGAGGAGATGGGTGATAGGAACGATGAGAAGATTAATAGTAAAAATAACAGTAAATGAGGTGATTCTGGCAATAAACACCAGGCCACACAGATAATTTCTTTTTTGAGGCATTGCCCATTTGTTTGCTGGCTCAAAGACAGTGATAAAGACAAAAAGCTCAGGAACCTGATTGTGGAAGCATCTCTCAGAAGTTCAAGGATGTATTTTGATTTGAGGAGACAAATGGGTAGTCGGTTATCTTAAACAATAAAATGGTTACCTTGGCTTTTATATGAAGTAGTGAAGGTGACTTCAAAGGAATTATGGTGCTGTCCACAACTTCTAAAAAATTGGGAATCCAGATTTATATAATGACAAAATTGGAACAACTTCAGATAAGACAATCATTGGTTATGAACACTAAAGCAATTACTGTGGGATTTACCCATGGGCTACTTAGCAGATAACTATGCTAACTACTCCAACTTCTTCATGTAAGGGGTTTGAAGAGGAGTACAGAGATGGTTTTGAAGACAATCCGGCAGCTATTACAAAAATATCAACTTAGCCTTCAACAGGAGGGAGGAAGAAACTCAAAAGTTTGCCATGTTGATTCTCTTGGATAAAAAGAGGAAGGAAAGGAAAACTCTCAGCTTTTGAACATTCTATCATCTTATTATACAACAATAAGTAAAGTTATTTGTAAAGTAAATTTGTTCTTGTGGTATCTATTTCCTGACCTGGCCTAGAAAGATCAGAAGAAACATCAGCTCCAACTGCATCCACTTAGAAGGTCAACCAGATCCTTACTGGCCAGAACCTTGGCCCACAACCCTGTTATTGCTCCTTCTGAACCTCTAGCAGGGGTGAATTTCAACAGGTTCCGGAGAACCGGCAAATATCACCTCTGGCTGGCCCCAGAGTGGGGTGGGAATGGAGATTTTGCAATATACTTCCCCCAGGAGTGGGGAGGGAATGGGGATTTTGCAGTATCCTTCTCCTGGTGTGGGGTGGGAATGGAGATTTTGCAGTATCCTTCCCTGCCACACTCACCAAGCCACACCCATCAAGCTACACCCACAGAACCGGTAATTGGATTTCACCATTGACCTCTAGCCACCCTTTGATAGGACTAGAATTAGTGATCTGTGTCAATTGATGCCTTCAATCTAGCAATAGAGCAGGTTTACTGGGAGAGAGAAGCCAATTATGTGAACACCCACATTTGTGAACTTCACTGGGTAAGTGTGAACATTTAAACTTTGCTAAATGGCACCATTTGTGGCCTTGGAAGATGCAGGGCCTGGATGTAATAGACTGCTACTGGTAAAATTGCCTTTTCATTCTAATATAGTTGGTTTTGGTTGTGATGGCTTTATCATAGGGTGTGGGGTATGGGGTAATAGGGGTGGGGCTAAGGCAAATTAGAGTATTTAAGTGGGATATTGTAGAGGCTTAGTTCCATCTATCTCCAATTTTAAGGACCAAGTGTTGCATTTGTAGCAGGGTTTTATCTTCCAATAAAAAAAAATTGCTTCCCAACAAAATCCTGTAATCTATAAATGCTAAAGGCACTGATTAATCTACATGCATTATGGCATGTAGGTTCACACTAGCCATCGTGATGGAGACAGGATGAAACATGCATGGTGACATCACAACATAATCATCCCAATGCCAGATCCAAGTATGTAAACTGTGGAGTCTGCATCATGAATCAACATGCATGTTTCATCACTTGTCTCCAGCCATTGTGGGTGCCTATGAATCAGATTGGATCAGATTGCATTTCCTTGCTCAGCAACTGAATGTTGATTTGCTACAGAAAAGATAGGTCATCCCTACAGTGGATCTATCTCTCCGCTTTCTCTTGAGGTAGGGAGATATTTTGGTCATGCTTCCAATGGGAGAAGCAAAGTAATTTCCCACTTTTGGAATAACTAACACCAAAGAGACCTCAAAGCTCATGAATCTACACAGATTATAAAAGGAGGAAAGAATACATAATTTATTACAGTTATAGAAGTCAAAATAAACAAATATAGGGCGTGTATCAGTGGCAGGTTGCTCCCGGTTCAGTCCGGTTCTATAGAACCGGTAGTAAAACTGGCGGGAGGCTCCACCCACCTGCCATGACATCATTGTGGGTAATCTGTGCATGAGCAGAAGTGTGCGCGCTCCTGCTGCGAACCGGTAGTAAAGGTAAGTGGAACCCATCCCTGGTGTGTATCCTTTTGGAAAAATTTCAAATACTACTGGTGTAAACCAGGTATATCCAACCTTTTGGTTTGCCTGGACTGCACTGAGTGAAGAGGAATTCTCTTGGGCTGCATGAAAAATATATACTATAATTAATGAATATAAATCATATAATAATGATAAAAGTTTACAATCTTGTACAGTTGCATTATTAGCTGTTCAGGACCACAGGCAGTCTGCAGATGGTGGAGTTGGACTTGCCCGTTCTAAACTCTGCAGGATTTTTTTTTTTAAAAAGACTATCAAGAATGTTTGATTTTCTGTCTGTGGCAAGGCAAAGAAATGGACACTTAATGCAAAATGAAAATCTGGTTTCAATAGAAAGCAAGCATTCATATAGATATTTTTAATAGTCCGGGAATGTTTTTACTGAGCAAGAATATCTATTATAGTTATTAACAGATTACCTATAAAATTGAGTGGGCGGTATAAGTCAACATTTAGAAGATATCTTGGAATTAAGATACGATGTCACATGTCAGACGAACTGTTCTTTGGAAGCAGAATAAAGAAGATGTTTAAACAAGCCGTATAATAAAAACCAGGGTTTCAATAATTGAAAAAAGGAGTACAAAAAAACATCTAGAAGACAAGAGAAAGGGTTTTGGTTTTGCTGGATAATATCACCAAATGCTTTTATACTCACACCAGACAGAGAAAATAATATTTAGCTAACTGATAGCAGATATCACCCCATCTTTGAATCTCTGAACGGTGATTCAAGATTATGATATTTAACTTGTTAAAGTTAAAGTCCAAGAGAAAAGATCTAGCTAAAGAAATACTACACAGAATACATCACTGTATATTGTTGCAAGAGAACAGCCTAAGCTGACAAGCTTCCTTCACCATGAAGATCTAATAGGAATTGGTCGCCCTCTGGCGGCACTTATTTATTTATAGTGATTATTTTTCACCTTTGAAGGTAATTTGGGAAAAAAACAACCCCTTCCTGTAAGTAGAAGACCTCTGTGCTCTGTATTAAGTTGGATGGACTTTTCACAGTTTTCTTTGGAGGCCTGTTGGAAGAATATATGTTGCTGCTGCATTAAAAACAACAACAACAATCATTAACATAAATGCAATTTGTTAAGGCACCAGCACCAATTTTTCAGGCTTGCACAGGAGCAGAGTTGCTTGATTAATAGCAGAGGAGTATATGTGGGGGAAGATTTATCTCTATGCCTGTTAAGGTTCCTCCCAATGTTATGGAATGATGAGACCAAACAACATTCCTGGTCAGCCAGAGACAGTTTATTGCGCAGTTTCAGAATCAGATTTGTATCTGCAATTCTGAACCAAGAAGAGCTCTGATACAACTGCTTTTATACATATCCAAGACAAAGGATTTTGTGAGCACAGCAGTTTTCCATATATGGTTAACGTACATTTGTTACATGATAATTGATACTTTCTAAATTACTAAATTCCTACATTATTTTCTAGTTCATAAGATTATTTTAGCTAAACAACCTTCCTCAGTTCTGTGATTGCTGATGCCTAGATTCATGGCTGCTTTGGATAATAAGTAACTTTTGTTTCATATGTTGCATTCTTGACAACTAGGCCCCTCAGAAGATATATATTACCAAGAACGAAATTTAGCTGACTTAGTGTAATCTCTAAACAGGCACATTTATTTCTTATAATAATGTGAATAAAGAGGGTCCTTCAGTGTTCATATAGCTGACCCTGTACTATTCCTACATCATTCACATTACCAATATGAGATATCTTGCGTTGGTCAGGCCCAGGAACATCTGGGACTGCTTAGTCACTCATTTTTGATTCAGAAAAATCTATGGGACAATTTCCCAGCTTCAGTGATTATCCTGGATGCTTAGCTGAATACCTGTCCCTAAATGGCATTTGAAATCTGTGCCAGGAACTGCTCAGTTTCTATCAGGACCAAGAGGCCTTCTAAGGAGGTTATGCCAGCCCTTTTCAGTCACATCTAAATATCTGCACGGTGCTAATTACAGACGATATTGATGATTAATAAAGAAAAACAAGAATCTTTACCTAAAGCAACAACATTGCCTGCCAGCTCTACTTTCTTGGTACCTTTTCTCTCAGAACTTTGTCACCTTGGGCTTATAGTCCTTGGCCCCATCATAATGCATCTCTTTCTTAATTTATTTTTGTTGGAAGGAAAATCCATCTGGTTCAGTTTCAAGCTGGGAGAAAGATGCTGGAAATAACATGGAGAATGATTGGAAAGAAAGACTTTGTTTTTTGATGAACAGAAAGTGTATGTGACTTTGAAGTTTGAACTGTTCTGGGGGTTGTGCAATGAAGGGGCTTGTGTCTTTTGCTAAATAGTGGTGGATTAATAATTCTATTATTTCATACCTAAAGGGGTCATGTCTTATTCTTAGAATTTGGGTGGAGGAGAATGTAAATTTTAATCCCATCCCTGGAGGTGAAGTTGTTTTGTTTTGTGAATAGGCTGACCCAATCTTTCTTAATGGGCACAAAATATCTGCTGGGGGCTATTAAAAATCTGCTTTCTGTCTTTGTCTTTAAGAGTATGTTTCTCCATTCCTCCCTTTGGGGAAATATAATATTGTGCTTCTTTTAATATTCCCCTAAATATTTCATTCTTCATGGGGGGGGGGGGTTCCTACACTTTCTTTGTCCAGGGGACCTCAACCAAGAACAAATAAACTCCCAATTTCCTCTCCTTCTGAACCCCATCTCCTCTCTCTCTCTCATTCCATGAGGAGTGGCCCTGCTTACGGAATCCCCTGAGTCAGGTCACTTGTAAGTTTCCAGTCAGTCAGCGGGGACCCGCTGATCACTATGGACCCGCTGATCACTATGGGGACCCGCTGATCACTATGGATCACTATGCTTGCTCAAAACCCTCAAAAACATAAGCAGGCCCAAATAGTGAAAAATCTGAAGCACATTGAGATTTACAAGGTCCTGTTACAATAAAAGTAGTTTTGGACTATATGGCATTGATTTCTTAGCCCGGTCTACCCTGTAGGCACTGTCCTTATATTTTCCTAATGGGAAATAAATTTAGAAAAGCAACTGATAGATTCCCCTGACTTTATTTGCCCTCCCACCAAATATCACCAGGCTGTAGACAAAATGCACAACTGTTCTCCTTAATGTGGGTGAGATGGAAGATGGGGCTGAGACAGGGTGAAATCCAGCAGGTTCTGGAGAACTAGTAACGGAAATTTTGAGTAGTTCGGAGAACCAGTAGCGGAAATTTTGAGTAGTTCAGAGAACCAGCAAATGTCACCTCTCGCTGGCCCCAGAGTAGGGTGGGAATGGAGATTTTGCAATATCCTTCCCCCAGGAGTGGGGAGGGAATGGAGATTTTGCAGTATCCTTCCATGCTCACCCAGTCATGCTCACCAAGCCACGCCCACAGTAATAAAAAATTTTGTAAAAAGTAGTAAAAAAATTTGGATTTCACCACTGGGCTGGGGTGGAGGCTGTTTTGACAGATAGCTAAACTGGATCATCACATTCAAACAAAACCTGAGTATAAACTGAGAGTCAGCTCCTTTGGGATATAGTTTTAGCAGCAATCTGAAACAATACTCAACCAGGGTTTGCTATTTTGGGGATATACCAGTGCAAACCATGTCAACCCTAACCCTGGATTACTATTTCTGTGTTGTGTTGGGAGATAGTGAGGGTTCCTCCATTCTTCCTGGTTTTTGGCCAGAATTAAGGAAGCAATGGCAGAAAAATCCAAAGATAGATGGAATAGGAGGAATTGATTCTTTCTCAATAGGTCTTTTTTCCAGAGAGATGCACCTACCCTACCAAAAAACCTTGCTGAGAAAATCATGGTTTTCTTTTTCTTCCCTCCATTTTCTGGACAGATTGTATGGAAACATACAATTGACTCGCGGCCTGGTCAATTTCAGCCTTCAAATGTGATGCAAAAGAAGAGACGTTGGTAGCGGAGAAGAGGTGACATCTCTTTTAACACTGCTAGTGCCTGCAGAAGGATTTCCATTGTCATAGTTGCCTCCTTTCAACACAGACTTGACATTCTGCTTTCCCTCTGCAGCGTCTTAATATAATTTGTTTTTGTTTGAAACAAATTGGGTATACATCCCTTTTCCTCACCAAGCCCAAAGGAGTATTGTCCTGTTATGAGGGGACCTGGAGAACAACATGCCATGAAATGAATCGATGAGATCTTGCTCAGCCAAAACAGATACTACACCTGGGACTTGGATTCAAGATGCCAGAGTGAACTGATAAAGAGCAGGAGACATCAGGGGACTACAAATGAAGCTATGGCTTCTAAAAGGAGTTGATCCAAGGTTGTTTCAATTTGCTCCTAAGCTAGAGTATGGGTTCTCCTGGAGTCCAAGCCAAAAGGGCCATGGAAGACAATGATGAGTGAATAAGGTGGGTCATACCTGGACCAGCAACTGATTCTTGATTGGGTCATCCTCAGCATCATTGATAAAGCATCATAATTTGTGTCCACAGAAAAATATTTATTTGGAGAAGAGATAAAACAGCACTTCAACTCCAGAAGAACTAAAGAAAAATGTAAGCTACATTTATGGTGGGCTGAGGATAAGATAAAGATAGCATAATGTATCCCCGTCCTTTATACATTGTTAGAAAGGCATTTTTATGGCTTAAAGGGATGTAAGAAAGACTCCAAAGATCAAGAGTCTTGAAAGAGTCACTCTTATTATCAGCCTTTTAAACCCTACAATTTGGGACATGACTATCATAAAGGCTGTCTCTCCCTTTCTGACTGCATTTATCCACCCTCACCTATTTTATGAGATTCCTTTGAATTGTTGTTGTGAGACAGGTAAAGTTGACGACAACAACAGCAACAAGCTACCTGTTTGAACTTTGATATAATTTAATCCTCTGACTGGAGCAGCCATTCATTCCACTCAAGCCAAAAGTTTAAAAGTTACCGTTTTGACCACATGCTGTCAAGGGAAGCATGAACAGGATCAGGTCTGGCATTGAAGAGGCAGCCCAAAGAGGTCCAGAGGAGAGGGTTTTTTTGTTTTTTTTAAAAAATGTCCTGCCAATGTAATGGAAGCCCTGCCCTGCTTTTATCTCTGTTGCACATTAAAAAGGGGATGGGGTGGGGGAGAACTTTAGTTGTGCTGATATGGATGCCACTGTGACCCTTTTGACACTGCAACAATGATCCTGAGACAAACCCTGAAGCTGTGTTTGAAGTATCAAATCAGGCCTTAAATCCAATCCAGGAACTGGTATATAACTTCTGTTGTAAAAATCAGCCTGACTTTTAGATCAGACCAGGGGTGAAATTCAGCAGGTTCTAGAGAACCGGTAGCGGAAATGTTGAGTAGTTCGAAGGACTGGCAAATACCACCTCTAGCTGGCCCCAGAGTAGGGTGGGAATGGAGATTTTGCAATATCCTTCCCCCAGGAGTGGAGTGGGAATGGAGATTTTGCAGTATCCTTCCCCTGCCACGCCTACCAAGCCACGCCCACAGAACCAGTAGTAAAAAAAATGTGAATTTCACCACTGGATCAGACTATTTGAAAGACTACATATTTTCCCACATGAATCGGCTTGCTTTTAGGACTTGGATGAAAAAGCTTTCTTTTGTCCTATTATCAGCAAAAGCATGCATGATGAGAATGTTTTCAGTATCAGTTCTCAAGCTGCCCCATATTTTTTTGTTTTGTTTTGTTTTGTCCAGCCAGCACAGACACTTTTGATCGGGCACATTTTTGGCATCTGAACTATCCTGCTGCTAAAGTAGCCTTTAATCTAGTCAATGCTATTAATGCTTTTTGACTGCTAGGTTTTTATATGACAGATTGGGAAGCTTTGTAGATAACTTTGCTCTGTGTATATTTCTCCAATTTACTTCAATAAATCCTTCTAGAGATATAACTGAATCTGATGTTTCTTTTCCTTTTTTTAACTGAACTGTGTGTGGTTTGACGTATTTTGCTGAAATTCCCTGCAGTAGGGGTTTTTTTTTTTGCTTCCTTTAATGGTCTCAAAAAGAAATCAACAGGGCTTTTTGTAAACACGCAAACAGATAGTTTCTATCACAGAAGAATGTGCTAATAGCATTTACATAACTTAATTGGCATATTTTTAGTCTACGAAAATCAGTATTTTTTCTGAAAACCTCAAGATAGAATTGTTCTGCAAAACTCATGGTGGATGGTTGGAAAATGCTCACATGAATATTCACACATAAACTGATACGTTGTACGGTCACAAGTTTACCCAGCCACCTGACTGTGCAAACATACACACGTGTGCACACACACATGCACACACTCATTATCTTGACCTAGAGCAGGGGTGGGCAATCCTTCTTCCTCTTCCTCCAGGACACCTAGTTTCTGGCCACACTTCCCCAATTACTGTTAGAGGGGAAACAGGGTTTCTGAGATGGAGAAATGTTATCCTCCTTCTTCTCAACCACATCGTGGAAGCATATCTGTGCAACTAATGGGTGCCCTTGGAATGAACTGCTCTGCTGAGGATTGCTGGACCTTGTGTGCATATTTAACGGCAAATGTTACTTCATGCTATGCCTCAAAGCAACATAAATACGTAGAAATGTATATTGCGAACACATCTTTTTGTTTTATGTAACCATACTCTAGCTTGCCCAAGAGGTATTGCAAAATCAAAATATTTTCCTAATCGGTATGTGACTAAACAGAGAGAATTACTGTTATAAAATTCCAAAATTACAGTTGCATTTGCATTGCTCTGGCTCTTGTGAAACTGATCATCTGATACTGGGGAAATTTAATTAGATATAGCAAGATGTTTGGTTCATGTTTTCTATGAAAGCCAGTTTTAAAGCTCAAAGATTCAAATACCACTTAGTGAATATCCTATGAAAATGTTACATATTTGTTCAGGCCAGGGATAACTCTTGCAAGTGGGTGCATTTATTTCCCACCACCATTTTAAGTCACATAATATTTCTTAGGGTATATCTGTGCTTACTATTCAAACTGCTCTTGTCCTATGTTAATGCTGGTTTGACTCCATACTGGCTTAAGAAAATCTACACTGGTTTAAGAAAATCCTGTCCAGACATAATTTTGAAAACTTTTGAATATATATATGTGTCTGTGTATGTGTGTGTGTGTGTGTGTGTGTGTGTGTGTGTGTGTCTGTCTGTCTCTGCCTGTACAGGTACTCCTTGATGGCCATTTGAAGCCATAGTGGAGCTCCCAAAAGCTACTTACAATCTGCTACTGCGGGCTCTGCAGTGCCCCTGCAGTCGTTCACCCTTATGACCGACAGCAGGGCCACTGCAGCCATCGCCCCTCCATCCCTCCCACCCCCAGTGGATCCCTGCAGGTCTTTCTCCCTCATACCAGGTCCTTGCAGACTGCTTTAAAGTAAACCTTCCATTCTTTCCATCCTGCTCTACTCTGACAGGTTTCATAAGATAATATGTTTGATGAGATGGGCAGAAAGTTTCACTCAGAATGCAAGAATTTTTGATTAACGGAAAAGCCAGGCCTAAAATTGGATTAAGACTCAGCCACATCCAGCAGACCATAATCAAGGAGAATCAGCTGCTTTTAATTAATATTTGCACATATAGCTGTGCAGAACCTACCTCTGTCATGTGTTGGTTCAGGGCTAGTATTATTACATTATCTATCTGTCTGTCTGTCTGTCTGTCTATCTATCTATATATCTATCTATCTATCTATCCAGTGATGGGATACTGCCAGTTCTAGGGGGTTCGGCCGAACCGTTTGTTAAATTGCTGGCTTGCCCCGCCCCTTGTCCCGCCCCTCTGCACCACTATTTATTGCCAATATATAGTGATGGGCGAGGGGCGGGCGAGCCAGCAATTTAACAAACGGTTTGGTGGTTTTTTGTAATTTTATTGGCCTCGCAGCACACCGAACCGTTTGTTAAATTGCTGGCTCACCCGCCCCTCACCCCGCCCTGCCTCCCACCCGCGCAGCGCCAGCCTACCCTAGCCAGGGGTAGGCAATTGTGGCTCTTTTACAACCTGCGGACTTCGGCTGGCGACCCCCAGGGGGAGACCCTTCTCTGTGACGGCGCCCACCCTCTGGAACAACCTTCCCCCAGAGTTATGTACAATAACAGACCTCCGGATTTTTCTTCGGGCCCTGAAAACCTATTTATTTCAACTAGCTGGGCTGGCTTGAGTTAAATTTTAAATTGATTTTAAATTGGGTTGTTTTAATTTACGGCCAAAATATTTAATTATTTTAATAGTGTTTTTAAATTTTGTACACTCTGTTTTTACTTTGGCTGTGCACCGCCCTGAGTCCTATTTGGAGAAGGGCGGTATAGAAATTTAATTAATAAATAATAAATAAATAAATAACTTCCAGAATTCCTGAGACAGCTTGGCTGTCTCAGGAATTCTGGGAATTGAAGGCCACAGATTGTAAAAGAGCCACAATTGCCCTTCCCTAGCCTGAGTTCCACTGCCTGGGATCCATGTGGGCTGCCACGTGGTTCCCCATTGTCAGAAGCTTCTAAAAGCATTGTTTTCTGCAACCTCTTAAGACTGTAGAAAAAATGCTTTTAAAAGTAAAAGTTAAAAAAAAAGTTGGTCACGCCCACCCAGTCACATTACCCACAGAACCGTAGTAAATGGACTACTCAGAGAGCTGAAAAAGTTATTTTTGACCAGTCCTCGCCCTTTTGACCAGTCCTTGAATTTACGACTGTCCTCACATTTTACGTTTTGTGCCCAATCTTGTCACCATGGTGAAGAGAAGTAGTGGTGAAATGACTGACATGGTTGTTAAGAATGCGCAATGGGCATAAATGTGAGGATGGTCCTAAGTGTGAGGACCAGTCAAAAATGAGAGGACCAGTCAGAAATGACTTTTTTCAGCCCTCTGAGTAGTCCCTATGCACTTAGCCACGCCCACACAGTCACATGACCAGCTAGCCATGCCCACCCGGTCACATGACCAGCTAGCCACACCCACCCAATCACATGATCACCAAGCCACACCCCCAACTAAGCCACGCCCACAGAACTGGTTGTTAAAAAATTGAATCCCACCACTGTATGTATGTATCTATCTATCTATCTATCTATCTATCTATCTATCTATCTATCTATCTTAATAAGGATAGTTCTCTCTCATATTAAGATACCAATATTGGCTTAAAATCCATGTGAGAAACCAACTGTATTCAGTAGCAATATACATGAGATTGAGAGGCCACAGAAATGGTGCTGCAATTTTTTTCAGGCCTTTGGGCATAAATTGTTAAACCCCACCCCTTTCCAGCAGCAATATCCTTGAGAATACAGGATTTCCTAGGACAGGAGTGAGCAACCTATGGCTCTGGAGCCGCATGTGGCTCTTTCACCCCTCTGCTGCGGCTCCCTGTCACTCAAAATATGCATCACAACCACCAATGTGCAACACCTGCCAGCACACAATTTACTGAGCTTTTCAACTCCCGGTAGGCCAACCATGGATAAATCCAAGAAAATAAAAGTTTCAGAAGAAAACAAAATGTTTAATTCAACTACGTATGCTAGTATTGTGGCCACTCAAGAAATAGTTAGGCACGGGAAGCGTTTTGTGGGTCCCGGTGTTTTTTTTTTCTGTGGGAAACGGGCCCAAATGCTCTTTGAGTGTTTAAGGTTGCAGACCTCTGTCCTAGGACTACTGCTTAACCACAGTCAGCAGGCAGCTGCTGTCTGAGATTAGGCACAAGTCTCTTAGACCTGAGTCTAGAATCTACATACAGTTTTTTTTTTCCTGAGAAGCATTCTCATTTCAGATATTACTAGAGCTATGCCTGAACGTGCAAGTATGAATGGATTCTTAAAGCCTCTGCCCTCTACATGAGAAAGGGCCTTAGCTGGCCTTTTAGTAATCTGGAGCATTTAATGATGATCTAATCCAGAGTTCCGGCTTTGTGGACCGGCAAGGAAAGGAAAAGAGCAGATTTGTACAAGTGGCATGCATGTGCACCTGCCACTCACTTAAGCAGAGGGCACACACGCATTTGCCTGCTGTTCACGCAAGTGATACACGTTTGCGCTCACTGGCCCGGTTACAAATCCTACACGGCTCACAGGTTGGGGAACCCTGATCTAATCTGATGTAAAGACAACAAAAACTCATGTATCTGTAGACAGCTAGTCCTCAATTTACAACCTAGTGGCTGTTTGGCTGTTCCAAGTTATAACAGCACTGAAAAAAGTGACTTATGGCTATTTTTCATGTTGCAGCATCCCCACAGTCATATGATCAAAATTCAAACACTTGGCAACTGGCATGCATTTATGATGGTTTCAGTGTCCCAGGGTCATGTGATCCCCTTTTGCAACCTTCTGACAAGCAAAGTCAAATGGAAAACCAGCTCACTTAACAACCACGTTACTAATTTAAAGTTGCAGTGATTCACTTGACAACTGTGGCAAGAAAAGTCGTAAAATGGAGCAAAACTCACTTAACAACTATCTTGCATAGCAACAGAAATGTTGGCTTCAATTGTGGTTGTAAGTCGAGGACTACCTGTATATGGATGAGATTGCTGCCACTAGCTTTTGGAATGTTATAACATAAAAAAACATTATTGGACGTAATTCACTTTTTCTTAAATTATTTTTTGATTTGGTTGAAGGCCACAATCGGCAGGTAATTACACGATCACATGAAGCAAGTGATTTTTGGAACAGGTTTCAGAGATGTTCTGTTTTCCTTTTTAAGGTGTGTGTCAAGTTTTTCCAATGAGTCACCTGCCTGTTTTGTTTTAAGACATAAAATTGAGACAAAAACCACATCTGCATTTATTGGCAGACAGCTGCCAGATTCTAGCTATATCATTTCAGGATCATTTGGCAGCTGGGAAAGAAAACAAAGAGATTTGGGAGCTCTGCGTGTCCTATGATTTGTTTCCCCAGCAGGGTGTATCGTATGTAATTATTAGCCTCTCAAGGATTCTTAGGTGTATATTTAGAAAACATACTCTGATTAATTTGAGCCTATACAGCATATGTGAATTAATGTAGATAACCATACAAGCGATTTCAACTGAAGATATTTGCTATTCGTGTATGCACAAAAAATTAGACTGTAGGATTTTTCTTTTCTGTAACTAATTTAGATGATTTTCTAAGGCCAACAGCCAGTTCCGGCTATTGTGAAAAGTACAATAGGATGCATAATAATAATTTTCTTCAAAAAAGATAAGTCATGCAGAGCCAAATCATTCACTTTAAATTCCAATTTTTTGGTTAAATAAGAGGCTGTCTAAGCTTAAAGTTGATTTTGAAATTTCAGCCGGTAACCAGTAGGGTACCTGGTTATTTTATGATGTACCAATATAAAAAAGATATACGTATTAGGCCTAAATCCATTCTAAGCCTAACTATACTGACTGGCAAAAGAGTAGTTTTTCAGCACTGGCCTCATTTAGAGGACTATGTTCAGTTTAATCCCTTTTATGTTATCGTTAAAAGATCTTCAAGCAACTTATTCAGTTGGCCTGTAACTGAGTTAAAACACCACTGGGATTGTTATATAAATTCTACCGGCTGCTTAAAAATACTTAGCATTTCTGTATTATATTTTGTTGTTTTGAATTTTATGCACGGTATGGGACTTTGTGGAAGTTTTTCTTAAAGAGTAGCTTGTTATTTTCTAATGGAGCAAAGGACACCAGAAGAAAACAAACACAGACTATTGAAATTAGGGCCAATAAACACAGTTTAGTTTAGCTCACTATATGTTGCCTCCATGGGTGAAATACTGGATTTTAAAGTATATAATGTATTGTTGGAGGGACAGTGTCCTCAGATGTTTAATTATGTGATTCCAAGAAGCAGAATGAGAATGAAGTCTCACATTTTTATCAGATTTCTGTGAAAACTGATTTATTACAGAACTATTCTTTCAATGGGAAGAAAAAATTGTATATCATTCAACCAATCAAAAGTAATTTTGAGATTCCTCCCCACCCCCCTGCCCAATAAGCCTGCATTTAAATTAAAATGGTCTAAGCTAGAGAAGTGTAATGAGCCAAGGGAAGGAAATCTTTCCATCCAATTTGTATGTTCTAAGACTATGGACAAATTTGAATAAAAAGAAAATAATTGGATTTTAGTATTCATAAAATCCACATTGCTTTTATGTGGCAAGAGGAACTCATTTAATTGCCAGGGTGCTGTTCAGGCATGCCACTTCTTTTTGAAGCCCAGGGATGAGTCTTCTATCTTCTATGTTTCAGCAAGATTTTATAGGCTAAACATCAGCCCAAAATCACCCATTATCCTATTCTAACAATACAATTTAGGCTGACTTAGAGCCAAACTTAATCCTATAATGATACAATTAAGATTTCCATCTGACCCAGAGTTGGTCGGATATCAAACAAGGAAAATATTCCATAACAAAGGAGAAAGAAAGGAGAGAGGAGAGGGTAAGAAGAGGAGAGGGAGAGAGAGGAATGGAAGAAAGAGGAAAGGAGAGGAAGAAAGGATAGGGGACAGGAGTAGGAGAGAAGGTGAGAAAGGGGGAAAAGAGGGGAGGAGTGGGGGAAAGGAAGGGGAAGTAGGACAGAGGAAGGAGAGGAGGAGGGAGAAAGTAGGAGAGGAGAGGAGGGAGGAGAAAGGAAGGAGGAAGTTTGTTGTGAAAGGAGGGAAAAGAAAGGGTAGAAGACCTTACCCCAAATGTAATTAAAATGCTTTATTTTTATGCTTTAAGAAAAATATGTATATGTATGATCAATTATGTATAAGAGAATGTACATTTACATTATGTGTATAAGAAATAACATTTAAAAAAATTTCCAAAAAAAAAGATTTCCACCTGACCAGACATAATTCAAAGTCCAGTTAGCTACAATATTAAGAAAAGTTATATACTGACTGACCATTTAAATGGACAAAGCTCAGGATTTCTATGTAATAGGTTCAAGTTTCAAAATGGAGATGGTTGCAGCAGATTTTCATCTGCGATCTTCCTAGGGCAGGGGTCTCCAACCTTGGCAGCTTTAAGCCTGGCGGACCTTAGGAATTCTGGGAGTTGAAGTCCTCCAAGCTTAAAGTTGCCAAGGTTGGAGACTCCTGGTCCTAGGGAGCTTCTGACAAGCAAAATCAATGGGGGAAGTCAGATTCGCTGAATGACCACACAATTTGCTGAACAGCTGTAGCAATTTGCTTAACAACCATGGCAAAAAAAAAAAAGGGTGTGACTTACTTAACCACTACCTTGGTTAGCAACAGAAATGTTGGGCTCAATGGTGGTTGTAAATCAAGGTCGTAAATTGTGATCTGATCTTCCAGAGCCTAGCATTTCACATCCCTGTGGCACAACAGAAAAGCCTCCCCTGAACAACTGATTAGATGAACAAGAATATGTGGGAAAGATAGCCCTTCAAATAATACGGCCATGAACCTTATTAATTATTAGCAGCTTCAGTCAGGATTAGGAATTAATTAGCTAAATTATATAGAGAACTCTGGGAACACCATCTAGATTTTTTTCTTCTATATTTCTACCCATTAATGTATCCTGAAACTTGCAGATCAATTCTGGATATTTATTCAGAACTAGCTTGTGTGCAAAAACTACATTTCTATAATAAATATATTTAACATGGCAGTTTAACTATTCTCTTTGTTCTAAGACCAAATAAGTGTTGTTTTCCGATGATTGAAAGAAAAAAATTTGTATTGTTTGGCCATAGACTATTATATGTTTTTTAACCAAAAAAAACATTTTAGTCTACATTTTGTATGATATGAGGTGGTAGTGACCATTTTAGCAACAGGGAGGTTGCGTTGATAACACAGTAGTAAACAACTATGAATTAGAGAATTCACAAACGTCAATCCTGATTTTTAGAGAAAGAGTAGAAATATTAATATTTATTAGATTCATAAGGCCACCAAGTCAGCAGACTCAACATAGCATATAAAATGGAAAAATTAAAAATATGAATATAGAATGAAATATATGGATACAAATGCACTGGATGACTGCAAGGAAAATATAAATTTCAACCATGCATGCATCCATTCATCCACCAGTTGGAATCACAAATCAATATGGCCTCTCTGAAAACCCAGCATTTTACAGCTTTTAGGAAGGAGGCATAGTTGAACCTCTAGGTCTGGATTCCAGAGGATAGGAACAACACGGAAGGTAACAATTCTCAGATCTACTACATCAATCATACTGTTTATTAAATCTGCAATGTGCCCTGATTAATGCTATGGGATGGGAAAAGGCAATTGGATCCAATGCCTTGCCCTATTTTTCCCCATGGAGCCTGCAACACTTAAATACAGGTAATCCTCGATTTATGACCACAATGGACCCCAAAATTGCTGAGACTTCTGCTCCATTTTACAACTTTTCTTGCCACAGTTGTTAAGTGAATCACTGCAAAGGGTTAAGTGAGTAATGCAGTTAAATGAATCTCGCTTCTCCACTGACTTTGTTTATCAGAAAGTTGCAAAAGAAAATTGCATGACTTTAGGCCAAGTGTCTGAATTTTGATCCCATGGCCATGAGGATGCTGAAATGGTTGTGGGTGTGAAAAATGATCATAAGTCACTTTTTTTCCAGTGCTGTTGCAACTTTGAATGGTCCCTAAATGAACTGTTCTAAGTTGACGACTACCTGTACCTGTACTTACAAAGCAATGTTTCTCAACTTCAGCAGCTTTAAGTTGGGTGGACGTTGACTCCCAGAATTCCCCAGACAGCATTTGGAGAGTTGAAGTTCACATACCCTGCTTCCCCCAAAATAAGACACCCCCTGATAATAAGCCCAATTGGGCTTTTGAGCGCAGGGCAATAAGGCCAAGTGCTTATTTCAGGGTTCAAAAAAATATAACAGGGTCTTATTTTCAGGGAAACACGGTATCTTAAAGTTGCTGCGGTTGAGAAATACTATTATAGAGGATAACCAGCATCCTGATTTGCGCTTGGAAATCCACTGCTAATTAGGGCTTCTCACAGAGCAGAGGTGTCACAAGAGTGTGCCAAGGTACAACCATAAAAACTCTTGTAGCTAGTTTTTGGCTGAACAGTAGCTTCTAAGTGGTCTTCAAGGGCAGCCCCATGTAAAGAGCACTATAGTAATCCAGGCAAGTGATGACTAAAACATGAGTGGGAAAGGCAAAATGGTTAAGGTTCCTGGGTGTTAAAAAAGTTCATATAAAGCTATATTTCTAGGCTGAGTGCTATGCTTCCTTTCAAACAAGCAGTTTGGTTTTTATTATTCTTTGATAACCTTTCAGAAACCAGAATGATACCACATGAGCTAAAAGCCAGCTAAACACAATAATCCTGTTTCCTGAAACAACACATTGATGCGAGGAACTGTCTGTTCCTGAAATGAATTAAACAAAAGTTTGATCAGCTGGCAAGAGATTTTCAGATGTGCCAAGAAAAGCAGATTACTGTCCACAATGATATTGTTAGGCATGATTGTTCACCGTCAGCTAATGGAGCCTATTGTAGGGCATGGCTTTATGAATGGCATTAAAAAATAAGCAAAAGACATTTATGATTTTTTTTCTTGTTTTCTGGCTGCATTATTATCTGCTTTGTGAGAAACGTTCTTCTGCTTGCCTGAAGCCCTGATACATGTGAAAGATTTGTAGGTTTTCTTTGTGAGATGATCATGTGTTGTGTGCCACAATGCCACCACATATTTATTAAAATAATGGGACAATATGAAAGTGCTGCTCTTTGGATCTGTGTTAGGAAAACCATAAATTAGGCATGGAAGTTGCCCCAAAATTCACTGCTTGAGGGAGACAAACTTGGTTCATATTCGGCTTAAGACAAAAAGAGATGCCTCATTCTTTGGGTATTTGTTTTCTGAAAACAAAGAAAACATGCCTGGTCTAGACATTGATGCAGGGTTGTGGCTTTGCATTTGTTAAAAATTTTTGGGAAGACCTTGGCTAAGACAACAAAAGCCCAAAAATTAAAATCTCATAGGAAGCTCTTTAAAATGGTGTTATGCAATTTAAAATGCCCATGGATTTTTGAAGATCTTCTTTTATCAAGAATAGTTATTGGAGATTCAGGTTTTGATCCCCAAACACATATTCAAAGAGCCATGTTTTTTAAAGCTTCCTGAAGTAAGGATATGATCCTTGTATCTCATGGGAGGGCCTTCTACTGATGGGGAGCTCCTATAGAGAATACTCGTCTCCCAGTCTTCTCTCATTGAACATCTCATATGGATAGGAACTCTCAGATGATACTCTCCACAGAGTCATCTTGGGCAAGCAGATTCTATCTGGATTACCTAGTCTCAAAGACGACCTAGCTCCAAGCAACAATGGTCACCAGGGCTTTGAACTGTAACTAGAAACAAACCATAACTAAACACCTCTTTTTAGGTTTGCCCCAGCTAAATGCAAGCCTCTAACACTGGTTACAACTCCTACATGGCTTCAAGGCCAGTCCCAGGTACAGGACATTAGTCCACTCACAACATAATAAAAGTGGCTCTTCTGGTCTAGGAATGGTCATACAGCTGGCATACCAACCCTCCTGGCCAAAGCTGCCACTTCCTATTTCTAGCAGGATATATAGTCCAAGGATGTTACTAGGGTACTAGGTCTTTATAGAGGAGCACAACTCCATCCAGAGTTAATATTGGTATTGTACCCAAGTCAGTTGATTTCTGAGTCTACAGCATCTCCATCTTCCTAGAATCTCTACCTGTTTCTTCCCATCTAGATCTTTATAACTTTCAGACTTCAGTTAATCTCCTGGGCACCCTAGGGTAAAGATGTATCACTGGGTATTACTGATGATACTAATCCCTAAACTGCTTGATGAGGATTTTGTTCCTCACATCTAAGCCTCACCATATGTCATCAGTGACCAATGCAGTTTCATGTCTGTGCCTGAACCCTGATTGAAAAAGATGAAGATACTGCTTCTTCTGTTCTTTTTGCAGCAGTCAGCTCTTCTTCTTTTTCTTCTTTACTTCCTCTTTTATCACTTCGGTGGTGAGGGAGATACAAAGTTCTGGCTCTTGCTTTCTGGCAGCCTCAACCATTGTTAATTCATGTTGTATTGTGTCTTTGATGTTGTCTCTCCATTTTCTTCTGGGTCTGCTTCATCAAATGTTCTTTGACCTTTTCCTCTTTTGGTATATGCCTTGTACAGTATGGAATGACATCACTTCCTCATAATATTTCCGTAAAGGAGCAGATTAGATACCTGGCAACAGTTGTCCAATATGGCTAGATTTAGGATCTATTAAGGAAAGGTCACACTAATATTCTTTTCAATTGTATCACTACCTGTCCCTCATATAATGATAAATCAAACTGGTCCTATCTCTCTACAGATGTTTGTAGTACCAGTCAATCTATAGACACTAGCAAGCGATTTGTCCATGAAACAGGTGAAATTCTTATATCTCCTACTACCAGACCATATTTCAACCATTCTATGGTGTAAAATAAGTCTAATATGTAACCTCTTTTGTGTATTAGGTTTATGATGATTTGGGGCAAACCATAGTTAAGAAATCCCAACTAGCCTAATTAGTTCAAGCAGAATAAATAGAAATCATTCAGTACTATCAACCTAGGTGTCTCACCTAAATCACCTTACAACTAGGTTGTTCTAATTATAATTCAAATAATATAATTGGAAGCTGATTTAATTTTTTTGTTTATAAACACTAACTTTAGAAACTATATTGTTTGTTTATAAACACTAACTTTAGAAAAAACTCAGTTGTCATCAACATCAACAGGAGTGAAATAATTGGCAATAGAGAAGATAATGTTTTATATAAAACTTAAAAACAAGTTGATAAAAGAAGCAGCATGGCTGTATGCTGGCTTTTGATTCGTAAGGCACTGCTTTGAAAAACATGAAATACTGTTCTTGTGGGTAAACAAAAGCTAGTGAATTATGTGAGAACTATTTTCTGTATTATGTGGATAATACTTAAATTAATATTTGCAAATACAGTAATTGTTTGGCAACATTAAGTGGAAACAATTGTGGGCAGTAGGCTTAGAACATAATACCAATACACACCCTTTACAAAGCAATTCTAAAGTCATTTCTCCACAATGAGAAATGAACACAGCATTTTTACATGGCACTATTATTGCTGTTTAATTTAAACCGGAGTTTGTGGAATTAACTATTTTGGTGTTTGCATGAGGGATTGAATCACCAACTAACCAGGATTGAAAGCTATCACACAACACACAAGAAAAAATGTCATTCAATGATGACTATGGAGATTCTCAGTCATCCAGGTCATGGTTGTCCCAAAGGTGCCTTGTACATCAGGGCTGAAGAAGCTTCTTGGATGAGAAGCCAAAGGTCTTCAAAGAAAAACAAGGAAGTCCAGTTGCCTCTTGAAAAAAAGCACCTTTGCAATTCAATGATCTTTATCACAACTAGCTACTATTGTATGGCTGATTTCCAGCAAACTAGCTAGCCACATGTATTTGGTGAACCCAGACCAAAGCCTTAGACCATTGAGTTAACCACAAGTAACCACGCTAAACCACACTTCAGCTTCTGTCCAATTCTCCCGCAGAGCCTTCGCGGGCACACGCGAGTCCTTTTAGCGGAAGAAATAGCAAGAGGGGCAGGTAACCTCTTTCTCTCAGGGCTCACCGCCGGCACACAAGCCGGCTTGTTTACAAGCGTTTCGATGCCTTTTCCCGCCCAAAGCCTAGGCGTCGCCATAAGGACGCCTCCGGGCGGGCTCATAAGAACTCGCCTTCCGGAAAGATAAAACGTCTTCGATCGGCTGAAGGTTGTCTCGGGCGGGGCCGATCAGAATCCAGCTCGGGGTGGGGGTGGGAGGCGAAAAAGGCGGAGTCTGACCGGCAGAGACCCCACCTCCGGAGGGATGCCAGAACCAGTCAGAAGGGCGCAGCGCGGGCTCCTCTGTTTCGCACCCGGTGTGGGGGGTATAGCTTTTCCTCCGCCGGCCGTTCTTTGTGCCCGTAGTCGCTATGCGGGATTACGACGAGATCATCGCCTTCCTGGGCGAGTGGGGCCCCTACCAGCGGCTCATCTTCTTCTTGCTCAGCGCCAGCATCATCCCCAATGGCTTCAACGGCATGTCCGCCGTTTTCCTAGCCGGCACTCCCGAGCACCGGTGCCGGGTGCCCGCCAGCGCCAACCTGAGTGCGGAATGGTTGAACGCCAGCATCCCCTTGGAGGAGCGCGACGGGCGGCAGGTGCGGAGCCAGTGCAGCCGCTACAGCCTGCACGCTCTCATCAATTTCTCCGCCTGGAACCTGGTGCCCGGTCGCGATGTCAATCTCAGCCAGGTGGAGCAGGAGAAATGCCTGGATGGCTGGGAGTATAGCCGGGAGGTTTATCTTTCCACGATCATCACCGAGGTAAGCGAGTGTGTCCGATGCTTCGGGACGGAGAGGAATCGGAGGTCGGGGCCCGCTGTGTTGTTCCGGGGTTGGGCTGCGAGGCGTCGGAGAGGTGGGCGGCCGCGTGGACCGGAAAAGCGGCGGCAGAGATGCAGATGCATGCATGGCCGTGTGGGAAAATAGGAAGCCGCCGAGGCGGAAAATGGAGTAGGTAAGGGTCGGGGCGCAAAGGCGATGGCGAAGGAAGGGTGAGGCTTTACTGGGCCCATGTTGGAGGAAGCTTTCCCAGCAAGATGATGTCCCCGTCCCCAAAAAAGGTCCGCTTGCGCTTCTTGTTTTTTTGGAGAGAAAGAGAGAGAAAGAGAGAACGCGGGGTTTGTTGCCGGAGTGTGTTTGAGAGCACGTGGCAAGCCTGCGATTGCGTAGTTTACAGTGCGGTGGTTTTCAATTCGGCGGCGCCGATTAATAATTGCCAACTTTCTCTGAAAAGGGAAGGGTTTTCGGAGCTGAGCCTTTGCGAGAGCCTCACTTAACAGAACGCCTTTTCTGGTGATTTGGAAAAAGGCCTTTTACTTAGAGGCATTTGTTCTAAAATCTTTATAACTTACGGGGTTTTTTTTCCTTTGTCGCTCTTCTTTCAGGAATGGTGGCTTTGGAAATAGCGATGCTTGTAATTAATGCCTGTTAAGTATTTAGGACATTAGCGATTTGTGATAATACTTTCTAATGCCACGGTAAAGCCTGTCTGAATGAATGTATAAGATTTGCCGTAATGTTGGCAGATTGACGTTATACAATAATATCCGCGTTTCTCTTTACTAGGGCATCGAAAATCTCAAAATTATTGTAATTAGCATTTGCCCATTCAATTGTACACATATGAGCAGAACTAGACTAGAATAACAGAGTTGGAAGGGACCTCGGAGGTCTTCTAGTCCAGCGGTCACCAACTGGTGGTCCATGAGAAAATTTTGGTGGCCAGCAGAAAAATTATTTGCATTTTTTATATTGCACTAAATTAGGGGTCCTCAAACTATGGCCCCTGGGCCAGATACGTGCGTTTTGCTGCAGTGTCTCCCTTCAGGGCTCATTGTGCGGGTCAGAGGGAGGTCTGCTTCAGCCTCCTGGTGCGGGCTTTGGGCGAAGGCTGGAGGGAAGCGCCACTGGTGATGAAAAGCCGGAGGGCCTTGTTCCAGTGGGACTGCATCATGTCCTGAAACTGGTTGACCATCTCAGCCTACTGAGCCTCCAGGCTCTGGTACCTGGCCTTGCACTCCTGCAGGCCTTCCCTGTTTGGAAAGTCTATGCTCATAGTCCTCAGTGCGGTACTTTTGCTCAGCCTCTGTTGGAAGAAATGTCCATCTGGGTTCAGTTTCAAGTGGGGAAAAAGACACTGGAAACTTGGAGACTGCTTGGAAAGATGGTTTAATGGTGGACAGGATCACATGGTTTGAGTTCCTGAGCCGAAAAGGGAAGAAATGCTGAGAGTCCATGGGTTTTATGCCCTCTCTGGGCTTTGAACTTCCTGGGGCACAGGAAGAGTATCCTGATTGGTTGTCAGATTCCCAGGGGGTGGGGGGTCTTAGGTAGCCTTGCTGGCTAATGTAATCTTCCCAGGTGCCATGTGGTGAGTTTCTGTTGCTATATGGATCCTTTGTGTTGCAGATGGGATGCTGAGGCCTTAATGGCCCATTGACAAAGGTGGGGGGAATGAGTTTCTGTTCTCTGAGTTTCTACTTCTCTTTTAGGGGAAATATTCTGCCTTTATAGTATATCCTAAAATATTTCATTTTTCTAGTTTTAACTTCCAACACCTCCTTCTCGGTCAGATCCAATTTGAACTGAGCCAGCTGTTTTGCCAACTCTTTCTTGTGGTGGCTGCTTAGCTCCAACAATTGCTTCCTGTTGGGGCCCTAAGGAAGCCAGGCAGGGAGGCGAGGAGTGACTGGCAGGAGAGGGGTGAGTAGAGGCCGGCAAAGCTCCCCTCAACATGAGTGACATTGAGTTGGCCATGCCCACCCAGTCACATGACCACCTAGCCACACCCACCCACCCAGTCATTAGGCAGATCATATTAGTGGTCCCTGAGGTCCGAAAGGTTGGTGACCCCTGTTCTAGTCCAACACCCTGCTTAGGCAGGAAACCCTATACCACATCAGACAAATGGTTATCTAATCTCTTCTTAAAAACTTCCAGTGTTGGAGCATTTTCTGGAGGCAAGTTGTTCCACTGATTAATTGTTCTAACTGTCAGGAAATTTCTCCTTAGTTCTAGGTTGCTTCTCTCCCTGATTAGTTTCCACCCATTGCTTCTTGTCCTGCCCTCAGGTGCTTTGGACAATAACTTGACTCCCTCTTCTTTGTGGCAGCCCCTGAGATATTGGAACACTGCTATCATGTCTTCCCTAGTCCTTCTTTTCATCAGACTGGACATATACAGTTCCAGCAACTGTTTTTTATATGTTTTAGCCTCCAGTCCCCTAATCATCTTTGTGATTATATAACTACATGATGCTTTTGTATATAATATACATATACAAACAGATGCTATTTATTCACACACACAAACAGAAAAATAATTGAGACCATCAACTGTTCATAAATTTCCAGATGAACAGAGAAGTCTTTTAAATCCTTAACCAGGATATTCCAATCATCAGTACTAGTCGAAGGGCCTTTTCTTTTGTTATTTCTAATGGTGGGAATAGCTCGGTCTGCACGGGGAATCACCAATGTCAAAATAGCAGTGTGACTGGATAATTGCACCGTCACCTCTTTTTAACATGCATCGTTAAAGTCATTGGCACATAAACATCCCATGAACATTCATGGGTAGGGCCGTGAGATGGACATAACATTGTTCTAGGTCCCATTTAAAGTAGAGCATAGTATTTGACATGGAAAGGTTGACAACTATTATCCTTATGCTAACCAAATACATTTCAGTTTTTTGAATTTCTTTATATACTTCTTACTTATCGGACTACGACTTAAATAGATAAAGAAGTTACTCTAA
The DNA here is from genome assembly GCA_022577455.1 of Arizona elegans. Lineage (NCBI taxonomy): Eukaryota > Metazoa > Chordata > Lepidosauria > Squamata > Colubridae > Arizona > Arizona elegans. The sequence continues at coordinate 81,232,522 of JAKOOJ010000003.1, read as the reverse complement.
AATAAGATGTAGTAACAGGTAGCAACAGAGTGGGAACTTTGGCTGTTTGCGGAAGTTAAATAGTTAAATGGAAGTTAAAAGTTACACGGTCTAGGTATTACTTCCACGGGGAAATAATTGGGAATTCTAGGTCTGAAAAATCAAAATACATGCCAGATAGGGGCAGTGACTAATCTTTTCTGTCATTCTGCCAAGATAATGGGATAGGTATAGTTGCCAAGGGTTGAGCTCAACTTGAGAGCTTTGTAGGATGTGTTGAAAAGTGTGGGGGAGGAAAAATTTAAATGATGGTTTTTATTCCCCATTCTCTCAGAACCTTAGACAAAACTTTTTCTGTTGATTTAAGACATGCAGGCTGAGAGAGGGAAGGATTGTCATTTAAATTTCAAACACAGAAAATGGATTTTCAGCAACTGAAATGCTAAGAAAACTCTTAAAGGAGATGTATTAATTGGAATATAATAACCAATTATCCTCTGGACAATGAAGCTAACCCCCTTATGTGCTGTCCTATCTGCCACTGTGCAATTAGCAAACCATACACAGGTGCAGTAAGTTAAAATACTCTCTATGGTGCAGCGGTAGAAGGCCACCAGCAGTTGTTCATTCAATTGTTATTTCCTGAGAAGTCTCAGGTAATATCATCTTTGCTGGGCCTTTTTGACCAATGCTGCAATGTAAGTGCAGAGCCTGGATAGCTCTGCAGACAAAGGCACTGTAATTTAACACCAACTATCCACAATTAAAGTAAGTTAGAATCTTGCCAGGCTCAAGGTTGACTCAGCCTTCCATCCTTTCTAAGGTAGGTAAATTGAGGACCCAGTTTGTGGGGGCAATAAGATGACTTTGTATAAAAAATGTACAAAAGTATGAAGGCTATTGCTTAACGCACTGTAAGCCGCCCTGAGTCTCCGGAGAAGGGTGGCATATAAATCAAATTAAAAAAAAAAAAGTGTCCCAGGTCAGGTCCTCTTTTATGATAACACCCAGAAACTTAAAACTTAAAACTAGCTACTTGCTCCATTGCAGTCTCTATTGATAAGTCAGCTTTAAAGCTGATAATTAGCACCTTGAATCTTGAAACCTAGCAGAATTTCTCTCTGCCTGATATATCAAAGTTAATCAAGGCGGGGTAACCTTGAGTTTCTTTTTCACCGCCCCCACTTTCTCTGAGTTGAGCTGGTATTTACTTAATTGCTCTAGCATTCCTTCTTCAAGGTTATGTCCACACTGTTCTATAGCTTTACAATTTTTTTAAAAAAAGTGACTGTAAACAATAATTCAAAAACATTTCTATTATTTCTAGGAAGTAATAGAAGGAATTCTAGGAAATATTTCTAGTCTTGAAACTAATCATATCTTCATTGCTGCAACAACAACACATTCTTTTTAGTTTTAGTTTTAAAGGAATGGATTCATAATTCACGATCTGGTCAGTGACGTGATCAAGTTTGACACCCCTGATCTATGGTATGTCACTAATAGTGTATGCAAAGCATAATGTGCTTTCTTCACTGGAAATAAAGTAAAATAGTTATTCATACACATGGATGCGAAAAAAGTGAGGAAAGCTGTCTGAACCTTCCACTTCACACAGATGTTTTAATGATTTGCACAGATGCCTCATTCATACTCCTCCACATTGTGAAGCTCTTCATTTGAATACTTTGCAGAATGCTATTTATAGTTATTGTACAAAGCAAGAATTGTTTGCACAATATAAATTTTTTTTGCAAGAACTGAATACAGTGGTTTCCCATTATACAATAGTCTTTTAACCAACCCAGAAATTATTTGGTTGATTTTGGGAGTAGTATTCCACTGTTGCTGGAGGGCACAAAGTTGCGAAAACTGTCTTTATCTAACTGCATTTAACATCATTTTAAGAAATGTATTTGCACTGTTGAAAAAATAAAAATACTAAGACTGCGCAACTTGCTTGACTAGGTACTCTTTGTTGAGTTGTTGAAATTGTTTTCAAGACATGCAAAATTGGAAATGGATTAAAAGAAGAGGATATGGTATATAAAGGTTTTCATAATAATAAAGGCCTCTAAGTAACGATGAGGGAGTTGGAGTGCATTGCTTTCTAATAAGGGGTGTGTGTGTGTGTGTGTGTAAAATATCCTTAGAGAATATATCAAGCTTTCCTATTGAAAGAGCAGAACAGAGTATTTGTTATAGGAGTCATTTTGTCAAAATAAGTATAAAATCTTAACAACATGACCATGAGTTGAGCAGACTATGGCCATAAGTTCAATGACTGGTCATAATTACCATTCATTCAGCATCATGAATTCAAAAAAAATCACTGATTAAGTGATCAGAAATCAAGGACCACCTGTACAACTGCTGCATGCTGTGTTGACACCTTCATTAAAGTAATTCATGAGGAAATTTTGGAATGCTATTTTTTCTATATCAGAAAAATATTAATCACTTTCAGTGGCAATATTTGGCACAAATGTAAATCAGATGTAGGAATATGCTGTTACCCACCCAAATAAAATGCTTAGGGTAACTGATACAATGAAAAAAATCAGGGAAGCATGCAAAAGAGGTTCCAATAGGATCAAGAAATCAAACTTGTGGAATATAGATGTTTATACTTTAGAACATTTGATCCAGGAGCTGATCAGAAAGAAGACAATCCTAGATTGACGAACATTCTTCAGATTATGACTGCAGTTGGAAGTGGAATTTTGGTTGCAAAGCAAAATGATTGGGAAATGCAACATTACATGGCCACATTGCCTATAACAACAGTAGTCCTGGTTGCCATCATGAACCCCAGGACAGCATGGGTCAAGAAAGGATTTCACATGAGTACGAGTTAGGAAAAGACGGGAATCCTAGGCAAGCAGGCAGCTCAGTGCATGGGGGCAGATACCATGAGCAGACACTGGAGGGTGGTGAGTGGATACCATGATAGGCGAAAAGCATTGGGAGGAAGAATTGATTTGCAACCAGTCATGTTGCTATTTAACATCGGACAGTCACTAAACGAATGGTCATGTGAAAATATATGAGAAAGACTTGGGAGACTGGGCCAAGGGACAGAATAGCTTTCAGCTGGATAATATACGGGGCAATAGGTTTACCCAGTAATCTAGAGCTACACTCTCTAGTTTACTGGGCTGTAAAGGAGATGTGGGGGAGAGATTGTACTTTCAGAATGTAGCGTTGTACTTTCTGTCAATGTAGTATTACAATAATGTGGAATTAGCGTATCTGGTTGTGATTCTTACCTGGTATATCTCATGAGATTGACAGATCATAACCCAAGGATTACCAGTAATCTTAAATGGTAACTGTGGCCTAGTGTAAGACATAAGTTGTGAAACCAATAGGAATCAGTGACCATACTAGTGTTAAATTGAGCATACATGTGGGTGGGGAGTAGCTGATGGAACCTATTATTGCACAGACATATGCAAAAGGAAAATTTCCAAAATGTGAAGGGAATTGATAAAAAATACTGAAATGTTAAATCAAGAAAGACATTTCCCCCCATAATGCATGCACAATTCTATGCAAAAGGAGGACAAAAGGAAAAAAATATTAATTATCAGCAATAACATACCTGCCAGTATGTAATACATAACAAGCAGAATCACAGTGCATGCATAAAATGGTAGATCTTATGCTGGACACCCCAATACACATTTTGTCATTTTGATGTTATTATAGTTAGGAATCATCATGCTGGCCACATCGTGGAAACGTCTTCGGACAGCGCTGGCTCAAAGGCCTCAAAATGGAGATGAGCACCACCGCCTATAGTTGGCAATGACACAGCAAAATCAGTAGGGATTTTTTATAGTTAGGGATGGATGCCTATGTTTAGAATGTAAGAATATAATCTAAAGACCAGATGATTTTTTTGCTAAGAAAGCTGTAAAATTTAACAAACTTTTCTTTGGTAAACAGAATTTACTATAATAAGAGAACAAAAAGGGCACTAACTTTGGCATAAGCATTTTAAGGTGAGCATAAGGAATTATAAAACTGAGCAGATGGTAAGTACCATTTCAGGAAGCAAGTATAACTTATTTAAATATATCTTTTATCTTCTTCACAAGAAATGTTTAAAAAGCTGTGGGAGTCTTGTGCAGAAAAATAAATGTGGAGATATTCTACCTCAAAACATCAAATTAAGGAGTCATCCAATGAAACTGGCTAGTCTCTTCCAATCAGTGAAATCACAATGCTCAATTCACCTATTAAAATATGATGAGAGCCACAAACCGGATGTCATTAAAGGAAGACTGGATACATTCATGAAGGACAGATCTGACAAAATTATTGGTCTTAAAGAATCCATGTTATATTGGGATTGGGGCGGCATTCCTCAAATTGCCAATTGCAAGAGAATATTAGCAAGAGAGAGATATCCAGTCAGGGAGAATATTTCTATCTTACAGTCCTCACTTTTGAGCTGGCCTGCCTCATCCCTCACCCCTTGCAATCCCCGTCCTCTTGGTATCCCAACAGCTGCTCCATGCCATTAATAAATGAATCCAGAAGGATATTTTACTGAAACGATCTGCACAAGTTAAAAATAGTATTGTAAAATACTGTCAAGTTTATATCTGCTTACATTTGCTGTACATGCGTATGTATGTATGTATGTATGTATGTATGTATGTATGTATGTATGTAGAATTCACTGGTAAATATCAAAGATAATTCTTTGAGCCAATGATACACAAAAAGAGTTTACATTGGAAATGTCCTCCTCCCCGTTCGCCCCCAAAACAATATTGTTTAGAGTAGGTGGGAGGAGCTACCAGTCTTATTCAAAAATTTGGAGTCCAGCCTGAGCGGCCTTCCTTTTTATTTTTGAGTTTTTGGGATGGCTGCACTCACAGAGATCAAAGTCATAAAGTTTGAGACTTTATGCAACTTTTGCTAGGACAATAGGCACAGCCCTCAGAAATAAAAGAAGTGGGTTTGCTTAAATAATGTCATAATCAATTATGATTCACTCTCATTCACTCATGGGTGATCAAGCAATCTCAGCAGACGGATTTCCTGAGTCAGAAGTTTTCTAATGAGCCTGATTATTCCATTTTCCTTTTTCTTTAACCATGAGATTGGACAAAATTAAGATGCACTTAGCAAACACTAGAAGGTATGAATCTGTAGAGATTCTCAGTCATCAAGGTCATGGTTGTCCCAAAGGTCATGCTTTTTCGGGAGGCAACTGAACTTTCTTGTGTTTTCCTTGAAGACATTTTACTTCTCATCAAAGAAGCTTCTTCAGCTCTGACAGGATAGTGGGGAATGGAAGGATTTATATTCCTTGCAGACAGCTGGTAATTTGCATCCTTTTAGAGGGTCTTTGAAGCACTTGGAGGTTGCTCCTGGTTCCTGTAGTCTGCAATTTTTCCTCTGGAAATCCATTCCTACTCCACACCATTCTTTTAGCTATACAATTTGGGATGAACACCCTTTGAATGGTGTGGGAGTCATAACATTTCACTGGATTCAGACCCAACAACAGCATAGGTCAATGATGGCGAACCTTTTGGGCACTGAGTGCCCAAACAGGAACACTGTGCATGCGTGTGTGTCAGCCAGTTAGTCTTCGGGTTTCCAGCACGCGCATCAACCAGCTGGTCTTCATGTGCGCCAGAGCACTGGAAACCCAAAGACCAGGTGGCCAGCGCACGCAAAACGGACTGTTTTTGACCATTTTCAGGTTGTTTTCCGATGCAAAGACCAGCTGGCTGGTGCACCGGAAACCAGAAGAGCAGCTGGTGATGGCGCGCATGCCCACAGAGAGGGTTCTGCGTGCCACCTCTGGCACGTGTGCCATAGGCTCTCCATCCTTATATAAATAATGAGATTTTATTATATTCTAAAATTGTAGTTGGTTGTTTTAACTTCTATAACTGTAATACATTATTTTTTTTCATTCCTCCTGTACATAACCTGTACAGATTCATGAGCTTTGAGGTCTCGTTGGTGCTAGTCATTCCAAAAGTGGGAACTTAGTTTCTTTCTCACATTGGAACCATGATTAGAACATCTCCCTACCTCAAGAGCAAGTGGCGAGATAAATCCACTGTAAGATGACCGATCTTCACTGTAGCAACATTCACAATCAATCCCATATACCAGGGGAGGGCAACTGTGGCCCTTTACCTGCGGACTTCAACTCCCAAAATTCCTGAGACAACCAAGCTTGGCTGTCTCAGGAATTTTGGGAGTTGAAGTCCACAGGTTGTAAAAGGGCCACAGTTGCCCACCCCTGCCATATACCATTTCTGTATCAATTTTCAGAACAGAAAAAGGACTGTGTGCCATTTCATCAATAGTTAAAAGTTTCAGTGGACTTTAAAATACCGGTAGATCAGTCTAATGTTTGGAGATATAGAGTAGCACTAATCTTGGGATAATGATCTTAACAGTATTAGATTACCAATTAATTTTCAAGAAGTATCTTTTGCAAAATTTTATAAATAAAGAAATTTCCATTAGGAAAAAAAAATGTGGTCAAATTTATTTCAGTTATTTTCCAGCTTCTCTCCTTTTTATTATTCAGGTAAAGTATTTTAATTATAGGTTGTAGTTAGACAGCAGCAGCATTGAGATAAAGATCCAGCACTGGTCTGTGGCATGCCAGAAACCGGGCCGCGGAAACAAGCAAAGCCCTATCCACAGGATGCAGCCATCACATGAAACCACACACCCTCCAGTCCATGGAAAAACCTCTTTCCACAAAACTGGTCCCTGGTGCTCAAAAGGTTGTGTTGGGGGGAGCACTGCTTTAAACAGTTACTGAATGAATGGTCATAGGTTGAGGGTTACCTGTCCTACCTCTTTGGCTCCCAGAACATTGAGTATACTATATTTTTCGGAGTATAAGACGCATCTTTTTCCCCCAAAAAAGAGGGTGAAAATCTGGGTGCGTCTTATACTCCTAATGTAGCCCCACCCAGCTTCTCAAACTGAGGTTTCAGAGGCTGAAAAAAGCTTCAGAAAAGAAGCCCCCGAACAGAGCTTCAGAGGCTTTTTTCTGAAGCTCTGTTTCAGAGGCTTTCAGAGGCAGGGGAAAAAGTTTTTTCTGAAACAGAGTTTCAGAAGTTTCAGAGGCAGGAAAAAAAGCAAGGCACAAAGCTCACAACCAAGGAACCTGTTGCTAAAATTCACTCTGGGAACAACTGATTGGGGGTATTCCGGGAGGCTGATCCACTTGCCAATCAGCTTTTTTCTTATTTTCCTCCCCAAAATCTAAGGTGTGTCTTATACTCCAGTGCATTTTATACTCCAAAAAATACGGTATATGCTGTGTAATGTAAAAAGTCTACTTAACTCTGGATTTCATCTGTACCCAGTCCTTTTAATTCCCATTAGTTTTCAATATGTAGGTCAAATATGCTGTATTTTGAAACTAGCATTTCGGCAAAGTAACATGTTCCATCCTGATAAGAGATTTGCAGGTCAAGCTTGTAAAAATGTTTTATTGAGTTCAGTGAACTTTAGCAAGTTTGTGTAGAATTGTTGCAGATGGCAATATTTGAGGGGTTGGAGACTATAACTTAACTTCCCAAATTTCAGGAAACCAACTGGCAGCCAAGAAAGAACAGGCCCATCACTGGAGGATCTTAAGGGTGAGATAAGAGTAAGAGGCCCAGGCAGGGTAAATCATTACTATGAGCACCTTTAAAACACATAAAAACAACTTGAAAACAGACACTCAGTGGCCCTTCTCACCTTTAATTTTACAAGCTAAAAGAAGAAAAAATGCACTCCATTTCTAAAGCAGAGAGAGCTGCAGTGTTTCCAAAGCTGAATTAAATTCCTGGTGATTTCATTGACATAATTATGTTTTCTTGGCAGCAATACAGAAGTGGTTTGCCACTGGCTTCTTCAGGATGTTATTCCATCTTTCCAGTCTAGCCTACAAATTGCGGTGCCCTGGTGGTCTCCCATTCAAGTCCCAATAAAATTCAACCTGTCTTTGTTTTTTGAGATGGCTCCTGCTATAGACAACCTGATTTAAAAGCATACAAGAAATCATATTCAATTGGGAGCTGATATTGACAGCAGAATATGCAATGCACAGAGGCCTCTAATTCTGGGCTGGCCTAGATTCTGGAACCAGCTTCTACTCCCATAGTGATATATCCCTCATTTCTTTCCACATTTTAAAAATCTTGCTACTGCCTTCTCTGGTACATTGCTGAAGTTGGAGCTGTCTATCAAGGAGAAGAAAGGTTTTTCCTCAGCTTTGAATGAGATGAGGGTAGAATAGAGGTTGTCATTCTTCCCTGTAGCTTCAGATTTTAAAATACCATTTGGCTTTGTCACATATGCCAGTAAATGGCTGAATAGTCGTCATGGCTGTTGAGATTGTCAAATATATCTTTTTTAGTATTTGTCAGTTTCATTTGACAATTCAAACGCATAATTAGAAGTACTCTTCCCAAACACAGCTGAATATTTGCCTAAAACCTTAATACATATAATAAAAAGCATTGAGTTTATTTCCCTCAGAGATCTCTATCACTATATACTGTAAATTATATTATTTTTACTTTATTATATTTTATTATATACTAATATTATTTTATTTATATTATATAAATAGTGATTAAATTATATTAGTAGAATTATTATATAGGCAGATTTGGAATCTTAAACTTAATTAGTTCTTGTCGGAGCAGTGCCTATGTGATCTGGAATTGGTGGACCTGTCCTTGGTCCCCTTGTCATGGTCGGATCACAGTCTGGTGGCAATGAGTTTCTCAAGAGCTGTACCTCCCCCTCCGCAGGGAAGCAGGACCTATTAGATTGGTCTGCCCCCATCGACTAATGGACTCGGATGGGTTCCAGAAGGAGCTGGGGGTTATAACTGCAGATCTACTGTGCAGTCCAGCTGAGCTCTTAGTCACTGTTTGGAATAGGAAGGTGTGAAGCTCTGGATAGGATTGCACCCATGCAACTTCTCCTCACCTGTAGACCTCACTGTGCCCCGTGGTATACAGAGGAACTGAGAAGGATGCAATGCATGAGGAGACATCTAGAGCGCCGCTGGTGGAACAGGGGATGAACTCGATTGAACACTGGTAAGAGCTGCTACTACGGCCTACATCATGGCGATTTGTGCGGCAAAGTGTGAATACTTCTCCACACTAATTGTGTCTGCAGATAATCGCCTAGCAACTCTCTTTAAGGTGAGCCTCCTCCTCCTGGGGAAGGAGGAGATTGAGGTCAACCTGAAGGGACAAGCTGAGGAGTTTGCGGATTTTCTGGAAGACAAAATTGTTTGACTTTGTTCCCAGTTAGATGCCACCATGGTTGCTGGTCCAATGGAAGCCCTTGAGGCAGGTTATTGCCCAGTTATCTGGGAACAGTTTGACTCTGTTGCTCCCGAGGAAGTGGACAGGATCCTAGGGAGTATGTGCGCAAATACCTGTGTATTAGATCCATGTCCCTCCTGGCTTGTGAAAGCTTCCCAGGAGATGACAGGCGGGTGAACTCTGACGGTGATTAATGCTTCCCTACTGGAGGGAGCAGTGCCCCAGCACTTTAAGGAAGCTGTGGTCCGCCCTCTTCTTAAGAAGCCATCACTGGACTCTACCCAGTTGGATAATTTCTGACCTGTCTCCAATCTTCCCTTTTTGGGAAAGGTTGTCGAGAAAGTGGTTGCGCGGCAGCTTCAGAGGTTTCTGGATGAAATGGATTATCTTGACCCCTACCAGTCAGGATTCAGGCCTGGATTTGGGACAGAAACGGAATTGGTTGCACTTTTAGATGATCTCTGGCGGGAGCGGGATGGGGGTAGTGCATCCATCCTTGCTCTACTTGAACTCTTGGTGGCTTTCGATACCATTGACCATGGTATTCTCCTGGAGCAGCTTCAGGGATGGGAGTGCCTACATCACAACTGTTGCTTTCTTAGACACCAAATGTTAGCATTATGTTGCTCCCTTGGGCACAGAAGTTGGTTGAATGGTTATGGACCAGTCACTCTCTCACAGCCTACCCTACCTCATAAGGTGGTTGTTGTGGGGAAAGTTAGGAGGAGGGAACACTATGGATGCCACCTTGAGTTGTAAAAAAGTAAAGGCAGGAAATAAATCAAATTATAAAATAAAAAAGGGTTTTGACAATTCACTGGCTAATTGGAATTTTCAGAGTTACATCTAACTTTTACCTTTTTTGTGCATGCAGTAATTTAATCTGAATATATGAATGTAGTAACTTACTTAGTATTAACAGCATTATGCAACTGCTGCTTGTGAGATTCTTGGGCAAAGAAGTGGGCTAATTAGTAACATTTGTTAGAGAAGCGAAATGTGCTAAATAGATTGAGTCAAAAGTAGAAATACTGTGCTAAGTAGATTGAAGTAGAAATACTGTTAGAAATAGATTGCACTATATTGAACATGGTGCTAGTGAAGAAACTTCTGCTTATTCAGAAGAGTGATAACATATCCTGGTTATCTCCCATACAATGTAAGTACCCATGCACCAGTTCTTGCAGCCTTCTGTCTCATGCCAGTGCAGTCTTCATGGCTAATAATCTTACAGGCAGCTGAGACAAACTTTGTGGGGTTTTTTTACAATTTCCTACTCCTCACAATGCATACATAAGGGCATATAAGAAACCCCAGCAGTATGTCAAGATATTACTCTGGGGAATTGGGAGCTGTTAAAAATATCTCTTGTTCACATCCAGTCCTTCACTGACTAGATAAATTCCATAGCTTGAATAATTTGAATGAATGATGAAAGGGGAATTATGGGACATACGTGCTACTCTCCCATTCCTGAAAGAAAGAAGACACAAATGGCACAAATCCGATCTAGCATTTGCAAACTTGAATCCTTGTTTTTTTTCTAAGAAATGCCCCAGCTGTATACGTGCAGGACTAAAACTGCATGGATTACTTCAGGAATCTAGATTGGAATCTTTTATCTGTTACCCAAAATACAGAAACCAAGCAGTGTACAACTTCTCATGTTTCTGCGCTGGCTATTTTATATGTAGGATATTAGCTTATGTGGATTCCATTATTGTACCCTAAATAATTTGATTTTTTAAGGATAGTATTCCATCATTAAGTTCATATTATGCCAGCTGTAAATAACTCCATCCTTTTCATAATGTAAGGTGTATGATGTACAATGTGAAAACTTAAGTTAGTCTTTAAGGTGCCACAGGAGTTATTTCCTTTTGCTCTGACTGAGCTACTGGTGTCAGAAAATTCTGTAATTCTATAAACAGAAATCTGACCAATTCCAGCCCTGCCCCCACATTAATAAAGATACGGTATCTTTATTTTAGATTTATAAAGACTTTGCCCTATGATAATGACAGAAACCCTCTGGTTAATTAATGACTAATAAACAAAAAACTCTTGATACTTCACAGTTTACAAGTGCGCTGTAAAAAATTAAAACTTTTCCTCCTCGCTGTTCAGACACTCCTCAGTATGGGTATTGCTCACTCCCATTCGCAATGGCTGGGTGTCAATCAAACCCTCTGGAGCTGGATACGCCCCTACTTCCTGCTCCTTCCTCAGTCTTTTCACTCAGCCATTTGCAAAAGCATTCAGGGTGTCTATTCTCTGTGATTTATTCTTCTATTTTTCCTCTCCTTTTACCTTTATTGTGATTTATTTCTATTTCTTTCGTTCTCTGTGCTTTATACCTTCCCTGCATTGGTTTAAACAGCTGGCAGGCGCGAAACGGCGGTTCGGGGCTCCGGCCGCCTTTAGCGGCTTGATTTTTCGGCGTTTGCCAGGCTTCCCCCTTTCCCGCCTTTGCCGCTTTTTGATTGAAGAAATCAGTATCGCACACAGGTGTTGGGGCCAGAGTCCCTGCCGGCTGGCATACTCTCCCCTCGTTGTTCCTAATTGTCACCTGTTGGAGGCAGCTTCGGTCCAGCCGTAGGCGCTTTGTTTCGCCTGGCCCGCGACCAGAGAGAGAAAACGCCATTGCGGGACGCCATCTTGAGAGCTGTTGGTCACCCGCTGATTTGCGCTGCCGTTTTTGCACACCGCGACCTGGGCTTTGCTTTCCAGGGTCGCTGGCTTCTTGGCAGGAGTGGACGCGGTCCAAAAGTTTCCTGCATTTACCACCCGCTTGAAGAGAGGTGTCTGCAGCTGTTCAGGGAAGTACTTGCATCAATTTATTGAATTATTGCTTAATTGATTTACATATATATATATAAAAAAAAAAAAAAAAAAAAGAGAGAGAGAGAGAGAGAAGGGGCTGTGTATATATTCCTGATCAATTACCCTGGTTATTCAATTTGGTGGATAAATTTTTATTGATCTGATTGCGGGTCTTATTTTTATATTAAAAAAAATAAAATAAAAATTAAAATTAAAAAATTAAAAAATAATAATAATAATACTAGCAATAATATTATTCTTGATTTCTACAACAGACATTCTCTGTGTAGTTGAAATTTTTGTGTGATCATTGGCCTTGTGAACGGACTGATAATATGAGCAATATGGAGGAAGTGGCCCTTTCCTCTGACTTGGATAATAGCCCTTCTCCTACCCCAGCACCTTCCCCAAAACAGGTCAAGGGGAAGAAGTCTAAGCATTCTAAAACTGCAAAATCCACCAGGTCTTCTAAGGCTGATAAAGATGCCCAGCGCAGGCACAATGCCCTAGAAAAAAGATTTGCCAGGGCCAAACAACAGATCACAACAGTGCAGGAAAGTACACACCAAGAGGTGTCTTGTAACCCTGAAATCCCCATTGAGGGGGATCCACTTTCTGGTGAAGGGTGTGGGGAGGCCCCTTCCACCTCTCAGGGGACACCATTATGCCACACTAACCAATCAGGAGTTAGGACTAGGTCAAGGTCTTCTAGTGAGGCCAGTCACCTGTCTCAAGTGTCTAGACCTGCCCCTGAGGCTACGTTTACTCCTACTGCAGCTGGTCTACGGCCCGAAGCGGGCCCTGCCTTTGTTCAGCCTATGGACTTTCAATCCTTTTTTACTCAGGCAATGTCTCATATGTTTCAAATGGGGTTTCAGCAGGCCTCTGCTGCCTTTCCGGCTCCTGTTGGTGTTCCTACGGCTTCATGTCATAATCAGCCTACTTGTGGGCAACATCATGGTTCTACTTCTTATGGCCTGGAGCCTGAACAGGCTCGTGAGGATGAGATCCTGGAGGACTTTGAGATGTCTGATGACGAGGAGGAGGTCCAGGACAAACCTGCCTTTCCTGGTTTATTTAAGCCTTCTTTATTTCGCTCTCTACTACGCAAAGCGAAGGCTGCCACCAATATGGACAACAACCCAAATTTGGCATCTGCTTCGGTGTCCACAGGCCCTAACAGTAATTTATTCAATGTGCCTCAACCTGATGATGACTTTGTACCGTGTCCTGACCTTTTTTGCCATGTCATTCAAAAGCCATGGGATCACCCCGCTTCACTTTCTGGTCCAAATTCTTTCGACAAAAAGCTTTATGCTTCGGCTCCTGTGCTGGACGCCCTCCTACAGTTGCCTACAATTGATGAACCAGTGGCCAGTCTCACATCTTCCTCTGTTCTGGTAGGTGAAGCTGGGGATGGCCTCAAATTCGAAGATAAGCGGGCAGACATGGCATTTCGTAAGACGCACCAGGCGACGGCTTGGGCCATCCGTGCCTCTACCTCATCATCCTTCTTCAACCGGGCTTCGCTTGTGTGGTTGCGTCAATTGAAAGACAGACTTCCACCTGAGGACGCACGTCTGCAACAAGATCTGGCTAAACTCATTGCAGCGGCTGAATATTCGGCAGACGCGTCTTTGGACGCCGTTAAATTTGCATCTCGTGCTTTGGCTTCAACAGTTTCTTCAAGGCGCCTGTTATGGCTTCGCAACTGGAGAGCTGATGCTAAGTCTAAGTGGCGCCTGACGGCGGCTCCATACAAAGGACCAGCGTTATTTGGCTCTTCACTGGATCCCGTTTTGGTGGAGAACCGGGACAAAAAGAAGGTTCTGCCTACATCTTTTCGTCGTCAGGATAGGCGCTATGTGCCTTATACCCGGCAGCCCTTTCGTCAGGACCAAGGCTCCGGGGGCGCCTCTTACTACAGACCATCACAATTCCAGTACCAGCCACCTTCCGACCGGGCGTCCTTTCGAGACCGTGGTCGTCGACAAGGCAACACCAGACGCCCCTTCAGGTCCTCGTCTTCTGCCCGCTACGCCAGAAGAGGCAAGTGACTCACCGGCCCTGTCTCCAATCGGTGGGAAACTTCAGGCCTTTTCCCATCGGTGGCCGGCTACAACTTTGGATGCCTGGATTGTCCAAACTGTCACCAAAGGTCTATGTTTGGAGTTCACCGCTCTCCCACGGGACTTTTATGTTCATTGCCCTTGGCCGGCACTACCGGACAAGCGGCTCCTACTCTCAAAAGAGATTCAACATCTGCTGCGCATAAATGCAATAGAGCAGGTTCCGCCCGACCAGCTCAAGACCGGCTTTTATTCAACGCTGTTCCTAGTTCCGAAGAACTCGGGTGGTTGGAGAGGTATTTTGAATCTACGACGTCTCAACCAGCACATCTTATACCGTCGGTTCAAAATGCATTCTCTCAAATCATTACTAGGATGCATCCGGCGGGGAGATCTCATGCAATCGGTAGATCTCAAAGAGGCGTACCTTCATGTTCCTATTCACCTCTCCTACAGACGGTACCTCCGGTTTGCCTTTGGAAACCATCATTTCCAGTATCGGGCCATGCCCTTTGGCCTTTCGTCCGCCCCAAGGACGTTTACAAAACTACTAGCGGCAGTAGCAGCTTCTCTCAGGGAGGTCCCGATTCGATTAGCATGCTACCTCGACGACATATTGATCCTGTCAACCTCACCCGACCGGGCGGTGCAGGACCGTCAGCTGGTGGTCCAGACTCTCCAGGAACACGGATTCACCTTGAATCTCACCAAAAGTCATCTAGTTCCTACTACTCGTCTTCTGCATCTCGGGGCAACAATCGATTCGACGCAGTGTGTGGTCTTCCTGTCTCCCGAGAGACAGGCCAGCATTCATCAGTTGGTGACTCACATCTTGCTAACCCGGACGGTCCCTCTGTTGGTTCTGTCCAAACTTCTGGGAAAACTAATATCTTGCATAGACATTGTGCCCTGGGCTCGCCTACATCTTCGTCGTCTACAATGGTTCCTGCTCCCGTTTCAGAAGCAAGGTCGAGCGGAGTCCCTCTTCAAAGTGTCGGTACCGGCCCCGGTCCGGCTCTCCCTTCGATGGTGGTTGTCCCCTGCTCTCAGCAGAGGCTCCCCCTTTCTGGACCCGACAAGACTGGTTCTAACCACAGATGCGAGCCTGCACGGATGGGGGGCCCATCTCAATGCCCAGCTAGCCCAAGGGGTCTGGACATCGGCCGAGAAGAAGCACAACATAAATTGGCTGGAACTCAGGGCGGTCAGGTTCGCCCTCCTTCACTTCCAACATCGTGTGTATCAGCAGGACCTTTTGATCCTGACAGACAATGTGGCCACCAAGGCCCATATCAACAAGCAGGGGGGAACCCGCTCTTGGACTCTAATGCAGGAATCGGAGAGACTTCTGTCGTGGGCAGAGATCCATCTTTCCTCAATAAAAGCCGAACACATTTCAGGGAATGTGAATCGAGAGGCAGATTGGCTCAGCAGAGGCCAGATAGACCATGCAGAATGGAAGCTGGATCCAGGCCTGTTTCGAGACCTGTCGAGGAGGTTCGGCCTGCCCATAGTGGACCTGTTTGCGACAGCCGCCAACTCTCAACTGCCGAGATTTTATTCCCGTTACCCGTCTCCGACCGCAGAAGGGCTGGACGCTCTGCGGAGTCCATGGCCTCAAGGGCTCCTTTATGCCTTTCCTCCTCTGCCGATTATTCCCAAAGTAATTCGGAAGGCGATTCAGGAGCGGGCGCATCTTCTATTGGTAGCTCCATATTGGCCCCGCCGAGAATGGTTCGCGGACCTCAAAAATCTCTCCGTCGAACCACCGTGGAAGTTTCCACCCGACAAAGTGGTCTTGACCCAAGGGGCAGTGAGTCACCCGGAACCAGAGTGGCTGCGATTAGCCGTGTGGCATTTGAGCGCATAAAGCTGCTCCATGATCATCTATCGGAGGACGTCATCTCCATCATTCAGGCGGCTAGAAGACCATCAACGACTCGCATTTATAATGCCTCATGGACTGCCTTTACCAGATGGTGCGGTACCCATCACGTGGATCCCACAACAGCAGGAGTTCCAGATATTCTGCTGTTCCTTCATGCAGGATTCTCTAGAGGTCTAGCTCCAGCGACCCTTCGCCGTCAAGTGGCAGCCCTGGCCACTGTCTTATCTGGAGATAATCGATCTCCTCTGTCTCAGGACCCGCGGATCCGTTCATTTCTTCAAGGGGTTACCAACTTGCGACCCCCACCGGTTCACCGCTACCCTACTTGGGACCTTACATTGGTTTTACAGGCTTTGACTGCACCTCCGTTCGAACCACTTGCTGCGATCAGCCTGCGATATCTGCCCTTGAAGATGGCCTTTTTGCTAGCTATTACCTCCGCTCGCAGAGTGTCCGAGATAGCCGCCTTCTCGATGAGGAGTGATCTCTGTATTTTCTACCCTGACCGGGTGGTCTTGCGACTTGACCCTTCATTTGTCCCTAAAGTGAACACTCGCTTTCACCGTGCCCAAGAAGTCATCTTGCCTAATTTTTGCCCGAACCCTCGTCATCCAGCTGAAAGACGATGGCATACTTTAGATGTAAGACGGGCTTTGAGAAGATATCTTAAGAGAACGGCCTCGTTCCGCAGAACTGAGGCGTTGTTAGTCTCATTTCTTCCCTCTTCTTTAGGTCAGAAAGTATCCTCGGCAACAGTGGGCAGGTGGCTCAAAGCATGTATCTCTAGGGCATATGAGTTGCGGGAGGTTCCTGTCCCGGGGGGTATCCTGCCCCATTCTACCCGTAGTGCCGCGACTTCAGCGGCATGGGCTACCCAGGCATCGGTAGATGATATTTGCCGGGCGGCAACCTGGTCCTCCCTTTCTTCCTTTGTGACCCACTATCGTCTGGACAGATTTGCCTCGGCTGATGCTGCCTTTGGCAGGAGGGTTTTGCAGTCTGTAATCTCTCCCCAAGGCCAGTCTTCTGTTTAAGCCCGCCCCTATTCTTCTTGAACTTGGGTATGTCCCATACTGAGGAGTGTCTGAACAGCGAGGAGGAAAATGGTCGTTGCTTACCTGAACGACCCTTTTGTCCTCGCTGTGAAGACACTCCGTCCCTCCCTTATAGTTGCCAGGTCTGGCCTTGGTGGAGGTTTTTCTTCTTGTTTCCCTCTGTAGCTGTTCTGTTCCTGTCCTGTTCCTGTCGTTTACTCTGGAGATCTTCTATACTTCGTCCTGATGTCTTTGGACCAATCTGTCTTCGTGAAAAGACTGAGGAAGGAGCAGGAAGTAGGGGCGTATCCAGCTCCAGAGGGTTTGATTGACACCCAGCCATTGCGAATGGGAGTGAGCAATACCCATACTGAGGAGTGTCTTCACAGCGAGGACAAAAGGGTCGTTCAGGTAAGCAACGACCATTCTACAGTTTGTATGAGATAATCATTTGAAGATTTGCAGTGGGCTGGATTCACATGTTAAGAATTCATTTATATGAAGAGAGGCTGGTGTCTTAAACTGGATGGGGTAAGCCATCACTTCCAAGATTAGCTGGCTGATTCTGGATAGAGCAGGAGGTGACAAGGTTCAATTTTATTGAACTTTTCAGCCTAACTCAGAGTGGTAAATCTGAGGTCCAAGGACTCCAGATCTTCCCAAGTCCTATTGTTTGCATTCCTTTGAGTCTTAACTTCTGAAAATCACTGGCAGAATTTTCAACTATTTTTAGCAGCAAACACACCAAAAACTGTAGCATAAGTTCTAAACTAGTGTCACCATAATTAAAGTGCAAAAAATGTGCCCTTAAATGCCTCCCGAAATCATAAAAAAACCCTCAAAGCCACAACTGCCTATGTGTATGATTTGGCTCCTCAACCTGCTTAATTGCCCTCTTGGCTACAATCCTCATCCTTTTTAAAATATGTTCTTTTTTTTTTCCAAAAAAAGTTTTTATTTTTATTTCTCATAAACACATTTACATGTACAGTCATTTATCCAGCATTTTTCATTCATTTTATCTTTTAACTTTCATTTTTAATTTTTACTTTTTCGGGGCTGCTCTTTTACCATTTACTTTACCACAACCTTTCTTCTCCTCCCCTCTTCCTTCCTCTTTCTCCTACTTCCTTCGTTCTTCCTCTCCTTCTCTTTCCTACTTCCCCTTCCCTTCCCCCACTCCTCTCTTCTTCCCCCTTCTAGCATTCTCTTCTGCTCCTTTTTTAAAAATATGTTAACTGCCACTCTAGCTACCAAAAAATGTTTGTCTCTGACTTTACAGATGTTCACTATATGGAATTATCCTGTCTGTTTGTGCTACCTGGATCTGTATAGGAAAACTAGCTATCCATGGGTATATTTGGGCAATTAATATACTTTTCAATAGAGCAGCTTCAATCCTTTTACCACCCATAGAAGCATGCAAAATGGGGGCTTATTACAGTACCACAAAAATACTTTGGAAATTACTACAAGTTTTCAATGGCATCCCTGGGTTTGACATGTCATTAACACTAGTTTAATAGCAGACAGGTGCCAGTCTCCCATAATACCCAGTTCCAACAAGTTGGAAGTTAAAATCACTGTACCTTTTGTTCAATTGGTCTTGTTCAGTTTTTGTTTTATTTTGGTGGAAGATTGTACTTCATCAGAGCAAACTATATTAAAAACTAGTAGCATTGACAAATTCAAGTTCTAGATTTGCAGGCTTTAAGGACAGAAGCAATTCAGGACATAGTTATGCGAATTGTTCCAGAGGCCTAGCCCAACTTTATGAGTCCAGGAAGATGCCAGCAGAAAACTCACAGATTGAAAATAAGTGTAGTAGCACCTTTTTACCTAGGTTTCTTAGTAATTACTAATTTATTTATTTATTTATTTTGAATTTGTATACCGCCCTTCTCCCTGAGGACTCAGGGCGGTGAACAGCCAAGTAAAAACATCAAATACAAATATTAAAATACAGTTAAAAATATATATAAATTTGGCCCCATTAATTAAAAACGATAAACAAAACAATTAAAAACACTTAAGAAAAATTAGGCCAGCCCGGCTTGTTGGAAAAAGAAGGTTTTACGGGCACGGCGGAAGGCACTGAGGTCATGGATTCTCCTTATCTCTGGGGGCAACTGATTCCAGAGGGTAGGTTCCCCCACAGAGAAGGCCCTCCCCCTGGGGGTCACCAGCCTGCATTGTCTGGCTGATGGCACCCCGAGGAGGCCCTCTCTGTGGGAGCGCACGGGTCGATGGGAGGTCATCAGTGGCAGCAGGCAGTCTCGAAGATAGCTAGGCCCTATGCCATGGAGCGCTTTAAAGGTGATAACCAACACCTTGAAGCGCACCCGGAAGACCACCGGGAGCCAGTGCAGCTCACGCAGTAGCGGTCTTACATGGGAGCGCCGTGCTGCTCCCGTCACTACCCGCGCTGCTGCATTCTGGACGAGTTGGAGCCTCCGGGTGCTCTTCAAAGGGAGCCCCATGTAGAGAGCGTTGCAGTAGTTAAGGTGAGAGGTTACGAGGGCATGAGTGACTGTGCACAGGGAATCCCGATCAAGAAAGGGCTGCAACTGGCGAATCAGGCGAACCTGACAAAAGGTCCCCCTGGTTACAGCCATCAGATGTTCCTCCAAGGACAGCTGCATATCCAGGAGGACTCCCAGATTGCGAGCCCTCTCTGTGGGGGCCAAAGACTCGCCCCTAATAGTCAGTGATGGAGTCAACTGACTATATCGGGATGCCGGGAACCACAGCCACTCAGTCTTGGAAGGGTTGAGCTTGAGCCTGTTCCTCCCCATCCAGATGAGGTGCTTATTGTCTCTGCAGTAACAGCCATGCTCTATATGACAACACAGTTTATTGGCCAATTTACCTCTTTGCTGACTTCTTCTTTCCTCCCAAGCAGCACAACAAAGAGAATCACCAGTTAATCTATTGTAAAACTAATGTGTTCATCTGGGCACAGATAAACCGATCATCATCCCGGTAATAAGTCTATAGTAAAACTGTAGTTAGTAAAAACTGCAATTAATCTACAGGCAACATAAACTAAAAACAGTTTTCTAGACAGGATATTGCTGCAGGAGCCAGCGGGGATGAGTATATACTTAACTTGAAAGTGATGCTTATGATTTGTCTTGCTCTCATGGATGCATTTCAAGTATATACTATATGAGGAGAAAGTTCCTCTCCTAGATCTCTCACCTTATGGTTTCATTGAATGATTCTAGGTGCTGTGACTAAGGTATGCTGACCAAAACTATCCAAAGCATTTCCACTTCTCTGGGAACATAGATTTTTATGAACAATTCTTTTGTTGGCAACTTTTTTTTCCTGATTTATTTCTTAACGATCACTAAGGTTGCCTTTTCACAATAGCTATACATTTGTTCAGAACTATTCACAGCCAAATACCAAACACCAAAGCACTGAATAGAATTTCTTTAATTCACTACTACCAGCTCAATTCCTATCTACATAGAAGTAATTTTGGATTTTTTGCTATAACTGCCTGATTTACTCTATTTTTCATCCAAATTCAGATTGTTTATGAACAAATGAAAATACATGGTCAGTAGACTCTTAAGTGATACCACTGTTTCTGTTCTCCATTATGCAACCTATATTTTTATTGATATTTATTCCTACCTTATGTTTTTTATTCTTGAATTAGCAATATCCGGTCTCCAACCTTTGCTTTGTGGCGAAGGTTGTTGAGAGTGTGGTCGTGAAACAGCTCCCCCAGCACCTGGATGAAACAACATATCTGGATCCGTTCCAGTCGGGCTTCAGGCCCGGGTACAGCACGGAAACGGCATTGGTCGCATTGGTTGATGATCTCTGGAGGGCTCGGGACAGGGGGTGCTCCTCTGTCCTGGTCCTGTTAGATCTCTCAGCGGCTTTTGATACCATCGACCATGGTATCATGCTGCACCGGTTGGAAGAGTTAGGGGTGGGAGGCACTGTGTTGCGGTGGTTCTCCTCCTTTCTCTCTGACCGGTCGCTGTCTGTGTTGACGGGGACAGAGGTCGACCCCGAGGCCCCTCATATGTGGGGTGCCGCAAGGGTCGGTCCTCTCCTGTTCAACATTTATGTGAAGCCGCTGGGCGAGATCATCCGTGGTTTCGGGGTGGAGTACCATCAGTACGCTGACGACACACAGCTGTACATCTCCACCCCGGATCACCCCAACGATGCCCTTGAAGTGATGTCCCGATGCCTGGAGGCCGTACGGATCTGGATAGGGAGGAACAGGCTCAGGCTCAACCCATCCAAGACCGAGTGGCTGTGGTTTCCGACGTCCCGATATAGTCAGTTGACGCCATCTCTGACTATTGGGGGCGAATCACTGGCCCCCACGGAGAGGGCTCGCAACTTGGGCGTCCTCCTGGATTGACGGCTGTCTTTAGAAGAGCACTTGACGGCCGTGACCGGGAGGATTTTTTATCAGGTTCGCCTGATTCGCCAGTTGCATCCCTTTCTGGATCGGGACTCGTTACGCACAGTCACTCATGCCCTCGTCACCTCCCGCCTGGACTATTGTAATGCTCTCTACATGGGGCTCCCCTTGAGGAGCACCTGGAGGCTCCAACTGGCGCAGAGTGCGGCCACGCGGGTGGTAATGGGAGCGTCATGGCACTCCCATGTGACACCTCTCCTGCGCGAGCTGCATTGGCTCCTGGTGGTCTTCCGGGTGCACTTCAAGGTTTTGGTTACCACCTTTAAAGAGCTCCATGGCTTAGGACCTGGTTATCTACGGGACCGCCTACTACCACCAATAGCCTCCCACCGGCCAGTACGCTCTCATAGAGAGGGACTCCTCCGGGTGGCGTCAGCCAAACAATGTCGGCTGGCGACCCCTAGGGGAAGAGCCTTCTCTGTGGGGGCACCTACCGTCTGGAATGAGCTCCCCCCAGAGATACAGAGGATCCCGGATCTGCGCACCTTCCGCCGCGCTGTGAAGACTTTTTTATTCCATCAAGCAGGCTTGGCCTAATCTCCTCCCTCTTTTAATATGTAAATTTTAATCTGTTTTTAAATTTTGGGGGTGTTTTAATTTGTCTGGGCCAAAATGATTTAATTTGATTTTAACTGGTTTTTAAATTTTTTGTATTTATGTATTTTATTGTCTGGCTGTTCACCGCCCTGAGTCCTTTGGGAGTAGGGCGGTATACAAATCAAATAAACTAAAACTATAAACTAAACTAATATGGAAGAGATTTTCTCCTCTTATTTCATGACTGTTATGGGCAATCAAGAATCTTGAGTGAGGGACTTTATGAAAAGCCTTTGAAAGTTCAGGAAAATAGTGTGTAGTATGTTTTTTCTATTCAAGGAGTGTTAGCAGTCAGAGAAGGAAGAATTTATATTTGCATTAGCCATATTGACTCTTTAGAAACAAAGTTGAATTAGATACTGTACTAACAGAAATATAATACTTTAGATTCCCTCAGTTCCTTTTAAAATAACAAGTGCACTCCTCTGCTATTGACACAAATCTTAGGCAAATGTTTTTTGAAACATGCTAATTTTTAAAGGACTGGATTTTGAAAACAATTTGATTTAGTTGGAATTATTGTCACCACTGTTATTGTATTAAGTATTAAATCACTAGGAAATGTAATGAGCTAAAAAATAGTCACTATCTTTCAAGAAAAGGTATATAAAATAGGTTTCTGCAATATGTCAGCATATTATTTTATGAAACCCATATGCATATTATCTTTTGTTGATTGCACTTATGCTCATTGTACAGATAGTCCTTGTTTAAAAATTCTGGAACCAGAATTTTTGTTATAACAAGGAGGTCATGAATCTATGTGCTCTGAAGCTTCTGCCGCCCAACTGACCTTCACTGTCTTTTTCCACGACCTTCACCTTCTTTTTCCAAGAAGGCATGCCATGCAAGGCCTTCTTCCCAAGGCTGTGCCTGGCCTTCTTGAAGTTGCTGGTGGCCTTCCTGAAGCATCTTCTTATGAGGTCAGTTGGGGCAACTCCTGGCCCAACTGCGCTCCTGAAGGGCCATGCCAGTTCATCCCTTCAGTAATGGGAGGTACAAGACAGCAAAGGGACAGCAGGTGCAGCAGAGCATAGGGCAGCCAAAAGATAGATAGGGGGAAATTGAAGCATGCACACTCAGTTGTAAATGCAGATAGGTTGCCAAGCACCCAAATTTTGATCATGTGATCAAAGTTGCTCTAACTTTGAGAATCGGCCATAAATACCATTTGTTCAGTACCATTGTAACTTCAAATGGTCACTGAACCAATAGTCATTGAACAAGGATTGTATGATAGCATCATGACCTAAGTCCTTTATAATTGATCCTGGTATCAGATGCAAGTAGTTAAGTCATGTAGTTGCATTGCACTCTTGGTCATTTGTCTCTCCAATTCCACTTTATCTCACTCTGAGCCCACTGCAGACGCTTATGACTAAGCCAGAAAACCTACAAGAAGCCAAGAAGCTGTGTGATCCAAATGTCAGCCTTGCGAAGTAGACCAGACAGGAAGAATTTGATGAACTAATTCTACTTTATTGTAAGATTACGTTAACAGAATTTTGCAAGTCTAAATTACATTTCTCCCCAGCCCATCCTTCTTTTTCAGTCCTCCCAAATAAACCAGACAGGAAACATGGCTAGATTTACTAATTATATTTTATCACAAGGCAACATTAACAAAATCTTTCA
Source organism: Arizona elegans (assembly GCA_022577455.1). Taxonomy (NCBI): domain Eukaryota; kingdom Metazoa; phylum Chordata; class Lepidosauria; order Squamata; family Colubridae; genus Arizona; species Arizona elegans. The sequence continues at coordinate 81,208,709 of JAKOOJ010000003.1, read as the reverse complement.
AGTCTGAGGGCACAAACTTCCTGCTGCCACTTTTAACCGCTTGATCAATTAGGAAGGGTGAGACCATTCCTAAGTCTCTTTTACTGGTTGTTAAACCTCTGGAGGTTCTTCCTTCTCATGTCTGGTTATTTCCTCTATAGCATCTCTTCCCTTCATTCCCGCAAGGTCATCCATACATTTCATTACAACTCTACAATTCAAGGAACTAGAGAGGGTTCCTTCTGAACTGTTTGCCCTGCCCATATTCCTGCTGTGGACTAAGTTGCCTTTTATCTGACCATTATCTTGACTCTTTTTCTTCTGTCTGTTAAGGTCATTGTCATATATCATTACACTGGGAAAGATATGGCTGTTTTAAAGAAGTCTAGACCAGGGGTGTCAAACTGCTGGCCTGTGGCCCGGATGCGCCACACACACCCAAGCTCTGTGAATGGAAAAACCGTCATGAAACGGTATCACATAACGGCAATATGACACCGCAGGTTTGACACCCGTGCCCTAGACAAATGCTATATTCTCATTTCCATAAGTTCTGAAACACTTGTTCCTACAGGATCAAAGTATATATTAATTAGACATGAACTGGTTTTAGCTAACCCTTAATATACCGTATTTTCCAGCGTATAAGACAACTGGGAGTATAAGATGACCCCGACTTTTCCTGTTAAAATATAGGGTTTGGGCTATACTCACCGTATAAGACTACACCTCTTCCAACGCATACCAAATAAAAATTAAAAAACATCAACTGGCTCACCCACAATGTAAAAGCAGCTGTGCTAGACCCAAAATGGCCCCTGCAACAAGCAGGAGCCTCACACAGCCCCAAAAAGCCCCAAAAAACAACTTTCACACTTTACACACACACAACACAACACAACTGGCTCACCCACAATGTAAAAGCAGCTGTGCTAGACCCAAAATGGCCCCTGCAACAAGCAGGAGCCTCACACAGCCACAAAAAGCCCCAAAAAACAACTTTCACACTTTACACACACAAAATTCCACATACAGCTTTGTGAGATTTTGTGTGTTTGTGTAGTTAGAGTGAAACACTACAGAAACACTAAATCACAGAAAGCTGCACAAATATTATTTTATTTTTATTTTTATACGAAAACTAAATTTAAAACTTCCTAAACTTTAAATGGCTAGGTCTAAAAAAGAACAACTAAAAAAACCCCAATTAACTATTTTTTTTAAAGCTCCCAAAGGGGAAAAAAACTTACCCAATAGAACAGGGGTCTCCAACCTTGGCAACTTGTAGACTTGTAGACTTCAACTCCCAGAATTCCTCAGCCAGCTTTGTTTTGCTGGCTGAGGAATTCTGGGAGTTGAAGTCCACAACTCCTGCCTGCTTGATTGCAGGCAGGGAGTTGCTTGCTGATGGAATCGATTCAGGCAAGTGAAGCAAGGCGAAGCAAGGCAAGCGTTGCGATTAGCAGCTAAGGTAAGCAAGCTGGAGGGGGAAAACCTTTTTCCTTTTACAGGGCTCTGGGCTCTGGCGATCCCAGCTGAGTTGCCTGATTAGCAGGCAACTCAGCTGGGATCGTCAGAGCTTGCAGAGCCACGTAAAAGAAAAAAAGTTTTTTTCCTTTAACATGGCTCTGGCATCCCAGCTGAGTTGCCTGATTAGCAGGCAAAGCTGGGATCGTCAGAGCTTCGATCGCCAGAGCCATTTAAGGCTCGTTAGAGTCTTTCAGGGGAACGACACCCGGCGTATAAGACGACCCCCGACTTTTGAGAAGATTTTCATGTGTTAAAAAGTTGTCTTATACGCCGGAAAATACGGTAGTTCTGGGGAAAAGTCATCTTGTTGTTTGGCTAAAAAAAAAAAAGATAACAGATCAAGAATCAAATAGCAATGGTCAGCTGGAGGCAACATGGGTGTTGGTGGGCAGAACAGCCAAAAGGGCAGAGATGTGTGGGAAATAAGTAGGTGGAAGGAGTTGAAATAGAGGCGAGTGTGGCAGGGCAGGAGAAGGGAGAGGTCCTTGCCTAATGACAGTGCAGTCCTGGCCTAACAATTGCAACCAGAGCTATCGGAACTAGTGTCACTAAGCGATGCAGTTGTGATGATTCACCTTACAACCATTTCACTTAGTAATACAAATTCAGGTCCCAATGAGGGTTGTTAAGCAAGGACTACCTGTAACGTGTGGGTTTTTCTCATTTTCATGCCATGATGATTTATACAGGATGCCTGTGGGTTTTGCAGGACTTTTATAGGACTCCTATAATTATCATTGGCTCTTCTGCTTTGCATTTCCTTTGCACTCACTAATTTCTTTCTAGATAGTTTTGTGTTTCTCTTGTTTGCAATCTAAGTTTTGGAGTCTGTTGAGAAATTAGCCTCCCAGATAACTGTCTGATGACTCATCATGTAAGAGATATTGCAGATTTCACTTTTTCTTGCTTCAGATAACCTTAGAATCCATGGATGAAAATGGTAAGAAAGTAGATTTGACTAAACTTGTGGGGGGGGGGGGATGGTAAGAGCTGTTGGACCATGGTACGAGTTATGCTAGGTGATGGTGAGCTGGATGAAGCTGGATGGCAAACCATCCAATATTTTGTAAATGCCTTCTATATATAAAAAAATCTTATGCACTTGGAAGTAAATCTAAGTCCTTTAGCACAGTGACTTTTTGCAGATATGAGAGATAAAAAATCAACTTTACCATCAGCCCTTTATTTATGATCTATGAGGACAGCCTATATTGTTCTGATTCCACTACTGTTATTTTGTTTTTGTTTTGTTTGTTTTTTATATTATTTTGCTCATATATTTTTGTTACAGTTTCATGGATTTTCATCTATCTTCTCATTACAGAATATCACCTGGCAGAATACGTTCCTTTTATTGAAGATTTACTTGCTCTGGTCAGGGTTTTGTTTTTTTTCATATACATAGTATTTCAAGATACTTAACAATTTTTAGCTAAATCATCAACTTTGATAGAGCATTATGTGGCTTCTTTTTTAGAAGTGAGTTTTTAGATTATATGCCCATGATGGCGAACCTATGGCACGCGTGTCCGAAGTGGCACACGGAGCCATGTCGCCTGTCATATGCAGCATCACCTGTTCCTCTTCTAGGGTTCTGGCGCGCATGCGCACACAACGATCAACTGGCCTTTGTGTGTGCAGCATTGCCAGAAACTGGAAGAGCTGGTCTTCCATTTTTCTAGGTGACCATGTGCGCCGGCCAAATGATCGTCATGCATGCATACGTGCCAGAAACCCGGAAGACTGACTGGCGCACATGCGTGCACCGGAAACCGGAAGTTCATTTGGAGAGAGGGCACACGCGCCCTGGCAGCTCCTCTTCCGGGTTGTGGCCCAGATGAGTGCAAGCGTGCACTCGCGGAAAAGTTTCATCATCGTTGTTACATGCAATACTTACAGAATTCATAAATCTGGAACTTGTGAAACTTTGGAAAATATTTGCAAAATATGGAGACACCAAGGATTGTTCCTCTGATATAAGTAGTCTTTGACTTATGACCACAATCGGTCAATTTAAATCACAATTTAAATCATGATTTAAATCACTAGTAAAAAGGCTTGATTTAAATCAACTTGATTTAAACCATAATTTTTAAAGAGCAACTGTCATCTCTGTCCTGCAGTGGCTCCTCCTGATCCGCTGTTGACTCACCGACAGTCCCATTCACTTTAATGGAATGGCTGGTAATGCGGTAGTGACACAACAAAGTGAGGGACGTGGTGAGCAGCAGGTGAGTGGATGCCCGCTAACAAGTGCTGCCATGATGGATCTGAAATGACAGGTGCTCTTTAAATGTAAAGAATCATTCTTGCTGATATTAGAATCTTTAATATTATTTGCAAACAAAAAGAAGGTTTTCTATTTAGCTTGCAGAGCTTGGATTCATTGAATGAGCTTACTAAAAATGTAAATATTGCAGAATATACAAACTCATGCTACATAATTAAGCTCCATTTCATGCTGAATAAATTAAATTATTAATGTATCTTAAATAGAAAACTATCTTTATATATTTACTCCAAAAGCATTATATTAAAATAAATTTGATAAAAAATAAAAAAAAAATCCAATTTATATTTTTAAAAAATCCAATTTGAATTTTTTAAAAGTCGGGGGGGGTTGTTGTTGGGGTTTTTTTGAAAAAAGTCATCGATTTTTATCTAACCTGTCCACAATTGAGCCCAAAACTTGATTGAGAGACATTTGTTAAGTGAGTTTTGCCCCATTTTATGACCTTGTTAGTTACATGGTTGTTAATGGTTTGTTTTGTTTTAATTGTTGTGAGCCGCCCCGAATCCATTGGAGATTGGAGATAGGGCGACATACAAGTTCCATAAATAAATAAGTAAGTAAGTAAGTGAATCTGGTTTCCCCAATGACTTTGCTTGTCAGAAGGTTGCAAAAGGTAATTGCATGACCCCGAGACACTGCAACTATATTGTCATAACTATAAGTCAGTTGCAAAGTGTCTGAATTTTGATCACATGACCACGAGGATGTGGCAACTGTCGTAAGTGTGAAAAACGGCATTTTTTTCAGTGCCGTTGTAACTTTGAACGGACCCTAAAATAACTGTTGTAAGTCAAGGACTACCTGTATTGAGTGAGATCAAATATGTAGATAGGTCTAAGAACCTATGAATATTGAATACTACAAATTCCCATATATACATTGTAACAGTCTAGATTATCTAGATTTCACATATGGATTATCTAAACACCTTCAGAGGTTGCCCTCGCGTGAAGGAGCTACTGCACCAGCATCACATTATTTGAGGCCTTTGGATTTTTTTTTAAGTGAAGCCCTTTAGCACCAAAAATTCACCACTTTTGCTTTAAAATGAAAATGTGATATTTATTTCTCGCAAGATGGCGGCGCCAGCTGAGATCGCGGCATGAGGATGGGCACTGACCTACCTTTTGGGACCCTCTGAGGGTTGCCTTGAACACCTGGTGACCCGGGTCCAGTTGGGGGAACTTCCTCCCATTCCGGGGGTGGCTTTCTGCTCCCTCTTGAACATCGTGGTGGGAGCAGAGAGCACAGCGTCAGCACGGAAGCCTCGGAACAGCTGAGAGGCGGTGGGGCGGCGTTTTCCCCTCCAGCTGGAGCTCGCCGGGAGTGGGAGCAGCAGCAGTGGCACTGCGCTGGGGGCGCCTACCACGTGGACATTGCCCCAGGCTCTGGCTTTGCTGAGGTGCTATCGGGGCTGTTGGGGCTGCCAGTTCCCTAGAAAAATCTCAGGGACGCTGCCGGGATTTCAGTATGGCAGTGGGGGATGGCGACGAGGGCAGCAACCGCAAAGACTTTCGGTTGGCTCTTGGCGGGGAGAGGAGCGCCTTATGGCCTTGAAAAGGGGTGCTAATGTGGCCGAGGACCATCTTTTCGAGCCAGGATAGACGAGGACTGGGTGTGTTATTGAGGGGGGGGTCTCCGCTGGGGTGTTTTAGAGTGCCCTCGGGGACCGGGGGGTTAAAGTGTAATCCCCCCCTCTTTCCATCTTTCCCTCCTTGGAACACGCCCTTCTCGGACTTGCGCCCTCTTTTGGCTTCACCTCGCTGACATAAATAGCTCGCTTATTCCACCTGAGCCCTTCCCCTATTTGTGTGGAGGACTAATATCATCTGAACAGGAGCTGGTATATGACTCCATCCCACCAGCTGAGAGGACCAGCCAAGAGCCTAACCACCGTGAGAGGGTGGTTTGGGCTCTGGGCCCCACGGGCTGAGCTGGGATGGCATTAGCTATTTTGCATTCTGCACTTTGTACCTGCTGGCAGGGGAATGACCATCAGACAAACCGCCGTGAGAGGGCGGATTGGGGATTTATATCCTGGATGCTGCATTGTTTCTGCTGTACCATCATTCGGCACCTGCACTTTATACTTTGCTGGCAGAGGGACAGATCATCGAATCCGCTGTGAGAGGGCGGATTTTGGACCTATATTATGGGTGCTAAGTGCGCAAGTTGAACCATTACTTCCATCTCACCAGTAAAGAGGGCAGACCATCAAGCCAAGCTGCTGTGAGAGGGCGGTATGACTTATCCCTCCTCCCCCCCTTGGTCTGTGTCGACTTGGAGACAGACTCTGTTGTGAGAGAACAGTGGACTGGGTCTTGAATCCTTTTGTGGCTCCTGTCTTTTTATGTTCTCCCTCGGACTTTTCTGTATGGACCCTTTATGGGACGGTCACCCCGTCCCTGCGGCAAGATGTACACAGCAGCGGAGCTTCTTGGTCTGCGAGATTCCCCCCTCTCGCAGGCTTGGCCCTCCACGTTATCGAGGGCCTACCTCGATGACGGATTTTGGAATCCCGAGAGGTGGCATGCCGCAAAGAGGGGGCTGAGGGGCTTTTTAAAATTGTTTCTATGTAAATGTTTAAGGGGTTTGGGGAGGGTGATAGGTCAGGCTTGGCACAGGGGCAGGAACTGGGAGGTGTGGAGCTGGGTGTGGAGGGGCTCAGTGTGGATAGGGTGGAGGGCAGTTCTATCAGGACCGTGGTTGGGAGGGGCAGATATGGCGGGGGTAGGGGGCCACATCAGGTGGTGGGGGCACGCACCCGCTATCTCCAAGCGGTGGCGTGCCTCGGCCCCCATGACTCTTCTCGTCTCCCCGGCTGTCCAGAGTCTCAGAGCCCAGGCCTTAGACTGATGTTGTGCAACGCCAGGTCCGTGGTTAATAAGGCCCCCCTCATTTGTGAGCTAATACAGGAGGGGGGTGCGGACCTGGCAGGTATTACAGAGACCTGGTTGGGCCAAGAGGGGGGGTCCCCCTCGTAGAGATGTGCCCATCAGGTTTCCACGCATTCCATCAGCCAAGGGCCCAGGGCAGGGGTGGGGGGGTGGCGGTCGTTATAAAGGAAGGTCTTGATCCGAGGGAGGCCACTGTACCTCAGATAGCCGGATGTGAGTCTCTCCTGGTGAAGTGGGGCCATGGGATGCAGGTGGGCCTGCTGATCGCGTACCTGGCTCCCTGCCACGTGACAGCGGCCCTGCCCGAGCTTCTCAACGTTATTGCTGGGGTGGCGGTTGATACCCCCAGACTTTTGGTCATGGGGGATTTCAACCTGCCATCTACCGGTGAGGCGTCTGGGATGCTCGGGAGTTTATGGCTTCCATGACAGCCATGGACCTGACACAATTAATTCATGGCCCCACTCACGTGGGAGGACACACTCTGGACTTGGTTTTTATCTCTGGTCAGTGGCGGAGTGGTCTGGATATAGGGGATATAGTTATTGAATCCCTGTCATGGTCGGACCATTCTCTCCTGAGACTGGACCTTTCGACCGCTGCACCCCACTGCAGGGAGGTGGAACCGACCAGGTGGTTCCGCCCCAGGCGCCTGATGGATCCTGATAGGTTCCAGAGGGAGCTTGGGCCAGTTCCTGAAACTCTGGCTCACGACTCGGCTGAAGATCTGGTGGCTGCCTGGGATAGGACAGCCGCCGGTGCTCTGGACCGAGTCGTGCCTTTGCGGCCTCTGACCCGGCGCCGAACCTGCCCAGCCCCTTGGTTTTCCGAGGAGCTGAGGGAAATGAAGCGCCGGAAAAGACGCCTAGAGAGTGGTTGGAGGGCCAGTCGCTCCAAATCCGACCGAACACTAGTTAGGTCTCATATTAAGACCTATCTAGTGGCGATAAAAGCGGCAAAGCGTAACCACTTTTCCGCTCTTATTGCATCGGCAGATAACCGCCCAGCCGCCTTGTTTAGGGTGACTCGCTCCCTCTTACATCAGGGAGCGCGGGAAGACCCCTTGCAAGGGCAGGCTGAGGATTTTGCACAGTATCTGCACGATAAAATAGCTCAGATTCGGGAAGGCTTGGACTCTGACTGGGTAGATCCCGGCGGGGTGACTGAGGCTGGTCTTGAGAATGTTACCTGGGATGAGTTCGACCCTGTGACTCCTGAGGACGTGGACAGGATCCTGGGGAGGCTAAACGCAACCACATGTTTATTGGACCCGTGCCCCTCCTGGCTGGTACTGGCCACCCGGGAGGTAACACGAGGCTGGCTCCAGAGGATCATAAATGCTTCTTTGAGAGAGGGTTTCTTGCCTCCCGCCTTGAAAGAGGCGGTGGTGAGGCCCCTCCTCAAGAAGCCTTCTCTGGACCCGGCCGTTTTGGCAAACTATCGTCCGGTCTCCAACCTTCGCGTTGTTGCGAAGGTTGTGGAGAGTGTGGTTGCGCAACAGCTCCCACAGTTCCTGGATGAAACCGTCTATCTAGATCCGTGCCAGTCCAGCTTCAGGCCTGGGTACAGCACGGAGACGGCATTGGTCGCATTGGTGGATGATCTCTGGAGGGCTCGGGACAGGGGTTGTTCCTCTGTTCTGGTCCTGTTAGACCTCTCAGCGGCTTTTGATACCATCGACCATGGTATCATGCTGCGCCGGCTGGAGGGATTGGGGGTGGGAGGCACCGTGCTGCGGTGGTTCTCCTCCTATCTCTCTGACCGGTCGCAGTCTGTGTTGGCAGGGGGGCAGAGGTCGACCTTGAGGCGCCTTGCTTGCGGGGTGCCGCAAGAGTCGGTCCTCTCGCCGCTCCTGTTCAACATTTATATGAAGCCGCTGGGTGAGATCATCCGTGGTTTTGGGGTGCGATGCCATCTGTACGCTGATGACACTCAGCTGTACATTTCCACCCCAGACCACCCCAATGATGCCCTCAAAGTGATGTCCCAGTGTCTGGAGGCCGTGCGGGTCTGGATGGGGAGGAACAGGCTTCGGCTCAACCCTTCCAAGACCGAATGGCTGTGGATGCCGGCGTCCCGGTATAGCCAGCTGGTGCCATTGCTGGCTATTGGGGGCGAGTCACTGACCCCCACAGAGGGGGCTCGCAACTTGGGCGTCCTCCTGGACACACGGCTGTCTTTAGAAGAGCATATGACGGCCGTGGCCAGGGGGGTTTATCAGGTTCGCCTGATACGCCAGTTGCGCCCCTTTCTGGATCGGGACTCCTTGTGCACAGTCACTCATGCCTTGGTTACGTCACGCCTGGACTACTGTAACGCTCTCTACATGGGGCTCCCCCTGAGGAGCACCCGGAGGCTCCAGCTGGTGCAGAATGCGGCCGCGCGGGTGATTATGGGAGCGACGTGGCGCTCCCACGTAACACCTCTCCTGTGCGAGCTGCATTGGCTCCCGGTGGTCTTCCGGGTGCGCTTTAAGGTGTTGGTTCTCATCTTTAAAGCACTCCATGGCTTAGGGCCAGGGTATTTGCGAGACCACCTGCTGCTACCGATAACCTCCCACCGGCCAATACGCTCTCACAGAGAGGGCCTCCTCGGGGTGCCGTCAGTCAGGCAATGTCGGCTGGCGGCCCCCAGGGGGCGAGCCTTCTCTGTGGGGGCACCCGCCCTGTGGAATGAGCTGCCTCTTGGAATACGATTGATCCCGGACTTCCGGACCTTCCGTAAAGCCCTGAAGACGTTTTTATTTCATCAAGCCGGCCTAGCCTAAATGGTTTTTAATTGGGATTTTAAATTTTATGGATTTGGGGTTTTAAATTAGGTAGCCAATGATTTAATTCTTTTAATTATCTTAACTTTTGTATTCGTATGTTTTTTAATTTTGGCTGTTCACCGCCCTGAGTCCCTCTGGGAGAAGGGCGGTATACAAATTAAATAAATAAATAAATAAATTTATTTATTTATTTATTATTGAATTTCTATACCGCCCTTCTCCCTGAGAATTCAGGGCGGTGTACAGCCAAAACTAAAAAAACATGCAGGACAAATATTAAAAAACAATTAAAAGATATATAAATTTGGCCCAATTAAAACTCATTACCAATTAAAACGTTTAAAACATTTAAAACAGTTAAAAATTTCATCTTAAGCCAGCCCGGCTTGTTTAAATAAATGGGTTTTAAGGGCACGACGGAAGGCACTGAGATATAAAGATATTTGATTCAGGTGTCCATTTCAATTTGCCAGCCACCTGGTGGCATTAAGAGTTTGGGAATGCAAAGAGTTATAAAGCCTTTTAGCTGGCATGGGAGGGAATAAGAATTCTGAGATAGACAGTATTATTTGGTAGATATAACAGAGGTACCACCATGAACTGGGTAGCAAGAGTTGATCCTGTAGAGTCAATAAGGCATGAGAAAGAAATTCAGGAATAAATCTTAGGACAGAAACGTAGAGACCTAGATTCTTAGACCCTGTATTATTTGACCTTTGTCGCAATTAGAACTTCTTGGTATCTATAAGAAAGTTACTTATTTATCCAAGGCTTGCCTTGAATCTCTTGCTAAGACCATTAATAATATTCTTTGTTCCGTCTCTTTCCACGAAGTAAATGGCTTCATTTTAAATTATTAATCTGGCCAAATAAACCTACAAAACAAGGTGGACACTTGTTTGCTTTGCATGTTTTCTACTCCAGCCTTCATCTTGGCAACAATCAGATCTAGAATAGGGATAATTAAGTGTTTTAGTTCCATGAGTTATATATTTTTTGTCTCCTGGTGGCTGCAAGGACATGGATATGGACATGTAAATGGCCTTGGATTGTTTTGGGTGATGGGGTATCAGTAAATAATATGCCAATAATACCACTTAGTTTTGAACAGTTGTAAGCCTGTAAACAATTTTCATTGCTAGTTGCATCATTATCACTTACTCATGTCTAGGAGTTTTTAATTTCTCCTTCAAGCTGACCAAATTGCTGTTGGGTTGCATTCAGGTAGAAGACTTGGAAAAAGGATCGTGTTTGTCTACTGAAAATGCGCAATCTGTGTAGGTTTCACACAGCCCAATAATACTGTGAAGAACTATAGAGTCTTGACGAGTCAATTGAATAGAAGAAACATAATGTTTAGATGGCTTCTGCCAGAGGGGATGTTAATCTCATGGCAGGGAAGGAAAATTAAAATTGACAGCTTAAGTGCAGCACAGGACTTCCTAGATCAGCTAAGGGGAGGGGAAGAGGAGCAAAATAGCAAGGAGGAAATCGAAACAGCAAATACAGAAGAAGAAACTTCCCAAGAACAAAGTACAAAGGAAGATACAGAAGAGGAGAAGAAAAGAGAAGAAGAGGAAAAAGGGAAAAAAATTAGACCGGTAAGAGCAGTAACCTTAAAAACAAAAAAGAACTAGGAATTACATACAAATGTTAGGAATGAATGGTATAAAAATCCTTTCTCTAAATGTTAACAGCTTAAATGACCATAAAAAAAGGAAGATAATATTGTCAAAATTGGTAAAACAAAATCCGTATATAATATGCATATAGGAGGTTCACATAAAAAAAGAAGTGGCCAATTTTTTAGAATATACTAAATTTGGTAAAGTATTTGTGTCCTTAGCAGAGAAAAGAAAAAGGGGGGTTGTTATGTATGTCAGAAGAGGAATTGAGGCAGAATTAAAATATAAAGATGCTAAAGGGAGAATTCTAATAATAGAGGTAATGAGTGGCAACTCTAAAATGATGTTGGTGGGGGTATATGCTCCGAACAAAAAACAGGGACAATTCTACCGAAAACTACATGAACAGTGAGGAAAATGGGCGCATAATGAAATATGTATGTTAGACGATTTTAACGGCATTGTAGACCCAGACAGAGACTATAAAAGTGGGAAAATTTTAAAAAATAAAAGAACACCCTTGCCAAAAAGTTTTTTTGATCTGGTGGATGAATTAAACCTGATTGACATGTGGCGAACATTACATCCCTCTGACAGACAATACACTTTTTATTCGAACTCGCAGAATTCCTGGTTTAGAATAGATATGGTATGGGCCACCAGGAAATTAGGATTGGAAATTAAGAAGGTCGATATGAACACAAACGTCTGGGCAGATCACAAGCTCCTCGAAATAAATTGGCAGTATATGAAGAAGAGAAAACAACAGATGGAGATTACAGACGAATTTATTGAATGAAAAAGAGTTTATATTTAAACTGAATGAAGAAGTAAAGTGCTTTTTTATAGAAAATGGTAATCAAGGTACCACTAGAGAAATTGTTTGGGATACCATGAAGGCTTATGTGAGAGGAGGGCTGTATCGTATATGGCATTTAAAAATAAAGAAAAAAGGAAGGGTAGGGAGTCCCACACCAAAAGGTTAGAAGAAGCGGAAAATAAACTATAGCAAAATCCGGGAGACGAAATGGCTAAACAAAAGTGGATGATGGCAAGACATAGGCTGAATATTTTGGATCAGGAGGAGATAGCACAAAAAATAAAAAGAACAAAACATTACTACTATGAGAACGCTAATAAATCCGGAAGATGGCTTGCATATAAATTAAAAAAAGAGAATGAAAAAAGTCAAATTCTTGCATTAGAAGATTCTAAGGGTAACCTCCTGACGAAGGAAGAGGATAAATTAGAAAGAACAAGAGAATTCTATGAAGCTTTATACCAGCGGTTCTCAACCTGGGGGTCGCGACCCCTTTGGGGGTCGAACGGCCATTTCACAGGGGTCGCCAAAGCCCTCTCTCGTCCCCCTCCCCCCACGCCTTCACTCACCCTCCCCTCTGCCTCTGTTGGATCGCCCGTTCGCCGTTCGCTTACCCCGCCCACTCCCAATCTATTGCTGCCTCCGTAGTCCCAGCTGATGGCTAGAGGGGAAAAAAACTTTAAATTCTTGCCGCCAGGCTTCAAAGAGTTAGCTGCAAAGAGGTAAATTCCTGGAGCAAGTTTTTTTCCCCCTACCTATGCTGAAACGAGAAAGCGAAAGGAGGGTCTTAGCTGCAACGTGACAAAATGAGGCAGAGAGATTTCTTTTTCTTTTTCCTCACCAAAAAAGGTAGGTACAAAACTGCAAACAATGGGAAATTTAGGGCAAGAGGAGGTTCAAGATTTTAAAACACAAAAGAAAAAAAGCTCTAGGGAATTGTAATAATTGAAGTACTATTAATTGCATATTGTGTTGAAAGCAGAAATGGTTAAGTTGTGGTTTGGAGGAATATATGGGGGAAATTATTTGGTTTATTATTATTGGTAAATATAATTAATTGATTTGTAAGAAATTGGATTGCATGGAAATAATTGGAATATTCATGTTCATATTGATTAATATACAAAAAAAGATAGTTATATAACTAATTGATTTATATTAAAATGTTGAATTTGTATTAAACAACTGTATTACATAATTAACCAATGTGAGGATGGATATAAAAATAGATGACAATGCGAAGGGGTGTAATATAGAATAGAAGGGAAAAATTGAATTTGATTAAGATTAGAGATGAGGATGAAGGGTAATATTGGTTTTTTTAAAAAACAGATGAGGAATAAATATGGTAAAAAGGAAATATGGAAATTGTAAATTTAATTGAAATGACTAAATACTGTGTTGGAAGAAATATCCTTCTGGGTTCTGCTCCAAGTGGGGAAAAAGTCACTGGAAACATGGAGACTATTTGGAAAGATGTTTTAATGGTGGACAGGATCACATGGCTTGATGGGGCCCACTGTGTTAGTTTCTGTTGCTATTGTGTTGCAAATGTCCTTTGACAAAGGATTGAATTTCTGCCTATGGGCCATTAACAAAGGGTGGGGGGCAGGAAGGTGGGAGCTGATTTGTCTGTAAAATATGCTTCTCCATTTCTCATCCAGGGAAATATAATATTCTGCCTTTTTAATATTTCCCAAAATATTTCATTCTTCTAGGAAAGGGGTGGGTGCTAACCTCCTACAACTGTTTAAATTTGTGGACCGGCCAAATACTCTGTTCAAAGAAAATACGTTGTATGTTTGTATGTGTGTTTCTAATTATTGCTATTTATTCCTATTTGTTCTCTTTTATTCTTTAAAGTTTAACAATTCATTATCTTAATATCTTTATATTTGTTTGGGGTTGGCTTTCTTCCCTTTTATCTTTTTTATTGTACAGCAATCTTTCTCCTCAAACCTACCACCTCTGTCTTTTCTTTCCTTATTTTCTCTTCCCCCCTTCTTCTTCTTCCTACTTCCTCTTCCTTTCTCCTTCCCCTCCTCTCTTCCTCCCTCTCTTACCCTCACTCCTACTCTAATTTCCCTTCCCTTCCTTCATCCCTCTCTATTGCTGTATCCTTTTATGCATATGGACTACTCAGAGGGCTGAAAAAGTTATTTTTGACTGGTCCTTGCACTTTTGACCAGTCCTCGAACTTACGACTGTCCTCACATTTTACGTTTTTTGCCCTATCTTATACCATGTTCAAGAGAAGCAGTTGTGAAATGAGTGACATGGTTGTTAAGAATGCTGCACAGGCATAAATGTGAGGATGGTCATAAGTGTGAGGACCAGTCAAAAGTGCGAGGACCTGTCAGAAATGACTTTTTTCAGCCCTCTGAGTAGTCCCTATACACATAGCCATGGCCACCTGTCACATGACCAGCTAGCCTTGCCCACCCAGTCACATGACCGCAAAGCCACGCCCACAAAATAAGCCACGCCCACAGAACCGGTAGTAAAAAAATTTAGAACCCACCCCTGGTTGGGGGTCACCACAACATGAGGAACTGTATTAAAGGGTCGCGGCATTTGGAAGGTTGAGAACCACTGCTTTATACAAAGATGAAGAGATCGAGCCAGTTAAGGTAGAACAATATTTGATGGAAGCTAGTTTACCCCACATAACAGAAGAAGAGAGGGAAATGTTGAATAACAAAATTACAATAGAGGAACTCAAAATTGCTCTTACCAAAATTAAAAAGAATAAAACCCCAGGTCCAGATGGACTACCAGGGGAAATTTATATAAAATTCGACAAAGCATTGCAATTAGAATTATTAGAAATCTTCTTTTTTTTTATTGAAAAGTTTTACAAAAAGTTTACATATTCCCCCCCACTTCCCTACCTCAACCTCCCCCCTCTCCCCTCCTCTTCCCAGAACAAATTACAGGGTATAAACTTCAACAATCATAATCAATCCTAGTCTAAACAATTATGACATTCCACATCTCTTGTTCCTTCAATTCCCTAATTACCTACCTAGCTTTATTACTTAAAGACACACCTAATATCTATATAATCATTCATAACCTATCTGCAATTTCTTATTCCGGTATTATTAGAAATCTTTAATGAGGTCCTGGTTGGCACAAGAATTCCGGACACATGGAGGGAAGCGTATCTCACTCTCATACTGAAAGAAGGTGCCGATCTGAAACAAATTGCAAATTATAGACCCATCTCCTTACTAAATTCAGATTATAAATTGTTTATGAGTATAATAGCAGAGAGGGTGAAAATTTTTTTAAACCTTTGGATCCACAAAGACCAGAATGGATTTCTTCCACGGAGACAAATGAGGGACTATCTGAGAACGGTACTAAATGTTATAGAGTAACATCCCGAAAAGCAGCTGGCGCTAGTGTTTGTGGAAGCCCAAAAGGCGTTCGATAACCTGAATTGGAGCTTTATGGTCAATCAAATTAATTTAATGGGATTTGGGGCAAACTTAAGGAAAGTGTTTGTGGAAGCCCAAAAGGCGTTCGATAACCTGAATTGGAGCTTTATGGTCAATCAAATTAATTTAATGGGATTTGGGGCAAACTTAAGGAAAATTATTGAGAATATTTATCACAAACAGAGGGCGAGTATACTAATAAATGGGGACAAGACTCGAACATTCCAGATTCAAAAGGGAGTAAGGCAGGGATGCCCCCTATCCCCTCTACTTTTCATCTTGGCGTTAGAAGTGTTACTTAGGAAGAACTTAATAAAGAAATTAAAGGACTAAAGATTAGGAAAGAAATTTTCAAAACGCAAGCCTTTGCAGATAACATGGCTTTAATAATAGAAGACCCATTAAAAACTGGCCCTAAATTACTACAGGAAATACAGAAGTATGGAGAAGTTGCCGGCTTTAAACTTAATAAAACAAAAACCAAAATAATAGTGAAAAACGTAACAGAAGCATGTAAGAAAGAGTTGGAAGATTCTTTAGGTCTCCAGGTAGTGAAGAAAACAAAATATTTAGGAATATGGATTACACCGAGGTATTCATCATTAAAAGAAGATAATTATACCCCACTATTACAAAAAATATACCAGGATCTAGATAGATGGAAAAAGTTAAAATTGTCTTTCACGGGCAAAATAGCAGCAATCAAGATGAATATTCTCCCCAAAATTATATTTTTATTCCAAAGCATACTGGTGAGTCTGGATAAAAAAATCTTTGTAGATTTTAATAAAAGTGTTAGGAATTTTCTATGGGAGGGAAAGAAGGTGAGGATTTCATATAACATATTGCAAGGGAAAAGAAATATGGGCGGTTTTGGACTCCCTGATTGGGAAGCTTACCAAAAGGCAGCTAAATTAGTTTGGATTAAGGAGTGGGTCACACTGCAAAATAGGAGAATTCTGACCTTATGATTTACAAGAAGGATGGCACGCCCATTTGCGGGACCCAAGAAATAAGAAAAAATCTTATTTCCACAAACATAAAGTAAGGAAGACCCTTATACAAACGTGGGAGGTAATTAGGCAGCGGTTCTACACCAAAGTACCAAACTGGCTTTCTATTATGGAGGCCCTGACCTCCCCAAATAGAAGAGACATTACAAAATTTGGCACATATAAGGATTTATTAGATGAAAACGGGAACCTCAAATCCCTGGACATACTGAGAGACCAAGGCTTTAACCTAGACTGGTGGAATTATTTACAGATAAATTCAAGGTACCAGAAGAATAGGGATCAATATGGCATAGAAGCAAAGCATGGAAATTTAGACAAAATTTTATTGGGGGTGGAAAAGAAAATGTTAGCAAAAATATATAACCTTTTATTAGACAAGGATAGGGCAAAAGATATAGCTAGAAACCAGTTAAATATCTGGGAAAAAAACATTGGATATAGCTTAAATTTTAACAATTGGGAAGAGGCCTGGAATAGAAACTATAAAATGACTAAAGCCGCAACATATAGGGAAAATCATTATAAGAATGCTCCATAGGTGACACCTAGCGCCAGCCAGACTAGCGAAGATGTTTCCTAATGCTTCAGCAACTTGTTGGAAGTGTGGTAAGGAGGTTGGCACCTTCTATCATTTGTGGTGGACCTGTTCAATGACAAAAAAAGTTTTGGTCTAGAATTCGAATTTGGTTACGGGAAATAATTGATGCGGAATTAGATCTATCCCCTGAAATATTTCTTTTGGGAATAATTAGGAATGGGCTTACTAAAGATAAAATCCAATTTATAATTCATATTACAACAGCGGCCAGATTAGTTTACGCAAAATTTTGGAAAGATAAAACTATATCACCAGAGTAAATTTTAATAAATAAAATTTTAGAGTGCGCAGAAATGTCAAAGCTAACGAACGAGCTAAATAACGACGAGAAATCAAAACACCATGTAGTATGGGGAAAGTGGTACGAATGGATAAATAATAGGATAAAATCATGATGTCAGGGTATGCTTATTTTTTGCAATTTAAATATGAAATATACCTGATGTATATCTTGTAAATATGTACAAACACTGCACTTCTGATTTTAGTAGAGATTTGATGTTTTTAATTACAAAACTAATGAAGTATATTTTTAAAAAAATAATAATACTTGTGATGTACTTTTAGCATTTTAAAGTGGAAGTTTGGATCTATCAAGCGCAGTATTTAGTAGACTTTTCCATTCATCCTTGACAATATATGCCAACTTCAATTATTTGCTGTTTATTTGAAACTTTCACTGTTTAAAATGAAAGAATTAAAATGATCAAGTAGCCTTGTTTCATTTTCATATTAATGCTGCTTAATATACTGTTCATTTGTTTGTTTTTCTGAGATGGAAATATATGTGAAAAATACTGCTCATATGGGACAAATCAATTTTGTACAACTAAGGGGGAAACATTTTAAATGTACAGTACATTATGATACCAGGATGCACTCATTTTAGATGGTGACACACATCTCTTCTAGCTAGATACTTGATAATCTGATAGAAAGTTAGGAGTTGATTCAAAAGTCTACATGTCTTTATTTACTGTGAGAAGAGGAGTGGTTTCATATTGTTATTTAAATACAAAATTTTCTCATATAGTCAAAGTTTATGCCTCCTTAAAAGTGAAAGCAAACTACATGGGTAATCAGCCAAAGCTGCAAGCTATTGCTACTTTATTGAGAATGTTGAAAGTGGATTTGTGATGCAACCTGCACACTTTTGAGGAATATATGCAATGTCTTGATCCCTGTATAAGAGGAAGAAGGCCTATAGGAGACGTTATAATGCTGACACAATACATGAACTCTTGCTCTTGCCTAGAAGCCATCTGCTATAAACAGGTTGTGCTGGGGTTTTATAACACAAGGCTAAAGCAGCAAATGGAAATTATTTTGTCCTAATTCTTGTTTTCACCCCACCATCTCTTGAGAATGAAGCACCTTACAGGTAGAAAATATAATAATAACAAACTGCCCACCTGCACTGATTACTTTTTGTAGAAGCTCGTACAATAATATCCTTTTAAAACTTTAACACAAAGTTAGAAGGGACATGTACCTTCTTAACAGGGCATGTACCCATTCTGTGATAGCTTCTTTTATAATACTCACCCGAGAATGTGAACTAACTGCTTGGAAGATAAGAGACCAACCTTATGTATGCAGGTAGTTTCTTCATCTTGGTTGATAAAATCAGCTACACACTGTAAATACTAGCTGTAGGACTTATGTAAGGTCAGACAGTTTGGAAAGAAATAATATGTGTCTGTATAAGATCTGAACCCAGATAATAATTACTGAACCCAGTTTAAAGCGTTGACCTTAAACATCCTAAAGGACTAAGCATTGGATTATTTTAAAGGCAGGTCTCCTGGTATGAACACACCCAACACATAATATGAGAATGATCACAGCCTCTGATCTTTTTCATAGGAGCATGCTGATAAGTGGTTGTACCATGATTGTAGAATTCCATTTCTGCTATGCTCCCTCTCTAAATATTTTTTAGAAAACACTAAAGACTTGTTCCAGACAATACTGCTTTTAATTTCCTGTTGTTGGCTTTTAAAATGTTTATCACTGTCCAGTCTGCTTCTCATGTGTACTTTGTGTTTTTTTCCCCTGTTTTCTGGTCTCTTAATTGTTTTCATCTTGATTTGATTTTTATTTTATTTTATTTTTTTTGCTACATGTTTTTAGGTTTGGGAATCAATCCCTAGCCTCCCAAAGGCAGGAAGTTTTCATCCAGTCTACTAAGCTGATTTCAACTAAAGGAGATATTTTGTAAAGAGAGACAGAGACTACTTAACACTTGCTGCTGAACAATCTTTCTTCATAAATAGCCCTATGTTAGTTTTATAGAACATGAATATGAAATTCATATGTAAGACCTGGATCTCTACCTGATTCCCTAGCACAGATGGATTCTTCTTCCGCGTCTGGGTCAAACTTTAAACTGCTAAAACCACCTTCCTGGTTTGGTCATTGGCCAAAAATCAGTCATTATCAGTACATGTTTCTGGTAGAAGCTGACATATCAGCAGATGGGCTAGACACTGTGTCTCTCCACATTCACACAGCATATTGTTATCTGCTAAGAGCTTCCACTTGAGCATATTGGTTTTTGGTGTACATGGGTACACCAACTCCCAAACTATCCAAGGGTCAGTATAAGGGAGGTCAGATGGATTAACAAATTATTATTTTAAACAATTTGACATGAGAATTAATATGTGAAACTCTCCCCTTTCTTTGCCTTTGGTTGATATCCTCCATCCTGATAATAGACTGCAGTAGACTGATAGTATATATATTTATTCTGATTACATTTCTGGCTTCTTTTTAATTTTAATCTGGGAGGTGGTGGAAATTGGAAGGAAACCCATACTTTTCCTCCTGTAGTACCTTTTATTGCATCTGTGGAAAATATAGATAGAATATCCAAGCAGGATATTTATCCAAAATAGAAAGGAATGGATATTTTCTACTTTGTTCCAAGTGATTTTACCTCTAGTTGATATTTCCAGCTGTATGTATTCTGCAAACAAGATTCATGCAAGG
Source organism: Arizona elegans (assembly GCA_022577455.1). Taxonomy (NCBI): domain Eukaryota; kingdom Metazoa; phylum Chordata; class Lepidosauria; order Squamata; family Colubridae; genus Arizona; species Arizona elegans. Next base: position 81,188,744 of record JAKOOJ010000003.1, on the reverse strand, counting down.
TTGTAATCCAAGGTATATGGGAGTAAAATCTATGGGTCAGCATTTCTCTGCTTACTCTACTTCTATTGAAAATACATTTGGCCTAGATTCCTGGAATATTGATTTCATCTTCACAGATGTAAAACAGGCAAATAAATTTTAATAAGGAACTCATTTTTTAAAACATTTAGGTGCTGACTATAAGATGCAGCAATATATCAAATTATTTATCTGTTCAGAATGGTCTTTATTTGTTCAATAACAATTATTTTTCCTAGCTTTCTACTGCCAATTCATATTCCATTATTGTACTTCTTAAATAGTTTAAACCATTGCAAAATGACATTAAATTTGCTTGTCTTGTTTTGTTTTCTTACAGTGGAATCTCGTATGTGACAATGACTGGAAAGCTCCTCTAACTACATCTTTGTTCTTTGTGGGTGTGCTGCTTGGATCCTTTATATCTGGACAACTCTCAGACAAGTAAAGTACACATACTTAAAAATAGCATTGGGTTGTGTGTGGGTTTTAAACATATTTCTGTAATGCTCTTAAGAGGATGCAGAATCATACTTAACTTGATGGTTAATTCCAATTTTGAAAAAAAGGATCTGAAATCAAACATTCGTGAGAATATAAATTAGTAGACAACCGAGCTATCTATGATATATTGTACATCTATATGAGATATGTGTGCTCCTATGTGGGAGATAAATGCATGCATTTCAATTTTAGTACTAACAATTAAGATCAAATAAAGGAGATTGCTGTAAACCATTGTCAGAAATTTTCCACAATCTGCTTGTCAATTTTTATAGGGAAGCTGTGAAGATAAAAAAGCATTAAACTTTTCTGATGTTTTTCTGATTGAAGAAGAATCTTGGAATAGTGGTTTTGGACAGATGACTAAATAAGAAATATATTCTTAACCTTTTTACTATTGCACATTTTCTTTTTATAAAAAAAACCTGTTCTCTCTAGGACATTATTACATTTATTTCAATGTAAAATATAGTTTTTCCTCTGGTGGACGGTACAATCAATTTCGTACAATTCTAATACGAACCAAGCACAATATATTATATACTATTTATTTCAACCTTCCAACCAGTCCTTTGTAAGACTGTTTAGCACAGAACAGTCTTTTCTAACAGCCTTATCAGAAAGGATGGACTACAGCTTTAATCTTTCCCATCTAGCATAGAGATGGGAGTTCCAGTGCAATGCTTCAGGAGGTTAGATTAGCTTGACTGTTGGAAGTGCTGGATGATTGAACCCACCTCATACAAAACCAATCATATGAACAGTGAAAGTAATATACTGCCACCATGTGTTCATCTCAATACATTACAGGTAGTCCTCGAGTTACAAATGTAATGAACCCTGCCCATTCAATTTGTACTTAGGAGGATTCGTGGGAGTGAATCTCATACCTTGAATGAGATCACTCCCTGCTTTCACCCACGCATTTAATTTAATTTAATTTAATTTAGTGGGCGAATGCATAGTTCATTAAGTGCACATGAGGTATCTCAGGGTGGGAAAGGCCATGGTGGAGCTAGTGATGGAACAGGCCTCCAAGGCCTTCCCAACCCACTAAGATACCTCATGCTTCCCACTCTCTGCTGCACCGGACTCATCTTGCAAAGATTTGTCTCCTCTCTGCTGTGGTTTCTCTTGCTTTGAGGGAGAGGAGAGTTAATGGAAGCTCCTGGGTGCAAAAAGTGTTTGCTGCCCCTGTCTCCTACTCCTCCCCCACTCCCCCAACTCCTTTCTGCCACCACAGGGACACTTTTTGCCCAGATGAAGACCTGACGGAGACTGGACAACTCATCTGCGTGCAAATGGGGCCTTTGAAAATGGCTCCTGCCACACTGGAATCATTTACCTTACAAGATTTGTCTCTTCTCTGCTGTGGTTACTTTGGTTTGAGGGAGAGGAGAGTTGATGGAAGCTCCTGGGTGCCGTAATATTGCTCGAGTTCAGTGCCTCTTTTGCAGAGACTGGATGCCTGAACTCTCAAGAGATCACGGACCACAGAAACTTTCATTCTTGGCGCAAACAGTGTTGCGATGCCTGTCTCCTGTTCCTCCCCCCAAACTCCTTTCCACCACCACTGGGACACTTTTCACCCAGACGGAGACCTGACAGAGACTGGAAGCTTCATGGAGGGATTCGCTTCATTTTGAAACGCTCCATAGGCACCTGTGAGGTCTTTGAAGAAAAGAGCAAATATCCCTCCATTTTCAAAGGCCTCATAGGCATCTATGGGGCATTTCAAAATGGAGCAAATCCTTCTGTTTTCAAAGGCGTCATAGGTGCCGCCACATATGGATAGTTTATCTTGTAACTTCGAACAGGCGCTAAGTGAATAACCTCTAAACTAACCTTGGGTAATTCAGGCATACATAACATGGAAAGTTCTGTTGCTAAAGTAGAAATCTGTTCACGTGATAATGTGCCTATATCTCTTTAAGATCTACTATCTACTGAAAATAAAGGGGAAATTGAGTGGACCTATTCACTCTCCCTAAAACAAACAACAATTACATTCTGATTTCATTTATAATCTTTTGGCTTGCTTGTTCTTTTTTCCCCCAAAAGGTTTGGCAGAAAAGCTATTCTATTTGCAACCATGGGTGTACAGACAGGTTTCAGCTTCCTCCAGATCTTCTCAACCAGCTGGGAAATGTTCACAGTGCTTTTTCTTATAGTTGGCATGGGGCAGATTTCAAATTACGTTGTGGCCTTCATATTAGGTAAGATTTTTTTTTCACACTTAAACTTTACCTGCCTCTTTCAATATGTCAGAGCACTCACATTTCACAAGAAACAAGCCCGTGCTTAAAATATTCCCACATATAAGTAACAAAAAGTAGGAAAAATAGCTAAATTAAAAGAAAGGATAAGAATTGGTAGAACCTGAGAAAATTCAAAAGATTCCTGCTTAGACAGGAAACCCTATACCATTTCAGACAAATGATTATCCAATCTCTTCTTAAATCTCTTCTTAAAAACTTCCAGTGTTGGAGCATTCACAATTTACGGAGACAAATTGTGGACTTGTCTGGACAAACATAGACATTTCAAAAATTGATTTCAGATTGCTACTGAAGTAACTTTCATCAGCTATTCTGAAATCTTTGTTAATTCATCAGAAGCCAGAACTTGTTTAACAGGGAAAGCAGAGAGAATATTTGAGAAATGGGTGACTAGGCTGAGGGATATCATAAATATGAAAAAGGGGCATTTTTAGCACAAACAGGATTCTTCTGAACTCCCTTAGCCATCTTGTCATGCTTTTTTTCAGATAGCCCCCTTCTTTCTCCTCCCCCCCCCCACCCCCCCCCCCCCACCCCAGTCTTGAATAACATGAACTGGGAACAGTTGACAGATACAGGAACTCCCATTTTCCAGCATTCATAGTTACGAAATTCATTCTTTGCTAGTATGATATTGAAGACTGCCAAGAGACTAAATCAACAATGGCACTACTTAGAAAGCCTTGCCAACTCGGCAAGGAGTAAAGGGAACCAGCTTACCCAAGTTGAGCTGCACACGTGCGTGCCAGACCACTGCCCACGCAAGTTGAGCTGTGCGTGCACATGCGCTGGCCAGACACTCACATGGCCCGGTTTCGAACAGGCCCCAATAGTGGGCCGTAGTGAGGTAAAGTCTCCATCATACTTTTTATGCAGGCAGATCTACGTAGTATCATACTAAACTCTAAGCAGGTCACCAGTTTCAGATTGTAGCCTTCCTGGAGCCTGAGGTAATGATTTGGCTTCAGGCGGTTTGTGAGTTCAGAATTATCTAAAAATTTCATGTTCAGATACAATAGGGAGTTAATTTCTTCTATTTTAGCTGGATCTAAAACATGCTCCTGGGAGTTGAATTGGCTCACTAGTTTTACTACAGCTATTTCTTTACTATGGCATTGCTTTTTTAAATGCTCTCAGCCACCAGATGACTACCAAGGATTACCAGATTTGTCATGTTGAATGCTAATGCTTCAGAAAGGGTATTTATTGGAAGTAAAGAATATTACTCTATCCCTATTTAAGTGACAGTGTTTACAATTAAATCTTCCCTGCACCCTGAGAAGGAGCGTATCAGGTAGGACCAACGCCCCTTTTGTTGCTCTTTTATATAGAAAAGGAAATCACCATCACTTTGTGGAATAGGAGAAAAAATACAGCTGAGAACAGTATTGAAATTATGTTTTCTTATCCTCTAAATTTAAGTCTAGTCATCAAAATAATGCAGTTTTTTTGACATTAATAGAGATGAGAGATAAACTTTGAATCTCAGCAGGAGCAGGTTATTTTGTTTTGTTTTGTTTTTTAAAAACTCAATTTGGTCATGAACTAATTAAGCAGCTACATATATATATATATATATATATATATATATATATATGTATATAATTTAAATATTAATAATTTATATATTAATATTTAATAATGGAATATTTTAAAAATTTGTTTGCCCTTAAAAACTAGTTTTCCCCTGGAAAATTTGAATGACACAATGTTTTTTAAAATCAACTTTTCCCTTCTTGTTTATGGAAATATTTACCAAAATGTGTCAACCCTGTTCATGAAGTTCTACAGAATTATGTAACTGTAATGATGGGGAGCCAGGGAGGAGGTGAAGGGAGGACAGTGAAGTCAATGACTTACTATGCAGAATAAGACTTCTATGAAGTAATCTGCAGGTGGTTACCAGATTGTGCTTGTTTACAAGTGATTACTCTAAGACTAGGTTATTTGGAAGTGTTTGAGAAAAGTTTTTAGTTCTAAACAATATTGGTTTTATGAACTTGGTCATAGTTTTGCTAGTAATTCATTTAAACTTGCAATTTTTTTAAAAAAATATCTTGTGTTTTAGAAATTTTGACAGAAAATGTATTTAAATACATTAATCCCTTTGGGATGAATAAAGGCATAGGATATGCTTATCTGATATATTTTGGATTTATAATATAGAAAGGGCAAATTGATGATAGTTATTTTTCAAGTGCAATAGCCAAATTTTAACTCCTTGAACTGTATGACACTATTTTTTCCACAGGAACAGATTGCAAAGAAAAGGAAATGTGGATATTTCTAGAATACTTTCACAAAATGTACAAAAACATGAAAATGAATTTTAGCACCTTCTGAAAATATACATGTTATTAACACACTTTATTTTTGTTTAAAATGTTTACTCAGCTGTAGCTATTTGGAGGCATTTTTAAAGTGTTCTCGGTGAATTTAAATAAAATATATTTAAACTATTTTTTATTCTCTAATTATCAAATAAACTGATAAACAATACACTTCTCTTAATAACAAATCCCTTGCATGAATTTTTCATATATTTTTTGATAACCTTAAATACCAAGCACTGGAATAAAGAATCAAACAGATGTGTGATATCCTTTCCCCAAATGGGAGAAAATATATATATATAGAATAAAATCCCAACCAAACAGCCCATCCTATTAATACATTTCCCTACCATTCCTTATAATAATCCTATAATACTTTACAGTGCTTGCCTCAACACCTCTCGTATGCCTGCTGAGTTGGTAAACACACATGAGTCACAAGTAATTGCTATTCAATAGGGTGCAGCAATGTTTACAGGAAGGTATGTCTATAAACAGATTAGTAGTGCTGGGACAAGAGCAAGATCAGTACACGTCAGCGAAAACTAAGGAAATTATGCCACTTTCAGAAGTCTGGAATCTTTAGTTTACAGTACAAATCAAATTGTGCAATTTTATAAGTGCATTCAGTAGAAAATAATTATCTTTAGTTTCTTTTATTTGGATCAAACATAGATTTATGACGGAACTGGCTCATAAACTTTATTATACCAATTTTTTTAACACTGTACCATATCTGAAAAGCATATTGTTCTGTAATGTTTTTCCAAGAAATAATTTCCAGAAATTATGAAGTTTGTACTCTTTAGTGCCAAATAATATGTTTCATAATGAGAATGAAAGAGAACATTCTTAAGACATTCAATATCCCTTTATCATAGTTGAACAGAAGAAGATACTGATGGTTTTCCTGCTGTCCTGCCGTATAAGAATGTTTTTCCCTATATGTGAGCAAAGTGTCATAGTACAGTTTAGAGGAAAAAAAACCTGAAAGGCTTTGAAAGGTTTCCTTTCAATTTCGTTGGAGAAGGAAAGGGAATCATGACCAAGCATGCTATTGTTTATTTGGCTTAAGTACGTTGCAGTAAATTATGTGAGGTTATGATTACTTTGATTTTTTTTCCAGTCCAGGACCACATTATTTTCTGATGGGTTAAACATACAGTAAAATATGGGAAGCAATATCTATATTCCTGGAAATGCTTCATGAATATTAAATTCTAAAATATTTTTTAAATACTATCCAGTTAATGTAATGTCTCATGTATTCTTCATGGTTGTGCATGGCTTTCCAGTCCAATCATAGGATTACATTTGTAGATACTGTAAATTATTAATTACTTAGTTTAATACTTATGTAATATTCCCTGAACAATGGCCCAAGTGAGCATTCTCCTTCAAAGAACTCAGATGTTAGTATGGCTTAGATAATCATTGACATAATATTTCTGTGAAATTAACTGATATGAACATTTTTTATTACTCTTTGGAAGGAGTTAATTTATTTTCCTAAATATATATGGATGGATGGATAGATGATAGATAGATAGATAGATAGATAGATAGATAGATAGATAGATAGAGTGAAAAGTAGTGAGTAAATCATTTAAGCTCAGAAAACATTCCCTTGTTGCTGAGATTATTATTTTGTACAGCTGTCTTCTAATTAATCATAAGATGGCTAACTAAACAGTTTAATCAATCAAACATGCATTAAAGTACATAGAAATAAAAGCAGTAATTTTCAAAAAACAGTATTTTTGCTAAACAAAATTAAAGAATTAAGAGTGAATGAAAATAGAGATATCCTATCCCTAATTCATAGAATGAATGCATTCTTAATTTTTTTTCAAAGAAAGTTTTTGGCTGGTTGGTTGTAGGTTTTTTAGCACAAATTTAATAATGAGGTTGATCCCTCAGTGATTCTTAGCAGGGCTGGAGTAAGACATGTAATGCCCTAAGTATAGCTCAATAATGGTGCCCCTTGGCCCTTCCATTGCTTAACTGGCTTAAGACATTTAATAAATGCTGAAAACCAAAGTCAAATATAGCAGTGAATGAGTTAAGGGCATGTTAGCTTGAATGGGGGATAAAACTCTGTGGTGCCTCTCTTCAATTGATATCTTAAGCCTATGCGTATTTTGCTTAATAGTTAATCCAGGGCTGATCGTTAGCTAAGACTAAGTAGTTTGGCCCTCCATTTATGCAAGCTAATGCTTGAGTTGGATACTTTTTGTTAGTTTGTTTATTAGATTTATACCCCACTTTAATTTTGTACTACTTAGAGTGAGGCACATAATGCTTGCTTCTTCATTTTCCTACAACAACAACAACATGGTTGGGCTGAGAGAAAGTGACCGGGTCTAAGTCATTCAGCTGGTTTATATAGAGAAGACTAGAAGACTTGGTCTCCTTGTTTCTAATTTAGCATCTTAACCATTACATTTAGCAGTAATACCAGACTGTGTAATGATTGCCTAAAAAAACTGGAGAGACTCCAGTTGTGGGATGTCTCTTTCTGGCAGCCCCAGTCAGTATGGTCAGTAGTCAGTAATTACAAAAGTTGTAGTCTTAACAATCTCCAGGAGACTACAATTCCATACTCCAATGTAGAATTGAAACTGATGGTTATTGAAAGTGTAACCATGGACTAATTAAACTACTGACCTGCTCAAGCTAAAGCAGTTCTAATACTCTTATGTATATTAAAACATATTTTCAGTTGTGACATGGCTATGTTTCAATAACCTCTCTTATTTCTCTCCAAAATATAACTGAAATATATCAATCGACTAAATATATCGATTCTGATGCACAGTGTGTATTGATGCGTAATTTAAATTAAATTAAAATTAAATTACGCATCAATACACATTATGCCTCAGAATTCCCTACTAAACTTGTTCAACTTTAGGCTAAATTAGTGCCATGCCTCTCTTGAAAACTAAGACATGGCTCCATTTAAAAGACTGTATTTATTTTTCAAGCTGCAAAATAACATATTTTGGGTAAATTTTAAAATAGAGTTAAATGCTAACCACACTCCTTGTTTTAAACAGGCACAGAAATTCTTGGCAAATCAGTTCGTATTATATTCTCTACGTTAGGAGTTTGCATATTTTTTGCAATTGGCTACATGTTGCTGCCACTATTTGCTTACTTCATCAGAGAATGGCGGATGCTGCTACTGGCTCTTACTGTCCCTGGGGTGTGCTGCATTCCACTGTGGTGGTGAGTTTAACTGTTCTGAAAGTTGTTCAGCTTCAGAAATGTCCTCTCTGTAGCTGATAACCTTCACCCTGCACTGTTATATAACCAGCGGGCATTTTACAGCCTTGAGTTGATGTAGATATCTTTTCCCACCTTTGGCATTTGATTGCAGAGAGCAGTGGATTGTTTTGAATGTTCTTTTAAATTATCTTTATTTTGAGTTTGATTTGACGGTTCTACAGGATTTACCCTGTTCGAGTTCTAGATTATGTTATTCTGACCTCCAACTTTAAAAAAATAGTTTTAAAAAAATTGCATTGTCAGATGAGTTCTCCTGTTCAAATTTCTCCCTTCTCAATTATCTTTAATTCAACTTTTTTCTGTCGAGGCACCAACAGAATTTTTTGATAATCAAAAACAGCCGACGATGTTTTTTTAAGAGCAGCTGCCAAAAGCAATACTACTGTATGGCTAAATCTCTGTATTTTTTCTAGTTAGTGTGTATGCATTAAATGTTCACAATCATGTTTATATCTTTAAGAAGAAAAATTCTAATAAATTAACTGCATCAAACAAATTACTGCATCAAGAGAACCGACTTCCAATTGCTAGTACCAAGAAATATTGAAGCTATGAAATTATATACATTTTTTTTCTTACTTGTAAAACATTCTGAAGGAGAACTATAGTACCTTACTATCACTAAAACTTGGAAAGTGTATGATAGGATCTATTAAAACTAACCAATTTTATTATAAATCCTAAGCATCTGATAAACTGAGCCCCCACTTGTAAAATTTTATGCCTTTTAATAAAATTTATTAGACTTAAAAGGTAGTTCCAGACTTCTGAGTTTTGTACAGCACTCGTATCTTAAAGATCTGGCACTGCTCACACATCTCCGTCAACATTCAAGTCTCAACAAGTTTTGATTTGTTGGCCTGTAATAATGATTCAGTAATAGATTCTGATATTGTATTACTGTCGGTATTTAATATGTCATTTTAAAGAATTTGTTTGCAATTTAAAAGATTGCTTGCAAAGGTATAGTTCACTAATACTTATATATCAGTTTTAGAGATTGAAAACATTGGAAAGTTACACGTTTTACAATGTTGTTAAGGAATTTAAGAATATAATCCTTGTTTCTGCATAAGCGTTATACAATTTTAACTCAAAGGAATTACTGTGGTTTCTAATTTATGAATATACAACCTCTCACAGTTTACTTGGTATTAAAACAAACATCTATATATTTTAGATCTCGATTCTTGCTTTCTAGTGTATCAGTCTTTTTGTTCAATTGTTCAATACTGAATTTGCTCTAAAATATATTAGAAGTATATTTGGAGATTTATGTTTAAATGTCTTTGTATTTTAGGCTATGTTCTGCAGAAATAATGCTGCATATTACTTTAATCAAAAACGTGGTTAATTCCTACATGCATTCTTTCCCATAGCAATTGTTCTGAGGGACTATTTCTCTCTCTCTCTTTCTTTTTCCTTCCTATACTTTATTGGCTTCTTTATTGCTTACCTATCTTCACAATTAGCTCTATGATCCAGGAACCACATTTTTGTGATCAGTGGTATCAATAGAAAGCCACAAAAGTAAAAAAGTTTAGCTTTCTTTTCCAGTTTTGCATGCAGAGTGCCAAAAACATAATCCAGCTAAAATCATTTTTTTTAAATCTGATGGGACAGATGGGAAATATTTCTCTGGATCAGAATAAGAAAATTCTATTTCAGAATATCTACTTGCTAATAATGACAGGAGCTACTTTTTGATTACTATTTCAAAAAGTAATTGTTGCCACATCAGTATGTTTTGAATAATATAAATAGAGATATTGATATGAATCGAGTGTGAGGTATTATCTTTCCTCCACCTTTTAAAATGGCTTCTTTTTGTCTTGTTTGGCCTGTCCCCTCCTATTGAGTTCTTGGTCTATTTAGTCTTAGATTTGTGAAGTCAACACCTCTTTGCATATAATCCAAATTCTTTCTCTCGCCGCCCTTTTGCCCACCCCCCACCCCCCCACCCCATTCTTGGTCATTGTACTTCTGGCTTTTACCTGAATTTTCCTCTTAAAAATTTAGCTCACTTCTAAAGTTGGTTTACATGGTTGCAGTATGGAACAAAAAAATATACATATTAAAAACTCTTGACTTTTAATGGTAGGATGAAGGGGAGATCTAGAAGATGGGATCTATTTCACTTTGCTAGAGCTACCAGATGTAATTTGCAAAATTCCATACAACGAGATCAATAGCAAAACATTACAGAACTCTCCCTCCTGCATCCTTGCTGCCTCTATTGTTTGCTTCTGTCTAGCAATTTTTTGGATTGTTCCAGCCCAGCAATTGTCTGTTACCCATTAGTCTGTAAAGATCCTAACCAGTAAATATCCTCTTTTTCCCACTAAGATGCCAAAATATTATAGATAATTTGGTTATAGATATTGGTTTATAGATCAAGGAGATTATATTTTAGTGAAATCCCTTGTAAATATATCGTTCCTTCCTGTGAGTAGGAAGCTGCATACAAAGGACATATCAATAATGTATTGCTACAAACAACCCTGTGCACAGGTTCATGAATATTAAAACTTTTAGATGAAATAGGAATTTTATCTTTGTAGTCACCTCTGTTTTGATCAATTAATGAATCAAAGGTTGCATTCCTTGAAAATTCAAATAAAGATTCACGTATTTTAAACCTAGGTTAGAAGAACAGGGCCATACCACAAGCTTCTGTTTCAGACTAATATTATTGAACAAGAAAAAATCAGGTTCATAAAATAAAGTTTTTAAATTTCTTTGAATTCTAGCCTGTTTGAAAATTGATAGTATTAAATAATATATATATAAATTTGGTAGCTAAATAAATACTGTATGTCTCTTAATATTTGTATTTAAAAAACAGTGCAATCCAAATGTTCTTACCATTATTGAAGCAAAAAATTCAGTACTTTTAAATTGCATTTCTGTTCACATATCTAGATATAAGCCACCTTAAACTTAGTGGAACACATCTGGATCCTCATACATAGGATGCAATGTTTTGTACTGCTTATTTCAATAGTTTGTCTTAGAACTAGTGTACTTGTTTTATTAAGTTGTGGGGAGGGGCATTGAAACATAAACATTGACATATAAATTAAATAATTTAATATATATATATGCTCCAGGGTTTTAATCTTTGCAGGAAATAAAGCAATTTTAAAAATAGCGAACAAAATCTGTGGCTTGAAATCAGACCACAAGTGTGTTAGTGGACAATTAGATTTTCCATGTACAACAGGAATTGATGTTTCCTCTTTTAGAAGGTTTGAGATGATAGATGCATTTATAGCATTTGTAAGCATTATAATTTGTTGGTATCCCACTTAACATTAATTAATTTAGTATTTAAAGATCTGGTATTTTGCAACACTGTGTTTATGTTATGTTGTAGTGGCAAAGCTGAGCTGGTAAGATGGAAGTCGGGAGGCCTCAAACTTGCTTTCCTAGCAAATCCTAGCTCTGCCCTCCTGTCTTTTGGGAGTGCTTTGGTAATTCCTTCCTGCTGTTTCCTGGGAACACCTTATTTGGTGTTATCTCCTTAATCCTATTTATGAGACAGAGGCCTCCCACAATCTGTGCTGACCTATTGACAACTAAAAAGGTTTGAAAAAAATCTATACTGTAAGCCCTGGATGTGTGGTATAGTGACTTGAGGTTTCATCAACAATATCGTCCCAAAAAGGACGAGTTTAACCAGAGAGGCATCAGACTTATTTTTTTTTAAAAGAAAAGTTAAAAATGTAACAACTTTAGATTTTAAAATTATACCCAGTTCAGAGATGGGTATCTCTGGACTGGAAGATACCAGTCCAGAGAATTTGGAAGGCATTTCTGAACCGTGTATAATTGAGGCATCTCAATTATACACAGTTCAGAAATGCCTTCCAAATTATTAAGAAAAGAACTGTAAAATAAGATGCAAGCCAGAACACACGATGGCACTGGTTAACAACAAATACTATTGTATTCTTATAATTGCTAACAAATGGTTTTTAGAGGCAAAACATTACATTTTTTGAAAGTTGACATTGAACACCCAACTTCCTATAGTTGTCCAAAAAAAAAAACCGAAGTTATTTAGGAACCTATTAAACAAATCAAAGAATCGTAATTTGCGTACTTCTACAAAAACAGGGATTTCTTGAAATTGCAGTTCCTTTTACTTCATTTTACCTGGGAAATTCCTTTCTCTCTAAGGCCCACTTTTTTCAGAGGCAGCAAACTTCTTCTAGCTCACTCCTGTTCCTAGTCCTCCACATCCTCCTCTGTTCGTTTTTGAAGTTATTTTCTTTTGAAAATACCTCAAAGTTTATACAGGTAGTCCTTGACTTACAACGGTTCATTTAGTGACCGTTCAAAGTTACAATGGCACTGAAAAATGTGACTTATGACCATTTTTCCACATTTACAACCATTGCATCATCCCCATGGTAACATGATCAAAATTCAGATGCTTGGGAAGTGGTTCATATTTATGACAGCTGCAATGTCCCAGGAACATGTGATCAGCTTTTGTGACCTTTTGACAAACAAAATCAATGGGGAATCCAGATTCACTTAACAATCATGTTACTAACTTAACAAATCCAACGATTGACTTAACAACTCTGGCAAGAAAAGTTATAATATGGGGCAAACTCACTTAACAAATGTTTCACTTAGCAACATAAATTTTGGGCTCAATTGTGGTCGTAACTCAAGGACTACTTGTATCTCTAATGGAGATAGGGATTGTGAGTTCTCTCCAAATTTGCCTCACAAAAGGGAGGGCATTACTCCTTCATGGAGATACTGATTATACATTTGTCAAGCACATAAATTGAAAATATTTTTCCTTGCTAATTTTTAAGTAAAATCAGAAGTCCCTATAAAATTTTGTTAATATTTCTTAACTTTTTGAAAAAGTAATATTAATAATATAGTAAGCACTGAAATCTTTAGAGGCCCTAGGTTATTAGATTCATGAACTATTTTTCTGGACATTTTAATAATTTCCTTTCCAAGAAAATATTCTTATGAAGAAACAAAAAAACTATCATCAAGAAGACACGCAGATTGATTGACCCTAAAGATAAGACCTTGTTAATCGAATTCTTCAAGTGAAATCAACACACAGCTCCTAATGTATCAATTTGCATAAAAGAAATTGTGATATATTTAGGATGGATTTACATAACAGATTTTATTCAAATGATTGTGATGTCACCTGTTATTTTAGTATACCAAATCTTTCCTGAAGCTTTGAATACTCACTGCAGAGAATTAGTATTACAGGTTTTTATACATATATTTCATTTTTTTCCAAATTATAGAAAGCAGCTAGATAGGTGTACAATGTATTTGAAGCGTTTGTAAAATTATTAATCAAGGGAAGAAATTAGGATGTAAGGAAGAACATATTAACATATGTTAGCTCCTACATAGCATTTATATAAGGCCCAGTTGACTTACAGTCTAAACTACCATCATGTCAAAGATACACTATCTGTATTGTACTCACTTCCAAGCAGATATATTTATTATGGACACATTCATAATCAACCTGCCCAGTTCAGTGGATTATACACGTTAACATAAATTGTTCTATTAGAATTAGCAAGTATTTACTCAAATGTTTGTCTTTTTATATTGAAAGTGAAGTCTTTTTAAACAAAAAGAGTTGCCTTGAAATGAGAAAAATGTAGCATCTACATATTTTTCTATGTTTTTCCGAACTTAGCTCCCTGATCATTAAAGAATAGCACAATGCAGTGAGTTAGTTAGTTGCTCTCCGTGGCACATTCCTTTCCATGCTTCCTACATGCAAATGGATCAGACTTTTGGCTTCTCATATCACAATCAAGTGAAAACCCTTTCAATCACTGTGATGGCATCAATTTATGAAAATAAAAAAGCAGTGAGATAATTTGGACTTGTTACAGGTTTATTCCTGAGTCTCCTCGGTGGCTGATCTCTCAAGGAAGATTCGGAGAAGCTGAAGCTATTATTCGGAAGGCAGCAAAAACAAACAGGATTCCAGCTCCAGATATAATTTTAGATCCAGTGGACGTAAGTATTAGGAGTTGGTGTAGTGGTTAAGGTACCTGGCTAGAAATCATAAATTCTAATCCCACTTTAGGCATAAAGCCCCAGCCTAGTCACCCTCTTTCCGCCCTAGAAAGCAGGCAAGGACAAACCATTTGTCCAGGCAGTCATCAGTCATCAACAATTACTTGAAGCCAAAGACTCAAAAAAATTGTATATTTATATTTTTGTTGTACTTGCTGTAGCCCACTATTATAATAGTGACTGAGCTGGGTGATTTTGGACCAGTCACCATCTCACAGCCCAGCCCACCTCACAGGATTGGAAAATAGAAGAAGGACATATTATGTATGATCACAGCTTTGAGTTACTTATAAAGTAATAAAAGTGGGATAAAAATCTAAATCAGATAGATAGTTAGACAGAAGACAGACAAATAGATAGATAGCAGGTCTCACTTGTAAAACTGGTCATGTTAAAAAACAAAAGGTAGAGCAAGTGATAGTTTGCATGCACTAGTACTTATATCTGAGTTAATTATTACTTATTATCAGTAAGAACCATTAGTGATTCATATATAACAAGTTCTTCAGAAGCATTAACAATTTTTCCAGGTGAACTTCAGTTATAAACCCAGTTATATGTGCAATAAAACACCACTATGTCCTTGAAGAGAACAAGGGCAGGCAATATGCCATGAATGTCTGCCTGAAAATAATAATAAAGTATATAAATCTAACTAGCTCAATAACACAGCCAAGATCACCAACAAACCTTCCTGATTCTAAATACAATGTGGTCTCTCGTGCCTATGTTCCACTTTTATACCCCACAGCAGGCATTTTAATATATTTCAGACGCGGCTTGGAGCTTGTGCCGCTTCTATTATTCTACTTGTCAGCTGTAGTTCTATTCTTGCCCAAATGTTGTGGTTTAATCACATTGGCAAGGTTTATCATTTAGCCATAAATTGTTATAGATTGTGTTTTTGGTTTGGACAAGCACACTGCCCATTTTTCTTAAGAGTTTCAGGATGACTTTTTACCATCTTTCTGTTTGCCAGTGAAATAAATCACATCCCTCCCTTTTGAGCTGTAGACAAATAATGAATCACATATGTCTGAACTTCATTGGGCCACCGATATAGTTGTGAAACGGATGTTGGACAAATTGCATTTTCCCTCCTTCCCAAACATTTAACAATAGAAAAAGTCAAGAAAATGTGCAGTCCATCTAGTGTAGCTCATTTTCATCTTAGTCTTGAAATAAAGGCTGCTATATATGTATGCTACCAGTTTATTCCCTTGTAGCATTTTTTTAAAAAGGCTCTGGCCACACGGTATGTCTCAGATTATTTTTTAAAAAAACATGGGAAGGGTAATGATTTTTGGAATCAAATGGAATAAAGGTTGAGCAACCACCTCCAATGTAATTATTTACCAGCTAATGTATGAAGTTGTTTTCTCTCCCAATTATATATTCTTGGTTGTAGGTGGCGATAAAGCAGAAAATGGTGCTAAGAGAAAGTAAAAACTGGCAATGTATTGGTTGGCTGTTGTGTGTCTCTTTGTGGTTCAGTTTGCAAGGAGTTTTAACTTCATTTAACTTTGATATGCCTCTTCTCCGAACCTAACCCAATCAACACTGTTAAAATAAAGATTATAGAGTGAAACAGAAATGAACTCCTGTGGAAGTTTTTATAGTTAAAGAAAACTCTTGACTTTGTACTCAGAAGTCCTCTAATTTTACCAGAGACATGCAAAAAACAAAGATGTGGGTTTTTGTTTTTTTTATTATAACTTAGGGACACAGTTTTCACTGGCACTTCCCAACCAAATTCTGGAATGGAAAATCCTAGGAGAATGTTAATTCTGCTCTAAAAATGAAATAAAATAGCTGTACCACATTACTACAGTAGTTGAATATCTAGTCATCTCTACTTGTTGATTGCTCTGGTTTCATAGACATTACCTGTCTTCTCTAAGGAGTTAATGACTTGCAGTTGCAGTCATTAATGAAGAAAAGAACCTACTCTTTCAACTCTTTTACTTTTAATTTGTTATAAGTTTATTTTAAGGACAAAGGTTTTCCCTGGACAGTTTACAGACATACCTCTGATGGAGAAAGCTACAGTAGTCCTCGCCATACAACTTTATGGCTTTTTTTTTACTGTTATTAAGTGAGTCATCATGGTCATTAAGTGAATCACATGGCTGTTCCATGAATTCAGCTTTCCCCATTGACTTTGCTTGTTGGCAGCCAACTGGGAAGATTGCTGAATATCCCTAAACACATAATGGTTGCCAAACACTCAAATTTGGATCACATGACCATGGAGATGCAACAGTCATAAGTACGAGAATCAGTCATAAATGCAAGAACCAAATCTTTTTCAGGACCATAATTTTGAATGGCCGTAAGTCTAGGGCTATAGTAGCTGTACTTCCTAAGGAAACTATCCATGAAACTGGGAACCACATCAACATGTTGAGTATTTTATTTCATATCTGGCTGATTTTTATTATGGAACTCTTGTTGTTTGAGTACGTGTCATGTGTTCATCAATAAACATAATTCATTGGGTCTCTTTTCCCAACAATCCTTGTTAATAGATTGTTACTAATTTAGGCTAATTCTCAAACATAGACTGTTTTTCATACAATAAAGAATTTTGAAAAATAATTCACTTTTGAACTGGTCTCCAAAACAGGTTAAAATCTGTGCAGAATGAGAATGAAAATACATAAAATTGTCAAAATGAAAGCAACCAATCAATCCATCTTCTTTAAACCAACGGCTTGATTTTCCTTTTCGTTGCCTTGTATGCTATCCAGGACATTTATGTTTGTTTACTTGCTTGGTTTTGGAATGTTCCCTTTTTCCTTTCTTTTCCTCCTAAGGTAGAAGATTTGAAAGCCAAGCAACATCAGGGTGTGTTTTTGGACTTGTTCAGATCACGAAACATTGCAATTATGACTATTATGTCTCTTCTTTTATGGTAAGGTTCCGAAAGCAGGCTCATTAAATGCAGAGGACCATTAAATGCAGAGGCCCGATGATCTGTTTTTTTGTTCAGGGCAAGTTAGGCTGTTTGGGACATTCCAATCCTTATTTATCGAATGAGATTTTATTTTATATTTTTAATTGATCAATTTATGTCGCTGTCCTGCTTGGCGTATTCAGCTGCCTTTAACATGTGAATTGCCATTAAAATGTGATGTAGGTCAGAAAATTGCAAAAGTTTTTATAAATAATTTTCTACGCCTAGAGGACCTTTTATTAGATTGCTTGCTGTTGCGTGTAAGTATGGAGGGATATTGGAGTTGTGAGCAATGGAGTTCATGCAATCAGAAGCACTTCAGGAACTAAACTGCGTCAGAACACTTTTGCCTACTTCTTTACCTTAACATTTTAACCAGACAAAGCTAATTACTAACCAACAGTATTAGATATAACAGCAGACTAAACAATATCACTATTATTATTCCTAGCCCTGCAGATCTAATAGAAAAATAATAATAATAAACAATTTAACCAAACAATGAAAAGTCAAGGAAAAAAAGGAAACAATTTATGTTTAACCACCAGAGATGTCTTAGTCCAGTCAATTCGTTGCATGGTTTTCTTTTTAATAATTTTATATTACTGAAAATACTGAACTTTATCATTAGAGGTAAAATGCAAGAAATAAAGCCTGCTTATTTAAATAGCCATTTGGACATTAGTTTTTAAAAACTACTATTAATGCAAGCACTTTTGGCACCAGATAATAATGAACATTGTCACTGTATTATAGGTTATCAGGAGATTCAGATACAAGTCATTGCGTAGGCACCATTTATTGTGTAACACTTTCCACAATCATATACATTTTCTGAACAGAAGGAATCAACATTTAACTCTCAGTTCAGTTAAGTTAAATCTTTAGCATCTCGTATATTGAATTGGACAATTGAGAGTCCTGAGGAGCTTCTTGTCTTCCCATATGAGCAATCAATATTTAAAATTAGATCGTTTCATTGGATGGCTTGCCTCTAACAGATACATGCCATAAAATAGCACTAAATATACTTTAGGGTAAACAGTCAGCTTTTCTCTGTTGTCATTAGAAGGACTGGGTTGTATTTCATCCAGGGATATTATGAATTTAGCCCCGTTTGATTAAGATACTTGTTTACATAAATTATTGAAAAACAGAAAAGCAGCATCAAAACATAAATGTCCAGAAGGTTGTATGTGTAATTTCCCAATGCATATTTTACTCCATTCCAATTCAAAAAAGTGCCATCTGAAATAATAAAATATGAAATAAGTCAGTTCTGCTATTGGGCTGATTGTGCCAGATTGTGGCTATTTACATTTGCTAATTTCTCTTTGATCTCAGGATGTTTACATCTATTGGCTATTTTGGCTTGTCACTCAGCACCCCCAATCTGCATGGAGATGCCTACTTCAATTGTTTTCTGTCAGCAGTCATTGAGGTCCCAGCCTATGTGATTGCTTGGCTCCTCTTGCGGGTCTTACCACGACGTTATACAATATCTGGCACCCTCTTCTTAGGAGGAGGAGTTATTTTGTTCATACAGTTAGTACCTTCAGGTAAGATGTGTCTGTGTGTGTTCATTCATTTTGTGTCATTTTGTGCTGTAGTAAATGACAATACTGTATGAGGAGATGGAACAAGTGTTAAAGAATTATTTTTTACACTATATCATATGGATTCTCAATTTTCTATTCCAGGAAAATTCATTAAGATTATGTTTAGCTAGAGATCTGCATTCACAGAACATTGTAGGAATGTTTATCAGTTTATTTTTGTGATCTCTGTGTACCACACATCTACAAAATACACCTGTGCACTTTTTTTAAATTTTTTTTTAGGAACTGTCCAAATGATAGAGAGAATTTAGTGGAAAGCCAAACACAGTTGCTCAGCTTTTGTGTACTGTGATCTCTTACTGGCCTTCTTTGGATTTAAGGCTGGGCAAAAGAATAAATGTATAATTGACTTCTAATTATTACATTTGAATCTAAATGCAAAGGTTCTTAAACTTTGCAATTCTGCAGCTGCCCACTAAAGGCCAGTACTGTTCAGTTCTGATAGCAATAACATTCTTTTATTTTGTGTTTGTGTGCGTGTGTAAATTTTTTTATTGTTTTATCAATGTACCATATAAAATACAATGAGAAATAAAAACATGAAATTAAGGGAAAGGAAAGAAAGGGGAAGAGGTACGATTAATTAAGGGAATTAAGGAAATTAAGGGAAGAGAGAAAAAGGCATTGACTTCCAATTCTGTTTAGCACAGTACAAGATAACATTACAAACATTACTATATCGTGGCAATAACATTCTAACATCATTCCCATTTTCTCTGTGCAAGATCCCTTTAATTACTCATGATTCCCCAAGTGACTTCAACTGAGGTTTGAAATGCCTCAGTAATACTCTTGCAGTACCTTCAATTATTCTGCAGTTGCCATACAAGCAGTCTCTACTTATGACTATTTGCTTAACAAATGTTCAAAGTTGCAATGGCACTGTGAAAATTGACTTATGATCAGCCCTCATACGTGCCTGTGAGTTTGTGAGTTTTTAATTTTTTAATAATTGCATTTTTGTAAGAGTATTAAGTGTGGAAGTGATTTGCTTCTAACCAATGGGCATAGATTTCTTTACAGAAAGGAAATTACCACAAGGCCTTTTACCCTTCAAGTTCTTATTCCTTTCCCAAGTTCCAGAGTTATTGAGACACTCTTCTACACTCACTTTTGTTCAGAATGCCAGGTTCTCAACAATTCATATTGCCACTAGGATGCCTGTTTTTTCCAATCCTTCTTTAATTCTTGCTTCACAATCAGTTCCAATAGTATTTTCAGATCTAGTGTTGATTTTTTGCATTGACATTGCCTGAGATCCCAATGGCCATGACTTTCTTGGTCTTCTGGAAGGCTGTGAAAACCTGACTTTTCCTCCAGGTATTGGGCCAGGATAATATATAAACCCAGCATAGGTATGATTGTGTAATCAGTTTATTTTATGGTGCCTTGGTTAATGTTTTGTAATTATTTTACTTTGTTTTCTGTTGTTCACTACCCAAAGTTTTTTTTATGCTAGAGTAACTACACACATTTTATAAAGTAAATAAATAAAAATAAATTTTACAGCATCATTGTTGATACCAACTTTCATGTGGCCCCGGTCTTGACAGTATCTCTAGCCAAATATCTTCTCCTTCATATCTATCTGACTATACTTTGGATTTGAAAGATTCTTTCTTTGCATGCCTATAATTTTCATTTTCAGGCCCAACAAGCCATTCCTTCAGAGAAGAAGTAACATTAAAGAAACAAATCAAATTGATCAATATTATGGTCACAGGCCAACAAAATATTCAG
Source organism: Arizona elegans (assembly GCA_022577455.1). Taxonomy (NCBI): domain Eukaryota; kingdom Metazoa; phylum Chordata; class Lepidosauria; order Squamata; family Colubridae; genus Arizona; species Arizona elegans. The sequence continues at coordinate 81,167,911 of JAKOOJ010000003.1, read as the reverse complement.
CAGTCATTTTGCATGGCTTCTACTTCAGGTTTTATGGTGCATGAAATCTCTTTACCTTTTGAAGACTGGTCTTTGAATCTGTGATTGTTGAGTATGCTGGTTGACTAGCGCTGCTGAGTGTTGATTGGAGCAGCCGCTAGCAACAAAAGTAGCGGGAAATATCAGCTGTCGGATTGGTTACACTATCTGACAGCTAGCTATAAAAAGCCGGTTAGAAGTTTTTGTTCTCTGCTTCTGTTCTGTCTCTCCCTCTTACGAGACATGTTAGCCACGAGCCGGTTGTGTTAATAAACAGTTGTTGCAGAGGCCTGCCTCAGTGTGTGTGTGTGTCTCACCGAATACACAACATTTGGCAACGAAGGTGGGATGTCACTGAGGCGGCCTGTTACTTCACACTTCTGATCGGTCGATTCGTTTGGCAGCCGAGGGGAAGAGCGTCCCACAGGCCCTCCATCCTGAGGTAAAAAATGACTGTTGCTCTGCCACAATTTACGCAGTTTGAACCTGCTTCTGAAACATGGGATGAATATGTAGAAAGGTTCGAATGCTTCCTCCAGGCCAACGATCTAGCAGATCTATCGAGTGCCAGAAAGAGAGGCTATTTCCTGAGCTCGTGTGGCCGGGAAATTTTTACAACGGCCAAGGCCCTGGCCGCTCCACAACCCGTTTTTTCGGTGCCATGGGAAACGTTACTAGCCAAATTAAAAAATCATTACGCTCCTACGCCCTCTAAAATCACCCGGCGCCATGCGTTCCATCAGCGAGCTCAGAGGGTTGGCGAGTCCGTGAACGACTACATGGCCTCATTGCGATCGGCTGCACTTCACTGTGAATTCCGTGAGCTGGACGATATGCTTTTGGACCAGCTTGTGTGCGGCGTCAGAGACCTCAAACTGCAGCGGAGATTATTGGTTCGATCAGACCTGACACTGCCAATAGCCATGGATGAGGCCAGAGCGGCCGAAATGTCAGCTCAATCGTCAGCAGAAATCCAACGTGCCCAGCCCACGGGGGGGCCTCCACCTGCACCCCCACACGCTGTTCACTACGAGAGTTCGGATGCTGAGGACGCTGCCATGCCAGATGGTGAGGTGGGACGCCTCAAGACGGTGCGCAAACCCCAGCGGCTCGTTCTGCCCAAACCGCTTCAGGGCAACTGCTTTGGTTGCGGCGGCCAGCACAATCGTGCAGACTGCCGATTCAAAACAGCCGTCTGCCGGCGCTGCGGCAAGCGTGGTCATCTGTCACGCGTATGCCGGGCTGCCCTTCCTCGTTCTGAAGAGCCCGGGGAGCCCGTGCCGAAGCTGCGGAAAACAAAGAGGATCGTCCGCCGGGAGAATGCTGTTGACCTGTCCCAGGACTCCGAGGTCGATGCTGTTGGCGTCAGTCACGCGTCTGCGAGACAACCGGGGTCCAAAATCTACCTTGAGGTCTTTCTGGAGTCCGCTCCCTGCCGAATGGAGGTGGACACTGGCTCTTCCCGGTCGCTGATTGCTTGGTCCACGCTCAAGGCTCTGGTCCCCGCCTTTCCGAGGAAACGACTGCGACCCTGCACTGTCAAACTGAAAGACTATCAGGGTCGCCCAATCCCCACTCTGGGCTGCGGGTTCTTTTCTGTATCTTATGGTTCTTTTGCAGGTTCTCTTCCATTGATCGTTGTTCGAGATAGTCTTCCCACATTACTGGGCTTAGACTGGTTCGCTGCTCTCAACTTGGGGGTGTCTGGCGTCCATGCCACTGGCATGGACATTGCTACGGAGCTGACCCGAGAGTTTGCTGAGGTTTTTGATGGCCAATTGGGTAAATACAAAGGGCTACCCATTTCGTTTTCTCTAGACCCCCAGATAGCCCCAATCAGACTTAAGCCTCGCAGGGTGCCCCTAGCTCTGCGGGCCAGGGTAGATCAAGAGCTAGATAAGTTGATAGCGCAAGGTGTCCTGCAGCCAGTTGAATATTCCAAGTGGGAGACCCCGATAGTAATCCCCTTGAAATCCGATGGATCCATCAGGATCTGTGCTGATTACAAGGCGACCCTCAATAAGGCCCTGCAGGCTAACCATTACCCTGTCCCAGTTGTCCAGCATTTACTGCACTCGTTAGGCAAGGGCAAAGTCTTCGCAAAGCTGGATCTGGCCCAAGCCTACCAGCAACTCCCCGTTGACGATGCCACCGCCCTTGCTCAAACAATAGTTACACATCGCGGGGCGTTTAAATGTACTCGTCTGCAGTTCGGAGTCTGTGTGGCACCGGGCATTTTTCAAAGCCTCATGGAGCGCTTGCTCCATGGGTTGCAGGGTGTCGTGCCTTATTTTGATGACGTCCTGATCGCGGCTGCGGATCAGGCTGATCTCGTCATCAAATTACGGGCAGTCCTTTCTCGTTTTAAAGACGCTGGGGTCAAACTCAAAGCGGAGAAGTGCCACATAGGGGTGCCCCAGGTAGAATTTTTAGGATTCCTTATCGATGCAGCCGGTATCCGGCCTGCGCCCTCCAAGGTGGAAGCAATTAAAAAAGCGCCTGTGCCTACCTCCAAGGTGGAACTTCAGGCTTTTCTGGGGCTCCTCAATTTTTATGCGGTCTTCCTACCACATAAAGCTTCTTTGGCGGAGCCACTCCATAGGCTTCTGGACAAGAACACACCCTGGGTCTGGTCAAAGGAGGCGGCTGCCTCCTTTCGGGCTATCAAGGACGTGCTCACTTCAGATGCCGTCCTTGTGCAATATGATGTCACCTTGCCCGTATCATTAACATGTGACGCCTCCCCGTTTGGGGTAGGGGCTGTCTTGAGTCACATATTACCTAATGGGGCCGAAGCCCCAATTGCGTATTATTCCCGTACGCTGTCTGCAGCGGAAAAGAATTACAGTCAAATTGACAGGGAGGCCCTAGCAGCTGTGGCCGGAATCAGGAGGTTCCATGATTATCTGTATGGCCGTTCCTTCTTCCTTGTAACCGACCACAAATCCTTACTGGGTTTGCTGGCCGCAGACCGCCAAACTCCACCTATCTTGTCTCCACGTATGTCAAGATGGCTGGAGTTCCTGGCTGCATATTCATACCAGCTGATGTACAAGCCCGGTAAGGCCATCGGGCATGCAGATGCCCTTAGCCGTTGCCCTCTCCCTTCCCCGGCTCAAGATCCTGTCACCGAGGATCCTGTATTCTTACTTGATGACTTCCCCTCATTGGTAACAGCTCGGGAGGTGCGGACCCGGTCTGCGGCAGATCCCTTGCTGTCTCAAGTATTGGATTGGGTTTGCCGGGGCTGGCCGCAGGTTCGCCCTAGTGATAAATTTTTACCTTTTTTCCACAGACAGCATGAGTTGTCTGTTCAAGCTGGGTGTCTTCTATGGGGGCATAGGGTGGTGGTTCCCCCTGACCTGCGGAAGGGCGTTCTGGCTTGCCTCCACGATGCCCACCCAGGCGTGGTGCGCATGAAGGCTTTGGGCAGGGGCTATGTTTGGTGGCCCGGCATCGATAAGGAGATTGAGGACTGGGTAGCCAGGTGCTGTACGTGCCAACAATCTAGGTCCGCTCCTTCCGCTGCACCTGTACAAGAGTGGGAGTCGCCCAGGTCCCCTTGGGCGAGGGTGCATCTCGATCTCGCCGGCCCCTTCCAGGGCCGCACTTTCCTTATATTAGTAGATGCTTATTCTAAATGGGTGGAGCTGTCCCTTATGACTACCACAACCACAGAAGCTGTAATCAGGGTCCTGGAAGGGTTGTTTGCAACTCATGGATTGCCAGACACGGTAGTCACTGATAACGGCCCTCAGTTTACATCTGCACCATTCCAGGTGTTTCTGGCCAGACTTGGCATCCGCCATGCACGAACGGCCCCGTCACATCCGGCCGCGAATGGCCAGGCAGAAAGGGCAGTGAGGTCAGCTAAAGAAGCCTTGCTGCGTTTACGAGGCTCTGATTGGCATCATAGGGTGTATCAATATCTCCTGGCACAACACTCTACACCTACACCTACCTCTAAACTCAGCCCTGCCGAGCTCCTGATGGGCAGACGGCTTCGAATCACTCTGGACCGCCTACACCCTAACTTTAACCTGTCGGGTTGTACGGGAGTCCAGCTGCCCGCTAGATTTTTTGCTATAGGAGACCTGGTCTATGCTCTCAATGTTAACCAGGGTGAGAAGTGGTTACCAGGGCAGGTTGTCCAATTAACAGGCCCCTACTCTTATAGGGTCTAGCTCTCTGATGGGAGAGTGTGGAAGCGTCATATTAACCAACTAATGAGACGCGTGGCAGATGCAGGCGACCCCCGAGAAGCCTCTGAAGCACAACCTTGTCCGTCTGTCACCACGCGGGGGTGGCCCATGGCCCAACCAGACGACGCTGGTCATCCGCCTTCTGACCCGCCGGCCGAGATACATCCAATGCCTGACGGGGCAATTACTCCGGAAGTTCTGTCGCCGGAGAGGGAGGAAGTTCTGTCCGGGACTATTACAAAAAACCCTGCTACACCTCCAGATGTACCGGTGCTTAGACGCTCAGAACGGAGCCGACGCCGGCCGGCGTATCTGGCTGATTATGCATGTTCTGGTCCAGGTGGGAAGGAGTGTTGAGTATGCTGGTTGACTAGCGCTGCTGAGTGTTGATTGGAGCAGCCGCTAGCAACAAAAGTAGCGGGAAATATCAGCTGTCGGATTGGTTACACTATCTGACAGCTAGCTATAAAAAGCCGGTTAGAAGTTTTTGTTCTCTGCTTCTGTTCTGTCTCTCCCTCTTACGAGACATGTTAGCCACGAGCCGGTTGTGTTAATAAACAGTTGTTGCAGAGGCCTGCCTCAGTGTGTGTGTGTGTCTCACCGAATACACAACAGTGATAGTGTCCTGGGTTATTAAACGTATCGTAGATGAGTGGCAAAAAAATAGCTAGAAAGACTTCTAGTCAGTTATATGCTCTCAGACCACCATGCCTGCAGTTTCACATAGCTACAGCTGTGCTTTCACCTAGTATCTTTATGAAGAGTATTGTTTAGATAGCTATATTGTATGACCAATGCCCACATTAATTAGGTAATTTTTGCCAGTAGTGATTTTTCTCCCTAGCCTCTTATAGCTTGCTCTAATACCTTTTTTTGTGATATGCAGTCATGAAGACGTAAGATGGTTATTTGTGATTGATATTTCACTTATGCACAGTCATCTTTGCATGCATAGCCACTTCTGTTCTGGAGATGTCTATATTAGTATCACGATTCTCAAAAGATTGTGTATCAGTTTCTGAGAATTCATGGAATGGTACAAATTAGGCCTTAAAAGCATGCCTAAGGAAGTTTCTCAGCTTTGTATGGCAGGTAGACCAATGCAGTCATTGAATGATAAAAAACCATCCACAGAAGAGGCCTTCATCCTGCAGTGCATAGACAATGGCTAAAATGATTATGACGATGATAAATTGAGGTAAAAGTAGGACTTGTGCAAAGTTGATAATAAAAGAAGCACTGAAGTTTCGTTTCTTCCTTAACTTCTTTCCACAGATCTCCACATTCTATCTCTCATCTTAGTGATGTTGGGGAAATTTGGGATCACATCAGCCTTCTCCATGCTTTATGTCTACACTGCAGAACTCTACCCAACGATAGTAAGAAACATGGCAGTGGGTTCTACTTCCATGTCATCCCGGGTGGGCAGCATTATTGCACCATACTTTGTTTTCCTGAGTAAGAAATTTATCATTTTAAATGTGCTCAAAATAAAATGCTCCCTAGTTTAGCTTTCAGATGATGTAGAAATACTCAGTAAGCTTTTCTGTGGTCTCATTAATCCTGTGTTTATTTTGTAGGCTTAATTCACATTGCCTTTCAAAAGACCTAGATATTCCGTGCAAGGCATCATTATTCTTCTAGAAGCAATATCAATAATTCTTAGACTTATATACCCCTTCATAGTGCTTTACAGTCTTCTCTAAGCAGTTTATAGAGTCAGCATATTGCCTCCAACAATCTAGGAACTCATTTTACCCACCTCGGAAGGATGGAAGCCTGAGTCAACCCTGAGTCTGGTGAGATTTGAACTGCCAAATTGCAGGCAGTCAGCAGAGGTAGCCTGCAGTACTGCACTCTTAATCACTGCGCCCCCATGGCTCAGCACTTGATTCCTAGTTCTTTTCCAATGGTAGATTATAATTCATGACCAGTAATTATTACCACTAGTAGAGAACTACTTGGGGATAGTGGTTAAAGATATCAGGCTCAGAAAGGAGGAGTTCTAGTCCTCCTGGTGACCTTAGGCTAGTAACTCTCTCAGCCCTAGGAAGTAGGCAGTGGCAAACCATTTCTAAAATATTGCCAAGGAATCAACACTGATTTAAAGGCACAACAAAAAAAAAAACACCCCAATTCTTAATAAAATACCAAGAAATATTTTGTTGCATAGTATGCAATACTGAAGCATGGATTTCAAACATAGACATTAATTGCCAATCATTCATAAATCTTATCTAATAAATCACCCTCTAAATGTCTGACTTTTTTAAATCATACCTTCTACCTAAGGTGTGCAGTAAGAAACATATCATAAAATGTTATTCAAAGGAGCAAAACCTGCACAATTAAATCACATGACAAATAGCACAATACTGTGTATTGTATACTGCAAAATAATATAATTTTAAAGTAAAGATAATCGAAGATTGCTGTTGTTAAAAGGAATACATTCAGATAAATACAGGAGGAAAGGACAGGAATCAAATAGATAGTGATTATTAATTAATATTGTAACATATAATAAACCTACTTTTTATGTTTTACCAGGTGCCTATGGTAAATTTCTGCCTTACATCCTCATGGGCAGTCTAACGTTATCTATAGGGATTCTCACCCTCTTCTTACCAGAAAGTTATGGAAAGCCCCTGCCAGAGACATTTGATGAGATGCAACAAATTAAAGGGTAACAATCTTACTGAAATAGAATTCCTTACTGTATTTCATATAAAGGCATTGTGTATAGAAACAGATATGGAAAAAACTACGGGTAATTCATTCAAAAGATCTAGAGTTTCCAACCTCAAGTTGGTATGCTAAAGAATGTTAGTGGACAGATAGTAACTGATTCAGAAGGATCAAGCAAAAATGGAAGATTAAAATTCTGAATGTTATACTAATGACCAAGATACTTTAAAAATAATTTTCTATTTATAAGAAATGCTTCTGCCAAAAGATAATTAGATCAGCATTCTGACCATTATGAAATCAAAAGATTATACGAACTGATGGAATATCTATATAAATATTGTAAACAACAGAAGAAGAATCAGTAAACATTCTAATTAAACTATGCCACCCAAACTGGAAATTGACACATTGGTCCAACAGATGGGAAGAGGTCATTCTACCAATAACAAGAAAGGAACCTTAACAGAGTTTACAAACTTGCAAAAAAATCCTCGATTTCACATATAACCAAAATAGCGTTAAGGATTGTGCCATTATAGCCCAATTTGGAAAGAAAAATACCAGATGTTCAAGCTACTTTAAGAAACAATATTATTACTCAGGCAATTTGATAATTGAGAATGCCAAGAATACCAAAAAGAAGTCAATAAGTGCTTCATTGATTATAGAAAGCCTTTTGGTCATACAACTACATCAAACTCTGGAATGTCCTTAGGAAACTGGGAATCCTAGAACATTTAGAATCACTGAAGTTGTTGGGTAGGCAGCCAAATGAATCTATTGAAATAAATAAACTCATTGTCCTCATGAGAAATCTACGCAGGAAAGAAAACCAGGCTGTATGGAATATGGTGAAACAGGAGTGGATATATTCTCTCCTTATTTATTCAAACTTACACGGAATATATATTGAAAGCCAGATGGAAGATTAATGTGATTTTAAAACTGGAGGAAGATAATATCAATTTGTGCTGATGACAGGACTCTGATAAATGAAAATCAAATGATTGTAAGCTCTAATAATGAAAATAAAGACGCATAATGAAAAAATGGATCTGTGATTAAATATAAAGCAGATCAAACTAACGACAACAGATGCCGTAGCATAGAATTGACAAGCCATTGAAGTGGTGGACAGCTTGTTCCTTTTAAAATCAACTAGCAACAGTCAAAAAATACATCACAGGCCAGCACTTGATAGGAAAAGAAAAGTATCTTGGAGAAAATATTCAGATGTCATGATATGTATATACCAAAAAAGTTCAGAAATGTGTAGGCAATATTTTTCCCCCCTGTGATATCATACGGAAGCAGAAAATTTTGGTCTGAAGAAACAGTATATAAAGAACATTGAACATTGATAATTTTGAATTTTTAAGTTTGGGAAGATTCCTGAGGATATCATGGATAACAAAGAAAAAAAAAGGCTATCATACGGGTAGCCCTTGACTTAACAATCATTCAGTGACCATTTGAAATTATGATAGTGTTGAACGAAAGGATTTATGACCTGTGCATGATTATGGCTGTTGCACTGGTCCCATGATTACATGATCAGAAATCAGGCACTTAGCTGACTGTATGATCACGGGTTGCTGCAACTGCCCTATTCCCTCCTTCCCAGTTTATGACCTTATGGCTGCCCTGCAAAACAGCATTCATTGGCGGCAGCACTGGGCCTGGGCCTGAAGTAGAGGCTTGAGGCTTTTAGCAGTGTCAACAGCTGCCAATACCTCCAGCCTGGACTTTTCATGGTATGGAATTTGGAGAAGGAATTACATGAAGAGTTTACAGAATGAAGCTTCCATTTTAGCACCCCATTCTTGCAAGGCCAGGTTCTCCACAAAGTATGCTTTTCATTCAGTTTAGTGGAAATAATTCCCTACTACCTGTCTTCGGGACTGATTTTAATCAATCAGAGCCACTCCTTCCTTAATAAGTTCACATTTATACCAAAGAATATTTTGATAAGAAAGCATTAGTCTTATCAGTAAGAAAGCTAATTGTTTGCTGCCATCATTTCTAATGTACACAATTTCCTATTTGTTTTTAGGTTAAGCAAAAGAAAACATCTCTACAGGGTAGAGAATTCAGAGCAAAATGAACTGACCATCAAGAATATGACATCATTTTGATCATATCAACTGAATGGAGGAGTTTGTTGTAAACCGTATTTCTAAAGATACATGAAAGTCAATAACACTATTAGAGAGACTTTTCCTAATGATCCTGCGGTTCTCAAAACACTGATGTACCAAATATGTGGAATTGTGTTAAATTGCTGTGTTGGCACAAGTTGCTTTTATCAGTAACTATTTCTATTCCTTGGTTTGGGATTTGCATTTTTGTGAGGTCTTAAATATTTTCATCTCTTCTTGAGGTGCAGGTATTATTTTATTGTTATATGTGTATTTATACTTTATATAACATTTTAGTTTTGTGTTTCTTGAACTCTAAACATCATTTTTAAGTATTCTAAAGTCTGGATTAAGATCTATAATCTTAATCCAGACTTTATCTTTAGAGAATAAATGGCAGGTTTTTTTGAGGATAGGGCTATATCTTCTATGGCTCGTTTGAAAAATCTTTCAAAGAAAAAATTGACTATAATAAAATGTAACTTTAAGCTTTAAAAAGATATTTTTAAAAATGAAGCACATATTTTGAAATTAGTATTAGAAATAAATTATAACCATATTTTCCTCTGTCAACCAGAAAATAGCTCTGAAAATCCAAAATTTAAAATTAACTATCATTGGCTTCTACCTTTTAGGAAATTTGCCTGTCAAAGAAAGAACAATGCAGACAGTATGTAGACAGGTTTTCTCCACACTTGGCATTCTAGTTATTTATATGATTAATTAATTCACTGGGCCCAAATACAGCTCTTTATTTTCTTCAGTGAGAAATATAAATCAGGTGTTATGTTGGATGTAAGTCAGCCTGCCAAAAAAAACTGTTTCATGAAACTGGATTTTTAAAACATTTTAGGTGATAAAATAAGTATTAAAGATGACGGCTACATGAGTTTGTCAGCAAATCCATTGCTGAGAAAGTCATATGATAAGATAGTGATTTAAATCAAGTATTCAGACAATTGGGTCTTTATGTATAGATCACAATTTGTTGCCCATTTAACACTGAAATTCTTTATCTTTTGTCAACAAAATCATATGCCTACATCTATTTCTTGTTTGAAAAGCTTAAAATGGCATTTTATGAAAATGTTAAACTTTGTAATTCAGATCTTGCCTGTATCATGGAGGAAACTGGCTTTCCTGCTTTTAATGGGCAAGTACCATTCTTAGTAATATATTAATCAGATTTAATTCATTAAAAAGTATGCAACCCACTTTATCTTATCAGAATCATAACTAGCAAAACTGCACAATATGCTGTGTTTTTATATCATTAATCTGAACACAGCATGTTTTGTTATAATACTACTAGTCCAGAACAATTTGTTTTATGACCTTAGACAAATCTTCTCCAATGTGATGATCCCAAGAAAATGCTGACTATTTATGAGAATGATGGAGTTTATATTCTAATACATCTGATGGACAAGACTATCTTGGACATTATCTGTGATGGTTCTGTGAAGGCTGCTTTAAATTTTACTTAGCAAAAGTTTTAAATATGGCAAAGGAAGTCTTTATAAAAGCAGCTTTTTCTAACCACTCCTTTGAAAACTAAAGATTAATAACTTCACATTCTGTATGGAGCATCTGTATCTACCTTGAAAAAGAATGGCAAAAGAGCAAAGCAGCATTTAACCCCTGACTTTCAAATGACAAATTCAGGACTAGTACCTCTTGTTCCTTGTAGGAGAACACGTTGCCTTATGAATCCTGTGCAGTGATGCTAACATTATATTAATGTATGCTATATTAATTTCTTCAATTTTTTATGGTTCTGGTACAAAATATTCCCATAGTCTTTAACATGACTCTTCTAATATTCAAGTTATTTGTAAGATTGCCAGGTTCTTAATTGCAAGCTATCGCTGTGGATCCATTGTTTTCTCAGGTTTTTACCTATGGCAAACAGGCAGGATTCTGAAACACCACTTAGGAAAAAAAAAGTTCACGCTAATTACTTTCTCAACAAAAATCTGTCAGATAAAATTGTTTAATAATGTATTGTAATCTGGCAATATATTATGTATAAATATATTATGTATAAATATTTTAAACAAAATAATGGATTCCTATACAGTTTTACCCTGTTGTAATTGTAACTGTTTCTAAGACAATATTTGTGGTACTTTTTTGGAGAATCTAGTTTTGCTAGAGTTTTTTCATTGTTTAAGAGTCTCTTGATTTTTAGTTCAACACTGTCCAGTTTAGAAAGTTGCACTTTCTAGAAGATTGTGATTTTGCAATTTTGTTTTTAATTTTTGGAGGGATCACTTCTCAAAACTATTACAGTATTACCTGACCTAGTACAAATTGTAAAGACATTTTAACCTTGTGATATATCCTTAATTTCTTACAATATAGCTGCTTTCATTTAATGAGGTCCAATTTAGTAGTTGAAGAAAGTCTGCTGAAGAAAGCAACAATTGTATTTCTCAACAATTGCCTTTCATTGCTCGGTAGCTGAAGATTTATAACTTCCAGGCATGGGTTTTTGACATATTAAGTTCTGCAGTATTGATCCTATACTTACTGCATCAAAATATTTTTCAGTAAAATGTACATTGTTTGCCAATATAAACTTTTCTCAGGGATTTTTCAGATAAGGGTTGCAATCTTCCGAAGACAGGAAATGGAAGGAGGACCATTTGGAATGGAAGAAGGCAAGTCATTGTCACATTTTAGTCCTTCTTTTACCCTATTTTTTCTGTAAAACAATTGTGGTGCTAGCCAAAGTTTTAATTATGTCTCCTGGTAGGCAGTATGCACAATTTTGTTTCATTCAGTGAAAAACATTCACCAGTCATGCAAGTAGGGAATCAATACTTCAATACAGCTCCATTTTTTTGCCTTGAAAGACATTAAAAAGGAAGGAATCTGATTCCTATTAGGTTGCAATACAAGTTATAAATCAGGCTGAACAAATTCCATTTAATTGTTAATTTTGTAAAGTGCCTTGTAGTTATGTTTGGTGTTCCTTGTATAAAAAAAACCTGAAGTTTCTCAGTTAACCAAAGTGTGAGTTATCTATTCCATATATCTCACCTAACAGCTCTTTTAAATGTGTTTTGGATTGCACTTATACTGTATCTGATAATGTACTGAATATTGCTTGGAATCAGGTTCTCCTGTTGAAAGAACTGGTTTTGTGATTAGAAGGGGGAAGGAAGTGCAATGGTCTTTTCTATTGGAGGATCCTCAGAGCAGATCGAGACAAAGGTGTAAGGCAGAGAGGAACACCTATCTTAAAAATTTATGTTCTATGTTGGACTCTTCGCTGTTCGTTTGGATTGTGCCAATTTGTATAAAGTTTATGGAATCTATCATGTATCACCCTGTAACAGTATCTGTTTATTTTCTTCATTGCAAGTAAAACATAAACAAAACCTTCAAAACTTATGCTGAGTTGTTTTCTGTGCTTGAAGAGTTTAAAAAAGGGAAATTCCGTGTGTATAGTAATATAAAAAATACATTTCCTTCAGAATCTGATGACATTGTCCTTATTTAGAACGAAGAACTAACAAATCAATATGAAACATGAATATATATTGTAAGATGGAGGTTGGGGAACAAATGAAACTTGGACTGAGAGAGTTAATGCTGATTTAGTTTTAAATAACACAGATATATCAATAAATATGAAAGAATCACTTTAGGACTATTATGAGGGCACTACAATCAATACTGCGTTATAATTTCAAATTTGGGATAGGGTATCTTACACAAATAATATAATAACAAAATTAAGCAGCCATGATACCCAAAAGCAAACAAAATACTTTGAACAATTACCAAAGCTATTAAATATTTTTTATTCACATCAATACTTTTCAAGCTCAAAAGAATGCATGGATGTACATTAGTTAGTCTGATAGTTATTGTCATGTAATAAATGTGGCAATTTATCAAATGGCATTCCAGAAGAACAACTTGATTAGTCTGCTGCACCACAAAAAGAGATTAAGAAATGTGCATTTTTCCACCTCGCTGCTCAGACACTCCTCAACATGGGGGGGGGGGGTATAGCTCACTCCTATTTGCATGGCTGAGTGTCAATCATATCCCTCTGGAGCTGGACCCGCCCTTCTTCCTGCTCCTACGTCAGTCTTTTCACTCATCTCACCTGTGGCCAATTACCACCTCGGATGCCTGGATTGTCCAAACTGTCACTAACGGTCTGTTGTTGGAGTTCGCTTCCATTCCACAGGACTCTTATGTTCCATGCCCTTGGCCTTCTCAGCCAGCCAAGCATCTTCTAATTTCCCTCGAACTTCAACATTTGCTGCAGATACAAGCCATAGAACAAGTTCCATTGGACCAACTGAGGACCGGCTTCTATTCAACGCTCTTCCTTGTCCCGAAAAGCTCCGGCGATTGGAGAGGCATTCTGAATCTACAACGTCTCAATCAACACATACCGTCGGTTCAAAATGCATTCTCTCAAATCCTTGCTAGGCTGCATTCGATGGGGGGATCTGATGCAATCGGTGGAATTTGAAGGAGGTGTATCTGCATGTCCCCATTCACCAGTCGCACAGGAAGTACCTCCGATTTGCGTTCGGGGACCACCATTTTCAATATCAGGCGATGCCATTCGGCCTTTCTTCTGCCCCGTGGACTTTTACAAAACTTCTGGAAGCAGTGGCGGCGTCACTCAGGGAGGTTCCTGTTTGTCTGGCCTGCTACCTCGACGACATATTGATTCTGTCATCGTCACCAGAACTGGCGATGCGAGTCCAGGAGTTGGTCGTTCAGACTCTTCAGGACCATGGGTTCATCCTGAACTTCGCCAAGAGTCATCTGTCTCCCACGACCTGTATCCTGCATCTCGGAGCAACGATAGATTCGGCTCAGTGTGTGGTCTTTCTATCTCCCGACAGACAGTCCAGCATTCGGCAACTGGTCTCTCAAATTCTCTTGAAAAGGACTATAACGTTACTGATTCTTTCCCAGCTCCTGGGAAAACTTATATCGTGCATAGCCATTGTACCTTGGGTGTGTTTCCACCTTCGTCGCCTACAGTGGTTCCTGCTTCCCTTCCAGAAACAAGGTCGAGCGGAATCCCTCTTCAAAGTGACAGTGCCGGCCCCAGTTCGGCTTTCCCTTCGGTGGTGGCTGTCTCCAGCTCTCAGCTGGGGTTCTCCATTTCTGGAACCGGAACGGATGGTGCTAACCACGGACGCGAGTCTGCTGGGCTGGGGAGCCCATCTCAACTCTCAATTGGCCCAGGGCATCTGGTCTCCGGCAGAAAAACTTCACAATATCAACTTGCTAGAGCTAAGAGCGGTCAGGTTTGTTCTTCTACATTTCCGACATCTTGTCTATCACCAAAACCTTCTGATCCTAACGGACAATGTGGCCACCAAGGCCCATATCAACAAACAGGGGGGGACCCGTTCTTGGACTCTAATGCAGGAGGCGGAGAGGCTGCTGTCGTGGGCAGAGCTCCATCTCCTATCGATAAGAGCCGAACACATCTCAGGGGCTGTAAATCGGGAAGCGGATTGGCTCAGCAGAGACCAGCTAGATCACTCCGAGTGGCAATTAGACCCTTGCCTGTTTCAGGACCTGTCGAGGAGGTTCGGCCTGCCGGTGATGGACTTGTTTGCGACAGCTCACAACGCTCAGCTGCCGAGATTTTTTTCCCGTTACCCATCTCCATTGGCGGAGGGCCTGGACGCACTTCGGAGTCCATGGCCCCGGGGGCTCCTTTATGCCTTCCCTCCCCTGCCTATCATCTCCAAGGTGATTCGGAAGGTAATTCAGGAACGGGCAGATCTTCTACTGGTGGCGCCGTATTGGCCTCGTCAGGAGTGGTTCGCCGACCTCAAGAACCTGTCCGTCAAGCCACCTTGGCGGTTTCCTCCCGACAAGATCGTCTTGATTCAAGGTGCCGTGCACCACCCGGAACTAGAATGGCTCCGATTAGCCGTGTGGCATTTGAAAGGATAAGGTTGTTCAAAGACCACTTATCTGACGATGTCATCTCCATTATTCAAGCCGCCAGACGCCCCTCTACAGTTCGTATATACAACGCATCCTGGACTGCTTTTACTCAATGGTGCGGAGCCCATCATGTCGACCCGACGACTGCGGCTGTTCCAGACATTCTGCGATTCCTGCATTCTGGGTTTTCTAAAGGTCTAGCTCCTGCGACCCTTCGCTGTCAGGTGGCTGCACTGGCTACTGTTCTGACTGGGGATAATCAGGTCCCTTTGTCTCAAGATCCCAGAATCCGTTCTTTCCTCCAAGGGGTAACCAACTTGCGGCCCCCTCCGATTCATCGTTACCCGACATGGGACCTTACATTAGTATTACAAGCTTTGACTTCTCCACCGTTCGAACCTCTCGCTTCGGTCAGTCTCCGATACCTTTCCTTGAAGTTGGCCTTTTTGTTAGCTATCACATCGGCTCGCCGGGTCTCCAAAATTGCAGCCTTGTCCATGCGAAGTGATCTTTGTATTTTCTATCCCGACCGAGTGGTTTTACGTTTGGACCCAGCTTTTGTCCCAAAAGTCAACACTCGCTTTCATTGGGCCCAGGAAATTATCTTGCCAAATTTCTTCCCGGACCCTCGCCATCCTACTGAGAGACGCTGGCATACCTTAGATGTGCGTAGGGCGTTGAAATGCTATCTCAAACGGACAGCCTCTTTCCGCAGGACTGAAGCGTTATTAGTGTCCTTCCTCCCGTCCTCCTTGGGTCAGAAGGTATCTTCAGCAACTGTAGGGAGATGGCTCAAAGCCTGTATTTCTAGAGCATATGAGTTGCAGGGGGCTCCTGTCCCAGGGGGTATCCTGCCCCATTCTACCCGCAGTGCCGCAACATCGGCTGCTTGGGCTACCCAGGCATCTATAGCTGATATTTGCCAGGTGGCCACTTGGTCCTCTCTTTCTTCCTTTGTACGTCACTATCGTTTAGATGTTTGCCTCTGCTGATGCTGCCTTTGGCAAAAGAGTTTTGCAGTCTGTAATTTCTCCCCAAGGCCGGGTCTCGGCTTCGTTCCCTCCCTCTACTTAAACTTGGGTATGTCCCATGTTGAGGAGTGTCTGAGCAGCGAGGTGGAAAACGGACGTTGCTTACCTGAACGTCCCTTTTATCCTCACTGTGAAGACACTCCGTCCCTCCCTTCTCTTCGTCTGGCCTGGCCTTGATGGGGGTGTTTTCTTGTTTCCCTCTGTAGCTGTGGTGTTCCTGTACTGCTATCTGCCGGGGTGTCTTTGTGAAAAGACTGACGTAGGAGCAGGAAGAAGGGCGGGTCCAGCTCCAGAGGGATATGATTGACACTCAGCCATGCAAATAGGAATGAGCTATACACCCCCCCCCCCATGTTGAGGAGTGTCTTCGCAGCGAGGATAAAAGGGACGTTCAGGTAAGCAACGTCCGTTTTAAAGATTTACTGATTTATACTTTGCACAAATTTATCAAAACTACAATCCCTAAATCAAAATTATATACAACTGATTTGAGGACTGGGTCTCTTTAAAACAGCAGACTGATCTGTGTTTCAAATAGAGATGTACACTACATTACTGAATGTGGAAGTATTTTAGGCTCAAAATATTTCTCTTGAATTCAAAACAGGTATGAAGATGGAAATTATATCATTTCAAGACTGAAACTTACAGAATAGTTGAAAACCATTTATTTTGAATTTTGTGCTTCAAAATTTAGGCAACTGTATCCCCAATAATACATTTAAATTTACATTCTTGCTTTGAATAAAAAAGGTGAACAAATAATTGGAAATAAGTTATTCTCATTTTCTTAATTTCTAAAAATCTTCACAAAGTTAATATTTCAAAAATATCTTCTACTTGGAAAGATAAACTTTGAATTATAGTTTTGGAGACAATTAGGAGGGCCCCTTGGTTATCTCAAAATGATAAGCAGGTTTGGATCTAGTTTTAGGTTAAGATATCACTTTGAAATTTCAACACTGAGGGGTGGAAATGGGTGTCTGCAAACAGATTTTACATTTCTACTTATATACCAAGATAACATATTTTGAACATGTTTCTCTTAAGATTTTATTAAACGAATTTTCAAATCAAATCTTTCTCCAATTATTCTCATGCCATGGCACATTCTCTTCCTGGAGTATGTTCAAAGAAAAAAATGTAGAGACTTGTAGAAGCCTCAAGTATTGGTCTTTGTACAGGCTTGTATGAAGCCTCAAATATCCGCCAGGTGGTCAACTCCAAGATAGCAAACAAGAGTTAGATTTAACTGAAGTATACTAATATATTGTATTTCATTGCTTATTGAAATTAAATTTTGAATCCCTCCTGCTATATAATTGGAATGCATATACACGTAATATATAACTGATAGATGTAAAGGTGGCAACAGTACAATTGGCTAGATGAGTGGAACAGTCTGATGTTACATAGTAAATATGGTTGTATACATATATTTTATATGCATATTTATATATTGGCAGGGAGCTAAATCTGAAATATTACTGTCAGTCTTGGAAAAGTGACTTTGGGCCAGTCATTCTCTCTCAATCCAACCCACCTCACAGGGTTGTTGTGGGGAAAATAGAAGAAGCTGTGTTGGATATGTTCAGTGCCTTGAGCTATTTGTAAAAATAAAGAATATAAATATGTAAAAAAAAAGAACTATTCATCCAATATACTTTTCTTTACCTATCAAGTGCTGCCTGTGATGTATTTTTCGACTGCTGTTGCTAGTTGATTTTAAAAGGAACAAGCTGTTCACTTCAATGGCTTGTCAATTCTATGGCATCTGTTTGATCTGCTTTATATTTAATCACAAATCCATTTTTTCATTATGCATCTTTTCTGATTTAATTAAAATATCTACAGAAGACTTGAGTTTTAATATGGGAGTACCATGTTTTCCCGAAAATACGACCTACCCCAAAAGTAAATCCTAGCTTGATTTTTACACATGTGCCCAACATAAGCCCTATCTCCAAAATAAGCCCTAATTAACGTCCCACCCACTCTGGGGTGCAGGGGGTGGGGCAAGATGCATGGGTAAAAATGAAGCTGGGGGTTGGAGCTGCCCTATTTACCAGGTCTCACACACACCGACATCTGCCTTGCCTTGCAGGCCCACTTCTTCTGCAGCCACTTGTGCACGTCACCCCTGGCCTCCGTTTTGCTGTCAGAGGCCTTTCCTGAAGCCAATAACAGAGTTCCGAATCGATCCGGAACTCGGCAGAGGCCTTTCCGGGAGGGTCTTTGATGGTGAAACAGAGGCCAGGGGTGCCACATGCATCAATACGGAGCCCATTTCAGCTACAGAGGCCTTTCCTGAAAAATGGAAGGCCAGGTTGACGCGCACAAGTGGCGACAAGTGGCCACAGACGTGGGCTGGCAGCAAGCCTCTGCTTGGCAGAACTGTTGGTGCTGCCGCCGCTGCAAGGTGAGTCACGGGAAGACCTCCCCCCCCAAAAAAAATAAGACCTGGTGCCTTTTTTGGTGGCAAAAAATATATATAAGACCAGGTCTTATTTTTGGGAAAACACAGGTAGTAAGAGTTCTTTTTGCCTTTTTAAAAAAACCTTTCTTATTCTCCCAGCCACTATTTGATTTACAGATAAGCACAAGTATGTAATTATTTTTTGTCTATTATCATTACCTGCCTCATGCTTCATGCATCATACTCAGTCACAATATAATTTGGTTTTGGTTTTCCATATTAATTTAATCAAGCCATTGTGCTTTGCAAAACATGAGTTAAAGCTGTGCATATTGTTTGAATTCAATCTTGAGCAGATCACATATTTCACTTGTTATGTCAGGATTATATTTTGAGGTAGAAACTAAGGTTTTTCTCCTATTAAAATTTCTGCTTGGTAAAACTCAAGATTGAAGGAAAATGAGCATCCAGTATAGGAAAAGTCTCCTTCAGGAGGAACCACAGATTTTTGCTGCTTTTGCTAAGAGTGATAAAAACAGAAATGCATATTCTGCCCCTTTGGGGTGTACATACATGTGAGGCTATAGAAAAAGGCTTGGGAAAGGGACAGGGCTTGGGTGAGGAAGCTGCCATGCTGCTCATATCATTCTCATTACCTTTCTTCCACTAAAAATACCCCCCATCTACTTCAAACTTGATTTCTCATATCTACATAGGCTTTTCTGGCATAGCATCAAAGTGATTTGCCTTTGTCTTCTAGAAGGTTCTTTTGACATCCCATTCATGGGCAACCGGCCTACCTAGTTTAACTTCTGAATTCAGGCCAAATCAGAATACAGCTCCAAGCTAAAAGAAATACCACAGAGTTATCTAGAATGTTGTTTTGACCTGGATTCGTGATTATTGCCATGTATCACACACACCCATATTGTGCATAGTTAACCTTTAATCAAGTAATTAACCAAATATCTTTAAAAGCTTTTGCTACTCCAAGATTTGACAGTTGGTTTTATGGAAGCTCATTAGTGATATTTATTCAGTTACAACTTGTATTTACAATTAATTCACCTTGTTTTAAATACCCTATTATTTGCCTATTATGTAGTAAAATCTTCAATTAGCTTTACTTATATGGTTGGATTTTATGTTCTGCCACTAGATTTATATAATCCACCAGTAGTCCTGAGGGATTTGAGAATACAGGTGGTCCTCGATTTACAACAGTTCATTTAGTGACCATTCAAAGTTATAATGGCACTGAAAAAAATGACTTTTTCACACTTACCATTGCAACATCCCTATGATCACATGATCAAAATTCAGATGCTTGAGAAGTGGTTCATATTCATGATGGTTGTAGTGTCCCGGGGTCATGTGATCCCCTTTGCGACTTTTTGACAGGCGAAGTCAATGGGGAAGCCAGATTCACTTAACAATCATGTTACTAACTTAACAACTGCAGTGATTCACATAACAATTGTGGCAAGAAAAATTGAAAAATGGAGCAAAAATGCCTCAGCAACATATATTTTGGGCTCAATTGTGGTCATAAGTCGAGGACTACCTGTATAGAAACATTTATAATATATAAATAATCTTCCTGGGTCATTTTAGGTTCTGAAATTTTAAGAACTAATCTATGTCTATTCAAAATAATTTTTGATTATGAGGATACTAGGCTTATTTTACACTTTTATTTAGTTGTTTGAGAAAAAAAATAATTCACCCTGATCGTTTTTTAAATAGCTTGTATTAAAATGCTTAACTATACTAACTTCAGTGCTTTGGAATTTGAAGTAGGAGTAACTCAACTGGAACATTTTACTCAATGCTTTCACTGCCTTTTGGACAAGGTAAAGGTAAAGGTTCCTCTCGCACATATGTCTTTTCCGACTCTAGGGGGCGGTGCTTATCTCCGTTTCAAAGCCGAAGAGCCAGCGCTGTCCAAAGACATCTCCGTGGTCATGTGGACTAAACGCCAAGGCGCGCAGAATGCCCTATTTTTCTACTTGCATTTTTTACGTGCTTTCGAACTGCTAGGTTGGCAGAAGCTGGAACAAGTAATGGGTGCTTACTCGGTTACGCGGCACTAGGGATTCGAACCACTGAATTGCTGACCTTTTGATCAACAAGCTCAGCGTCTTAGCCACTGAGCCACCACATCCCTATTGTGGAGAAAGGTCACATAAATTGTGATATGAGTCATTTCAGTAGTAGTAATCATCACAGATTTCATTGCTCTAAACAAATTTTGTATAGCAACTGGTAAATCTGAGTAACAAAAGTGCATTAAGAATTGAGAATATAAACAATTTTGTAAGTATTTATGGCACCCCAATCTAAACTTTTGGAAATCTGATAGTAATTTGTGAACAAGTATCAATCTTTGGGTAACATGTTTTGTTTTTGTTTAAATGTATATTTTTAAAAATAAACCTACAGTAAATAAACCTCAGAACAGTCATTTAAAAGCTACTTTAAAAGCTACAGAATGACTGGATTGGATAGGACCAAATGCTTTTAGAACAGTCCTTGTTGCTTGTTGTATTACTTTCTACTAAAAAATAAAAGTTTATACCAATGTGCAGTGTTGGAATATGGTAATGGACACGGAGGGAATATCATTGTCCATTCCAAAATATTTGGGAGGGGGTATAATTAGGTTGGGAAAGATTGCCATAAAGTTGAATTTAAAGTGATAACTGATAATTTATTTTAACTATGATTTGGTGAACATAACACAGTGGTCATAGTGCAAAGCCATAATGTATCAATTTATATGTTATGTAATGCCAAGAAACAATAAACAAAACAAACATCATGGCTTCCTGCTAAGTCTACAGAAATTGGTGTGAGCATTTCATTAGCCTAAATAAAATAAATAAAATGGAATAGTTCGTGGGACTGGGCAAGTAAGGAAATTGGGTAACTAACTTCTGTACTGTTCTTAGAAATCCAGGGCTAAACAGTACAGAGGCAGAGGAACCGTTGAGGCAAAGCTGGTTCACTAGATCTATTAGATATTCTCCTAGTTTTATACGTTATGCAAATATGGTTGCCTATGTCCTAAATAAACAATGTGATTTTTTAAAAAATGCATTTCAAGCCACACTGCCTGTCACATTCCCTTGCGCTGCTTGTGTCTGCATCCGTTTTACACAATCAGCCTGTCAGAGTAAAGGCGGACATGCTAAAAAAAAAAAAAGCCGTTTAAAAAGTTTGCTTGCCACCTCAGAGAGAAACCTGAACTGAACAGTTCCCCTATTTACCCACCAATGGGTACAGCAATGTACATTTTTGCTTTTGTTTTTTTTTTTGTTTTGTTTTTTTGTTTACATTTAAAGCAAAATTCTCCGCGTTCGCTCTCCCGGGGCGGAGTTTAATAATCAACTCAAAGCCCTTCAGCCTAAAAAAAAAACAAAAAAAAAACCCGAAAAGAGGCGGGCGGTGATTCCCTTTCTTCCGCGCGGGAACTTGCAGAGAGACGCGGGCCGGGTTTTGTCGGCGGGCCGAGCGAGGCGCTCCAGCCCTTTGTGTACAAACCACACCCACAACCAGCCTCCTGAACCAGCCCCTGCTTCTTCCCATTTACTGCCGGCGGCTGGGTTTTCTTTTGCCCGGCCAGCAGGAGCTGCTATATTTGCTAACGAGAGCGGCGTCTCGGGTCGCGGCCGTTCCTTGGCAGCCGTTCTGCATTCGCCCTGCCTGCCTGTCGCCAGTTATGTTCAACTACGACGAGGCCACCGCCTTTCTGGGCGAATGGGGCCCCTTCCAACGCCTCATCTTCTTCCTGCTCAGCGCCAGCATCATCCCTAATGGTTACACGGGACTGTCGGCTGTCTTCTTGGCCGCCACCCCAGAGCACTGGTGCCGGGTGCCCGCTAACGTCAACCTGAGCGCGGGGTGGCTCAACGCCAGCATCCCCCTGGAGAAGCGCGGCGGGCGGCAGGTGCGGAGCCAGTGCAGCCGCTACAGTCTCGAGGCCCTGCTCAACTTCTCGGCCGGCAACCTGGAGCCCGGCCGCGATATCAATCTCAGCCAGGTGGGGCAGGAGGAGTGTCTGGACGGCTGGGAGTTCAGTCGAGAGTATTACGACAACACCATTGTCACCGAGGTAGGCAGGTGCGTGCTGACTTTGGGGCTGCGGGGGAGGTGGGGGGAGAGGTAGAGGAAGGGGGCTCGGCAGCGTGACGGTCTCCCAAGAGATCAACATCAACCGGGCGGTGTTGGGAGATATTAGCTTAGGAGGAGAGAAACTCTGATTCAGTTCCCGATCTGCCTGACATTTGTAGGGTGACTTAGAGGCTGCATTGCAAGGGCAGACGTGGGTGTGTTAGGGGAGAGGGGGGGTCGGAAAAGTTATCGTCTCCTCGAGCTTCTTAAAAACGAGATGGAATAAAAATCGGATGGTAGATGAGTGTGACTTTTCCTTCTCCATTCAGCTTTTTTGCACCCTCCGCGTCCGATCTTGACAGGGTTGCAAGTCTGACTACGGTAGCTTTGTGCAACTTCCTATTTTCCTCAGGCTGAGGTATGCTGACTTAATTTGGTTCCCCCACCCAGTGTCTTGCACACAAATTTATAGAATGCAGGATTCTCAAATCTCTAAAATTTTCCAATAAAATTCAGGAATTCTGAACATTCTATTCGCCCTTGGAATTCATCATTACTTTTCTCAAATAGCATTCTTAACAAATTAGGCTATTTCCATTCCACAGTATTATTGCCTCTCAGCCATTGCCTCTCAGTTGTTGTTGCCTGTTATTTTTCCTCTTCTATACATAAGGTATAAATCTCATACTACTTCAGGCATGGAATAGAGGCTGAGAAGGGTTTGCCTCATCTTTTAATGTCTTTCAAGTTTCATCCCGTAAGGCAGATGAAAACTATTTTTATAGAGTTGTGAATTTTACAAGGGGGGAAGTACATTACACAATCCTGTGAGCGCTGTGGAATAATGGAAATACTATATTTCTCATCTTGGCTTCCCTATGATTTATGTATTTACATTACATTGTAGAATACATTAAGCTGCACACACATGTATTAAGATACCTTCCTTTTAATTTGTCAAATAAAAACAAGTTATAATTCAATTACAACAGCTGTATGTTTGCAATTAATATTGGACTTAAAAGTAATTGTTACACTTCTGACAAAACAAATTATGCAGATTTATGGCAGAAGACTGTATTAGTAGTTTAAGGATGATTGCCTGGAACTTCAAGATAACTAAGGTCAAGATTACACAAACATACACCTTTCTCCCTTGATGGGTGTTTGGAGATTAAGGCTACTGGATAAATTCTAGTGAGTGCATAGATTTCAGTGAGTCAATTAAGTAACGTTCCAATTATTAGTAGAGTAACTGATTACTCATAGATATTTTTTAAATAAATTGTAAATCTGTGACAATGAAAATATAGTTCTTGTCATATGTATGTGTGTGTGTGTGTGTGTGTGTATAGGTATATGTATATAAATCCTCCTGAATAGACTTTCTCTGGTAATGAAGCAGTTCTATTTTATACATTTATAGTGTTTTTGTACTGTACTTTACCAGTAAGTTCCCTTGGTAGCCACCCAAGATAGAAGATCTGAATAGAAGATCAGCAATAATAGAAGACCTAAAAAGCATTAAATCATATTTTTTTAAACTTTAAATCATTTTTTTAAAAGTTGCTCTTGAACAGATCAGAATTAAAAAGAATGTCAGCACTGAAAAAGACCGCTTATCCATATCATTCTATAAGAGATGAATAAACTTCTTTAAATATGATCTTAAGATCCAGATAAATATATTGAGGTATGGGGGAAGATCATCCTATTCCAATCATTAATTTTATTCATCGAGTAGTAAAATAATCTGCTTTAGGCAAATATGTACACCAGAAAGACTCACATTCCTGTTGGAATCTAGCTCTAGAAATTAGGTTGTAGAATTTGCCTCACAATTCAGAGTAACCTGTTTTGTTTGATTTGTTTATAAGATTATTTTAGCCTGATCTGTTCATTGGTTTGCTTTTGTACCTGTTTTTATGAATTTTCCAGTTTTGTATACTGTCCAGTCCATTGGAGTTGGGCAGCTAATAAATTCAAATAAATAGAAAACATCACAATCATCTCCTCCAAGCAGAATTGGCCTGTCCTGTCCATGCAGTACTTATGGAGATGCTCATGATTCCTTTACATCAGATGTAAGAGGGCCAGAGCCTAGAATATCTTCTCAATGATAGCTCCAAATTCTGAAATCAGCTTTTTATAAACATACTTTTGACAAATTCCAATTCAAAAAGTAAAGCCCCACCCCAGCTTTTTCACCTATAAAGACTCACAGTATTAACTGTTAATTCAACATCTGGCCCAAATTTTTGAAGCCTTTTTTTCTGTTTAGAATTTTAGATAATGTTCAAACAAACCTTGTTGCATAAATTTCTCCAGGAAGTTGCACAGATTGAATAGGTCATAGAATTGCTACAACTCTTCCCTGAATGTAGGTTTAAATCTGAGACTAAAATATCGCACCTTCCTTTATCAAAATAATCCTTTTAGACTGTAATCCCATTTATGGTTACCAAATAGTAAGATCAACATTTAGTCCATATGAGCTCCTAAATTACAGAGAGCCTGTTTGGTATAGTGATTAAGATACTGGCCCAGAAACTAGAAGACTACAGGAGTTCTAATACTGCCTAAAACATGAAAGCCAGGTGTGTGACTTTGGTCCAGCCACTCTCAGCCCGACTCACTTCACAGAGTTGTTACGGGGAGAATAGGATGAGGAAAGAGTATTAGGTATGTTCACCGCCTTAAGTTAGTTATAAAGTGATACACAGTCGCAGAATTTGAGGGAAAATTTCTATAAAATGTTTTATAGATGGCATTTAGACCCCAAAAAATTGTCGTGTATGTACCCTAATGTTCAGCCAAAATGTTGGAGATGTGATAGTTTAGATGCTACATATCATGTTTGGTGGACTTGCAAGAAAGTTAAGGCTTTTTGGATAAAAATATGGTGGGTTATGCAGAATGTTTTGAAGAAAAAAATTCAATTTTCTCCACAACTGTTTTTATTGGGTATAGTTAAGGGTTTTACATTGGGGGAAACAAAGTTGATATTGTACATGATAACAGCAGCGAGATTATTGATAGGTAAATACT
This sequence comes from Arizona elegans, assembly GCA_022577455.1. NCBI lineage: Eukaryota > Metazoa > Chordata > Lepidosauria > Squamata > Colubridae > Arizona > Arizona elegans. The sequence continues at coordinate 81,142,308 of JAKOOJ010000003.1, read as the reverse complement.
GGAAAAATGAAGCTTTGCCCACTATCGAGGAATGGACTTTAAAGATGGCCAGTTTTGCAGAGATGGCGAAAATTTCAGCATATTTAAAAGACTATTCACAAGAGACTTATGAATGGGAATGGAAAAAGTGGATAGATTATGTTCAGAACAAATATCAAACCAGGAAGTATCAAATAGCTTTTATTTGAAAATGTTATATTAAGATAGAAATATATTAATGTAATGAAGATGAAAAACTACAAGGGGGAGGGAGGGGTTCAAGTTTTATACAAAGGGGGGTTTTTCTTCTTGATCTGAGTATATTGTGTGGAAGTCTGGGGGGAGGGGAGGGTTAGGGAGGGTCAGGGAGGATGAGGTTGGGAGGTTTGGGATGGGTTGAGGGGGGGAAAGGGGTGAAAATGTAATTGTAAAACTTTTGCAATAAAAAAAAAAGTGATACGGATGGGATAAAAATATACTAAATATTATGTATTAGGGCAGTCAGAAGCTTTGCTGTGCATAGGAGATGAATGTAATGCTTGTTTACTGCTCTTTAAAGAGCTGTATCTTTTGCCAGAATCATGTAGCAGCTGCAAAGAGAAAGAATTCAGCTCTTTCAAGAATTACAAAAAAGTCCTATGTTTGTACACTGTTTTTTCTGAATTAGTTCCAAAATGTTCCACAGTCCTGTTAGGTGTTCCATTAGATGTAGAAGATGTGTCACCCTATTTATGTTTATAGATCAGATGCTGGGTATCTCAGCTTTATTGAATATGAGACAACTCGTGACCAGCTGGGTCATTATTTCAGGGACACTTCCTTACCTAAACAGAGAAGCAGAATAACCATGTGCAGGCAAAAAAGCAGTAGGAGCAGAGGAACTTCTGACTTACTGCCAGCTTCCTCTTTTACTTTCCTTGTAGGAAGCTGGCAAGGAGTGTTGTAAATGAAGATCAGATGACCGCAGCACTGTAGCAGGGACAACTTTGCCAAATTTCAATCCAATAGGAGACATGGATCCCAAACTTTGGACATATTCTGTGTTAGACTGTTTGAGGGAAATTGATTAAAAAATTGCTTCCCTACGGCACACCATTTCACTGAATTGAAGGTTTGCAAACAATCAAATGAGTAAAATAATTTTAGTAATATATAATGGGCTGAGATATGAATAATTAGTAGATAGGATTTCATAATTAAGCATGTGTGTGTGTGTGTGTGTGGATGGTTGGATGGCACCATACTTCTTCCTGCCAAACAATATTTTTGCTTTTAATTAATAAAACTATTTTGTTCAATTTTCTAAAATCTCTGTGTGGTTGTGACTTCACACAAGAAGACAAAAAGAGAAGCAATGGTAAAATATAATAAAACAATAATGAACACTATTAATTAATCCTCAGTGATTTAGATTAAAAGACTGAAAAATGATATGTTCAAAGAGTGTTCTTACCAGTCACAAGTTTGGCAGAAGCTTATTTGCCCCTTGTTCTGACTCTCTAAAAACCTGTTATAATTGGTGTTTCATTGGCAAAGTTTTATTGACTCTAACTGCTTTTTAAATATAAGCTGTTATGTTCCTGAAGAAGTTGAGTAAGTTGTACATATAACCTTTCACCCACTTTTTCAATTCTAGTTTTACGTTTGTTTAACTCTTAATCTGTTGATTCATTCTTGCCAGTTTGTTTCCAGCTGAGCTGCATGTTTTAGCTTCCCTTGTCATTTTATCAGAGGTTGATCTCTCCTGAGAATGAGCCTTTCATGAAATCTAGGGGGAAAGTGCTTAAGTTTGGTATAAATTGCATTCCATTTCTTAAATCCCCATTCTATATTTTCTAGCATTTATTTGGAAATGCCTCTTTTTTGGGGATGAGTTATATGATAGAGTATCAGGTTCACACACTGTTCTAAGCCATTCTTCACTTAACCACTGAGCACTGAATAAACCACAATACCTGAGTTCACACAATATATACACTTATCCTGACCACATCACATTATGCCTTGCTTTCTTATATAAACCTAGAATTTTGATTTGTAAACTGGTTTATGGTTTAGCATGTTCCATGAAGCTAGCCAATGATGGTTTATTCAGTAAACTGTCATTAACTTTATCCCATCTCTTTTGTAAAACAAAGATAAGTTATCCAAATCATTATTCTGATTTATTGTTTACATTTTTCTTTTAATTATTAATTAATTAATAATTATTTAATTACCGTATTTTCCGGTGTATAAGACGACTGGGCGTATAAGACGACCCCCAACTTTTCCTGTTAAAATATAGGGTTTGGGCTATACTCGCCATATAAGACTACCCCTCTTCCAACACACACCAAATAAAAATTAAAAAACATCAACTGCCTCAACACAATGTAAAAGCAGCTGTGCTAAACCCAAAATGGCCCCTGCAACTAGCAGGAACCTCACGCAGCCACAAAAAGCCCAAAAAAACAACTTTCACACTTTACACACACACACAACACAACACAACACAACTGACTCACCCACAATGTAAAAGCAGCTGTACTAGACCCAAAATGGCCCCTGCAACAAGCAGGAACCTCACGCAGCCACAAAAAGCCCAAAAAAATCAACCTTCACACTTTACACACACAAAATTCCACATACAGCTTTGTGAGATTTTGTGTGTTTGTGTAGTTAGAGTGAAACACTACAGAAACACACCACATCTCAGAAAGCTGCACAAATATTATTTTATTTTTATTTTTATATGAAAACTAAATTTAAAACTTCCTAAACTTTAAATGGCTAGGTCTAAAAAAGAACAACTAAAAAAACCCCAATTAACTATTTTTTTAAAGCTCCCAAAGGGGAAAAAAACTTACCCAATAGAACAGGGGTCTCCAACCTTGGCAACTTTAAGACTTGTAAACTTCAACTCCCAGAATTCCTCAGCCAGCTTTGTTTTTACTGGCTGAGGAATTCTGGGAGTTGAAGTCCACAACTCCTGCCTGCATGATTGCAGGCAGAGAGTGGCTTGGTGATGGAATGGATTGCCTGATTAGCAGGCAAAGCTGGGATCATCAGAGCTTCGATCGCCAGAGCCATTTAAGGCTCGTTAGAGTCTTTTGGGCTGGTCTGCCTGGTTACAGGAAAACGACACCCGGCGTATAAGACGACCCCCGACTTTTGAGATGATTTTCATGTGTTAAAAAGTCGTCTTATACGCCGGAAAATACGGTATTAAGAACTTAGCTGGTTTCATTTTAAATGTAGTTCCTTTGGGTTCCTTCTAGTGTCCAAGTATCAAAGTCCCATCTTATCATCTTTTTGTTTAATTGTTTAATTCACAATCTTTTCCCAGGAAATATTTTCCTAATTAATTTGAAAATCTTATTTCAAATCCATCTGGTTCCTTAATCTGTTTATAACTTTTCAGATCAACATTCTAATCCACTTTTGCTGTTTATTCCAAAATAACTTTTTAGAAAGTCCTTGCATAAAACTTGCTTTCATCAAGGATTGAAGGAGATTCACCCCATGTGATAAGACTTGTCTTTCCAAAAATTCTCTATTCTATTCTATTCTATTCTATTCTATTCTATTCTATTCTATTCTATTCTATTCTAATTGTATTATGTTTATATTCTATTCTATTCTATTCTATTCTATTCTATTCTATTCATTATTATTATATATTCACATTTTTATATATTCACAGTTAACAAGCAATTTCCAGAAGTGATTAAGAACAGAAGTATATGAACCCAGTATCTTTTTGATGGCTCCAATCCATGATGATCCCTCAGCTCCCAGCGCTCTAAAACCCTCAACTGTCTTCTTGTCTTCTCCCACGGAACCATTGTACAGAGCACTTGTAGGCAGTCTAATCCTCTCCTTTATCAGAAAAGAATTCTTAAGGAACTGATCCATTCACTGACTAGGTTTTGCAATACTTCACAGTATTGCAAAACCTAGGGCTTATTCAAGAAAATAAATGCTATATATTTAGTTAAGAATCCTGATGATGCCACCTGGATTTTGTTACCTCATTTTTTCCAATCAATATTAATTCAGAAGCCTTAAAGCAATATTCTACACATTTTCAAAATGACTTTCACAGATTAATTATTGGCATTATTGATAGTGTTTATAAATATTAACAAACACAAAGATACACATTGTTTAAATAATGTCATTGCTTGGAGATTACACACATGCTTTGTAAATTGAAATTCTAAATTCCAATTTCTGTGAAATGCCAAGTAAGGACTTAAAAAAGAGCAGCTATCAGCAAGCATTTACCTTTTGCTCCATGGAGCTGTAATTCTTAAGGCAGACAACTGGCTAAGGTTTGTTTAAATCTTGTCAATTGACCTTCTCACTTCAAACTGTTTGTTGTGTGAATACAGTAATAATGTTTTGTCCTTGTAAACTGACTTTGACTATTATTCTGATTCTGGCCTTTTGATTTTCACCTTCCTGTCCCAAATGTTTCTGTTGATTCCAGTTAACCTGTGATTTCTCTAGCCCATCTTTCTAGCTCTTACCCTGTGGAGACTCTGACTCTAGCTGGATTATTAAATTACCGTATTTTCCGGCGTATAAGACGACTTTTTAACACATGAAAATCATCTCAAAAGTCGGGGGTCGTCTTATACGCCGGGTGTCGTTCTCCTGTAACCAGGCAGACCAGCCCAAAAGACTCTAACGAGCCTTAAATGGCTCTGGCGATCGAAGCTCTGATGATCCCAGCTTTGCCTGCTAATCAGGCAATCCATTCCATCAGCAAGCCACTCTCTGCCTGCAATCATGCAGGCAGGAGTTGTGGACTTCAATTCCCAGAATTCCTCAGCCAGTAAAAACAAAGCTGGCTGAGGAATTCTGGGAGTTGAAGTTTACAAGTCTTAAAGTTGCCAAGGTTGGAGACCCCTGTTCTATTGGGTAAGTTTTTTTCCCCTTTGGGAGCTTTAAAAAAATAGTTAATTGGGGTTTTTTTAGTTGTTCTTTTTTAGACCTAGCCATTTAAAGTTTAGGAAGTTTTAAATTTAGTTTTCATATAAAAATAAAAATAAAATAATATTTGTGCAGCTTTCTGAGATGTGGTGTGTTTCTGTAGTGTTTCACTCTAACTACACAAACACACAAAATCTCACAAAGCTGTATGTGGAATTTTGTGTGTGTAAAGTGTGAAGGTTGATTTTTTTGGGCTTTTTGTGGCTGCGTGAGGTTCCTGCTTGTTGCAGGGGCCATTTTGGGTCTAGTACAGCTGCTTTTACATTGTGGGTGAGTCAGTTGTGTTGTGTTGTGTTGTGTGTGTGTGTAAAGTGTGAAAGTTGTTTTTTTGGGCTTTTTGTGGCTGCGTGAGGTTCCTGCTAGTTGCAGGGGCCATTTTGGGTCTAGCACAGCTGCTTTTACATTGTGTTGAGGCAGTTGATGTTTTTTAATTTTTATTTGGTGTGTGTTGGAAGAGGGGTAGTCTTATATGGCGAGTATAGCCCAAACCCTATATTTTAACAGGAAAAGTTGGGGGTCGTCTTATACGCCCAGTCGTCTTATACGCCGGAAAATACGGTATATTGGTTATTTTCCCATTAATAGCATATTGCAGTGCATTTTCTAGATTCATACTAAAGCAACAATATTCAGGCAGGTTTTATATTACTTAAAAGTAAGATGAAAGCTACAATAAATCAATAAAAATAACTTTGAACGGTCACTAAATGAAATGTTATAAATTGAGGACTACCTGTACCAGGATTAAGACTTTTATATTTATTACATTTCTTTGACCTGTCTTGCTTATTCAACCAGATTTTTGTTTGTTTTGTTTTTTTACCTTTTCTGATGTTTAATTTTTTTTAATCTTCTCAGAAAATTCCAGACAGTGGCTAAATAGAAAATATGGATTTAAAAATTAACTATATTTATTGAAAAGCAGCTGCAATTGTTTCTGGTATCCATTTGAACAGATTTGGATTTTGTCTTTGTTTGCTGTTTGTAATAATTTATCTTTGTAAGAAATCTGCAGTTCTGAGACAGTGCTCAATTCCGGAGTGTACTCTTTTATGCCAAGACTGCAAGATCATTAATCACACGTGCCTCTGCAGATGTACAGAGATGTACATTAGAGCACTGATGTACATTGTGATTCTTACAACTTTCCAGTATAGGGAACATGTGATGCATCCCACTGTTTTACTAATGTTTACTAACAGTAAACAAATGTTGTTTATTACCCCCATGGAAAGTTTGCCATGCTCTAGTTAGAAGATTTGTTGAAAACTAAAAGATTATAGTTTGTTTTAAATTGAATGTCATTTAATCATGGAACTATTAATTTTTCAGCTTGGGTGGTCATTATATCTTTGATTTTGATCAAATAAGTGTTCTGTCAAGTTCCTGATAACTTCAAAAGTATACATGATGTACCCATATTAGATAATACTTGTTCATTCAGTTAATTTAAAAATGTCAACAAATAAAATACAGTGGATATAAATTCTGACCCAATAAGACACGTATCCATATTTTAGGTTTCCTATGAGCATTCTTTTAAGAGTGGCCAATTAAGTTCAATTGCATTTAACACTGAAATAATTGGTTTGTGTTGTTGTTAGTGCAATCTGCACACACACGCACACACACAGACACATTTCTTTATTTGGTCATAGACCAGCATGTGTACAATCTGCATTTTCCACATGAATCTGACAATTAACCTAGAGCAGACCGACACATTTATATCTGTTATTCACTCGAGAATTTTATGAGATTCTTTGAAGCTGTTTGATAAACAAGAAAAATAATGTTGAACACTAAAATCTTAGCAGGAATCTCCAGTTGACTACTGTTTTCATTTCTCATTTTGCTCCAAAAGTGTTTGAAAGCAGTTTACAATCATTCTGCAGTTCAGAATTCCTGAAAACAAATGAAAAATACTATTTAAAAGCTTTACAACCAAAATCCCACAGCTCTACATAAAACGGTAAGAAAGAGAGAAAAGTTGAAAACCTCTAAGCTGCTTTTCAACAGCTGTTTTTGGGATGAGATGAGAAAAGCTGATAGTCTTAACCATTTTCAAGTCTCCTTTCTTTGTCTGGACTACTTAGGAGTTTTGGTATCTTCTGTCTTCCCAATTAGCATTCTGGCTAAGGCTGATGGGACTTGAACATTAAATGGAGGGTCGCATACAGCCCATTTCTGATGTAAAGATTAAGTGGTACGTATATTTGTTTGGGCAGCTATATACATTTGATTAAAAAATTGATAAATTTGATAAAAATTATTTGATAAATAAATAAGCAGGATGCAAGAGATTTTCCTTACCTCACATTTTTAGTCAAACAAATTTGTTTCATCTTCAGTTCCAAAAAGGGAATTTTATTTTAAATGCATTTTTTCATTGCAGAAGCAATGATCTAGTAGATTGTATTATTAACTGACCCACAGATGAACATGTTTCAGCCCATTATCATATACATTGTCAAAAGCAAGGAAGTCAAAAAGTATTTCTCCAAAAGCCAACTGAGTCCATAGAAAGTATTTTCCCCTAGTGTTTGAGGGCAGTGGAATCAAATATCACATTTGAATAAAAAACACTTTATTTGTATTTTTAAAAGGTTATAAAAAAGCAAAATTAAACACACTTTTTCTGTCACCAAATATTCTTGGATACATTTTACTTCATTTGAATGTGGTTGGAGGTTATAAATATAATCCCCAAGTATTTGCTAGGCTAAGTGAATATCACATGCTGAGTAATCTACCTCACATTTTGGTGTCATGCCATTACATACTATGTTAAATATGACCTCAACTGTTCAGTGTCCTCCTCCTTCTCTGTCATTATTGAATTCCTGACTAAGAAGATGAATCTTGTGTTCTGATTGGCCCTGAGACCGCAATAAAATTGATTGATGGGCTGACTGGCTGACCTGCATACTCCTGTGCATCATCTCTGAATTTAGCCCTTTTGAATTGTTAGTTTATTTATTAAATTTGTGTACCATCCAACTCGCACCAAGTCTAGGCAGTTCACAAGTAAAAACATTTTTAAACAATTACAACAAACAAACAAACAAACAAACAAACAAATAAATAAATAAATAAACGATAGCAAATATCACAGAAATTGGATATGAACAGAAAAAAAAAGGACAATCCAAAGGGGCTTGGCTTACTCTTGCTAAATGCTAGGGAAAGAGCCAGGTCTTCAAGTCGCTTCAGAACACCAATGGTGTTAGTAAATGAAGATTTGAGAACTTTGACTAAGTTTTCTTTTGCTACAATCTTCTATATCTTGTGTATTGTGTCTAAAAAAGTAATATTAAATATAGTACTATAGTAAGTGAGCAGCCTAGGTCAGTGACCTTCAGTAACCTATCTTGGAAAGCATTAGAGAATGAAAATAATCCTTGCCTGAGCTGATATGCTATACAGTAGTGTATTCAGTCCAAGCAACATTTCTCTGTCATAGTATAATTCTGCATTTGCATGGTAGTGGTAGAATCTTCCTGTGCAAAAATAACTTCAATGGTAATTAATATTGTTCTGCTAGTCAGTCCCAGGATGATAAAAGTGATGGAGTTCTGCTGTTCTGAAAGATATTTGTAAAATCTTGTCAGAGAAATATTTATTATTTCCACCTATTCTTCGAAATTGGAGAACTGAATCAAGTAACAATGTACAATTTAATCCATTTTGCTTGTTTCATTCTGGAATATTCAGTATTTACATTTTATTCATGTGACAATAGATGATAATTTGTGACACTATAAAAGCTGGTTTTTCTACTGCAGTTTATAATCACTAGGAATATACCATAGATTGAATCCACATGTTGTACTAAGCCAAGTCTCAGTTTGTTTAATTTTGTTTTATTGAATAAATTAGAATTGGTTGGCTTTTTAGAACATATAAAGACATTAACATGGTCTGTGAATTAATTGGCTATATTCACACCATGTGCAAAGCCAAAATTAAATAAGTTGTATATGTCATATAATATTGTAAAAATTTGGCCTCAGGTTACAGCATTTCATGTTTTATTTTATTTTTTCTTCTTGACCCTTTGTTTATCTGCACTGATCTGATCTGTGTCTGCCAAATAAATGTCATTCAAAGGTGATTTTAATACAGTATAGACAGTTCACAAAAATTAGCCATCTGGTTCATTTTCTGTTCTTGTGCAAAACTACGTGCTTTAACTAGACATAATAAAAGGCTTTTGCTCTTCTGGGCATTTAAAAACCTGACTTAAAATGACCACTAGAAACTGCTTGAAAGTGTGGGACAAAATGTAGTACTGATTTCTGCTATCATTAACACTGCTTGTGTGCTATGCCTAGCAATTAACTCCTTATGTTGTTATGAAAACAATGAGGAAACCTAGCATTAACGTTCAGTTTATTTTCAAAGTGGAAAATTTCTACTTATTCATAGTGACCAGCAGGCTATATAATTTATGTGTGTGACATCTACACAAATAGCAGTCTTGCTTCTTCAAATGTTGGCACTTATGTAGTCAAAATAGCTAGTTATAATTGTACTAGAGGCTCTCCAAAACAAAAATAAAAACTCAAATAAACCAATCAATCATGGGAGAATGAAATAGATAGCCTAAGTTTGAATTTGCTCATTGTGTTGGTTGACTCAAGTGGGGAGAAATGGAAAAAAGAGAGATGATGGTAAAATGGAGTACTGTAGACAAATAGCTGCCTGTAAAGATGAATGGAAAAACTTCACACTGTAGTAGTTGTTGCAGTTTTTATGGGGTTGATGAACACTGTTTTACTCTAATATTTTGGTCAGTATACCTACTAAACAGTTTTAAAGCAAACAGAGGTTAAAAGCCAAGGCCTTGTGTGAATAACCAATATATGGCTGATTTGTCGTCGTCATCCCAAAATTCTGATGAATATTTGTTTAACCATTTGTATAATTGCTCTCCCTACTTTGTGAATGCATAATATAAATTAGCCTTAACAGATAAGAATTTAAGAGAATTGTTTTCATATGACAATGAGAATAATAAATAATTGTAAACATTTTTAATAATGTAATAGGTTTTGGAATGGTTGTTGGGAAAATAATGTTATCATAAGTTAAAAACGGATATTTTAAAACAAGTTAAAATGCTAATCCTCTTTTTTTTTCCAGTGGAAACTTGTTTGTGACAATGATTGGAAAGCACCACTAACTGTCTCCTTATTGTTCGTGGGTGTGCTGTTGGGATCCTTTATATCTGGGCAGCTCTCAGACAGGTAAAGAATATGTATGATAAGCTCTGTATTTATTATTTTCATGCACAACTCATTCAGGATCATATTTCAGGATGTCATTTTTTCCCCAGCACTATATATTTATCTCTAATTAGATAACATTTATTCATTTATAATTATTGGTATGTTGTTTATATCAGCAGTTCACAATTTTTTTCTGTGCAAATAAAATATTAACATCTCTTTTAAAAAAATCTTTAAAATCTGGTACTGTTTTGTAAAAAGTCCACAAAAGACTTGAAGAAAAGGTTGATATTTGTTGTCCCAAAAGTGCTTTTTCCACTTTTTTGCTTTTTTCTTTGAGAATGTTTTGCTTTTCATCAAAGAAGCTGCTCAATTGCCTTTTGGAAAAAGCACCTTTGGAACAATCATGACCTGGATGATTGAGAATCTTCATAGATGTTGGTATTTCTTCTGTTTTCCAAACAATCAAGCAGGGAGAATAGCCTTACCTCAGAGTGTAATCTGTTTCCAGGGTGAAGAGGCTGCCACTAGGAATGCCATTTTTCCTTTTCCTACCCCTTTGGTCGCTCTAAGGGTCTAAAATCCAACCATTTGTTGTTTCCTCATGTTTTTTGTATATGCATTAGATTTAAACTTGTACGAAGAATCTTTATCATCATCTTTCTTCTTTTAAAACTTTATTGAAATTTCATAAGAAGATTCCACTGCTGTATTTGTATCATGTATAGTATTGTTCATATGTTTGAAAGTTGGCATCTCTTTCTGATGCTAATTAGCTGGTCTCTGCCTGTTCATTTTTTTCATAAACTCTTGTTTATTAGCCGTCTGATTTGCTTTTGTTATTATTTTTGTCTCATTACAGATTTGGTCGGAAGAATGTGCTGTTTGTAACAATGGGGATCCAGACTGCCTTTAGCTTTATCCAGGTCTTCTCAACAAGCTGGGAGATGTTTTCTGTTCTCTTTCTTATTGTTGGAATGGGTCAAATATCTAATTATGTGGCAGCGTTTGTTCTTGGTATGTGATTGTCTTTATGCAAACAGAAATTCTCAATAGCCTGACTCACTGGCTCATTGAGGGGCATCTTAAGTTTCTTTCTGTCTTCTCCACAACAGTATTTCCAACATTGCTAAGCAGAATATAATTTAAAAATGTATCTGATAAAAGTAGAACTGGTAGCCAACCTTCTTGTTTTAAACTTGCATTTAACATGTATATTTGTTGTATACAACTAGAATGAGCATCTGATATGAGATACCCTTAAACTCTTCTGATGTTTTGACTATGCACTATCCTTCCTGTAAGGGCATTAACAACATTCAGTGTACGTCAGCTGGAAGGAGCAATTTTATTCCTCACTGATGGCCCTAATGATTATAATACACTTGCCAATTGGTGAGCTTCTCAACCTCTCCAGTCATTTTTCAGCAATGGTAGATTATTTCTCCTTATTTAAATATTAATATTTTTTTTAACAGCTTGCTCAACGGTTTGCAGGAGAGGAGGAATTCTTCTCCTATGGAAAATGTTTTTTATCTTTGTGATTCAATCTCCTCTCCTCCATCTCTTTCCTATGAACGTGTTTGTAGATGTTTGTAGATGGGTCTTCTTTCGTCCTCTATTCCCATGTCTGAATCTTCCTATAGAGAATGTTAATTTCTCTGAATGTCTTATCCCTCTCTTTATTTGTCCCTATATAAGTATGTGAGTGCATTTATCTGTGGGAAAACATGTTTCAAATCCAGCATGGGTATCATCACTATATCTGTCAGCAACTGCTTAAAGAACCTTTTCCTGGGCTTATGCGGTAGCTTTGCAGGTTCTGGAGAATCAGTGACAACATGGTAGTAATATATGCTCACAACCTGCTATCACTGCATATTATCTTCTAAACACAAAGTACATAGTTTTCTGTGCACCTATAATACAAACTACCAAAAGGTTGTGCCTTGAAAGAGTGGCTGACAGGTAGAGCAAGAGTGTTCAGGCTGGCTCCAAAGTACCAGTTCAGATCTGATTCTGCATTCCCTCAAGTAAGAATGGTTGACATACAGGTAGTCCTCGACTTAACAACAGTTCATTTAATGACCGTTCAAAGTTACAACAATACTGAAAAAAGTGACTTACGACTATTTTTTCATACTTACGACCCTTGCAGCATCCCCATGGTCACATGATTTACATTTGGATGCTTGATAACTGACTCACATTTATGGCAATTGCAATGTCCCAGACTCACATGATCCCCTTTTACAACCTCCTGACAAAGTCAATGGGAAAACCAGATTCACTTAACAACCATGTTACTAATTTAAGAACCGCAATGATTCACTTATACAAACGTGGCAAGAAAAGTTGTAAAATGGGCCAAAACTCACTTAACCAATTTCTCACTTAACAACATATTGGACTCAATTGTGGTTGTAAGTTGAAGGCTACCTGCATATAAACTCACAGAAGAAGCAACAGTTCAATGTATTTTTTATCAGTTTTTTCCCATATTTAGTACATAAAATAATTGGTTTGTATATTACAGTAAACGTGTTAATTCATTCTCCCTTGTTTGAACAGGTGCAGAAATTCTTGGCAAATCCATCCGCATTATATATGGCACATTAGGTGTCTGCATATTTTATGCATTTGGCTACATGATGCTGCCACTGGGTGCTTACTTCATTCGAGACTGGCGATTGCTATTAATGGCTCTTACTATTCCTGGGCTGTTATATTTTCCATTGTGGTGGTGAGTGTTTACTATTTTGAAGTCCCCATTGCCCTTCCCAAATTAATGACAACTAATACCCTTTGTGTTAATTGTGATAATTGACATAATTAAGGTATAATGGGTACCAGCTAATCTTGATAATTGGTTTTTGATTTATTAATGAAATAGTAGTACTAAGTATTTTGCTACTTATTTGCTAATAAGCAATCTGTTCCAAACAAAAATGGCTAAATTGGATTGGATTCCTAAGGAAACAAAAATAAGTTATATTGTTAAGAAAGATTTAAGATTTGAATGCAATGCAAGTGAATACAATTGTGCAATGAAGAGCATTAGTGCATTAAATTTCTGACCCATTCCCCTAAAGTTTCAGACTAAGAAAAAGGCCCGCAAAAGAGAATGACTTGGGAAACGTGCATTTCTCTCAAATTTGGTCTAGCACAATCTGTTATTCATCCAGATTAGGTTCATGCTCACCTTATTAGAAAGGATTTAGCAGCATTTTTTACAATAATAAGCAATAGTCATGCTCTAGGACAGGAGTGTCAAACTCATGTCATCACGGTGGCGTCACGTGACGTATCGGGACTTTCCCACCCTTCGCTAAACCGGGCATGGCCAGCGTGTGACACATCCGGCTCGTGGGCCAGGAGTTTGACAGCCCTGCTCTAGGATATTCAGTCCTCACTGCACATTTTAAAAGTATAAAAGTCCAGCTGTATTTTCTGATACACAGTTCATTTTTACTATCTATCTAGCAATAAAACAGTGTTCCACATTTAATTTTTGTATCTAATAATAACCTTTGTATTAATATATTTCTACACTATACTGGTTAGTAACATAAAAAAATCATAGGATCTATTTTGAAATTCAAACACAACTGTGGAGACGCTGCAACCCCACCCACCCACCCTCATGTCTCTTCCACCCACCCGTCTTGCCAGCATTCATAAAGCTGCTGTAACACAGGAGGCCTCGCTCCACCACATCTGGTGTGGCAGTCCCTCTCCCTGCCCCACCAGACCCAGATCCACTTACTTTTGCCTTTTTGTGCAGCTGCTGACAGGTGTGTCAAACTCTTAAGATATGAGGTGCAAACAGACAGCTAGCAAACACAATATTTCTGAAGGATAAAAAGAGGATCGTTCTAACTTTCAGGATAATCATAAGAAGAGTGCCATCTCTTACAATGTTTCTGGCCAGAAAGCTAGCAAATGCGATGTTTCTGAAGAGTAGAAAGGCTAGCACATGAAGGGGAAGACCTGTGGTGGGCTGGAGAAAGGAAGCTCAGATCTTTGGGACGTTCCTTTCCACTCATGGCTACCTCATGCTTACCCTCTTTCAATTGACAGTTCTTTCACTCCATCCATTCAATGACCCACGTGATTACTTAATGACCACAACTGAGAGAGCGAGGATTGTAGTCATTAAGCAAAGCAGTCATGTGGGCCTCTCAATTAACAATCACAACAACTTAACAACCAAAATTCAAGGTCCAGTTGTGGTTGTATGTTGAGGACTACCTATAATCACTGTTCAAATCTCACCGGCTCAAGGTTGACTCAGCCTTCCATCCTTCCGAGGTGGGTAAAATGAGGACCCAGATTGTTGGGGGCAATATGCTGACTCTGTAAACCACTTAGAGAGGGCTGTAAAAGCACTATGAAGCGGAATATAAGTCTAAGTGCTATCGCTATTATTATAATGAATTGGAAATTAACCAAGTGGATCCATTTTTCCAAACTTTCTAAAAAAAACTAAGCTATGCTGTAAATGCATTGTAGGTTGTAACTAATTAATTAAGCGTGTTTTGTGAATACAGATTTGGATGACCTTTTGAGATCTCTTGCAGTTCTATGATTTTTTATCTTGGTTTGTTTGTTATTTGGCAGTAGTCTGATGTAGAAGATACATTGTAATAATGTTTATTCAGCAGGATTTTCAATCAAATCATTCTTCTGAGTTTAGAGTTAATTCCAAAAAACGGTTTTTTAAAAAATAGAAAAAAGCTATTATGTAACAATTCTGCCATTGAACAACTGTGCAGATAATTTGTTAAAAGCATATAAAATATTACACCACAAGATGGTGCCATTGTACTCTTAAAAATTGGAGAAGATACTCCATGCTATCAAATACTTTAGAATCCTGCTCGCTGTGCCTCAAATTTTGAGATATCTGTTATTTTATTTCTAGAACAAGTTTAAATATATTTAGCCACTCCATCTCAAATGCTTGGATGCAGCTAATTTAATCAATCAGAGCCAAGGTATTGGTGGAGCATCAGGACAGCGACAGGCCTGATCAGAGTTTCTATTATTATATTGGCCTTTCCTCAGCTCATTTTTCCCAAACTCACAAATGTCACATTTCCATCACATCACCTTTAAAATTAGGAGCAAGTAATGCTGTGTTACTTGCACTCCTGTTTACTTTTGTCCACTCTATACGGTGGGTCATTTTCATGCCTTTGAAAGCTTTCTGATGTAAACTAGAAAAATCACATTTGCAGACATTATAAAATAACGAATGATCTTATTTATACCTTTGCATTTTTCATGCCTAAATAGCATATCAGCAAAACAATCAACTTACGTTTTACAGAAAAAAAGAAAATTCAGTAGAAGAGGCATCCTGGTTATCCTTCTCTTCCTTATTCTCCACTAAGGACAACCAGTCCTTTCAGTAATTTTTGGACCAGAAAAGGGAACATTGACATTGAGGGAAAACTTCCTGGATGCCCAGTTAACCAGTTTTCTCTGGCAGGCAAAACTGAAATAGTCCCACTGGCACAGAGCCCTGTAGCTGGATAGAAGAGGCAATCTTTCAGTGAGCCAGTTGGAGCTGTGCAATTCTCTCAGAGTCCTCTTCTATGTGACATAAAACATTCACTCAGAAGAGGACTTAATGCAGTTGTCTGATGAAAAATACTAGTTTCCTTCCAGGTCATTTTGATCCAGCCTCAGCCTCCCTCAGCAGCAGGCCAGCCTGAAGATAGAGTTCTGATGTGAGGGTATATATATTTTTAACCCAAGCATTTGTAGCTGACTAAAGACTTTCTTAATGGACATCTTTTTTCCTGAAATAGTATTTGCTTGATAACGTGGGAAAAATATTTGGTGATATGTATATCATATCAGGTTTGCAATTCCAGTTATTCTGTTGACGTATTGAAATACTTGTAGGTACATTCCAGAATCTCCTCGCTGGCTTCTCTCTCAAGGAAGGATTCAAGAAGCAGAGGATATCATTCGTAAAGCTGCAGAAAGGAACCATGTTGTAGCCCCCGAAGTAATATTTGATCTTGCTGAGGTAACCATGTGTATTGAATCTGTGAATAATTTATTGCCATGCTCCTGTGCTTGGACAAAAATAACATGAATTAAAATATTCTGTCCTATAAGTCCAAAGCCTTCCAGACCCTTTTCATGAAATTGCTGGTTATTGATTCTATAACATGATACTGGGACATGATTCTAAAATAGGTACTTCTTATGTGAAAATTATTCAATGCCATTTGTGGCAATTTTGCAGCAGTTTACTTAACATACTGTATTTTTCAAATAAGTAATGTTTGCAGGTTATCTGCTTATAAGCCAACAGGTGTCGTTTGATTCTCATATGCATGTATTATTTTATTTAGCTGCAAGAATTGAATTCCCAAGTTCAGCAGTCCTGCAGCATTTTGGACCTAGTGAGAACCCAAAATATACGAACAATCACTATCATGTCTGTGATTCTATGGTAAGCAACTGATAAATCAATTCCTAGAAAATGCCCACATTTCCAAAGTCCAGATTTCAAGAAGACAATGTCATGAAATTATTTTATTTACTTGCAGATAAATAAGGGCATGGGACACTTCTTAGACTTGCTCATGGAAATCTGTTTATCGATCTAAATGTTAAGCATTTATTAGCCCAAGTACCATTGTCCTTGAAAATTAGCTTTCAAAATATCATCCACTCTAGAGATTTCATATCTCTCTGCCTAATATGAGTATGTCAGTCTCAGATGATTTCCTAGTTGAACTGTTTCCAGGAGCAAGTTTAAATTCTCCGCATACAAACTATTATGTCTGTCCTGGTTAGCTAATCATTCAGGTATTCTGAATGACTTGGAACGTGAAAGAATACTAAAACACAGGTTCTGCCTCTTTTTACAGTTACACTATTTCAGCATGTAAATTGTTAAGCATGTGGCTGGCCTCTAGAAACCACCTTTCTCTGTTTTTCATGTAATGCCCACGGCCTTCCATTTTATACCTCAGCTGACAGTTCAGCTAAGGATTCCTTGTAGATATGGAGCTATGTATAATTATTGTTTGTTTATGCTGGTTTATGACTGTATATTAACACATGCACACACACATGCCCCAATTTATATCATCTTTTCTCCTTAGCAAAAGTTATACATGTCCAGTACTCGGTTGTGTGCTCATCTTGGATTTCTGTGCATAACAAAGGGAGAAGGGCGCTTTCCTATTCTGTATGACTGGAGCACGGCCCTGGAAAGAAATTTTAATAATATTTACTCTCTGAAATTTACAGGCAATTGTTTTGCCAATAATATAAAAATGTATCAACAGTCTAAAGTAGGGAGACTGTCAAACTCTCAACAACACATTGTCACGTGACATATCACAACTTTTCCCCTCCTCACTAAAATGGGTGGGCGTGGCCAGTGAGTGACACATCCGGCCTGCAGGCCACAAGTTTGACACCCCTGGTCTAAAGTAAGGAATACAAGTGCATACATGGAAAATTACCTCAAAGTGTATAACATAATAAATATTCTGTCATTGCAACACTCTAGTAGAGATGCAGGTAGTTCTCATTTAACAACCACAATTGGGACTGGCAATTCTGTCACTAGTGATGCAGCCATTAGCAAAACATCACATGACCACAACAGACTCACAACCTGTCTTCCCCCGGGGTCATTAAGCAAATCACTTATGGTCATTGGATGAGACACCATGTGGATATGACTTGCAATTTCACTGCTGGATTCTCCATTGACTTTGCTTTTTGGAAGCTGACTGTGAAGTGCGCAAAAGTAATTTATGTGGCCATAGGAGACTGCAACAGTCATAAATGCCCACTGGTTGCAAAGTCTACCTGTATGGCACAGCTCAAGTCCATGCAGAATAGTGTCATTGCCCCTGTATGTTTATTATCACCTAGATCTGTCTTTCAGGATGGTGATTTCCATAGGCTACTTTGGCCTCTCTCTGGATACCCCTAACTTGCATGGAGACATCTACCTCAATTGTTTCCTTTCAGCAGTAATTGAAGTCCCAGCTTATACTATCTCTTGGCTGCTCCTTCAGCATCTGCCCCGGCGTTATTCAATGGCAGGAGTCTTGTTCTTAGGAGGCTGTGTTCTTCTTTTCATTCAGTTCGTGCCTGCACGTAAGACTGCTTTGCTTGACATTTTTTAGATATAATCCATGGGGATAGCTAACTAAGTCTTTTTAATATTCCATAGTAATGCTATGATACACAGAGATATGTTGCAGACCTATTACATTTTGTGTTCATTTTGTTTCGCTAGTGCAGGGGTATCAAACTCGTGATGTCATGTGACATGTTGCAACTTTTCCCCCTTTGCTAAAACGGGGGTGGGCATGGCCAGCATGTGACGCATCTGGCCCGCAGGCTGCAAGTTTGACACCCCTGCTCTAGTGGTATAAAAAAAGATGTGCTGTAATTCTGATTTCTTTTATTTATTTGTTCTTTACTGTAGTGGCAATTGAACACTAATATATTAGTTTTGCATTTGATATTCCACTTCATAATTAGGAAAAAAAATAGAAAATCTAATTCAGTAGCTGTATCTGGTAAAGTAGGCTCTTGCCTGAAGCAGAACCAAATAGTTAATATACCATAGAAGTATAATAAAATACAGGTATTCCTCATTAACTGTCAACAGTTGGGACTGATAACCCCATTACTAAGCTAAATGACCATTAAGTGAAAAATCACATGACCATGACTGCTTTCCTTTTCTCCATTCCCCCACCCTTTGGAATGCCCCCCCACTCCACCCACAGCGCTGAGATAGTTGGCTGAAAGCTAATCAGTTTCTGGCTTAAAACTAATCAGGCTCCTAATCACTTCCCTGCCCTTTGGAATGCTCACTTGGGCACCGGGATAATTAGCAATAAGGGAATTAATGTTCATATTTACATTCATTGGAGAAAAAGAGATTATAAGAGAGTAAGCAGGCCCATGATGGAGAATACACATTGAAAGCAATCCGGTGGCACTGGCAACAGTGAGCATGCTCAGCACACTGCCAGTATTTTCCTCACTTTGTGCCATCTTACTCTCATGTAATCCTTTTCTCTCCACTCTCTGCTGTACAGTGAAAGGAAAAAGAAAAACAACAGGTCAGGCACAGGGCAATGTGCACTGACTGTAATGACATTCATGTGATTGTGGTGATTGGGTTACTTAGGGACAGCACCATCATAATTTTGAACAGTTGTTGAATGCGGCACTTGGTAAGTGAGGATTATCTATAAATGAAGAAGAATAAAAAGGCAGGCAATTGTTTTATTGTTTTACTGGCAGTTTTAATTTCATTTTGTTTGGCTCTTGCTTATAGACCTCAGTGTTCTGTCCCTCATCCTCGTGATGATTGGAAAATTTGGGATCACAGCCTCCTTCTCAATGGTTTATGTGTACACTGCTGAGCTGTACCCAACTATTGTGAGAAACATGGGAGTTGGAGCTAGTTCAATGGCCTCCAGAATTGGCAGCATTCTCTCGCCTTATTTTGTATATCTTGGTAAGTTGCCTATTTTCTCCTAACTCAAGATCATATGTCCTGCTTTTTAGCATTACAGCAAATGCTTACTTTTTTCTGGTGTACACACTTATAACATGTTGCTGCTAGGAAAGATGTATAGAGATGGAGAAGCTGATCTCCATTTCTGATCTCCATTTTGAGGAAGTCATGATCATCTTCCAGATCAGATCCAAATAAATCTATAAACCATACCTCAAAGTCACAATATTAGGAAATGTAAATTGTTAAGCAATCTGGACATGAGTAACTCATTGCTACTTCTCCTTTCTACTAGGTGCCTATGATAGATTTCTTCCCTACATCTTAATGGGAAGTTTAACTGTGCTTGCAGGAATCCTGACCCTGTTTCTCCCAGAAAGTTATGGCACTCCTCTCCCGGACACTATTGAACAGATGCTAAGAGTTAAAGGGTAAGGATGTTGGAGAATAGAAATAAGCAGAAATCCCAGCTAATATTGCAGCAGATCATTTTGGGAAAGCATTTGAAATTTATTACAGAAAATACTAGAATATTGTAATATTAGGATAGTTAAAAGAATGACATGAAGAATAATATAATAGGAGAAATATTTGAGTCTAAATTCATGGAGTCATTGAGAGTTAGCAGCATACAAGTTTAGTAAATTATAAATTATTAACATTTAAGAAATTGTTATTAAATTCCTAAGGAATAGAGTTACGATACGCAAGAGAAATTCCAATTGTTCCTTTTCTAACTTTTTGAGACCAAATCACAGTCCTGTAAATTAAAGCTATACAACAATTTCACAACAACATTTTCAGTAATTATTTATCCTAGATTGAAAGCATGGTTTAGGTCTATAGTAAGTTCCTCACAGCTGAAAAAGATGAAGTGAGCACATGTAAGACATATGTTTAAACATAACAAGGCAACCATATATTTTTCAAAGCATGCTCACTCTGTTCCTGAGTATAACTATTCTGGGCCAATAGCTTTTTGTCAAGATCATTTCTGTCATCTTTTCCAAATCACTAAACCCAAAATGTCTAGGTAGTTTCCAGAAGTCTCTAGAATGCTACTTTTGTATTATATGATAAGCCTATATAAACTACAGTAAGCTTCTCAAATGACAAAGCCATAGACTTCCATAGAGGGGTGAAAATAGAGTTTAATGAAATTACACAACAGCACAATTTTACTCCTTATGTACTTGCACAAAGTGTTTCAGCATAAATATGATAGGGATGACTATTTTTCTGACCTCATAATGCACATTTTGTCATTTATGCCTTTGTGCAGTGTTGGTTTGAAGCTAGGCATGTAGACACATTTACTGCATAGTAAAGAACAATTTCATATTTCTTAAATATGAAATTGAAATAAACTTAAATTATTCTGGAGGATTATGTTATAAGAATGTCTTTTTTTCCATTTCCTTTTTTACAGAATTAAAAATATAAAAGCACTGAAACATCAAAATAGAACAAAGCATACAGAAGAGAATTCAGTTATTCTAAAGACCACAACATTCTGATGAAGCTGCATTGCTCACAGTATTATACCTTGAACATTTCCTTTAATTTGCTTCCAGAAAAGACTAACCACTTTTTTCCTAAGATGGCAAATATATTTATTAAAAATACATTCATTTTGAGAATGTAGATACAATCTATCCCAGTATGGGATTTTTGCCAGCAACTGCTTCATGGAACAGTGTTGAATATGGAATTTTGTTCACTTTTAGGACACATTAACAGCTATCCTTTTTGTGAGACTGCATTTTTAAAAGATGCTTCAAGGTGCAAGTTAAATGTCTTAATATCACATTTTCCACACATAGTGGCCAAAAATTAAATAGGTAAGAGAGTTTGGATATTGTCACTCCAGTTTGAGATTTTGCACCTCTTTTCTTGAGAGAAAAAATAAGCTTGAAATGATACAGAAAAACTGGCAGAGTAGACCTTAAAATAATTATGCAAATGACTGAATGCAATAAAAGGAAAAGAAATTGAAACTGATTCTTTTTTATGAACACATTTGACCTAGAAATGGAAAAACAAATGTTCTAATGCAAAACACTGGCAAGTTAGTTTTATTTGCAGAATTAATTTCTTTACTGCAGATTTAAATGATAACTTTATGCAGTTGTTTACATCTGGGAATGTTTTGCCTTATTTAGACATGTTTATTTTTCATCAAAAAATTGCATTTTTAACTTTCATTTTACTGTTTATTGAATTTCCTTTGATGCTAAAAAACTGGAAACACATGCTCATCTGTATTTCCAAATTTTTTAGTTTTGTCCTGTTTCTGCGTAAAATAGATGATACAGGTATGTAATAAAGATATTTTATAATGCAGAATGTGTTAATTTAATGGGAATGTACCAATCTGGGTCTTTCAATTTACCTAATTGTTGTTCTTGGAATAAGCAGAGAACTATTTAAAATGAGTATCATGGCATTTATAAACAAGGTTGTTGATCATACGGTTAGAACAAATCTACACAAAAATGTTAACCATAGATCCTGGGAACTATAAATCGCATCTATATGTTTTTCTTTTAAATCAGGACTCTGATTTGCATATCATATTATTAAAAAATTAAATGATTTTTATAATGCATAGGGCAATGAATTTTACACAGATTAATAAATCTGATGTAATATCAAGCTGTACTTCTGCTGTGATAATTTGTTGGTTGCTTTAAAACTCTAGCAAAAGTGACACATAAATATATTGAAATATATCAACACTTTTGCTTCTGGTAGATACAGAGGATATAAATACTTCAAATAAACGTATGGAAGCATTGTAGATTGTCCGTACTCGAATTGCTACACCCAATTCCTTGAACTCACTGTTTTCCCAGTAAGAATATGCATAGCATCTTATCATGGCAGTAACTATTGTGTTAATGTTAAAGGTATCTCCTAGATGATGTAGCACCATGCAGAGCATGCTAGAACTACTTGCTTGATCTGACCTGTTTTGAAAACCTCGTAATGAAATCTTGCTCAGCGATACATGATAGGTTTTCAGCGTTAGTATTCTAAAAGCCTTTCTTACCTTAGTTTTCCACAAGAGACTATTGGATTTCATCTCTTCAACAAGTATCCTGCAATGTTTCTTTGAAAACCAGGTTGTCAGCCTTGCAGCTTGGCAGACTACTAACAGGAGTCAATAAAGTTTATAAAGAAAATAATAGCGTACTCTTTTAAAAAGATTACAGAATATAAACGAACCTCTTGACAGATTCACGTGCCTAAAAATATTCCCAGGTCTGTGGCCTTTGTATGTGAACTTGCATTTTATCAGATGTTTTTTCTCCAAATCCTGAATAGTAATTTTGAAATGGTTTATTTATAAAATATTTTAATATTGGGATGTCACATTGATTCAAAATAAAAATGAATTTATTTCTTGGAAAAATGTGTTACTCTTTTGAAAGTGTTTTCTACATCTCTCACGTTTGCTCTAAACAAACAAACAAAAATCTCAAACTTGGAAAATCTCATTGGAGAAGTTCTTGATCATTTTCACTGCTCTTTTCTGTAGCAATTTTTAGCAGCCAAGTAGCCAGAACTGTACAGAATTTTCTAAATTCAATAACATTGTAAACATTACAATGTTGTTGGTTTTGTGAGTTTTATTCGTACACTGGGATTTATACTTTTCACTGTGGTGATAGAGCCTGCACTAGCACTGATGATGTTACCTGGTTTGAGTAATGAAACTTCTGCAAGAAAACAGCCAAGCTCAAAGAGACCAAGGACCCCTCATTTCAGTCCTGAGCTACAAATATTCTCCTTCTCCACTATCATTTTCCATCAAACTTTCTGGGTCACATTTTCCATCATGGGTGATTGAAGACAAATAAGCAAGACGAGTTATGTTCCCCCTCTGGATTCCAAATGTACAGTGCTTGTTTTAACTGTTAGTGGTGAGTTCCAGGAAGAGGATGGAGGCCTGGAGCAGGACTGGTTTATCCAGATCTTGCTAGCAGTCCATCTTCCAGTACTGTGCAATGCTTAAGAGTTCTTTTCAGGACTCTCTGCAAAAGGTCTCTGGTTTTGAGAGACCTTTTAAAATGAGACTATAGAAATGCAGGTATGGTATGAAGAAATATGGTATGGTATGAAGATTGATTTTTCTTTTAATATTTGCCTGTTTGTGTAGAAAGTAGAATAAAATTTCTGAATTGTCAATGCCCTTTGTGTAAATTACTATGGAAATGAATAATCCACATTCATGCAGTAAACTTCTATGCAGATTAGTTTCAAATCTTTATTGTCAGTGCACAATGAGATTGGTTGAGCTCCCTCAGTGCAGCCCCCCCAACACAATGCAACTCACAATGAAGACAGAAAATCCCTAACCCAATAAATCATATTAACAAAACACCCAGTCCTATTGCACCAGTGTGAACGTGTTACACATTGCGCTGGCCCTGCAGTCCATCATACTACGTAGTTATGATGTTATTTCTCATTCAGGAGTCTGACAGCCCACGGATAAAAACTGTTCTTCAGCCTGTTTGTGTGGCTGGCTATACTTCTATATCTCCTTCCCGAAGGTAAAAGGGTAAAGAAGTGATGACCAGGGTGAGAGTCTCCCTGAGAATTTTCCTCACTCTTCTAAGGCAACGAGCCTTAGAAGAGTTTTTCTATCTGAGGCTGTCAGACCAGTGTGCAATACCGTGATGCAATAAGTGAGGAGGCTTTCTATTGTGGACCAGTAGGAGGTCATCAGCTGTTGTTCCACCCTGTTTTTACACAAGACCCTAAGGAAATGGAGTCTCTGTTGGGCCTTCCTGGCCACCTGGATCATGTTGTTTTTCAGGTGAGGTTTTTGCTGAGATGGACTCCCAGGAATTTAAAGGAGGAAATACTCTCTACACATCCCCCCTCAATGTAAAGTGGGGCAGGTTCCTCTCTCTTCCTCCAGAAGTCCAACACCATCTCCTTGGTCTTGCTGATGTTCAGGTGCAGGTTATTTTTTAAGCACCATGTGGATAGTTTTTTAACCTCCCCCCGTACGCTGTTTTGTCTCCACCTGTAATAAGACCCAGTATAGTGGTGTCATCTACGAACTTAATGATCACAGTAGATGGGTCTGATGGTACACAATCGTGTGTACAGTGAATACAGGCAGGGACTGAGCACACAGCCCTGTGGAGAGCCAGTGCTAAGCTTCAGGGCGGTGGATATGACAGACCCAACATATGAGAGATTAGTGCCTATAATGATGCAATTGAAAAGAGTTTCAAGTATAGTCAGAAGAGAATCAACATAGTAAATAACAGCTTTGGCCCGCCAAGAATTATTTCTGCAAATACAGATTCCTTTTTGATCTCAACAGTGTATCATAATATTAAAAGATAATTAGGGGACTGGAGGCTAAAACATATAAAGAACAGTTGCAGGAACTGGGTATGTCTAGTTTAATGAAAAGAAGGACTAGGGGAAACATGATAGCAGTGTTCCAATATCTCAGGGGCTGCCACAAAGAAGAGGGAGTCAAGCTATTGTCCAAAGCACCTGAAGGCAGGACAAGAAGCAATGGATGGAAACTAATCAAGGAGAGAAGCTACTTAGAACTAAGGAGAAATTTCCTGACAGAACAATTAATCAGTGGAACAACTTGCCTCCAGAAGTTGTGAATGCTCCAACACTGGAAGTTTTTAAGAAGAAGTTGGAGAACCATTTGTCTGAAATGGTTTCCTGCCTAAGCAGGGAGTTGAACTAGAAGACCTCCAAAGTCCCTTCCAACTCTGTTATTCTATTTTATTCTATTCTAAAGTTAAATTCAGAGTTGTAGCTCAGATTAACGCAGGTTCCTCAAACATTCACCTCTCTGTAAACACCCTTTTCATTTTCTCTTTCTGAACCCGGACGTAAAACAGTGCAAAAATAAAAGTGAAAGCAATTGTAGTCTTGTTTTGATTTAGGAATCGGAGGCTTGCAGTTGACAGAACTGAACGTGGAAAAGAGCCAAATAGAAAAGAGATTGTTTTAAACATTTGGAAGAAATCAAATCTGGCAGCAACACCTGGATTAGGATTGCTAGTTGTTCCTTCTTCTTCTATATGACCATTGAAGGACATTTGAAGACTCCTGAAGAAAAGAAGCATTGCACTGGAGGTACCTTGATAATTTCATGAGGCAACAAGTTGGAAACCATCTTGAAAAGTGCATGAAGAAACTCGGAAAAGATAAGTTGCTTAGACCCAGGAATAACGAAAAATAGAAAGGAGAGGAGAGGCCAAAGGGTAGGGACCTCTTTATTATACTCAAAAGGCTTTTATTTCCTTCCTGCTTTCCTTACCCTAATTTTGTTTGAGCCCAACCAACCCTTTTGTGAAACGGAGGAGTTGGCTTTCTGATTTTTAATTGGCCCTAGTCACTATAACTGAAACTTTTTCATCTGCATTTTTCATCTTATAGGTCTAAAATTAATCGTAAAGAAAGATGTTTGGTATATTGTTTTGGGAAACTAGTCCTCAGTCCTTTAGTCTACTTTTTATTTGCAGTGTTTTTGTGATAACAGGGCTAGACAGTTTGTGGACTGACAAAACAGTACAAATATTTTTATAAAGGACCATTAGGTAACTTTTAATTCGTACAGATGATGTAGCCCTGATTAATGTTTTCTTATCTATCATTGCTCTTGGGAGCAATGTTACAGAAAAATTTTCGCTGTACATGTTTGAAAGAGCTATGTTTTCACTTACAACGAAGAATGCAGGGGAAAGAGAAGTTTGTAAGAGGAAAATGTTGACATTTGTGTCACAACCGCCCGAACAAATGTGGACAAGAATAGCTAGCCATTCTCTCCCTTTTCCCTGCATTTATTTTGTTTTTTAAATATACACATAGCCTTCTGGAGACTACTTTTGGTTAGTGAAGGGACGAGGCAATTTGTTTCCTAATGCAAGCTGTGCTAATATATTTTACATTATAAGCTAAAGCTGCTGCTACATTTTGAGAAATATTTCACCCAAGCATATGAGCATGATGGTGAAAAGCTCAGCCTTGATTATATATTGAGCGCAAAGGAAGGATATCTCTGTATAAGAAAGTTTCTGATCTTTATTTTCAAAGATGTTTACAGCAGGCTATTTATCAGTAAATAGAAGCAAACGAGAGCAAAGTTCAACTGTTCTGATCAGTTAGGTTATTCTCTTTAACAAATGTCAAATAATTCCTTCACACATTTAAAAAAAATTATTGGGGAATGCCTTATAGCGGTGATGGTGAACCTATGGCATGTGTGCCACAGGTGACACGCAGAGCCCCCTCTCGGCACGCCAGCCATCGCCCAGCCCAGCTCCACCTGCTGGTCAGTGGCTTTCTGCCACACATGCATGGGACCTTCCCTGATCTCCACAGTTTCTCCCCCCCAGCACGCGCTAGCTTTCTCCTGCATTTTTGCTGCCCATGCCTTCCCCGATCTCTGCATGTTTCAACCTCCGAAGGTGCCTCTCTGTGGCAAAAATGAAGGAGAAAGGTAGCATGCGCTGGGGGGAGAAACTGAGGAGATCGGGGAAGGCACGGGAGGCAAAAATGCAAGAGAACCAACCTGGAAACCAAAATGGAAGCCGGGGGGTTGAGGTGCATGTGCCAGGGGGGCACAAGTGCGGGGAACGCATATGCATACACGGGGCCAGGGTGCATGCACGGTGGGGGCTTGCATTGCATTTTGGGGATTGGGGCACGCACACGTGCATTCGCGATCGCGCGCACTTTGGGCACCCGGCACCAGAAAGGTTAACCATCACTGCCGTATAGCATTGCAATATGCCTTGAAATATATTATATCTAGGGCCCTGTTTATGATTTTTTTTCTTTAGAAAAAAGATATTGCATTATTGTTACCATTAGTGACACAGTCAGCCAGATGGTAGACTGGATTTGGCATTTTATCCACCTATCCCAAGCACCTGCAATAGGCAGATGTTTGATTGTGTTAAAAGGTATCCATCACAAAATGGAAGCTGTTCCAAGTAAAGCTACCTTTTGCAATTGACTGATGGTGATTTTGTCAATGCCAAAGGTGTTCAAGAGGCTCCGTAACTGTTTTGGGATTATTATTACTAATCAGCACATTTCTTAAATGTCTAGAGAATATTGGGAATACAATATTGGGAATATATTGATTTAATTGAAACATCACACCAAACCATGATTTGCATTTAGAAATGCACAGGTTGTAGCTCCAGAGCCATATGCCACTTAATGAATTCTTGTGGTGGCTCCAATCGACCCCCTCACCCCCAGAAGTCAATAGCAATGCAATTTTTAGTGTGCCAGATGGGAGAAATTGTTAGTATACCTGAGGAACAATAGTATTAAATCTATATTGAAATACTTTAGCTTTCATGAAATGAATCACACAAAACTGTTCTCCCCCCACTTTTGGGAGTGTAGCTCCCAGTACACCACAGAACAAAGCGATTCTTCACTTGAAACAGTTTTAACCTGCTAAGGTTTACCTTTCTTAAAAACCTAGTTGAGTATACAATGGCAGGGCTGGTGTAACACTATACTTGTCTGTGTATTGATCCTACTCAAGGAAACATCCATTCAAGGGCAAGAACTTGCACAAGTTACGGTCAGAAATCTAATGAGAACTATTCTTTCCGAATGTGGCCTCTACTGATGAAGTTATTAAGTTATTATTCACTACTAAGACATCATTATCAAGCTCAGCAATTGTATTTCTGATATTTGAATTTAACTACTGTTTTTGTGATCTTGGATAATTGTTCTCCCTTTCCTTTCTTTATTATATGACCCACTGAGTTTATAAACAACCAGTATTATAGCTGGGCTTTCAAAAGGGATATGGTTGGTAATGATGTCCTTCTATACATCTTAGAACTTGGGTCTCTATTTTTGTCTCCTGTCACAATCCTGAAATGCAATTGCTTTATTCAATGCTGGTACTAATAGTATGGACACTTCCAGCAATATATTAGGTATTATAAGAGGGAAAACATATAAAACAATCTCTGGTGAATATAAATTGTGGTTTATCCAAGTTCTAGTTGATCAACGTGAACCCCGTTTTTCCTTGAAGGAGGCAAAATATACACATATATATACTACAGGAATTGAATTCAATCTTTGTATGTCTTTTGCAAATTGTTTTCCACTGCTTTAAGATCACACGCTTTGTTTTATTTGAATTGTCAGTATGGCAAAGTTATAGTAATGCTTAAATGTCTTAGTTTTAGGACTTGTATGGAGAACAGATTGTGTTTTAGCTCACATTTATATTGAAACATTGAAAATTCAAAATCTTTCAGCAGCACTGTAGGGGTTTCCCTGTGCCTGTTTCCCTGAAAATAAGATCTATCCCAAAAATAAGCCCTAGCATGGTTTTTTATGTGTGCACCTAATATAAGCCCTACCCCCAAAATAAGCTCTACCTAAGTGCCTGCTCAGCTAGCCCACCGCCTATTCCGTCTGGTTGCTCATGGTACTGCAGCCACAAGGAAAGATGGGGTGGTGATGGAGCTGCCCCATGTGCCCCACACCAGCTTACTTCAGGGCTCCTGCAGCCATGCCATCCATGCCCTGACAGCTACCACATGGCGGCAGCACCAGCACCCATGTGCAGCAGGAGCCCACATGACCGCTGGCCCACTTCTGCTTGCTTGCAGCTGCAATGGAGCAGGAGGCAGAGTGGTGTGCTGGTGCTGTGGCTGTGGCTGCGAGGTGAGGAGAGGTGTCAGGGAGTGGATGGCCTGGTTGCAGGGCCCTGAGGTAAGCCAGTGTAGAGCATTTGGGGTGGATCCACCCACCCCACCTCACCTCAGGGCCACAACACTGGAACATTGCTCGGCCTCCTGTTCCATTGTAGCTGCGAGAAAGCAGAAGAAGTGGACTGGTGGCCACCCACCCCCCTGCTGTGGGGCACATGGGGCAGCTCCACCCCCTGCCTCATGGTGGCAGCACTGGCGTGCCATATGGCCTCCTGCCCAGCTGCGACCAAGCAGAAAAAGTGGGCCTCCCATACATGGGGAAAAAATAAGACAGCCCCTGAAAATAAGCCCTAGTACTAATTTGGGGACCCAAAGAAAATAAGACCTGGTTTTATTTTTGGGGAAACACAATATGTATTCCTTTAATGCATCCTTCGGGAGTCCTTCGGGAGAAGGGCGGTATATAAATATAAAATAAAAATATAATAATTCCTTTAATGCAGACTTTAAAATGTCTGTTTGCAGCCTGACATTGATGAAAGTATAGCAAAGGCAATAGGGAAAAAAACAGTTTCGATTCTATCAATAAGAGTAAACATATGATGCAATTTTTTTTTCCCTCTGAAGTTCATAGCTCTTTAAGACTTTTGGAAATAGAAATTTATTTGCAAACATAACCAGCTTCAGCAGCATCACCACTTAATAAATCTCTTGATTCTGCATTTTAGAAATGTTAGTCTGTCCTTGTTCTTTTGTAAAGAGATGTTTAGCATTGATAGTCATATAATCATGACTGTAATGGAATCTGCCCATTATGGTCTCAAGTCGTGATAATTGTTAAGTGAGGTGACCATGTGATTGCTTTGATTAATTATCTCCACCCCTGCTTTTCCCAAATAAGTTGTTAAGCAACTATGTGGATTGTTAACCAATGAGCTGTGGTGGCACAGTACTGCAGGCTACTTCTGTTGACTGCCGGCTGCCTGCACTTTGGCAGTTTGAATCTCACCAGGCTTAAGGTTGTTGATTCAGCCTTCCATCCTTCTGAGGTGGGTAAAATGAGGACCCAGATTGTTGAGGTCAATAGGCTGACTCTGTAAACCGCTTAGAGAGGGCTGTGA
Organism: Arizona elegans; assembly: GCA_022577455.1. Taxonomy (NCBI): domain Eukaryota; kingdom Metazoa; phylum Chordata; class Lepidosauria; order Squamata; family Colubridae; genus Arizona; species Arizona elegans. The sequence goes on along the minus strand of JAKOOJ010000003.1, from coordinate 81,111,782 downwards.
AGCACTGTAAAGCGGTATATAAGTCTAAGTGCTATTGCTATTAAGTAGAGTATGGGATGCCTCAGGGGTGGGCAGGTCATGAGAAGTCTAGAATAAGTCCATATTTGATAGTTGTAGAAAAATAACAAAGGATTTCAGTGATGTCTTAAAGATGGCTGATTTATTGCTTCAGCTGGAGCAAGCTGGCTTTCCAGAATCTTAAATATAGTCCTTATTTCATACAACCATCTAATCTGGAAGAAATGTAATCTGAAATTATTATAACACTGTTGTAAGGGGAAGCTCTAATAAGTTGAATATAAAAATTGCTCATTAAATTCAGCCAATTTCTGAACAGTTATTGCCTCCATTTCATCACAAAACATGCAATACAATCTTGTATAAGAGATTTGTTTTGATGTGTACTGGAGCACATAAGGCTATTGTGTTAGTTCTGGAGAATTCATTGTGGTGTAAGAAGTAAGTTGACATCAAATCTACCGGAAGACCAAAAAGGAATCGACTTTCAGCACTTAAAAATAAAAATGAACTTGGCGTTGAGTGACATGTTACAGTACACTCCCCCAAAGTGGGTGGGGCAGGACAAAAAATAACTGAATTTGTTTGAATAGCATTAATTAAATGCTATTAAGATGCTGACATACATTCACTGATTTCTTCTTGTCCTACTAAAAGTAAATCTGGCTGCTGCAAATGTGCATCAGCTAATAACTGAGTTAAAGTGGGAACTCTTCACACCAATCTAAGGGAGCCAAGATTTAAAACATAAGCACATGTGCTAGAAAATGGCTCATGAAATACTGGGGTCATTTACTTCCACTTTATTTCCAAAGATTTTTTGTTGTTGTTGTTTTAAAGGAAGTTAATTTGAGAATACAATGCTAAAACTATGTTGTGGGGGAACCAGTGTTTAGAATTTAACAGATATATCTGGTTATCAGAACATCAGGGAGAAATGACGGATTTTCTCAAGAAAGAAAGAAAAACCAATGACACATGAAGAAGCCTAATATTAATTATTCTGGGCAACAGAAACATTTGGGATTGAGAATATGTGATGAGTGCTCTTCCAAAATCACTGCAACAATAGATGTGGTCATTCATAAAAAAATAGTCTACTTACCAAAAGTAAAGCCAGCGCAGTGAGATTGCATCCCTTAGCATTTTAGCATCCCTACGATGCTTCTCTTTGCTTTGTCTCCTAAAGAAGGACACTTCCACCCAGAGTCCTGATCTGGAGTCCTCTGCTCTTTTATTTTCTAATAATGTCTTTGGGGCCCATATAGATCCAATCACAGGATTTAATATAATATTAGACATTAACACTGTATTTTAGGCATGCCGACTTCCATTTTTAAAAATGCAAATGAGCATTTTAATGTTGTGGCTACAGTTTAATTATTATGTTTTAGCAACAGTTTGGTTATTTTGCTAATAGATGAAAATAACCACAAAGCATGAAATAGGGAGGGAGATTGGGAGATAGATTAACACTGTGTGAAATATACCCAGCTATTTAAAGTCACTCCTCTCTTCTACGAGCATTAAGCTAAGGAATTGATGTAACTTGATTACAATTTGACTGGTTGTAAAATGGAGAAAAAAGGGATGCAGTGAGTCAGTGGCTAAGATGCTGAGCTTGTCGATCGAAAGGTCAGCAGTTCAGCGGTTCAAATCCCTAGTGCCGCATAACAGGGTGAGTTCTTGTTACTTGTCCCAGCTTCTGTCAACCTAGCAGTTTGAAAGTATGTAAAAAATGCAAGTAGAAAAACAGGGACCACCTTTGGTGGGAAGGTAACAGCGTTCCATGCGCCTTTCGCGTTGAGACATGACCATGGAGATGTCTTCGGACAGCGCGGGCTCTTCAGTTTTGAAACTGAGATGAGCACTGCCCCCTAGAGTTGGGAACAACTAGCACATATGTACGAGGGGAATCTTTACCTTTACGTAAGCTGCAAAGAGAATTACTATAGTTGCGCCTTGCTACTTGAAACACTTTGCTTCCTTTAAAAAAAAATTCTTGAATATCTAATATAAAGGTTCTGTAAAAAAAAAAAGTTCTGTAAAATTCAGAAATACCAACTTCTACAGAAAACTGTTTGAGACTTTGTCTTTATCGTAGTATGACCAAATTAATTTTGTTTTATGTGCACTTTGAACCAAAAGATGGCAGCATGCTTCCAGAAGAACAACTTTCTGTATCTGTGTTTTAGGAATAGGATGAAAATATTCAGGAAAAAAAAATCAAAACCCTTAACCCGAATTATTTATATACTCAAAGCAGGACAATTTTATACACGTTTGCTCAAACGTGAGCCTGATTGTGATTTGTCATCTAAAAACATACAGAGAAGAATGTTCAAAATTGCAATATAAGAAAATGTATAGATTAGATAAAACAGACAGTCATTATGGTCTAATTTCTTATCTCACAGTTTATTGTGCCTTGCCAAAATTTCTCATACATATTGGGATATTGATCTTCTATGACATTACAGGACTTCTCATAATTATTAACCATATTAAGTATGTAGTAGTATTTTGTTGCAAGAGGCCCAGCTGTATAAATTTGATATATATGAGAGCTCCCTCCCTCCCTCCCTCCCCTATCCCCCTCTCTCTTATCTATATTGTGTGGTGGGGGGAGAGAGAAACAATTTGGTATAGTGATAAGGGCACCAAACTAGAAACTGAGAGACTTTGAGTTTTATTTCTGTCTTAGGCATCATGAAAGCTGGCTGGAAACATTGGGGCAGACACTTTCTCTCAGTCCAAATCACCTCAACAGGGTTGCTATTGTGGGGACAATAGGGGAGAAAAGAGTATTGGGTATGTTTGCCACCTTGAGTTACTTATAAAGTAATAAAGGTGAGATAAAAATCGTTCTCTCTCTCCCTCTCCCTCTCTCTCTCTCTCATTAGCAGTGTCATTTTCAGTCTGAAATGTTTTTCCAAAATACTATTGGGTCTGTGTGCTTTCTATATTATGTAGAAGAAATAGGCAATTTTGGGAGCTGCTCACACACTGGAAATATTAATGGCCTCTACATTATAAATTATTTACTCTTCAAACATTACTAATTATATATAATTATTCTACCCAATGTACTCAGTTATATTTACATATATTACATCACATTTCGGGTTTACAAAGCCTGGTTATTTCCTGTTCCAACTCCCACCTCTTAGTTCCATCCATTGGTAAAATCTATTTTAATATATCATTTATTTTATTTAATTTTTATTAAATTTGTATACCACCCTTCTCCTGCTGGACTCATGATATATAGAAAGAGTACAGAGAAGAGGAACAAAGATGATTAGGGGACTGGAGGATAAAACATATGAAGAACGATTGCAGGAACTGGGTATGTCTAGTTTAATGAAAAGAAAGACTAGGGGAGACATGATAGCAGTGTTCCAATATCTCAGGGGTTGCCACAAAGCAGAGGGAGTCAAACTATCCTTCAAAGCACCTGAGGGTAGAACAAGAAGTAATGGGTGGAAACTAATCAAGGAGAGAAGCAACTTAGAACTAAGGAGAAATTTCCTGACAGAACAATTAATCAGTGGAACAACTTGTCTGCAGAAGTTGTGAATGCTCCAACACTGGAAATTTTTAAGAAGGTGTTGAATAACCATTTGTCTGAAGTGGTGTAGGGTTTCCTGTAGGGGGTTGGACTAGAAGTCCTCCAAGGTCCCTTCCAACTCTGTTATTCTATTCTATTCTATATTCTGTCTCTCCTGTATTTTTTAATTCTGTCAATTTATCTATTTCTGTGCAAATCTTTTCTTTATTATCTCCCTTTCTAAAGGTATACTTTCATGTTTCCATTGTTGGGCAATATGGCATATACCATTCTTGCTGTCGTTATGATGTGTAATATTAAATATGTTGACCCTTTACTATGTCCCTCTGTTATGATTCCTAATAAAAATAATTCTGGTTTAAATTCTAATCTTTGTCCAACCATTTCTTCTAACCACATCTGAATCCATCACCATAATTCTTTCGCTTTTTTGCATGTCCACCACATGTGGTAGTACGTGCCTGGTACTTGACTGCATTTCCAGCATTTCGGGGATATATTACTAAACATTTTAGACAATCTTGCTGGAGGAAGATGCTACCTATAAATTATACCTATAAATTATAAACCTATAATTATAAACCTATAAACCTATAAATTCTCCTTGTATGATGTGGCTAGTATTGATTTCCTATTTCTTTCCCACAACGTTTGCCACTTTTCCAATTCAATATTGTACCCAAAATTTTTAGCCCATACCACCATTGTCTCTTTGACTTGTTCTTCCTCCATTTGATGCCAGGATGGTCGCACTGTGTCCAATATTTTAATAAGAAATGAATAAATAAATATTTTTTTAATTATAAATTATTTTTCTACTGAGTACAGAAGTGTATGTTCTCAATGACTTGTTTTCTGTTTGATCGTATTTAAAGGAATAGAGTCTCTTGCAAATGGGGAAACCAGCACAAGAAGGATATAAATTTAATGAATATTTTACAAGATTGCTATTTAGGGAAATTATATCCTTATTTAAATATGTTTATTTAAACATATTTAAAATTCTGAGTCTCAGTCTTTCTCCCACCCCAGCATTCAAGAAACCTCTTTAACTGAAATTTCGGGGATCAGACGTGGTTTAAATAAGATTATTATCCTTAAAACTGCATGAACATTTGCTAGGTAGAGCAAGGTTTTTCTTCAATTTTCATATGGACAGTATGATTTATTTTCTTATGCTTCCTACTTAACTGATCTTGAGAAGCAGGAAGTTCTGCAGGAAGAAAGAAGCAACAAATAATTGAAGAATTTAGGCATTTCATTATTTGGAGCAAATAACTGAGTTGAGGAAAGCACAAATCAGTCAAAATATACAGTAATTAAAATGTTTGTAGACTAAAATATGCAGCTGATAAAGAAAATATGTTTTAAAAAACATGCCCACTTTACAGGATGTATTTAAACTGGACTTGAGCTCATGGTATTTATTACATTTCTTTCCTACCTTTCTCTGAATTCCAAGGCTCATGGCAGCTTACATTGACAAAATAGATAAAACATAATAAATTAAAGCAATTAAAATCAAAGCCAAAACTAAAATGAATCATTATAAGAATTAATAATGAAAAGCTTGAAGGAAAATGGAATTTTATCCACTTCTAAATATTAGGAGGAAAATACATCTTTCTTAAGCATATGCCTTCCATAGCCTGGAGCTACAAAGAAGGCCCTTTCCTATATGGTTAATAATCAAACCATGTGGGGAAATCTTCAGAAGGGCTTTTCTGCTGTTGTTAAGATCCAGGCAGGTTTACGGTGGGAGAGGCAATCCCTAAGGCCAATCCCTAAGCCATTTAAGGAGCATTTAAATTTGTGCATGGTAGACAATTGTTAGCCAGAGCAGATATTTCATTATAGACACTATATATTCCACATACCTTGCACCGTTCAGCAGTTTAGCCACTACATGTGGCACCAGTTGCAATTTCCTGAAACTTTTCAAGAGTAGCTCCATGCTAGAGTAGTTGAGATGGACTGTAATTGTATCCAGGCTGTAAAGCATGGATAATTGTAGGTAAGTCTGACCAGCTCGAGAAAGGTTGGAATTAATGCACTAGCTATAATTGTGTGAATGTTCTCCTCACAACAGATGCTACCAAGAAATCCACAGTGAACACTCCCAAAGAGCAAACCTGCTGTCCTCTCTAAAACAGACTTCACTTAAATGTCTAAATTTAGCTTTTGTCCTTACCAATAACAATTCTATCTTGTCTGGTTTTAATTTCATCTTATTCCCCCTTATCTAGCCCATTATTAAGTTTAGAAAACATTCAGGGAGAATTGATTGCTTCCTTTGAGTTAGAAAATAGGGATGGTTGTCATCAGCATGCCTTCTGCATCTCAGCCTAAAGCTGTGGATGAATTTCTCCATTAACATTTTATGTTAATGTTATGCAGCCTAGAGGGCAAAATAAGAACTCCATAGGTCTCCATAGTTGCCTAAAAATGTCAAACAGTAGCACCTGACACTACCACCTGACTGCTACCATTGGGGGACCAAGCCCATTCCTATATCAGACAATGGTAGATGACTTTTGAAAGCTGTTGATTCATCCCAGAGAATTAGCAAGGTTGCAGAGCCTGTCTTGCTTCTGATGTAGGCTATCCATAACTGACTTAAGCAGTCACAAAATTCAATCACTTCTAGGAAAATATCAATCAAGTGTATAACTATTAGCTTTTCTCCAAACTCCAAAATCATTGAGACATCCTCCTTCTCCAACATCATCCTATTTGCCAAATAGACAAGAAAATGGGTGTTCTTGCCTGCCCAGGTTGATTTTCTGGACAGAAAGAAGGGCAGTTTATCCTGATGTTTTCCACATCCTCCTTTTTGTTCAGTTCATCTCGGTTTACATTCCAACATTTCCTTCACCTATATTGCAAAAATAAGCCCTCATGACTGTTCAAGCCAATTCAAGAAAAGCAGATGTTGATCAAATATCACTGTGTTGGATAGTCCTTGCATATTTTTCATTAGCTAGTAAAGTCAACATTGCCTCAATACATTGTGGTCAAGCTTCTTTAACACAACTGTTCCTAGGAAGGATATATTAACTGCAGTTAAATGTGTCCAAACAGTTGTGGAACAGGAATGGCAAATTGTACCCCAAAATAGGCTTTTGTAAAGGCAGTTGCATGAAAATACAGACGTTTATGATCTACTTGCAAGCTTTATATAAAGAATACTTTTCAAGAGTCTGGTTTAATTCCTTGAAGCTTGCCTATATTAGCTGAAGCTTTCACGCTGAAACTTGTCCCACCCTTTCCTGTATCAAGAGGTTATCCTTCGTAGAGGAACAAAGCCTAGCATTTGGCAGTATTATTGCTTCGTTGCAGCTGGGTGAACTTTATCTAGCAATAGCTTGTTGGAGATCCATTTCTATCATCCAAGCAACAATAGCTGCAGGAGCTCCCTGTAGCAGCTGTAAAAGGCTTGGGTCTCAGATCTCAACCTTGATAAATTGAGGAAAAGATGACAGCTTCTGTCCCTTCAGTGCTTCTAGTCATTTTTTTGTAGGCTCAGTTGGATCTCCCCTTCTTTTTATCCAACCAAAGAAGCTGGCAGAAACCGGTCTCTCCTGATGAGGACAAAATTGGAGACCAGTTTCTGCTAGCTTCTTTGGTTGGGTAAAAGAGGGAGCAGGGAAGCAACTGAGCCTACAACAAAATGACAGGTCTAGGACAACTTGCCACAGCCAACTCATCTTGGCCAATTCACCACAGCCAACTCGCTGCAGCCAACTTGCCATGGCCAACTCACCATAGCCAACTTGCCGCAGGACAAGTCACAATGGAACAATTTGTTGTGGAACACGAGTTACACTAATATCAAAGAAATGGTAGAATATAATCATTAAAGAAAGGATGGCATAGGACCGTGATGGCAAATCTATGGCACGTGTGCCACGGGTGGCACGCAGAGCCATATCTGTGGGCACACGAGCCTTGCCCTAGCTCAGCTCCAGCGCGTATGCATGCACCAGTCAGCTGATTTTCTGGCCTTCCGGGCCTACCAGAAGTTGGGAAACAGGCCGTTTCCAGCCTCTGGAAGGCCTCCAGGGGTGGGGAAGGCTGTTTTTGCCCTCCTCAGGCTCCAAGAAAGCCTCTGGAGCCTGGGGAAAACGGGCCAACAGGCCCACCGGTAATCTTTTTGCTGTCATGTGCCAAAAGTGGGGGGAGCATGGGGGGGTCACGCACGCATGCGAGGGGGGCTGGGCACGGGGGGCATTGAATTATGGGTGTGAGTACATGCATGCATGACCCCCCACACACACTCCCCTCACTCTTGGCATATAATGGCAAAAAGGTTAGCCATCACTGGCATAGGAAGAACAAAATGAAATGTCAATGACAAAAATTAGAATATTTTTTATTTTAAATAATTAAATTGAATTGTTGAATTGTTCCATAGTGAGTTGTCCTATGGTGAATTGAATGTGGTGAGTTAGCCGTGGCAAATTGGTTGTGGTGAATTGACCCTGGTGAGTTGGCATGAGGAGTTGTCCCATTCCGGAAAAAACACCATTACCTCACTTCCACGGATATTCAAAGTGGGAGCCATTTTGAGTTGCAAAAGAAGTTAACCATTAAATATGCATATTCGTTAACATATGAAGATTTTAGGCAAATCCTCCTTTGTCTTATTTGACTCTGCATAAATGACCACCTCTTAGGAACTATATGATATTAACATGCTGATTAGGGGTTTGGAAGGAAAAAATAGTGAAATGGTTGGAAGCATTGGGCATAATTGCCCTGGAAAACAAAAGACTGCAAAGGTACTAGGTAGCTGCCCCATACCCCTGACAGTACCAAATACATTTTTTCCGTACAAAATAATGTAGTGAGTCACAAGGCAACCAATACTGACAAGTTCTAACTTGTGCATTGAATACCAAATAAATGATGAGTACCGGGACAAAATATACACGTCAAAATTCACCAAATTTGATGAATTTCAAAGCAGTTGAATATCAAGATACCATTGTATATATAAGTATTGTGTTTATGTGTGTTTATATTTATGTGTGTGTAGAATGAAATCCAATTTGGAGTGGAATACATTCTGACCAATAGGTAGTCCTCACTGCTTGAAACAAAAAAAAAAAAACAAATCCAAATGCTTTTATTTTATTAGGTGCTATGTTGTAAATATTTAAATGGGGGTGAAGAGAAAATAATGGTAGAGAAGGCAGGGAAAGTCACAAAGTATCACCTTCTTCTCCACAGGGATAACTTTTTCCATGTGTCAGTCATATATTTTTCTTTATATGAAAATTGCTCTAATGTTCCAGCATTGCCCTCCTCAACAAGATTTCTATACCAAGAAAAGACAATGGTAAAGCATTTGGATTAAAAAGCAATGTCTCTGCCAAGTTAGGTTTGACTGCTAATAGCTAATAACTTCCTGTCAGCCTTACCAAGTACAGAAGGCAGGAAATGCAACCAGAGAAGCTAATTCTATTTTATTGTAAGTCTACAGTAACTGCATCTTGCAAGTCTGAAAGTGCAATTCTCCCACTGCCTCTTTTATAGCCTGAAAGACTAGAGAGGACCCTTCAGATCCTCTTGCCCCATCCACCATCCAATTGCAGGCTATGCTGTCTCTTATCTGACCATAACAGGGGTGAAATTCAGCAGGTTCTGACAGGTTCCGGAGAACTGGTAGTGTAAATTTTGAGTAGTTCGGAGAACCGGCAAATACCACCTCTGTGCTGGCCCCAGAGTGGGGTGGGAATGGAGATTTTGCAGTATCCTTCCCCTGTCACACCCACAAAGCCACGCCCACAAAACCGGTAGTAAAAAAAATTGAATTTCAACACTTGGCCATAGGCGGTATCCATGTCTCCCAAGGACTTTTTCGCATACCATTACCCTTTCTTATTTTCTTGGCAGCATTTTTGGAAGCAGTATCCAGTGCCAACCCTGCTTAGTTTTTTAAGATTCCCAGGGTTAGTTGAGAGGATTACAAATTGTAGCAAATATAATCTGGGTCCACACAAAATTGCTTTGTAGGCCACATTTGAAAACACCTGTTATCATACAGTAATTATTTCAGGATTATTCTGAATAAAGCTATCTTCCCATTCCTCAGCCATTGACCTCTTATCATCCAATCTTATGTACTTTGTAACTGTGAAAACGTCCAGCCGATGCCTGGTTTATACAGGGCAGCTGTCACTCTTTGCAAGAACAACATGCAGCTAGACTGTGGTTTTGATGCCTGGAGAACCCAATTACCTTGGAGGATTTGTAACTGGCCATGATGGGTGGGAGCAAACTTGCTTATTAGCCTTGATACAGTTCCCAAAGTAGCATATGAAAAAATGCTCTGCCTTCCTTCCCCCACCCCACTTACCCTGTATTGTTAAAGTGGCTGAACTTTGAATAGAAAAGTAACACAAACATTTTTATTAGTAGTATAACAGGCCACAACTGCTTAATTCTGATAATGCTGTCAGAGTTGCAGGAATTTACCTGGCTTTCCAGAACAAGGTGCATTGGTGCAACCTATCACTTCACCTTAACATTTCAGTGTTAAATTGACTGTATCTTGGAAAGTTTTGATTGCTGTAAACGTTGCCTCTGATTGTCTCCACATGAATATGCATGTGTACAGGCAACACTTCTATATGCAAAGGGGCATGTACACAGGCAGGTAACTGGAAAACATGTTAATGCAATTAAGCCAAAATTGTTGAAGGACATGGTTGCTTTAATGTTTCATATAATGCTTTGCAAGGAGTTCCCTTCATAGTTTTTGAATAGCTGTTATTAAAAGCTGTACATTAGAACTGTGCCTTATACATGGACAGGTATGGACTGAAATGGAAGGACAGTTCCAGAAATATGGCTATATTGAAATAGAATTTCATTGGCCAAAACCATGGATATGTCTGCTTCATTGAATAAAGAATGTCTTTCTTCAAGACTATCCATGGCCACCTGAAATTTACCACATTTAGAAATCTAGATTCTTTACAGTTTTTGAAATAAAGCTGCTAAGGAGCTTCTTTGATTAATATTCCTACCTCCCACCAATCTGGGAGAGTCTTGAACTTCCAATTTCCAAAATCCCTCATCAGTATCAGAATGGGAAAGATTACGTTAATCATCACACCATTCTGTAGACTTTCATATTAAGATAACAAATACAATATATATTACATAAGTGGCCTTTAGAATCCAGATGTGATATTGTAGCCTAACATGTCTAGAAAAAAATCTGTCACATTCCATATAAATGCATAAAGCATTTATAAACAGTTACTTGTGTCACACTTATCTAGATTACTGCACTGCTGTACAGGGAGCTTCCTCCAACCCAAAGACCCATAGGAAAGTGTAGCTGGTCCAGAATGTAGCAATGTAAGTAGCATCTTAGTATGCCTATACTACACCTCTATTTTGCAAGCTGCATTGGTTACCAATTCCTTTCCAAGTGCAATTCAACTAGCCGCTTGTCATTTACAAAGCCATTCATGGCTTGTGGCCTGGATCATTATGGAAGCCACTTACCTCCAATTGTTCTGCATGTCCTATATAAGAGCTGGCAGAATTGGCATGCAGGGTTCCAGAGGTCAGCCTTCCCTGTCACCATAGTCCCCTCCAAGGTCCATTTGGCTCCAAAGCACTTTGTCAGAAAAGTGGACCATCAGGAACATTTGCTCTTTCCCACAGACATTTCGTGAATCCACACAAATGTCTGTTATTTTAATTCTTGTACTCCCAATGGGCTGCTACTCTTGTATTGGTTCCTGTACACTTCCATTTTTATGATGTTTTGAAGTATGGTATACACTGCTTTTGGTCAGTACCAACTAATACTATAATATAGGGCCAATTAATAAGATGCAGGTGCATCTTCAGTTACAAATGTGGCAGTGGTGAAATCTGAATTGGTTTACTACTGGTTCACTGCCTGCACATGTGTGCCATATGCCAATATGTGCTGTGCATGCCCATGCGCAGTACACGCTAAAGGGAGGCTTGGCAAGGTAAGTAGTACAGCACAGCTATGGTGCGCGATCTTGGGAACCTTTTTAAAAACTTGTTAAAAGCATTTTTACTACTGGTTCTCCATACCAGCAGTAAAACATGCTTTAAAAAGTTTTTTAAAAAAGGTTCCGATGATCACAGCTGTGGCACACGATCTTGGGAACCTTTTTTTAAAAAACTTTTTTAAAACATTTTTTACTACCAGTAGTAAAAAAAAACTTTTAAAAAACATTTTATCTGGAACCGGTAGTTAAAAATGCTTTAAAAAGTTTTTTAAAAAAAGTTCCGACGATCGTGTGTTGCTTAGCTGATCTTCGGAACTGTTTTTTTTTTTACCTGTTTTAACTACCGGTTTGGTGAACCAGTAGCATTTTTATTACTGGTTCGGGCGAATCGGCCCAAACCGGTAGCATTTCACCCCTGAAATGTGGGTTTCAAAATGGTGGGCACTGAACAATCAAAGTCCCACCCTGTCTTACATGCATGCAAAATGTGGGCCACATGTTAAAAAGGAGCAGGGCTTTGGTTGCTTTGTTGCATCTGCCATTTTGAAGGCAGTTACTGTCATAGCAAATGGCTCTGTTAGGTTATAACCTTATAAATGTATTTATTTATTTATATTTATATATGGAATATTACAGTTGTGTGACTTTTGCACAAAAGCCTGTTGACATAGGGATCCTTTTTTTTGATATATTTTTATTATTAAAATATAAACAAAAAATACAAAGACAATACAAAACAAACAAAACTCCCACCTCCCACAGCACCCACACAACATTCTACATATATACTTTTTGTCATCAACATTATATATAGTATTTTCTTTTACATATTAATGAGAAAATAATATTAGATTCTTATTTATTTATTATTTATTTTGTTTATTTAATTTGTATACTGCCCTTCTCCAACAGGACTCAGGGCGGTGAACAGCCATGGTAAAACATAACATATAAAATTTAAAAACAATTTAAAAACATTAAATAATTTGGCTATCCAATTAAAACAACCCAGGTTAAAACCAATTACAAATTAAAAATTGAAGGGATGGGATCAAGCCAGCCCGGCTAGGTGAAAAAGATGTGTTTTCAGGGCCCGACGAAAAGTCCGGAGATCTGGTATCGTGCGTATCTCTGGGGGCAGGTCGTTCCAGAGGGCAGGTGCCGCCACAGAGAAGGCTCTCCCCCTGGGGGGTCACCGGCTGACATTGTCTGGCCGACGGCACCCTGAGGAGTCCCTCTCTGTGGGAGTGTACTGGCCGGTGGGAGGCTATTGGCGGCAGAAGGCAGTCTCGTAAATACCCCGGCCCTAAGCCATGGAGCGCTTTAAAGGTGGTCACCAACACCTTGAAGTGCACCCTGAAGACTACAGGAAGCCAGTGCAGCTCATGCAGGAGAGGTGTCACATTGGAGTGCCCCGTCGCTCCCATAATCCCCCGCGCGGCTGCATTCTGGACCAACCGGAGCCTCCGGGTGCACCCCAAGGGGAGCCCCATGTAGAGAGCATTGCAGTAGTCCAGACGGGAAGTGACGAGTGCTTGAGTGACCGTGCATAGGGAGTCCCGATCTAGAAAAAGATGCAACTGGCGTATCAGGCGGACCTGATAAAAAGCCCCCCTGGCCATGGCTGTCATATGCTCTTCTAAAGACAGCCATGTATCCAGGAGGACACCCAAGTTGCGAACCCTTTCCGTGGGGGCCAATGATTCGCCCCCAATAACCAGCGATGGCACCAGCTGGCTATATCGGGACGCCGGAAGCCACAGCCACTTGGTCTTGGAAGGGTTGAGTCGGAGCCTGTTTCTCCCCATCCAGGCCCGCACGGCCTCAGATTCTTAATTCAATTACTTAAGACTTAGTATATATTTACATCCTCTCCTTATTACTTGTAATCTTTCACCCTAGTTGTTATCGTCTACGGTTATGTTCATTTTCCTTTCCCGCCATTGGTACCATTGGTGCCACCCACGGTAATAGTCACTTTCTTCCTTGTCCTGGAGTTCCAGCGTCAATTCTACATTTAGAAGGTTTCAATCTAATGCGAGGATGGCACGCCTTCCTATGGGACGGACCGGATAAACGACATATGTATTTCCAATGACATATAATTAGGGCTTCACTATTTAAGATTTGACAGGAAATCAAGAAAAACCATTATACCAGAATTCCAAAATGGTGGTCCCCGATGGAGGCATTGATACACATTGATACACTCGAGGGTATTGAAATACCCTCGAGATAAAGAAGATGATGCGGTACCAAGATCTATTAAACCAGGAAGGCGAATTTATCCCAAGACACCAACTCCAAAACGGTGGTATAAACATTGATTGGTGGCCCTATACCCAAATGCACTCAAGATATACAGCAGACAAAAAACAATTTGGAATCTCGAACAACTTAAATGAACTGGACAAGATATTACAAGGCACGGAACAAAAGATGATAACCAAAACATACAATTACCTTCTTAGTTACAAACTATTAGAAGAAACAGTTAAAGAAAACATGATAACGTGGGCCAGGGATATAGGCCACAACATTCAATTGGCAAATTGGGAGAAACTATGGAAACAAAATATTAAAATGACAAGGTCCACAACGTATAAAGAGAATCTCATCAAAATGTTTTATAGATGGCACCTACCACCGGCTCGATTAGCTAAAATTTACCCAAACGCCCGTTCATCTTGTTGGAAGTGTAAAACCAAAAAAGGGACGTAGTTTCATGCTTGGTGGAAATGTAAAAAGGCCCAACAATACTGGCAAGACATAAAAAAAATTATTGAGGAAATAACAAACCTACAAGTAGAAAATAGTCCAGAATTTTTTTTATTTGGCATGACAACAGCACAATACTCCAAAGAGACGAAATATCTTATTATACATATCCTGACAGCAGCACGATTACTATTTGCTCAAAATTGGAAATTAGACCAACTCCCAACCAAAGATAAAATTATCTCAAAGATAACAGAATGTGCCGAGATGGATAGATTGACGCCGGCATAGGGATCCTTGTGTACTGGAGTGGCAGGAAGTACAAAGTAACCATATTGTGTGTAGAGTACCAGCAATCATATCTTAGCACCAGCACTTTGTTGTATTTGTTAGCATGGGTGCTAGTCATTACCAAACACCTAGAGTATCATAGAATGGACTTTTGTTAGTAAGTTAATGATTGCCTGGAGAAATAAAGATAGCAGAAGATGGAAAGGTGTGAATTCAAAGGCATATGTTAATCCATCCATTTCTGGAGAATGACTAAAATAACATTATTAAATTCAGAATAAATATCTGGAATTGTATCCTTTCGTGCTTTCTTTCTGAGATATACAGAGACATATCTCAGAAATGTTCCTTATATTTCCAAACCCTTCTCCAAGTTGTTACTTTTCATACATGTTTGAAATGTTGCCTGGGTATAGGTACAACATGTATTTGGAGGGAAACAGATTTGAAAAGGGATCACGATATTGTTACATTGGATGCAGTGGTGGGTTGCCCCCGGTTCGGACCGGTTCACAAGAACTGGTAGTAAAACCAGTGGGAGGACCCACCCACTGCCCCGGATGTCGTCATCGGTAATCTGTGCATGTGCAGAAACTTCTGCGCATGTGCAGAAGTAAGGCGTGCGCGCAATCCCGTTGCGAACCTGTAGTAAAGGTAAGTAGAACCCACCCCTGACTGGATGTGATTGGCTCTTAGAAGCACCAATATCATTTAAAAATAGCAATACAAATTATTGCAGGTGAACAGTTTCCATCTTTGCTGAGACTCATTCAGAAAATCTTCTATGTCTATGATGAGTTTGTATCTTTTGGGACAACATATAGTGAAGAATAGTACATCCTGAAAGAGTTGTGGTTAATTTGTGAGATACTGTATACTGCTAGCTGGGATTGTACACAGGAAGACCTAACAACTATGCTGCAGGCAGGTAGCAATACCTATGCTGGAACTGTGGGGAAAAAATCCAAATATGTGAGGCAAATTGCCTTAAGCAATTGCCCTATATTATGGAAGCCCTGAGGATGTTTTAATGCAATTTTGGAATATTTTAGTGGTTGGTTGATTGGTTGGTTGATTGGTTAGTTGATTTCTGGTCCTTATTGTTTTTACAAGTACCTCAAGGTGGCAAACATATCCAACATACCTTCCTCTTACTATTTTCCCTACAACAACAGTTACCTCATAGGGTGTGTAGGACTGAGAGAAGTGTCATGTATTTATGACAGTTGCAATGTTGTCCCGGGGTCATGCAATCACCTTTTGTAACCTTCTGACAAGCAAAGTCAATGGGGAAACCAGTAACTGGGTTACTAACTTAACAACAGAGTGATTCACTTAACAGCTGAGGAAAGAAAGGTTGTAAAATGGAGCAAATTTCATTGAACAACTGTTTTGCTTAACATAGGAAATTTTGGGCTCAGTTGTCGTAAGTCAAGGACTATCTGTACTGCAATCAGTCTGGTTCAAATGAGGAACCTGTGTTACTTCAACTTTGAACAACTGCCTCTGTCAAGTTTCTCACTTGAGAATTAACAATTCACTTGAGGCTAATAGGGGAGGTTATCTATTTCCCTTTTCATAATGCAGAGTAAGAATTTTATGAATGAATAAATTTTATTAAAAGAAGAGTGTACCATCCAGTCTCCGTCAGTTTTTGTAGGAGAAAGGGATTATCACATTCCCTTTCAGTCACAGTCCTGATATTGTAGGAGTTAAACTTCAGAGCCACAAAAGAAATCCATTTTTTTAGTGGATGGATTTATTACTGTTAAATGGTAACTACTTCTATCTGGGCTTTGAGCAAAAAGTAGACCTATTCTGGAACCTGAATCTAATATATTTAATTAAAAAATTGGTAAGAGATAGCATAAGAAGCAAACATGGCTATTCGGTTCAGGACAAATCATTTATAACATTTGGGATGATTTGGGATACATAAGATGCAGTGATAAACTTTCTACAAGTGGATTATAATAACAGTTTGGTATCAGAGAGTTTTGAAATTTTAATTGTTTTGTTTTAGTATTATTATTCTTCCTGCTTACTAGTTTGTCACTAATATAACATATAGAAGATAGGTCGATAATTTGCAAATAGATTTAGTAGTATAAGAGAGCCTGTTTTGCAGGGGGTGGGAATTAAAGTTGCAGTAATGCAGGGGTGAAATGCTCCCGGTTCGTACCGGCTCGGGCGAGTAGGTAGCGATGGCGGCGGGCAATTCAGAGAACCGTTAGCAAAAATCCCTGCCCCCGCCCCCCATGCCCAGCTGAGCCCCGCGATCATCAGAGCCTTTTTTTCCTTTTAAATGGCTCTGACCAGCCAAGCTCTGACATCCAGCTGAGTTGCCTGCTAATCAGGCAACTCACTTTGGATCGCCAGAGCCATGTAAAAGAAAAAAAGTTTCTTTTTTTTCTCCCCCTCCCCTCCCTCCTCCCAGCCTCCAGTTTGCTTACTTTAGCTGCTGATCGCATGACGATCAGCAAGCAACTGGATCTCCCTGCCTGCAATCAAGCTAATCGGTGAGCAGCTCTATCTGCAACTTTAAGACTTGTGAACTTCAACTCCCAGCAAAGCTGGCTGAGGAATTCTGGGAGTTGAAGTCTACAAGTCTTAAAGTTGCCAAGGTTGGAGACCCCTGTTCTATTGGGTAAGTTTTTTTCCCCTTTGGGAGCTTTAAAAAAATAGTTAATTGGGGTTTTTTTTAGTTGTTCTTTTTTTAGACTTAGCCATTTAAAGTTTAGGAAGTTTTAAATTTAGCTGTTTATATAAAAATAAAAATAAAATAAAATAATATTTGTGCAGCTTTCTGAGATTTAGTGTGTTTCTGTAGTGTTTCACTCTAACTACACAAACACACAAAATCTCACAAAGCTGTATGTGGAATTTTGTGTGTGTAAAGTGTGAAAGTTGTTTTTTGGGGCTTTTTGTGGCTGTGTGAGGTTCCTGCTTGTTGCGGGGCCATTTTGAGTCTAGCACAGCTACCTTTACATTGTGGGTGATCCAGTTGTGTTGTGTTGTGTTTGTTAAAAAAGGGCAAAGAAGTGACATTGACTTGGCCACGCACACCCAATTACCTTACCACCAAGCCCCGCCCACTAATTAAGCCCCGCCCACAGAACCGGTAGCAAAAAATTTTAGATATCACCCCTGTAGTAATGTATTCATCAGTAGTCACTTAGAGGGGATAATATGTGTACACGTGGTGGGGGTTTTGATGCACCTTTTTTAACATGTTGATTTTTTTGTGTTTTTTGTGTTTTTTATATTTTGTATTTTAACCTTGTCTTAAACAAAAGAGAGAGACAGAGACAGACAGAGAGAGATTTTACTGAGATTTTTAAAAACTATAGAAGCATAGAATAGAAAAAGAGATTATAGAAGGGCAAAAGAAAAAGTGAATAACAAGAAGCAAGAAAAAGAAAAATATATAATGAAGCAACTTCCTATTTTCTTTGCAGCCGTTACAAGCCCATCAATTGCCATCTCCCCCCTCCTATATTGCACAGCATAGTTCCCTTCTTCTCACAAACAAACCTTTTTAATCAAAGGATTAAGGGGGGAAAAGATAAAAATCCTTTTTAAGGATTTCCTGTTATTCAACTTGTTATAAAAAGTGCAGTGGTTATTTTTTTTAAAAAAATGGGAAAAATAATGGTGATGATCTATATTATCTAGACTACCGGTACCTCCACCCCCACTTTCCATTGGCTGGAAGAAAATCGGAGAGAAAGAAGATGATAGAGGTTCTAGGAAATACTGTTGAATGTCTATCTGAATCTATATTCTAGGAAATACCGCATTGTCCAAATGCAAAGAAAGACATGGATGACTGTAGCACTCCCAACAGGTTCTAGGGTATTTTTAGTCCGAGCTGCTCAATGCACATTGCAGCTGCAAGGATGATATCAGCCCGTCTGACTCAGGATTTGATTTGGCAGCATGCCTCTTTGAGGGCAAGTCATGTGATTTGAAGGAATAGCTGAGCCGGGGCAGCATTGCTGGGTGTGATTGGTTTCTCTTGAGAGAAAAAAAAAGGGGGGGGATGGGAATGCAGACACAGAAAAAAAAGTTTTCAAGGGTTGGCAGATAAACGTGCAACTGTGTTGTCTTTATTCAAAGCACCTGCGATTAGCTAACCAATTCCTTGAGTTTCCTGGAGGGAAAAAAAAGTACCTGGGTGGGGTAAAAAAAGATCAGAAACCACAACGAGGTGATGGTTTTGACTTGGGGTAAGTGTGGGAGGAGGTTACAGCTGAAAACATGCAATGCCAATAAAGAACAGTAGCGAGATCTAATATTTGCTCATGCACAGAGGCACTGCCCAGACCTGAAATGGTGACAGATTCAAGGCAGAACAGGAAACAACTGAGGTCAGCAGAAGGAGGTTGCTTCCCATGTGACCTGACAAGAATTAAAATGCAACTCTGGTCAGCCGATAGAAAGTTGAGTGGGTGCTTCCCTTAGATTAGATTAACAGAGTTGGAAGGGACCTTGTAGGTCATCTAGTCCAACCCCCCCAAGCAGGAGACCCTACACCATTTCTGACAAATGGCAGTCCAATCTCTTCCTGAGCCTGGTGGCGCAGCAGACTAATAGCCTTTTATTATCATTCAGCTGCCTCAATTACTGCTAGTTCGAATCTCCCCAGGCTCAAGGTTGACTCAGCCTTCCATCCTTTCTAAGGTAGGTAAATTGAGGACCCAGTTTGTGGGGGCAATAAGCTGACTTTGTATAAATATACAAAAGTATGAAGGCTATTGCTTAACGGATTGTAAGCCGCCCTGAGTCTCTGGAGAAGGGCGGCATATAAATCAAATTTTTAAAAAAAGCCTCCAGTTGATGAAGCTCCCACAACTTCCAAAGGCAAGCTGTTCCATTGGTTGATTGTGACATTTGAGGAACCTGTTTTAAGTAAAATCTTGTGTGTTGCTCAGGTGATTTCAGGCAAAGGTTCCCAGCTTCATCAGGGAAAAGGATTTGAACTCAAGCCTGTGTTTTTAACCATGAATTTAAAAAATAAAAAAAAAGAGGCACAGGGCTTCCCACTGAGAAAAAAGACCTACCATCATGACTCTGAGTAATCTCTCTTTCTCTTTTAATAAAACAGATAAAATATAGGACAGGAATGAAAAACACAGTGTCAAAAGATAAACAAAAAGCTGAAAACAGGAAAAGAAAAACAGGAAACCCATTTGGAAGCATTTAAAAAAAACTTTAAATTGCCATCTTCAATATTTCTATCAAAGATGACATTTGTATGCAAGAAGGGAAATTAAAATAGCTAAGGAATGGTGATTTAATGTGAGAAAATGTCTCCTAAATGATAGGATTCTTTAAAAACATTTGCATGCATTTATTTTTTTAGGCCAAAATATGCTGGACCTATCTTAGATGATCTCAAAAATTTAAAAACAAAACAAAACCAATTCTAAACAGGGCTGGGTTTAGTTAGTACTTGGAAAGAGGATTACTTGGAAATTCCCAGGTTGTAGGAAGTTGAATTTTAAAAAAAACAACACCATCTCAGGCAGGTAATAATGGCAATCTATACAATTGTCAAGTAGATAATAATTTGTCCATATAATCACTGGGGGAATCAAGGAAGCTATGCAAAGTACTGTGTACTCTGGCTAATACAGTATCAAGGCAACTGTATCAGTGGCAGTTGGGGTGGTGGATTTTGTACTACAGGATGTGGCCAAAGTCAGTGCACTGGAAAGTATCATATTTCGTGCTCACTGTGGTGTCAAAGGAAAAATGGTAATTACATTAGAACTCTATCCTTCCATATCATTCACTTGACTGCAGCATGCCTGTAAGGGGATCAGCTTGGAAATGAGCCAGGTTAATTTTCAACCTGGGAATAATATCTGACAAAGCTATTTTGTGGCCTTTATTCTGCTAATATTTGAACAAACAGCTGTAGACATGTCATTTGGTTCTACTGGACAACAGATTTTTTCCCCAAAAGTTTTGTTTCCTGAAAAACTTCTGGTGTTTATAGCACACCTCTTTAAACTGAACACAAATATAATTTCAGAATGATTATCACATAGGAATCTTATGAAATATGAAATTAACATTTAATATTTATAATATTTTTAGTCACATAACATTTCCAACATGCTGTATGAGTTCAACAGCGCTAAAACCTAAAAGTGTTTTGCTGCTGATTTCTGTTTGTATGGCATTGATATATTCTAGTTGGCCTGATATTGTTTTTCTATTGTTGCAATGTCCTGGTAAACCATTCACTATGTTTATCACTGACTGCACCTAGATTTTGGGGGAAAAGACCAAGTGTGAATGCAAAAAATGAATCTTCAGTGACATGTTGCAATTCATGGTCTTGTGTGCTGTAAGAAATTTTATCAACCAGGTGAATGTAGTTTGGCGCTCTGTAGTCGACAAGAAAATTCTCAATAACATCCTTGAATGCTTTCCAGGTGATTTTCTCTGGCTCCACTAATTGATCTTTGAACCATTTGTCATTGATGATGTACCTGATCTGCGGACCAACAAAAATGCCTTCCTTAATCTTGGCATCAGTTACTCTTGGAAGCATCTGCTTCAAATGACTAAATCTTCACCATCTTTGTTCATTGCTTTCACAATTTTTCTCATCAGTCCAAGTATTATGTGAAGGGGAGGCAAAAATATCTTTGTTGAGTGAACAAGTGATTCACATGCCACATTTTTCTATCCTGGAACCAAATTCTTTTTAATGTAATGTGACTCTCTTGTATGGTTGTCCCATTAACATATGTAACAACAGTACTTGATGTATCTGAGCTATATTCTAATCAGCAGAACCACTACTTTTAAACCTCCACGGATACTCCAGTTGTACTTCTGTACTTTGTGTACTGGATGTGCTTCAATGGCAATTTAATGCTTTTGTATGTTTCTTTCATGTGTGCATCACATTCAACAGATACAAAAAAGTATACATTGCTACTGTGTAACAAGACAGTCTTAAAGCTTAACTGATGAATCAATAAAGAGATGCCATTCTCATGGATATTAGTAATTAGTGAACTTAAAATGAGTCAACCTAGTCAATTAGTGAAATTATTACCTTAACTGTTAAACTTAAAATATATATAAGAAGAAATCACAAAAACAGATTTGTGTAAAACAGTATGTGATATATCAGGGGTGTCAAACTCGATTTCATTGAGGGCTGCATCAGGGTTCTGTTTGATTTTTCAGGGCCAGGGTGGGTGGATGGGCATGGCCAGCTCGACATCACTCATTGAAGCTTCATTTTCTACCACGACAGCTTCCTGCAGCCCTTTGCCAGCGAAAACGGAGGACACAGTTCAGTGGTGGGTTTCAACATTTTTTACTACTGGTTCTGTGGGTGTGGCATTGCTTGGTGGGCATGGCAGGAGAAGGATACTGTAAAATCTCCATTCCCTCCCCACTCCAGGAGAAGGTTACTACAAAATCCCGATTTCCTCCTGATCAGCTGGGACTCGGGAGGCAGAGTGCCGAGGGGGCAGGGCCAGTCAGAGGTGGTATTTACCGGTTCTCTGAGCTACTCAAAATTTCTGCTACCAGAACTGGTCGAACCTGCTGAAACCCACCTCTGACATGGCTCCGCGGGAGCATGTGGGAGGCCGTCATGGCCAAAAACAGAGCCCAGGGGGGCCTTGCTTGGCCTTCCTAAGCTCTGTTTTTGATGGCAGAGTCACCACAGGCCAGTCCTTTGCTGTTTCCAGGGCGGCCCCGCAGGCCAGATCTTAGCACCCTGCAGGCCAGATACGGCCCCTGGGCCTTGAGTTTGACATTCTTATGATAGATCAAATTACAGATTATTTTTGTGATTAACAACCAAAAATCTACAAGCGATATCCAAAAGTGTGCAGGAAACTAAATCTTTTTTGTCCAGATTATTTATTGGCCATTGCATTTAGGAAGCTGCTAGTAATGACCATGGTCACTTCCCCACTACCATATTACAGGATTAACCATCCATTCTTGAAATCAGGATAAATATGAAGTGGACTGTCCCCATTGCTGATGACTATCTTGTTCTCTTGCCTCTCTTTCCACTCAGGGTGATCCTCTGACTTCTCTCCAAGGTTAAGGTGACAAGACCCAAATGTTTTTATACACCTCATGGCTTCCCCTATGCAGTTTTAAGAGTAAAGGAGAAAATACTATTTAATACTAGTACAGCCTACAAAGAGTTAAAACCATTTGTTTCATTGTCATAAGTAAATGCCTTATTCTATAACAAGAGATATGTATATATGTACAGGATATAAAGGGTTAATTTATTCCTCCTCCTTTAATGTATTCATGTGTAATCACCCCTTCCTTGACTCCTCCCCTTTGATATAAATAGAGAGTGCTTTTACCTCATGCTTGCTTCTCACTGTAAATCTGACAAGAATAAGTAGAATGCCTATTATGAATAAACACTTCTTTAACTGAAGAAATTGCTTCTGAATTCATCATTGAGTCTGATCCTCAAAATATTGTAACAAATTGGTAGCAGTCGATGGTTGAACTGACTCAATAAAATCCAACATGCCTAAGAAAGAAAACCTCAAGAATAAAAAAGAAAGACCCAATACCAGGGCAAATGATAAAGAAACAAAAACAGATCAAGAAATGATCGACGAACCAATAAATACAACAATCAAAGAATCTGAAGATAACACCACAGACATCGAAGAAACAGCAGATGAAACCGACAACCAAGAAGAGAACAAAATAAAAGACAAAGACCTCAGATCGGAGATACTGAGGCTAATAAAAAGTCAAAAAGATGACCACAAACTCATCGCGGAACTCCGAGGCTTCTTGGAAGAAAACGGAGCAGCGAGAGAAAAAGACATTGAAAAAGCCAAACCCGAAAATACAAAAATGGTGAGCGAACCTACAACGAAAGAAAAAATAACCAGAAGCAAGACCAGAGGTCCCGCTCAAAATTTTGAAAGGCAGCCATCTTTTCTTCAACCGGCCACAGAAATGAACACGGCTGAACCAATCAGAATGCACCATTCAAAAACTCTGGCGCGAAAAAACACAAAAAATAGCAAAAAATATATTTATTCTTCTGAAGAGTCAGAAACAGATACAGAAGAATCATCCACCGAACAAGAAATCGAAACACCCATGAGAAAACTATTTAAAACGTTTGGCACAAGTCTAACAATTTCAAAAGAATCGATAAAAGCCAATAATGCAAAAATACAAAAGAGACGAAGAAATAAACAGACACCTCAAAGCCTGCACGACTCGATCCGGACAACGATGATGACGACACCTGAACCCAGAGGGCCCTGCGAAATTTCCCCCACACCACAAACGATCCAAAGAACAAAATACTCCAAGCAAGAAAGCTCCAAAGAAAAGAGACGAACCACAGCTGCCAGCAGAACACCCAAGATCGAGCCAGAGACCGAATCATCAGAAGGAGAGCACTACGAGGGAGCTACAGCAAAGAGAACCTCTCCCAGCGGCTTCAGCAAAGAAATGACCAACGCGCATGCGCAGATGAACACAGAGAACTACAATGAACTTTATGAAGAAGGAGAACCTTTCAAGCTCATCAGCAGAATACCCACACCATTCTGCAATTTTCAACATCTACAGGACCATGGACTACCCACAGTTGTAAGTAGTGGGAATAGTAATATTGGGAATCTACCTAGTGATTTCCCAAAACTTAGAATTGATGGCATCAATTTACAGGAATGGTGTCAACAAATTCAGGTTGTCTTTATGAAAGAAAATTTATTATTTTTTATAACCAATCCTCCCAAAAGACCTTGGACTCTAAAAATAGACTGCCTGCATCACAGAGCATTCTATTTAATAATTTCTAGCATATCACCTGCCATGTACTACAGTATTAAGCATAATCTTACTGTTTCAGAAATAATTCAATGCATGTTTAAATTGTTTCATAGTGAAAGTGTAGCAACAACCACTAGAATGTCTAAAGATTTCTTTTCAGCCAAATTAAGATCTGGAACCACCATAAGTGAACATTTAATATCCTTAAACAAAACCAGAGCAGAATTACATCTAAGAGGAGAAATAATATCAGAACAGACAATGAAAAGCGTTATCCTTAACTCATTAGATTCATCATGGGATAACTACATATCACACTTAGACTCAATCAATCTAGGATACTTATCCATAGAAAGTCTGTCAAATAAGTTAATAGCTGAAGATAATTTGAGGAAAAGTAGATACAGTGCATACACAGAACACAGACAGGCAAAAGGGGTAACCTTCCAAGAGAATCACCAAAAAACAATTGAATGTTACAATTGTGGATCCAGAAAACACTCTAAGGGAGATTGCCCCATGTTTCATAGGGAAAGACAAAACCATGATTATAGGGGTAGATATCAAGACAGGCAATCATCTATTGATAGATACAGATATAGAGACTCCCCAAACTACAGAGAACGCAGAAAGGATAGAGATAATTCAAGGGACAGAAAATCAGGATCATTAAATGGATTAGATAAACATAACGATGTCATCACACAAAAATCAAAAAACAATACTTGGCTCATAGATTCAGGGGCGACTAATCATACAACAAATAACAAGAAAATACTGTCTTCATTCACAAATGATAAATTTATGATAAGAGTAGCCAATCAAGAAAATGTTCAAGTCATAGGGAAAGGAGATGTAAATATACCTGGTTTAGGTAAAGTAGAGGGGGTATTGTTGATACCAGAAATATCACATAACATACTTAGTGCAGTGAAATTAAGCCAAGATTCCAACATAAATATAATCTTCTCTGGGGGAAAAGCAATACTAGAAAAGGATGGGACTAAATTGAATAGTGTAGTTATCGAAGGGGGCCTACCCTTCCTTGTAACAGAAGATAAATGGTTGCATAACATTAATACAAACACTGATGACGACATCAACATAGACAGTGAACATAGTAACAACAATGACAATGAAGAACCCAATACACACTGTAATCACAAAGACACACCCACTAGTGATACACACAATAACAAAAGACCCAATATAGGCAAACCAATTCATGATGAATGTGCACACATGTTGCATAGAAAATTGGGACATGCAAGTTTCCCTGTAATACAAAAAATGATTGAACATGCTGATGGCGTTAAAATAAAGGATTGTAAAAACTATTTGGAATGCTCAGTATGTAAATCCTCAAAACTCAGAACAAACCCAAAACCAAAGAGGGCAACAAGGACCTCTAACCAAATTTTTGATCTGGTACATATGGATCTGGTTGGTCCATTAACACCATCCATCACATACAAAAAAAGATATTTCCTAACTATTGTAGACGACTATAGCCGTTATGGATTTGTTTATACTTTATAACACAAAGATGAAACTTTCCAAAAATTCAAAGAATTTTACAAACGTGTAGAAACACAACACAATATCAAAATAAAACAAATCATGACAGATAGGGGATCCGAGTTCATGTCAAAAGAATTCTCACAATGGATAAAAGACAAAGGAATGCTACACTTCACGACTAGCCCATTTTCTGCTTTTCAGAATGGTACAGCAGAACGAAAGAACTCGACACTGCAAACCATGATTAGATGTACATTAGAAGATGCTGGTTTAGGAAAACAATTCTGGTCAGAAGCATTACTATATTCAAACTATACCCAAAATAGGACCTGGTCTAGCATCCTAAATAAAACACCATACGAAGTGATGTACAATAGGAAACCAAAAATATCACACATGCACATATTTGGAGTTCAAATCAATAAAACAAGAAAGGGATTCAAATTATCCCAGAGAGATAAAATTATAGAACTTCTGGAAAAATGCAATTTAAGAGATGCCAAACCTTGCGATACTCCTATGCAGACTGATTTTCTAAGGAATATGGATGAATCTTCACCTGAGTTCGAGAACAATACATTATATAGATCAATTATTGGTTCTCTCTTGTATATATCTAATTGGACCAGGCCTGATATAGCTCTGCCACTTAATTTATTATCTAGACATGTAAGTAAACCACTTATGTATCATTGGGAAGCAGTTAAACGAATACTAAGATATCTAAAACACAGCATGGATTTCTGCCTACTCTTAGAACCCAATAATATTAAAGAACCTATTATCACCAGTTATGCTGATGCAGACTGGGCAGGTGACATCAAATGTAGAAAGAGCACCTCAGGTTATGTATTATTTTTAAATGATTGCCCAATATTCTGGTACACTGGGAAGCAAGATTTAGTAGTGACTTCCACAACAGAGGCAGAATACGTCTGTTTATCTAAAGCCTCAAATAATTTAGTGTGGTTTAATGATTTATTATCTGATATTTGGAAGAATCCAATACTACCATTTGTCATACATGAAGATAATAAGGCGGCTATAGAAATATCAAGATCTGACGCCATTGGTCAAAGGTCCAGACATATAGATATCAAATTTAAACACGTGAGACAATTATCTCAGGATGGATTCATTAAAGCAATCCACTGCGAAACCTCAGAACAAATAGCTGATATATTAACTAAACCTTTACCTTCTAAACAACACAAATACTTGACATCAAAATTACAAGTACTATATAGTTCTGAATCCGAATGCAATCATTGTTATATGTCGAATCGGCATTTAGAGGGGGATTTGTCATAAGTAAATGCCTTATTCTATAACAAGAGATATGTATATATGTACAGGATATAAAGGGTTAATTTATTCCTCCTCCTTTAATGTATTCATGTGTAATCACCCCCTTCCTTGACTCCTCCCCTTTGATATAAATAGAGAGTGCTTTTACCTCATGCTTGCTTCTCACTGTAAATCTGACAAGAATAAGTAGAATGCCTATTATGAATAAACACTTCTTTAACTGAAGAAATTGCTTCTGAATTCATCATTGAGTCTGATCCTCAAAATATTGTAACATTCATGCCTGGCCCTGAGAGGGGGGATCAACAAAGAAAATAAAAATTGCAAAGATTATTGCACTGCTCCCAGGAATCTTAGAGGGATTCTTAAATAGGAAAATAATGAATAAAAATATTATAAAGTGGCATCTTGGTACTCAATTGCTTTGAAACTCATCAAATTTGGTACTTAATGCATTTTAACATGAAAGGTTTGTCCCAGTACTCGTTTGTTTGTACTTAATGCACAAGCTAGAACTTGTCAGTGTCAGCTACCTTATGGGAAAAATGTGTCTGATAATCATTACTTTTGGCACTCATCGTGCCTCCTAGAACCAATTAACAGTGAGTTCTGACTTACCACTGTAAATAAAATCAAATTCTACCAAGGGAGAAAGTCCCGAAAGGTGATGCCAGAAATGAATGTTCATGTCTTCCAGAGGTGGGTTTCAGCAGGTTCTGACCAATTCTGGAGAACCGGTAGCAGAAATTTTGAGTAGTTCGGAGAACCGGTAGTAAAAATTCTGACTGGCCCCCTCCACATCCATTCTCTGCCTCCCAAGTCCCAGCTAATTGGTTGGAAAGTGGGATTTTGCAGTAACCTTCCCCTGGAGTGGGGTGGGAATGGAGATTTTATAGTATCCTTCCCCTGCCATGCCCACCAAGCCACGCTCACAGAACCGGTAGTAAAAGATTTTGAAACCACCACTGATGTCTTCCCAAAGACTTTGAGGAAGGATCCCATGGTCTTCCAGCTGTTGCTGAACAACAACAATTCTACAGCAATCCAGATGGGATAGTCATGGCTGAGGGATGCTGGAAATTATACCACCAATGTTTTATGTGTTGGTTGGGGAAAGCTTTGATTGATTTGAAGAGCAAACTGGATGTCTTCAGCACCAAACATTCACATTAAAAGAAAGTCCAAATATTTAATCTCTGGCCATTCAGTGTTCGCTCTGCCTTCTTTGGCTCTAAGTAAGGTACTGGAAGGCAGAAGTGGATCATAGGTTTTGAATTGCCTATCTCAACTCTAAGCAATCCCAGGGGGTCTTATAAAGCACTCGGAAGGATGAGAATCAACATTTTTCATCTCTTCAAGAAACTGAACAACATACGTCCTTTGAAAGCGTACAGAGCACATGGCATTTCTCTGTAAAGAGAAATACAGTCTGCCTTGTTTGTCATTTAAGTATACTCTGACAAAATGTTTAATGTAGAGGTTTTTCTGATCTGTCTGTCTTGTGGATTGGGTTGGGGTTTTGCTTTACTTTGGAGGTTTTTCTGTCTTTCAAATCTCTAATCGCAACCAATTCAAAGCCAGAAGCATTAAGATAGGGCAAATGCAGATAACAGAACAATAGAAGATGAAGCATATAGACACAGGGCTTCATTGAAAGGGGAGAGCGAGGGCAGAAGTTTCAAATCAAGTCAAAACATTTATTATACCCACAAGGCAAAACGGTATGGATAAAACCTAAAAAGTGAATGTGTGTGTATCTATATCTATCTATACATGTCTGTATATGTATCTCTATATATGTCTGTCTGTTTATCCGTCCATCTTTCTTCTATTTAATCGTGTCTGATTCACGATT
The DNA here is from genome assembly GCA_022577455.1 of Arizona elegans. Taxonomy (NCBI): domain Eukaryota; kingdom Metazoa; phylum Chordata; class Lepidosauria; order Squamata; family Colubridae; genus Arizona; species Arizona elegans. The sequence continues at coordinate 81,082,681 of JAKOOJ010000003.1, read as the reverse complement.
AAATGAGTGAGTTAAATTCACGAATTAAATTCACGAGTGTCTTGACAAGTCCCTTTGTGGCAAGATTTTTTTCAGAAATGATTTGCCTCCTTCCTAGGACTGAGAGAGAGTGACTGGCCCAAGGTCAGCCACAGAGCTTTGTGCCCAAAGTGGGTTTAAAATTTACAATGTTCCAATTTCTAGCCTGATGCCTTACCCTCTATACAAAACAGGCAGATTAGATAGATGATAGATAGATAGGTAGGTAGGTAGGTAGGTAGGTAGGTAGGTAGGTAGATAGATAGATAGATAGATAGATAGATAGATAGATAGATAGATAGATAGATAGAGATATACACAGAAATACAAAAAAACAAAGACATATAAAAACACAATAAATTAGTATGATAAATAGTAGAACAATGGTGGAATAGGATAACATGAGTAAAGCAGAGAACATGGCTTCTATTTGCTGTTCCTCCTGTTTGGTAAGAACTCAGGTACTTTCTCCCAGGTTAGTCTTCAATTTGTTTTATCATCTTACTGGAGCTAAAGGTTTAAACTTCTATCTATTTACTAATATTGTATGTTACTCTGCTTTACCATTATTGTACTAGTTAGCTTGTATTTTTATATTTTAATTCTTTGTTATATATCTTATATTTATGTGTATGCATACATACAAACACACACACATACACACAGAAAGAGAGAGAGAGAGAGAGTTTGTCTAGTGGTTAAGGTGCCAAGGCTAGAAACCAGTGAGTTCTAGACCCGCCTTAGACATGAAAGTCAGCTGGATGATTTGGGCCATTTACTCTCTCTCAGCTCAGCTCAGCTCACCTCACAAGTCTGTTGTGTGAAAAACAGGAATAGAAAATAATATTAGGTAAATTTGCCTCGAGTTATTTATTAAAAAAAAAAAATAAAGGAGGGATTTTTAAAAATGTAATACATAAAATAAATAAAAATACTGAAAGACACACATACATGTACATAGCATACATGCGGGTGGATATATACATATACATACATACATACATATATATATATATATATATATATATACATATATATATATATATATATATATACATACATACATACATACATACATACATACAACTACACCTACATAGTATCTCTATCAGTCTCTCCACATTATAGTTTTACCTTGCTGCTTCTGGCCTTATGGATATAATGCATGATTTGAGATTTGATTTGATTTGATTGAAGGTTAAAAACAAAGAACTACAGAAAAAAGCTCATCTTAGTAATCAGTACTACCTGGAAAAAGAAAAAGAATACTGAAATGTTTGTTGAAATAACTTTTCATTGAATGCATTCGTTCTAATGTTGTTTTTACACAAATCAAACAAAATAGGTAACGTTAACGAAAAAGTGGCACCGACATTTAGCAGGTTAGAAGGTGGAAAGGGATTTAGTATCTGCAAAGGAGGTGGGGAGGGAATTGTATGCTTTTTATTATCCTAACTCCATCAATTGGGTTTGAAATCACTAGATAACTTCCTGAGTACATTCAATTTGCAAGCATATCTCACATTGCAAAGTAGCATTTTTAGGCTTGATACTTTAGACCACTAACTGGCATTCAGGTTCAGTTCTCCTATGACTTCAAAACCTGACTAACTTTATTTCCATTCCAGTTCACTTTTACTTAAAAGAACTACAGGTTATAAACTGCATCAGGTAATTCAAGGTTTGCACAAAGGAAGCTTGTGAAAATCCAAATTGATTACGCCTTTGTACTCAGATGAGGATGGATTCCATTTGCTTTATTAAATAATGATAATAATAACAAGAAAGAAATATGGCCTCTGCATTATCTGGCAAAGATGAAAGGATGCTCCCAAACTGGTATGGATTGACTGAGTTTTACATTTCTTGAGAAAGGTTGGCCTTGAAGAAAATCTAAACTCTGAAATTTCCTTCCTGCACATGTGGCCTGGGTGTCAGACAGCATCTTTTCTATTCAACATCAGTTTGTCAAGTCAGTATCTGAAACAATTTCATATGTTAGCCATTTGGCAAAGTATCTCCTGAGCTTCTCCTGAAGAACCTAGTCCCTAGTTTGGTTTCCATGCTTTGGAGACATGCTTTTAAATCCTTGAATATCAGAATTAAGTAATGTACTAATTGATGCTCATTCTTCTGGGTATTTATGTGATTTTCTATGCAAAGATTAAGCATTTGTTTTATAAGGTGATGGAACTTAATGCATGTAACTATAATATAACTACTATAACCACTGTCTATAGAGGGACAATCGAGAGCATCCTGTCATATTGCATTTGTGTCTGGTTTGGAAGCATTACTGCTTCAGACAGGAAGGTGATGCAGAGAGTGGTGAGGATGGCAGAAAAGATTATTGGCAGTTCACTCCTTTATATCCAAGATATAGCACATAAGCGATGCTTGAGCAGGGTCCGCAGGATTGTCTGGGATGCTACACATCCTCTTCACAACATGTTTTCCTTGTAACCTTTTGGGAGGAAGCTTTGTGGTATCCGAAGCAGAATATTCAAATTCAGCCACAGTTTTGTTCCATACAGTGTCAACTTTGTGAACTCACAAGTTTTCTCTTTTCGCTATATATTCAAAATGGACAGTGATTAATATTTGTGTTTGTGCGTGTAGGTATATATGTGTGTGTGTATCATGTGTATATGTGTGTTGTGTATGGGTAGATGTATACTTTCTTTTGAGAGCAGGCAACAGAATTTCATTTTCAATGTGAGCCAGTGTGCTCACAGTAAAAAATGACAATAAGGTTTACTTTGCCTTAATAAAACTGTTCAGGTAGGCATTGAAGCATGGTTAGGTTGTATTTCAAGGAAATGGATGCCAACTGTGGAGGTTAGAGGTTAAATCACATAATATTTAAATGAGGGTGAATTTGGAGGGTTTTTGCCCCCAAAAACTAACATTTATTTCTTCATGACTTAGTAGACTTAAGTCCAAACTGGTTTTCTTTTTTATAATAATAATAATAATAATAATAATAATAATAATAATAATAATAATAATAATAACAACTACTACTACTACTACTACTACTACTACTACTACTACTTTATTGTCATTGTATGTGTCTACACAGTATACCCATACAACAAAATTCACTTAAGACCCAAAGACCAGGTCCAATACACATAACAATCCCCAAACACACTCCCATCCACCACAATGCCCCACCCCTAAACCACCCAAACATCCACACAACAGACCAAGTAATGCTTTCCAACAGCTCGCTGATGGTGGCCCTTTAGTTCATTGTTGAGTGCAATTATAGCTCTGGGGTAAAAACTATTCATGTGAAACAAAAACTAGCTCACTCAGATATACTTCTTTAAAATAAATCATTATTCCAATATGTGTCTGTGCTGCCTTCCACCGATCATGGAACTCAGTTTGAAATTCATAGTATGTCTAGTTGGTCTCCTATCCAGGTATTAACTAGACCCAGAGATACTAAATACGAACATTTAGGGAGCATCTTCATCCTAAAAGGTCATCCTTAACTATCTCAGATAACCTTTCTCCAGTCTCTAACCTTCCCTTTCTAGGGGGATTGTTGAGAGGGCAATTGGATTTCAGATGCAGAGGGCAACAGATTTTAGTCTGGATATGACCAGGAGATGGTATGGAGATGGTATTGGTCATGCTTGTGGATGACTTGTGGAGGGCTCAGGATGGAGATAGTGCAATTGTCCTGGGTCTTCTGGATATCCTTCTGGACTAGCTGTGGGGATTGGGAGTAGGAAGCACAGTCTTGCAGTGGTTCTCCTTCCTCTTTTGTAGCATTCAGTTGGTATTGGTGGAGTGAGGAAGTCCAGACCTAAGCCTTGGCAAAGTGGCATGCCTCAGGATTTCTCATCATTCCCTTTTAACATCAACATGAAAACATGTGAGGTGTGGAAGGGAGGTATCAGCAGTGAAATGCACTTACCTTTGCTATCAGTTCGGGAGTGTGAGCACGCTCGCATGTGCGCTCACTACGCTCGCACGCGCCTCTTCTGCACATTCAAAAATGGGATGTAATGACGTCCTAGCAGGTGGGCGGAGCCTTTCACCGCTGGCCCTACCAGTTTGTGTGAGCTATATATATATATATAGGGCTGCCATTGCAGACCATCCAGAAATTGGTCCAGAACACTGTAGGTCACACAGAATTGGGCACGTCGTTGTAATGGAAGCTGCACTGGCTCACAGCTTTTTTTCAGAGTGCGATTGAAGGTGCTGTCCCAAAGGTCCTTTTTTCAAGAGGCAACTGGACTTCCTTGTTTTTCTTTGAAGACATTTCACTTCTCATCCAAGAAGCTTCTTCAGCAATGACTGGATGGTGGAGAATGGAAGGATTTATACTCCTTGCAGACAGCTGGTCATCCTTTTAGCAAGTTGGTAAGGTCACCTAATTGTACTGGAATTTGAAATGGAAGATGCCAAGTGGAGGCAAGACTTCTCTGTCTGCTCAAAAAGAGGACTCTTAGCCTGCATGCACTTTGCTCTGGATTTATCGAATATAGGAGGTCCCTACTGATTTAAAAACCACGAAATACTGGTTGGAAACAAAACATTGTCAAGATTCCAAATTTTATTTTGATTGCTGCCCAAGATTATAGAAGATGTTTAGCCTCTTGGGGAAAAGATGACGCAATTCAACATTTGCTTGCCTGTCATTGAAGAAATTATTGCAATGACTGCAGACACTGTAGAATTAATCAAAAAATAAAAATTAAAATAAAGAAGCCAACATTTCTTACAAATTATTTATTTGGACAACCTATTTGAACAATCTTTCCTCATTGCTAACATATCCAACATTATTTCAGTCTTCTGCCCTTGTGTTATCTTTTTGGTATTTCCTTCTGCTCAGTTCTCACATCGTGGAAACAGATACACAACTCCACCCAAGCAAGAAAACAACAAGGTTAGAACTTGTTGGGCTTGGTGCATGCTGAACATTTTCCCCCCCAAACGATAAAAATGGTAGAATGCCTTTTGGCACAATATCCACTTTAGCCTGTGGATTTAATAAATAGATTATTAAACATATCAAACAGCAAACATATATTGTTAAATAGATTTAAAAACTCCATGGAATATAAATGTAGTTGCCTAGAAGTAACTCTGTTTGATTGTAATAGAAGATTCCCAATAGGCCAGAAAGAAACTAAAACCATGAGTATTGACACTACCTTTATTGTATAAAGTTATAGTAACAGAATCTTGAAAGTCTGACAGCACTTCTCCCCTTTTACTTTTCAGATGATGAAGGGCAATCCCTTCTGAGACGCCTCCTCATTTTTTCTTGGACTGAGATATCTCGTCTGACCATTGTCTAGGCTGTGGCCTCCTCCTCCTGTCTCCCAAGGTTAGTCTCACAGGATTAAGGTGAATCAAATAGGGGTATATAGCCATGGGACACTAGGAGGACGCCACAGGCAATGTTGGGTAGCTCTCATCTGGATAGATCTGAAGGCAGAGAGAGAAGTAGGTGCAGGAGTATCTGGAGGTTGGAGTCAAAAAGATCAACCATTTAATCATGATGTCATAAATGCAACCTTGATTTTTTTTTTATTCCTACCCCTCCAGAAACCCCTAGACAAAATGGAGTAATTCATCTATCAATGGAATTCGTTATTGAACTAGTTGGAACTTTAAGCACTATTTTAAAAGATTAATACGGGAAGATTTTGTAATCAAACCGAAATCTATTGAAATCATGAAACTATGTAATTTTCTTCTTCTTCTTCTATTCTTTTCTTTATTTGGAGCTACTTCCAGCTGATTGATAGCTTGTGATTAATGTGATTAAATTCAACAACTTGTGGGGCAGAAATACATAGACACAGATTCCTCATCTGGGAAAAGTTTCGCATTTTATGGGTACCAAATGTTGCTTAATCTGCCAGCATCAGCACATTTTTTTTTTCTCTACGACTATTAGATTTTCCAAGGCAAAGGCCTTTGAGAACACCACAGTTCTCCATTCCTCTGCATGTAAACTCCATCTCCCAGTTGGAAATTAGATTTGAACTTTATGCAGAATACTGAGAAACCTTCATATAATGGCAAGGTTGGGAGAGTTTAAGCTCCTGTTGATAGATAGATAGATAGATAGATAGATAGATAGATAGATAGATAGATAGAATTCTTTATTGGCCAAGTGTGATTGGATACACAAGAAATTTGTCTCCGGTGCATATGCTCTCAGTGTACATACAAGCAACAAGTGATAAATCATGATCATAATCATCATAAAATACATTCATCATAAATCATAAGATGTGCATAAATCATAAGATACAACATATAGTGATAATCATAGGATAATCATACTAAATAAGCAATCAACATAAATCATACTAAGATACTAAATAAAACAATTAATATAAATCGTAAGATACAAGCAACAAAGTAATAGTCATAAGAAGATAAGAAAATAGGTAATAGGAAAGATGAGAAGGATAATAGTAATACAGCCCTATTAGGTAGTTGACAGTGTTTTGGGAATTATTTAGGAATCTATTTCTATAGCTTCTACTTTAAGAGCAGCCTACCTCTCTGAAAAATTAAATGTTCAATGCTATTGAATTGCTCACAATGTTTGGCTATTTTTCTAATGTGCATTTGGAAACTGTAACTCATATCCATTATTCTCTGTTTTCTACTCTGGAATGAGAGAATGCAGGCCTTGATCTTTTTTCTGGGTGACACCTTTTTACATGTTCGATTATCCATAACAAACATTGATAATACTCTACTGCAGCGATGGTGAACCTTGTTGGGGGGGCCCTCTGTGCCATCATGTGCTAAAAGTGTGGGGAGCGCGGAGGTCACGTGTGTGCATGCCCACATCCATAATTCAATGTGCCTGCCCCCCATGCATGCGCGTGCACCCCGTGCTCCCCCCACTTTTAGCACATGATGGCACAGAGGGCCCAGTGGGCTTGTTTTTTGCCCTCCCCAGACTCCAGAGGCTTTCTAGAAGCCTGGGGAGGGTGAAAATGGCCTCCCCCACCGCAGGCCCTCTGGAGGCCGGAAACGGCCCATTTGCCAACTTCCAGTGGGCTTGGAAGTCCCGAAAATCAGCTGGCCAGCGCACGCGTGTGCACCGGAGCTCAACTAGAACAATGTTCCCATGCCCACCGATATGGCTCCACATGCCACCTGTGGCACGCATGCCATAGGTTAACCATCACAGCCAGGGGTGGGGTCTAAATTTTTTTACTACCGGTTCTGTGGGCGTGGCTTATTTTGTGGGTGTGGCTTGAAGGTCATGTGACTAGGTGGGCGTGGCTAGCTGGTCAGAGTCATTTCTGGAAGGTCCTCGTGCTTACGACCAGTCCTTGCACTTACGACCTGACTCATTTGTTTGCTTTTAACACTGATCAGCTGTAGGACGGCCCTTTGAAGCCCCGCGGCAAGAGTTTAAACAGTTTTTTTCCCTCTAGTCATCAGCTGGGACTCAGGAGGCAGCAATAGATTGGGGGTGAGACCAAATAAAAGGTAAGAATAATTCGGGTGGGTGGGTGGGAGGGCGGGGGGAGAACCGGTTCGGTGACATCATATCATCACCGCTAGCGGCTCGGCTGAACCGGACCGAACCGGGAGGAACCCACCACTGATCACGGCTCTATTAATTGGAATCAAGTAGCCCTTCTGACTGCCAAGCTAGGTGTGAAATTCTATGAAGAGTTCTAATAAAACCCAATAAATTGAGTTGAAGAGGATCTATAACTTCTAATTCCAGCCCCAGCTTACCTGATTAACATCCATTTACTGGGGTTCCAGGCTCCAGCATCAAGCTTTTAATACATATTTCAACTTTAGCATGAGGAAACCTTGAATCCAGCGAGATTCCAGTTAAGTGTTAAATTCAGTAATTTGTGAATAAACAGAACTGGACACAACCGAGCTAACATTATAGGTATTGCAATGTAATCATATACTGACTTCTATGGACATAAGTTTGGTCGAAGTGATTAGGAGTTACAGGTAGTCCTCAACTTACAACAGTTCATTTAGTGACCATTGAAAGTTACAACGGCACTGAATAAAGTGACTTACGACCATTTTTCACAGGTACAATGTTTGCAGCATGGACATGTGATCCAAATTCAGAAGTTTGGCAACCTTCTGAATTTGCATATTTATGATAGTTGCAGTATCCTGGGGTCATGTGATTATCGTTTGCAATCTTCCGACAAGCAAAGTCAATGGGGAAGCCAGATTTACTTAACAACCAGGTTACTAACTTAACAACGGGTGTGATTCACTTATTTTGCCAACATGGCAAAAAATGTCGTAAAATGGGGCAAAATTCACTTAACAAATGTCTCACTTAACAACAAAAAAATGTGGGGCTCAGTTGGGGTCATAAGTCAAGGACTACCTGTACTGCTGAGCAGTTATCCAGATAATTACTCTTTTACATCCTGGTTCTGCCTATATTACTCCGGTGAGGTCAAAAGGAAGGAGAAAGAGTTTATGAGATTTACCGGTATGTTATTGAGAAAAAGATTGGCTGAACTAAAAATAGCTCACAGTTTGTTTTTGACTCTGATTTACATACAATGAAGGAAGACTGCAAGTTTACAGCAAATCTATGCACTTCAGTACCAATTTACCTCTTGCATACTCTGTCTAACTTAGATTCATTGGCTGTTCTTTGATAAACCTTTTCACTTGGAGTTCTCATCTCCAGCTCAAAGTCCACAAGACCCGGCTGGATCCTTTGAGGCAATATTAGGTTGGAGAACTCTCCCCCACTTCGTTTCTAAGGGCAGCAACTGTGAGAAATATTTCAGGCAGTCATTGAGCTACGTGTCGGCCTCATTAAATGGTGCGGGCAGAAAAAATTCAAGGCTCTCTGAATATAGTAACAGTTTTATCTGCAACAGGAAGAGCTGCCAGATTTCCTTTCTGTTTTTAATAGTCATGTTATTAACAATTATAATTTTTAAAAAAATGAATACAAAGTATAAAAACTTTAAAAGTTCAGAAAAAAAAAGAAAAAAAGAAAAAATAATAAAGAAAAATAAAAGAAATATATAAAGAAATGAGTCCCACCCTCATTACGATTTTAATATTCCGTCTCTTATTTATAAATAAATCCCTAAAGTGTCATTGTTCAGTCCTGATCAGCAAAAGTCCATAATGCTTTTTCTTCACTTGTATTATATGGTGGCACCAATATGCCTCAGCAATGCTTTTTTTCCTGTCATGTTCCTATGACATTGACATCATTTAACACTGGGATCTGCAACCCCCAGGCCATGTGAGTGGCAGGTGAGTGAGTGCGCAGCTGCACTTGCGCAAGTGGCAGGTACTCGTGCTCACACGTGAAGCCTCCACTTGTGCGAGCTGCAGGCATGCAAGCTCAAGCATGAAACTCCACTTGTACCAATGCAAATGGAGCTGTCCGCACTCATGTTTGCACCTGCCAATTGCAAACAACTATCTCCTCTACCCCTACCTTGGCCGGGCTGCTAAGCTGGAAAGAAAGACAGGACCACTGGTCTAACACCCAGCCCGTAAAGCAGTACCAGCATCACAATTTAACAACCTAACTCAACTGAATAGTTGCTGACCATTGTGTATATAGTGGGAGCCCCACAGTGCTATTCGAGAAAAGTGCTAAATATCTATCCAAAAAGAACTCAATTACCAGCCACAATCATAGTTCTCTTTGAATGCACTCATTTAGAACACTTGTCTTCCAAAAGAGCTGGAACTCCAGAGCTATCTGGATTGTGATAAAAGAACAACAAAAAATTCAGTGGTCCGGGAAAATCATAAAATGCATGCAATAGGAAGAGCTGCCAGTGATCTGCTTCAGAGCATCTATCTATCTATCTATCTATTGTACTTTTTGGAGTATAAGACACACTTCCCCCCCCAAAAAAGAGGATGGAAATGTGGGTGCATCTTATTTTATTTATTTATTATTTATTTATTAGTTTGATTTATATGCCGCCCTTCTCCGGAGACTCAGGGCGGCTTACAATGCATTAAGCAATAGCCTTCATACTTTTGTATATACCTGCTTAGTAGGGCTTTTGGGCCCCCGCAAGCGGTGTTCTTTTTTATACAAAGTCAGCTTATTGCCCCCACAATCTGGGTCCTCATTTTACCTACCTCGAAAGGATGGAAGGCTGAGTCAACCTTGTGCCTGGTGAGATTTGAACTCGCAGTAATTGCAGGCAGCTGGCAGCTTCAGGGGTAATTTAACAGCACTTTAGTCCACTGCGCCACCAAGGCTCCTTATCTTATACACCGAATACAGCCATTTTTGGCCTCCCAAAATGTTCACAAAAACAGGGCACACAGAAGCTTTGGGAGGCCTGCAGAGTGCTCCTGTGGGCTGGGGAGGGCAAAAATGCCCCCGTTTTTGTGAAAAACAGGACACACAGAGGGTTTGGGAGGCCTTCAGAGTGCTCCAGGGGTTGGGGAGGGCAAAAACTTTTTTTTCTTGCTTACCTCTTTGAAATCTTGGTGCGTCTTATACACCGGCGCGTCTTATAGTCCGAAAAATACGGTATCTATCTATCTATCTATCTATCTATCTATCTATCTATCTATCTATCTATCTATCTCTATCTACCTACCTACCAACCAAACAACCAAACAACTATCTACTGCAGTATCTATCTATCATCTATCAAATTTATCTAGTTAAACATCTCACCAAGGCCCAGATATAAAAATATATATAAAACAGATATAAAAAATATATAAAATTACATATTAAAAAGAAAGATTACATGAAGTAAATATACAAACCCTGGGCAATAGGAATGGCTACCCCAGCAATGGAGTTATCTAATCACCTCTTCTGAAAATCTAGCTAGTATCTCAGAAGAGAAACTGTGAAAGGATTCCAAATTATATTACAAATTACAACAGTAGTTAAAAGACAATATTATAGCTAAGCACAGCTTGAGAGCTGAATAAAAAGTTGATTACATACAGTTCCTGAACCTGTGCAGACAAATAAAAATTAGAACCGGCTGACCACCAAACAGGAAATGGGAGGAAAAAACTAACACAATTTCTTGGTTAGACTGCTTACCTACTTCTACCAAAGCAGCATTTTTTTTTTGAAGCAAAACCTCTGTTACTTCCTTCAGTTGAAAGTTTATGAGAGAGAATCAGAAACCACTGTGACAGTGGTAAATTCTATTCTTCTCCAAACTCAATCTACAGATTTCTACAGAGCTTGTATCCTTGATTTTAAAAAAACTCCAAAATCTGTATCTCCACTCTGTATATTTTCCCTCCCTATATTCTGCCTCTGTATGTTACTAAGAGCCATGCCTCACTTCATGGATGTGGATTCTGCCTGAACCTGAGTGGTGGGAAGGCTGGTTGGCTGTGAATGTCAGAATCTGCAGCCTTCAGACTCTCTAATTGTCTATCAAAGCTTTCCTATTCCTTCAGGCCCTACCTGTGTTAAGAACACTGACTGAAGGATGCTTTCCTGCCAGCTAGTGGATGCTAGTGGAAGAGGGGAGAAAGCAAAACAGCAGAGCTGTGCTGAAGTGGTTCGGGAATGACGAGAGGCACAAGCAAGCAAGTGACAACAGCTCTTTAATATATGGTGAGACTTCAGCAAAAACTCAGAGGCTGCAGTCCTCCTTATATACAATCCTGGAGAGACTGTCAGCCAATCAGAAACGTAGGCAGGTTTGAAACTCCCGCTTAAAAGTATCAATACATAACACCCCTCCCTTCCCAGAAGGCACTAACACTCAAAAATTAACATATGTACAAACAAAGTCTCGCAGGTGCTTAGGCTGAGTTCTCGCCCTAGTTGACCTGCGCAGTTCAGTGTTTGGTGAGGCGTCGAGCTGGTCGGAGGGACTCTTTGTCTCTCCCGGCTCCGCCAATGGAACCTCCTGGATTTTGTCCGGGGCGTGGTTATTCCCGGCTGGGAGTGGCGACTCGCTGGGGCGGCGCTGGAACCAGGGCTTGTCAGCTAAGTATTCTCGCGGCCCCGGGCTTGAGTTAGCTGTTTTGGAGAAGTGGTCATAGTTAGGCTCGGACATGTCTGCGTTGATGTTTGCCTCGCCAACCACCCGTTTCCTCAGTTGGTCTATGTGGCGCTTCCAGAGTCTATCTACCCCCACATCCACCGTGTATGATTTTGGGCCTGTTATCCCCACTATGGTTCCTGCAACCCACAGAGGACCGCTGGCATAATTGCGAGCGAACACCGGGGACCCGACCTGAAACTGCCTTAAGCCACAGGTCTCTCCCTTAAAGTTTTCGTGCGAATAGTTAGGGTGAAGCCTGTCCAACACGCACCGGAGCTTTCTCCCCATGAGGAGCTCTGCTGGGCTTCTCCCAGTTGCTGTGCATGGTGATGCATGCTGAACCGCAAGGAATTGATCTATCCTGGCCTGCCAGTCCCCATTGTCTAATCTGGACAGTGCTTCCTTGGCTGTCCTGACAAATCGTTCAGCCAATCCGTTGGAAGCCGGGTGAAATGGGGCTGATAGGGCATGGCGGATCCCCAGGCCGGCCAAGTAGCCTTCGAAAAGGGTTGCTGTAAATTGGGGACCATTGTCCGATACCAAGGTATCCGGCAGGCCGTGGGTGGCAAACAACTTTCTTAGGGCCTTGATAACCGCTTCGGCCGTTGTGGATGGCATTAATACAATTTCGAGCCATTTTGAAAAGGCATCCACTACTATTAAAAACGTTTGGCCATGGAACGGGCCGGCAAAATCAATGTGGATCCTCCCCCATGGGCCTTTTGGTTTCTCCCACTCTCGGATGGGCGCTACTGGGGGATCGGGGCGAGACTCCTGGCAGGGTCTGCACTTCCCCACCCACTCAGAAATGACCTGGTCCATGTTGGGCCACCAGACATAGCTGCGGGCTAAGCACTTCATCCTAACGATGCCAGGATGCCCTTCGTGCAATAATTCTAAAACTCTATCTCGTAGTTTTGCTGGAATTACCACTCTGTCACCCCACAGTAAGCACCCCCCTTGCGTAAACAGTTCATTTCGTTTGTTGGCAAAACCTTGGTACTCCTCCCCGACCACCTTGTCCGGCCACCCTTTCAAAACCCAACCCATAACAGTCCGGATAACAGGGTCTCTATTTGATGCCTTCGCCACCTCGCCGGAGGAGATGGGCCCCAAGGTTAACGTGTCCAACAACAGGACGGAGGTTTCCGGTGTTGGGTTGTCCAGCAGGTCGGGAAGGGGGCAACGGCTAAGGGCATCCGCATGACCCAGGGTCCGCCCAGGCCGATGGACGAGCTGGTACGAGTAGGCCGATAAGAAAATCGCCCATCTAGTTAAACGGGGGGAGAGGGCAGCGGGGGTTGGCCTGTCGCCTGCTAGCAGTCCTAGCAACTGTCTATGGTCAGTCACAAGTTCGAATTTTCGGCCATAGAGGTATTCGTGGAACTTTTTAACCCCCGCAATCGCAGCCAGAGCCTCTCTGTCCAATTGGCTATAGTTTCGTTCTGTGCTGGACAGAGTTCGGGAGTAGAAGGCAATGGGTGCCTCTAGGCCGTTCGGCAGTCTATGGCCTAGGACGGCACCAACTCCTACGGGGGAGGCGTCGCAAACCAAGACGAGCGGCAGCTCTGCATTGTATTGGATCAGGAAACTGTCCTCAGATAGGAGTTTTTTTACTGCCTCAAACGCGGCCGCTTGCGGTTTCCCCCAGACCCATGGTACATTCTTCCCTAAGAGTTTGTGAAGGGGATCAGCGACCGTGGCCTTATCTCTTAGGAACATTGAGTAGAAATTTAGTAGTCCAAGGAAGGCTTGGAGCTCAGCTTTGGATTTGGGGGCTGGTGCGCTTTTGATGGCCCTCACCTTGCTTTCGGTAGGGTGGATGCCTGTGCCGTCCACCCTGTACCCCAGAAATTCTACCGAGGGGACCGCTATCCTGCACTTGTTCTTTTTAAGTCTTAGTCCCGCTTCTCTGAATCTGGACAGGACGTTCCGTACCCTGTCCCCTAGCTGGTGTTCGTCTTGGGCGCTGACTAAGACGTCATCGAAATAGGGGACTACTCCCGGAAGTCCTTGCAACAGGCGCTCCATGGTGCTTTGAAATAAGCCGGGTGCGACGCTCACCCCAAATTGGAGCCTGGTGCATTTAAATGCACCCCTATGAGTCACGATCGTTTGCGCCTCTGCCGTGGCGTCGTCGACCGGTAACTGTTGATAGGCTTGGGCCAGGTCTAATTTGGCAAAAATTTTTCCGGGGCCCAGGGAGTGTAGTAGATGGTGCACGATCGGCACCGGATAGGCGCTCGGCTGCAAGGCCTTGTTGATCGTGCACTTGTAGTCGGCGCAAATTCTGATTGAGCCGTCGGACTTAACTGGGGTGACTATGGGGGTCTCCCACTTGGCATGGTCAACGGGAACCAACACCCCTTGCTTAATCAGTTTGTCCAGTTCTGCATCGATCTTTGGTTTCAATGCGAACGGCACTCTTCTGGCCTTTAGTCTTACTTGGCCTACGTTGGGGTCTAAGTTTAGTGAAATAGGGGTCCCCACATACTTGCCCAATGTGTCCCCGAAAACGTCCTGGAACTCGGACAGGAGGCTGTCTTTCAGGGTTGACTTGGACATCAGGTGGACGCCGGTGAAGCCCATGCCAAGGGCTCGGAACCACCCCATGCCCAGGAGGCTCGGCAGCTGCTTCGTGACGATGGTCAGCGGCAGGTCTCTTTCGTAGTCTCCGTAGGTGACCCGGAACGTGCCCACGCCTTCGAGGGGGACTCGGTTCCCCTGGTAGTCTAGGATGCGCAGTCTCTGTCTGGAGAGTTGATCCTTCCGGAACGACGGCAGGAGGGTCTTTAGGGTTGTCCACGACATGATGGAGAGAGCTGATCCGGTGTCGATCTCCATCGAACACGGTCTTCCGTTGATCTCGACCACCGTGCTGACTTTGTCCTCGACCGTTGTGCTGGCCTGGTCGATGTGTATGCTGCGGCCATCTCGCGGTTCAAATTCGCGCCGTTTTTTCGCGCCGCCTTCTCTCGTTGGCTGCTTCTGGCGCGCTGATTCCGGTTGGCTGCGGCGCTCACGTGGTTTGAGTCTTCTGGGCAGAGTGGCTCTGCAGACTCGCGCCAAGTGCCCTTTCTTCTCGCAACGCCTGCAAATAGCCTCTCTGTATTTGCAGGACAGTCTATCATGGTGCCCGCCACAGCTGGGACAGCTTCGCCGGGGGCTGCCAGTGTCTTTTCTCCGGTGCTCTGTTCGGAAGACGTCCTCATCCGACTCGGACTCCGAGCTGGATCCGGCGTCTTCTCTGTGCACCGGGGCAGACTTGGGGCTGTCTTTGCTGGTCGGCGGACGCTGTAGCGTTTCAGCGGCCTTTGTGGAGGCTTCGTGAGCCCTGGCCTCATCAAGGGCTCCGGCAAGCGTCAGATCAGGCTTGGCGAGCAGACGCCGTTGCAGCCTAATGTCCCGAACACCACAGATCAGTTGCTCAAGCAACGCATCATCCAAGTCTCTGTAGTCGCAATGAGTTGCGGCTTTTCTCAGGCTGGCCATGTACGCGCTGACCGGCTCTCCCTCTCGTTGGACGCGCTGCCTTAGTTGGTATCGCTGCACGAACTTGGAGGGGACGGGAGCGTAGTGAGCCCGGAGAGTTGCCATCAAGGTGTCCCATGAGACTGTTTGAACCGGCGTTGGCTCACACAGTGACTCGGCCATCTCGAACACGTCCGGTCCGCAGTGGCTTAGGAATAGGGCTCTCTTTCGATTAGCCGAGAGGCCCTGCATGTCGCTGGCTTCTAGCGAGCATTCAAACCTTGTTAGGTACGAGACCCATTTTTCGCGGGTCGGATCAAAAGGCTTGGGCGGAACGTAGGCAGACATGTCCGGTATGTCTCCTGTGGTTCGCCTCGTCGCCTAGCTGAAGCTCGTGGTCTCACTGGTTGGCTTCTTGTAGCCTCAATCCCACCTTCGTCGCCAATGAAGTGGTTCGGGAATGACGAGAGGCACAAGCAAGCAAGTGACAACAGCTCTTTAATATATGGTGAGACTTCAGCAAAAACTCAGAGGCTGCAGTCCTCCTTATATACAATCCTGGAGAGACTGTCAGCCAATCAGAAACGTAGGCAGGTTTGAAACTCCCGCTTAAAAGTATCAATACATAACATGTGCCATGTACACTGAAATTAGGTACCACTTGCTGGCATTTTAACCATGGAAAAGAGCCTGTGATACAATGCAAACAGAGCCTCTTCATCAGCCCCAAGCAGCAACCAGGGTATGTGCAGGTGCTTAATACAGAGACAGTAAAAGAGACATGGCAAATATGAAAAGAATCCGTGTGACTTGGCAATCCAACTCACTCAGCCTGCTGCCTTTTAGAAGCCTGAAGACTATGTTTCCATCACCTTAATGCTGTAAGGTGTTATGGAAACTGTAGTCCAGGAAGTAAAAGACAGGCTTGGCCCTAATAAAAGTGTTATGTTGAATGAAAACAAATGGCGTCTCCGTCTGCACTTTTACTTCCTGAGGAAGTGTCAGAAGAATAATCCTCTAGTTTGAAAAGCAGAAGTTGAACTCTGCATAAACCTTTGGGAAGCTGTGCAGGGGAAAGGTAGTTAATTACCATGACTACTGCATATGAAGGTGGGGGGGGGGAAATCTGCATAGGGTTTTTTCCACCACTCAAAAGCCACTGCAGTGTGACCTCTTCCTTTAACCAAAGACATAGAAACTTGTGGCTCTGAGCTTCATTAAATTAACTAGAAGAGAATTCTTTATTTAAGGTACATGTTTTTAGTGCATGGTCACAATACACCTCCTGCTTATAAGCTTTCTTTTTGTCATAATGTCCTTGGTTCACCAAAAAGGACATTGGTTCCTCTGCAACTATTGATCTTATATTTAACTTGTATCAAGGCTGTAGCTGTGGAGGTGGTCAATAGTATTAAGTATCTGTCCCAATTAGGCTGGGGAAAGAGTATTTTGAAGATTTAAATAAAATAGTGTTGAAATACATTTGGCAGGGCAAAAAAGCGAGGATAAAACTAAAATTGTTGCAAGATGCCAGAATACGAGGAGGATTTGGCTTACCTAATTGAGAATTATACCATCAAGCGACAAGTCTGATGTGGATTAAGGAATGGATAATGCTAAGAAATACTAGATTATTGACTTTAGAAGGACATGATTTGTTGTTAGGAAGGCACGCTTTTTTATGGTACAAGGGAACAAAAACGCAGGGATATTTTAGACGACATTTTATAGGACAGGCTTTGCTATTAAACTGGGAGAAGATCAAAAGACAACATTACTTAAAAATTCCAGTCTGGTTATCAACTATTGAAGCATTCCCATATTCAATAACATAATATAATAATAACATAATAATGGCCCATTTCCCGACTTCCGGTGGACCCAGAAGGCCCGAAAATCAGCTGGTCGGGACGCGCATGCTTGCTGGAGCTGAACTAGGGCAATGCTCATGTGCCCACAGATATGGCTCTGTGTGCCACCTGTGGCACGCGTGCCATAGGTTCGCCATCACGGCTATAGAGCATCAAATCAGAAACTGGTCATTCCTCTGATAGCTTGCAGAAGGCCAGTCTTTTATCTTCTATCCTTTCCATCTGTGTGATTTAATACACATGAACAAAAACACAAGAACACACAGGCACACAAGGTTCTTAAAGTCAAGGTTGCTATGTCTATATTTTTTAGCGAAGGGATGAGACAGATCATAACAGCTGTTGTTCTGGCAAATAGGGAGTTCTCGGGGGAAAAAAAAAAACCTCCAGGGATCTTTGTTTTGTGGAATTTACATCCGGGCTGTTCGAGATAAAATTTGGAGGCAGCTACCATAAATTTATAGCCTTACTCTGTGCTGCCTGCATTCCAACCTGCTATTTTGTTTGCTCACTCTTTATTGTGGGATAAGAAGGGAAGAGCAACGAGTCTGGCATAATACTAAAATCCAGTTAATAAAAATCAGACAAAAGCTAACTTTCCTAGGAGAAAGGCCCTGGCTGACTGAGGCTACCCAAAGCCTATGTTAAGTAATACTTCTGCTGGCATAACAACAATGACTAGACTCCATCCTACAAAAGCTTTCTTTTTCTGGTTGTAAGAGGAGATAGAGACATGTGACATACTTTGCAAAGAAAAGACTACTTTCTCCAGGAGCAAGATTCTCTTCCCCAAAGGTCTACTCTTTCTATTATCCTGTTCTCATTCCCAATCCATTGCTGTGAAATATCAGGTCTTAATTAACATCCATTCTATCCATTGTAATACCTCAAGAAAGGAGATATTACAGCTTAATATTTTATTCTTGTACTTTAATAGATGACTCCTATGCTGAAAGCCTTTACAATTGAAACGAGAGGAAAGTTTACATGAAATTCCTAATAATACATGACATATTGTACTGTAAAGTAGCCAACAATGTTTGGCTACAACAAAGCCTGATAGGTACCTAACCCATTTTGTAGTTTATAATTCAGCGTGACGTGTAACCTAGAACACTGGAAGATTTGAGTAAAGTCTTGTTAAGTTATTGGTTTAAACACGCTAAGCAATCATGGTATATACTCACAGAATCACGTCCTACAAAGACATCAAATGTTAGATAAAACTATGTGAAAAAGATAAAGCTTGTCAACTAGTTTATTCTTTCAGTAAACATTCTTATTTTATTGACAATATAGAAGAGAAATGGAGGAAGAAGGCCTATTTATTCATGCAAAATAAAGTTTAATAAATGTTGGAGACTTCCGGTTTCCTCGTCTTCGGCGGCGACGGTGCTTTCTTTTGGCACCGCCACCCCCGCCGCTTGTAGAGCCGCTTCCTGATTGCGAAGCGGCTCGAAATCTTCGAAATCCCTAGGATTGAAGAAGAAGAGGCAGCAGGGCACAGGTAGAGCCCCTGCAACCCCCCCAGGGAACGGTTTCTGGGGAGGAAGCAGGCGCGGCTCCCTAACAACCTGCTGGAACTCCGGGCGGCGTGGGATGTCTTCTGCTTGTGCGGAACAAGCCGACCTCAGGAAACCTTTAAAGAACGAGGAAATAACTCAAATAAACATCTGCAATCCACTTGAACCCTGAAACTTTGAACTGCAAGTATTAGTCCTTTGCTGAACTTTTTTACTGAAGTGAAAGTCTCGGAATGAGTGAAAGTGATTGAAAAAAATATGGCGCTCAGCAAATGAATTAGTGGGTGTGGATTGGTGAAGTTATCTTGTCTTGCTACAAAGTTAAAAAGTTGTTACAGAGTTGCTTCGGCTGCAACAGAAATAAGAGGAAAATCTCTCCCTTTTACTTGTCCTTGCTGCATTATAGCTTTGCTCTGAGTAATTCTGGGGGACTTTCTTAGAAGGTATTGTGGAGGTGGCAGAAGAGGCGGACCCTCCCTTTTTAAGAAAGCTAGCTTACGTGGCAGGATGGCTTCAAAAAAGCAGGAAGGCAAAACAGGGGGGGGATCCCCCCCACGTAAGCAGGATACGCAGTCACAAGCCCAAAAAAAAGATTTGGATATGGGAGAACTAAAAGCATTCATTTCAAATATTTTGGATGAGAAATTTCAAGACATGGATGACAAAATAAATAAAATAGATGAAAAAATTCAAAAGTCACAACAGGAAATCATGCAGGAAATGCAGCAGAGCCAAAAGATGGTGACCAAAAAAATAACGGATGTGGCGTCTGGTCTGGCAGGATTTATTATGAAAGTTGAGACAAAAGTGGATGAATTTAAATTGGAAGTTAATGCTAAGATGAAAAATAATGATCATAAATTTTTTGATGTTGATGACAAGATGCAGAGAGTTGAGAATGATATTGTTATGATGCAATTTCGTGCAATGGAATTTGCTATAAGGCTTCGAGGAATTAGAGAAGAGGAGAGACAAGATTTGAGACAGATCTGTGCTGAAGCCCTAGCTGTGATTTTAAAAGTTGAACCTGAGATGGTTTTTTGCAAAATAGATAAAATCTATAGAGTTAACTCGTGGGTGGCCAGACAAAGACAACTGCCTAGAGATGTGGTCATATATTTTACAGATAGAGCAATAAGAAATGACATTTTGCAAAAATCTTTTCTCACTTCTGTGCAAGTGAGTGGATCCAAGATTACAGTTTACAAGGAGCTCCCACCTAAGATGTTGAAATCTAGAAAAGAGTATGGTTTTCTTGTTAAAGAACTGCAGAATAATCAAATCCCATTTCGTTGGGACGCCCCAACTGGCATAATTTTGAGATATAAGGGAGAGAAACACCGTCTGAATACTGTGGAGAAGGCGGAGCAATTTTATAATGACATCTTTAAAGAAAGAACTCCATCCCCACGCACATCTACAGTTTTGGAGATTAAAGAACAACACTCTAAGCAGGAACTAGCAGAGCTGAAGGGTGCTGAGGGAGGCTTTTTGGATGAGCCTTTGCTGGAGCCTTCTCCAATCTCGGAGCTGGCTTGGGCGGCTGAAGTTAAGGATCAGCGTATAACTCGAGCAAAAGCCAAGGAACTTAAAGAAAAGTTACAGCAGGAGAGTCAAGACAAGGCTGGGGCTGTGGGAAAAGCAGGACAGATCTCAGATGACATCCTAAGGTTCTGCGCTTCGCTCCAGAAGGAGAATAAGGATGATTAAATGTTTATCTTGGAATGTGAATGGGTTGAATGCAACACAAAAAAGGAAGAAAATATTTGCATACTTAAAACAACATAATAATGATATAATTTGTTTACAAGAAACGCATATTACAGTTCAAGATCAAAACTATTTGAAAAATTCCAAATTGGGAACACATTTTATATCCTCAACTAACCAAAAAAAGAATGGTGTGGTTATTTATGTAAACAAAAAATTAACAGCCAAACTTATAGAAGCTGATCAAGATGGTAGGTTTGTAGCAATTGAATTACTTTCTGCTAACAGTCAAATTCTTCTGATAGGAATTTATGCTCCTAATCAACAACAGGACTATTTTTATAAAATGCTGCATACTAAAATACTTCAATGGGATTATAGATCTATTTTAATTATGGGAGACTGGAATGGAGTAATTGACTCTAAATTAGATAAAAAGACTTTGGCAAAATCAAGAATTAGATTACCACAGACTTTTTTTGATATGAAAGAAGACCTGGAATTAAAAGATATTTGGAGAATACATAACCCAAAAGAATTGGACTATACTTTCTTTTCTGACAGACATAGATCCTTCTCCAGGATTGATTTTATTTTGTTGTCTGATGACTTACTTGTTAGGACAAAAAGAACAAAGATTCTGCCAAGAACTTTGACTGATCACAGTCCAGTCTGGATAGAAATTGAGACATGTAAGAACGAGAGACGTTCTTGGAGATTAAATGAAAACTTGTTTAGATATGAGAAAAATATAATAGAACTTAAAAAGCATCTGAAAGAGTTTTTTGAAATGAACTTGAATAAAGGCACCCCAATGGAAATTGTGTGGGACGCAAGTAAAGCTTATATGAGAGGGGTGCTTATATATATGAACTCTAAACATAAGCGGATTCGACAAAAAAAAAGACTTGAATTGGAAGCAGAAATAAAGGACAAAGAACAGTTACTTATTAAAAACCCAACAGATGAAAGAATACTTAGTGTTATAAAACTTCTGAAAGACCAATTCCAAATGCTTATAGCGGAACAAGTTGCAACAAACTTACAATATGCGAAGCATAATACATTCTGCAATGCTAATAAACCAGGCAGGTGGTTGGCTTACATATTAAGGAAGAAACAAAGCATACGGACTATTGATAGTGTTGATATTGGGGGGAAAGAAGTTTTTCAACAGAATTTAATAAAAGAAGCCTTTCTTCAATATTACACTAAATTATATGCCAGAGAAGAGGTGCAGAATGGACTTATAGAAAAATATTTGGACAATAAAAGAGTTACAAAAATCACCGAACAACAAAAGGAAAGAATGGATTATCCCATAACAGAGGAGGAGATAATAGCAGCAATAAAACAATTAAAAACAGCTAAAGCTCCTGGAACGGATGGTCTGACAGCAGTGTATTATAAAACTTTACAGGCAGAAATGGTGGAACAACTCAGAGACTTATTTTGCAACATACAACAAGGGGGAAAAGTACCTCCATCGTGGACTACAGCTTATATTTCTTTGATACCAAAAGAGCAAGCAGGTCCCAAAAAACCGGAGAATTACAGACCAATATCTCTTTTGAATACGGATTATAAAATTTACGCAAAAGTATTAGCCAACAGACTGATGCCAGTAATTCAAAAGGTGATTCATGATGACCAAGCGGGATTTATTGAGGGTAGGCACATGAAGGACAACGTAAGGCAAGTAATAGATTTATTGGAATATCTTGAGAAGAATAAACAGATCCCTGCAGTGCTGGTCTTTCTGGATGCAGAGAAGGCCTTTGATAGAGTGGATTGGAATTTTCTATTAAAGACATTAAAAAAGATGGACTTTGGGGACCAATATATACAGGCGGTTTCAGCAATTTATCAAGAGCAAAAGGCACAGATTATTATCAATGGAAGTTTGACAACAGAGTTTAAAATCGAAAAAGGTACAAGACAGGGATGTCCACTGTCCCCATTGTTGTTCATTTTAACACTAGAAGTCTTGTTAAATACAATAAGGGATTCTAACACATTGAAAGGTATAATGATAAGGCGAGAGGATTACAGAATAAAGGCATTTGCAGACGATCTGGTAGTTACCCTAACACAGCCAATGGAATCGATAATCCAGATGAAGGACATTATACAAGATTTCGGTAAAGTTTCAGGTTTCAGATTGAATCAGAGAAAAACTAAGATGGTAGTTAAAAATATGACACAAGATCGTAAACTGGAGTTAGAAAGGAGGGCAGGTTTTGAGATTGTACCAAAGGTAAAATATTTAGGAGTTCAGGTTGCAGAATCAAATATGAAATTGTTTCAAAATAATTATGAGGCGTTGTGGCGAGAGGTGCAAAAAGATATGGAGACTTGGAAAAAACTGCAGCTGTCTTTACTTGGAAGAATAGCAGCAGTTAAGATGAACATTTTGCCAAGATTTCTTTTTTTGTTTCAAATGATTCCGGTGCTCAAAAATGATAAACAACTAAAAGCATGGCAAACTGGTATCAACAAATTTGTCTGGAACGAGAAAAAACCAAGAGTAAAAATGAAAATTATGCAAGACATCCCAGAAAGGGGAGGTCTCAAACTTCCAAACCTACAATTATATTATGATGCAACAGCTTTGACTTTAGTAAGCGATTGGTTTGGAGGAAAAAAGACTGGAATATTGAACGCAGAAAGTTTTGATTTGGAATTTGGATGGCATGCTTACTTATTCTATGACAGCAAAGTGGATAAAGTATTTAAAAGCCATATACTTAGAGATTCTTTGCTGAGAGTTTGGAAGAAGCACCGAAATAACTGGAATTATAAAATACCGCTATGGCTGGATCTTGGTCATACCTTGTGGAATACAAATATAATGTCACTCGGGGGGTTTTTATATAAAGAGGTTCTTTTTACAGATGCGGGCAGATGGCAGCTGAAGACATTACAGACATTGTTGGCTGAAGGGATTAATTTAACTTGGTTACAATATAATCAACTGCAATTGAGATGGAAGGAGGACCAAAAAACTGGTATTATGATGTATGAGGAAGAATTAGTTAGACATATAAAAGAGAAAGGCCCAATGCATATTAAAAGACTTTATAATGTTTTGTTAGAAAGGGATTCAGAAACTGAATTAGTTAAAGACTGCATGGTTAAGTGGGCACAAAATTTTGAGGAACCAGTGATGTTGGAAACATGGGAAAAAATTTGGGTTCAGAATGTTAAATTTACACAGTCGCAGAATCTGCGGGAAAATTTTTATAAAATGTTTTATAGATGGCATTTAGATCCAAAAAAATTGTCGTGTATGTACCCTAGTGCCCAGCCTAAATGTTGGAGATGTGACTGCTTAGACGCTACATATTATCATGTCTGGTGGACCTGTAAGAAAGTTAAGGCTTTTTGGATAAAAATTTGGTGGGTCATGCAGAATGTTTTGAAGAGAAAAATTCAATTTTCCCCACAACTGTTTTTATTGGGTATAGTTAAGGGTTTTACATTGGGGGAAACAAAAATGATATTGTACATGATAACTGCAGCAAGATTGTTGATAGGTAAATATTGGAAAAATGAAGCGCTGCCTTCGATTGAGGAATGGACTTTGAAGATGGCCAGTTTTGCGGAGATGGCGAAGATTTCAGCATATTTAAAAGATTGTTCTCAAGAGACTTATGAATGGGAATGGAAGAAGTGGATAAATTATGTTCAGCATAAATATCAAACTAGGAAGTATCAAATAGCCTTTATTTAAAAATGTTATATAAGATAGAAACATTTTAGGGTTGAGGATAAAAATTTGTTAGAAAATGTTATATCAAGATAGAAATATTTTAAGGTTAAGGATGAAAATTTGTTAGAAAATGTTACATTATGATAGAAATATTTTTAAGATAATCAGGATGAAAATTTATCTGAAAATGATATACCAAGATAGAAATAGGTTAATGTAATGAAGAAGAAAATTTGTAAGGGGGAGGGAGGGGTTCAAGTTTTATATACAAAGGAGGGTTTTTTCCTTTTATCTGACATGAGCATACTAGGAAGTCTGGGGGGAGGGGAGGGTTAGGGTGGGTTGGGGAGGTTGGGAAGTTTGGGGGGGGGTAGTGGGGGGGGGAAAAGGGGGTGAAAATGTAATTGTAAAACTTTTGCAATAAAAAAAAAAAAGTTTAATAAATGTTGACTTCATTCATTGGCTTTTATTAACTGAATAACAACTGGAATTCCAATCAAAAATTGATAATATTGCTTAGCAATACAGTTAGTAGTAGCAATGCTTCCACTAAAGCATATTACACAACCTGGAAATGTTGTAGACTGGTCTTATTTTAAGTCTGGATAAAGCCAACGTTTACTTTTGAAAGGAATCCAGCTATTTGAACTGAAGTGAGCCATTGGCTTCATCTAGGAAGCCAGCAGCTGTGAAGGCATTATGCATCAAAACACTTGGCAGCAATAACAAGCAATAAGAGATTCTTACTCATCAAAGACACCACAAAACTGAATACAAATAGGGGGAATATTTACCATAGGGGTAAAAATATATTAGTCATAAGATGAGGACATAATAGTTCGTGGGAATAGAGTGGGGGAGTATGATTATAATTGGCAACAATTCCTCCATCCTACTATATTAAATAATGTTTGTATTAGTCTTGCTTTTGGCCAACTCTTCAGTGCCAAGAAAGGCTTCACTTGGATTGTTCTCACTGATGCATTTATAATCACATTTTAGAGAGCTTCTGTTCAATATTCATTCAGTGCTGCATACAGTATATATTCTGCCATTTTTTTCATGAGATCTCAAAGTCCTCCTCCTCTTCCTTCTCCTTCTTCTTGCTGCTCCACGGGTTAATTGTTCTCACTGTTAAGAAGTTTCTCCTTACTTCCTTCTCCTAATTAAACTCTTCCTCCTCCTTCTCCTCCTCCATGTACATTACTTAATATCAAGACTTAAGGCCAAAATTCATTAATGTACAACAAACACTTCTACGCAACTTGCACTGGTTTTTTAATGTTATATTCAGTTCTGAAGGGGGGAAAAATCAAATAACATTATACTCATTAACACCAACATTTACAGCATAATTAAGATTGATAAATCCTTTTTTGTACAATATCTGCAATTGTCTAAATTATTTAAACAGTTAATTTTTAATCAACGCTGTATAAGTACCACTGTATTAAAGTAATAATAATGTATAGGTTTTACAACAATACCGTGTTTCCCCAAAAATAAGACCCTGTCTTATATTTTTTGAACCCCGAAATAAGCACTTGGCCTTATTTTCAGGGAGGTCTTATTATTTGGGGGCATGTGGAGCAAGATGGGGATCCTCTTGCCATCTTACCTGATTTCCAGCTCTGTCTCCCTAACCCTAACCAGAGGAAATGGTGGGGATTGGCTGCGCATGCGGTTAAATATTTTCGGGGAGGGCTTATTTTCAGGGGGTGTCTTATTTTAGTGCACGCACTCAAAAGCACGATTGGGCTTATTATCAGGGTATATTTTTAAAAATTGCACTTGAAAAAAGATGTATAAATGTTAGACCATATTGATATGACAATTGATTTGTAGCGTTCAAATATTTTCTCAGCAATTCTCTCAAGTTACAGTTCAGTGCAGGAAATGGTGAATTGCTTTAACTCTGAACAGCTCAGAACACCTGAATACAGTTCTCTAGTTTGAAAAGAAATGGGCAGTGATAGTCTAAAGCAGTGTTTCCCAAACTTAACTTTAAGTTGACTGGACTTCAACTCCCAGAATCCCCCAGCTGGCATGTGATTATTCTAAAGCTATGCTCATTGGGACATGAATGTGCATGTATTTTTTTTTCTGGGAACCTGAATGATCTGTGGTGAACATTAGATGATATGATACAACAAGGGACATGGATCATAAAACTGATGTATCAAAGATCAAGGTTTGAGAGAGCAAATGTTATATATATATATATATATATATATATATATATATATATATATATATATATATATATATATATATACAGGACATGAATACGTCTAAAGCAAGCAGATGAATTTCCATTTTCTGATAGAATGTTTATTAATTATAGGTTAACGGATGGAGAAAGGTTAAGGTGCACAAATCTTGGATGAAATGTAGTGAATAGTTTGTGATCTGTCATAAGGAATTAATATTTGTTGAAAGAACTGAAAATGTGTATAATTGTATTTCTGCCCACTTTGTTATGATATGCAGGAGAAATACTAAAGTATAATGAACACAGGGGTAATGAAGGTGTTAAGTAGTGTACATGTTCAACCAGGCAGCAAGAATGAATGAATGGGGATTGAACACAGAAGTGAGTAAACAGAATGAAAGAAGTACATTGAGATAAAGTAGTTAAATCCTATAAAGACAATGAATGAAGAATGAATCTCAAAACATCTAGGAAGGAAGGATGACTCATCTGAAAGAAGACGATTGAGAAAGCCTTGGTTAGACAGAGCCCATGGCATCCTCCAGAGCCAATTCTAGTTTAGAGGTTCCAAATTGTAGAGGACACCCAAACTGAAAAGGTTTCTGAAAAACAGAATAAAGTGAATAGTAGTATGTATGTATCAGTGTGCCTGCTTGAAACTGAAATATAATTTTGCAATAATGGGTGCTGATGTAATTAAAAATACTTACTGCGATTCACAGTAAATAGGGTGAAAATGTCTGAGAAAAGGAAGAAAAATCATCCAGGGCTGAAAATCAGAGGCACAAAGCTAAAAAAAGAAAAGTGAAGGAAAAAAAGAAAGAAACAAGAGGGCGCCTTTTTGAAATTCCTAACAAAATTGGAAGATGAACCAAACTACAGGAGGCACCAGAATATGATTTTGCCCAGGGGCAAAAGAGGGTCAACTTTGGCAACTTTAAAACTTGTGAACTTCAACTCCCAGATTTTCCCAGCCAGCCATGTTGGGAGTTGAAATCCACAAGTCTTAAAGCTGCCAGAATTGGACACCCCTGGTTTCCTGCCAGTTCTGGAACCGTAAAAACAGAGAGATGAGAAGCTTCAAAAGCCAACATACATAATCCATGATCTATGGACATATTGGAAGCATAGATAGAAAGATCTGGAGAGATCTAGAGAATGGTTTGGACAAAAACAGGATTCAGCTATATTTAATTTCCTAATTTCTTATGTTTCTTATATCCTTTTTGTATTTAATTTCTTTGGATTCGTATTTTTTGTTCTTTTCTTTTGCTCTGTTACTTACTTCAAAATGAATAATGTATGGGTATTTTTTTTTAATAAAAAGAAGTGTCAGTATCACTTTTCTGACAGGCAATGCTGTGTTCTCTGGTTCAGGAAATAGTGGTTTTTTAAAAGAGAGGATGTAAATGTAATGTTAGCAACATTCTGCCTGCTCTTTTTTTTCTCATGACTCCTCTTCAAGGTTGCTTTTTTTAAAAAAACCCACTGAACTGTGCTCAAGAAAATTGTACAATAGGATTACATGCTTTTGAATCAGGCTATGTTAATGGGTTGTAGAAATTTGACTTTAAGACTTAATTTTCAATTTTTTTTTCATCATGAGCCTTTCTTCAATTCAATTCTGTGCCTTCAGATTTTATCTCTTCCTCTTTAACCTATTTGTAAAAAAAAAAAAATCAAGCCTTTTCAAGATGGTCTTCCATATATACAGAGGGTGGCAAAAAAGTGGTTCTTTTATACAGAGACTTCAGGACCTGTCCTGGGAAATCTGAAGGAATTTGGGATGTTTAATCAAGAGAAAAGATGACCAAGAAAGATATGTCAGTGAGGAGAACCACAGCATATGACAAAAAGTAATTTTTCAGTGGCCTTAGGAACTAGGCCAAGAAATAATAGATGTACATTACACCAACCTATATTGAATTTGAATTTAAATTAATTAATTTGTTTGTTTATCTATCTATTTCCCACATTTATTAGTTTTATAAATAACTCAAGGCAGTGAACATACCTAATACTCCTTCCTCCTATTATTCCCATAACAACAACCCTGTGGGATGAGTTGCGCTGAGAAAGAATGACTGACCCAAAGTCACCCAGTTGGTTTTCATGCCTAAAACAGGACTAGAACTCACAGTCTCCTGCTTTCTAGCCTGGTGCCTTAAGCACTAGACCACCCTGGTTCTGAACTGAAAGATATAGGAATAATAAAGAAAAAGGAAATATAAGGAAAAAAACCTTGCCAATGGTAAGATCTGTGCAATAGTGAAATAGGCTACTTAGGGAGGTTATGGATTTTCCATCTCTGGAGGTTTTCAAGAAGAGGCTGGACAAACTACCTCTTCTGATGGTTTAAAATGATTTTTTTGCATACTGCAGAAGGCTGACTAGGTGATATTTGTGATCTTTTCTGGATCTACAATTCTATGATTCTGTAGTTGATGGGCTACTACGAGTAGTCCTTGCTTAACAATGGCACTTGGGACTGGCAACTCCCATCGCTAAGCAACCCAGTCATAAAGTGCAATATCACATGATATTTATACAAAGGCAGTTGTTGTGGCTGTGGTTGTTAAGTGAATCCTGCCCAGTTCAGTGACCGCCATGTGTGACCTCTTGCCAACCTTCCCACTGATTTTGCTTGTTGGAATTCTGTGCTGAAGGTTACAAATGGCAATCCGGTGACCATGGGATACTGTGACTGTTGTAATTGTGAACCAGCGACCAGATGCTCAAATCACAATCACATACTGCAGGGTTGCTGCAATGACCACAACTTCAACAGTCAGTAACTTCCTCATTCCGTGTTGCCTTAACTTCAAACCATTGCTGAATGAAGTGGTTAACTAAGGATTACCTGTATTAGAGCTGGTTTCATCTTTAGGTGAAACAAAACATGGATTTCTGGGGCTTCAGTGAGAGACAAATAGCCAGCTAAATATCTGCTACCCTCTTTACATCTTTTCTTCCGTTTTTTTCACAGCAAATATAGTTTATCATATATTATAGAGGCGCACTTGTCAAAATTTCTGTTTTGTGCTATATTATTTCTGTCTCGTGTTTATGAACTACTATCCATATAAAAATGTTGTCTTTAACTAGTGGATCATGGGTTCTAGGAAAAGTATTGAAACAATTACATAGATATTGCCCAGTAATTCATTTAGCACTGCTTAAAAGTATGTGACAAATGTTCACTGATTGAATAAAGTACTGAGCATCATAAGTACTTAGATGTTCCTTTGAAATTGCTAGTCAGATAAACCACAACATATTAATTGTGAAACCACCATACCAAATTTGTCTGATTATGGATAGGTGTGAATTGTGTGAAGATTGCAAGCTGACATAAAAGCAAGTCTTTTTCTCAAGCTGTTTCTTACCAATTAAAATATACCATCCTTTGGACTATGCCGTGTGACCATGTTTTTACTTTAGTTTACTTCCAAGGGGAAAAAAATTAGTTAACTGATTAAATAATCAGCTGAACACTTAAAAATAATTCAACTTTATGTCTACTAGTTTATGTCATGAAAGTCAGAGACATCACAGGTCCTTTTTAATTATTTATCTTCTCCAACTTCCTCAGTTGATGTTAAGAATTATGCATTTGGGGGGGTGTCTTCAATACTA
The DNA here is from genome assembly GCA_022577455.1 of Arizona elegans. NCBI lineage: Eukaryota > Metazoa > Chordata > Lepidosauria > Squamata > Colubridae > Arizona > Arizona elegans. The sequence goes on along the minus strand of JAKOOJ010000003.1, from coordinate 81,052,505 downwards.
GATGAATGGGGTCACAGCTTGTATATCTTTTACACAAAGATTATACTTAAATGGGGCTTTGCAAATCATTTAAAGGTTTGTGTGCTTTGCAAAACAGTGTAGGTTGGTGTGAACCAAAAGCCCTCTCCTGGAAACTTAAAAAAGCCTTAAAACACTTATTTTAAGAATTCTTAGTATAATTGGCGTGCACACTTATGGAAATCACCTGGGAAGGATTTTGAAATAGCCTGGTTGAACCTTCTTTGTACTTCAGAGAAATACTTCATTCACACTAAGATGCTTTGTGAAGCATCTCTTCAGGTCTTTCTGTCAAAATGTGGGACTGGGTGAAGTTCAAAAATTAAGGGAAGTGCCTGATAAATTAAGAAATGTAGTTAAGTCTAATAATTCAGATATTTTCTCACCATTTGTATTCACCAGGTTAAAGCCAAACATAAAGTCTTACTGCATCTTTTATTTATTTATTTATTTTATTTTATTTAGTTTGTCAAACATATATGAGATAACATGTAAGTATAAACATGGACATGAGCACATGAAATAAGTACAAATAAATGGGGACAGTAGGATGGGCTACTCTATCTGCTTGTAGTTCCTCCTCAGAAAATTGAATGAAGGTAGTATATTTTTTTTCTTACCTAAGTCTGCTGCTTAAGGATATATCTAGACAGTCAGTTTAATGTGCTTTTCTCTAGTCTGTGGAGCACCATGAGAATATGCTAGCATCATTTGATCAATCTATGTAGTCAGTCTCAACTTTGTCTCAGTAAGGAGAGTGACCATATTCTAGTAAATTACTGCAGGGCAAATTATAGGGCAGAGACAAATGGATCTCACCCCCTGTCCCCAATTGAGGAAAAACATCCACAGGTTTCTCTACCTCTTATGGGCTGGGGGTTGCGAAGTGAGTTTGGATGGATGGATGGATGGATGGTACAGTAGATAAATAGATAGATAGATAGATAGATAGATAGATAGATAGATAGATAGATAGATGGAAGGTACAGTGTGTTTAACCATGCCACCTATCAGAAATATTAAACGTATTTACAGTTCTAGTGACTAGATGTGACCTGCCTGTCAGTTAGCAAACACATGATATTACAGAGCAACCTGTTTTTTCTATATGGAGCTAATAAGCAGGTCACTATATGAAGTCCTGGTCTACCATTAAGAAAAAGTCTGCTTACTATCACTACTGTAGCAACAAACTCATTAGGGAATGTGCTAGACCAGGACCTCTCTAAGATGACTAGCGTATTCAAGACAAATGTCTTGATGGTGGCAATGGCTTTAGAGAGGTTCTGGTCTATAACTTTTTTTAGAGATCTCAAAGCTGCTTTCTCCTAATGGCCTTAGGGAGAAGCTGGAAGGATAAATTCCTACATGACCTGAAAGCAACCAATAGATCTGAGCAGATTCCAGCCTCTACTACATTTTCATTAAATATGACACAAATTGTGCATATAACAAGATGTCTGTCAGGAAAGGATGGCACATTGCCTTATCCAATCAGACAAATCTAAAATTAACTGACCTTGATTATAGGCTCGGGGATGAAATGAAGGTTATGTTAAATAGACATGTCATTTGAGAATGGACAGCAAGTCGTCTTTGAGCCAAAATTAGGGGAAGATATTAAATGTGCCCTAGGGGTTATTGCATGTGATATATTTTTTAAACACAAAAATTCTAGTAACTAGAAAAGAAATAACAGTGTTTTCTTATTTCTGAAGCTAGAGTTATAGGAATCATGTTTCTTGCACCCAGATGAGCCCAAACCAAGGTTAGAAAGATCTCATGAAGAATGTTGATTAGAGAGGATTGGACCATGTGCACAAAGAGGGAATTATTTTACAGCTGATAAGAATATGAGGTAAGAGAAAGGGATGCCCAGATATCATTCAAAATGGAGAGGCACTATAGCATATTTCTTTGAAATGCAGTATAGCAACTTTGATTTGTGAGAGGTGTTCCAACCCTAATTGTTATTTTAACAAGCTGCTCCCGTACTTAATTGTGGAAGGAGAAGAGATAAGAAAGCAGTCATGACCCATCCTTGCAATCTGTTACATTTCACCAGAGACATAAATTCTATAACTATTTGAGCTCCTTGACAGACCTTTGGAACTGCTATAAAGAATCCCACAGTGAGATGAACAACTAGGAAAACACACTTGGATTACTTATTTTAATATTAACTACTCAAAGATCTAGAACTAATTTTAGTAGAATAGAATAGAATAGAATAGAATAGAATAGAATAGAATTTTTTTATTGGCCAAGTGTGATTGGACACACAAGGAATTTGTCTTGGTGCATATGCTCTCAGTGTACATAACATTATGTTGTCTTTCCTCAGTATCTGCCACTATACAAAATATAATGAAATTTAGTAATTTAGAAACATAAATCCAAACTGTTATTTCTTTAACACAAGAAACCACAGACTAAATGAAGTGGAGAAATGAGGTATTTTCCCTCTTAGTTATAAGTCTGACTTAAGTGGTTACCAATTTGGTTTCTATATTTGCTGCATTGGTACATTCCAATTAATATGTATTTTTCCCCCTGCAATTGGATATCACCTGCAACTGGCAGTCAAAAGGTAGTAATCTGGTTCAACTTCATACAAAGCTATGGATTACTTAACTATAATTTAAGCCAAGTTGTCTAAACCAACTATCATTTAAACCAAGTTGGAATAAGCCAAATTGGCTAAATTCGCTAAATTCATGCAACATAAAAGTATGGTATATAGACTTTTATAGCCAGGTCACATAGTATGCTAGATCAGGCCACCCAGCTCAGGTGATGGTTTAGCAAAGTCTGTCATTCCATCCATTGAGTATCTATTCTGTCTTTTCTTCCTCAATGGATTTTTCTTGTAAAAAAAAAGTAAGACAAGAACATAGAGGAATACAAATAGAAAATATTGTCACACATTTACACAATCATAATTTCTGAAAATACTCCTTTCTTAGTAAAAACATTGTCAGTGCTCCAAAAAATACTATTACTAAACAAGAGACACACAATTTTCTCAAAATTTTGGTCAAGCCTTATTCAAGCTAGACAACATATTAAGAATCACACAGTTTCTCTTCTCAGAGTTTATAAGATATCTGAAGTGTGTTACGAGACTGGGGAAGGTTTGCACGGGATGTGTATTTTTTTTTCTTTTTCAACCGTCATTGATTTTATGTGTTACAGTCTTGAGAGCAGTGGTGGGTTGCCTCCGGTTCGCACCGGTTCTATAGAACCGGTAGTAAAACTGGCGGGAGGCTCTGCCCACTGACCCTGACATTATAAAAATGCTTCTGTGCATGTGCGTGGCCCCGCTACAAAACGGTAGTAAAGGTAAGTAGGACCCACCCCTGCTTGAGAGGAATTATAATCAGTGGAGTCTGTAAGCAGAAATATGGCCTTCCTCATTTTTACAGACATCACAGGATTTAAAGAATTTAACAGAGTACAAGGCTGGTCTTAAATCATCATCCTTCTGGATGAATTTGGAATGGAACACTTGTAAAATAGAAGAATGATTCCAACAATGCTGAGAAAGCATTCACAAGATTTGGATATCTCTACATCAGGCCGGATCCCGGGCCAGATGTGTCACATACTGGCCACACCCACAGCCAGTTTAGTGAAGGCAGGAAAAGTCCTGCTACATCACATGATGCCGCCATGACATGAGTTTGACACCCCAGCTCTACATGGTATCTTTTGCCAAGTCTGTCTTTCCTAAACATATTCATTTATAGAGCACTCTGACCTAGTTGGTGTTCTCCAAAGTCCTGTTTAGCTCCCTGCTTACCCGCCTGAAACCTTGGATCACCTTTGGAGGCCTTCATTCAGAAGCTTCCATCAAGCAAAGCAAAATAAATGGGTATAAGGGAGCAGAACTTCTCAGATCTGAGGCATCATGGCCATCATAGGCATCACTATAGTCTGTTTTTAGTTGGTATATGTTCATCCTCCAGGAATTCTTTTCTTTGAAATCATTTGTAAACCTCGATTTCTAGAAACATATTCATAATGAAAATTTGTTCTTCTCCCATGAGTATCTGTCATTCAGCCAATGTCTAATGAGGATGTTCTCTTGAGCTACCACATCTCTTGGAGGTTTATTGTGACCTGGAGAGAGACTGTTTAGTGAAATTTGTATTTTATTAATAAACTTACCTGAGCAAGTAGACAGAACACAGCTTGAGGGTGAGAATTGCATGCAGATTCCCAATCCAAGGACTTTCCTGAAATCACAAATGAAATTGTAAAGCGTAAAAGAATTAACTACATGAGGATAACTTATTGTGGTTTTAATGGCATTGAAATGAAATGAAATGAAATAATGAAATATAGGTTTGTTTGCCCAAATCTCAGCATGAGCCTTAGCATTCCACTTAAAAACAGTGTGGTTCTCAACCTAAAAAAAATCTCTCCATTAAATTCATGAAGTGGGGGGTTGCAACCCATTTGTCAGTGCACCCGCTGTCCATTGATAGGATATGAGGAAAAGTTCCTTTCTCTCCCTTCTCCCACTGCTGAACATCCTCCAAATCTGCACAATTAGATTAAAAGAGTCACTGAAGCAGATCTGGGTACACACGGAGATTGAAGGGTAAACAGCCAGGATGGTGTGTAGCAGTTAACTATGGATTAAGGTGCAAGTCTTCCGTTAGCCATGAAAGATCCCTGGATGACTTTGAACCAGCCAATCTGCCTCGGCCAAAAACACTTTACAAAGTTGTTTCAGTGATAGAATGAAGGGAGATTGTGTTAAAAGCTGGATCTAGCCCAATAACTCAAGGACAAACTCCAATTCTTTTCAGTAGCTTTATTGTAGATCTGATGGTACTGGAGGTCACTGACCTTGTACCTTTCTCTTTCAGGTATACATCTGGAATGAACTGTGGACCATGTGGCTGGACCATTTGTACCCAGGAGGAGGGGCAAAGAGGTAAGGAGTGGTTACAGGGATTATGGGATATGTGGTCAGTTAACCCTTGCAGGTCTGGGTGACCAGGGAGATATAGTAGTTAGGCATTTATCATGACAAAACCCCCTCTAAATGCCTAACTGGGTACCTGGGGAAGTGATTGTATACATACAGAGAATACACAGACATAGGTACGAATTACAAATAAACACGCATTTTGGACATGAGGTACGCATGCTGTTTTTGTGGTAGGGGTTTAGTGAGAATGTCTGCTGTTTGCTCCTCTGTGTCACAGTGTACTGCCTTAATGAAGCCTATCTCTGAAAACTGCCTGATGTGTTTGTATTTAATGTCAATGTGCCTAGACCGCTGACCTATGGCATCGGCCCTTGAGATCTCTATCGCTGCCTTGTTGTCTTCGTGGATAACTATGGGATATGAGGGTTCAGCCCAGATGTTGCAGAGCAGGTCATCGAACCATACTAAATTGTTTGCGGCATTTGACAGGCAAACAAATTCTGCTTCCATAGTTGATGTGGCCACCAGTTTTTGCTTTCCAGTGTACCAATGGATGGGGCAATTGTTGAGTAGTAGCACGTAGCCGGAGGTACTTTTTCTGCACGCTATGTCCCCAGCCCAGTCAGTGTCAGCATAGCAGGTTAGCTTTGGTTTTTCGGACTTTTCTGGCTCTAGGCAGAGTAGGGCATCCGCACTGAATTTTAAGTATCTAAGTAGTCTTTTGATGGCGTTCCAGTGTGTAGGTTTGCTTACATGCCTGGACAGCAGATTGACGGCTAGGGCGATGTCGGGCCTGGTCCAGTTGGCTATATACAGCAGTGATCCTATCGTTGATCTATACAACTTATTGTCTGTGAAAGGTTCAGATTCCTCGTGCATAGTCTTCAGGAACTCAGGTTGCATGGGGGTCTCGCTGGGTTTTGCTTCAGACATGTTGCATTTGGACAGCAGCTCGATGATCTTTTCTCTCTGGGAGAGGCGGAAACCCTTGTTGGTTTTTATCACCTGGACCCCTAGGTATCTATCAATCTTTCCAAGTGACTTTAAGGAGAAGTGGCTACCCAGTTCAGTTTTGTTACATCTGTCCTTGTGTTTGCTGATGTACAAGATGTCGTCCACGTAAACGAGCACACCTTCGAATGTGTTGTTTTCTCTCTTCGTAAAGAAGCATTTGTCGGCTGAGGTGGCCTCGAAGCCCATGGATCTAAGAGCCTTGGCTAGGCAGTCATACCACCTTTTGCCTGACTGCTTGAGCCCGTACAGGCTTTTGTTCAGCAGCCAGGTTTGGTTCTCGCCCTCGTTGTACCCAGGCGGTGCTTTAACGTATATCTCTTTATCCAACTCGGCGTGCAGGTACGCTGTCTGTACGTCGAATTGGAAAACCTCCAAGCCCAGGATGGTGGCCACCACCAGGGCGCTTTTGACGCTCTCCGCCCTGACGGTTGGCGAGTAGGTGTCTGTATAGTCTTCGGGGTATTTTTGGGCGAAACCCTGCGCGACTAGTCTTGCCTTGTATAGGACTTTGTTGTCCTCTAATGTCTTAACTCTGAACACCCATTTGGTTCCTATTGGTTTTTTGTTCTCTGGAATTTTGGCAGGTGAGTATACCTGGAGGTTCCTAAGACTCTCCATTTCCTTCTCCATGGCAGCCATCCATTTTTCTTTCTCTTCCTGGGGGAGCCCGAGGATGTCCTCATATGAGTTGGGTGTGGAATGGGTGTTGTGGATGGCCATAACATAGTCCTCTAGCTTCTTTGGTAGCTTGTTTCTGGTTTCTCTGATTGGCCTGCTGGGGGTTGGCTCGGTCTCCTGCATGTTCTCTGCCTCCTTGTCTGTCAGGTCATCTATCTTCAGGGAAGGATGCCCTTCTTTCCACTCTTTGGCGCTCGCCATGCGATGGCTGTCTTTGTGCCCTGCGACCTCTCTGACCTCCCTTTCCCCTTGGCCATGCTCGAGCGTGACCCTATTGGTTGGGATGTCGTTGGAGTGTACCCTCAACCAGTTTGCATTTTCATGGAAACTGGCTGATCTGGAAACCACAAAACGGTTATTGTTGTCGACAAATCTGTAGCCCTTCGTGCCCGGTTCGTAACCCACGAATCTCAGTCTTTTTGATAAATTCTCCCCTTTCTTTCTTAATTGTCTGGGAATGTGGACATCAGCAGGGGTGCCGAATATGTGCAAGTGTGCGATGTTGGGCTTTCTGTTGTATAGCATCTCGTATGGTGTCTTATTGATAGAGCTTGACCACAGTCTATTCAGAGTGTAATTAGCGTAGTGTAATGCCTCTGACCAGAAGTGTTGCTCCATCCCAGCATCCTCCAGGGCGCATCTCATCATGGTTTGCAATACCCAGTTTTTTCTCTCTGAGACTCCATTTTGAAAGGGGGAGAAAGGTGAAGAGGTGTAATGCGTTATGCCCTGTTCCCTTAGCCACCTTGTGAACTCTTTGGCCATGAATTCTGAGCCCCTATCTGTCATTATCTGCCTTATTCTCATGTTATGTTGCATATCTACTCTTCTGTGGAATTCTTTAAACCTTTGGAACACTTCGTTTTTGTGTTTGAGGGAGTAGACATACCCATATCTGGTGTAGTCATCCACAATCGTGAGGAAGAATCGCTTCCTATGCCCTACAGAGGGTTTCATTGGCCCCACCAAGTCCATATGCACCAATTGGAAAGGGAACTCTGTGGTTCGTTTAGATCCCCTGGGGATGGCCTTAACCTTGATCTTAGAACGCTTACAGACCGAACACTCCAAGTAGTTATCGCAGTTCTTTAATTTGAGACCCTCGGCACATTCCATCATTTTCTTTACAATGGGGAAGCTTATGTGTCCCAGCCTCCTGTGTAGGAGGTGGGCGCAGTTATCATGCAATGGCTTGCCGATAGATACAGACTTGTTTGCCTTCTCATGGCCACTTCCTGCCTCTTGCTGCACCCCCTCTATTTCTGGATACTCATCTACTTTGTGGTTCGTGTTGGTATCAATGCCTTCTCCCTCCCTTGCGTTGGGTGTGAAATAGGGAAGTCCCTCGTGTATGGTTACCTTTCCTATCTCCTTGCCTTGCTTGATCAAGTATGCTTTTCCATCTTTAAATTTTATCTCTATGTTTGTGTCCCGTGTCAGCTTTGTGATGGCTAGCACGTTGTGGGGTATCTCTGGCACGTACAGTACCTCTTTTAAATTCCCTATCTGTGTGATGTGTACGTTTCCTTTTCCTACTACTTTGACCTTGCTTTGGTTTGCCACCTTTATTTCTGAGTCTACTTCTGTGAGTGAGTCTAGCAGCTCTGGGTTACAAGTAGTGTGGCTCGTGGCCCCTGAGTCCAGAAGCCATGTGTTTCTCTCTATCTTATGTTTGTCATTTGGGTCATCTTGCCTGATCCCGTACATGGAGCCAGAGGTACTGTCCCTGGAGTGGTCTCTGTGCTCGTGGTGTTTCCTGGGGTTGGGTGACCACCCTCGCCCTCTTTCCTTTGGGTACCTGCGTTCAGGTGACCTTCCCCCTCTACTGTCGTGCTGTCCCCTGTCCCTATGGTTCCTGGGGCAATCCCTTTTTAAGTGGTTCCTTGACCCACAAGAATAACATTCTGAGGTATCCCTGGCCCTATCCTGGAAATCCACCCTCTTCATGGGTCTAGGATCCCTTTTGGATAGTTGGCGTTCCCTCCTCAGAGTGTCCTCAGCAACGAGTTGACTGATCAGTGCGCCTAGTGTTAGGTAGTGCAAGCTGAGGCTATTTAGTTGGGTTATGAAGCTGTCCCAGCTGCTATCAAGAGAGTTTATGATTATACTTATCATGCTCTCTTCAGTGATGATTTCCCCCCTCTGCATGAGCTCTGCCCTTGCAGCATTCATCTTTAAAATGTGCTCACTCATGGGGACCCCTGCCTTGTGCTTGGTGGAGTGGAACTCCCTAGATAGTCTAGTGGTAGTGGCTCTGTTCTGGCTATAAAACAGGTTACATATTTTTTGCATAACATCATAAACAGTTAGGTTGTCCTCAATAGATGGATACATAGCAGATGGGATGGAGGTTAACATGATACAAAATGCCCTGTGGTGAATGCAGTCAATTTCCAGTGACCAGGGCTTTTGGGGGGGTCTGTTAGCTAGGAACAGTGCATTCTCTCTCATGAGAGCAACCCTTAATTGTCGACTCCATTCTATAACATTACCCCCATCTAACTGCAATTTTGGCAAATTGGCATGATTTGCCCCAGAAATGTTAGTAAGGTTACTTACTGGGGGAAGCTGTCCATGATCCAAAATGTGATTGAACTCACAATAAGGCTTTGGGATGTCTGTGGCCATTCTGTACTTGCTTGGATCTATGTAACTTGCTTCTCTTGTTACAGGCAGGCACTGGGCATGCGCGAAACTCATTCCGTGCTGGAGTCCATCGGGGGAGGTTCCTGTTGCTGGAGCTCCCAGGCCTAGGCCTAGGCCTGTCGGTGGGAGGCTGGACCCGCCCCCAGTGGGTCCGAAGATTCCTCCTGGAGGTGGACACCACTGTTGGATGGCCGGATCCCCGGCGAAGAAGGGCAGAAGGTGAGGAGGCGATGCAGTCGTAAGTCGAGGACTTTCGCGGGTCGGCGGCGCGGCAGCAGCGGAGGTCGTAGGTTGAGGATTCCCTGCGCCCAGTGGCTCGGCGGCAATGGCGGCAGCGGCGGCGGATCCTCCCTCGTGGTCGCTGGTCCCTGGTCGTGTGGATCGGCCTGGTGGATGTTGTGGCATTGGTGAGTAGCCGGTTCTTCTCTTCTCCCTCGGGCCTCGCATAGTTGGTGTAGCGGGTGGCGAGTTTGAGTCCTGTGGTTGATTCTTCCTGCAGGTGGGCGGTCTTTTGTGCCGGCTGTAGGTGTGTTCGGTGTTTTTAGTCGGCTGTGACTCGGTTGCCTGGTCTTTGTTGGTTGTTCTGGCCTTCTTGTGCTTTCCAGGATTTTTCTTCGATTTATTGATAGCCGCAGGAGGTTCGAAAGCGGAGCCTAGGGCAGCGGTGATGGTCTCGATTGCCTTTTGCAACTCGAGATCGGTAGGTGTCTTTTTCTGAGTGATTGTGGTTTCTTCGTGGTCGCTTTCTGATTCGGGCTCTTCGTAGTCACTTTCTGAGTCCCCCTCGTCTGTTTCGGGGTTCGGGCATTTTCGCGCCGGGGGATTCAAATCCTGGCTTCCCATTGGCTGGTGTTCGTCCCAAGATGGCCGCCGGGAAGGGGGTGCAAAAATGGATTCTGCCAGCTCAAGATTATCGGGTTGGGGTGTCTTACCCTTTTTTGTTGGCTTTTCTTTCTCGGTGGTCTTTGGGGCCTCAACCGCTGCTTCTTGTTGCTCGAAGAGGCTTTGAAGGTCCGCGATGAGGTTTTCTTTATCGCTGCTTGCCTCCATCAGCTTCAGGATGGAGAGTTTGAATTTATTCATTTTTTGTGCTGTTTCTTCTTCCGGGGCGGTGATCTCCTTGGATGGCCCCTCTTCATCTGATTGCGAGTCCAGGCTGGAGTCCTGCTTGCTTCCAGCTTCTGTCTCCTCCATGGCTGTGGCTTTGGTTGCAAGTTTCTCAGCCATCTTCTTGGTAAGAGCTCTGGTCTGTGCTCTGTTTGCTTCTTCAGGGTAGGTGTTTGGTTCAGTCATTGTCTGGAGTTATGGGCAACCATCCTCTGCTACCATTTTGTTAAAAGCTGGATCTAGCCCAATAACTCAAGGACAAACTCCAATTCTTTTCAGTAGCTTTATTGTAGATCTGATGGTACTGGAGGTCACTGACCTTGTACCTTTCTCTTTCAGGTATACATCTGGAATGAACTGTGGACCATGTGGCTGGACCATTTGTACCCAGGAGGAGGGGCAAAGAGGTAAGGAGTGGTTACAGGGATTATGGGATATGTGGTCAGTTAACCCTTGCAGGTCTGGGTGACCAGGGAGATATAGTAGTTAGGCATTTATCATGACAGATTGTCATATATGCAGAGGTGGGTTTCAGCAGGTTCTGACCAGTTCTGGAGAACCGGTAGCAGAAATTTTGAGTAGTTTGGAAAACTGGTAAATACCACTTCTGTCTGGCCCCACCCCCATCTATTCTCTGCTTCCTGAGTCCCAGCTGATTGAGAGGAAATGGGGATTTTGCAGTAACCTTCCCCGGAGTGGGGTGGGGATGGAGATTTTACAGTATCCTTCCTCTGCCACGCCCACCAAGCCACTCCCACCAAGCCACTCCTACCATGCCATGCCATGCCACACCAACAAAGCCACGCCCACAGAAGCAGTAGTAAAAAAAAATTGAATCCACCACTGCATATATGTCACCCTGGTGGAGGAAGAGAGAGTTAGCAAAGAAAGGGAGGGGAAATCCCAATATTTGCTTACCTAGCATAGAATAAATTCTTTAAAATGTGCAAGGCAAAAGAACCTCCCCTCTAATATTGCCCTACATATGTATGACTGCTATTTAGTATTAGAAATTCCATGGGATTTATTCCAAGTAAGCTGAAAAGATTGCAATCTTTGATATCTAACTATTTCATGAAGTAAACAAAAACTTTCAGTGCAAAGTCCTCACTTAATCTACCTCATTAATTAATGTATTACTTAATAGCATAATGGCACCATCTGAACAAAGACGAATATTGTACAGTGCCAAATGGTACTATTGTGATACATTCTATCAAAGCACTCTTCAGTATTGCCAGTCCAAATCAATGGGCTTCACAGCACCTATGAGAACCAATTTTGTCTAATAGTTAAGACATTAGATTAGGAATGGAAAAACCTGAATTCTGATGCTGTTTTCAGCCTGGCAGTTGGGTGAATTTGAGCCAATCGTTTTCTCCCTGCCCTAGAAAGAAGGCTATAGCAAACTACTTCCGAAAATGCTTGGATTGCTAGGACAGGAATCAAATCTGATTTAAAGGCATTAATAATATTTGTAATTCAGAGTTGAAATAAGGGGTCCTTGGTGCCCTCTGAGCTTGGTTGTTTTCTTGCAGATGTTTCATTACCCACATTAGGCAACATTATCAGTGATCCCTTAGAGGGATGTATTAAAAACAATTAATACACCCCTCCCTTTTTACAGAAATGAGAGTTGGGGTCTCTCAGGAGAAACCGAACAGCCAAATGCAGTGGGAAAGAGTTATTTAAGAGTGAAGGGCAAAACAAGACAAGTTAGGAACAAGAATGAATAAAGGATGAGTTACACTGAATTGAATACAAAACAAAATGGTTAGTTCCAAAGAAATAGACTGAAAGACTGGGCCATAAGTGCTCTGCCAAACAGCCTTGGACAACCCAATGGCATTTTTTGAAAACTCAATAAATTTGTCAGTATCCAAAATATTTGCTGTTGAATGCCTCCAATGTCTCCCGGCTTTCATTGCTGCTGCCAACACTCCAACTGTGTGGTACAACTGTTATTTCTTTGCAACCCATGATGATTTTTCAGTTATTAGTGTAGCCCTTTCCCCTCAAGGAGTTGTGGAGGTCTGGTATAGAGGAGAGGGGGAAATTGGATATGTTGTGGTTGTATGGAATTGATGAGATCCTGAAAAAAAGAAAAGGCAAGAAGTCTCAAAGACACATGGCAAGGTAACCAAACAGGTAAACCGAGGTATAGAATAGATTTTGCTACATGCATTTTGCTTACTGCATGTTTTAATTTCTGCAGCTCACTATTTCTTGCTCCTTTCTTCAATTTATATAACATTCCTTAAGCCTCAGGCAGGAAGCCCTATACCATTTTAGACAAATGGTTGTCCAATCTCTTCATAATTGGGTTACTGATTTTAATTTGGTATTGTATTGTGATTTGTATTGAAGTTGTCATTTTGTAAGCCGCCTTGAGTCCCTAGGGAGAAAGGCGGCATATAAATCGCAATAAATAAATAAATAAATAAATAAATAAATAAATAAATAAATACTTTTAGAGTTGAAGCATTCACAACTTCTGGAGGCAAGTTGTTCCACTGATTAATTGTTCTAACTCTCAGAAAATTCTTCTTAGTTCTAAATAGCTTCTCTCCTTGATTAGTTTCCATCCATTGCTTCTTGTCCTACCTTCAGGTGTTTTGGAAAATAGCTTGACTCCCTCTTCTTTGTGGCAACCTCCTGAGATATTGGAACACTGCTATCATGTCACTGTTAGTCCTTCTTTTCATTAAACTAGATATACCCAATTCCAGCAACTGTTCTTTATGTGTTTTAGCCTCCAGTCCCCTGATTATTTTTGTTGCTCTTCTCTGCACTCTTGAGTCTCAACATCTTTTTTACATTGTGGCAACTAAAACTGATCCAAGTGTGGTCCAGCATTAATCCAGCAATTGCTGGAAACCAACAAAAGTACATTTAAGTGCATGGAATAATGACGGGAATAACTACTGGCTAATAGATCTGCTTTAGACTCATTCATCTGAATATTTGAGAAAGCTATTATACCATAATACTATGTAATATATATTACCTTTGTTGGCTTTCTATATTGTTCATCTTGTATGGTAGAAATGGCCATAGGAATTTTAATCTTTGAATGAATAATTCAAGTGCAAAATAAGTTGCTAGAAAACACCTTTGCATTATCTTATATATCTTTTCAATTACATCCAAGTGCATTAATTTATAGAGGAATTTTAAGCTGTAACTAATTAAAAATAACTATCATGTGTTGAATTGAAATTGTAAATAGCTGAGACAGTATCGCATTTCTACACAAGGGCCATGAATAATGCATTACCATGTTGGAAACATGAAAACTTGCTTGAAATATTTATTTTAGTGTTTGATCACATAACTGACATTCTTTTAATGAAAATATGGAAGTATATAATCACAACACTAGAAATAGTTTATTTCAGGTTGAAAAAATCTGCAAATATAATTGGGTTTCCTTAAATCTCCAAAGACTTCTAATTACTAACATTAATTTATTCTATCTAGGTTATATGTTTTATTTATTATTATGTCCTCTGTCATTTATTTGATACATGGGTGGAGTTTTCAGCACCAAGTTTTTAAAATAGTCTTTGAAATCATAGCATAGTTTAAACTCAAAATATAATTTTTCTTGTCTGTACAATAAAACGTAATGATAACATACAACATCTATCATATTGTGTGACTAGAGTTGAGAACTAAATTGTTAACCTTTTTTAAAATAACTGAATATTAGTAATTACAGGTAGTCCTTGACTTATGACCATTCATTTAGCAACTGTTCAAAATTACAACAGCACTGAAAAAATGACTTATGACCAGCCCTCAAACTTATAACCATTGCAGCATCCCTGCAGTCATATGATCACAATTTGGACACTTGTCAACTGTTATGTATTTACAGTGGTTGCAGCATCCTGTGGTCACATAATCACCAGTGGTGGGTTGCTACTGGTTCACCCCAAACTGGGCGAACCGGTAGTGGCGGTGGCGGGAAGCTCCGCCCACCTCCCCGGATGCTTTTGTTCATGCGCAGAAGCTTTACACGCGCCCACGAGCAAACCGGTAGCGGCGAGATTTGCAACTCATTACTGATGATCATCATTTGCAACCAGCTGGCTTCCGGAAAATGGCGAAGGTTGTAAAATCAGGCAGGGTCACATGATGACTTATTTAACAACCACATTGCTTAGTGATGAACGTTGCAGTCCCAATTGGGTTTGTAAGTTGAGGACTACCTGTAGATGTGAAGGTATTGGATTAATAGTAGGGAAGTACGTGTACATATTCCGATTGATTTATTTTTATTGTACTTTCTTGTTTAATAGTGGAATGATAGATCACCCAATCTAAAAGGAATTTGCGATAAAGCAATGAACCTATGGTGTAAAAGTAAACATTAAAAAACATGCAACTTGTCAACTTAAGGAGAGACCTGATTGAAAAACAAATTCTAGTCATAACAACTGTTCAGCAGTGGAACTATCTAACTCTAGAAAAGGTGGGGTCTCCTTGATCAGAGATGTTTAAGCGAGACTCTTAGGGATGGCACAATGGGTTTTCCTGCACTGGGCAGGAGGTTAGGTTAGATGATCTCAGGGCCCCTTCCAACCCTTATATTCCCTGATTTTGTTGTTCTTTGCTGTTGTATTCATTTTTCAGTCAGTGCCAATTCTCCTATTTTGAAATATCGTTGTTCCAAAAAAAGATCTACTTCCATTTTTGAATGTTTTGTAATAGTAAATCTGTTGGGTAACAGTAGAAAAAATGAATTTCTTGTAGCACAACAGTTTAGGTCTTTGATAACGCTAAAGAATGAATTTACCTAGAATTAATTAGCAACAATTGTAAGTATTTTTTTTTCAATTTTACAAAATAATTTTCACCAACATCAATAACGAAGTGGCCATTGCTATCAGAAATGCTACTATGAATGAAATGTATTACAATCTAACCAGAGAATTCTAAAAAAAATTAAATTAATGTAATGCCATTTTCAAATGATAAATTCATATTTATGAATTATTTTTATAATATATTCTGGATAACTAAACTCTGAGATCGATTCCTCTGGATTTTTCTGCTATATATGAGGAAATCCTCAAAGCCCCCGCCCCCATATTCCTTTTTATACCCACTCTTACTTACATCTCCCCACAAAAACTTAAAACCAATGTTTGGGGAAGGTATTTTTCCCTCTTTCTCTCTCTTTTCCTTTTCTGTAGAATTAAGAAAGGAAGGGGTGTATGTTTTCTGTAGAAATTAAATCATTTTTCTATCAATGTTCCCAAACTCTCAGAAATAGCTTCAAATCAGTCCCATTGCATTTCCATCCTATTGGAGGTGGGAGTGAGTAAAAAAAGAGGAGCAGTTTACCTTTTTAATGGATGCCTCCTGCATGAGAGCCTGTGATAGTTGATGCAGCATTGAAATTATTTCTCTGATTTAAAATTATGTGGATATACCGTGTTCTTAAAAATACTAGTAACAGTTCTGACAGCAATAAACATCTAAAAAGATGGTGGAACTTGTTTCATTTGTAACCACAGCTTAAGAGCTGTGGGTAGCGCAGTGGTTAGAATGCAGTATTATAGGCTAATTCTGCTGACTGCCAGCAGTTTGATTTTCGCCAGGTTCAAGGTTCACTCAGCCTTCCATCCCTCTGAAGTCAGTAAAATGAAGACCTGGATTGTTGGGGGCAATATACTGATCTGTAAACTACTTGGAGAGGGCTGTAAAGTACAATGAAGCAATATAGAAGTCTAAGTGCTATTGCTATTATTAAGAAGAGAACCATTTCTCATATATAGTTAGATCTCTAATCTTGCACAGCTTATATTTAGATATTTGAATGTTCTCTAAATGATAGCTTTGACATTAGTTCTCATATGTCTTGCTATTGAGCCCATAGAAACGTAGATGCTCCCATGGGAGCCGCATCTGGATCGCTGGTTACATTTCAATGTATGTGTGACCATGTTCCCACAAACTGGGGTTATTGGAAATCTAATTTTAGTAGATGTCAGAAACTGAACTATGGTTCTGAACTACACAACATCTGAAAATATAGATACAATTTCTTATCTATGCTGCATCTTCCCTGGGATCTGAGAGGGCTTGCAAAATCTGCAGTTTACTCCTGAAGATTCACAAATGAAACAAACCAGGAAGCCAAGCATGCATAATTTGGGAAGTATTTCTGTCCTGACATGACAACTGGGTTTTTTTTTATGTTATTTAAAGTTTGTTGATGAATCATTTCAAAGGAAATTCTATGAATCCTTAAGTGCATTGTTAAGGGGGTAGATTGTGTAATGCACACATATTGGTCTGTTTGTTTTGATAGTGTTAGTTATTGTTAGTTAGTGCTGACACATACTTTTCTTTCAAGACAATTAACAGATTCGGAAGAAAATGATGTGTTAAGAGTCATAACAGATGAATGTTGCCTGCTCAGAACAGTCCCTTAATTGTAGTTTCTCTTTCCTAAAGACTTCTTCCCTCCCAAGATTCTTATTCATCACAGATACTTTTGCATTTTTAAAAAATATACCTGCAACATAGACTGCTAAATGTAGCATTCATTTAACTGAGCCTATTACAGACCCAAAAGCTGCATCCATCTGGGATCAGTGCTACACTCTGAACTCCACAACCCCATTAGTCTTGGGCAGATTTTCAGCAACTGAATGAATTAACTTCCAGCTCTGCTGCTGCTTGAGAGGGAATGTTAGGTACTTCTTCTGGACCTAGAGGTCAGCTGGAGTCCCTCCTCATCCCACTTCTTGCATCCTAGGATTTTCTCACTTCTTTCTGGAACCACCTCCTCATTCCTTCTTATTTTGGTGTTATTCTAGTTATTCTAGAGCAGTGTTTCCCAAAGTGTGGTACGCGTACCCCCAGGGGTACGGGAAGAGTTTGGTGGGGGTACGCATTGCACCGGAGTTTGGTGGGGATCACGTGGGAATATCCACTGCACCGTGCTTAGCTACGCCCACAGAACAAGGAAAGAAATAGGCGCGTATCGCAGTTTTTACACGGGAACTGGGGCCATCATACATCGTATCGCAACTCATTATGGCGGGAACTTCTGCGCATCCTTTGCGCAGCTCGGGTTCGGCCATTTTTAAACTGCGGGAACATTAACAGTTGACGTTGAGCCGCGGAGCTGTTTAAACTCCAGAGAATTGCAGTGTTATCTAACGGTTAGACAGTCTTGTGAGGCATGACATGGCATGAATATACTGCACTTCGTTACAGAGACAACTTACTTCTTTAATAGTTAGTTCCGGGCGCCTGTTATCGTGCTTTAGTAAGTTCCACTGATTTTGATTATTTATTATAATTATTGATTATTATAAGATATCCATTCAACATTAACACAACATCCATGCCAGAAGGTTTGTCGCATGCGGAAGAAGAGCAATTGTTGGAGTTAGCTTCGGACGGATTCTTGAGAAATAAACATAAGTAGTGTACTTTAACATCATTCTGGTTACAAATGCAACATGTGTATCCGGTTTTAACAGAAAAAGTCGTGAAATACATCTTGCCTTTTCCAACTTCATATTTATGCGAAGCTGCTTTTTCTGCATTTGTAGACATTAAGTCGAAAAAAAGGAACAGACTATTGGACGTGGAACCGCATCTCAGATTAAAATTAACAACCAGGGAACCAAATTATGATGATCTGTCATCTCAACATAAACAATTTCATCCTTCTCATTGAATCAAATAAATGTTCTTTATAATATAACTTTCGTTTATTTTGTGTATGTACCAAAAAAATAAAAAATAAAAATATTTTAATTTTTTTAAAGCATATGTTTTTTATGAGGGGTACTCAGCATTATGAAAATTATAGAAGGGGTACACATATGTCAAAATTTTGGAAACACTGTTCTAGAGGAAGGTTTGCCATGTCTGTCATATAGTCTTCAGAAAGAGACTCAGCAAGGACATTATTTGCAACAAATTGAACAAGAAATTATGAAGGGTGGAGCAGATAGATGGCAGAGCAGTGGGTTTTCTATTCCGCATTAGTTAGTGGGAAGTCTTTCAGACTTCTTCATTCTTCCTAGGAACAATGAGAACAGTATGGCAGTGCAAACCAATGCAGAAGATATGTGTACAGAAGTGCCCTGGGACAGCTAAACCTGCCTGGAAGCATACAAAATTTTCAGTAGCTGAGTCCCATTTGGCTTCCACTAGTGGGAAGGATCAGGACCACTCAAAGGGTGTCATGGAAGATTGAGAGGTTTCTTCAGGGCAAAATTCATTTGGGATAAGCAGGTTGTAGAAAGAAGAATGAAAGAGAAGGTGTAGCATTCAAATCCACTTAATTTTTTAAAGATACTTTATCCGGCTTTCATTATTTTTATAAATAACTCAAGGCAGCAAACCTAACTAATATTCCTTCCTCCTCCTATTTCCCTTCAAAAACATCCCTGTGAAGTGAATTGGGCTGAGAGAAAATGACTGGCTCAAAGTAACCTAGCCAGCTTTCATGCCTAAAATTGTCTTCTGCAACACATGGCCACTATTGAATAAATGACCATTTCTCAATCTACTGTTCTTCAATTGTATTGGCCATTGGCTATTGGTCATGCTGGCCTGGGAATTCTTGGAACTGTAAACCATCACATCTGGAGGATACCAAGTTGGAAAAGATTAGAACAAGATGTTAGTGGGCGTGAAAGACAGAAATAGCCAAGTGAGATGTCACTGGTGCAGATAATATTTGCTGAATCTTCTACCCCAGTCATCTGTGTACGTCTGGCCCTTCAAGCATGAAGGGCAGTGATTAGTGCTTATTCATCTCCCAGCAAATAAAGCTGGGTGGTAGGAAAAGCACAAAGAGGAGAATCCACTAATCACTCTCCTTTAATTGTCCCATCTTAATATAATAATATAATATAATATAATTAATAATATAATGAGCACACCAATAACTAGCCTCTTAACTAAGGTGGAACAAAGCTTGGCTATCACATTGAGAGAATTATGCCCTCGTGCTTTTCTGCTAATTTAAGCATGAGATAGAACTATAACCTGACAGTGAGGAAGAGTATGTAATCCAGCATTTTGATTCTCACAGTGACCAAATTGATACTTCTCAGGTGGTCACTGCATAGAAACATGTCCTCTCCCACCATTGTTTCCTTGCACTTGGTATCAGAAATCATACTGCTTTTGTCCCATAAGACTGATTTTTCAAGATCAATTACTCTGGATGAACCTATCCTTTTTAAAGCCTTCCAGATTAATGGCCAGCAGCTCTACAGAATAATTGCATACTGTTGGATACTTCTTTTGTTCTAATTGCTTGTGATGATATTTTCTGTTCTATTCTGAGGAACTGTGGAATTTTGCAGGAAACAAAAACGGATTCCTCGGTTAGGAAATCAGTGAGTCATGGCATATAAACTTTCCGTGACTCATTGATTTTCTTAATGAGAAAATAAGTTTCTTCTGCATTAGAAACCCTCTTTGTACAGACACAATAGCAAGCTGGGAATTTTGTCCTAAAGCAGAGTTGTGGGTAGACATTAGACTTGTGGTTCTATTTTACTGTTTCACTGGAATTCTGAGGTTTATCAACTTCAACCAGAAAACAGTGATTCAGCCAGGCACATAAATAAATAAATAAATAAATAAATGGGTGAAGAGCTTAAGCTTACACTCAAATCCTGTTGTGCATGATGATGATGATGATGATGATGATGATGATGATGATGATGTTATCCATTCAGTCATGTTCAACTCTTTACAATTCTATGGGTCAGGTTTCTTCACATCTTCCAGTCTTGCACTACTTCTTTGTTCTTGATTGTACAGTGCCTTGATAGTACAGTGGTTTGGTGCACCCTGTCATTAACACAGCTGCCTGCAATTTCTGCTGGTTCGAATCTCTCCAAGGCTCAAGGTTGACTCAGCCTTCCATCCTTTCTAAGGTAGGTAAAATGAGGACCCAGTTTGTGGGGGCAATAAGCTGACTTTGTATAAAATATACAAAAGAATGAAGGCTATTGCTTAACACATTGTAAGCCGCCCTGAGTCTCCGGAGAAGGGCGGCATATAAATCAAATTAAAAAAAAAAATTGTACCTGTTTGCTAGTGTTAAATCATAAAGAGCTTAAAATTCTTGCTGATTTTTTGCAGACAACAAGTGCTTCACTGATACATATTTATCTTTTGCTGTCCTTGTTCTAGGCCACGGGTGTCAAACTTGCCGCATCACATTTCTGTCACGTGACATATCACAACTTTTTTCTCTTCGCGGAGTTGGGGTGGGTGTGGTCTGCACATGATGCATCTGACCTGCGGGCCGCCAGTTTGAAGCCCCTGTTCTAG
Source organism: Arizona elegans (assembly GCA_022577455.1). Lineage (NCBI taxonomy): Eukaryota > Metazoa > Chordata > Lepidosauria > Squamata > Colubridae > Arizona > Arizona elegans. The sequence continues at coordinate 81,031,771 of JAKOOJ010000003.1, read as the reverse complement.
GCATATCCTGAGTCATTTTAAAATGATAGTAAGACTTTGAAGATCCTCTGTGGGGACTTCTTAAATGAGAAGGACAATCCAATAATAAACACTGCATTACTGCCTAATAATTACTTTACATGAATCCTCTGGCATTGTAGTAACATTTTTGTTTCAAACAGGAAACAAGCAGGGAGTATTGCTCTGGTTGTGATATTTCATTTTTCTAGCTTGAACTGAATAGTGTTTAATTTACTAAAAGGGGCTCAGTTCTGGTAGTTCAGGCTGGGCATCACCAGCTAATTAAAGGCTGTTACAAAGTATAGAAAGTGTTAGAATAGAATAGAATAGAATAGAATAGAATAGAATAGAATAGAATAGAATAGAATAGAATAGAATTCTTTATTGGCCAAGTGTGATTGGACACACAAGGAATTTGTCTTGGTGTATACACTCTTGGTGTACGTAAAAGAAAAGATACGTTCGTCAAGAATCATAAGGTACAACATTTAATGATAGTCATAAGTTACAAATTAGCAATCAGGAAACAATATCAATATAAATCGTAAGGATACCAGCAACAAGGTTACAGTCATACAGTCATAAGTGGGAGGAGATGGGTGATGGGAACGATGAGAAGATGAGAAGATTAATAGTAGTGCAGACTTAGTAAATAGTTTGACAGTATTGAGGGAATTATTTGAGAGAAATAATCTGTGAAAATTAATAGATTCTCACAATGAAAATAAATCTATTTATGATTATTTCTTTATGGAGTAGAAATGGTTTTTTATTTTGGGAGCGAAACAAGTGTTAGGAAAAAAAAACATTCATGTTGAGCACCAAATGAGTGGTTGTCTCTGTGTTCCTTCTGTGGCTTTATAGTGTCTTTTATTCTTGTTTTCACAGTGTGTTTTGTGTTGGAAACCACCAGAAGGCCAGGTTTTATTTAAACACAATTAAAACATAAAACTGAGGCATCTCTAGAAGGATTGGAAAATTATGATTGGCCATTGGTTTTCTGGTGAACATTGTAAACCCTAAGCCACCCAGAGTCGCTTTGGATAGCAAAGTTGGGTGGCATTTAAATAAATAAACTAGCTCTCTGAAACACTTTTTTTTAAAATGTGAGAGTGAAAAGCTTGAGTAATCAGAAGGCTGGGAGTTTCCCCATAGTTGACCATTGACTCTGAAACAAACTGACTGTGGTTCTGCAATTCATGGATTCCAAGAGATTGATGGATTTCTTACATGTGTTTCCTAGCAAACAACATCTGGGGAGTTATTGAGGCAGCATTTCTCAAACTGAGACTCAGGATCTGCAGTGGGATTTGAGATGTTTCCAAGAAGGTGTCTCCTAAATTCTGCCAGACAGAACAGCAGAGTGATGGGCATATTAGAATAAAAATTCACTGCAGAAAAACAGCTATTGTTTTTTTTTCAGGAATAATCTTTTTATACTCTGGGTCCATTTCTACCCACCCCATGAAATGTTTTGGTGATTTTGTTTGTCCTTTCCAATGGGCCCAAACAGTAAATGGCCTGAGAAATCCTGTATTGGGAGACTGACGGCTGATCTTCACAACTTTCTAACCATGGCAGGTATATGAGATTTTATTTGATTTACTTATTTGAGATGATATGGAATCATCCATTTAGAAATATGCAATGGATGGATTCAGGTATAATTGTAATTTGAATTGATACAGTGATATCTGCACCCAATCTAAGCAGAAGTAACCTTAACCCTCTCTATAATTTTTTATTTCTTAAATTTATATGCTGCCCATTTCACAAAGTGACTTTGGCTGGTTTACATCATAAAGAACAAAAATATGTTACATTTTTTCCTGTACTCTGTGATAGGAATACAGGTGTTGAAATCTTCAGCAGAATCCAGAGATTCAAATGTTGAAGAAAGTGTGAAAGCTTGTATTTTGAAGATCTACTAAATTATACCGTGGTATAAGCAGTCATTGACTTGATAGCAATACAATTTTTCAGTAGTTTCCTGTAGTTCATTGTATATATGAGATAAATTTGTTACAATAATTAGCAGGAAGCAATAGGACCAGCTGAGCTTGCAAATTATATTCTATGTAATAAAGTGTGTATAATAAAATATAAATAAAGTTTATATAATAAACTTTTGTTGTTGAGTAGGGTTTATTTGTAAGTAAACATCAAAAGATGAGCTCAGTAGAAAAATGTGCCTGTTTTATTTCATCTAAAGGGTTAAGTAGGAAATCTCAATTTACAAAATGAAAATCACCCTTAGAAACACAAATACCAAACCTCAATATTTAAACAGATTCCCCCCCCCCAACCCCAAGACACTTAACTAATGAGGGAAGAGCTGTTATGGATGAGTTAGCATAAACACATAATATAAGCTATTTGATACATTGTAAATAGAACCTGTCATTGTTTGCAGCTTCTACTTTGCACACATACTAGCTGCCAAGAACAAAACAAGGAGTTTTCTATTATGGCACAGAGTATCTTTAACCAATTGTGGAAAATCCAGTCATTACGGATATGTATATAATCTTAGAAAATTCAGTAAATATTTTGCACTGACCCTGAAGGAAGAAGAACCTTGGACAGTCCACCTACATTGGTAGACTTTGATCTACTGACATTCTTTTCAATATACATATACTATATATCTGATCTGCGGGCCTTCTGGACTCACCAGAAGTAGGAAAACAGGTTGTTTCCTGCCTCCAGAGGGCTTGAGGGGGCAAGGGGAAGGCCTGTTTTTCTTTCTCACCTGGCTCCAGATCCTCTCTATGCATCTGGGGAGGGCGGAAACAGCCTTCCCCACTCCCTCGGAGGCCCTCCGGAGGCCTGAAATGGCCCATTTCCCAACTTCCGGTGGAACACAAAGTGACTTTTTTGCTGTCCCCAACCTCAAGACTCCTAGAGAGGCATACCAGGAGCAGGGGGGGAGGGGGGGTTGCGCACGCATGTGCAGGACGGGGCACATAGAATTATGGGTGTGGGCATGCACGCGTGAACCTCCCCCAGCCCCCCTTCCTGGCATGCAATGGCAAAAAGGTTAGCATCACTGCTATATATATAGTAGTCTTTAACTTACAAGCATTCATTTAATGGCCATTTAAAGTTACAATGGCACTGGAAAAAACAATTTACGACCATTTTTCACACCTATAACTGTTGTAGCATCCCCATGGTGACGTGATCAAAATTCATCCCCATGGTGATGTGATCAAAATTCAAATATGAAATCTTCATATTTATGATGGTTGCAGTGTCTGGGGGGGTCATGTGATCACCTTTTGCAATCTTCTGACAAGCAAAGTCAATATTTTAGAAGCCAGATTCTCTTTTAAGAACTGGGTTACTAACTTAAAAACTGTTGGCGATTCATTTAGCAACCGTGGCAAGAAAGGCCCCAAAATGAAGCCAAAAAACTCACTTAAAACCTGTCTCACTTAGCAACAGAGATTTTGGGCTCAAGTCCAGGACTACCTGCCATGCAGGAACTTCATTAATTCAATGCAAATGGATAGGCATAATATGGTTGTTGTTTACACATTTTAAAGAACTGATCGAAATAGACTTATACTTTTTCCAAACTATATCTTATTTGGTTTCCAAATCCGATTCCCAAGATGATTTATGTGATTTAATCTTAGGGTAACTAAACCTGAATAAACCTTTCTTGAGATTTCTTTAGCTGAAAATGAATTTATTCGTAAATAACATTCTTCAGAAGTTCAAGGCAGTATAAAAGGCATAATGGGTAAATAACGTACCCTATTGTTTTGAGATAAAATGAGTATTCCTTTTCATTGAAGAAAATGTCTTTCTTTTCTTTATTTTAGCAGCACTAAAGTCTTGTATATAGAAACTCTAGTCGAGCTAAGAAAATATTTTCCTCATTTCTTTGTTAGCAACAGGTAATAAAAAAGAAAATCGAACACATATCTATATATAATCTTTTATTAAAGACAATTGTAATTTATATACAACAAGGTATGTACAAGGAAAAGAATGTACAAGAATTTAAGCTGCAGCCTAGCACTCTGACAGTTTGCCAAATCCTTTTATCTTCTGGTTTAGTATATCTAACCCTATTATGCATTTTTTGCACTCTTCACAATACCTATTCAGTTGACATCTTGAAAAGCAGTGCAAATAATCCATACATTCACCTGTCAACTTCAAAGCATATTTTAACTGGAGAAAATAATGTTGTAGTAATAAATCCAAAGTAACCAGTGGAATGTGTTATAAATAAAATTCTGAAGAAATATGGAAGAAACAACTATCTGTTTTTCACAGTTTAACATGCTAAGATAGGGCTCCAGACTAAAGGCCAAGATAAATTTGAAGGGAAAAAAGGTAACCAAGAAATATCTGGTTGGGCATAACTAATCTTCTAGAGAGTAATTTTAAATTTATACTCTGGATGGGCTTAAAATATATAACAATTTACCAACAATGAAAAGCTTCTGTCCCCTCCCCCCCAATGTTTGAAATTATTTATACTCTAATTCTACTAATGGATGAACAGAGTGAAAGAAGCAGCAAACAAGCCTTAATTGGCTCATAAAGTAGTTAGGCATAAATGTACAGTTTTATCACAAAGATATTCCTACACACGTATACTGTACACACATTGCTTGGACTTTTCCATTCTAAATATGTAGACTGTCAACGAACTGATCAATTTGTCGAGTCTACAAACAGCATTCAAAATAAAACAGTACAAGCCTAGTGATAAAAAGGTTTAAATGCCACAGGATATACGGGGTACATAGTGTGTTCGAATGTCCAACAAAGTGCATTCTGCACTGGGTTTCAACTCATGTGGAATTACTTCTGTGGGAAAAAAGAGAAAAATCAAGATTTAGAATGTGGTTTCACTAGAAAATAGTGAGTATTAGAATAGTAGAATTTCTGAGAATCTAACACAAGTTCAATGAAACTGCCAAAAATCATATCTTCCCTCCCCCAACAGAGCTCTCATTAAATTGGAAGAGGTGGACAGAGGTCTAAAACGAAGTATGGGTAGACGTTCTTAGCCCATACAGTATAATCACAATTTCAACCAGCACTACTTCCATGAAATGCAATACATGTCGCTTCCAGAACCCTTGTTATTAATCGAGTAGTATTACAATAGACAATGTATGACTCTATAATGCTGGCTTAAAGATATTAGTGAGTAGAACAATCAGAGTGAAGGGCCTATAAAGGTAGTCCTCTACTTACAACCATTCATTTAATTACCATTGAAAGTTATAAGGACAATGAAAAAAGAGTGAGTTATAAGCAGTTCTCACACTTGTGACCATTACAGCCTCCCCACAATCACATGATCAAAATTCGATTGTTGGGCAATCAAGCATGTATTTATAATGGTTGCAGCCATTCTGGAGTCTTGGAGCTATCATTTGCAAGGAAAATCAATGGGAAGGGATAAATAGGTCATAAAATGGAACATAACTCATTTACACATTGTTTTGCTTGTTATCAGCAGAAATTTTGGGCTCAATTGTGGTCGTAAGTCAGGGGTGAAATCCAGCAGGTTCTGGAGAACCAGTAGCGGAAATTTTGAGTAGTTCGGAGAACTGGCAAATACCATCTTTGGCTGGCCCCAGAGTGTGGTGGGAATGGAGATTTTGCAGTATCCTTCCCCTGCCACACCCACCAAACCATTCCACGCCCATCAAGCCACACTCACAGAACTGGTAGTTAAAAAAATTGGATTTCGCCACTGTCATAAGTCGAAGACTATCTGCATGTGACAAAGATTTGTTTTTCAATAATACTCTAATGAGATAAAGAGAGCCATTATACATTTCTATAATCCGAAGATATAGGTGAAATGTTTATACCTAGCTTTGGTATCTCAAAGGTAGTATCTTGCTCTTGCAAAGTAAAGTCAAGGGAGAGATTCTGCATTCCAGATTCATTTAACAGGAACCCTTTTCCAATTCCAGCTTCATTTAACAGGAAACCTTTTCCACCAATGCTGCTTTGTTGCCACTCAGAGCTGTTAAAGAGCTGCCAGAGAGGAAAGATAAAAGAGATCAACAATCTGAACTGTTTTCTAGTTCAATTCAAAAACACTGTTATTTCCTTTCCTAGATGCAGATTACAGAACAAAGATTGCAGCCGCATTCTTAGGTTACATGGATTCTTGTGATCTAATGTGGTTCAGAAGCAAAGCAAGACATCCTAAACCAGGGATGTCAAACGTGCGTCGTCACAGTGTTGTCGCATGATGTAATGGGACTTTTTAATCCCCTTCACTAAACCAGTTGTGGGCATGGCCAACACATGACACATCCGGCCTACGGGCCAGATGACAGCCCTGCCCTAAAGTATCCCTTCTCAACCAAGACAAATGGGAACTCTTGAACACATTGCATGCCCACCCACCCCCTTTGAATACTGCCTTTAAACTTCATGTATTGTCCCAATGCCAAAATTATTTACAAAGTTATTTAAAAAGAGAGAGAGTCTTACATCATACAGTGGAATATCCTCCTCTTCATCAGTTATTGTGAGGTTATACGAAGCCATCAGGTAAAGGAAGGGGAAGAGAAAAGAAAAGAAACATACCCAATGAATCTCAAGAATTCTTGTTTACTAAATGTTTATTTTCCAGTTTTCTATTATCAACAATAACACCTTTCTAGTCAATGACAAAATTAAAATAAAGCATTGGATAATTTATGCTCATACAAGTAATGCCTGTCATCGGTTCACAGTGGCTTAATATCTAGAATTATTTTACTGTAGAAGGCAGGTTGTAATTAAGTATTTATAAGCTCTATATTTCAACAGGAGAGATTTAGATACATATTTCCATTCTCTTAATAAAATTAATGAGATTTACATGGGCTTAACTTTCACTGAGTCAAGCCTGTAGTAAACTAAATTAAAAAAAAAACACTTTTATATCATTACATCACTTTCATAAAACCTATTTCTAACCAAGAATGCATCCAATATGAGACTACATAGGAAGCTCTGACTTTTTAAAAAGAAGGTAGAGAGTAGGCAGACAATCTAAACATCCTTCCTTATTCTGAATCTCAGCTCCAAGGAGCTGAAAATTGTATTTTTTAATTTTATTTTAGTGTATGGCACGTTAGCCAGGGATCACTGAAGTGGCTGGGTGCTTCTATGAAAGGGATTTTTTTCGGGCAGAGTTATCTTGCCCATGGGATGCCTGAATGCCAGTAGAATTCCTGTCCCTATGCAGTTTATTCGCCCACAGAAATCGAGCTGCTGAGCTGCTGACCTCAGCGGAGCAAAAGTTGAGTGTCTTATCATGCGAACCACTGCGCCCCTCCCCAATAATCTAACCTAATAATCTAATAGATTATGGGAGCTGAATGTCCAATCTATGTGGGCAGTTGATCTAAACCCTGCCGTTCTCTTGGTTCTGTTCCTCAATCCATTTATGATCAATCAACTGGTTCTGAACGATTAAATACTAACCTTCAGAAGAAGAATAGGATGGTGAAACCTGAAGTCTGTATATGTTGTTTGTACTGTCAGGGGTCTGAATTTCCAGTGGGCAATTTCTCCAGGGACTACTGTTCATGTCACATGAAAGATCTAAAAAATGTCAATTGAAAGTATGTGATTTATAATGCAAGAGATATTTTTCCCTAAGATTGTTCTACAAACTAAAGAAGCCATTTTGTTTCACACAAACAAACAAAATGATTGACAGCACCCCTCCCCCCACTCAGCCAGGATGAACAAAACATGAGAGGCTATGCCCAGACAAATAACTGATATTGCAGCTTAAGCCAATAATCACAACATCACACAAATGCTAATTCAATGTCTGAGTTCCCAAAACATACTCAGCCACAAACTTAATCAACCCCATTTCAACCGGTCATATAAATCCAGCCTTTTCATTTTCTTTAGTTTTGAGAAGTTCTCCAATAGTTAGTTGGGAATTTATCAGTGTAGAATAAACAAAGGAAAAAAATGTCTTAATTCCTTAACATCCCTGATAGCCTATCTTTTCATTACTCAAGCAAGCTGAAAAATGGACTCAGCAGGCCTGGCTTTTCCTTGTGAGACCCACACAACTGATTAAAATTGCGTCTTACCAAATGTGCTCCCCACTTCCATGTCCTCTGCTACATAGCCAGGAAGCACATAGCCACTGTGGTCATCAGGCAACTGAATGCTGTTTGTTGCTTCGACTGTCTCTTCCTTAATATCCTCCACTGACTGCAAAAGATGAAGGACAAAATGTCAACTTTATGTCTTTTAAGGCAGCGGCCCCCAACCTTTTGGGCACCAGGGACCAGTTCTGTGGAGTAAGGTTTTTCCGCAGGCCGGAGGGGGCATGGTTTTGCATGCTGCCTGCATCCTACGGATGGGGCTCCTCTTGTTTGCAGGGGCCAGTTTATGACATGCAGTGGTCCACGGAACAGGGGTTGGGGACCCATTTTAAGGTCAAGATGTGTGAATGTATTTATTTTGTTGTAATCAGTATTATTGGGAAGTATTTCTACAGTTTTCGGCAGAAGTAAATTGTTGCAGCTTTTCTTTTCTTGCTTAAGAATCATTTTCCTGCAATAAAATGGCCTTTAGATGGCAATTGTCTATAGCTAAGGTGTATGAGCGGGGCAGTTGAGCAAGCTGGGAGCCCAACAGATTTTTATTTTGAAAGATTCAACACTGGCAATAATTAGGCAGAATGAATGGAAGGCGTTTTTTTAAAAAAAAGAATTAGATAACTGATAAAAAGTGATTGGGAAACTAAAAATATGTTGAGTCCCAAAATGCTTCTCTACTGGTAGTCCTCAACTTACGACCACAATTGAGCCCAAAATTTCCGTTGCTGAGCAAGACAGTAGTTCAATGACTTTTACAACCTTTCTTGCCACAGTTGATAAGTGCTTCACTGCAGTTGTTAATTTAGTAATGCGGTTGTTAAGTGCATTTTGCTTCCCCGTTGACTTTGCTTATCAGAAAGTCATAAAAAGAGACCACATAACCCCAGGAACCTGCAACCACCATAAATACATGCCAAGTTGCCAAGTGTCTGAATTTTGATCCCATGACCCCAGAGATACTCCAACCATTTTAAGTGTGAAAAATAGTGATAAATCACTTTTTTTTCAGCACCATTGGAACTTTGAAAGGTCACTAAATGAATGGTTGTAAATCAAGAACTACATGTATTTCCTTCAACAGGAATGATTTCTGCCAGCAGCCATCTTCTTGTACCTTCCACTAACTTATTCTCAGTAGGAAGATTTTCAATGGATGAAGAAACAGGAAACACCCCCTCTGTATGAAGGGCTGGACAGTGGCATCTTCAGGGGAAGAGCAGGGCTCAGATCTACAAGATGGCAGGCAAAATTTCTATCATGGTTGGGCCAGTCACCTTGTAGATTTTGACTTCTGCCCTGCAAATACCCACAAATCTGTGCTTTTTAATATTTCACATACATGTTTTACTTAAGCTATTGAAGAAAAGACATATGTTGTATGTATGGTTTTACATCGTTTATATGTTTTTTTATGATATGTTTTATGATTTTTATAGCTCTGGATATTATTGTTGTGGCCAGCTAACCGGAGTTGTGTTTTTTGGTGAGTAGCTATACAAATCTTTTAAACACATACCTTTCTTGGGCTCTTGCTTTTTGGAGACCTTGACTTTTTTTCTGTTTGAAATAAACAAAACAAAAACACAGGCTTAGAATAAACATATTTTAAGAGAGAGTGGGTGATAGACAATGCAACTGCCAGACATTTCTGGTATTATCCATCTTATAATATTTTCTTCTCCAAGTTTGCAATAGTGCAATTCTGTTGGCCACAAAGCCATGGCCGTTCTTGGAAATTTTTCCTTATGGATTTCAGTTGTTGCCATAAAACTGACAACCTGGCTGCCTAGTGTATGTAACACTGGAACCAAATTTTATATTACAAGTATTGGGAATAATACCCATCCTTTGTAAGTTTTGAGCAATACCTTTTTTCTCTGATTTTACTGGGAGTTCCACTATCTTATAGACTCGAACAGCACTGGGTCCTTTGCTAATGCTTTGATCCTTCACTTCTTGAATGTCAGGCAAGGAATTCATGGCACAACGGAAATTTGCCTTCCATGTTTTTGGATCAGGTTCTACATCACCTTCTTTGTATCTTCCTGTAAAAAGACAGATGGCATAAATCTAGGTGTGCAAAAAATAAAAAGAAAAGCCACATCCAGCCAAAGGGATCCTGGTATGTTAGTCTAAGGTCCTGAGAGGAACCCACTATCACTTCTGTGTGCTTGACATTGACTCTTTTCAGTCTGTGCAGTTCAGTGTAATTCAGACATATAAATGTACTGTTGATAACAAACCTTAGTTATTGAAGGTATCAACTGAACTCAGAAGTTAGATATCACCAAGTGAGCTCACTGATTCCAATGGGCCCAATCCACATATGACTAGATGACAAATATGACTAACAGTATCTAACTATTCCTATGAACAACTTCTTACTTATAGAAAGGCTCAAAAGGTAGTTGTAATATTATCACCATCACCTTTCTGTAACAAGATACATATTAAGGGAGATTGAAGAACATTTCACAATGAACCATCGATTGCTCATTATAAAGAGAGATTTTGTCAACGTGCCAATGTAGTATTGAGTAGCAAACCCAGACATCCACTCCATAGTACAGTAACATACTATACCTAGATACATACAGAGAATGACCAGCCCATCCTTATCTCCTGAGGTGATAAGACTTGGAAAAAGATTTCTATTTTTCTCTCATCAGACATTCATGTAGATTGGTTGTCAAAACTCTTAGGAAGTTTATAACTCTGACATGGAAATACTGTACAATAGCACAAACTCATGGGCTTCTGCGTGCTACAAATACGCACAAGTCAGAAGCTGAACATATTATCAACTAGTTCTAGGATAAATATACAGTCCTTTGGGGGGGGGAGGGCCTTTCCAGTTGTTTTTAACTAGTAAGTGCTGGGGTTTTACTTGCTTCAAAAACTATTTAGAGAAATTGTTTTGGAATGTCCAGGAGCAAGATCTGTTTGTCAGACTTTCATGGAAGCTTTAAAAATGTTGCATGTTTTAAGAAGGCACTGCCTTTGTGCTCTGTTGCATTCTGAAACCTGAACCTTTTACAGCGTGCAATTCCCTATTAGGATACTGACCACAGATACTCAAGAAGAAACCACAAACTCTTTGCCTAAAGAGGCAGGGCAAGGAAAAGGGATCCCTTTGGCTAGTGTTAATATGATGATTCCTCCTTCAAATACAGTAACCGTTTGATTCTCTAGAAAATCTCTAGAAATGTTTCACTATCACCAGGACAAAACAGCACATACCAGTATGAACGGCCCAATTTTTGAACAGGCAGGCATCTTTTTCCAGTTCCCACCCATGCTTAGCTGCATGTTTCCAAGGGATCTGGAACATTTTATCTTTCTGCAATTGGAAAAAAAAATACAATTCTGAATAAGCATCACTGAATTGCACAGAGAAAACAAAATCAAGAAACCGGTAGAAAGCTGAAAATGAAGAACCCCTGACCTGTGAATTAATCAAGCAGTAGACAAGCATACATTTCTGATTATTTATTTGATTTAGCATTTGTCTTGTCTACTGTATATAGCCTCCAATTCAATAGCAAAGCATTTCATAACCAGGTGTTGTATAAAACAAAATAAACAAAGACATATTGATTTCTTTCCCTACAGTTTACTATAACATATGCAAATATTCTGGATGTAATCTTAGCCACAGAGAAATGAGCCTATTAGCTCTACCTGAATCTCTTACATATCTCAATTATTGGCATTTTAAAAAGCTATAAAAGCGCAATAACATATTATCAAGTTAGTTGTAGAGTTCAGACTGACATTAAAATTAATGTTAAACATAACATCAAATGCATTAAAGATTTATTTAATTTGCATTCTCAATTTCTTTTCAATATTTTTGCTCCTTTGATCTTGGCATTTTTTCCTCTGGTAGTTATTCTTAAGCAACAAATTATTGTATTGAAGCCTCACTACTTTCCTCACTACAATGTTTTTATATTTTCTATAATAATCTTGTTTTAAACTTGAAACAAGAAAAGTACACAAAACTAGCCTTTTAAAAGAGAGTGCATGAATGAAAGTTTTCTATACCTTATTGAGCCAATAAAGCCCAGGAATTTTATTTGAATTAATCTGCAGTTCCAGCCAAGGTCTCATGCGCATCCTTGTTTGTGGCATTCTGGCTCTAAAAGAAAAAGTCAGGAACTGTAAGCACAAAACAAAATCTCTCACTTCTAGAAATATCATGGAGACCAGTGGCTAATATTGTAACGGACAATGTGCTTTCCCCAAAATCAATTTCCCCTAATTTCCTTATAAAGAAACCAGTTTTTTTTTATTTATATAATACCATCTATATGTGCAGTGCTTCACAAAATACAAGATACTAGAAAAATTAGTATCATCACATCATGAATATTACAGTTATGTTACTTTTAAATCGATAATGTGAAAAGTCGATCTAGTTAGCAGTCAAGATGGTGGCCTAGAAGCCAGGAAACTGAATTCTACTCCCACCTTAGGTGTGATAGCCATCTGGGTGACTTTTGGCCAGTCACTCTCTCTTGGTTCAACCAACCTCACAGGATTATTGTGGGGAAAAAAGGAAGCAGTAGTCTAGCTAAATTCCCCTCGAGTTATATATAATTCACACCATGCAACCTTGGAGTGGTTGTTGCCTTGAGGGCATTTTCTCTGCCTTTTATCTTTTACTTTGCTTTTATTTCTCATTCTATTTTAATTGTATCTTTTTATATGGTTTTATGATTTTTAATTTGTAAACTGCCCAGAGTCACTTACATAATAAGATGAGATAATGGGATATATTAATGGGATTTAAATATAAATATAAATTAGATATAACTCTTTTTTTTTTTTTTTTTGCTTTAATTTATATGCCGCCCTTCTCCGGAGACTCAGGGCGGCTTACAATGCGTTAAGCAATAGCCTTCATACTTTTGTATATTTATACAAAGTCAGCTTATTGCCCCCACAATCTGGGTCCTCATTTCACCTACCTTTGAAACGATGGAAGGCTGAGTCAACCTTGAGCCTGGTGAGATTTGAACTTGCAGTAATTGCAAGCAGCAGCAACTCTAATAATAGTAATAAAACATCTGCCTATCCCAGGTTTTTGATAAGGACTCAATTTAAATAAAAATGCCAAATCTAGTCTAAGCATCTTGCTGACTGTGTTACCACCCATAATAAGTCAGTTGACAAATGCTTTGAAGCCACTTACAGCCTATTTAGAATTCAATACAGGTGAGAAAAGACTGCTCCCAAATTACTTATGTTAGGTCAAAGTAAACCCAGAATTGTATCCCATGCTTCCTATTTATTCTCCCACTGAAGTATCTGTGTGTCCAGACCCACACTGGGCAGCCAAGAGCATTTTCCAAAACAGCCATTTGAGTCTGGGAAAAGATGTTGCTGCTTTGATGATTTGTAAGCAGGTGTTTCTTCTGCTATGTTCTGAAACACCTCCTTCAATGCCTTTGCATAGATCTGGTCTCTATTTTTCCTCTCTCAGCATAGGATGCAAGACGGCCATTGTCCATGCAGAAAATGGCACCATGTGTTTCTGCTCCTCTGCTGCAGAACCTAACATATATTTGATCAAAATAGCAGGAAGGGCTGGATGAAGATATCAGAAATCAAGAACCATATTAGCACTGATGGCATGTATACATATACCAACATATGTGGGTAAGAGCTCTCGGAGAAGAGCCTTGAGTCATCAAACAATGGTTCAGGATTATTGTATTTTCCAGGTGCACACAGTAAATTCTTCCCAATGTCCCAAACTCCAATATGTGTTCTGTTCCTTCCCTCAAACTACAATACTATTATTACTGAAAACAGGAAACTGAAAATCTATTTTCTTGAATAACCCCATCAAAGCAGCAGGGAGGGTTAGGGGAGATAATCTCCCACCTGATCATTCCCGTGTTTTGTTTTACCCCTTAAACTTTGATATAATACAGTTCTTTTCTTGAAGCATCACTTCTTAAGAATGCTACAAATTTAACTGACTATTGGGAGCTGCAGCCAGTAACCAGTTATCAAATGTTTACAGCTTAGATGAAAACTAAAGTGGAAATATTTCTTCAGGGAACACATGTTTAATTTTCAGCCAGACCAAATTGTAACACAAACTATTCGTACAGATATTTTTTAAATAAAAAGATACAAAAGAAAGCAATTTTCATCTTCAAAGGTAAAGTGGAACTGGCTTTTCTCTATCTTGCCCTCCCCCCATTTCCAAACAGCTTTAACAAAACTTTTACAAATGAGCTTTTTTTTCATCATGGGTTCATTGGTAGGCTTTCTAGGGTGCAATAAATTGCAGAGAATCAGCTCATCGAATATCCTGATAAGGCCTCATATATATTTAAGAATGCAGGTACCCAATTCCCTCCAGAAACTGTTGCCCAGTCTCCAGTGAGTCTCCCCAACTCCAATCCAGCTCCTTTTGGTATCCTGGTTGAGGAAGGAAGGAAGGGGCTGCAGGGTAACTGCACTGCTTGTTTGTAGGTATCCACAGAAGTTTTCTTTCTTTTTTTTTTTTTTGTCAGAATAAATAACAAAAATGCACCAGAAGTTCCACTCATCTATAAAAAAGATAAGGCTTAGATTGTCACACCTCAGTCCAGCTTTTATCACATTGTCCTCCAGCCTCCCAATACAGCTGGATCCATTACCTCCTAATATTCAGTTTTGACAACTCTTTTTAAGTTTAATATGTCTAGTGAGTGAACTTTCCCTGAAATGCCTGACAGATGCAGAGTGCCCTTTACGCATGGTAATAAGAATCAGAACTGAAAATGCTCCTTACACTTAGGGGAATTTTTATAAAACAGCATGAGATCCTGCACTGGGAATGTTGTCATTTGGCACACAAGCAAACACAAGGCTTGATGATTTCCTGTTTGCAAGATTTGGATTGGGGCCAGGTGGTTTCAAACTGCACAACTTCAGTTAGGGAGAAGCACAATTAATTCAACTTTAATAAAAAAAGATCTCATCTTTATTGTTTAAATCCTTAACAAGAGCATTTATGAGGAAAAAGGTCAAGATTATCTACTGTTTTCTAGAGGTTTACAATTACCCTTTTGAATGTCTATGTTCCAACTACCAATTATAGTAGGGATATATGACCAGTGGTGATGCAGTAGTTAAGAGTGCAGTACTACAGGCTACTAATGCTGACTGCCGGCTGCCAGCCCAAGGTTGACTCAGCCTTCCATTCTTCTATAGTGGGTAAAATTGTTGGGAGCAATATGCTGACTCTGTAAACCACTTAGAGAGGCACTAAAGCACTGTGAAGCGATATATAAGTCTAAGTGCTATTGCTATTGATATAGCATGGACTTGCAAAGGTCCCTACCCCAAGGCAATTCAAGCTTGTAATTCAGCTGTTGCTGGTGTTTGATTCCTTCTTGCAAAGCATATTCCTTCATGTGATACTGATCTCCAAGGCTCCTGTGCAAAGGGCATTCCAAAGGGTGAACCAAAGAAATTTTGCAGTTTCATGCACTTGTTACAGGAGCAAAACTATGCACTGCATGCATTTGCTGTAGGATGCTTATGGAGACACCTGCAAATCATATATTTACTTCCATGGAAAAACTTCCATGCTGAATTCAATGGGGGTTTATCAGTAAAGTCTGAATGGTCAAATCGAAATGTTTACATTTGAAGCATGATCCTTCCTTGCCAGGTATGTTATGATTCTCCTGTTCCACCAATTTGTCTCACATGTATTCATCCCTGCAAAGGTTTCAAGAGAACAACCTAATGGATTATCTCTACTCTTCTATCCAGCCTTTTCCAAAACCCTTTCCAAGATTCTGATTTGCTTTAACATTTATTCTCCTGTTGGAACTTCTGGACTGCACTCAAGGATACCCAGAGCTAACAATTGGCCCGTCTCTCCTCACTCCGCCCCCTTCTTTTCTCTCCTCTCCCCAAGCTCTACTTCCTGGTCCAAACAACAAAAGAAGCAGCACCACCCATTACTGGAAATCATGGTCACACAATTCTCTTTGGCAAAACTCGGATACAAACAAGAGTCAACCAAGCCACTAACTTTTTGCAACTTTGCAAATAAAATTATTACTGTTGCAATTTTAGAAACCATACAACACACGCGCTTTTCTCACTTCGCAAGAGTTCCCTTACTAAGTAGCCGGAGCGCCGACTGCATCTTGCGCTAATTCTACTGAAGCCGCTGTGCGTGCGCGCTTCTGCAAGCACCTGACTCCTCGCTTACAAGCGGCGGGGATACTAGTATAGTATATATATATAGGGCGACGAAAATACTGAATATTCCTTCCTCCTCCTATTTTCCCCGGAACAACCACCCTGTGAGGTGGGTTGAGCTGAGACAGACTGGCTGCTCCAAAGTCACCCAAACCGACTTTTCTGACTGTGGCGGGGCTAGAAGTCACCGCACCCACTCACTCACCCCGTGTACTTTGAGAACATTTCCGCCCATTTTAACGCGCTTTATTACGGGAGAGTCTCTCGGCTCCGGAGTAGATCCCAACTGGTCAGGAAGTTTTTTAGAGAGAAATTCTTACTGCTAACGGCTTCGGATGCCCCCAGACTAGATTTCTCCCCGTCTAAATGGAGCTTAAGCGGGAAGGGGACCTGCAGATCATCGCAGCGCTAAAATAAATAATTAACTAAACTCCGGTGGATCTACTTGAACCTCCGATCCTAGCCTTGATGGTCTTAAGATCGCTCCTGCCACTCCACCCGCCTCATTCCTCATCCCGCTCCGGTGGATGAAAGTTATTCAGGTGAGTGTTGTCCAGTCTAACTTGCACAGAACTGCACGGTGCTTGCCTCGGTTTAGGCGGGATGCCGCCAGCAGCTGCTGGACCACGACCCACCTTGCAGGACTTGATCGAGGATCACACCCTTCGGAAACACCCGAGCGACCGACAACGTCTTCCCGTGCAGGAGCCAGCTCCGCTCAGTTCAAGAGACTCTTCGCTTCTGCAGGCGACTGTCCAGGGGGAGCCTGTATTATTCTACAGGTCACCGGGAATCCCCCTGTCGGAGAGTGGGGGGGAGACACAAACGCGCCCGGCTTAGCCAATCAGCGCCCCGAAGGGCTTCCGCCGCGGCCAATCAGCGCTTCAGGCAGGCCGCTGTTTAGAGGAGCCTGATTTCTGAGAAATCAGGCTATTGAAAACTAGCGGCGGGAGGGGAAGTCCGGCTTCTCTTCCCCGCCCCTTTCTCAAACTTTGGCGGCGTGTTGGTTACATTGCACGAAGGAAGAAAATACTTGATTCTTATTTTGGAATGCAAGAAGCCGGGGCACGTGGACCGGTCCCAGGGCTCCGGAAATCTTTTCCTGCCAGCCCAACGCCCACGCACACGTAACCATCCGAACTGCCCCTGCCTGTTGTAACGGCCTGCGATCCAGCCTACCTTGAAATCGAGGGGTTGAATCGTGCTCACATGAGGGTGACCTCCTCGTTATTTTCGAGCTGTAGGTCTGAGCCAACCCACACCCCATCCAGGAGGGTGAACAGTTGGAGAGGATCACAGCTGTTCCTTAAATTTAAAACATACGGTATTCATAAATGTTTGGAACCAAGTTTTTGGGGTCAAAGTCCACCGAGTGTCTGATAAATCCTAAAATTTATAGCTTCAAAACTATGAAAACAAAGTGGCATATTTACTTATTCCCAGACCTTGAGCTAAAGGAAGTTATTCATTTTATTTGGGGAGGCCCTCATAAATTATTTTTTTCATATTAATGGACCTCCAGCATAATAACCCAATGCCAGAGCTGAACTTTAGCCTGGGACACAGCTAAAACATCTGAAGCTGCCCTAAGAATGTTTCATGCCTCCATCCCAAAACTACCTCCACTCCTAGATATGCCAGACTACAAATCCCACAATCTCTACTCAAGAGCTCATGGGTTGTACCCCAACAGTTTTGTCCTTCCTGTATGTAAAAGAATACGGATAGATTCTCTTCTTAATAAAATGTGCATGGGTTCTCTTCTTTGTTTTCTGTATATGGCTGCCTTGTCTTGAGAAAAGGCAGCCATATACAGAAAACTAAGAAGCCCCTCCCCAAATATAACAACCTTTTTCCTAAACATGGACAAGGTTTTATTTAGGGTCAAGTCAGTTTGGCTCAGGAGTGGATCACCAGTGCTGCAAGCAGAACAGTCTTTCCCTTTGCTGGTTGCCTTTAAGGAGAGGCTGGAATATTCTCCAAAGCCAATGATGCTTTTATCTGGATTCCTGCAAGAAATCAAGGATTGGACTCCACCTAAAGAACCTCTTTCAACTCTAGCATTTTATGAAATAGATTTATTTCTGCAAGGGTATGGAACTAGCTTAGCTTTGGCTCTGGGGTGCCCTTAGTGGAGGTTCAGCAGGGTTCAATGGAACGGGAAGGATACGGCAGACAGCATTGGCAAGGAGGAAAAGGAAAAACACTAGGTTAAAAAAACTGGGGGGGGGGGGGCAGAAGTATATGTAGTTAGCAGAGCGGGAGAAGGGAGAACCAGGCTAGGAGGATCCAGTTCTCCAATCAAAACCTTCAGGATCCAGTCAGTCCACAAGTTTTTCCTAACAAATTCCAAGAAGGAATCTTAGAGAGTGACACACACACACATCACACATTCTAAGAGCCTTGGTGGCGCAGCAGACTAAAGCACTGTTAAGTAACACCAGCTGCCTGCAATTACTGCAAGTTCAAATCTTACCAAACTCAAGGTTGACTCAGCCTTCCATCCTTTCGAGGTAGGTAAAATGAGGACCTGGTTTGTGGGGGCAATAAGTTGACTTTGTATAAAAAAAGAACACCGTTTGGAGGTGGGGGCGAAAGCTCTACTAAGCAGGTATATATAAAAGTATGAAGGCTATTGCTTAACGCATTGTAAGCCACCCTGAGTCTCCGGAGAAGGGCAGCATATAAATCGAACCAATAAATAAATCACCCTTCCTAATCCAGTGTTCCTTCCAAACTTCTGGGACTCTGTTGGGATCCTGACCATCGCAGCAGCGTGCTCAGAAGATGGCAAGTTGGAGAAAGTATATGTATCTGAACATCCAGTGCTCCATTATCTTTCCCCCGGTATGCCCTCAATATGAATTTGGAGTGAATTCAGATGATATCAGGGAAACTGATTGATCCCACCTCCATTTCATTTTGGAATCCTATGCACACACACAAAAAGTGAGAATGATACAATATACCATGAGCAAAATATCATAAGAAATGCAGGGCATTAGTCCAAACATACCTTGAAAGCTCAAAGTTAGGAAACAGTGACAAAATATATCTAGCTATAGCAACTTTCAAAGATACTGGACTATGGACTATATGTTACTCACAACCCTATTGTGGGTTCCCATTCCAGGAAATCACTTGACTGTCATGATAGAAAAGACAAACTACCATTTTGACTGAAATTGATTTAGTATAATCTGTCATTGTTGTTACTGTTTAATTGATGCCATTATTATGGGAATCCTTTCATCCTTAATACACACCTGTCAAGCAAAGCTGGGAATATGAATTTATAACTTACTGGATTCATGATGTCTGTGTAATTTGACTGAAGAGGAAGTACAAATTTAAAGCATGTGTAATACAATATTACACCTTCAGGCTTTGCCTAGAAGCAGTAAGACCTTATTTTAATAACTATACGGTTTGCTTAGTTTAGCCATATTTTTTAAAATTAATTCGCATCCACAGATATACTGTCCAAACCCAGAAGATTAATATACAGGCAAGATGAACTGTATTGTTTCCCCACAAGTGTTCTTTTTTATCTAGGCCGGCTCATCACAATTAAATAAATACCTTCTCTTTTTCACTTTCTTCTAGAGAAGAGGTGGGGAGAATTAGGAGCATATTCTGTCTTTCATTCATTCCTAAACTGCTGTCAGCTGTCTGAATCCTTGTAAATGTATGCCTCAAATACTGTAGATATTTTTCCTTCATATCAGTGGTGGGTTGCCCCCAGTTCGGACCAGTTCTATAGAACCGGTAGTAAAACCGGCAGGAGGTTCCGCCCACTGACCCTGATGTCATCAGAAGCTATCTGCACATGCGCAGAAGCAAGGTCCATGTGTGAGCAAAGCAAGCATGCGCGAGTGATCCTGTTGTGAACCGGTAGTAAAGGTAAGTAGAACCCACCCCTGCTTCATATGATTTGGTATTAAATTCAAGCAACCCCACCATACTGACATTTTGCAGAGCCTTGAGCCTTGACTATCTGCCCTGGCTTTGGGCTAGGCTGGTTGAAGGGTCTTCTAAGCGTATGTGTGTTTTCATTACTACTCACTTTTGTTCTTTTTGTCCCCTTGTCTTTACGGTTTTATTACTATTTCTCCCTGTGTTTTTTACTTAATGAACCACCCAGAATAGCTAGGAGTTGGGCAGTATCCATATTAAAAGAAAGAAAAAGAAAAAGAAAGGAAGGGAGGAAGGAAGGGAGAGAGGGAGGGAGGAAGGAAGGAGAGAGAGAGAGAAGAAGGAAGCAAGGAACCAAGGAAGGAGGGAGAGGAAAGAAAGAAGAAAGGAAGGAAGGAAAGAAAAAGAAAGAAAAGGCTTGTCTAGAAGAAAGACAAAAACCTATATTGGATTATCGAATTTCTCAGCTGCCCTATATATTTAATCTTTTTAAAAATTGTTCCTATAAATTGGTTTTAGTTGATGTCACGATTGTTCATGACCCAGAACCACTGGCTTGAGATGGACAGTCATACAAGTTAAATAAAGAAATAAAAATAAAGGTCACATGGCATAAACCAACAGCACTATCAAAATGACCACCGAGGCATCCCAAACAGGAGGTCAAAAAGTAATAGTTCCATCAAGTCAGCTTGGTTAAGGCTGCATATCACCTGATTAACTGTAACTTGACATTTCACTTGTGGCGGATAGGAAGGAAGTTAGCCTCATTCTTGCTTTGCTTTGTTTGCATTTCTTCTTTTGAAGCATCATGGCCTTCCTTTGAGCAGAACAGATTGGCAGCTTTGCACTACAGCAGAGAGCATAGAAGTTAGCTCTTTTTTGTGGCTGTTGAGAAATAGGTTTGGGTGCATCACAGTTTATTTCTTTATTTGCAGGACTTATATCATTCAGTGAGTCTAGGCAGCTCACAACAATCCCTTAAAAATGATTAAAAACAAAAGTACCCATCTCCCCAGACAGGTACTATGTAACAGTGGTGTCAATACTGTAAGCATAAGAATAGCACTTTTATTTACTTATCTATTACCAATACTAATCATTTCTATTATGAAAACAGCTGAACTCAGTTCAAAGAGGACTTTGCTCTTGTTTCAGATCTTTTGCTACACCACAAAGTTTACTGAAAAGGGCCGTTTAGTTTTATACACTGTGGGTACTTCTGTGGAGCCATATTTACAGTGCTGTCATTCATTTCATAAGTGAAGGTAGAAATGCGGAAAGCCATATTTTTTCCTGCACCCGATTTATTTATTAGATTTTATCCCGCCTTGATTACTTTATAAATAACTCAAGGCAGCAAACACAATTAATACTCCTTCTTCCTCCTATTTTCTCCACAACAACCGTGTGAGGTAGGTTGGGCTGAGAGAGAGTGACTGGGCCAGTCACCCAGCCAACTTTCATGGTTAACAAGGTACTAGGCCTCACAGTCTCCTGGTTTATGAATATTCTAATCTAATTCTCAAGTTTCTGTTTTGAAGCATTGAAAACTATTACTTTGTGATATCCACCAAAACACACACACACACACAAACAGGAAGGGAGGAGGAGGAAGTAATTAGATGTCTGTGAAGGTGACAGGAAGAGAGAAAGTTGTCATTTGGGCTGAAACCTCCAATTTTCTTAAAAACATTAAACATGAATAACATAAATTACACCACTGAAGATATTTGGAACTCAATTTTAGATGAAGATAAAATTATTTGCTGGTTGTTTAAATTTTCTACCTCATGTATAAATTATTCTAGATCTTTTGAAACTGGATTTCTAGTTTGGCAACCACAGAAGGTGGTTATTTACAGTTTCACTATTTTCAGAAAGATGAACTATTCAGGATGATTAAAAAAACCAGTGTGTCTGTGAAGAGTTCTCAGTCGAAGTAAGTATAAATTTAAACCAGTTATGCAGTATAAAAATAAAAATCCCTCAACCCTAACTTTACATAACATGGGATATAGACTGTCTCTAACCAGGAAAAAGACAAAAATCTATGCCAGAGATTTTTAGCAAAGGCAATATAAATGAATACCATAATGAATTATTGCAATAATGACAACATTGCAATGTCCTTACACAAATCTATGCTATGTCCACATTTTATATTCCATGCCTGGCTTGGGCATTTTTAAAATAAAAATTGGATTAATCTTTTACCAAAATTGAAAACAATATTCCCAATGTAAAAAAAAATGATATAAAAGCTGTTCCAGTTTCACCTGATTTGCACAGACAGATCCTGAGGGAGGGTGGCTGATTACTGCATCTATCCTATAAAAATAACCAGGATGGAACTCAAAAATGCTTTTTCAAAAGGCAACTAGACTGTTTTTTCCTTGAGGAAGAAGAACAAAATATTTCATTTCTCATCCAAGAAATTTCATCAGTGATGGGGGGAGGGGTAGGAGGAATGGAGGATAGGTACTGACGGTTGAGACTAGATGGTGAGGAGATGGAAGGATAGGTTCTGACTGGATTTTGCGGGGTGTGTGTATGTTAAGAAATGGAAGGATTGTATTTCTTTGCAGTCATCTGGTCAGTTAGCACTATCTGTGAGAGCTCTTGAGGCCACTTGGGGGAGGGGCTATCTTTGCCCTCAGAGCGCAATTGGTTGTGGAACATCAAGATGAGCTTTAGGACTTCCGGTTTGCTGTTTGTTGCCGCCAGACGTTCTTTCGGGATCGTCAACCTCATCGCCTGTAAGAGCCGCCTTCACAACGGAATGGCGGCTCGAACAAACTCCGTTTCCATGAGGAAACGGAGATAGAGCCGGCTGGGGTGGGTAGAGCTCTCTGCATAATCCCAAAAGTTCTTCTTTTACTTTTGGACGGAGCGGAAGAGACTCCCCGTATCCCCAGCTGATGCTCCGGGCTTTGGGAGACCTCTGCTACATGCAGAGCTAGGTGGCAAAAGCAAGCCTGCAAATTTAATAAATTAATTAAAGAAGACGTGAGCTGGACCTGCGATCCTGAAGCGCAAGTATTTTACTTATTTTTTTAAAAGCTATTTAAGCTACTTAAGAAAGAAAAAGGAAAAAAGATTTTTAAAATGGCGACTGCCGCGGCTTGAAGAGAGGCTGAAAGGGAAAGTCCTTCCGTTTTCCATTACTACAAAGTAGCGGAATAAATATCTTTGGCTACAATTGAAGACAAAACTTCACTCTCGTGTTTCTCTTCTTTTTCTCTTCTCCTGGAGATCTGATATTGATCTTGGTTGGAAAGAAGCTTTTTTTTTCTTTTCTAATAAAGCTTGTCTGGGCGGAAATATGGCATTGAGACTTATAAAGTCAGACAAACAGTCAGCGGGGGGGGGATTCCCCCATTAACAAATTACATGAACAAGTTCTAACTCTCCAGTCTCAGAAACCTGATTTTAACATAATAGAATTCCTCTTAGAGGAGATTGTAAGAAGGGATGAGATTGTGAATCAGCATCTGGGAAAATTTAAGCAGGAAATTAAAGAATTGGTGAAATCTAAGTTTGACTTTTTGGAGCAAAAGATTTTAAAAACAGCTAACAGTTTATCAGAATTTATGATTCAGTTGGATGCAAATACTAAGTTATTAGAGTCTAAAATGGAAGAAACTGAGGATAATTTGGACAATAGAATTCAAAAAATTGAAAAGGATTTGACAAATACTCAAGATAATAGTCCAGAAGAAAAACCTAAAATGGAGGCTGATCAAAAGACTGGTTATGTAGAAAATGTGCAACAGAGGATTGAAAGAGAAGTTTTAATGATGCAACATAATTTTACTGAATATGCGATTAGACTGAGAGGTTTGCAGGAAAATAACAGAGATGATTTAAGGAAAATATCTTCTGAAATTCTGGCTGGGATTTTAAAGGTTCAACCTGATGAAGTGTTTTGTAGGATTGATAGAGTTTATAGAATAAACTCCTGGTTTGCAAAGCAAAGGCAATTGCCTAGAGATGTGGTGATCTATTTTACAGATAAAGAAATTAGGAATAATATTGTGCAAAATTCCTTCAATTCTACTTTGCAATTGTATGGGAGAAAGATTTGGATTTTTAAAGAGCTCCCGCCTAAGATGTTAACGGAAAGGAAGAAATTTGGTTTTCTGGTGACTGAGTTAAAAAAAAGAAATATCCTATTTAGGTGGGATGTCCCAGTTGGTATAATATTGAGATATCAAGGAGAAAGATATCAACTAAATACTGTTGAAAAAGCGGAAGAATTTTATCAAAAAATTTTGAAAATGAATTCAACATCTTTAGGCACAATACAGGATAAGCAAAAGGAGTTGGAAATAAAGGGTAAACATCAAATTACAGAGGTTGCGGTAGATAAATTGTCTTCGGATTCTTTGGATACCCCAGCTGGATTGTCTACAAATATGAGAGAAGTGGTATCTGACTTTAACGTGATGAATCATCAAGTCAAAGACAAGTATGGAAACCAATCAGCTGACATACAAGTGGTGAAAAAGAAATATAAGATACAAAAACAAAACCAACAAGATCAACTTATAAAGCAGAATGAAAACCGATCAATTGACATACAACTTGTAGAAAGGAAATCAGGATGGAAATTAAACCCACAAAAAAAAAAGAAAAAAAGAAATAGGTCTCACAAAAATAGTAATTTCTAAACCAAGCAACAGTGAAGCCAGTGATTTTAAAAAATGAATGAATATGTGAAAAGATAGTGGAGGCGAAGCATTGGTTAATATTATCCTGAGGACAGTGACAGATCTCTGCAATGCCATAATTTTGGGATGTGAAAAGAGCCTTACATTGCTGGACTTGAATTATCTACTTTGGATTCCTTTCATGTATTGATAACTATACTATAACTATCCTGAGTTACAAGGCAAGAGAGCTACGCTGGGGCATGCAGAAGATCTGGTTGTTACCCACTAGGATGATGGGAATTAATAATCCTGATGAAAGCCACAATTACAACTATATGGAATATAATCATAATGTCACTCGGGTGGTTGTTTTTACTTTTATATATATATGAGGATATTCATTACTGATGGGGGCAGATGATGATTGAAGATTTTGAACAAACTGTTGCACCAGGATGCTATGTTACCCTATTATGGATGATGGATTTAACAATCCAGTGGAAAGACATTACAGAAGATATTATATGGATTATAAATTTAAAGTTATTGTCTTTTTTTTATATATAATGGAATGTATACATATATATATATATTTTAGCAGAGTGGGCAGTGGATTAAAGATATTTAGAATTGTAGTGCATGGTAATTTTGTAGGAAACTGGGTGGGAATAGGTTAGTTTAATGATTGATTAGTTTAAGTAAAGGGATGTTTAAGTGATATATCTAGGGGAGTGGAGGAAATGGATAGAGTTGAATAAATGTTGAATTAGGACGTAGAGGGAAGGCTGCTTTGAAATGTTATATTAATATATACAAAGGATTAAATGTTAAAGTAGGATCTATTATATAGTTTTAAAGCGAAAGGTTGTTTTGAAATGTTGTAATAATATATAGATATAAGTTTGGAGGAGAAAAAGGGCAGACTATTGTTAAAATGGGAGTTATAATAATATTATGCTAAATTAGATGTTATCATACAATGTTATAGTAGAATGTCTTTTTTTTTCTTTCTTTTTTTGAAATGTATGGTAAATGGGGGAAATAATAATATTAATAATATTTTTCGTAAGTAAGGGTCAGTATTTAGAGGAGGGAGTAAGGGAATGGTAAAATATTATGTAATCAGTTATGAATTAGGTTTTTGTTGTGAAGAAGTCACAGGGGGGGATGGGTGGTGAGGGGGGCGGCTAGGGAGGAGGTGGGGAGAAAAAAAAGGGGAAATTTGTATTTGAAAACTTTTTCAATAAAAAAAGATGAGCTTTAGAAAATGCCTAACAGCACTTGGGGTAAGTGAGAATGAATAGATTTCAGGACCACACCTCTGAGATTCTTGGTAGCTGGGGGTGTTAATAAATCTTCAAATGTCTTTCGAATGTGGATATATCCCAGCTCTACTATTTGATTACATGTTTTGTCTTATCACATCCTGACAATAGATGATCATGCAAAAAACAATAGGAGAACAGTTTGCTTGTAATTGTTCTTCCATCACTTTGACCTGTCATTGCCCCAGTGCTATTAGTGACACACTGCTTAGAGAAGTTAAGCTTCCGCCAAGTGAAACAACTAAATAAACAATATTGCTTTGTTAATTAATTATTTTATTTATTTACTTTGGCTTTGATTCTCAGAAGCCAGTGGTATTGGCAAGCCCTTCCTGTTTTGGGGCATGCAAACAAAAACCCAGGCTTGGCCCAGGCTTGCATCACAATGCTGAAATGCTGTTTGTGTTACCCTGTCATCCTTTATTCTGCCAGCACCAGGACCCCACCCATCTCATACAGATGCTGCTATCAGTAGTCCAGCTTTTAATCTCAGAGCAGTGTTTAGGGACAGTTTTTTTTAAAAAAAAAAAAAAAGCTAACTGTACTTTTTCAAGGGGTCTAAAGTTACAATAAAGGTGCAAATGCATCTCATATACACATTGTGTGGTGAATTTCAGCACCAATAATTTGAAGATGGCCTGATTAAAATTATCCCATACATCCAATGAAATTTCAAACTGTCGTAAAATTGTTTTATAGCTTGGAGGAAGTGTAATTGACATATATAGTTTTCCTGTGAAGAAGCTTAAAGAACAATTTCTAGAAAGTTGAAACATTTTGAGGTTATATGTGCCCCAGTTCAGAATCTTGGAACTGTTGGGAAATATTTTCTTTCTTTCTTTCTTTCTTTCTTTCTTTCTTTCTTTCTTTCTTTCTTTCTTTCTTCCTTCCTTCCTTCCTTCCTTCCTTCCTTCCTTCCTTCCTTCCTTCCTTCCTTCCTTTCCAGCATGGGCAATGATAGCTGTGATTCAGTATTTCCATGTGACATCTCTGCTTTACAAATTGCACTGGTTGCCAGTTTGCTTCTGGGTGCAATTCCAGATGCTGGTCAGTACTTATGAAAGCCTACATGGCATGGGCCCTGGTTATTTGAGGGACTGTCCATTGTACCAGTCTGACCAATTTGATCTGGCAGGGCTAGTGCTCTCCCAGTTCCTTCAATTAAACATTGTCACCTGTTACAACCCTAGAAGTGTACTTCTCGGTAGCAGCACTTGGTCTATAGAATGAGTTTCTCCCTAAGATTTGAAGAACCCATCCTACTGGTATTTCAAAGGGCCCTGAAGCCCTGGCTCTGTGTCCAAGCCTTTGGCAACCATAATTGAAACATACACACCATTCTTTTTTTTTTCTTTGTTTCCATTTGGGTTTGTTATCTCTGCCATTTGTGCTTTTTGTTTTGTGAAATTTTAATAAATAAATAAACTGCCAGGGTTGGACAAGGATCTAAAGGACTCTCCTAAAACTAGTCTGGGTTAAAAATCCAACTAACAATATATAAAAGGATTGTTGGTATAAAGCAAAATAATTACTGTATTTTTCGGAGTATAAGACATTTCCCCCCCTAAAAGAGGCTGAAAATTTGGGTGCATCTTATACTCCGAATGTAGTTTTTTCAAAGCTTTTTTTCAGCCCTAACTAGGCACTAGTAAGTGAAGCGGATCCCTCTGACTCTCAGCTGTTCTTTAAAAGCTTTTCTTCAGCCCTAACAAGGTGCTAGCAAGTGAAACGATCTCCCCGTGCTTTGCCTGCTTTTCTCACTCCATCTCTCTCCAAACATCATTTGTGCTTTAGAAGCTATTTTTTTATCCCCCAAGCAGAGGATAAAAAGCGCACATGGGCGCTCAAAACCAGAAAACTAATGTGCTGAAGCTGACTAGACTAGGGACATTAGCCAGATGAATACCTGGTAGGCAGAATTTTTTTTCCTATTTCCTCCCCAAAAACTAAGCTGCATCTTATACTCAGGTGCGTCTTATACTCCGAAAAATACAGTAATGTATTAATATATTTCACAGCATCATACTCTAACCCCTGCATATGAATAAAACATTACATATTACAATATTTATAATATACTACATATTATAATATAATATAAAATATATGATATATTAATATTAAATAAAAAATAAAGATTAAAAGAATATCTTGTTATGATTGGATGTAGAGAATTGCCTGATAAGACTACTTCTTACTTGTCATAACATTTATCTAACAGTGGCAAGAGCTATTTAAGAATAGTAGAGTTCTTAAGCTTTTTCTATAATAGAATTTTGGTATCAAATTAAGGTATCAAAATAAAATGCAATAAAAGTAGAGGGAAGTTCCTGCTCCAAATCCAGTTTGTTCATTGTCAGGTATGTTCTATTGGTCAAGCCAACCACAAAACTTCCAAAACAAATATCTGGGCCTATATAATAAATCCCACTCTGCGTGGAAAAAATTGAAAACCATGCATATAGCAATTCAAGGATTCTGATTTATTACAAGCAAATTAATTGTAAGATATTGAGACATTTAGCGGATGGGATTCAGACATTAAACATGCCATTAAACCAGTTTTCTAAAATTGATTATCAATGGCCATGCTGTCTGAAGATATATTTGGAGAACTATATATCAGAACTTTACTTATGTCCAATTTGGACCATAAGGAAGGCTGAGTGCCAAAGAATTGAGATCTTTGAACTATGGTGCTGGAGAAGACTCTTGCGAGTCCCTTGGACTGCAAGGTGATCAAACCGGTCAGTCCTAGAGAAGATCAATCCTGAGTGCTCTTTAGAAGGCCAGGCCCTGAAGATGAAACTCAAATACTTTGGCCACCTAATGAGAAGGAAGGACTCACTGGAAAAGAGCCTAATGCTGGGAACGATTGAGGGCAAAAGAAGAAGGGGACAGCAGAGAACGAGGTGGATGGATGGAGTCACTGAAGCAGTAGGCATGAGCTTAAATGGACTCCAGAGGATAGTAGAAGACAGGAAGGCCTGGAGGAACAATGTCCATGTCACAATGGTCAGACACAACTTCCCAACTAACAACAACAAATATTAGAACTTTAATGAATTAATTATTCACATGCTCTATGTAGGTTTCCAACGTACATGACTTAAACACCAGTCATAATTTTTCCCTCCCTTCCTTTCTGTGAGCAATGCTTTGAAAAGTTTGTACATCATTTGGTGTAATTCAAGGGTTTTGAGGGGGGAGGGTCTCTCCTTTTTCTTGATCATCAATAACATCGTTGCTTCTTTGGTGTATATATGATTTCAGAAACAACTAATGAGACATGTTAGAGCTGAAGCTGAAACAGCAATGAGGAATGTGTTCTCAACAGCACTGACATTTCTTCTCACTGCTGTGGAGATCTGTTTCCTGCCAAAAAACCTTGCAGGGGTAAGATATGGGCTTGTACCAGCCATGAGAATAAAAACTTCTGCCTACAAATGACTCAGCATAAAAAATATCTTAAACTCCGGCTATGAGAAGCAGTGTTATTTATGTGTCCCCCGCCCTTCTCCCTCCCTCCCTCCCTCGCCCCAGTCAGCTCAAAGCTGTTTCCATTTCTTATAAACAGCACTGCTAAGAGGAAGCGATGAGGAAGGAGCTTGATTTCAGCATTGTGAGATAAATTATGTGAACTCTGGGGAAGGTTTGCTTACCTGGCATTAACTAATGTTAATGGCTGTTAGAGAGACTCAGGTGAAGTCGGTCTGGTCCAAAAATGGGCCAGTGAATCTTTCTTGGAATCTCTCTTTCCTAAATGAGGGGCTGAGTCTCATGCTGATTGTTAATTATATCCATTCCCTTTGTTTTGAAAGGAGCAAATTAAAATGCCCGCTTGTGACTGACATTTGGGTTTATACCCAGAGCAGTGGTAAAATCCAAATTTTTTTACTACCAGTTCTGTGGGCATGGCTTAGTGGGCATGGCGTGACTTGGTAGGCGTGGCAGAGGAAGGATACTGCAAAATCTCCATTCCCACCCCACTCCAGGGGAAATTACTGCAAAATCCCCATTCCCACCCCACTGCTGGGGGAAGGATATTGCAAAATCTCCATTCCTATCCCACTCTGGGACCAGCTAGAGGTGCTATTTGCCGGTTCTCCGAACTGCTCAAAATTTCTGCTACCGGTTCTCCAGAACCTGTCAGAATCTGCTGGATTTCACCCCGACCCAGAGGGAATTGCGATGTTCTTCCTTCAAATTGTAAGAACTGAAGTGCATTGCAAAAGCTGGGAAAGGAGGCTTTAGGGATCACTGGCAAACAGTATTTGCTAAGGTAGGTACCCTGCCTTACAGAAGTCCTCTCCAAAGCAGGCCTGCCATCAGTTCACACCCTGCTGATGAAACCCCAGACACGCTGGGCAGGCCATGTTGCAAGGATGCCAGACCATCGCATCCCCAAACAGCTCCTCCATGGTGAGCTGTCTCAAGGAAAGCGACCGCACGGGGGACAAAGGAAGCAATACAAAGACACGTTGAAAGCCTCCCTCAAGTCCCTGGATATTGACACCACCTCCTGGGAAACCCTGGCACAAGATCGATTGACATGGCGCATCTGAGGACAAGCAGAACAACCATGGCACAAGAGAAGCGAGCATTCCGCAAAGCCAGAGCTGCAAATGCTGCAACAATGGTGCCCACACATGTCTGCCCGACATGTGGCAGAACATTTTGTGCCCGTATAGGCTTCACCAGCTACCTGTGGACACATTGTAGACAGCTCACAACCTGTTAGACATCAAGGTCCTCTTCGAATGGACGAACATCACCCTGCAAGGCATTTCTGGAATAGGTGGCAGTTGTCTGAGATGCAACTCCAGGTTTCCTGGCATTCAGTCTAACATGGCCTCAGTATGGCCCTGAAAACTGGATCCACTGCTCTGCTGGAGCAGCTCCACTAGATAACTTGACTCTGGTAATTTTCTTGACTATTTCATACCATTGGCCAGCCCTCCAGCCTGGTGCTTTCAGAGCTGCATTCTGTGATGAAAGGCAATCCTTTGGGGAAGCCTGACATTGACAGTGTCTTAGCTGGGATAAGTTTAGGAGGTACCTTAGGGTGTCTAAAAGTAAAACTATTTTAGTGCTTTTCCTTGTGGCCTTTTATATTACAAGCTTTATATTACAAGGTTATAATCTTTTCCCGTATGCTTTTGAACATCTAAATCAGAGGTGTCAAACTCGATTTCATTGAGGGCCACATCAGGTTTGTGTTTGACCTTGGGACCCCAAGGTGGGTGTGGCCAGAGTGGGCATGGCCAGCTTGATGTCACTCGTGTCGGGGGTACTTGTGGTGGCCTGAATGCTCTGCCAGAAAAAAATGGGGTCCTGAGCTCTGTTTTCAACCATGACAACCTCCTGCACCCCTCTGCCAGCGAAAACGGAGCTCAGGGGCCACGTGCAGCCCTCCTGGGCCCCATTATCAGCTGTGATGGCCTCCTGAAGCCCTCTGCCAGCAGCCCCCCGCCCAACTCAGTTTTCGCTGGCAGAGACACTGCGGGCCAGTCCTTCACTGTTTCCAGGATGGCCCTGTGGGCCAGATCTAAGCACTCCATGGGCTGGATCTGGCCCCCAGGCCTTGAGTTTGACACCCCTGATCTAAATGAAGCTAAAATGGTGAATACATATCAAAGAGGACATGCCACAACATTCTTGGTGATATGCCATTGTTCTTGTGCAAGTTTCAGAGACTGTGGAAGCCATGCAAAAATAGAGTGTGATCTCTTGATGCTTCCTGAGCCTCTGGAAATCATGTGAGAACAGGATGTGTTTTACATAGTTTTTGGAGGCTGAAGATGAGCATTGTCCAAAGCAGCTTAGAGAATGAAGGCCTCATGTGACCCATAGCAGCCTCTGGTAAGCTACAGGGGCCTCTTAATAGAAAGAAAACACTGCCAGAAGGTAAGTGGAGAATGGCAGATTTGGGGAAACACCAGGCCACAGAGGCAATTATACGATTTCCCAAGGTTTGCACATCTTGGGAAATGCCACAAGGCAGCCTTTTTGAATCTGCCATCCATCCATCCATCCATCCATCCAATTTATTGGCCACCCATCTTACCCCTCTGGGTGGCTTACAATACTAAAAATAATGCTAGTTAAATAAATGTTGGGGATGGTTAATACAAAAATATTATATATTGGGTGCTCTGGATTATTCCTATAGCAATAGCAGTAGCAATAGCACTTATGTACTGCCCCATTGTGCTTTACAGCCCTCTCTGATGGCAGTGATGTTTCCATCAGTTGTGTCTTTTCTTGAAACCCTTGGGTCTGCCTTTGGCCATTCCTATACTAGTTATGATTTCCAGGTGTAACTGTGCTTGAGGAGAGATGGAACTCTCCATATAGACTATCTGTCTAAAACATGAATGCTCATTGCACCAGCTTTAGATCAGTCTCCCAGGCTGACAATTAGTTACCAGGTTTAACATAAGGTGAATCATTAAATCTGAAGTGCTAGTTGAGTCTAAGGATTCCCTGGATTCTGAGCTCCAAAACTTTGTTCCCCTTCTGGGCTCTTGTGCTATTGTTATTCCTCCCCCATCCCACCCATAGAAATTGGACTATTGGGGACCAACAAAAGGAACTTTTACTTGATGATCCTTGACTACAGAATGCTCTTCCCGGAGGAATTTAAATATTTCCCTTGTCTGTTCATTATTATTATTATTTGCTTCTTTTGTTTCATTTCCAAATATGAGTGACACTAATGGTCTGATTTTATCTTTAATATTTTTTAAGAGATGCTAAGCCCAAACTCATATATCAGATGGCTAAATATCTTCATCAACTAAGACAACTGAACAAAATTTTTAATTCAATTTGCCATTCTATTGTCCTCCTGTTTTTTTCCCTGTTTTTTTCCCTTTCCCAACAATAATGAATTGTTGTGTCAAACTATTTCTCTTTTTTGCTGTGAAGACTGGTCGAAGAGCATTATAAGGATGTTTATCCCAATTATCCCAATTAGTTTCAGATTAATTAACTGTAGTGGCAAGACAAGATCCATCTGTACACTCCTTTGCACATTGTTTATGGTACAAGTTTATTTTATTGCATAATATATTGCAATCAATGAAGATAAGATAAAGATAAGGTGAAGTGTGCATGACAGTTTTTACTTTGCTGAATTATTGGGGTTTCCATTCCTGGGTTTGTTTTTTTGTTTTTTTTAGAAAAAATGTTTTAAAAGAATACCAAGGTAGTTGTTTTAGCCAATGCAATCAGATAACAATTTGACATTTAGGGGAAACAGAGTCATACAGAAGGTCTGGAATTTGTCAAACACCCTTTCTTCTTTTTCTGGACTTTGAGAAAATAAAGTATGACATCTGAAAAGCTAATTTATTGGATCAGTGTGGACTGAGTAACCTACCATATAACAATAAATTGGTCTTCAGATGCTTCAAAACTCCAGAGTTCTTATCTTTTTTATAATTTATGGTCAATTCTCCCCACTAAGATAAAGAACAAGCTTTCCAATCAATAAATTAATAATATGGTTATTTTTTTAAAATAAAATTGCCCAAGAAAACTAGTTGCAATATGCGTACTTATCAGCAATTCTAAAGTTACACAATGATTATTACTACTGTCCATAGGACTTTTTTCAATGTTAAATTGGAAGTCTGGCATTGATCAGTACAACTGAGGGTTTACACCTCAATTGTTCAGAAAACTGCAACTAACCGGTAATTAATTTGTCAGAATTGTACCCACTCTTTGAAAACCATTGCTGAATTACAGGGTTTTTCTTTTAAAGAAGAAGTAGCACATAACTAAAATAAAAGCAACAGTACCACTAAATTTTACTTGCTTAACAAGAGTTTTGCATCACCACTAAATTTCACCAACACCAGGGGGGGAGGGAATAAAAATTTCCATTTATTTATTTATTTTATTTATTTGTCAATGATATATAAGATAACAGATAAAAGTATAAACATAATTTGAATACATGAAAAGGATACGAGTAAAAAGGAACATTAGGACAGGGACGGTAAGCACACTGGTGTGCTTATGCATGCCCCTGATAGACCTGTTAGGAATGGGATGAGGTCAACAGTAGACAGTTTAAGGTTAAAGTTTTGGAGGTTTAGGGAAGAAACCACAGAGCCAAGTAGTGCATTCCAGGCATTGACCACTCTGTTACTGAAGTCATATTTTCTGCAATCGAGTTTGGAGCAATTTACCCTGAGTTTGTATCTATTGTTTGCTCGTGTATTGTTGTGGTTGAAGCTGAAGTAGTCATTGACAAGTAGGACATTATGGCAGATAATTTTATGTACTACGCTTAGGTCAGACCAAAGTTGGCGTAGTTCTAAATTGTCTGAGCCCATAATTTCAAATCTGGTAGCATAAGGTATTTTATTGTGGGTAGAGGAATGGAGGACTCTTCTCATGAAATATCTCTGGACTCTCTCAATTGTATTAATGTCCAATATGCAGTGCGGCTTCCAGACAGATGAGCTGTATTTGAGAATTAGTCTAGCAAATGTTTTGTATGCTCTAGTTAGTAGTACAATATTACCAGAGAAGAAGTTACACAAGATTATGTTAACAACTCTTAATGCCTTTTTGGCAATGTTGTTACAGTGGATTCTGGCACTTAGATCTTTAAAAATTGAGTACTCCAAGGTCCTTGACAGTGTGAGGATCATCTACAAGGTCATGTCCATCTAATTTGTATTTTATGTTCTGATTTTTTTGCCAATGTGAAAGACAGCATTTGTTGGTTGAGATTTGAAGTTGCCACTTGTTAAACCAATCTGACACGTAGTCAAGGTCTTTTTGAATGGTAGTTGCATTGTCGGTGATGTTGAATAGTGAAGATGGTGAAGAGTCAGTGAAGAGAGCACAGTTGCAGTTGCTTTTAATATGATTGCAAAGGTCATTTATGTAAAGTGTGAAGAGTGTTGGACCTAAAACGCTGCTTTGAGGAATACCACTGTTAACAGGTACAGGTTTGATAGAGCACTTCCTATTTTGACCACTTGTTGTCTGTTTGATAGGAAGGCAGCTATCCATTTATGTAGGAGTCCAGAAATGCCATAGGACTTTAGTTTTAGAAGTAGTTTGTTGTGTACCACTCAATCAAAGGCTTTACAGAAGTCTATGTAAATTGCATCTATTGTATCTATTCTGCATCACCACTAAATTTCACTGAGACCAAGGGGGAAAAATAAAAATTTCCATGTCGGGAATGAATAGATATCACAAAAAGAGATGCCTCTTCCATGTTAGGTTAACAGTGTGAAGATGGATGGATTGCATGCCCAAACATGGATCATTCACATTCCATTTTTTGTTTTAAAACATTGCAAGACTGCAATCAATGAATAAATATTGTACAAAGCTAATGAAAACAAAAGGCACTATCAGTTGATTGTACAGATCATGATAGACTATAAAAGAGAAGATGGTTTTCCACCATGGGTGATCCAGCTTTTGTATCTAGATTGGTACATTCATAAAGGAAAACTCAAGGACACCTCCCTTTCTCTGTAACTTCACTTTTGGCAGGTCATGCATTCTCCATCATGACACACTGTAAAGAAAAGGAAACCACAACTGCCAGAATTATAATTTATGCTCTTCTGCTGTTTTGTCTTCCATTGCAGAAATTATAAACATCCGAACATTCAAACAGAAAGATAACTTTGCCATTCAAGCCTAAGCATGATTCCTCAGAAATAAATCATCCAATTTACTTCAAAGTAAGTGTGTGGGAGCCTATAGATCAGTGGTTCCCAACCTTTTTTGGCAATGCCCCACCTAAGTATCTCTAAAATCCTGATGCCCTCCCTGTCACATATAATTCTTACTTTACTCAAAAAGTGAACTCTACTCATGCGGAGGAAGCCTAAAAGGTCATTAACTTGGTTTAAACAAGGTTCAAATTGCCCCCATTAAAAATCACATTGCCCCACTGTGGGGCATGGGTCCCACATTGGGAACCACTGCTATAGATTCAATGAGGATCCATGAACTTCGCTGGATTTAACAACCACTAATAAAAGTATAAATATTTATAAAAGAAGAAAATTGTAGTAGCATTCAAAAGGAAATCAAAATAAGGCCTACATTAATATCATGCCATAATATTAGGACAGAAACTTTAACATCTAACTCTAACCTATATAGGTTTACATGCACAGACATGATTTTGTAGTGAGGAATCTTCAAGTTTTTTGAGACAAAAGCCAAGATCTGGAGTTTTGAACAACAAATTGTGACTCTTGGGAGCACTCTCACAAAATAGTTTCCATATGTCACAAGTCAGCAAACACTCATTTACCAGAAAGATAAAATATGAAGTAGTTTTCTACTACCCTTTCTATTACCCACATCAGGATGATGTGACCACTTTGCATTATAATTTCTTAAAAATGGTGTTAACACCCATTCACTCTATAAGACGCACACTTTTGAGGGGGGGTGCGTCTTATACACCAAAAAATACGGTATGTCTGCCCTAAAGTTGCACTGTTTTGATTCTGCAGTATCTTTACTCATTTTGCTCTTTAAAAAAGAAAGAAAGAAACATTCCTTTTCTTTTCTTGGTATTCCAATAGTCAAGAAGCAATGGCAAACATTTGTGTGGCCTTTTAAGCCATCTTTCTCTGACCTTGTGGGGTCCAAATATTCTGAACCATACTTCTACTTATCCCAAGTTAGCATGAAATAACAACTATTGTAATTCAATATATCTAGAAGGCAGCTAGATTAAATTGATATATTGTAAATCTGAATAAGGATTGAGCCCATTATAAAGCTTGCTTTGTGGACATGATAATAGCAAATAAACTGTCCATATCTATGACCTGCTTCATATATAGCTGTCTGTCCAAGGAGTTAGAGAATTTTTACATCTGTGCAAAGGCTATCAAATTACAGCTGTAAAAAAATCTGGATAGCCACAGGATCTATCTATCTATCTATCTATCTATCTATCTATCTATCTATCTATCATCTATCTATCTATCATCTATCTATCTACATTTTTACTACAGATGATCTAATATGGTATGTTTGTTTAAAATTCATATTGTTCTGACTTGGATAACTATTTGATTGTCAATGCTTGACTAGTGTCTTTCTGGTTATATTTGTTTAGATAAGTATAGTTATTAATTTCTGAGGATACTAAGCAATCAGTGGGTGGCAACATGTTTTTCTGGTTATTGCTGTCTTTTTTGTTGACTTTCAACTAAGGGAGTTTGGACAATATGGTCTAGAAGGGTTTTCTATGATCTGATGTACTTCAGAATTAGACTAGAATTGCCCAAAATGTTAAGCACAGTCTTTGCTGGCTAAGCATACTGGAAATTGTAGTCCAACACTTCTGGAGGGCACCAAGGTTGGAAAGTTTTTTATGTGGTGAATGTCTCTTACCATAAACAGGATTTTAAAGGGGGCAATGCTTTTTGGAGGTAGTCATGGTATAAATGGTTGATTTTTGAATTTGGTTTGCCTTCGTATCACTCAGCCATAGATAGCCCCCAAAAACTTTCAGAAACTGAAAACCCCAAAAGGACTTGATTGAATATAAAAACCTTATAACATGAAATTTGAAACATCTGCTGGGCTTAATTTATAAACTGTTTTAAAAAAAGTATTCTTCAGAATCTGAACAAGTCAAAGAATGTATGATTAAATGAATGCAGAATTTGAATGCAATAATACAGATGCAATAATGGGAAATTTAACAGAAGAATATTACATTTATTCTGAACATTGCAGTCAGAGAACATTGGTACAAGATGTCCTCATCATTCCTGCTAAAA
This sequence comes from Arizona elegans, assembly GCA_022577455.1. NCBI lineage: Eukaryota > Metazoa > Chordata > Lepidosauria > Squamata > Colubridae > Arizona > Arizona elegans. The sequence continues at coordinate 80,993,753 of JAKOOJ010000003.1, read as the reverse complement.
CGGATAATACATTCTCTAAATAAATGCTGCAAACGTAATGAGCAAATTTTGGTGACTTTTGTTGTTAAAGCTCAACTAACTAAAGGATCCATGCTAAAATGAAACAAGTTTTAAAATGTGAACTTCCATTTCAACTTGCTATATTTATGTTAAATGTTATTAAACCATACATTCCTTCAAGGTATATTAATTAGCATTTCTATGTTAATTACCACATATTATTTGTTTCTTATGGCAGTATTGCTTGATTCCCTCCTTGGAAGAATGATTAACTAAGTTTTGGGAATATGTTTTGATGCGCAGAATAAGCTTGCACCTTAAAAATAAATTTGACACACTATCTAATTCTAATTGAAATTCATACGTACAAAATAATAATTTAATTTTATGATTTATTCAAATTAGAGTACTAGTAGACAATCTCTGCCTCACTGAGTCATTGTTTCAGAGATCTTCCTTCCTTCCTTGCTTTCCTTCCTTCCTTCCTTGTTTGCTTGCTTTCCTTCCTACCTTGCTTCCTTCCTTCCACAATTTCATGTTGAATTCTCTCTCTGTGGAGCTTATCCATCCTCAATTCTAAGATACCTTGAGGACCAATGAAATAAATTTGAATAAATTTGGCCGGCTGGTTGGGGTCTGGCATTAAATGACTGATGTAATGATGGATTTTTCCTTGAATAGTTGCAGAGGGGTTGTACCTGTTCCTCATTGGAAGAATAACTTTGGCACCAAAGGATAACATTTGGAAGAGGTTGCATATCGTCTGATGTTCTTCCTAAACTCCTTTGCAATAGGTTCCTCATTATTATATGAATCCAGGAGTTCATTAGGTAGACATTGAAAATTGCCTATCCTGATCTTTCCCTTCATATGGCAGAAACTGGCAGATTTTTTCAGGGAATAGGAACGCAGAACAGTGAGGGCAGACTTTGATCATGGCACCAACCTCAGCAGAAATATTGTATTGTGCAGATCGTGCATTTTGCCTCGCCCTTTCTCTGTTGACAAATTGTGATTGAAGGAACTCTTGCAGCAATTAATTTGCCACATATTCATAAACTGATATTCCCTTTTCTCCTCTATCTTTTCTCGTCTCCTCATTCTGCACCTGTCCTATACCTTTCCTTGTAGTTCTGGGCAGTAGTGAAATCCATTTTTTTTTACTACCAGTTATGTAGGCGTGGCTTGGTGGGCGTGGCTTGGTGGGCATGGCAGGGGAAGGATACTGTAAAATCTCCATTCCCACCCCACTCCAGGGGAAGGATATTGCAAAATCTCCATTCCCACTTCACTCTGGGGCCAGTCAGAGGTGGTATTTGCCGGTTCTCTGAACTAGTCAAAATTTCTGCTACCGGTTCTCCAGAACCTGTCAGAACCTGCTGGATTTCACCCCTGATTCTGGGGATGCGCAGCCTTTTCATCCTGTTTCTTCGTCTCTCCTCCTTGCCGCACCCTAACTTTTGGTGTCATCTCTTAATCATAACATCCCGCTTTCCATGTGGCATAATTATGCTGACAGTATTTTAATTAATTTTTGTACCACAATGTTATACATTGCTCAGAACAGTTTAGAATCCCTGCCGGCTTCTGCACTGAATTGTAGGAAGCTGTTTAAAACTAGGATCACATGACTTATGGAGGGCTAGGGCGGGACCAATCTTTTTGATTGATCCAGTCGAAGGAAGGGCCAGTCTGCCCTTGGTTTCAGAGTAGTAAGCAGTTGAAAAATGAAAAATATTTGGCAAGGATTAATGTATTTGACACCAGAAATCCAGTCTCTACTCCATCTGCAGTCACAGTGGTTCACTTGGTGACTTTCATCACAGCCTACCTTACAAGGTTGTTGTGAATAAATACAGTAGGATGAAGTATTATGCATGTGCCTTGAGTTCTTGTACAAAGATGCAATATAAATACATGTGCGTGTTTGTGTGTAACAGAGAAGGCACGTAAAGCAATATCCTTTAAGTATCCTTTAAAGTTGCTGCTTAAGCAATACATGCTGAGTCAATTCTTTGTCTCTGGAGGGGTGGAGGTGAGGGATTGTGAGACTGGCTGGGAAACTGTCACAGAATGCTCAAAATGATCATTACTTGACTGCAACAGATTCCTGAACACAGGAGCAGCCCAAAATAGCCTTAACTTCCCCAAATTTCATTCCCTCGGGAATCATGGGTCCTAGATTTTGGAAATACATACATTAGCCCATTTGAGGTACCTTGGTTCTAAGTTATTGCCATACTATGCACTGTTTTCCCCAATTAGTAGTAATGACAAGAATTTTGGGAATATATTGATTAATTTAATCTATTATAATTTCAGATGGTGATATATTCTTTTTTTCCTTTTAAATTTTCTTTTATTTATTTTCTTTTAATACAAAACATTCAGAGATGGGTTTCAGCAGGTTCTGACCAGTTCTAGAGAACTGGTAGCAGAAATTTTGAGTAGTTCGGAGAATCAGTAATAAAAATTCTGACTTGCCCCGCCCCCATCTATTCTCTGCCTCCCAAGTCCCAGCTGATTGGGAGGAAATGGGGATTTTGTAGTAACCTTTCCCTGGATTGGGGAGGGAATGGAGATTTTACAGTATCTTTTCCCTGCCATGCCCACCAAGCCATACCCACCAAGCCATGCCACGTCTACCAAGCCACACCCACAGAACCAGTAGTAAAAAATTTTGAAACCCACCACTGAAAACATTCCATCATTCATTAAATAGTGTGTCGCCTGGGTAAAATTTTTTTGTGTCATAACAGTTAAAGCTTACCACCATATTCATTATTTATATCTACTCTTATTTTAATATTAATACTTAATACTTAATATATCTATTATAACATTTCTCTTCTTAACTTATGTAACTTTATTATACATTATTTCATATTTATTCTCTAACCATTGATAAAATACATCCCATATATTGTAATAATTGGATTCTTCCTTCCCTTTAATTGCAAGTGTTTATCTATTCATTTCTGCACATTCCAATATTTTGTTTTCATCTGCAGGAATCCAATTACAAATACAATTCTAGCTGCAGTTATTACATGAATAATAAACTTAATAGTAATTCTTAGACTTTTAAAACAATATATTTTATTATTCACAAGTAATAAATGATATTCTGAAGAACAGTAAAGACTAGAAATTTGCAGAATACAATTAAATTAAAATAAATTTCTCTTGAGAACCTAAAAAAGCCTATTTTTGGAAAAGGAGTACAGTAGTATTAGTGAATCAGAAAACATAGTTCCTAGCAACTATTAAAACCAATAAAGAAGATTATTTGTAGCTCAGGCTTGAAACGAGGGATAAAAACAGAATATATTTAATAAAAGCTGAAAGCTAAATTATAGGTCTGCATGACTTTTGTCCAAGAGATTTATTTTTCTCCACTTGTAAAATAAGCTTGGGAGAGAAAGTTAAGGAAGGACATATCCAGCTAATCCCTCTAGAACTTTGCTTTCAAACGCCAGATCCCTTATTTCTGCCAATACTAGGGAGGTTGTATTTATATAGTAGTTTTGTACTATAGTTTTATAATTTATTGTCTTGAAGATATAATGAGTATTCACTAGCAAGTCAACAAATGGAAAGTTTTTGCTGAAAGATTACAACGTGATTCTCATCTGCCCTAGACATCACCTCCAGGCGATAAAAGTTCATGAAAACAACCTTGCTTATAGTTATCAAATCTTGCTTTTATGGAGGTTCACACAGATTAACCGGAAGCACCGGAACTGACCTGAAATGATCCACATTAAGCCATTAACATTTGCACATTAACGAGACTGACTGCCATATAAGGCTGCTCGGAATTGTTCTGATTGGAAAACTATTGGCATGTAACAATACCTATCTAGTTCTGTTCTTAAACATTATGTTTCCCAGCTGTTACTTTTAATGTATGTAACAATGTATATATTTCTTCCTCTAATGGATTGTTCTTTTTTAAAAAAATAAAGGCAAAACAAATGGTTCTTTACAAGCATTAGAGGTTTTATGACAATAAACCAAAAATGTGTTTGTGTGTGTAAATAGCTACCTCCAAGGAAATGGCCTGCAAATGTATTTGGGATTCCATCCCTCCCTTCCATCCATGTCTAATTCTCAGATTATCTGAAATAGCCTGTGCAGTTTTCTTGGCAAAGTTTTCAGAAGTGGTTTGCCATTGTTTCATTCCCAGGGCTGAAAAAAAGTGACTGGCACAAAATTCTAGTGCCACCTTTGTGGCAAAGGTGAGAGTAGAACTCATGGTCCCATGGTCTGTAGCCTGGTGCCTTAACCACCACATCAAACTGGCTCTCATTTGGGATTTTCCTAACCCCCCGAATCATAAATCCAGTTATCAGTTATAAAACAGCCAAGAAAAAGTGCAAAGAGGTGACCAACTGGAGTATTGAAAATTATTAAATTTCTTTTCCTAGCATTTTTTTTTTTTGCTATGATGCTTTGATTGCAAGGAATAACAGCAACAACAACAACAACAGGCAGAAAAGAAGGGAATGGGAAGTGGGGGTGTCCTTTGGCAAAATATGGAATTGCCAAACCACAGTATTGGGATTGCTGGCTATATAATTTCTTACAAGCAAATCTACCATATTTGCATAAGGTACAAATGGCAAAAGACAATTCTCCTTATGCCATAACAGCAATTACAGCACCAAAAAAAGGCATTTTAGAGGATAATAAATGGGAATTATCTGGAATGGGCACTGAAAAGCACAATATGGGGAAGGAAAATATGCTGTGGAATAAGGCAACATACATTTTAAACTTACTAAGGCTGAGAACCAGTTTTATTTATTTCCCGCCTTTATTGTTTTAATAGTTAACTCAAGGTGGTGAACAGACCTAATACTCCTTTTTCCTCCTATTCCCCGCCCCCCCCCCCCCCCCACAAATTGGGTTGTGATATTTATTGAAGTTAAAAACATTGGCTTGGGATGAAATTTGTCTGATCTTGACAACGCAGCGAGGTCCCAAACATTCCTGTAAGCAGCATGGAATCCAACCAGAGAGAAATGGTGTCTGCACAAGCCCACCCATGGTACCAGTCCCTCCTTCTCTTCTTAATGATTAGGAAATTACCCGAAAAGCTGGAGGGAAGGATGGATGGAAGAAGGATAAATGTTAAAGCAGTCTCATCTTGGACAGAAGCAGCGTTTAAAAGTACGTGAATAAGACAGGGCCATTTCATTTTTAAAAAATGTGTTTTGGAGGCACCTCGAGCATCTGATTCAAGGGGTTAGGAAAATATAAAGACCATAAATCAATTCATTGCGCTCTCTCTCTCTCTCTTCACTAGAAGGAAAAATAACAAAACTGTGTCTCACTTATTTTGACCATATCATGCTGTAGAAAATAATTGGGTTGGGAACAGTTAGCAGTAAAAAGAAACCAGGCCACCAAAGAACATAGTAGCTGGACATCTTCAAACCTGACACCAGCCACAATATTTAAAAAAAAACCAACAACTCAAAGAAGTCTTTGAGCCTTGGTGGCGCAGCAGACTAAAGTGCTATTAAGTAGCACCAGCTGCCTGCAATTACTGCAAGTTCAAATCTCACCAGGCTCAAGATTGACTCAGCCTTCCATCCTTTCGAGGTAGGTAAAATGAGGACCTGGATTGTGGGGGCAATAAGTTGACTTTGTATAAAAAAGAACACCGCTTTGGGGGGGGGGCAAAAGCCCTACTAAGCAGGTATATACAAAAGTATGAAGGCTATTGCTTAACGCATTGTAAGCTGCCCTGAGTCTCCGGAGAAGGGTGGAATATAAATCGAACCAATAAATAAATAAATAAATAAATGAGTGAGTGAGTGAGTGAGTGAAATTGCCAAGAGTCGGGGACACTACTGAATGGACCGAATGGACTGAATGATGATGATGATGATCATTATCATCGTCTCCTCCCCTCCCTTCGGCCTCTCTTTCATTCCCTTCCTCCTCCTTCCCTCCCCACTTCAGCAAACAGAGCCTCGTCTCCTGCTCAAAGTAAACAGCCCGCCCACAACCGTAAGAGGCTGACGGAGCACTGTCTCCTCAGTTTCTTCCCGCCACTCCCCACCCCGATCTCAAGGAAGGGCTCTGGATGCAGCCCAGCAGGGAAATCGGGCCACTTTCGGACTTCCGCCTTCGCAGCCCCGCCTCCCTCCAAGAGTTACAAGTCGGCTGATTTACAGAAACTCGGACCGGCGGCTCACGCTTCAGAGGAAGGCAGCGCCAGGGAATCACAGGGAGGGATGGGAGGAGCAGCGCGGGGGCGGCGCTGTCCTTCCTTCCCTCTCCCGGCGTTTTTTAAGTTTCGCTTTCTTGCAAAGGGAGCGTGGTCTCAAATGAAATCGAGGATATTCCCGGAATCGCCAACCACGTCGGCGGGTCACCAAAGGACAGTAGCGCCACACACAGAGAAATGCGCGCAGCAAAAAAAAAAAAAAAAAATGCTCAGGAAGAGAGGGAATTTCCTGAGAAGAGAATTATCAAAAGAACTTGGCATTCCGTGGGGTGGGGGGACTTTTACGTGTGAGGAGAAAACGCTGGAAGGATTCTTCGAGGCGGCGATCTCCACTGGTTCTAAGTGGAGGGTGGGGGAGAGCAGCAATGGAGAATACAAAATAATAGCTGATTAGTCCAACCTTCTGGTCGAGCAGGAGATCTGATTGTCCAGTCTCTTAACAATCTCCAGTCACCAGTCGAGGAAAGGGACCTGTGATTTTTTTTTGGGGGGGGGGGAAGGGGGGCTTCGTTTTCCTTTCCAAGAAACTGCACCAGCTGGGCAGGAAGGCAGGTGCTTGGAATGGCCACTTTTTCAAGTTCCTCAGCCAACTAAAAGGTGGCAGGCCCTAAGGGATGGGCTTTGGGGGGGTCACCCTAGTGAGAGTTCCTCAAGTATTTGCAATCTCTCCAGGTTGCAAAGCTCTTCTAATTGAGCTGCCTGATTTAAGACATGGCAGGGACTAACTGGGGACAGACAAGGAGGGCTGGGATGAAGCCATCAGTAACCAGTAAGGTTTTTTTCCTCCTTGACTGGTGTTGCAGGAGAATGGTAGCATGAGTCCAAGCAGTCCAGTTCCAGTTCTAACCTTATCGGCACCAGTGCCTGGAAGTGGCCACTGGATGGCCAGGAAGAAGTTGTGGTTGTAATAGGTCTACACCTAAGTAATAATATTGATCATTATGGAAGCTTGTGCTGCAAAGAAGGAATTAGGAAAAGCAGCAGCATTTCCCCCTAACCCACTGTTTTTTCAACTTTGGCATCTGTAAGATTTGTGAATTTAAAAACATTATAAGATACGGGATCTGTTTTACCAATGGTTAGATAAAAAGACATGGAAATGAAATATGGTAGAGATTTTTCTAATGCAAGAAATGTAGAATTATATAAAATACAATATAAAGATGTATTGTTATTGGAATGATTTAGGAGAATGAATAGCATAATATAAATTAACTCAAATCTTAGATCATTTTTATGAAATGAGGGAAGAAACAGTCATAGTTAAACATATGATTAATGAGGATAATACATGGATATATATGAATAGAGTGAAGATGCACAAAAGACTTGTAACCAACTGACCCACTGTTTGTATTTGTATTGAAGATGGTTTTTTGTTTTTTTATATCTGTTTAAAAAAATATTTTTTTTGTCAAAAAAAAAAAAGATTTGTGAACTTCAACTCCACACTCTTCAAATTGCCAGTTGAGAAACACTGCCCTAGCCCCTTTCATCCTAGATATCATTAGAAACTATGTTGCATTACACAAAATAGCAACAGGAACTACAATGTACTAGTTGTAAGATAGTTGGCTAGCTAAGGCAACAATTTGTATGTGAATCCTCAGAAATAATAAAAAGTAATACAGATATAGAAAGCCTTTTGCCAAGGACAACAGAGGAAAGTCTGTCCTGTATCCAATGTTGCAAGGGAATGGCAGTTTTGACTGAGAATATTTAAAAATATCAAAGTATCAAATTTTATTTGCAACCATAAGCCAAACTGATAGGAAGTAGTTCCTTCTGACAACAACAACATCAGTACTCCATGGTGTAGGTAAAAATAGTGTAGGAGTAGTAGGCAATCATGTCTCTCCATTGCATACGCAACAATGCCATAAGGAAAAAGCTCCTTGGTGGTAGATACAGCAAGAAATATGTACTGCACTCATTGCTGACAGAACCAGAAACACAACAGCTGGTGGACCTCATCCTCATGCCCATTTTAAGTCCATATTTTGTTTCGTATTCTTTCAAAACAGCACTAAATCATATGCTTGTGGATGTGTGTAGCTACTGTACCTCCGTCTCCGGAGTACTGGAGGAGCTTGAAAAGACATTGGAAAACAATGTCCAGGCTTTATGTGCACAGATGCCTCTGTGGAAGCCAGGTATTTGGCCTCCTCTGTAGGTCAACTCAGAAAGACCATAAGGGCCACTAATCAATGACAAAGTAAGAACCAAAGTGACCAGGTGGAGCTGGGCAGATCCCCTAACTATTGCATAGTTGAAGATCCCAAAGGAAGAAATGAAGTGTCCCTTCATCTAACTATGGCATAGATCAGGGGTCTCCACACTTGACAGTTTTAAGACCTGTGGACTTCAACTCCCAGAATTCCCCAGCAAGCACAAGTCTTAAAAGTTGCTGAGTTTGGAGACTCCTGGCATAGATGAAGGTGCCACATTTGCATAACCATCAAGAATTGGGTTGAGATAAGCAGAACAATGGTTCTTTAAAGCTGACACAGCAAGACAATTTCAAGTGCCCTTACCTATGGACTGGGAATGATACAAAGTGATATCATGAGCAATGTCATAAAAAGCAGTGACTGGGGTTTATGGATATGCTCAGTGCTCCAGAGCTCCCTCTTGCCAATGGCTACAGGTCTAACTGCACTGCCTATTTATGGTTGCAGTGAGTCAGTGTTGGGCATGGATCCATGGGGTGTGACAGAAAGCAGCTGGAAGTTCCAAAGTCGAGGGGAAAATCCATTGGCTTGGGACAAATCCTTTCTGAAAAACACCTACTATCCCATGTTGTTTGTTCATGTTTCTATCTTGGCTAAAAGATCAACAAAAATGGAATGAAAAACTCAGCATGCTGAGTTAAAAAGGAATGTAATAAAAGAAAAGGATCTGGCATAGCCTTTGCTATAGTGTGCAGTCAATCTACTTCAGTGTTCTCAAAATGAGTTGAATTGAAGCCGAGTGCCATCTAGAGGCAACTATGGGACCTGAATCTTTTCAGCTGATAAAGTTAATTTTGATTCTTATAGTAAATTATGTATCTTTTTAATTTCATGAGTTAATCAGAATCAGTCACTTTTTACTACTTACTATTACTATTAACATGATGCTGCAGTTATTATCACCCTGGGCTGTGTTGTCTGCATTTCATTCTTCTAGGCTTTTGAGATGAAGATGAATTCTTGGGAAAGCCCCAGAGGTTGCAAAACAAAGGCAGGAAACACCACTCTTACATAAGTATGATGCTATTTTTCCTGGTCATTGTTGAAAATAATAGCCACAAAGATCAACCTGACCCAGCAATTTCTGTAACAGAGGCTCCAGAGCTAGTTCAGCAACTCTTTGAAGTTGAAAAACATTTTTTGGAATTTTTTAAAAAAAAATTAGACAAAACATAAAACATAAATCCATCATCCATTACAATTGTAAACAGTGTCAGTCGGTTACAAATCTTTTGTGCTTCATCCCCATATTCAAAATTTACTAATTATCTAATTTCTCATATTGTCAAACAAATAAACATCCTCTTTATGAAGCTTTATCGCTTCATAAAAATTATTTTCAAATATTATATTTATAGCATCCATTTCATGTTTCATATTTCATTTCCATGTTTTATTATCTAGCCATTGATAAAATAAATCCCATATCTTATAATATGGTTTATCTTCTCTAATTTCAAATGTCAATTTACTCATTTCAGCACATTCCACGATTTTCTTAATAACTTCATCTTGCATTGGTATTTTCTCATTTTTCCAGTTTTTAGCAAACACAATTCTAGCCGCTGTTAAAACATTCACAATCAAATATCTCAATTCTCTATTGTATATTTCTGGCACAATTCCTAATAAAAAAATCTCTGGTTTAAAGTCTATGTGTTTTTTGTCATTTTTTCCAACCATGTGTGGATTTTAATCCAGTATTTTAGTTTCTACACATGTCCACCACATATGGTAATATGAGACCGGTGTCTGATGACATTTCCAACACTTCTCGGATTTGTTCTTGAACATTCTGGCTATTCTTGTCGGGGGTAGATGCCATAAATTTAAAAACATTTTTGAAGGCAAAAGTACCAAGGCATGACTATACAGCTACATTGTGTGGACATTCCCATTAAGTAACCAGGGCTCCAGCAGGACTCCAAGGGACTTTATTTTTTTATCTTATTTTTATGGTGAGGATTATTTTCTGATAACAGCCTGCTCTTTTCTTACTCAGTTGAAATTCTGCAGCTTTCAATATTATAAAGAAGAAATACATAAAAGAATGAAAAATGATGAAATATTCAGTGCCATGCCAAACCAAGAGGTTATGATCCAACTGCCCTCTGTAAGAGCTCAGTCTTTAACTATTTTGACTACTTCATTAAAATGGCCACAAAAGAAGCAGATCTAAGCTCAAATGGGAGGCTGTTCCACAGGGTCAGTGCCACCACTGAAAAACAACACTTCTGAGCATCAGCTCCTAACCTCCCTGAAGTGAGAACAATCAGCTGCTTTCCCCATCACAGTTGTTGAAGCCAGGCTGATTTTCTGTAGGGAGATATGATCCTGTAGGTAGTATTTGTACAGTGTACTTTTTTAATTGGAACGATAATAGGACAGTCAATTTCAAGACTAGATTGTGTGTTGCTACTTAAAAATTTCTCTCCCAATTACGCATGTGTGCATGTGCACATGCGTGTGTGAACTGAAATTCATTTCATCAGTTAAAATAGCTAGGTAAAAGTAAATTAAATCGTACATCAACCTAGTCGCAGGTAAAGTGGGTAGGTAGATGTAGGATTTAATTGAGATAAGATAGAAGGGAAGACAGGGGAAGACAGTTATGTAGACAGAGATTATGTAATGCATTCTAAATACATTGTGTTTAACACATTGCAATTGTTAATGCTAATGAGTAAATTAAAGTTAATTGGTGTAAAACATCAGTGGTTAATTATTAAGGTATTTGAATTCTCTTTCAAATTTGATGTTATGGTTAAGGCAGCAGGCTAGAAACAGATACTGAGTTTGAGTGCTGCCTTAGGCACAAAGCCAGTTAGGTGAATTTGGGCCAGTCACTTTCTCTCAGCCCTAGGAAGGATGCAATGGCAAATCACTTTTCAAAAACCTTGCCAAGAAAGCTTCAGGAACTTGTGCTGGCAGACTCCGAGAATTGGACACAACTGAACGATTTAAAAAAAAAAAACTATTACTGTACTATGGAACCTCTCCTCACCTTTTCTCCCCCATCTCACCCAAACTAAATCCTATATCAATCCTATGCATTTAATGTAGCTGAAGCTCAAAAAAGCTTAGATCTTTTAATAAACTGTTTTAGTCAGAAAAGTTGCTGTCAGACTCTTTTGGATGCTACCACACAATAGACTATGACAGCTCTTGTATACTGTAGTTCCAGAACAGAGTTTCTAATATAGAGCATATCCAAGTCTGCATTATAATTGCATGATTTCTGTGGTGAAGTTTGCCATTTTCAGAGATATTGCATATGAGACTGACAACATATGACTACTACACAGGCAGGTATCATTACTGTCACTGTTGAGAATTATCTGTATACCAAATTGGCTTTTTTTGTTGTTGTTCCTGCTGCTGACCTACTGATGCATAATATCTCAACAGGTAGTAGCATCTGGGTGGCCTTGTCTGAGATGAGAAGCTAAGCAGAGTCACTTTAGATGGGAGATCTCTAAAGCAGGGGTACCCAACTTCTGGGCCATGGCCCACTAGTAGGCCATGAGTTGTTTGTAACCGGCCCACAGAAATGGCAGGTCAGCAGAGCCAAACTACACTGGCCTGTGTCCTGCAAATCATGGATATGGCTTACATGATTACGTAGTGATTATGATGCAAGTTCAACTTTAAAGATCACTTTACTCTCCTGGCCTTTTATCCTGAGTTTGCTAAATTTGTGAAATTTGGCTCGGAATCTTTGGCAAGGTTCAAGTGAGGAAAGGCAGTTTTGTTGAAATTTGTCTGGTATTGTGGGGTTCAGAGTCCAAATGCCACAGAGAGCCATTGTTCAAGCAGGCCCTTAGCCCGTTTCATAGGGTGAAGTGAAATATTGTTTTCTTTTAGCTGTAGCTTGGCCACTGTTTGCACAGAATATTTTCTCTAGGTCTACCATCTGAATATTGATCTGATTCAGCTTTATGTGTAGTCTCTGAATTCAGACAAGATTGGCCAGGTGCTGCCACCTACTGAGCATATATATAATCCATGCCAGTGAAACCCACATTGAGTAGGATTCAGTTGTGTAAACTGTCATTTCCCATTCTATTTATAAAGTACAGATCAGATTGAATTAGATTTGCTTATTCAAAGCTGTTTCTCCAAGGTGTGATGGCCACTCTGGATCACTTACTAATCACATCAATCAATCAATCAGAAGACATACATCAATATATATGTATTTATACATCACAAACTCACAGGTGCAAATGAAAGAGTACAATAGCATAAATAAAATAGAGAATAACATTAAAATTAGAGAATGCCTGAAACATATTCAGTGCCTGTTTGAATTATAATACGTTCCTAACACCATCTTATAATTGGATGCCACCATAAATGAAGCAATGAATTTTTTTCTTCCTAGTAATCCTGCTCAAGAATGGATGTGTAGGTTTTGTGTTCATTCCTAAACCACTATAGAAAGTTAGCACCCACCCCTCTCCTAGAAGAATGAAATATTTTGAGAAATATTAAAAAAGGCAGAATATTATATTTCCCTGGATGAGAAATGGAGAAACATGTTTTTAAAGCAGACCCCACCTTTCTTAATAGCTCTCAGCAGATGTCAGCACGTAAGAGATAAAGAGCTTACTGAAAGAAGCCAAGTATCTGTGTAGCTCTATTCATAGGCAAAAATTCCCTGCAGCAAGATCAATACAAAGGTAGGATTAGCCCTCAACCACAATAGGAATTGTCCAACACCCCTTCATTGCATCAGCAGTCCAAACTTCAACCAAACCTGGGAGGTCAGACAACCTACAGAGCCAGCTATGACCCCTACAACAGCCAATAGAATACATATTCTTGCAGAGGAACAGGAAGTTCAAGTGCAAAGCCTAAGAGAAGGTATAAAAGCTATCCACTCTCAACTCCATGTGATCAGCTGCTCAGAACCACCCATGTGCTTGGTGGTTCTGCTTCATCATTAAACCATCTTTCCAAACAGCCTCCAGCCTCCATTTTGTCTCCAGTGCCTTTCTCCCAGCTTGGAACTGAACCTGGTGGATATTTCTTCCAATACCACCTACATTTTTATGTCTCAGAACAGCCCATGTGCTGGGGGAATCAGCCTTTTTCTTGTTATTAAAACTCTCCAAATCAGGCAAAATTGCACTAAATACATAATCCTTAGCTGCCCTGTAGCTATTCTTGTGTTATGCATGTGAGAAGAAACTTGGGTGAATGCAGTGGTGGGATTCAGCCAGTTCGCACCACTTCGGGAGAACTGGTTGTTAACGTTCTGAGCAGTTTGGTACACTGGTTGTTGGAAGAAATCATTAGGGCAGAGAACCGGTTGTTAAATTATCTGAATCCCACCACTGGGTGAATGAGGAAATGATTAGATGGAAATCTAGTGCTCTTTTCTGGGTTGCAACAGTTGGCAATTTTGATTTTTAACAGTGGACTGCCATCTGCTGGTTCCAACATACCATCAGCATTTCTAAATTACTGTCCTCTGCTGTTGTCTGATATTATTTAACTGATATTGTCAATTCTGATGTTCAGAAGTTGGAATGCAAACTGCAATCTCCTAATTGTTGAGAGAATAAAACCAATACACCGAAGAAAAGCTGAACAATTTTGCTGGCTGACATATTTTGATTGCTTTTGTTGTTTTTAATCTAGCCATTTAAATATTTCTAGTGGCAAATAATCTAAAAAGCAATGATGCTAAAACTTCCTGCTGATTAACATTAGCTGGTACACCCAAAGAAACATCATAGTGCTTAGATTAAATATTTATGTCTAGTTTATCAGAAGAGATATAAAATTAAGCAGACAAAAGCTATACCATTTCCACGTACACAGGGAAGTTTATCAGAATTGCCAAGTTTGTTCTTAGCCTCTTTAAGCTATTCAGGAACTGTATGCATGGACAGAAAATAGGAACAGCACTGTGTTTCTTCTGCCTTCATCCTTCTGGTTGTGGAAATGGTCTGGAAAAAAAATCATAACTCCATTACATAGGGTTCCACGCCCCAGTATATTCTTTTTATTTACTCCCATACAGTATATTCTTTTAATTCTATTTATTTATTAAATTTATATGCTGCTCATCTTTCTAACCAAAAGCAACTCTAGTTATAGTGTCCCTGCAGGTTTTTCTTTTGAACCTAAAAAGTTGAGAGCCATTCAGGCTGAAAAGGCTGCCTCGTGCCCCAAAATAGAATTTTGAACAACTGAGGAGGGCATTCGTCTTGGTCAGTGTGATGGATTTGGAATTGTGTATCTATGTTACAAGTTATGTAACATAACTTGTTATTTGCTCCGCCAAATAGCAAAGATTCCACAATTAATATTTAATAATTGTAGATTTTTTTCAAAAAATTAAAATGTTGCTATTAAAAATTGCCCTGCCATTGCCAATGCAAATTTTGTGATTGATGTGGAAGATGCCTTGCAGATGATCAAATCCATATTTCAGTCTGGGGAAGGAACACCTGAGGCAAATTGGAGAATTTACCACAACTTTTTCCCCCAAGATGCTTTTTAACTTCCCAGCCTAGCCTATGATTTCCCTCATCCATGGACTAACCAAATTCTGCCTGTTTAGCTTCTGAGGCCTTCAAGACCAATTAGAGGCTGTCTAATATCCTACCCTGCCCCTATGACAACACTGGCTAAAATTCTCTAAGTACAGGCAGTCCTCGACTTACAGTTCATTTAGTGACCATTCAAAGTTACAACGGCACTGAAAATGAACTTATGACCATTTTTCACACCTATGACCGTTGCAGCATCCCCACGGTCACGTGATTTACATTTAAATGTAAATGACAATTGACTCATGTTTATGACGGTTGCAATGTCTCAGGGTCACATGATCCCCTTTTGCTACTTTCTGAGTAAGCAAAGTCAATGGGAAAACCAGATTCATTTAACAACCTGGGTTACTGATTTAAAAGCTACAGTGATTCACTTAACAAATGTGGCAAGAAAGGTCATTAAATGGGGCCAATGTCACTTAACAAATTTCTCAGTTAGCAACATAAACTTTGGGCTCAGTTGTGGTCGTAAGATTGAGGACTGAATAAGCCTGGAGCGATTTCCTCGTTCCTAAGCGGCAGGCTGTCTAATGCAGGGACGAGGCACCTAGAGATAAAATCATGTAGAGATGCCTCTCGGTCGAATCACTTGGGAAACAACGCTCCCAATCACATTTTACGCGGCCTTTTCTTCTCCTATTCCGCGTTCGCTGAGGACACTCTAACTTTGACTATCTCTCTGTTCCCAAGATGATGACGTCAGACAGGTGACGTTTCTTCGGCGGTGGCGGGAAAGTAATGCCGGGTTTGCGGCCCGAGCAGTAGATGAAACTCCTCGAGCTCCGTCAGACACGCCCCCCCCCACGCCGTTGGTGGGCCAGGCGTGTCAATCAAGGCGGTAAATTCTCTCTTGCAAGATTCCACTGCGCGAGACTGCATGTCAAACCTACCCTTCTGCGGCCCCGGAGACCGCCGGGCCTTCCTCCCCACCCCCCCACAAATCCGAGTCTCCTCCTCCTCCTCCCCTCCGGCAGAGCTTGCGCCCCCTTCCCCGCCCCTAAGAAAGGTAGGGTTTCTCTCCTCCCCCCCATCCCCCGCCCTCGTGCTTCTTCTCGCGCCGTCTCGCTGCGGGTCTGGGAAATTCCCGGTCTCAGAAAGCGGCAGTCCCCGTCCCCCCGCCCCGTCGCGCGCCCCCCCCCCCGCGCGCCTCGTCCTCCGGAATTGCGTCCGCCGGGTTCTAGGGAGGGCTCGCCCCCTTCCTCGAAGCCCCGTCCTCTGCCCTCCCCCCCCCCCGGCTTCTGAACCACACTGGGGGAATGTGGGCTGCCGGGGGCGGCATCTTGCCGTAAAGGAATTGCTGAGCTAAGAACGAGAAGCCGCTGTTGTGGGGGCTTGGGGGTTTCGTGCCAGAATGGGCTTCCTTGCTTTCCTGCCTTTTCCACCGGCCTGTGTTTCCTTCCCCAACCCCCCCTCGCCTCTCGGGCATTTTGTTTTTTATTTTGTTTTTAAGCAGAAACAGCGGTGCAGGCAACTCTCAGATCTTCTCAGTGAAACCAATTGCTAGAGAGTCGGCGGTGGTTTTCAATTGTCTTAACAGCAGTTTCAAGTATATTCCAGAGTTGTAGATCATGAAATAAGGAAAATCCAAAGACCGTTCAGTTAAACATATATTTCCTCTATAATTCCATTTTTAACAACATTGGAGTTTTTCCATTTTTTAACAACGTTGGGGTTTAACAAGATCATGTATTTTTGGATGCCTTCTTATTCCCTTTCACTTCTGAAGATTTTTATAAAATTAAATTTTAGGGCAGAGGTCGAAAAACAAATAAATATGAAGATTATTCAGTAACTATCTCTTTGAAAAAAAAACCTACCAGAAATCCTAATACGTGATTTGAGCATGTTTTAGTGTATCCATATGCACAAATTTATTTAAAAGTGTATGGTATTACAATCATTTTTAAGAAATAATTGAGAGAATTTGCGAAGAATACAAAGGCGCTGAGATATTCTAAATATCTAAATAAAGCTGTTTTTCAAATACTGTGCTAATGGATGTTGGAAAAGATGGATATAGAGGAAAAGGGAAGAAGTGAAAGAAACTAGAATGAAAGCAGATTGAATAGAGAAAAAGAAAGGAAAAATGCAATATGAAGAAAAATTGGACCTTAAATAATCTCTCAACAGAATGAATGAAAGTGGATGTAAGAAAGGATGCGAAAGCTGTTTGGAACAGAATTAAAAAACTGTGTTGCTGCATAAGCATTTGGAGGTACTTGGATAGACAGCTTCAATTACTGAAACAACTTTAGGTCATATAAAGCAATTATAGGTACCAATGAAAACAACAGCAACAAATATTAACAAGCCATGCCAGGAAGATGGTATTACAGTTATTATGCACGTTCTGTAACTTCCTTGGTGTTAATTTTTCCATCCATTTCCAAAAAGTATCTTTCATGAGTGAATTTTTTTACAAACCGTTTATTCAACCATGTTAGCTCCTTTAGGTATTGGTTTGTTTTCTTTCTTATTGTTATTACATGAGATTATACTATCCTTAATTTTCTTTTTAAGAAATTCCAGCTGGTTTGCAACACCTTTACCTTTATGAGTATTCTCATGCAACTTCCGTATTATTTTTCTTAGTTTATTCAAATTGGCTTTTTAAAAATCCAAAGTTTGTGTTTATTTTTAATCAAGCTTTTTTATTAAAATTAAAAGATCTTATCTATACCCAAAGTCCCTACAGTTTTCTGTGGTGGGAGAACGAGTGTCATCTAGTTTATGGATCAAATAGTCTGGAATAGATGGTGCTAGGCTGCCTTTTAAATTGTGGATGAAATCTTTGAAAATGTGTTCTTTTACTTCTATATTTAGATATCTGTTTATGTGCAAATATCCTAAGCAAATTACATATGGGATATTTTTTACCTTATCTAGAAGAAAGATTACTGAAACTGACCCTTTTTATTCTATTTAACTGTTACTCTGCAGGGTAGTTTGAATACAGTTTACTGCTAGTGGAAAGAAGAATATTTTTCAAACATGTCTAAGATTGATAAAATGAGCATTCTTGGAGTGAGGAGCTTTGGTGTGGAGGATAAAGATAAACAAGTTATCACTTTCTTTAATCCTCTAACTATTTTGGTGGGTCCAAATGGTGCTGGAAAAACGGTAAGATTCAAGTGACTTTAATTTTTTAAATAAACTATACTTTCTTACTACCCGTCCCAATGTTCAGAAGTGGCTTAATTCTGGGAATATATTTTAAAACCTCATATTAAAACAAATATTCCAAAAGAAAAATAAATAAATAAATAACAAAATTTGTGGATGATCTCTTAAAGTATTGCATTCTGTTTTTCATATACCTTAAAGATTAGCTCCTTACAAATAAATATAACTTTTTAACAATGACACTGAAAGAACAAATTATACAGAATATATATTTTCTTTAAAGAGATAGTTCACCAAAACTTCTATGTGCTCATTTACAGATTGTTTAATTTACCCAAGAAATACCAAAACCCTGTCCTTTCTTTTCTTCCTCATCCCACTAGTTAGTTCTTGTTTATTTTTTATCCAACTTCCCTATCCTGTCTTGTCTCTTGAGCATCTCTCTTGTTCTCCCTTCATTCTCTTAAATTTGTGAGTGCTTTCTTTTTAAAATAACACGAATTAACTTTTTAGTTATATTTTACTGGTGCAGCAGATAAATTTTCATCACACACATAGCGTTTGTGAGCAGGTTAATTACAACACTGAAGTTTTTTTTAAACATGACTGCACAGCACATATGCATTTCTTAAGTAATTTGCACGTTCATTCAAATTCATCTACTTGCACCACCTTTAGCAGAAATTTTGAATGGGTCTATGGATTTCTAACAGTTCCATGGTGTTTGTGTGTGTTTCTTATTTATATCTTTTTGTACATTGATAGTGTGTTTTACATTAAAGAACATGACTATGGAAAACAATAAGATACTTCTTTGTTATCTCTCTCATTTGTTTAACAATATACACAAGAAATCAGCTTGTGTTAGAACAGGGGTCTTCAAACTTGGCAGCTTTAAGACTTGTGGACTTAGCTGGCTGGAGAATTCTGGGAGTTGAAGTCCACAAGTCTTAAAGCTGCCAAGTTTGAAGACCCCTGTGTTAGAATGCATAGGATTTTGCAATTCTGTACCAAACCAATGTCTGTGGGAATTCCTGCTATTAGAAGTGATCAGAAAAGCTCCCTGTTTGTAGTTCTTCTGATAGCATCAACATCATTATATGAGTAAATCATTTACTGTATATGATTTCTTAGATATATGGGGAAGTTGGAAAAAATAATACATGAGAGGGTCTACTTTTTTAATCTCATCTAGACCTAGTCATTTAGTGGCTATTAAATATATTTCTGATGCTTGTTTCCATTTCATTAGACTATCATAGAATGCCTCAAATATATTTGTACTGGGGACTTCCCACCTGGCAGCAAAGGAAATTCATTTGTCCATGATCCAAAAGTAAGTATTGCAGTTGCTAGTTTGTTTGGCTAGTAAATTGCAGTGTGTAGATTAAGTTGATGAGGAATTTGTAGTTCCCTGTTTCAAGGGAAATGACAATTATTATTTTCTATGTTGTGCCTTGAAATGCAGTGTTTCTAAAGAATATGCTGAAACATAAATATAAGCAATGGGAATATATTATGAGGAAATAACTGCATTATAAATCCATTGGAAAAACGTAAAAATATTACTATAGACACAGAAATGTGAAGTCATAGCTGCCAGTTCTTTAATTAGTGTTTGGTGTAGTATATGTGCAGATCCAAGCAATGTGTCCTTTTGTAATTGATTGGTGGAAAGTTGGTTAGTGCACATAGTTTTACCTTTATGATTCTGTTCTCATGACAACTTCCTTACTATTTATCTTAACTTATTGGCCTTCCTTGGGATATTTTTTCCCCATGCATTTGCATGCAACTGACATTAATGATTCTCTTATCATGCAATAGAAATACCTGCTATGGTTTCTTGTCCTTATGCTTCTCCTTATATCTCCCAAATCCATTCGAAAAGAGCCCCTCAACTCTGGGGGAAATTCAGTCTCATCATCAATGTCCATGATACAGAAAACAACTTTTAAATCTCTGCCTCTACTTTTATTATAAATAAACATGATTAAAGAGGTGATTTAGGGAAAGAAACTGTTTATCTTCCTGGACCTGTATATAAAAATAAATTTATTTTCCCTCGGGGAAGGTTGCCAATGAAACAGATGTCAGAGCTCAAATAAGACTTCAATTTCATGATGTTAATGGGGAGCTTGTTGCTGTCCAGCGGTCCATGGTATGTTCTCAGAAAGGAAAGAAGACAGAATTTAAAACTCTTGAAGGAGTAATTACAAGAATAAAGTGAGTGAATAACCATATTTTTAATTGAATATGATTTTGGGATTATATCAGGGCAGTATGTCTGAAAACAAAGTGTAGATGTGCATTCTATTTTTACATACCACCAAAAGAATTGTAAGCTTGTACCAAGTTGTAACTGGAATCCTTTCAAAATATGTTTATTTTATTTGTACTTCAGTTGTTGTCTCCTCTTCTTTTCTGTTACATTAATGTAATTGAACAAATAATATAACTAATAGTGCATATTTTTCTTCTGTGATATTGAAAAGAGCTGTAGTGTCCTTACATGATACGTTGGAAAACAGTATGTATGTATTGATTGATTGGATTTATATTGCCGCCTATTCGCCCATGGCGAATGTAAATGTAAGAATAATATAAAAAGTCAAATAGTCATGAAATATATGGAAAAACACAAAAGATAATGAGTTCTAGTCCTGCCTTAGGCATGAAGCCAATGGGGTGACTTCAGGCCAGTTGTTCTCTCTCAGCTGTAGGAAAAACAGCAATGCTAAGCCACTGCCAAAAAATTTGCAAGGATTTTTGCAAATTGCAAAAATTGCAAGGATTTTTCCAGGCAGTAGCAGCAGTCACCACTGATTTGAAGTTACAGAAAAAGACAAGTAAATTGTCTGTATAATGTTTATCATTCACTTGCTGTGTTTTTGTGCCTATGTTCATGCAGGCATGGGGAGAAAGTCAGTCTGAGCTCCAAGTGTGCAGAAATCGACCGAGAGATGATTGCTGCCCTTGGAGTTTCTAAGTCTGTAATTAATAATGTCATTTTCTGCCATCAAGAAGATTCCAACTGGCCTCTAAGTGAAGGAAAGGCTCTGAAACAGAAATTTGATGAAATATTTTCAGCAACAAGGTAATCCTTATTTGTGGTTTCTTGAATGAGTAGAGGATTAAAATGAGACAAATAACTAATGTTGATTAATAAAAGGTTGTCTACAGGTTACAGGTAGTTTAAAAATCACATGCATTTTTCTTTCCAAAAGGTATATTAAGGCTTTGGAAACACTTCGCCAGGTGCGTCTAAAACAAGGGCAACGAGTTAAAGAATGTCAGGTGGAGCTGAAGTACTTGAAGCAGAATAAAGAAAAAGCACAAGAAATCCAGAATCAGCTAACTAGCAGGGAAACTCAGTTAGCTGCCTCCAAAGAAAATGTCAGACATATTGAAAACCAACTAGAGCCTCTAAAGGTGATATATTATCTGTAATATGTTGATTAAATGGATGTGTCCTCAAAGCTGGCAACTTAAATCTGTTTATTGCAGCTTGGTTGCTGGCTCCAAACTGTTACCCTAGTTTAAAGGTGTGCTTAATTAATGAACCATGAAAAAGCATGAAGAGAGCATTAAGTTGAATATTTTAAAAAAAAACAAAATTGAATATTTGAAAGTTGGGTCTTAATGCTAAATGGCAGCCTGAACTCCATGCCCACCTTAAAAATGAGGTTGTTGAAGATGGGAGAGAGCTTTGCTTGCATCCTTCCTTAGAGCCCAAATGACTAATTCCTTTAAGGTGTTTATTTACAAGGTTGTTTTATCATCCTTCCTAATTGTTACGCAGCTTCTTTACATTAAATATTCCTTTCTCAGAACTCTTTGATGAAAATAGAGCAGAATCTTGTAAAAGTAATGGGACTAGATAATGAAAGCAAAGCTCTGGAAAGTCGGAGAAAGCAGATGGAAAAGGATAATCAAGACCTGCAACAAAAAATGGAGAAGGTTTGCTTATGTTGTTTATGTTTGCATGAAATAGAATATACAAACTGCATTTTTAAAGTAGAATATTTGTAGCTCAGGATTGAAATGAGCGGGCCCTTGGTGCTCTCTGAGCTTGGTTTTTTCCTTGCAGACGTCTCATTACCCAAATTAGATAACATGGCTACTGAATGTAAATGTTATGCTGATCCAATGGTAAAGGTTAGATTTTGTTCCCAGCAACTTTTGTGTTTATAATCAGTCACCCCTCTTGCAGTTGTTATTACTATTGCAAAGTGTTTGCTGAGCAAATCCACAAGTAGGCGGTATAGCAACATTAAGAACAGAGATGAGAGCTAGATTAAGAAAAAGGTTAACATTTTCCCAGTCCACTACAGTATTTTTCAATCTTCATGGCAACAAAGTGGACTGGTGGACTAGGTTTAAGGTTAGCAAAGGCAGTCATAATCATCTAGCTTTTTATATCACATATTCTTTGGCCTTTGCAAGACTCCCACTCTGAAGGGGAAAAAAAGATATTTCTAAAAGTGTTTTTTTCTCCTACATTGCAATGTTAGGTTTTTCAAGGAAGTGATGAACAACTTAGAAGAATGTATCAAAACCATCAGAAAACTGTGAGAGAAAAGGAGAAGCGGTTAACAGAGTGTCAACGAGAACTGGAGGCAGTAAACAAAGAATTCTTAAGATTTAATAAAGAAAAATCAGAATTATTAGTTGAACAAGGTATATTTTTATTAACATTTTAATGCATGTTAATAAATGAAAATTGATACCAGGATTTTTTTTCTTTATATATAATTTCTATTAAGATTTTTGCAGAAGCTGCATTGGTTACTGATCTGCTTCCAGGTGGTATTGAAAGTGCTGCTTGTCATCTTTAAAGCCCTGCATGGCTTGGCACCAGTTTATTTGGAGGACTGCCTCTCCCAGTTAAATTTATTTGACCCACCAGTGTGGAAGGGCAGAGCATACTGTGGGTCCTGTCTATTAGGGAAATAAGGTGGGACCAAGATAAAGGGTCTGAAAAAGAAAAATTGGTAGATCCCTCTCTTTGGAATGAATATAATCCCCCCAGAGATAAAATTGCCCCTTCAACTTGTTACTTTTCCAGAAGAACTTTAAGATGGAGGCTGATATAGAGAAAATCAAATTATACTTTTTGGAGTGGGTGAGAGGTGGAATTATATCAATTTTATGCTTTGGATATTTTATAACCCACATAGAGTCACCATGTGTGAATTGGGTGACTATATAAATTTGTTTAATAAATAAAATTTGACCATGATAGTAAAATCTAATACAAACTAAACTTCAAAAGAATAGAAAGAAGGAGTAAAAATGCAAGAAAAAAGAGAAGAAAGAAAAAGGTATAATAAATAAAAAGTAATATATAAAGAAGTGACTTCCAACTTGATCACAAGAAGCATAAATTTAGTGATGCTTCACCTTCTTTAAGGTTACAAATAATTTATGTCTTCGACCCATCTCTTATCTATGAACGCATCCATGAACATCATCTTTTCAATCCTGGTGTCATCAGAAAGTTCATAAAGGGTTGACAGATGTAACAATCTATCTTGTTTTAACCTTGATCAAATAAACCAACTTTAAATCCTTCCTTTTACTTTTAAATGTCTTAATCTTTAGTTCATGGATGTTAAACTCGCTGAATCACGTTGATGTCACATGACATATTGCAACAGCTTTCCCTTCGTGGAGCTGGGGTGGGCGTGGTCTGCGTCTGATACATCTGGCTTGCGGACCACCAGTTTGACACCCCTACTTAGTTCATTCAAATATTGTCATAGGATTTTATTTCTTTCAATTTTTTTCCTTCCCATCTCACATAGTTCTTATGTCCAGATTACTTCCATGGTTTGTCATTTGTGTTTGCCTTTGAAATTTTAAAACAGCCAATTTCTTTTGTAAATCCAATTCCTAAGTCATTATCCTGGCCTGTCATTTATAAATCCACTTTCAATACCATCTCTATCTTATCAGACCTCTGTCATTTCTTCAGTTACATCTTTTGGATACAGTCCATCCTAACACCAATTTAATTGATTTGCTAATTTAAATCATAATTTGGTAAAGGAGGATATCCACCTAAATTGTCACTCACACTTAAATAGATTATGAGTGTGACCTCAGCAGTCAGTGCTTCTCAACTCAGTTAAAGTTATACATACATAAATTAGAAAATAGATAGCATCAAATATTGCATCATTTTCACTGTGGCCATGTAACTGAGATCCTAGCCCTTTCCATGAATGCAAGAAGCTCTCGGAAGCAATATGGGGGAATTGCAACAACAAAATTCATAATCAGCTCCTCCTCAGTTACCTGAGGATTATGGTGAGCTGGAATAAGAACTCAGGTTGAATCAATTACGTACTAAATTATTTATCTACTTATGCTTATATAATATTTATTTGTGTGTGTGTGAAAGAGAGAGGGAGAGAGACATATGCCTCTTTGTACTCCTAGATATCCCTTGCCTTATTCCTTATGTAATATCTTTAAGAATGAAATGTTTATTATTATTGTGGCAATCTGTGCTTTGTAATGATAAATTGATTGCAGAGTTCACACCTTGAGAGGGCATGAGGAAATATGCTACAGTAACTCTTTTTCCTTTCTAGTTATAAACACAGTGTCAGTCGTTAAGAATAACAATCACAGTCTTGCCACAACACGTACATTAAAGCTGTTACGTTGCATTTCAAGGAATGTGTGTGTGGTTACATTATGAAGGATGTTTGTATCTTCTTGGTTTTCCTATTTCCTTATCAGTTATAAAGCCATGTTTCCTTTATTTGGGATCTTATGCTTTTATATACACATATGTGAACTGTGTTTCATCAATACATCATATAAGATCTCTCTTGGCCTATGTCTCTTACTCCTCCATTGAGGTACAAGAAATCAGTAATTCATCTCAGTGTGGCTACCGTAGCTTTGGAATTAATTTACTATTTGTTAATTAATTGCAGAAAAAAAAATCAGAATCAGCCAGTTGTTGGTGTTTTTCACTACAGGATTAATCTTACTCAATGATTAGACAACTACTGGTAGTGGTTTTTTCCCCCTATTTACATGTAGATGACTTCTACAGTTTTTTTAATCTTATCAACAATCCTATAACATCTTGAATATATTGTATATGCTTAAATTCTCTTTTTTTTTCCTATGAAGGTCGTCTTCAGTTACAAGCAGATCGTTACCAGCAGCATATCAGAACCCGAGATTCGTTAATTCAAACTTTGGCAGCTCAGTTGGAATTGGAAGGATTTGAAAGAGCACCCTTAAATGAAAGACAAATCAATAGTTTTCAGAGGCTGGTAAAAGAGAGACAGGACAAAGATATGGAAACTGCTAATAATTTAATGGTAAATATTTGAGTTTGTACACTTTTAAAGGCTCAGTTGGTCTAAGATAGGAAAATAATCTCTGTATTCTAAATTGTAGTGAGATTAGGATGTAAATAAAAGCATATTTCTTTAAAGTACACTGAAATAGTACGTTATAGGGAAATTCACATCAGTCCTTGATAGTGTATGTTCTTTTCTTTTTGGTTATAACTGGAGAAAAGTGAACTTGAGGGCAGGAAGCATTATATTTGCCAGAGATAAGGAAAAATAGCCAGTAAGAACAAAATCTTGGTTTTTTTCTTTTCCTGGGTTTTTTTTTTTTTTTTTTTTTTTTTTTTTTTTTTTTTGCTTCACCCCAGTATATTTCAGTTATACTAAAATATCCCAGGAACTATTTTTGAATAATTTTAAATAAAAATAAAAATAAATGTATAAATGTACTTTTAAAATGTATTTAAAAGTAGTGTACACACTACTTACAACTTCTTACAGTTCCCTTTTCTGATACGTTAAGTCTGCCAGTGCAGCAAATTAGATTAGAAATTCCTGGCCTTATATTCTTATAATATAAAGTGAAATTTGATATTAACATACTGGATATAAATGTAAATAATGATCCT
Organism: Arizona elegans; assembly: GCA_022577455.1. NCBI lineage: Eukaryota > Metazoa > Chordata > Lepidosauria > Squamata > Colubridae > Arizona > Arizona elegans. The sequence continues at coordinate 80,967,644 of JAKOOJ010000003.1, read as the reverse complement.
GCTAACAAAATAGTTAATTATGAATATTTAAAAATAAAGAGAAGGAGCGGGAGGATAAAAGCTAAGAGTACAGACAAAAGTCGATGCAGAAAGTTGTAAAATTGTATATATCTGTTAGTATTGTATTTTAATGTCTGATATGCATGTGTTTTTGTTTTTTGTTTTTGTCTCTGGATTTCTTTTGCTATTGTGTGTTTGGTTTTAAAATGTAAAATACTCAATAAAAATTATTTTTATAAAAAAGAAAAAAGAAAGAAATTCCTAGGCTTAATTTGTGACATGCCATGCTCCAAAAGCAAAGAGCTCATTTCAGACAAAAGGCAGGTTATGAGAGGGATTGTTGCGCAGTCTTTATCAGTGATTTTTATTGACTTCTAAATATATAACATTATTTTAAACAGTAAATTTGCATACATTAAATTAGATTAATAAATAAATAGGAGATTAACTGGGGCCATATAAGTAAGTTATCACCAGTTTAATTACATTCATATAGTAAAATATTTCATTGAAAAACATTAATTGTGGAACACTTCTTAATTTTAGTCTGTTTGGATTAGTTTTTTTAAAAAAATTAGCTTTAAATAATTGTGTACAGAGCCAGTAGTGACAGAATTCTTCACAGAACATGGGAAATGGAAATTGTGTGAGCATTTGTACATACTATTTACAAGCATTATTGCCAAATTAAGCATTAATTACTTAATTTGATGCCATCCTAACCCATTTATTTGCAGAGGAATCCATTTGCATGGGACTAATTTTGTAATTATGTTTTAGAGTACAGGTAGTCCTCGACTTACAACAGTTCATTTAGTGACCATTCAAACCTACAACATCACTGAAAAAAGTGACTTATGACCATTTTTCATACTTGGAGCATCCTTGTGGTCATGTGATCAAAATTCAGACACTTTGCAGCTGACTTATATTTGTGACCTTTGCAGTGTTCTGGAGTCATCTGATCACTTTTTGCGACCTTCTGACAAAGCAAAGTCAGTGGGGAAGCCAGATTCACTTAATAGCCATGCTACTAACTGCAGTGATTCACTTAATAGATGTTGCAAGAAAAATTGTAAAATGGGGCAAAACTCACTTAGCAACATAAATTTCAGGGTCAATTTTGGTCATAGGTTGAGGGCTACACGTGCAACCTTTGTTTAAATAAACTCTGATTTTTATCTTTTTTTTCCAGAAAGAATTTGGCGTGAAGGAAACAATGAAGCAGAAACAAATTGATGAAATAAGGGATAAAAAAACTGGACTTGAAAAAACTATTGTCCTAAAGTCAGATATTCAAAATAAGAAACAACTTGAAATAAAGAATTTAAAACAGGAATTACATCAGCTGGAAGGATCTTCAAATCGACTTCTAGAACTGGATCAAGAACTTACAAAAGCAGTAAGTCTTGGTTAACAATCTACCGTATATACTCGTGTATAAGCCGAGTTTTTGAGCACATTTTCTATGCTGAAAAAAGCCCCGCTCGGCTTATACTCGAGTGAGGAAAAAATGCCTTTTTTCCTGCAACCGTTTTGGTTCCCAGGGACTGCAGGGAGGCGTGCTAAAGGTAAAATGGGGCATGGGGGTGTGTGTGTGTGCGGCGCCCCTCCCCCATGCCCCTTTTTGGGTCCCAGGGGCTGCAGGGAAGCTTGCTAAAGGTAAAATGGGGCGTGGGGGTGTGGTGCCTCTCCCCCGCGCCCCTTTTTTGGCTCCCAGGGGCTGCAGGGAGGCTTGCTAGTGGCATGAGGGGGGTGCCTAGCAAGACCCCTGCAGTCCCCTGGAAGCAAAATTCTCTTGTGTAATTTTTTTATAGTGTAAAACTAGTTATTATGTCTCAAAATAAAAGGGAGATCAAAAATCCAATTAGTGCCATGTAAATTCTGGAATCCCCAAAGATCTTTCCCATTGTATTTATTAAACAAATTTATATAGCTACCCAACTTATATACAGTACTTTTAAAGTTATTGTTGATACCATATTGTTTTTGTTGGTCCTCTTTTCCACTTACAGAGCTAGTTTACTGTTTTTCTTTGAAATCAATATTCAAAAACATTTAACCTACTGATGCCTCAATTAATGTAATTAATTGGTATCTATTTTTATTTTGAAATTTACCAGTAGCTGCTGCATTTCCCACCCTAGGCTTATACTCCAGTCAATAAGTTTTCCCAGTTTTTTGTGGTAAAATTAGGTGCCTCGGCTTATATTCGGGTTGGCTTATACTCGAGTATATACGGTATATATGCAATAAAACTAAAGGATAAACGCAGCTGTTCACATCCATAGTTTGTTCTAAATACTCTCTAAATACATATTCTGAAACTACTGTAGTTCTCCCTCGTTTATTCTTTCCAAATAGGAAGGTATTACACTCATAGCTCCCCCAATGCAGCCCAATTCAAAGCAGGCCACACATTCCCCTTTGATGATGAAATGTGAAGAAGCTACCACCAAAATATCTTCTTATTTATCACCTTAATAAATGTCAGATATCAGAACAGAACACAAGAGTCTCTTTTGGTATAGCCAGAAGTCTGAGCATATCACCCTTTTACCAGCATATGTGGAAGAAACCCATCAGTTTGAGAAGGGCACACTTAATGTAGCCCTATTTCTGTATTCAGATGCTTCTTCCATAGGAGAGTGCTATTGTGATAATGACTGAGAGATGTTTTCTTCAGCGGCTGCAAAGAATATCCTGTATCTATCGCTAGGATTAGTATTAATTCAGTGAATACAGTTTTATGCATACCTAAATGGAGATAAAAATCTGCTTTCTTTTATTTTCTTTTAGAAACATGAATTAGCTGAAGCTGAGAAAAATTGCAATGTTGAAACCCTAGAAATCGAAATTAAGGAACTGCAAAGTGAAAAAACAAATTTGGACAGTACTCTTCGGAAACTGGATAAAGAGATGGAACAACTGAACCTGAATACTACAATTATAACCCAAATGGATATGCTTAAAAAAGATAAAGTAGTGTATTTTATCAGACATTCTATATATGCTTGAAATATTTAGCACAGATGATGTCAAGTTTGCATGAAAGCAACAGCTAGTTCCAATGTAATACTCGACCCATCATTTGGAGTATTCAGATTAACATAATTTCCCATATCCATGAAGTATTAAACAATGTTTATTTAATAGTATTGACAAACAAATACTGAAAATTTTTAAAGCTTTCTTTATGTAATTTATTATTAAGTCTAAGCTAGTTCAATATTTACAGAACAAGAAATACTTTCTTGCTTATAAGTGATCAAATTGTTGCTTCTTTTTTTAAGGCTGACAAAGAAGACCAAATCAGAAAAATTAAATTTAGACACAATGAAGAATTAATCTGCTTGTTGGGATTTTTCCCAAGCAAAAATCAACTTGAAGATTGGCTTCATTCAAGAGTTAAAGAAATTAATCAGACAAGAGACAAGCTTGCCAAGCTCAAGTAAATATTAATTTTATTTGATGCTGTAGTGAAATGTAGGGATTAACATTAATTATATTTGTTTTTCACTTTTTGATCATTAGTACACCCCTAAATCGGGGGTGTCAAACTCGCGTTGTCAGGACAGCATCACGTGACATATCAGGATTTTTTCCCCCGTTTGCTAATCTGGGCATGGGCTTGGCCAGCGTGTGATGCATCCGGCTTGTAGACCATGAGTTTGACAGACCTAATAAACATTTAGAAATGTACTTTGAATTACTTTATAAATTAAGAGTTGTGTATAATGGATTGCCTTAAAAGAGGGATTATTTTCAATATTTTTGTCAGTTCTTTTCAAACAAGGACCTAAGACCGCAAACAGTATTCTCCCAGTCCCCAAATTATCTGAATACAGGTAATCCTTGACTCACAGCTATAATGGAGCCTGCCCACACTTACAACTGCAGGGGTGCTTCATTCCCCCCCTTATTTATCTCCTCCACATCTGTGTCCTTTTGGCTGCTCCATACAGCAGCACTTCTTGGCAGGGGTGGGGCTAGAATTGAAGTAGAGCCCAGGACCTTTGGCAGGCTCAGTCAGCTGCTACTGCCCTCAGGTATCTTCTTCAGCCCCAGCACTGCCGCTTCTGCTGAGTCATGTTGCCTCAAGCCTCACAGCATGGCCAGCCACCACAGCACAAGCCCCAGTTACCACCACCGGCCTGTGCTACACAGGTCCTGTTGCCTCTAGGGACCTTCACCGTCTTTCTCTCATTGCTGACAATCCCTATGAGATGCAGCTGCTGGCAGTGATAGGCCTTCCTCCAAAGGCCACTCTCTCTCTTGTCCAAATCAAGCATGCTGTTATCTAAATAGCTTGCCTGTTCTTAAGAGACCTGGGGAAGATGGAGAAGAAGAATCTGTGCTAGTGGGGTTTCCTGGGATGGCTAGGACTTCCTGGAGCAGCTACTTTGTACTGAGACTCCCTCTACTTCCCATTTAATGATCTTATCTGTGCATCTGGAGTTATGAAAACAACCATGCCTGCCTGTATTGCTGCTGTTAAGTTATGCAGTCATGTGACATTACATTGCATTATGACAACATTGCTTAGTGACCGAAATTCCAGACCCAATTGTGGTTATAAGTTGAGGACTACCTGTATTTATTTTTTTCTTTCTTCTCTATTTTTCTTTTTTTTTTCTTTTCTACACTTTCCAATTTTTCTTTCTTTTTTCTTTTAGTTTGCCTTAGTTTTTTTTGTAAAACTTTAATAAATTATTATTAATAAAAAGCTAAGCAGTAATGAGACCAAGCTAAATGGCTCGAGTTAGAAGAGTCATTATATCATGGTACCATCAGAGAGAATGCATTTAATTAAATTAAAGTGGAAATGGCCAGTGTTTGGTTAACATTAGAAAAATTTAACAAAAGCTCTACAGTCTAGTGCCTTGTCACAAAATCCAATAGAGAGTTGGGGATGGGGGTGGAAACGGGTAAGTGGTCTTCGGTAGATCTGAGAGTTAAGGAAATTTGTTTGAGTGAAGGCTGTTCCTAAGTGACCCCAGCATGTGGTTGTTTAATCCTTAAATCATAACAGAACTTTGATGGAGGAAGTAGATGAGATAGATTCAGGGTAGAGGGAAGTAGAGAATCAGACTTGGAGGTGTGGCGGTATGGCAGCTGTGGTAGATCTGTAGAATGTGGCAAACCATATGATTCACTGTTTGGGTTACTGAGTGAAATAGGAGGGAGAAGGATTGTCTCCACTGGGTTTATCAAGTAAAATTTTACAAGTACATATATGATTGGGAGGATTATTCTTCGTGCTAGAGTTAAAAATGTTTGCTTATGCTATTTGACCTGCCTATAATTTGAATCATTTCTTCTGAGTATTATTCTCTTTTAAACAAAAGCATCTATTCCTTTCAGATTATAACTCATTTGAAGATGAAAGCATAAAAAGCTTGGTTTTTTAAAGTATGATTCTTTTCGTTATTTTTTGATAATATCCATATTGGGCAAATTACAATTACGGTTAAACCCCAAACTAAGATAAGAACTCGATTTACAAACTAACTGTATTTCTTGATTCATACAAAATGGAAAATTATGGGTGAGGTATCCAGGAAATTAAGGAAGTTACTGATATGCTGAAGTAGAGAAACAAACACATGAAGCCACAATACAGTCCTACAGATGGTGGATTCTAATATTGTCTGAACTAAGCCATGCATACATGCCACAGCAATCTAAGTAACAAAGAGACAGATAGAGCTGCTTTGAATTGATGGACATCATTTGGTAGTTGGATGCCCACCCAGGGAACATTTTTTAATGTTTTTCTTTTGAAAAGAGCCAGAAAATCAAATCAGAGACCACTGTACTACCAGAGCCTTGGTAGTACAGTGGTCTAAAGCACCCTGTTATTAAGACCAGCTGCCTGCAATTACTGCAGGTTCGAATCTCGCCAGGCTCAAGGTTGACTCAGCCTTCCATCCTTTCTAAGGTAGGTAAATTGAGGACCCAGTTGTGGGGGCAATAAGCTGACTTTGTATAAATATACAAAAGGATGAAGGCTATTGCTTAGCACATTGTAAGCCGCCCTGAGTCTCCGGAGAAGGGCGGCATATAAATCAAATTTTTAAAAAAAATCACTTCAACCTTTAAAAAACAAAACAAAACCTCAGTTCTGATTATAATACTTATGTTTCAGCAAAGAACTTGTTTCAGCAGAACAAAACAAAAGTCATATTACCACTGAACTAAGGAAAAAGGAAGAACAGCTGTCCACATATGAAGAAAGGCTTTTTGATGTCTGTGGAAGTCAAGACTTTGAAAGTGATCTTAATAAACTGCAGCATGATATTGATAAAACATCCAAGCAGCGAGGCAAGTCTATATAACTCCCATTCCCATAGGCTACAAATAAAATCAATGTTTTCTTATATACTTGTTTATACCCAGTAACTTGTAAGCTTTAAAACAATATTAGGACCTGCATTCATAGTAGAGATGGATGTCAGAATAGAAAAACAGGCAAAAGCATGAAGTTTCCCTCCTTAGTTTAGGATATTTATACTGAACAGTAACACTGAAGATGAGTAAAGATCCAACAACATGTGCAAATCATTCAACAGTCTTGTTAAATTAAGGTACTGAAATTTTGACAGAAACTTAGCATGGCGAGTCCAGTAGTATTTTAAGAGGAAGCATTAATTATTGCCCAATATTTTAAATATATTTACTAATACAGTAGAACCTCTAGTCACGACCATAATTCATTCCATAACTTTGCTTGCAAACCAATTTGGTCGTGACCCGAACCTAATTTTGGAAATTTGGCACTTACAAAAAAAATGGCGCGGAAGGGGAAATCGGACATGAAAAAAAAATTGAGAATTTTTTGGTCGGAACCCGATTTGGTCGTGGTCAGAAGCATTCGTGACTAGAGGCTCTACTGTAACTAATTTTTGTCAGGTGGACAGGCAATTAAGTTATAAGCTCTCATAAAAGGGGGGAGGGGATTTAACTTTTTTCAGTTTTAATTGTAAAATTGAGCTTAAATCTTCTGCGTTATGAGAAATAAGGAGAACTGATGTGATACCAGTAGAAAGTTAGTTATTACTAACTTTAAATACTTTTCTACCATCTTTGTTTGTGGGAAGTCAAGAGAAATTGCAAGAAGGTGCTTAATAACCCACAATCCTCAAAGTGCCTGGATTGCCATCGCTAAGTAATGCAGTCATTTGACATTGCATTTTACAACTACATTTGTTAATGATGGACATTCTGATTCCAGTTACCTCGTTACCTAACCAAAGGCTACCTGAAATGTTCAATTGGAAAGGAATTGCAACTCCTGATGTAAATCTTGGATTTAAAAAATATTCCGGCTTTCAGCCTTTGTTTTTACTGATTTAACTTTGCTGTTCATCTTTGCTTTGATAATAAATTGCTTTGAAGGGGTTTTTTGTAAGTAGGTACAAATTCTTGACCGCAATCATCTATTAATAAGAGTGGTTAATCCTCTTTACCAAAATGAATGTGAGAAATGATACTTCATAAAATTCAATCTTCCCACTTCTTATAAAAGCATTTGTTTTTCAATACAGCTATGCTTGCAGGAGCCACAGCAGTTTATTCGCAGTTCATTACACAACTAACAGACGAAAGCCAGTCATGTTGCCCAGTGTGTCAGAGGGTCTTTCAAACAGAGGCAGAACTGCAAGATGTCATAAATGATCTTCAAGCCAAATTGCGCCTTGCTCCAGACAAACTGAAGACTACGGAATCCGAACTTAAGAAAAGGGAGAAAAAACGTGATGATATGATTTCTCTGAAACCTATCAGGTGAAGCAGGAATCACAACATTCTATGCTGTGAAAAGTGAACGAAGTTTTCAGGAAAGGCAGTGTTTTAATATGTGCAAGTCAAAGGGGTTTCCTGTCTTATCAGGCAGTAGCATTCTCCATTGCTTCCATCATAAAATAACACAGTGGCTTAGATAATGAGTTGTCCTTCTCAACAGCCTCAGCGGCCATGCGGTTGTGAAGGATCCCCAAATATTTGAGGGGCAGAGTTGACTCAGGAAGAAACAGTAGACAGATTCCTCCTCCCCCATCCCCCACTTCTTTTTCTCCAGACGAATATGCCATGAGGAGAATTCCACTTAGGGGAAAGAAAGATTTAGGACAGGTATGTCAAACTCTCGTTGTCACGTGATGTATCAGGACATTTTTCCCCTTTGCTAAACTGGGTGGGCATGGCCAGCATATGACGCATCCGGCTCGCAGGCTGTGAGCTTGACCCCCCTGATTTAGGACATCGCAATCAAAACAAAAATAATTTTTAGCATTCAGATTAGAATCCCAAGTATAGTTGTACTAAGTTGACTTTATGACTGTTAACAGATAAGAAAATGTCATGCATTTTTATTTTCTGTTTCTTACAAAGACAAACGGTATCTGAACTCCAAGAAAAGGATATACCTGAGTTGAGAAACAAGCTACAAGTCCTTAATAGAGAGATTCAAATCCTTAAAACTGATATAGAAGAACAGGAAACTCTCTTGGGTACTATCATAACAGAGGAAGAAAGTGCAAAAGCCTGTCTGCAGGATATTACACTTATGGAAAGGGATCAGGTAAGGATACTTCTTACTAGATTGCACACTTCCTTTATCACAATTTACGGGCAAAATGGCAAAGTCTGTTGGAAAAGAATGTCTCTTCATTTAGCTTTTTTCCCCAAATGGTCACATAATAGGAAGGAATCCTTGAATTGAGGTTGCAGGGAACATCTGTATAAATGTGTCATGCTTATCTGCAATAGATATTCTGGAACCCCAAATATATTAAAAGGAGTCTTAAACTTAAGATGCAGAATTTACAGGTAATTCTTGAGTTACAATAGTTCACTTAGCAACCATTTGAAATTATGACATAACCCCTCTCTCTCCCCCCGTGCTTACAACACAGTCCCGAAGTTACAAATGTTGCAATACCATGGCAGTCTTTCACACTTATGAATGACAGCAGAGCCACTGCAATATTCGCCCTGCCTATTTCACTTCCCTCCCTCACAGGGTCTCCACACGTACTGGGCCTGTGGAGATTCACTTACCTTGCGACAATCTAGTGAGCCGTTGGTCCCTTTGTCTGCTTTGGTACATTCACAGAGAACAGAGGCCTAAAGTAGTGTGAGCTCACACAAGATCAGTATTGCAAGATCTCGCACTACAATACTTTAGGCCTCAGCAAACCAAGGCCTGCACCAGATCCGGACAAAGAGCATTTGCAAGACGATGAGACTTTGGGGCAACAAAATTGCATTGCTTCAAGCCTCCCATAGGCTTGCAAACACTTTTCACGCTGAGACTGCAAGCAGGCAAAGAAACCGTGGCAGAGATGGTGGAAAGGAGACAGCTTGCTAGCTCTTTACAGTGACGTGGAGCAGCAGGATGGGGGTGGGGGGGACAATTGTGGGGACCCCAGAGAAGGGAGCATGTAATATCTCAGTGGGTTGGGGGAGGCTTTGGGTGGTCTGAAGCAGGTGGCCTGTTGCATTGCTAGCCCCCCTCCCCCCATGGCCTTCCGCACCCTGAGATGCCTCATGTACATTTAATGACCTGCACATTCGATTAGCAAATGTGTGGACAAAAGCAGGGAGTGATCACACTCGTTTTACATGATTGTTAAGTGATGCAGTCATAAAGTGCAATCTGTTCGCTTAGTGACTGCAGTCTTGGTTGCTGTCATTAACTGAATCCCATGGTCATTAGTTCAGGCAATTGCCTGTCAACTTCCCACAACTAAGTTAATAGAGAAGTCAACAGGATTGTGCAAACCACAAGCAGCTCCCAAGCAGGCCCACAGACAGTTCAGTGACTGCTGCCTGGTGGGAGACGACATGTTGGGTTTTCCATGAGTGCATGGGGTGTGTGGGCGTAGGAGGGAGGTGTGGCAAAACTCTGGGAAGGTGCATGAGGTGTGAGAGAAGCACAGTGAGAGTATGAGAAGTGTGGTAAATTATTTATTTATTTTGTTTTATTAAATTTTTATACTGCCCTTCTCCTACTGGACTCAGGGTGGTGAACAGCCAAGAATAAAAACATCACATACAAAATGTAATTTTTTAAAAAAATGAATTAGACAAATTTTGGCCCAATTAAATTTAAAACACCCCAACTAAAATCAATTTACAATTAAAAATATATAAAAATATCTAAGGGGGAGGGGGTTACGCTAGCCCAGCTTGATGAAATAAAAAAGTTTTAAGGGCACGGCGAAAAGCATGGAGATCTGGTATCTTACGTATCTCTGGGGGCAGGTTGTTCCAGAGGGCAGGTGCTGCCACAGAGAAGGCCCTCCCCCTGAGGGTCACCAGCCGACATTGTCTGGCCGACGGCACCCTGAGGAGGCCCTCTCTGTGGGAGCGTACAGGCCGGTGGGAGGCTATCAGTGACAGAAGGTGGTCCCGTAAGTACCCAGGCCCAAAGCCATGGAGCGCTTTAAAGGTGGTGACCAACACCTTGAAGCGCACCCGTAAGACCACCGGAAGCCAATGCAGCTCGTGCAGGAGAGGTGTCACATGGGAGCGCCCATCGCTCCCATAATCACCCACACGGGCGCATTCTGCACCAGTTGGAGCCTCCGGGTGCTCCTCAAGGGAGCCCCATGTAGAGAGCATTACAGTAGTCCAGGCAGGAGGTGACAAGTGCCTGAGTGACCGTGCATAAGGAGTCCTGATTCAGAAAGGGACACAACTGGCAAATCAGGCGAACCTGATAAAAAGCCCCCCTGGCCACGGCCGTCATATGCTCTTCTAAAGAGAGCCATGCGTCCAGGAGGACGCCCAAGTTGCAAGCCCTCTCCATGAGGGCCAGTAACTCGCACCCAATAGCCAGCGATGGCACCAGCTGGCTATATCGGGACGCTGGAAGCCACAGCCACTCGGTCTTGGAAAGGTTGAGTCGGAGCCTGTTTCTCCCCATCCAGACCCGCACGGCCTCCAGGCACCGGGACATCACTTCAAGGGCATCATTGGGATGGCCTGGGGTGGAGATGTACAGCTGGGTGTCATCAGCGTACTGATGGAACTCCACTCCAAAACCACGGATGATCTCGCCCAGTGGCTTCACATAAATGTTGAACAGAAGGGGTGAGAGGACTGGCCCCTGCGGCACCCCACAAGCAAGGTGCCTCGGGGTCGACCTCTGCCCCCCTGCCAACACCGACTGCGACCGGCCAGAGAGATAGCAGGAGAACCACCATAAAACGGTGTCCCCCAACCCCTCCAACCGGCACAGCATGATACCATGGTTGATGGTACCAAAAGCCACTAAGAGATTTAAGAGGACTAGGATAGAGGAACAACCCCTATCCCGAGCCCTCCAGAGATCATCCACCAATGCGACCAATGCCGTTTCCGTGCTGTGCCCAGGCCTGAAGCCAGACTGAAGCAGATCTAGATAGACAGCTTCATCCAGGTACTGCGGGAGCTGTCGCACCACCACAGTCTCAACAACCTTCGCCACAAAGCGAAGGTTGGAGACTGGAAGGTAGTTAGCCAAAACAGCCAGATCCAGAGAGGGCTTCTTGAGGAGGGGCCTCACCAATGCCTCTGTCAAGGCAGAAGGCAAGACACCCTCACTCAAAGAAGTGTTAATAATCCCCTGGAGCCAGCCTCGCATAACCTCCCGGGAGGCCAGCACCAACCAGGAGGGACACAGGTCCAATAAACATGTGGTCGCGTTTAGCCGTCCCAGAATCCTGTCCATGTCCTCGGAAGCGACAGGATCGAACTCCTCCCAAATGACATTCTCAAGACCTGCCTCCATCATCCCGCCTGTACCCACCCAGTCAGAGACCAAGCCTTCCGGAATCTGAGTGATTTTATCGTGCAGATATTGCACAAAATCCTCAGACCGACCCTGCAAGGGATCCTCCCGCGCTCCCAGATGGAGAAGTGAGCAGGTCACCCTAAACAGGGCGGCTGGGCGATTATCTGCAGATGCGATAAGAGCGGAAAAATAATTACATTTTGCCGCTTTTATCGCCACTAGGTAGGTCTTAATGTAAGACCTCACTAGTGTTCGGTCAGATTCGGAACGGCTGGTCCTCCAACCGCTCTCCAGGCGTCTTCTGGCGCTTCATCTCCCTCAGCTCCTCGGAGAACCAAGGAGCCAGGTAAACTCAGCAACGGGTCAGAGGCCGCAAAGGCACCACTCGGTCCAAAGCGTCAGCGGCCACCCTATCCCAGGCGGCCACCAGCTCTTTAGCCGAGCTGTGAGTCAGAGCCTCAGGGAATGGCCCAAGCTCCGTCTGGAACCTATCAGGATCCATCAGGTGCCTGGGGCGGAACCACCTTGTCTGTTCCGCCTCCCTGTGGCGGGGTGTGGCGGTTAGAAAGTTAAGCCTAAGAAGGGAATGATCTGACCATGACAAGGGCTCAGTCGTTATCTCCCCTATCTCAAGATCATTCGTCCACTGACCAGAGACAAAAATCAAGTCCAGAGTGTGTCCTCCCGTGGGAGCCAAGTGGCAGGGAGCCAGGTACGTAATCAGCAAGCCCATCTGCCTCCCATGTCCCCACTTCACAAGGAGGGACTCTCATCCAGCTATCTGAGGTACAGTGGCCTCCCTTGGAGCAAGTCCTTCCTTTACAAGAACCGCCATCCCCCCTGTCCCTCCCCTGGGATCTCGGCTGATGGAATGCGTAGAAACCCGGTGGGCACATCTCAACGAGGGGAACCTCCCCTTCCTGGCCCAACCAGGTCTCTGTAATACCCACCAGGTCCGCACCCCCCTCCTGAACCAGGTCACAAATGAGGGGCGCTTTATTTACCACGGACCTGGCGTTGCACAACATCAACCGGAGGCCCAGGCCCTGAGGGTCCGAACAACCCGGGGAACGAGAAGAGCATTGGGGCTGGAGCGCGCAATCGCTCGCAAATAGCGAGTGCGTCCTCCCATAACACGATATGGCCCCCTGCTCCTGCCATATCTGCCCCTCCCACCCATAGTGCCGATGGAAACACCCTCCCCAGTATAGGAACTAGCCCCCCCGCCCCCCCAAGTCATAACCCTCTGCCTGACCCAGTCTCGACCCCTGTGGGTTGGCCCCCAAACCCACCCCGGTCGTACACATAATATCCTCCCTCCCACCCCTTAAAAGTGAATTTAAAAAGAATACAAAGAACTTTTAAAAACCCCGGCGCCCTCGTGCCACCTCTCGGGATCCCAGGACCCGTCCTTGAGGTATTTCTTGGCAAGGCCGGTAGGCCACTTCCAGGAATGGGGGGGCAATGGTTCAATGGAGGGGGGCATGTGTATAAAGGCACAACAAGGTTTGGGGATATGTGGGGGGGTATGAGGGTGAAAAGGAGGTATGGTTAAACTCTGGGAGGGTGCGCAAGTGGCAGGTGCAGTGCAAGTGTGGAGGAACTGGGGTAGGATGCACAAGTGGGAGAGACTTCGGGCAAGACTTTCAACCTTCCCTGCCAGCTTCCCCACTGAGTTCCTGGAAGTGATCAAGGGGAGCTGTGACTGGTTTTAAGTGCAAACTGGTTGCCAAATACCCAGATTATGATCATGTGACCATGGGGTGGCATAACTTTTAACAACCAATCATAACTAATATTCTTTCAGCACTATCGTAACTGGTTGTACATTGAAGGTGACCTATGTTAAGCACCTCAGGATTCTCAGTATTTTCTGTTTTTTTTTTTTTTTTCCAGATTGATCTAAAGGATGTTGAAAGAAAAATTGCTCAGCAGGCAGCTAGGCTCCAGGGAGTGGATTTGGGCCGAACTCTTTTGCAAGTTAGCCAAGAGAAACAGGAAAAAAAACATCAGTGGGACACAGGTGATGACATACAAGGAGTAAACATGTTTTCATAATTAAAACTGTGTTCCTTAACTGTGTTTCCTATGCAAAATCTTTAAAATCAATTTTTTAAAATTAACGAAATCATGGAATCATTTCTCCCCAAAGAAGTTATTTATTTATTTGTTTATTAAATTAAATAAACAAATCTCATGGTTTGAAATACCAGTAAATAATTCATTATTTATTTAAAGAGTTGCTGTATTAAATTAAAAATATAAGGATGACTGTGCAACACTTGGATTTAACTCAATTGTGTTTTTTTCAAGAGGCAAGTGGACTTTCTGGTTTTTCTTGGAAGACGTTTCACTTCTCATCCAAGAAGTTTCTTCAGCTCTGACTACATGGTGGAGAATGGAAGGATTTATACTCATTGCAGACAGCTGGCATTCTTTTAGCGAGTCGTTAAGGCCACCTGGAAGTTTATCTCTGTCCTCAGGGTCACCTGAGTAATGCAAATGGGTGTAGAGCCTTATTGGAACTGCTGAACAGACTGTGTTGTAGACTGGAGATAGTTGATTTTATATCTCTCCCCTTCTTTGACCTCTCTTTCAAACCTTCCATTCCCCACCATCCATTCAGAGCTGAAGAAGCTTCTGGGATGAAAAGGGAAATGTCTTCAAAGAAAAACCAGAAAGTCCACTTGCCTCTTGAAAAAGCTTCTTTGGGACAGCCATGATCTGGATGACTGAGACTCTCCATAGACTTTAGATTTAATATCCAAAACATGACTTGGGGCGTGGCAGAGTAAAGCATTGCATGTGTTTGCAACTCCTAATATCAAACACATATTTTCCTCTTTAAGTATCTAGATATATTTGGTCGACATTTGAAGCACTGTACTTGATAATTCAAGTTCAGATTCAAAAAGGTGCTTGCAAACGTGTGGGCTCACCTTGCCTGTAACCTCTTAAAGTGTTAAGAGTGAATCTTAACACTCTTACTTAGGATTCTGCTGCTAAAGGCAGCCATGTAATCCTGGAAAAGAAGTTGGTGTTTTAAGGAGTTGGAGACCAAGTGCCCACTATACTCTACTGCACATTTTTGCTATTGTGATTTCAGACCGAATTTCATCCAGTTAATTGCATTCTTTCCTAGTTTATTCAGAAGTGACTCCCTTTCATTCTGCTTGCAGTTACTAGCAAAATTGAACTGAAGCAGACACTCAAGCAAGACCAACAAAATCAAGTCCAGCATTTAAAGTGCACAGTAAATGAACTCAAAGCTGAGAAACTTCAGATATCCAGCAGCATGCAGCGTCGACAGCAACTTGAAGAACAGACTGTAGAATTAACAACTGAGGTGCAATCATTAAATAGAGAGATCAAGGTAAAATAACTAATGAATATCGGGACTATCATTGCTATTCCTCCCTTGGTTTCAATTTTATTCAGCTTTATACATTCGGTCAAATAATCAGAAGACTGCTACATGTATTTGTAAAGGTAAAAAGCAGATTTCTAAAACAAAAAAAACATAGTTGTGTGCTTTTTCTTTTCTTTTCAGGAAGCAAAAGAACAGTTATTTCCTTTGGAAACAACTTTGGGAAAACTACAACAAGAAAAAGAAGAGTTGTCGAACAAAAAGAATACAAGTTACAAAATAACACAAGAGAAGGTTGGCTGCTGCTCCTGAGTTGGTTTATATATTCTTGTAGGAAATTAATTTTTTGGTTATTGGTTATGTTTTGGTATTTTGGTTATTTTTTGTCGTCTTTTTGTTTTTAAGCATGACAACCACTCAGATCAGCCCCAACATTATATCCTAGAGTTAAACTAAAACTCAGATCTCTTTCTCATCATTTTCACAATTTTTTAAATGCCTCCTTTAATTTTCCCCTATAGAAGCAATCTACTCCAAACACAGCCTCTGGTCCAAAGTGAGCTATTACATTCTCTCCATTCTTCACAAACATGAAAGACTCTTTATTGATAACTACAATCTTGGTTAGAGCTATTTTGAAAATTCATGGTTGCAAAAATGCTGTCTTGTTCTTCGCGCATCACAAATAATAAGGGGCTTAGAATGCATGTTACCTTCAAAAGAGGAAGACTGCCCCCATTATAACTTTTTGCATCTGTACAGAATTATTTGGTTCTGTACTTAGCAGCTTGAAGCTATCAAGTGAAGGTGTTCAGAAATTAGTTTCGAATCGGGTTGCGAGGGATTTGGGGTCCAACATACTACAACTGCCAAGCGGAAGTACCCTAGACGCTCAACCTCTGAAGGAAATGAAAGTAGACTACAAGAATCATTAGATAGTTCCTACAATGAAGAGTGGTGAGAAATGAAATCCTTCAAATTTGTATTAGAATTGAAGAAAAGAAGCACCTACCTTAACCATTTGAAGAAAGGTGTTCCTTCATTGCTTAACGCAAAATTTCTGTTTCAAAAGATTTGCTTAGCTTTAATATTAGTCTATTGCATAATAGCTATGGAACAGGAAACATTTATCTGTGCTAAAGATTATTAGAAAAGGAGTTAAGAATAAGTTGCCAGTTCTACGGTTATAAAGCTGTCGGGCATCTACACTTGAAATGGTACTTCCCCAAAGGATGTTATAAAACTCTTCCCCCTCCACTTATCAAACATTACCAAAGGGCCAGGAGGAAAATAATAACCAGACACCTGTGGATCTTCACAGTAATCTCTGCAGAAATCACAATTGATCTATAAGGAAAAATAAACATTTTATTTCCTTTGATCTGAGCAACATGTTACAAATTTCATATTGCTTCTCTTCAAAACTTTCTGGTCTAATTAAGGTAAGGTGCCGTTAGAATGTACAATGTTTTGAAATATATATTACTTGAACAATATTGGCTATTGATTAATATATTTATATTTCATAGAATCAAGCATATTTCTTATGCATTTTAACAGATAAATGACATTAAAGAAAAAGTTAAAAATATCCATAACCATATGAAAGAGATTGAGAATTATATCCAAGAAGGGAAAGAAGAATACAAACAGGTAATTAGCAAAAAGCTAATAAATAATAATAATTTTCAGAAAGTCTTATCAGATTTTACATGAAACTTTGAACACTAAAATGTTTGTTTATTTTTCATTTGCAGCAAAAGGAATCTGAACTGGAGGAAGTCACAGTTGAGCTAGTAGATTGTGAGAAACAGAAAGAGAAGATAAATAAAGAAACGGGAACAATTAGGCAAGATATTGATACACAAAAGGTACCTTTATCTCCTCCATTAATCTAATATAACAATATAGATTGTATATATTTAATCTGAAATGTTAATAGACAAGAACAACTGTGATATTTTAGATTCTACTTTATGAATTGCATCATATTTGCTGATAATTATTATTCATCTTAATAAAACAATGATTTTATTAAGTGATTTAACTTGTGCAGTGGTTGCAATAAAATCCTCTGGTACTTAAGAAGTAACTGAAATGAAGCAGAAATGCCTCCTATGCTTTTATCATGGAGGTGCAATTTACTAGTAATCTCAAGTACCCAAATACAATAATACAAAGCAGAAAAAGAATGAATAATACCATTTGTAATTCTTCTCTGCCCAAAATTGTTGGCTGATATTCTGTGCTTACATTTCCATGTATGTTATCATGATATAAATTGGCTACCAAAATGTTCTGGTGATTAGAAGGAGTGGGCAATAGAAATAAATGTGATAGATAACATAAAAATATTAGATAAGCATTAGAATCTCACTACAAGTTTTGATTGAAACATGAACAATAAATGCTGCTTCAACACAAAGCAACTTCAGGAAACAGTGAGTGAAGATAGAAAACTGGTATAAATTCAAATGTTTCCTAAAGTTGTATCAATTTATGCCATTACTGAATGTTATTTCAGAAAATAAACTATATTCCATTTATTGAATGGCAATCATGACTACAGTAGTTCTCTCCTTTGGAACTTGCTTTATTCTCCACTAATGAAATCTATTGCTTCTGTAAACCTAAATACAATAGTATGAAATTTTAATGATTTATGCTGCTTGAATAAATATACTTCAATGAAGCATTTGGCTGACATCTACTTGTACAGAGGGACTTGCTTATCTATGTGCTGCCTTATATGCCTCAAAGTCTCTATGGAAAGTCAAGAATAGGAAAGACTTATTCTGCGGTGGAAATAATTTTTGCTGATTTAATGCACAATTTGATTCTACATATAACTTTCTATTCTGGACATGATTCTTCTTGCACAATGAGATATCATCTGGAAAAAAAAGTTAAGTTCTGGTGTCAGTTAAAATAACTTATTGCCTTCAAGTCAGTGTTGGCTTTTGATTAGTACCTTGTTGATTTCAGCAAGTGGTTGGCCATTGCTGGCTTCCCTGGAGCCGAGAAACAATGACTGGTTCAAGGTTACAATGACTGGTCCAAGTTGGTTTTGAGCCTGAAGTGGGACTAGATGCCTTATCTATTGCAATAATTCACTTAATAACTACAATTGAGACTGGAGTCTTGATCATTGAGCAAAGCAGTAGTTGAGCCCATGTGACTGTGGTGGAATTTGGCCTCTGTGAATGATTGGATTTTGGCTTGTGAGGCATAGAGCTGGGAGTCTTACTCCGCTTCTGTAGAGTTGTCTGCAGAGACAGGGATAAAGGGTTTTGGGGGCTCCAAGCATTCTTGAATTTCAGAAGGTTCAGGCAGACCCAGAGCTGGATGTCCTTTTCTCCCTGCCTCTTTGGGGCTCTCTGCAGGGATTGGGAGAGAGGGATTTGGGGCTCCATGCATGCTTGAATTTCAGCTGTGACAAGGACCTCTTTCATCCAGCCTTTCATCCAGAGATGAAAGGGAATCCTGTTGGCAGACGATAGTAGTTTGCAGCCTTCCCTACTGGCTTCCCCATTAACTTTTTGGGGAGGTTGGCAGAGAACATTGCATGCTGTGATCACATGACTATGGGGCACTTGGCAACTGGACATAGTGTGAACCGCCAGATCGCAATCATGTGACCATGGGGTGTGTGTGTCTGTGTGCAACATTTTGTGGTAGAAGTCCTTTATGGGGCATAAACCACCATTTCCAAAGCCATCATAATTTCAAACTGGTGTTAAGCAACCAATCATTAAGTGTAGATTAGCTGTTCACCTAAGTAGCTGTCTAAAATAACATATGCATCTAAAAGATTAAAGTAAAGCTTAAAGAGTATTTTTGAACAGATTCTTAAACTGTGAGCGGACACACCTTTTTTTAAAGCTAATTTGGTTTATCCATGCAAAATGGGAGCTTTGTCAAAGCTCTTTCCCACTTTCCCTGGACAAGTCATAAAATTAAAATTCATTTATCATTTTAAGGGATCGTGATGTAGTAGTCTTGGAAAATATCTGATAACAGCTCCTTGTTAACAAAACCTATTGCTTATGTTCTTCTGATTGTAATGGGATAAAATCGTATAGAATAATTCACTTTTCATTTTATTTGCATTTAGATTCAGGAACGATGGTTAGAAGATAATCTTACTTTAAGAAAAAGAAATGAAGATCTAAAAGAAGTTGAAGATAACATAAAACAGCTTTTGAAGGAAATGGGGGAAATGCAAGTACCACAACTGAAAAGGTATATCTTGCTTTATAAAGAAAAATCATTTCTTAAATCAAAGGCATTAGACCTCAAGTATTTGCATTTTAAGTATTTTTTCTTATGTGGTCACAAGTATTTTTGTAGTGTCTGCCTAGTGATAGAGGACTGTCTTGTAAACCTACTGTTTTGATTAGATGATTCTCTTCTCTCAACAACTGTAGCATGAGCAATCAACTTGACTTATTTCAGACCATTTGTTTCTGATAACTAAATAGTGCTTCAGTGTTTCTTCTATTGTTTATACTCAACATGTGGTATCACAAGGCACACTGCCTCTAATGTCGATATCTCTATTGATTCGTTACCATGACTAGGCATAGATCAGCTGTAATTTCCACATCATTCCTATAGTTGCAAGTTTACAGTTATAAGGCAACTGTTAATTAGAAAGAGTCTGGTGGCACCTTTTCTGACTATTTTTATGAAAAGGCATAAGTTTTCATGAGCTGTAGTCATTTCATTAGATGCATGGTGTGGCTAAACTCATGGAGGACAGCTATTGTAATCCTTGAAATATAATGTAGCAAAATTATTTTCTGTTGCTTGACCAGGTCACGGCTCAAGCGAGCAGGTTCAGGTTACAAATAAGGGATTTGAAACTAATGCTGAGAACATCATGATATATAAATTGCTATAACTGTGAAACGCTGCCTCAGAAGTAATGTTTCAGCGGAGGTTGAATGGCCATATACAGTATGTCACAAAAGTGAGCGCATCCCCTCACATTTTGTAAATATTTAGTACTCACTTTTGTTGCCAGAAGTTTAGATATTAATGGCTGTGTGTTGCATTATTTTGAGGAGACAGCACATTTACACTGTTATACAAGCTGTATACTCACTACTTTACATTATAGCCAAGTGTCATTTCTTCAGTGTTGTCACATGAAAAGATATACTTAAATACTTACAAAATGTGAGGGGGTATACTCACTTCTGTGACATACTGTATCAATGTTGCTATAACAAGCTGGCTCGCTTCCTCAAAGCCTAGGAGAGCCTAGGTCTCTTGACTGCCAGCTGATCGGATCAGAGGCCTAGCCCACAAGTGTGGCCACCTGTGGATAGATCACTAAGCTTCCACCCTGGTGTTTCAGAGCATCAGGCTTCTCACAGCCATGCAGGTAGACTTGTTTGGAAGCCTTTTCAGCATTGGAAGGTGGTGCTCAGGCCTTAATGTAACTGGACTCTTCCCCCTTGCTGGGCTGTTTTTGGCTTTGCAAAGCCATTTGCTGCTTCCTGCCTCCTTTTTAGATCTACCTGGGTGGTGGACTTCCCAGAGCCTCCCCTACCCCTGAGACACCATTTAATGACTGCCTCAGAGAGAGCAGGATTGGGGTGGGTCATTAAGTGAGGCCATCTCCCTTAATGGCCATCACAAATTGCAACCATAATGAGCAGGCTCCATTACCTGCGTAGGGTACCTACGAGACCGTCTTTTGCCACCAATAGCCTCCCACCGACCAGTTCGTTCTCACAGGGAGGGACTACTCAGGGTACCGTCAGTCAAATTATGTCGACTGGCGACTCCCAGGGGGAGGGCCTTCTCTGTGGGGGCTCCAACCCTTTGGAATGAACTGCCCCCGGAGATACGGAATATCCCTGATCTCCGTGCTTTCCGCTGTGCCCTAAAGACCCTGATGTTCCAACAGGCGGGGCTAAACATACGAACATGTGAATGATTTTTTAAATGTTATCTAATTCTGGGTTTTATTTAATTCACCAATCTAAGTAATAATTTTAATTAGCAATTTTATGATGTTTGTGTGTCTATATTTTTCTTGACTGTACACCGCCTTGAGTCCTACGGGAGAAAGGCGGTATAGAAATATAATAAATAAATAAATAAATAAATAAATAAATTACAGTTATAAGTTGAGGACTACAGACTATTTTGTCTTTAAACTGGGGAATGAAACAATGTTCAAAACTACAGATCAGGATTAATGATAACTATGGCTTTTAGACATTATGGGAAACCACATTTCCCTTATGATATGAAAAAGTGTCAAAGATGTAAGAAAATGTATTATCATCCATAGTTGAATCATGGTTGGATATCAGCTCAGCTATCATGAAGCTAGTGACTTTCTTTGTATCTTTTTTTAATTTATTCTCCTTCTATAAACCAAAATATTTTATTTCAGAGATTTGAATGCACTTTACAACTGTAAATATTATTTAGATGATTTCATGTTTCAGGCAAGTTATCGTAATGCCTTTACATTACTAATACATATGTCTGTAAAAATGCCATTTCTTCATCCCATTTTATACTTTCACAGTTTGTTTTTCATTGTATTATACTTCCTTTAAAATGAGGATTCTTGCTTCTTTCTGTTGAAGATGTCCTCTCTATTTCCATAGTGCCCTAATTCCTCATGTACACTTCTTTTGTAATCAAGTAGGCAATACTTTTTGCTCATAATTTTTTGTGCCATGTAAAACTAATAATAAAACTGTATGTTGATCTTTTTTTTTTACTTAGAAATCAAAAACATTTAGAAGAAAAAATAGAGGATTTGAAAAGAAGCCATAGTTTGGCACTTGGTCGGCAGCATGGCTTTGAGGAGGAGATCCTGAGATATAAGAGAGAGCTGAAAGAACAACAGTTTAAAGATGCTGAAGAGAAATATAGAGAAATGATGATAGTTATGCGGACCACAGAACTGGCAAACAAGGATCTTGACATTTACTATAGAGCACTGGATCAGTGAGTAATGTCATATACCCAAAATATTTCTATTTCAAACTAACTCAAATAACATTTAGCTGTTCTTTAATGAATCATTAATATATGTTTGAGTGGATGGGATGAATATGAAGGTATTGTCTGCAAAAAATATCTCTTATTTAAATTTTGGAAACCTAGGATCTGATTTTTGGATACCTGATAAAACCCAAGTTGCAAGTATGTTCTAGGTGGCAATTAGACATGCATACTTGGATTGCTAAAACTGAATAAGCTCTGTATTCTCTCATATATGGCTTAGGTTAGGGTGAATAATCTATATTTAAACTCAAATATAATCTATTCATTATTGGAAGACAAGAATTTACATATATTTGGTTTTATTTTATTTTGTCTTTTTAATCTGCTACTGCTCATCCACATTTAGAATAAAAGCAGACCTACAAACAAAATGAATAACAAAATATTTATCACTCAATTAATTTGTTCTGTGCTTGTGCAATAAAGTATCAGTAATAATGGAAGGCTAAAGTTTTTTCCAGAAGTCCCACCAGACAGCAGCATATCAACTTTTTCCTCAGTTCCACTCCAAATGCTGATGCATTGAGGTTCAGCCCACTGTTTTTCCAGGCCTTCCTACTGTGACTCTTCCTAATTCATGTATTGGGATGTGATAGGTCTTTATTGGCCTGTGTGGCCCCAAGAGATCCATTCAAAAGCAAACTCACAGTCAGAAAAACAACATATGGTAGTGACTCATCCTCATTACCAGGAGCTTATTAAGCAGATTGGTAGAGTTTGTGGGAAGAAGCACCCACCACAGACAGTTTTGTGGTTATTTCGGCCCAGGATATTTTGCCAACATCTCTGCTGATTCCATATTTCTGCCATATTGAGGACAGTACGCAAATCAGTATTTTTTCATGCTAAGTGTCCTGTGATGTTGACTGTTACCACATCAATATCAAGATTCTTAATATTGCAGGATGTATCCCTACGTACTAAGAACTGATTGAGCACAAGTGTCAAAAGGATAAGAAAAGGAGGAAGCATGAGCAATTCACTCTCTCTTCTCCACTAGGGGCCTATTGCTACCACTTTCTAAACTTCTGGCTGCTGTAGGTCAGCTATACCTGTTCTATACTATATACTATACTGCCGTATTTTTCGGAGTATAAGACGCACCGGAGTATAAGGCGCACCTACCTTTTTTGGTGAGGAAAAGAAAAAGAAATCTCCCTCTGCCTCTGAGCAATTTTGCCTCATTGCAGCAAACAGCAAACAGCCTGCTTTACTTTCATTTTCGTTTTCAGCATAGCTTAATTAGCACAAGGAAAAAAAAATCTGCTCCAGCAATTTACCTCTTTGCAGCAAGCAGCAGAGCCCTGTGCAAAACAGCTGAGAGCAAATCAGCTGAGAATCGGGAGGCCGATTCAATCAACTTGTGCGAATTACGCTGTGCTGAAGCTGAAAGGAGCTGTTATTTCTTGCTGTTTGCTTGCAAGGAGGTAACTGCTGGGAGGCAGAGGCCAAAAAGTGGGGGCCAGTGGTTGGGCGGGGCTACATTCAGTGTATAAGATGCACCTAAATTTTCACCCCCTTTTAGGGGGGAAAAAGGTGTTTTATACTCCGAAAAAAAAGGTATATACTAGCTCACAATAACAAAATGAGGTTCTAGCTTTTATTTCTGAATAAATGTGTTTATGCAATTATTAGATTTATATTCCTCCTTTATTTTGTACCACTCAAGGTCGCATAGAAGTAGTCCTCAGCTTACAACTATATGTTTAGCAATATTCAGAATTACAACAGTACTGAAAACTGTTATAGTCAGTCCTCACACTTAGGACTGTCACACCATCCTCATGCTCACATGATCAAAATTTGGGCACTTAAACAACCGGCCAGTATTTACAATAGAATTTAGGAGCTATGGTGGTGCAGTGGTTAGAATGCAGTATTTCAGGCTAATTTTCCTGACTGACAACTGCCAGAAGTTCGGCAATTCAAATCTCACCAACTCAAGGTTGACTCAGCTTTCCATCTTCCGAGGTCAGTAAAATGAAGACCCTGATTGCTGGGGGCAATATGCTGACTCTGTAAACCGCTTTGAGAGGATTTTAAAGCACTGTGAAGCAGTATATAAGTCTAAGTGCTATTGCTACAATAGTTACAGTGCCCAAAATCATGTGATTGCCATTTGTAACCTTCCTAGATGGGTTCAACAAGCAAAGTCATTGGTCAAAACCGTATTTGCTGTCTGTGTGATTCACTTAACAACTGTGGCAAAAAAAGGTCATAAAATGGGTGTGACTCACTTAACAAATAACTGCCTTGCTTAGCAACAGAAATTCTGGTCCCAACTGCAGTCACAAATTGAAGACTTCCTATATGAATTACTCACACCACCTATTTTCCCCATAACAACTCCTTGTAATGTGGGATGGACTGAGAAAGAGCAACTGGCCCAAAGTCACCCAGCTATTAGACTGCTTTTGGAGAACAATTTTGAATAACCCTCTTTTAA
Organism: Arizona elegans; assembly: GCA_022577455.1. NCBI lineage: Eukaryota > Metazoa > Chordata > Lepidosauria > Squamata > Colubridae > Arizona > Arizona elegans. Next base: position 80,943,017 of record JAKOOJ010000003.1, on the reverse strand, counting down.
AAAGGATGTAGAGAAGCTGAATGGGAGACATAGTACAAAAGTTAAACAAACTTTATATGTTTCACTTAAAAAAGAGTAAGAGGACAGAATAGCAAACAAATATTGAAAAGACTGTTACAGATAGATCTGTTTTCTTTTAAAACTAAGAACAGGACAAGAACCCTTGGATTGAAGTTAAAAGAAATACTAGAAGGAATTCCAGGGTAGTAAGAGTTGTTCAACTGTTGCCCAGTGGAAGAATGCCCCTTGTAGGCTTTCAATCAGGACTAGATGACTTACATTTCTTACATTTATATGACTTACTTTTAGATTTCTGCACAATGGAGGGTTTAACTAAGTGGCCTATAACATCCCTTCCAACTTACACATTCTATATTGTAATTCTGTTGATCGTGCAGTAATAGACTTTGGAGTGTGGGATCATGACATCAAAGTGTTGTAGTTCTTTTGTCCTTCAGTTTGGAACCCTAAAAAATAAGGAACTGCTATGTCTATAACTAGGTTCGGAGAAGACCTGGCAGATCAATATCCTGGTTCTTCTGCAGCCTTTCATTAAGGTGGTTTTGGATTATTGTGGCATTAAGACAGTAATGTGTCAGAAATTCCATACCACATATTTCCTTAAAACAAGAGGTTCCAACCTGGGAATTTCTGAGGTTACCCCAGAGAAATATCCTATCCTTATTTTTCTATCCCTTTACAAGGAGTACAAACTTTTCTGAATAATATGAAAGGACATGACTCCAATTGAAAAATAAATTGGTCTTGGTCAGAAGAATTGGTGGAGATGTTTTATAGTTGCCTTGTGAGATATGACTAGCTTGTAATATAAAATAAATTGAAGTCTACCTTTAAAATAAAGCTACTTTAAAATCTAATACAGGTAGTCCTCAACTTACAATCATTTGTTTAGTGACCATTCAAAGTTACAATGGCACGGAAAAGAGTGACTCGTGACTGTTTTTCATATTTATGACCATTACAGCACCCCCATGGTCACATGATCAAAATTTGGGCACTTGGCAACTGGCATGTCTTTATGATGGTTGCAGTATCCCGGGGTCATGAGATCACCTTTTGGGATCTTCTGACAAGGAAAGTCAGCGGGGAAGCCAAATTCACTTAACAACTGTGTTACTAATTTAACATCTGTGGTGATTCACTTAACTGTAGCAAGAAAGGTCATAAAATGGGGCAAAACTCACTTAATAACTATGTTGCTTCACAACAGAAATTTTGGGCTTAGCTATGGTCATAAATTGAGGGTTCCCTGCATTGTGGCTTTTGTCAGCCTAAGTCAATGGTTCCCAACCTTTTCCTCTGTTATCCAAAACTGCTTATCAGAAAGTCTTCTCAAACTTCAAGGACTAATTGTAAGTTCCTTCCTTAAGCACTGTCATAACTTTGTTTGCTAAACAGATGGTGGTAACTCAAAGACTGTGGGTATTATTATTATTTTTTAAATGAACAATTTTTATGTCATTTCACCAAATTACCATTGGTAATTTCATCGTTTTTCATCTTAACAGGAATACTGTTAGTTATTTTAAATATATTTTAATACACATGGCAATCTTTAAGTTAATTTAGACGTCACTCTTATGATGAGTAATGGATTCATAAAAACACTTTTACCCAATTGGAATAATTTACATACATTGGGGAAGCTGGCCTAAATAAAAAGAAGCAATTTATGAAATCTAAAAGTAAACTAATAACTTCTCTTTTTCATTCTCTAAAAAAGGAAAGCTTTTTTATTGTTATATTTTTAAAAACATGATAAGATTAAACATGATAAGTAAATATGCTTCTCTTTCTGTATGTTTATCTGATACATCCAAAATATGCCACTTCGTTCACTAGTAAAAAATAACCATGAGTCAATTTGATATTATCAGGCAAAAAGCTGCTATAAAATCCTGTGTTACAACGGAAGCATGACTAAATATAAGTAATGAGAACAATGAAACCAAGAATTCTTGGAACACCTTTGGGCTTCATTACACCATCTACCAAATTATATTTTCCATTATCTATTTTCTATTTGTGCCTTTGCTATTATTATAATTACAAAAGTATAGCATAGAGGTAACTATATAACCTAAGCACGCAATCATAAGTATAATGGAATGATACAAAAGGTTTTCTTACTGAGAAGGATTAGTAGCTATATAGGAATAAGATTTGCATTATTAACATTTTGGCTTATTGTTAGTGTAACATAGCAGTGTAGTTCCATATAATCAGATGCATGAAGTGACCATAAATATAAGATTTGACAGGAAAAGCATAAACAATTAAGAAAAATAAGATATATATATATACAGTATAAGTACAAAGGTAATTACAATAATTAATGGTAGGAAGTCAGTTGTAGAGTAACCAAGATATGAAGGCTCAGGAAATAAAGCTTAAAAATTCAAGGTGGGAAATGTCCTCACTATTTTTTTCCTTCTAACATTGTAATATTTTTAAAACACTCTTCACAAATGAAATATTTTCTTATAGTTAAAAAATGGAGAGAGAGCACCAGCAGGACAGTTTAATCCTCAAGTGCAAAACTCTATCATGGCAGTGCTGCTTTCATTAAAGAATTCTATGCCAGATTTGAATGTGGCCTTCTATGTTTCTGATTTTTTTAAATCTCAAATGTCTGTGGATCTTCTTTTCTGTAGGCCTCACAAGGCATAAAAATGTATGCGCACACATACATATGCACACATGGACAGGCGTCCCAAAAAAAGATTTTAAACTATTTCAAAGTAAATCCAAGTAGTAAATTCTTTTTTGAATTATACTTTTAAATTGAAAAAAATAATTATGTTTAGTTTTCAAACATAATACTATGAGTAAAACAACTTATTTGTACTACAGTATATCTAAATCTGAATCTAAATTAGTAATTGGCTTGAAATGAAGATTATGTCAGATACATGTATTTTAGTTTTTCCAGAATTGGGATTTGTTTAGGTTTTTGGTTTTTTTTTCTGAAGTTAACAAAAAATATGGGGATGGAAGAGCCAAAACAATTGATTGAAAAAGTGTTTTTAAGGTTGAGAAAAAAGTGAAGTGCTGAGTATTACTATGACTAATATGAATTATATGTTATTTCAGAACAATTATGTTGACATGGAATGATATTAAAGATATTCTAAGATGGGAGAAATTACAGTTGTCATTGTTGGGGAATATTTCAGTGATAAAAATGAATGTACTGCCTAAAATATAGTTTTTGTTTCAAACAACATGTATTTTGACAAGTAATATGCCTTTTAAGCAATGGAAGAAAGGAAGATTTTTATGGCAAGGCAAAAAGTCAAGGGTTAAATATAAATATAAAGACCTCCAAGATGCAAAGGAATGAGGAGGAGGAGGGCTGCCTGTATTTTACATTCTGCTGCTTGGTTTGGATCAGCGGTGAAATCCGCCTGGTTCTATCCGGCTCACTGAACTGGTAGCGCTGGCGGCGGGAGGCTCTGCCCACCTGCCAGGATGTCATTACGTCCTGTTTTTTTACCATCTGCAGATGCGCAGAAGGTTTTGCGCATGCTCAGAAAAGGCGCCTCAGCGCGCACTCCCGCGCGCTCCCATTGCAGCACTGGTAGCAAAGGTAAGTGGATTTCACCGCTGGTTTGGATGAAGGAATGGGTGCTTTTGAGAAATAAGAGAATTCTAGTACTAGAAGAGCACAACCTGAGATTTGGATGGCATGACATTCTGTGGTACAATAAAATTAAAGTTTATGTAGTTTTTAAAGATCACTATATTAGAAATGCCACATTGAGACTACAGAATAGATATAAATTCAGAATGCCCAAAATACTTTAAGGGTCTCAACATTTTATAGATAAGAAACAGCAAGAGAGACGGTTATGCTGTTGAGAGTTGTTACAAAAGCATGAAGAACATAAGATGAAATCAAGAGATCAGTTGACTTCAGAGGCATTTAGTTTCAATGGTTTTCATATGCACATTTAAGAGGAAGATTTAAAGTAGATAACAGGGCATTTTGAATTAAACAGTACAGGACAGAATTTGAAATTGAGCTATGTACAAATGATTAACATGTAATTGCTAAAACAAACTTGTTAAAACTTGAAACAGAAAAACAAATGAGAGTGTATGATCAAATGAGCTAAGAACTTTGGACCTAATATATTGATAGAACAAGGGGGAAATATTTGGCTGAAAGGATTGAAATTTACATTTGATTTAAAAGAGAACTTTTATACAATGATGTACATTTGTATGACTCCAGAAAAATGATTTATTTTATTTAGTATAAAATAGTTCAGATTTCTGTGGAAAATATGAAACACATGAAGTATCTTTTTATCATACCTGGTGAACTGCAAAAAACCCAGAAAATTTTGCTTCAAATACATACAGGGGATACAAAGAAACATTAATATCCAATCAAAACTAAAATTATTCTTGCTGGAGCTATTAAAGAGAAAATGTAAAAAGAGTTATGGAATATTGGTTTTATATATAACTGCTGCGAGATTATTATATGCAAAGAAAAAATGGAAAGACCCTGAAATTCCCACAATTGAGAAATGGCTGGTGAAGATGACAAAGTAAGCAGAGAAGACAAAATTGATTTGTTTGATTGAAGAAAGGACAATAACTATTAAGTGACTGGAAACCCTTTATGGACTTTTTGCTTTAAAAAAAAGGAATAACATCCTTTATGTAATTTATAACTTTGATTATTAGAAAGGGTAGATTATGGAATGAGAGAAATTATGGTCTAACCTTACAGAGAGAAAGAATAAAATATAAATGCATTTATAACTGCTATTAGGTTGGAAACTGCTTGTTTATTATTTTTTCTTTTCATTTTTCTGTTCTATTATTTTTCTTTCCTTTTTTTTCTCTTTCAAAATTTGTATTGTTTTATTTTTAAACTTTTAAAAGTCAAAATTATATATTTAATAAAACAACATTTGGGACAATTTTTTTTCTGAAAAAAAGAAATCTTTTTTTCTCCATCTGTTCAAAAGTTCTGAAAATTAGTATTAGTTTATAATGTGTCAAAAGAGAATTTATTCCCCTGCCATGTTGATTAAGGTCTCTTTTTTCGAGGTAGTAAAAAAAATTATTTTAGGAAATAATGTTGAACAACTTAATGAGTGCAAGTAGTCCACAACTTACATCAGTTCATTTGGTGACCACTCAAAGGAGGAATGACACCAAGTTAATGCTGCATGGGCATAAATCAGAGAGATTTGGAGGTCTTGCTATATATGAATTGTGCTGTATTAATTACATGTTTATTTGGCATAACTGGTCAATATTTTTATATTCCAAATATGCTGTAATAACTATATATGTTTCTGCTTCTGTAAGGCGGAAAAATATTTTGAAGCTCACATTACTATTACTGTAATAAATACTATCCTTTAAATACTTCCTGATTAAATTTGTTACTTTAAAATCAAGAAGTTCTTTTAAAGATTATTTTAAGCGGACGCAGAATGCTTTTAATTTGTTTCTACTAATGGCCTTATTTCTGATCATTATTAAACAATGAATGCCTACCATAATCCCAGACTTTGTATAATGTACTTGGATCCATGAAAATCATGGATTCATTTTCTGTTAGATTGTGGTGTCAATTATTTGAAAATTGCTGTGACATTTATTATAGCATCTTTTGAGAACACCTGAAGGTATCATACAAGGTTCAATATATGGTTTTTTAGTAGTGTAGTTTCCATGCAATAGTCTTTTTATCCTGCTTTTAGTAGAACTTTTTACATAGCTCTGGCATCTTCCTTGAATTTCAAAGCACAGCAGTGCATGATCAGAGTATAGTGAAAGCAAAGGAACTTAAATTTTTAAAGTCTGTTTACTCTTTTCCATCTCTTAGAGCAATAATGACATTTCATAGCATGAAAATGAAAGAAATTAACAAGATAATTCGTGACCTGTGGCGAAGCACATACAGAGGACAAGGTATAAATATATATGTATGTATGTGTGTGTATATATAGAGTATATATTTGCAGTAGATTTTATTGGGGGTGGGGAGTATTGGAGATAAAATTCTGAGATCATCTTTCTTTAAGATAAAAATAGATGTATACATTCATTCCTAGAGAGGTTATATAATGTTTCATAATAAGCAATATGCCATTTCCAGTTGAGTCATCTTAATTAATACATTTACATGAATTCTTTCCTATTACTTGCCTTGTTATAGCATCATCTTCCTCTTAACAGACTTCTATATTGAATATATTCTATATTCAATTGCTGAGATACCAGAATTCTGCATTTTGAAATTTCTTTTAACTTTTAAAAAGTAGTACCTTTAGCATTTATATTTCTGAAAAAAGAATTTGTGAGCAGTGCATTTGAGAGTGGGTTGTAAGGAAAATCCATTCTCCTTGGCTAACGGATGCAAAATCGAAATCCATAATAAGTATCCAAACAAGATCTGGAAAAGCTTTTGACAAAAATCTGAACTAATGTGACTATATTGTGGACAAATGACTTATGCTTATGTGGTAATAGAGTGGATTTATTCTGTAGATAATGATTAGAATGCTTTAAGAAAAAGAAAGTTGCTTTGGCAACTAACTGCATAAAATTGTTTTTTCCCCCTAAAGATATTGACTATATAGAAATTCGGTCTGATGCTGATGAGAACATCTCTGCTTCTGACAAAAGGAGGAGTTACAATTACAGGGTAGTCATGACAAAAGGAGACACTGCTTTAGATATGAGGGGCAGGTGCAGTGCTGGCCAAAAGGTATGCAGTATTGTTTTCATGCCAATTCATTGATTTGTAGACATTTATACCAGGAATAAGATCTAGAGCACAGGGGTTAAACTTGCCACATCACGTAGCCATCACGTGACATATTGTAATGGTTTTTTTCCCTTCATGGAGGTGGGATGGACGTAGCCTGCACGTGATGCATCCGGCCCGCGGGCCACCAGTTTGACACTCCTGATCTAGAGTATTGTTGAAAAAGTGAACTCAGAAATTGTGACCCCACAATTAGCGAAGCACGATGGAATGAATAAATTCATATTTTCCCCCCCAGGGAAAGATTTATGGAAAACATACAGTACATATTAAACCCAGTGATCTGTACAGAGCAGATAAAGGTACTGCATTCAGACGATCCTGTCTGTGTTTAATTGAAATAAGACTCACACTGTCATTTTGTGTAAAGTCTCCATTAAATTCTTCGGTACTGAGAATTATTTGTTTTAGAATAGCTTTAATTTCCAGCTTCAGATCATGTTTGCTTCCAAAACATTCTAATGTGAGAAACCGTAGTTACACTGAATATATTTTTTAGCCTGTTTTTTCACATGAGCATTGGAAAGAGTAAAGTGGTTACTTGGAGCAGTACAGTTTGCATTGTCTATGGATATTCTCAGACATCCAGGTCATAGTTGTCTCAAAGGTGCTTTTTCAAAAGGCAAGTGGACTATGTTTTTTTTCCTTGAAGAAAAAGACATTTTGCTTCTCATCCAAAAAGCTTCATCAGTTCTGGATGGATGAAGGGGGGATGATCAGAACTAATCTTTCCCACCCCACCCACCCCGATTCAACAAGAACTGATGAAGCTTCTTCGATGAGAAGTGAAACATATTTTTTTCTCAAGGGAAAAAAACCCATAGTCCACTTGCCTTTTGAAAAAGCACCTTTGAGACACAGTTTGCATTCCTTTCTTCTTAGCTTATTTAAATGGAAGATGGCTGTTCAAATTTGGCCAACCAGTTTGGGACTGAAAATCACTTGTGAAGGAAAGCATGTTGCATTCAATGCTTATTATTAGTATCACCATCTTAATATGAGAGGTGATGGTGGTTTCTGTCACAGAAATATTTAAGTGAAACTCTTCTTCATTGTGTAGCAATCCTTGTAAGAATGGGCTTTTTTAAAAAACCAAAATAGGTAAGGCTTAATGCATCTAAATAGGGCTTACTTAAGGTTTAAAAAGCACACACACACACACAAATCATGCAGAGATGCAAAGATGCATAAACACAAGCTAGATAGGCTGCAGATTAGCCACCCCTGCTGTAGGGAAGAAACTCTCATTAGTCTCTTTTTAAATGTTCCTTTCTAATTCATTCTTTGCATATCTAATTATACATGGAATCTGTCAACTGCAGTTAAGCAAAATTGTTTTGTATTTTAATTGGGGAGGGGAATGTTTTCTTGAGGGGGAGACCCGTCCCCATTGCATCTTTCAATGACAAAGCATAGTGAAGCGTATGTTGCATCACTTTTATTGAGAAAAGTGCAGGGGAGGAAGACTGTTAGATGGGAGTTCTCAGGGTTTTTTTAACTGGTGAAAAAGATGTGATCATTGTGTACCATAGGATATGGTTGCCAGCAAGCACTTGATGTTGTTCTGGGTGCATTTTACCTAGTCATTTTCAATTATTTTTGGTGCATAAAATAAGATATATACACTGTAGATTATTATTATTTATTGAATTTATATTGCCGCCTATTTGCCCATGGCAACTCAAAGCGGCTTACAGACTATAAGATCACATTTAAAATAATAAAATTTAGCGAAAAGAATCAAATAAATTAATATAGTGCAATATAACAAAATCACCTCCCACACCCCACCCCGGCAACAGCACATCACACAAGCCATTTAATGGGCTCCATCCCGCTCTAGGTTCCCCAGGCCCGCTGGCAGAACCAGGTCTTCAGCACCTTCTGGAATATTCTGAAGTATTAGAGTGGGGGCCCTTCCAATCTCTGGGGGAATGATGTTCCAGAGAGAGGGAGCCACCACGGAGAAGGCCCTTCTTCTGGGTCCCACCAGGTGTATCGCCCTCAGGGATGGGACCCGCAACATTCCCTGACTCCCCACTCTGATGGGTCGGGTAGATGTGACCTGCAAGAGACAGTCCCTCAGATAACCTAGTCCCAAGCCATGGAACTATTGCTACCTATTGTAATAAAAATTAAAATTTTAGAAACTTTTCATATACTTTCACTCAGTCTTGAATTCAGAAAGTAACCATAGTAATGAGTCATGATTGTCTTTCATTTGTAATCAAATATATTAATCAGATTTTTCTAGTTTAACGTAGCAACAGCATGTTCATTTGAAGTAGAACATGCTGTTGCTCTCATTTAAGCTTTCACACTGATAATCATACCTTCCAGAAGTATATGAATATTTTCATAGTAATATTTGAAACCGAAGGGAATTTACTAAGAAAATTGTAAGGATAATAATTACAAAATACCCTACTCCCTTTTTCTGTTCATGGAAGGAGAAAGTGACTCAGCCAATTCAAGTGTGTAGACCTTTTAATATTATAAATTTAAAACATAAACTGCTTGCATAGGAAGTGCTGGTGACTAATATCAGATTACCCCAGATGGTAGTCATCTCTAAAGGATCTTTTTATATACAGACTATAGTTTTTTCCCCATATATCAAGTGGTCTAGTAGATCCAAATTTTCCTCCCAAGAGATCAGAGGATCAGCCCATGGAAAAATTGTGATCAGTCAAGATAAGCTTGTCATTGTTTCAGTGCTACTGTGCTGTAAAGGCATACAAGTTATTAGGGATACTTTCAGCCTTAGAAAAATAAGATTAATTGGGGTTTTCTTTATCTGAGGGCTAAGAAGTTTAATCATGGCTAATGACTTGCATCAAATTAATGTATGCTACAAAATGCTAATACTTTTTTGACAAAGGTTGTCAAGAGTGTGGTGGCACGACAGCTACCCCGGTACTTGGAGGAAGCTGGACCCGTACCAGTCGGGCTTCAGGCTTCAGGCAGGGGTACAGCACAGAAACGGCATTGGTTGCGTTGGTTGATGATCTCTGGAGGGCTCAGGACAGGGGTTGCTCCTCTGTCCTGGTCCTATTAGATCTCTCAGCGGCTTTTGCTACCATCGATCATGGTATCATGCTGCAGCGGTTGAATGGGTTAGGAATTGGAGGCACCGGGTTACGGTGGTTCTCCTCCTACCTCTCTGACCGCTCGCAGTTTGTGTTGGCAGGGGGGCAGAGGTTGACCTCGAGGCGCCTCGCTTGGAGGGTGCCGCAGGGGTCGGTCCTCTCGCCCCTTCTGTTCAACATTTAAGTGAAGCCGCTGGGTGAGATCATCCATGGTTTTGGGGTGAGAGTCCACCAGTACGCTGTTGAACCCAGCTGTACATCTCCACCCCAAACCACCCCAATGATGCCCTTGATGTGATGTCCCGCTGCCTGGAGGCCGTGCGGGTCTGGATGGGGAGAAATAGGCTCAAGCTCAACCCTTCAAGACTGAGTGGCTGTGGCTCCCGGCGTCCCGGTATAGTCAGCTTGTGCCATCGCTGACTATTGGGGGTGAATCTTTGCCCCCCACAGAGAGGGCTCGCAATCTGGGTGTCCTCCTGGACTCAAGGCTGTCTTTAGAAGAGCACATGACGGCCGTAGCCAGGGGGGCTCTTTATCAGGTTCGCTTGATCCGCCAGATGCGTCCCTTTCTGGACTGGGACACTTTGCGTACGGTCACTCACACCCTCGTCACCTCCCATCTGGACTACTGTAATGCTCTCTACATGGGGTTCCCCTTGAAGAGCACTCGGAGGCTCCAACTGGTCCAGAATGCGGCTGCGCGGGTGGTTATGGGCGCACCTCGTTACGCCCATGTAACACCTCTCCTGCACGAGCTGCACTGGCTCCCAGTGGTCTTCCGAGTGCAATTCAAGGTGTTGGTCACCACCTTAAAAGCGCTCCATGGCATAGGACCAGGATATCTACGGGACTGCCTTCTGCCACCAACAGCCTCCCACCGACCAGTTCGCTCCCACAGAGAGGGACTCCTCAGGGTACTGTCGACCAAGTTATGTCGGCTGGCGATACCCAGGAGGAGAGTCTTCTCTGTCGGAGCTCCTGCCCTTTGGAATGAATTGCCCCCGGATATTCATAACATCTCTGACCTCTGGGTTTTTCGCTGTGCCCTCACGACCCTACTGTTCCGACAGGCGGAGCTGTCTAACTGAATGATTTTAAATTGGGTTTTAATATTGGGTTTTAAAATTCGGCCAAAACTATTTAATGATTTTAATTAATTTTAATTAATTAAATTTTAATTAATTTTAACTATGATATTGTATATTTATGTTTTAATCTTGGCTGTACACCACCCCGAGTCCTTCGGGAGAAGGCTGATATATAAATATTATTATTATTATTATTATTATTATTATTATTATTATTATTATTATTATTATTATTATTATTTTCATAATACTTGGAAATGATATTTATGGTATTTAAGAAAACTGGGGATCTTTAACAGCACCCTTAGCATTTTGAACAGGCCCTTTTTTCACATAGTAAGGGAGTATTAATGATAGTAATGCATTGGTTTTAAATACATTTGCATACTCTGGTCCATTTATCAATATCAAAGATATTTATTTTAATTTTAGGTTCTTGCCTCTCTCATTATTCGTCTTGCTCTGGCTGAATCTTTCTGTCTCAATTGTGGTATTCTTGCATTGGATGAGCCTACCACCAATCTTGACCGAGAAAATATTGAATCTCTTGCACATGCTTTGGTGGAGTAAGTATCCACAGATTTTACTAAGAAGTTTAAGAAGATTTACTTATGTGGAACTAGAAATTACAGGGAGTCCTTGACTCAACCAGTCACTTAGCACCCATTCAAAATTATGATGAATCCTAAAAATGGGATTTATGATCCAGTTTCAAAGTTACAATGTCTGGGCTCAATTACAGTCGTAAGTCAAGGACAATCTTTATACACATAATAAACAGTCTTCATCAGTCATCTTTCCTAAGGCATACGTTTAAGCCTGTGGAAATTTTCCATGCATAATCAACAGCTAAGTAATTCAGGTAATTGTCTGCATGTAAAATTTTAGCAGCAATAGATTCAGTTTCAAGCGAATCTATTCTATATTTATCTATCACTTTTTTGTTCCAAATTGGAAGCTATGATGCTATCCTCTACCTCAGTATGAAAAGCAGAAGTATTCTTTCTAAGGCATGGGTTGCATGCCACTCACTGTTTATTTAGTAGAAAATTGACGCTACCCTCAAATTAAGGGATTACAGGGTCATAAAAAGGGAGTTTATTGATCCAAAGACATCAACATGATATAGAATTTAATATTCTTGTTTCTTAAAACCAGCAGGTTCCTATATTTAGAATTGGAACTAAGCCCTAAAAATTAGTAATATAAAAGCAAGGGAAATAATTTTATGGCTAAAGAAATAAAGGGATATGGGTAAAGCTTTTAATAAATAGAAATATTTTAGTTATCTAACACAAAGCACATTTAAATAGTGTTTAGCTAATATTGTTCGTCAGAACTGGATAGATCCTGTTGTACATTTTTACTTGTCTGACATCACTTCTAGTGGGATCCGGACAAGCCAAATACTGACCTCTTCCAAGTAACTCTCTCTGTTCTCCTTGATCTACTAATGGCCTCATCGTGATCTGAGGTGCAGTTTTCTCGGAGCTTCTCTCTCACCTAAATATAAAATCGAATAGAAAAATTAATTAAGTGTGCGTTCTGGATTATATCAGCTTTGACATTACATATGCAGCATTTGTTTTTTCTTTGAAGGATAATCAAAAGTAGATCTCAGCAACGTAACTTTCAGCTGCTTGTGATAACCCACGATGAAGATTTTGTGGAGCTGTTGAGTCGATCCGAATATGTGGAGAAATTCTATAGAATTAAGAAGAACCTTGACCAGTGTTCTGAGATTTTGAAATGCAATGTCACAACTTTGGAATCATATGTTCACTTCCAAATGACTCACAATAGAGATTCTTCCAAATAAAGACTCTTCTTTGGTTTAAAAAAAAAATCTGCTGAAGTAGTCCCATCCTCCATAAATAAATGTGTGTGTATGTATGGATGGATAAATGTTGACAAGTACCAAATAGTTGCAGTATTAAAATGTTGGGGGGTGGGGGAAGAAGGCAATTGAAAATAAAATTGTGCAAGGAAATGTAGTGGTTGTTAAGACTTGATATTAAGTTAAAAACTTGATAGTTTTTAGGGAAAAGGTTCATCAGAATAAAGCATCTGGCAGCCATTTAGAAGTTAAAGAAGTTGCCACAATTCTACTTAAGGGTTGAAAAAAATATAGACCTAACAAGCTCAAGATGCAGCAGTCACCATTAAAAGGACAAGCAATTTTGTGTAAGGCTATTTGACCTCCAGCTAAAATTAAAAGTAATGCCTTTTTCAGCCATGATTCTCGGAGACTAGGAAGGTTTATTCAGAAGAAAGGAATGGAGTTAGGAGAACTCTTGTCAACTGGACTTTTTTTTTTTGCTTTTCTGTTAATCGGCAGGTCTCTTCACTCCAGGAATATATTGCATGTGTGTGTGTGTGTGTGTGTGTGTTCTGAATCTTTTATCAATCTGGAAACTCATCCTTACATCTTGGAAATCTGAAACCATGTGTAGGCACTTCACAGAAGAGTCTCTTACTAGTGCTATGGGATTACATCACCCTCCTCCCTATCTCTTCAGAGTCTCACTCTAAATCAGTGGTTCTCGACCCGTGGGTCATGACCCCTTTGGGAGTCGAACGACCCTTTCACAGGGGTTGTCTAAGACCATTGGAAAACACATATTTTCGAAAGTCTTAGGAATAATTTTATGGTTGGAGGGTCACCACAACATGAGGAACTGTATTAAAGGGTCGCGGCATTAGGAAGGTTGAGAACCACTGCTCTAAATGTTCATACCCAGCTCTATAAGCTTGCTTTACTTGACTATTGATACTGATGATATTACCATTTGGGGCTATTGCTAGAACACAGTTCCTGGAAAAACATTTACAGACAAAAATATCAAATTCTACAAATTTCATATACAGGAAAAATATCTACACCCATACAGGTTTCAAGTTGGCAGCTTGATCTTAACATTGGATGGCACCTGAAGCCTTTTTCTATGAGGCCTCGAGACAGGTTTCAATGTGCCTCCCAGTCTAAACAGATTTCCTTGCCCTCTGCTTCCCCGGTACCATAAGTAAATGCATAAGTAGCATTTTCAAGATAAATGGCTTCCAAGGCCATAGTAGTCACAGCTCCACCTACTTTCTTTTTAAAGGTGTAGCAGTTGCATCTTGGACAGATTCCATTTTGCATAGATCCTAAACACTTGAGTAGATTTCCACTTGGTTAAATTACTACAATTTAACTCCTCTTTTTCCTCCTTTCCATAGAGTTAAACTTGGCATAAGACCGAGGCAAGTCTGCTTGGTCTTATGGACTGAGGCAGGAAAATCTTCTATTTTCCTAACATCTCCCCATTGGATCAACCCTCAAACAGGCTACGTTGACAAAGCAGGATTTTCTTTTCTTTTATTACTGAAATAAGCCTTGGTTTGTGGGACTAACCAGCTTTCATTGCTGTAATCAAGCTATTGATGATCCTACCCAGACCTATTTAACTACTGTTGAAATTAAATCTTAAGAAACACTATTGAGGCCACTTTTGATTCTGTGTTTACCAATTTTGATGCATCTTACTTGTATTGCCGGTAGATTAGTTTACCAACTTGCATACAATATTAAGTATTATTCTTTATGAACTAGCTAACACCATATTAGAGCCGGTTTGATGGAGGAATTAAGACAGCAGGTTAGAAATGGGAAACTGAGTTCTAGTCTAACCTGAGGTACAAAGCCAGCCAAATGACCTGGGGCCAGTCCTCTCTCAACCCTAGAAAGGAGACAATGGCAAACCACTTCTTAGAAATTTTGCCAAGAAATCTGCAAGGAAGATTCCAGGAAGTTACCAGGAATCAACTTGCTGACTTGAAGGCACTAAAAAAGGAAAAGGAAAAAAAAAAAACCCACCGTATTGGAACTGACTTGTAATTCTCCTAATCATTAGATAGTACAGTCATGGCCGTAAATGTTGGCACCCCTGAATTTTTTCCAGAAAATGAAGTATTTCTCACAGAAAAGTATTGCAGTAACACATGTTTTGCTATACACATGTTTATTCCCTTTGTGTGTATTGGAACAAAACCAAAAACGGGAGGAAAAAAAGCAAATTGGACATAATGTCACACAAAACTCCAAAAATGGGCTGGACAAAATCATTGGCACCCTTTACTTAATATTTGGTTGCACACCCTTTGGAATAAATAACAAATCAGTCGCTTCCGATAACCATCAATAAGCTTCTTACACCTCTCACCCAGAATTTTGGACCACTCTTCCTTTGCAAACTGCTCTAGATCTCTCTTATTCGAAGGGCGTCTCTTCCCAACAGCAATTTTAAGATCTCTCCACAGGTGTTCAATGAGATTGAGATCTGGACTCATTGCTGGCCACTTCAGAAGTCTCCAGCGCTTTGTTGTCATCCATTTCTGGGTACTTTTTGACGTATGTTTGGGGTCATTGTCCTGCTGGAAGACCCAAGATCTCCGACGCAAACCCAGCTTTCTGACACTGGGCTCTACAGTGCGACCCAAAATCCGTTGGTAATCCTCAGATTTCATGATGCCTTGCACACATTCAAGGTACCCAGTGCCAGAGGCAGCAAAACAACCCCAAAACATCAGTAAACCTCCACCATATTTCACTGTAGGTACTGTGTTCTTTTCTTTGTAGGCCTCATTCCGTTTGCGGTAAACAGTAGAATGATGTGCTTTACCAAAAAGCTCTATCTTGGTCTCATCTGTCCACAAGACGTTTGCCCAGAAGGATTTTGGCTTAGTCAAGTACACGTTGGCAAACTGTAGTCTTGCTTTTTTATGTCTCTGTGTCAGCAGTGGGGTCCTCCTGGGTCTCCTGCCATAGCGTTTCATTTCATTTAAATGTCGATGGATAGTTCGCGCTGACACTGATGCTCCCTGAGCCTGCAGGACAGCTTGAATTGCTTTGGAACTTGTCTGGGGCTGCTTATCCACCATCCGGACTATCCTGCGTTAGCACCTTTCATCAATTTTTCTCTTCCGTCCACACCCAGGGAGATTAGCTACAGTGCCATGGGTTGCAAACTTCTTGATAATGTTGCGCACTGTGGACAAAGGCAAATCTAGATCTCTGGAGATGGACTTGTAACCTTGAGATTGATGATATTTTTCCACAATTTTGGTTTTCAAGTCCTCAGATAGTTCTCTTCTCCTCTTTCTGTTGTCCATGCTTAGTGTGGCACACACAGACACACAATGCAAAGACTAAGTGAACTTCTCTCCTGTTTATCTGGTTTCAGATGTGAGTTTTATATTGCCCACACCTGTTACTTGCCTCAAGTGAGTTTAAAGGAGGGTCACATGCTTGAAACAATCTTATTTATCCATAATTTTGAAAGGGTGCCAATGATTTTGTCCAGCCCATTTTTGGAGTTTTGTGTGACATTATGTCCAATTTGCTTTTTTTCCTCCCTTTTTTTGGTTTTGTTCCAATACACACAAAGGGAATAAACATGTGTATAGCAAAATATGTGTTACTGCAATACTTTTCTGTGAGAAATACTTCATTTTCTGGAAAAATTTCAGGGGTGCCAACATTTACGGCCATGACTGTATTTCTATGTAATCTGCCCCAAAATCGTATGAATACTTTAGTTCCTGTGTACATCTATATAAAAATACCTGTTTTACTGTGAGTTGGATAAATACATGAAAATACTAATTCCAAGTCAGGATCACTAACCACATGCTCACCAAAATGGGGTTGAACTCCACATCTGAGGGAGGAGATGGATTTGTATTGCATTGTGTGGCATTGCATTGCATTATATTTTAAATCAAACAGCAATCGGGGGGGGGGGACTAATTTAAATTTTTGGGGTTTTATTAAATTGCAATTCTACTTACTAAGCATTTTGAAATATGAGTTTATGGAATGCCCACACACTCTGCTTATGCTTCAAAACTTCCTGTGGTTTATATTCAAAGAATTCACATTGATAGGTTTGTTTCAGTCACTGATTAAAATGATACTGTGTGTGCTAAGTTGCTAGTTTCATAGTTGGGTGCAATTTTTCATATTTTAATTTGAGAATCATAATACAACTTTTGATAATTTAGATATCTTTAATATATGTGTGTGTGTAGGTATGTGTATATGTATAATATATGTATATACTATAATTCTTCCTCAGTAGCCCTAGTGAAAAAGCTTGAGTTTTTAAACATGCTTAATTTTGCCATAATTCTCTCTTTCTGAATTAATAGCTTTCTGAAATTCTGAGCTATTAATAGTCAAATGGATTATATCAACAGCATGGAAGGCAGAAAAATCAGCATTTTGTTGTGATGCTTCAGAACAACCAATGTAAAACCTGGGTGCTAGAAATTTTCAGAGCATCCAGAAATAAGAGTAAATTTTAAAAACTTGCAGAAGGTTGAACACCATTAATCATGATGGTTATTCCAACAGGTAAACTGGCAAGCATTTTACTCGTAAAGGGCCATACATTGGACCATACAGTGTTAGAATTGCAATTACATTATTTAATTTATTTCAGAGGAAAGACTTTGAAAATGTGCTTTCCAGAACTACCTCTTTCTGTGCTGGGGATTTCCTGGGCAAAGAAGGCATTGACAGAAAGCATTGCCAAAGACAGCCTACCGTTGTTAAAACATTTGTTGGGCTGCCACTTGCCTATAGATTCCACAATATTCCTGCTTCCTCTTTATGCCCAATTTTTCCTTTTCATGTTACAAAGTTAGGTTACATCACATTTTATTTATTTATTTATTTTATTAGATTTTTATACCTATACCTTTATTCTCCTCCTGGACTCGGGGTGGTGAACAGCCAAGAATAAAAATATCACATGCAAAATTTAAGATTAATTTTAAAAGAATTAAACAAGTTTTGGCCCAATATAAAATTTAAAACACCCCAACTAAAATCAATTAATAATTAAAAATATCGGGGGGGGTCAAGCCAGCCCAGCTTGATGAAATAAAAAAGTTTTAAGGGCACGGCGAAAAGCACGGAGATCTGGGATCCTACGTATCTCCGGGGGCAGGTCGTTCCAGAGGACAGGTGTTGCCAAAGAGAAGGCCCTCCCCCTGGAGGTCGCCAGCCGACATTGCCTGGCCGACGGCACCCTGAGGAGTCCCTCTCTGTGGGAGCGTACTGGCCAGTGGGAGGCTATCGGTGGCAGAAGGCGGTCCCGTAAGTACCCAGGCCCTAAGCCATGGAGCGCTTTAAAGGTGGTAACCAACACCTTGAAGCGCACCCGGAAGACCATCGGGAGCCAATGCAGCTCGCACAGGAGAGGTGTCACATGGGAGCGCCCCATCGCTCCCATAATCCCCCACGCGGCCGCATTCTGCACCAGTTGGAGCCTCCGGGTGCTCCTCAAGGGGAGCCCCATGTAGTGAGCATTACAGTAGTCCAGGCAAGAAGTGACGAGTGCCTGAGTGACCGTGCGTAAGGAGTCGATCCAGAAAGGGACGCAACTGGTGAATCAGACGAACCTGATAAAAAGCTCCCTGGCCGCGGCCATCATATGCTCTTCTAAAGACAGCCGTGCATCCAGGAGGATGCCCAAGTTGCAAGCCCTCTCCATGGGAGCCAGTAACTCACCCCCAATAGCCAGTGATGGCACCAGCTGGCTATATCGGGACTCCGGAAGCCACAGCCACTCGGTCTTGGAAGGATTGAGTCGGAGCCTATTTCTCCCCATCCAGACCCATACTGCCTCCAGGCACCAGGACATCACTTCAAGGGCATCATTGGGATGGTCTGGGGTGGAGATGTACAGCTGAGTATCGTTAGCTTACTGATGGAACTCCACTCCAAAACCACGGATGATCTCACCCAGTGGCTTCACATAAATGTTGAACAAGAGGGGTGAGAGGACCAACCCCTGCGGCACCCCACAAACAAGGTGCCTCGGGGTCAACCTCTGCCCCCCTGCCAACACCGACTGCGACCGGTCAGAGAGATAGGAGGAGAACCACCATAAAATGGTGCCCCCCACCCCCAACCCCTCCAACCGGCGCAGCATGATACCATGGTCGATGGTATCAAAAGACACTGAGAGATCTAACAGGACTAGGATAGAGGAACAACTCCTATCCCAAGCCCTCCAGAGATCATCCACCAATGCAACCAATGCCGTTTCTGTGCTGTGCCCAGGCCTGAAGCCGGACTAGAGCAGATCTAGATAGACAGCTTCATCCAGGTACCGCGGAAGCTGTCGCTTTTATATGCCCCTTTAGAATCCCATGGCAGATCATAATGTAACATAACACAGCAGCTGAGAAACGAAGCCAATCTGAGGAGGACCATTTGGCCAAACTGGTCATGACATAATACTCGGAACTCTAGAAAAACAAGTTCAGGATTACTAATTCTATATTCTCACGATGATAACTCCTGACATAAGAGCTGTGGTGGCGCAGTGGTTAGAATGCAGTACTGCAGGCTACTTCTGCTGACTGCTGGCTTCCAGCAGTTTGGCAGTTCAATTCTTATCGACTCAAGGTTGACTCAGTCTTTCATCCTTCCGAAGTCAGTAAAATGAGGACCCAGATTGTTGGGGGCAATATGCTGACTAAACCGCTTAAGGCTGTAAAGCACTGTGAAGCGGTATATAAGTCTTAAGTGCTATTGCTATACCTTATGGCTACAGGCATGTGTATTACAGGTATTAATTATTTGTATGACTAATGATTTTAATTATACATTTTTTTGTTACTTTGATAAATAGATTTTACATTTGGTAAAATGATGAATTAATATAATAAACTGAAAAAAATATTTAACTTATTGCTTGGCATAACACCAGACATGTCTCTAGAAGGGTAAATCACTGACTCATCACGAATTCACTGGAGAAAGCAGTTACAGTATGTCAGGAAGAGTTACTGGTAAAAAGAAACTCGGCCGTCAAAGAACATGGTGGCTGGACACCATCAAAGCTGACACCAGCCAGAACACATAATTCAAGTAGTGCAAAATCAAATGTGGGGAGACCTGGCACATAGAATTGCCAAGAGTCAGGCATGACTGAATGACTGCTTGAGGGTGACCAACCAAATCAAACCTGTTCCACAAAAAAGGAGCTGTCACTGAGAAATAGCACCTACCAGCGTTT
This sequence comes from Arizona elegans, assembly GCA_022577455.1. Lineage (NCBI taxonomy): Eukaryota > Metazoa > Chordata > Lepidosauria > Squamata > Colubridae > Arizona > Arizona elegans. Next base: position 80,922,949 of record JAKOOJ010000003.1, on the reverse strand, counting down.
GCCCCATTCCCCACTCCCTTTCAGCTCACTGAGGTAGGGAACCTCCAGAAATGGTTTTCTATAAGTATATCTGGCTAGAAGTGGCTGGAAGAGGCAGATCCACAAATATTTTGCTGGCAAATCATAAAGGGCTTATATAGTTCAAAACTAATCTTTGAGTTGCATGGGAACCTATTGGCAACCAGTTAGGAGCCTTCAGCATTGGTGTAAGGTGCTTGTGGTGTTGATTGCCAAACAACATGCAGGCTACTGTAGCTTCTAGCTTGTCTTCAAAAGCAGCCCCATGCAGAGCATATTGCAGTAGTGCATAGGAGGATGTGAAATATGGTGGATGGCCTTACGATCAGAGGGACAATCTGATAGCACAGCTACAATCAGATAAACATGGCTTGAGCCCAGACACTTCAGCCACCCTCTCTGCCCCGCCCATCCCATATTCACATGAGATAAAAGAGGGAAGAGGGGAAATACTGCACATTAACACTTGCAAAATGCTATTATATAACTCTCCCAATAAAAGTAATCTTAAACCCACACCGTGTTTGTTTCTTGCTCTAGTCTATCTTAAAGGGTTGATAGGTATCCTTCCAATCGAGCATCTACCCCTGGCACACCAGCCAGGCTTAGGTAAAAGTTGTCCTCAAAATGACTTCCATTTGTCCATCCAGGAGGACTCAAATTGATGGATTTCCTCTCTTGAATATGGTCAGTTCCCATCACTGTAGTTTATTGAACAATAAGCAACAACACATCTGCCCTACTTTGGTTCAGTTTGAGCATGTCTCCATCAGCCACAAAAGTCTCCATTAAAAAACCTGGAAGTTCCTGTCTCAGGTTATCTTGGTGACATACAATTGGTCATCATCTGGATATTGATGACACCACACCACAAATCAGTGGATCCCTTCTAGCAATTTCATGCTGATGTTTAAATGCAGGAGGGAGAGTACTGAATCCCACAGCCTTCAATTTTGGGGCCATCACATCAGAATGAGATCTTCTCCCTCGCTATTACTGAACTACTTCCTGTGGAAGATGCAGAATATGCTTCTTATCCCCAGTGCTCAGAGGCAGTCTGGAAAGGTATAACGATCAATGGCATTTAATACCAAGAGTTGCAATAGGACTAACCTCATCCAGGAGTAATAATCTACCAGACAATCACTGGTGTTTCACTCCGGTATCTATGCCAGTACCGATTGTAAATGATCTAGATAATTAGTTTCCACCAGGGTGCTTTGAAGTTAATTTGACAGCATCCCTCTTAAAAGGAAGATTGGAGACTGGATTATTGGTGTCCAAATCTGCTGAATCCAGGAAGAGACTCTTGAGAAGGGGGCACACCACCATCTCTTTCAAGACTGCAGGTATTTCTCCCTCCTAAAGCATTGGTCATCTGAAAGCACGGTATGTTTCAGAGGCAAAAGGAAATCCCAGACAATATGAATAGATGCTGCCCAGCTACCACAATAAACACCCAGCAGTCAGGAGGGAATCCTATTTGCTTAGTCCAGTTCTACAGGTTCAGGGCACCCTAACCAACATATCTAGTTCACAGCCCACTGATCATTAAAGATGAGAAGTAGAGGTATTTGGCTTCTCTTATGACCATGGTGTACATTTGGGCATTAACTATGGGTTCACTTATGGCTTTGTCCCAGAACTCCATCTAAGAACAGTCAATACATCAAAAGATCAGCTTGTCCCCCTGATTCCAGAATCAGTTACACAATCAACAGAATTCCCTGCCAAATTCCTGGGAAACTCTCCAAGCACCTGTCAAATTTATCTGGATCCCTGAAATGATTGAGATGGACCGTCTGAACGAAATTGATCACCCAAAAGAGTTCGCACGTTGCTGACAACCTAATCTGAACAAGGAAGTGTTGTGACTGCAGTGATGGGCTAGGTGTAACGTTCTCCACTCCAGATTATAGCTCAGCTATTGAGAAGTAAAAATAAGGCCATATGATTGCTTGTATGTGTCAGGCCAGAGATTACTGAAGAAAACCCCATAAGTGCCATGGAGAGATAGCAACTCCTGGGTCATCCAACCTCTGCCCTTTGCATGAATATTGAAGTTGCCAAAGACAAAAAGGCTAGAAGAGGATACTAACACCAACTGAAATACCAGATCCAGGAATTTGGGGAGAGAATTTTGTCAAGATACAACAGTAAATACACCAGCAAGCTCACTAGCTTCATGCTCTTGTCACTTCAAGAGCAAAATTCTGGCCTCAAAAAGAACATCTTTTAAGGTTCATATCTCCTCCTCTTGGCTTCAAAGTTGCTACAAATCCTAAAATTTAGTTGACCGTATCTACAAGTGAGCAATATCTCTCCCCTCACCCAAGTAGTAATATATTCTAAAAGAAATGCTCTTTTCTTGTACTTGCACACTCCTTTTCTAGGGGAACTTCTGCTAATGAGCCACTTCTAACTAAAGTCCAAACACACTTTACTATCTCACTACAATTAGGCCCTCTCTAATGCCAATCTGCCTCCCACCCAAGAAGCAACTTTTCTCAAACTTTTTAGCCTGGCTAGATTCACTTCCAGATGATACAATAATGACTTTCTAGGACCCCTTCCATCACCAGAACTCCCCAGGCTGTCTTAAAACCAGGGTTCTCTGGTCCCTCCACTCCAGAACGGGGAACCTTGCCAGTTCCAGCTTAACCTCAAAGTCCTTACTGAATCTCCCAAAGCCATTCATGTTGAAGAGGTCCACTTTCAGATTCATTCACCTTTGGAAGTTCCAGGAGAACCCTCATTGTCCCAGCCACTGTTCTTCCACTCTGCTCAGGAAATAACTCCATCCTTCCATTGTGGGCAATTTTGATTGATTGATTGATTGATTGATTGATTCAATTTATATGCCGCCCTTCTCCGGAGACTCAGGGCGGCTTACAATGCGTTAAGCAATAGCCTTCATACTTTTGTATATACCTGCTTAGTAGGGCTTTTTGGCCCACACTAAGCGGTGTTCTTTTTTATACAAAGTCAGCTTATTGCCCCCACAATCCGGGTCCTCATTTTACCTACCTCGGAAGGATAGAAGGCTGAGTCAACCTTGAGTCTGGTGAGAATTGAACTTGCAGTAATTGCAGGCAGTTGGCAGCTAAGTGCTACTTAGCAGCACTTTAGTCCGCTGTACCACCAAGGCTCTTATGCTCTCCAACATCGGTTGCCACTTTGCAAAATTCACAATCTGCTGCCCACCAGCTACAGTATATGAAGGGTGATAGAGAGGTATAGTTCAATCAAACTTCCAAGATTATGTTACTATAGTCCTTTTCAACAAAGGTACTTTTAGATTTCCTGTGCAATAGATTTCCTAGTCTGATTCCCTAGTGGGTTTGACATTAATTTTGCAAGTCTCAAGACTTAAGAAGATCTCCCCTTCTTATGCTCAAGTAAACCACAGAGGCATCTGCCTGAGCCACCTCTGAATATTATGTTGTTTCACAGACTCTGAAAAATGTCTGAGAAAAATGACCTTTTTTGCTTAGTTAACAACCTCAAAAAATATCCCCTTTTGATTAGATAATGGTTCTTGCATATTTCCATCAACATCATTTTCCTTTCTTTTTATAGTTGGAAAGAAATTATTTCTCAACTGAAGATGGATGTTAGTCTTTGAATTATCTTTTTAGCAATGAAATGGGAAGACTGACCAATTTAGTACTTAAACATTTGACCACTTCATGTAATTTGTCAGAAAAATGCCCAATATTTTTAATACAAAGATGTGGAACTGGCTTATCTCAAGTCAGTCAATTGGTCCCTCACATTCCGTAAAGCTCACAAGGACCGAAAGCCACTCTCCAAAGACTAGACTTAATTCTTGGACCTGTTTGCAAAATGAAGACTCTCTTCTACAGTAATCTGAAATCATTGTGAAAGGTTCTGTAGAGAACATTAGCAGAATCTATGCAGAATATCTTTGGAATTCTTAGTGCTGTGTGAGTTTGGTTGTTTGTTTGCAGTCATTTCATCACTCAACTTGTTCGTGTGGTTTTCTCCTTGGTATTTTCTTGATTAGGGTATTGTTTTCTGTTTGATTATTTGTCTGGTGTTAATTTCTGCTTAAAGGATGGAGAAAACTACACCCCTGCCAACACTGGGAGGACAAGCACATAAATCTAATAGATAAGTACAAACAAATAAAATGTAAACAGGGAGCAAACCCCACACTCACTAGCACTGATGTTACGTAGTTGGATAATGAAATATCTGCAAGAAAACACTAAGCTTAGCAAACCCCAAGGATTCCACAGTTCAGCTGCGAGCTACACACATTCTCTTCTATTGGAAGAATATCTTTACAGTGAGGATTGAAAAATATAAACGAACTTGGTGAGGATGTTGGTGTCCCTTTATCTGGACAGTATGATTCATCCACTGACATAAGACATCTCTGACTTTATTTAACTTTTGTGTTGTCCCAAAAGCTCGTGGAACCACTTACAAGTAATCTTCGACTTATGACTACAGTTGAGCCCAAAATTGCGGTAGTTAACTGAGACATTTATTAAGCTAATTTCTTTCTTGCCTCAGTTGTTAAGTGAATCACTGCAGTTGATCAGTTAACAACTCGATTGCTAAGCGAATCTGGTTTCCCCATTGATTTTGCTTGTCAAGAAGGTCTCAAAAGGTGATCACGTGACCCTGGAGACACAGCAACGGTTATAAGTATGAACCAGTTGCCAAGCAATCTGAATTTTTGATCACGTGACCACGGGGATGTTGCAAAGGTAGTAACTGTGAAAAATGGTCATCAGTCGCTTTTTTTCAGTGCTCTTTGAAACGTCACTAAATGAACTGTAGTAAGTCGAGGATAACCTATCCTTGTTTCTAGAACTGCAGATTTTTGTCCGCACATTTATTATTTTAAAAAAATATGGATAGGTTGAGAAGCAAGATAAAAGACGGACTTCAAAGACAGAACAGGCTTGATCTTAAGCAATGATAAACAAAAATTCGTTCTTAAGAGATAAATCTAGGTTCAATAAGTACAATTCTGCCTCAACACAGGATCACAATCGAGCCTAACATTTTCATTGATATGCAAGAGACAGCGGTTAAGTGAATTTCCCCCTCCCCCATTTTATGACCTTTCTGGCTACCGTTGCTGAGTGAATCACTGCAGTTGTTAAATTAGTAACCTGACTGTTAAATGAATCTGGCTTCGCCATTGACCTTGCTTGTCAGAAGGTTGCAAAAGGGGATCGCGTGATCCTGGGACATGGTCCCTGTCACATGTACATGACAATGGCCAAGCATCCGAATGTTGATCACGTGACTGCCACGGTTGTAAAATGCGAAAACCGATTATAAGTCATTTTTCTCCATGTTGTCGTAACTTCAAATGGTCATTAAATGAATGGTTATAAGTGGAGGACTACCTGTATCCTTTCACTTATGCCTAAAATCTTCCAAGGACCGATAAACTAGAGTATTTAAGATAAATCAGGCTCTGATGTCAATTCTGGAGGAGTTGAAGGAAAACAAATTAATACTCTGTCCAGATGTAAAATGTCCACGATGTAAAAAGGATGTGGAGACTCTAGAAAGAGTGCAGAGAAGAGCAACAGAGATGATTAGGGGACTGGAGGCTAAAGCATATGAAGAACTTTTGCAGGAACTGGGTATGTCTAGTCTGATGAAAAGAAAGAGTAGGGGTGACATGATCGCAGTGTTCCAATATCTCAGGGGCTGCCACAAAGAAGAGGGAGTCAAACTATTCTCCAAAGCACCTGAGGGCAGGACAAGAAGCAATGGGTGGAAACTAATCAAGGAGAGAAGCAACTAATCAAGGTGATCAAAGGAGAAATTTCCTGACAGTTAAAACAATTAATCAGTGGAACGACTTGCCTCCAGAAGTTGTGAATGCTCCAACCCTGGAAGTTTTTAAGAAGAGATTGGACAACCATTTGTCTGAAATGGTATAGGGTTTCTTACTTGAGCAGGGGATTGGACCTCCAAGGTCCCTTCCGATTCTGTTATTCTATTCTATTCTATTCTATTCTATTCTATTCTATTCTATTCTATTCTATTCTATTCTATTCTATTCTATTCTATTCTGATGAGACTGAAGTTCTTGGTCAGCTGAATTGAAAATTAAGGCATTGCTACTCAAACCAAGTGCAATTTTAGATAGGCAGTCAGGAAATCAATCTAATGCAGAAATATATTTTCTGATTTACTTGTTCTGAGTCTTTCAATCTATTACCTCCCAGCTGTTGAAATGTGGCTGATGTGTTGGCTTGCAAGGCAATCTCTAGATTAGTCATTCTGGGCTTACATAGAATTGTGTAACATTATTGGGTAAAATAAGGTTGTGGTCATGCATTTGGCACTTCGGTCAAAATGTGCCCAAGTCTGCTATTACAGGTAATCCTCAACTTATAACCACAATTGAGCCCAAAGTTTCTATTGCTTAGGCAAGGCAGTTGTTAAGGTGTGCCCCATTTTATGAGCTTTTTGCTATGGTTGTTAAGCAAATCACTATAGTTGTTAAGCAAATCATGTGGCTGTTAAGTGAATCTGGCTCCTCCCCACCACCCCGACTCTGCTTATCTGAAACTCCCTAGGAAGGCTGCAAATGCAAATACAATTGCAGGACCCCAGGACACTGCAACCATTCCAAGTACATGCCAGTTGCCAAGCACCCGAAATCTGAGCACGTGACTATGAGGCTGCTGCAATGGTCATAGGCATGAGGACTAGTCATAAGTCATTTTTTCCAGGGCTGTTGTAACAGTCCTTAAACAAACGGTACTAAGTAAAGGGCTACCTGTGCAGCATTTATGATTAGCAAGGAAGGTTGCATAGGACACAGGTAAGTTCACGGCAGGTAACTTCATGTCATCTTCTTTGTTTTACTGTAAAAGGCTGTTTGAAAGCCTCAGTTGGCCTTAGTTGATTAAAGCCATGATGAGTGGTGGAGGTCAATCTCTATGGGTCCTCCTGTTGATGACCATGGCATATGGAAGAGTGCAACTTAAAACAGAAGTAGATAGCAAACAGCAATAGCACTTAGAATTATATACCACTTCACAGTCCTCTCTAAGCAGAGGTTTACAGAGCCAGCATTTTGCCCCTAACAATCTGAGTCCTCATTTTACCGACCCTCGGTAGGATGGAAGGCTGAGTTAGATCAGATCAGATTAACAGAGTTGGAAGGGACCTTATAGGTCATCTAGTCCAACCCCCCACCCAAGCAGGAGACCCAATACCATTTCTGAGATGGCGGTCCAGTCTCTTCTTGAAAGCTTTCACTGATGAAGCTCCCACAACTTCTGAAGGCAAGCTGTTCCATTGGTTGATTGCTCTCACTGTCAGAAAATGTCTCCTTATTTCCAGGTTGAATCTCTCCTTGTTCTGTTTCCATTCATTATTCCTTGTCTGGCCTTCGGGTGCTTTGGAAAATAGCTTCACCACCTGCTTCTCTGTGGCAGCCCCTCAGATATTGGAACACTGCTATCATGTCTCCCCTGGTCCTTCTCTTCACTAGACTAGCCATGCCCAGTTCTTGCAATATTCATTATATGTTTTAGTCCCCTCAAGTTAACCTTGAGCCTGGTGAGATTCGAACTACCAAATGTCTAACAGCCAGCAGTCAGCAGAAGTAGCCTGCAGTACTGCATTCTAACCACTGCGCCACCATAGCTCCTAAATCATAAGGAGTATGATTTAACAATGGAAACCACAGAAAGAAAATAGTAAATACAATGTATGCCTCTGAAACGAAGAGAAAGGGAAAAGATATGGTGTTGATGAATGCATGAAGGAAAGACAAGATATGGGTTTAACTAGGAAGGAAAGAGCTAAATGTATCTCAGAAAGTATGAATTGGTGCTACAGGTAGTCCTTGACTTCCAACAGCTTGTCTAGTGACTGTTCGAAGTTACAATGGCACTGAAAAAAGTGATTTATGACCGTTTTTCACACTTATGACTGATGCAGCATTCCCACGGTCACATGATCAAATTTCTGATGCTTCACAACTGACTCATATTTATGACAGTTGCAGTGTCCTGGGGTCACATGATCCCCTTTTTGCAACCTTTTGACAAGCAAAGTCAATGGGGAAGCCAGATTCACTTAACAAATGTGGCAAGAATGGTCGTAAAATGGTTCACTTAACAAATTTCTTACTTAGTAACATAAATTTGGGGCTCAATTGTGGTCGTAAATCGAGGACTACCTGTATTTAGTTTGCTATAGATATACGCAAAAAAGTAAGAATCCATAGTTTAATGATAATTGAAAGTTATCCCTCAGGGAATGATAATAGAGATGATTTTTGTAAGAATTATGCAGTTTTCAGTGCTCATGTTTCAGAGGGGAAGAAAAGCATTCTGCTAGAACGATTAATTCAATGACTATGACAATAAAAACAAGAATACAGATAGTCCTCGATGTACGACCACAATTGAGCCCAAAATATATGTTGCTAAGTGAGACATTTGTTAAATGAGTTTTGCCCCATTTTAGGACCTTTCTTGCCACATCTGTTAAGTGAATCAGAATTTAGTAACAGCATTGTTAAGTGAATCTGGCTTCCCCATTGACTTTGCTTTCAGAAGGTCAGAAAAGTTGATCACATGACCTGGGGACACTGCAACCGTCATTAATATGAGTCAGTTGCCAAGCATCTGAATTTTGATCATGTGACCATGGGATTGTCACAATGGTTGTAAGTGTGAAAAACGGTCATGTTACATTTTTCAGTACCGTTGTAACGTTGGACAGTCACTAAATGAAATATTGTAAGTCCAGGAGTACCTGTAGTTCTTTCAAAATGGAGAAGAATGACATCAAATTGTCTAATATCTTGACTTAGGTAACCTATTTTTAAATAACATTATACTATTAGAAGCTGATAGAAAATTAACTAACAATTTATCAGCAAATTGCCTTCGGTTTAAACTTTCCATGTCACGTACCCTGGCTGATATAGCAAATCCACTTTTTAATTTGCTTATACATGTAAAATCTGTATTCTCAGAAAATTTCTGAAATGCCTCGGTGTATACGCTATCACAACAATTTCCAGTTGACTGTAAAGTCATTTTCTCTCCAGCGTCATTGCGATACAATCTTCTTATCTCCTTTTGCTTGAAGTGACATGTCTGCCCATAATTCTGTCTATTTTAAGAATTGCCCTTTCTTGCTTGATAATGAACAAATATACTCCCATTTTCAAAAGCAACACATCAGTTTCCTAAACGTTTTCCTCAAAGTGGCTCAGCAATTAGCATTTATAATAGGATGGTCCTTTCCACTTGGCTAAGGTGACCAAGGTTGGAAAGATTATGATGTCATAATCAGTTATCTCAAGAAAAATCAAGTCTCAGAATCATTTACTATATGTAAAAAAATTCCTTATTGAAGGATACAGTTCTACGATCCCTGAAAATTATTTCTCCCTTTTCAGTTCAATAAGAGAGAGCTACATCCTCAAGGAGAAGAATGGTTTGGACTTGGTTGTTCCTTCTGTCCTGACTTGACATTAGGAAGGAAAAAAAGAGTGAAGGTCAGAGATGATCTTCTCCTCTACAATACCAGCATTATGGAGAAAGGAAGGAGAGAAGAGAAACCTTCAGTAACTTTCTGAAACTAGCAGTAGCACTTGCATGAATGATTTCTCACACTTCACAATTGCCATTTCACCCTATCTAAAATGGAATGGGAGATGGGGGAACCTCCAGCAGAAGATGAAGTATATTGAAATCCTCAAATGATGGAACATTTGGGGCAGGAGGAGTTACCTTCAAATTTATTTTTAAGTTTGATTTGGCATTATTCATATTGTCAAATATGAATAATAATATGAATAACTTTAGTTTTAGTTTAGTTTTAGTTTATTTGATTTATATACCGCCCTACTCCCGAAGGACTCAGGGCGGTGAACAGCCACAAGATAAAAAACACATAAATACAAAATTTAAAAACAGAATAAAACCGAATTAAACAATTTGGCCGAAGACAGATTTAAAACACCCCAATAAATTAAAAACGAATTAAAATTTGCGTTTTAAACAAGAAAAAAGAGAAAAATTCGGCCAGGCCAGCCTGATGGAATAAAAAGGTCTTGAGAGCTATTCTGCAAAGTCACATTCCACTCCAAAAAAACCCCAAAAACTAACAATCCTACAATCCACACTGTAATAAATGAAGCATGAACCATCCAGTCATAAAAGTTTCTGAAGTTACCTGTTTCTGTTATTTAGTGGCAAACAACACTCTGACCATAGACTTGTTCTCCTCCATACACAAGGAGCTCAGATTGGCTTCAGTTTTACTAATTTTTAAGCCAGCCTGTCTGTTGTTGTTGTTGTTGTTGTTGTTGTTGTTGTTGTTGTAATGGATCCTTGGTGCTCTCTGAGCTTGGTTGTTTTCGTGCAGACATTTCATTACTAGCTGTCACAGTTGATGTTACTTAGTTTGGGTAATGAAATGTCTTTAAGAAAACAACCAAGTTCAGAGAGCATCAAGGACCCCTCATTTCAACCCTGAGCTACAAATATTTTCCTTTGTTGTTGTTCTGTTTGACTTTTGATGCTGGGTAAAATGGGATTGATTCATTTTTAAATTTTGCTTTTGGACAATATGTAAGCCTGAATGCAGTGACAGCCACAATCAAAAGAAGCATAACAAATTTGTTTTAACCCGCAAAGCTGTTCTCAATTTTTAGGGGGGGAAAAATGAAATGAGCAAATCAGCTTCCAAAACCGGTTGATTCCAAAGAGTGGGCACTGACATTGAAAAGGCCTTACATTTTTCATATTGAAAACTTTACATTTGACCTCCTCTATTAATAATTAGTCATACATTGAGATAAGATGTTATCTTGACGAGATGGTGGTTATTGATATTGGTAGGTGGAGCTGCATCATCTTAGGCATATATATTTGGTACAGAAATTGCTTGATAGAAAGTTCAATTTTCAGTTCCTAACTATCAAAAGAATATGGTTATGAAATCCATTTTTACAGTCTCTTGCCTTGTCGTAATGGCTTTAGCCATTGGAACCCACCAATCGAAAATACCTCCAATAAAATTAATTAACTTAATGGAAGATATGAATGCTGCTTGTAAGAATCCTGGGGTAAATATTACATACTTATTATGATTGTAATTTTGTTATATGTTGGTGTACTAATTGTTTAACAAATGCAGAAAAATTATTAACGTACCGTGTTTCCCCAAAAATAAGACCCTGTCTTATATTTTTTTGAACCCTGAAATAAGTGCGTGGCCTTATTGCCATGCGCTCAAAAGCCTGATTGGGCTTATTAGGGGATATTTTATTTGGGGGGAAATAGGGTATAAATTTTTGCAAACTATGCAAGGACTGGCTCTTCTTCTCTAAATAGTCTGAATGCAATAAATGTGATGTGGATTTCCAATTCTGGATTGTAAAGGAATATAATTATTATTTCAATTAAATATTCAGCTTTGTACATTAAAATAATACAGAGACTTGTATTATTGTATTAGACAAATATAATAAACTATAACAATTAAACTGCTATCAATGCTCATTTCAGGAATAATATATAGGGTACTAAGGGGCCTCGGCTATTAAATTAAGAATCACAAAGAGTGCCATTCAAATAATTGAGTCTAATTCTCTGTTTCTTCCAAGAATTCAAATTTACCCAATTCCAGAGGTGCGTGATTTTGGAAGGGAGTCCAATTATCCTCCTCTTTGGATAATTTCTTATGTTACCCCAATCTTTTATTCTTAGGAGCTGTTTGCATCTTCCATCATTTCATATCCTGCATTCTTGAAATAAACCATGGCTTTCATCTGTGGGACTTCTCTTTGATTAACCAGAATGCTATTCCAAATCTCTCAGATTATCATCAAATTATCGTAAATTCTAGAATAGCAGAAATACTAATCGTAATATAAGCAAAAGCATGTTTCCATTTTTTAAAATTTAAATTTATCGTTTTATCATAGAAGACAAAACACAAAACAGCAAAACAAACAAACAAAATGAAACAAAACAGAAACCTACCTTGCTGCTTTTTTTTCTTCTCCTTTCAACACCCATCCAGGGTGGATACTACATATTAAATGTTAAATTTAATTGACCACTGTTTTGTATGTGATTTTTTTTCTTTTTTGTTATTGTTAGGGTTGAAGGCATGCTTTCATTTATTGACTGATATAATTGATATGTATATAGGATTCTGTATCAAAGCTTTGCCTAACTAAAAAGAAAGCCTGTAATTATCTCTTTATTCAGCTAATTCACTTCACTCACTCAGAGGCCAGAGGGGAGGGGGGACTAAATAGGCCATGCATTACTTTGAAAGAATCCCAGCTGGTAAACCAAATGTTGAGGGTCTACAAACTCTGGCCACTGTTTGCTGGTGGATCGCAGTTTATTTTTCTTCTGCTTTTGCACTAAAAGTGACATGGCACATTTGCATTGCTTCAAAGCAGAGATAAGTAATATGGGGTCCTCCACAAGTTTTGGTCTCCAGTTTCCCTCACCCAGATGGAATGGGCAAAGACAAGAAACTGTGGCTATAGAACTCCTCAACATCTAGAGAGCAAAAAAATTCCTCTCTAATTTCATAAATTTTAAGGCAATATGATGGTGTCTGATTCTTACCTGGATACATAGAACAAAGGATACACCTGAACAATGGGTATACTGTATCACTGATGCTAAATAAGTTATTCTAAAGGCCAAGAATAGTTGGCTGAAAGGGACTAGTATCAGAAATGTTAGAATATGCTATATTTTATAACTAATTTCTTCAACTTTTTGACTTACAGAATGGGACCTGCGAGAGAGTAAATGAAGTTGTCTTTAACGTCAATGTAAGTAAAACTTATTAGTAATTGCAGGAAGTTGATATCTATGCCATATATTCTTCGAACTAAGCCCAAAATAAGACTTAGGTTAGCAGGCCAACATGATACCAATTATTTCTCTTGGCACTTTTCAAAAACTAGCAGTTGAAAATTAGCATTATTATGGAAAGTATCAACAGAGTACATCAAATATTTTCATGCAATGTTTACCATAAGCGAACAGTATTTTTAAAATGATGTTATACTTTCTCATATTATTACAAAAAGACATGTTTTTTCCTCAGTGTAGTATATATATTATTCTCAGCCAGTGTTTATGGTTTAGATCAAAAGGAAAATTGGAGCATCGACATAATATGACATAATATGTTGGAAATGTTTTCCAAATTGTTCTGGGCTGGACCAAGTCCTACCATTAGACAAAATGAGGCAGCTAACTTGAAGTCAGTTATTATATACTCTATATTTTGCTGTAGTCAGGATTCTGAAGGACTGTTCATTTTTAAGAGAAGATTACACTGCTAATCTTGTTGGGTTTTACCCATGAAATAGGTAGAGATCATCTCTTGATCTTCATCTAATGCAGCTTTAGGATCCTCATATCCTGGCACTGTGTCATTCTAATCAGATCTGGAAGTGGGTTTTTGTATTTCAGACCCTGAAACTTTCTCTTTAAACACCTTAAGGTTAACTTGATCTTTAAAAACAAGAGGGAGTTTTACTAGAAAATATGCAGAGAGATTTCTTGGAGGTCAGAAAAGCATAGAGTTTATATTCCTAGTGGAGAAACCAATATTTCCTATCGTAAAATCTTACCCACTGTTATTAACAGTTGGCTTATAATTTAACTACAGTAACTTCTGTTTGAAAACTTCAAGTGTAAAGGAGCTCTTTACACTTAGCTGTCTTTTAAAAAGACTTATTTTATTGTTTCAGTGAGGCATTTAATGCCTTTTGTCAGAACAAGATCTGTTTTTCTTTCTGAAAGTTGAATACAAACCTAAAGAATTTTTCCCTCTAGTAACAAGGCTGTATGAATGTTGTATTTGTTCTATATTATGGAAATTGGATTGAAGACTTTGTTCCCATTTTCTTTGTAGTGTGAAAAACAAGTTTATCAGGACACTTTCTGCCAAGTCAACCGTGCTCTGTTAGGCTGCAAAGGTTTTAACGTATCAAGAAGAGCCTTGTCTGATTTCCATGAGGTAAGTATTTCACTTATAAGATGATTAAAGCTCCACTCTCCTTTATTCAAAGTTTCTAAAACTACTAGTCAAGGCATGGAATTATAACAAAATTATCTGCAAATGACTACAAATGATTTACTTCATATTTCTTTATTTGTCCAAATATTATATGTTAGTTAATACATTCATTAATTAAAGTTCATTTCATTACTTTGTTCTTCAAATAGTTTTCCTCCTGTTTTTTTTTAAATAATTCTTTTTACCTTAAAAGACATGTATGTTGGCCAGATGAGCAATTAAATGATCTATTATATAGTATTATCCCCATTCTGACATGGAAGTTCTGACATCAGAACTTCCACTAACAGAAATCATGTGATTTAAGTTCTATCAAGATAGTTTGTGACGTGTTGCTAAAATCTGTTATTTGTTTAGCAACAGTTGACTGAATGCAGGATCTGACAAAAGCTGACAATTCTTAGGCCAAAAATCTCTAACAGTGGCCTGTCAGAGATCTGTAGATTGGTATAGATCAGTGTTTCTGGAATGCTGAAATATATAGTCAGTCCAGGAAATGCTGCAGACAAAAAGCATCCCCTGGGAATTGCCCCACTTCTCCTACGAGTTAGCTGAAGGATTTTCAAAGTGAAAAAAGAACAGCAAAGCTAAAATTCCTGACCATCTTAAGCCTTTTAAAAAATAAGTAGAAGAGGGAGCATATAATTAGGAAGATGAGAAACATTAGCCTAGTTTTATTCCTGCATTTATCTTTCCATGGACTGGTTAGAACAGAAAAATCCTAAAAATACCACTCAGGAAGAATTGATTATCATTTTTTTAAAATGTCCCAAATGTGCGTACAGGTAGTTGTTGACTTACAACAGATCATTTAGTGACCATTCCAAGTTACAGCGTCACTCAAAAAAGTGACTTATGACCATTTTTCACACTTATGACTGCTGCAGCATCTCCATGGTCATGTGTTCAAAATTTGGATGCTTGGAAACTAATTCATATTTATGATGGTTGCAATGTCCTGCGATCATGTGATCACTTTTCGATAAAGTCAATGGGGAAGTCAGAGTCATTTAACAACCATGTTACTAACTTAAACACTGCAGTGATTCACTTAACAACTATGGCAAGAAAGGTCATAAAATGGGGCAAAATTCACTTAACAATTGTTTCACTTAGCAACATAAATTTTGGCCTCAATTGTGGTCATAAGTCGAGGGCTATCTGTACTCTGAAAGAAGCTGGCGGCTTCCAGGTTTGAAAAATTCCTTTAAACTAGAATAATGTAAATTGTTCTAAATTTTACTTACCGTATTTTTTGGAGTATAAGATGCACCTTTTCCCCCCCTAAAAGGGGGTGAAAATTTAGGTGCCTCTTATACGCCGAATGTAGCCCCACCCACCTGCTGGGCCCCACCCTTTGGCCTCTGCCTCGCAGCAGTTACCTCCTTGCAAACAAACAGCAAGAAAAAACAGCTCCTTTCAGCTTCAGCACAGCCTAATTAGCACAAGTTGATTGGATCAGCCTCCCGACTCTCAGCTGATTGCTCTCAGCTGTTTTGAACAGGGCTTTGCTCTTTGCTGCAAGGAGGTAAATTGCTGGGAGCAGTTTTTTTTTCCTTGTGCTAATCAAGCTATGCTGAAAATGAAAATGAAAGTAAAGCAGGCTGCTGTTTGCTGCAATGAGGCAAAATTGCTCAGAGCCAGAGGTAGAGGGAGATTTCTTTCTTTCTTTTTTTTTTTTAATTTAATTTATATGCCGCCCTTCTCCGGAGACTCAGGGCGGCTTACAATGTGCTCAGCAATAGCCTTCATCCTTTTGTATATTTATACAAAGTCAGCTTATTGCCCCCACAACTGGGTCCCCAATTTACCTACCTTAGAAAGGATGGAAGGCTGAGTCAACCTTGAGCCTTGGCAAGATTCGAACCTGCAGTAATTGCAGGCAGCTGGTCTTAATAACCAGCTTAATAACAAGGTACCTTAGACCACTGTACTACCAAGGCTCTTTTTCTTCTTTTCCTCACCAAAAAAGGTAGGTGCGTCTTATACTCCAAAAAATACAGTATTTATATAGTCGGTCAGAATATTCTAGGAAAAGATTTACTAATTTAAACTCTTTTCTACTTTTTTTTACAGGGCAAATGCACTTCGAAGAGAAGCCTTATCCGTTTGAAGGATTTCTGCTCAAAAATGCTGAAATACCTTGAAAATTTTTATGGAAGATGTGCAAATATAGAGAAAAGGGTTTGATTGAACATTGCTTAATGAACAACTCTACAAGGAGAAGATCTATTTTGTAGTGAGAATCCCACAACGTCTTTTTAGCGGAAATACAGTCCTTGATATTTTTCTAACGATCAAATGTCATTCAGGTTTTCTCTTTTTAAAAAATTCTGGACAAATACGGCCATTAATTTATTTAATCACATTCTTGTATATATGATGCAGATCTGCGCTGGCAGCTTCCACATGTACGGGTAGTCCTCGACTTATATCCGCAATTGAATCCAAATTTTTTTGTTACTAAGTACGGCATTTGCTTAGTGAACTTCGCTCCATTTTATGACCTTTTCTTGCCTCAGCTGTTAAATGAATCACTGCAGTTGTTAAATCAGTAACCCAGTTGTCAAGTGAATCTGGTTTTTTCCCATTGACCACGTTCGTCACAAGGTCACAAAAAGGGATCACATGACTCCGGGACACTACAACCACCATAAAAATGTGTGTCTGTCTCCAAGCGGCTGAATTTTGATCATGTGACCATGGAAACGCTGCAACGGTTGTAAAAACAGTGAAAAAAGGGTCATGACTCACTTTTCCCAGTGCTGTTGTAACTTCGAACAGTCATTAGATGAATGGTTGTAAGTCAAGGACTACCTGTACTGTATTTTCCCTCTCCTTCTTATGGCAGATAGCTCATGAGGATGGATGCAATGCATAGTCAAGTATATGCTGATGGGTCTGTTCCCCTGCAGCCAAATGCCATTGATAGGTACCTGGTGAGCATGTTGAACCATTGATTCAAAAAAACCCCCCAAACCCTCTGTTCCCTAAGTGCCACCATACTACCACACCACTTCTCAGAATTGTTGAACTTCCCCTCCCCTTTGCTGCCTGCCTCACATCCCAGCATCACCACTGATTTGCTTTAGGGGCAGATCCTAATGCTGTCATCCAAAATGAGGGGCAGATTTCAGAATGGATTTCCACTCAGCAGTTCAGGTTGTTGAATTTATTTATGTTTTATTTAATATATTTAATGTTACATATTCTGTGGCAAATGTTTTTTGATCCCAAACAGAGAGCAAATCTGGGCTTGAATAAAATAATGCTCCTGAAACCGGGAAATGTTCTTAGTAATGGTAAACCTCCTAGGTCATATTGGAGCAGGATTTAATATTTATGTATTTCATTGCACATATTTATAATATTTATAAATATTATAAGTTATTGATAAGCAAATCATGTAAATGGATAAGAATCTTGTGTTAGAAATGATTTATAATGTTTATAAATTGATTTTTGGGGGGCTATTTTACTGATTAAGATTATTTATTGTACTCATTTTTAATGTATTTATAAATCGCTGTGAATGTATTTTTTTAAAATAATAATGCCATATTCTTTTGTTCTACCACTAGGCATATTATGTATTCCTCCAGATGAGGGATGTGTTCATGAAACCCCAAATCATAAGATTTACGTGGGTAGTAATTAATATTTAAGTTCTTTGTGTTCCTGAAACTAAAGAATGTAAAGACTAGCAGACAAATAGAGACCATCTAGCCTGATCATTGTCCATTGTGGGCATCCACTACTATAGCACATTAAGATGGTCTTCCAGCGTCTGCCTAAGCCCCTCTGTCCAAGGCAGATATCTGGCAGATATTCTCTTGCGAAATTCCTTCTGAAGTTCAGTTAAAATCCACTGTTTCTTATCCTGTCTTCTGGATGGACATTTCTGCCCTGTTGTCCAGACTACACAAAGTTAGCTATCGTGTCTCCTCATCACTCATTTTCAGGCTAAATCTATCCAATACCTCCAATCATTTCTGAAAGATTTTTCCATTTGGGCCCTTGATGTTTGCACAGAACTTGCTGTTCTGCTCTGGACACGTCCCAGCTTGTCAATGTCTTTCTTTAAATGGGTCCACGAGACATGGATGAAGTGTTTTAGATGCAATCTAATTGAAATAAGAACAATGGCTCCTCTTGAACATGGCACCAGAGTTCTTTTAAGGCAACCTATGGTTGCATTTGTTCTTCCGTGGAACTCTGATGCTGTTGACTTACATGCAGTAGTTCGTGATCCACCCAAAACATTCACACTCTCTCTTTATTTTCATTAAGTCATTGGCATTTTTAAATCTCATTGCTCCCTTTTAGTTTATTCCTGCTGTCGTCTACTTTCCAGATTTAAGTCTAACTATATATTAATGCATATTTGTATTTACACTGACTTTATAATGTATTTAAACTGAAATGAATGTGTTCGGTTTGCAAGTAAATAGTGAATGTGTAAAATTATTTTACTTTTTCCAAAAGCAAAATAAACATTGAGCAAAATGCCTTTTGAAGCTTTTCTTGAAGTTTTCTTTCCGTCGTTTGGATTTTAAAGTACTCGAATCTAGTCTTTGTAAAATCGCAATGATGGGATGGCTACCACATTTTTATGAGTAAAGGAGAAACAGTATAAAGCAAAATTCCCCCACTAGTCAGTTAGAACTGAAGAAGCTTCTTGGAGAGAGAAAAAAAATGATCGAGGGTTGAGGTTAGTCCAGTTCCTTCTGCAGCCGTCCGGATCGGCGCCCGGGCTCGCAGGCGAAGGGTGGGAGTGCGCAGCGCACTTTCCTGGCTTGGCGCCGATCCGGACGGCTGCAGAAGGAACTGGGCACCGGCTGTCATGTCTTTTCTGCTGTGCGGGGTTTGGCACCTGGGCTCCCAGGGTTTAAGCCTCCAGCCCGGCCCATGCTGCTCCAGGATGTTCACTTCAGGCTCCTTGGAATTGCTGCCGGGCGGTTATTCCCATAGGGGCAATGGTGGGTGGCAGCGATCAGCGTCGCTTGGACTGCGGGAGCCACGGCGGTGCTGGCCGGGCTGGGTCTGGTGCGGCGGGCAGAGATGAAGGAGCAGCCTCGGCGGCGGCAGCAGCAGCAGCAGCAATTACAACCGGAAAAGCCGTGGGGAAAGGAGGACGAAGATCTGGCAAGGCGGTGCGAGCACTTCATGGCTCCTCCGGTGAGCAGATTGCAAGAGCTGCGCGACTGGGGCGGAGACATGCGAAGTCGCATGGAGCTTCTCATAATGGAGACGCAGAGCCAGGTGTGCAAGGCGCTGGCCCAGGTCGACCGTGGCACCGCTTTCACCGTGGACCTCCTTGGAATCGCCTTGGAATGCTGGAACCAGCTGGTTGCTGCGCGGAGCTTCCCCCAGGCATCCAGGGGGATATTACCGACGCTCTGACTTCCCCAGACCGGTGAGGCTCGCCATCAGTGGGGGTCAGCTGGGGAAGTTGGAGCGTCGGTAATATCCCCCTAGATGCCTGGGAGAAGCTCCGCTCAGCAACCAGCTGGTTCCAGCATTCAGCAGCATGCAGCCTTGACCAGATCGGCACAGCTTCCTGTCAATGTTGTTGGCGCTCCCATAGCGTCATCAGTCAGTGCCAGCAACTCAGATTCATGAAGCTGTGCGGATCTCGACAAGACTGCATGGGTGAAGGAAAAAAAACCTGGTACAAAATAGCCCTCTTGCCACTACACGTAGCGTAGCCCATTACCTTTCTCTACAGTACAGCAACAATACATACAGTACAGCAACAGTACATACAGTATAGTATACAAATATAACAGTCAAGACCCCATCATGGCTCCACCAGCAAGAAGAAAGAAATATGAAGCCAGTTTTAAACTTAAAGTTGTAAACTTTGCCATGGAACATAATAACTGTGCTGCTGCAAGACAATATGGAGTAACAGAAAATATGGTTTGGGACTGGAAAGCAAATGTAAAAGCATTAAAGAGTATGCCAAGGGGTAAGTGTGCATTAAGAAGAGGAACCCCACATTGGCCAGAACTCAAAAAACATGTAGCAGACATGGTGAATGAGCATCGCCAAAACGGTTATGTAGTGACACGAAATAAAATACGTTTGTTTGCACTTCAGTGGGCCAAATCTAACCCAGATCACAGCAACAGATTTAAGGCCACTGTATCCTGGTGTACTAGATTCTTGGAAAGGCATAATTTGGTTCTGAGGCAAAAGACAAAAATTGCACAAAAATTACCTGCAGATCTTGATGCCAAAGTAAATAGTTTCCATCGATATGTAATAAAACAGCGCAAGAAACATGGCTATGCGTTAAGTAGTATCGGAAATATGGATGAAACTCCAATGAATTTTGGTATGATTGGAAATAAAACTGTCCATCCAAAAGGTGAAAAAACAATTTTAATTAAAACAACAGGACATGAGAAGTCCAGTTTTACAGTGGTACTAGCATGCACAGCTGATGGCTCCAAACTGAGACCAATGATTATTTTTAAAAGAAAAACAATGCCGAAACTAAAGTTCCCTTTTGGTTGTTTTGTACATGTGAATGAAAAAGGCTGGATGGATGAAGAAGGGGTAAAGCTATGGCTTGATAATGTATGGAGCAAGCGACCAGGTGGACTTATTCAAAAACGTAGTCTACTGGTGTGGGATATGTTCAGGGCTCATTTAACTCCCAGCACCAAGCAAAGGCTTGCAAGAACAAACACAGATGCGGCAGTTATTCCTGCAGGATTGACATCGTTGGTACAGCCACTGGATGTGCCTAAACAAGCCATTTAAAGATCGCATTCGAGAACAGTGGAATGAGTGGATGGTTAGCGGTGAAAAGTCATTCACAAAAGGAGGAAACATGCGTGCTCCACAGTTGGATGTTTTGTGCAAGTTTGTCATAAAAGCCTGGAATGATACTGATGCAGAAACAGTAATCAAGTCTTTCAAGAAGTGTGGCATATCAAATTCATTAGATGGTATGGAGGACGACTACTTGTAGCAAGATGAAGAGGAAGCCAAAGCTGAGACCACACCATCTGATACAGAATTAGATCCATATGATGACTGGTTTACAAATGTATCACAAGATGTCATTGATGTACTTATGATATCAGATGACGAACAGGAAGATTTTGAAGGCTTTTAAAGGAAAACTGTCACGCCAGCAAAACCTGTAAAAATAGCTTGCAGTTATGATGGGCGTTGCTGACTCGCCAGGGATTTGCCTGGCACTGGCTCTCTATTGTTTGTTATCTTCCTCCTATCATCATCAGTTCCAGTTTGGTTGACAGCTTAGGAAACAAACACCATGGCAGCTCCCATGGGTTTATTGTCTTATCCTTCCTTTCAGCTTTAGAGTGAATTAGGAGAAGTTTAATCCAATTGCACTGTTTTATGTTGACATGTTTGATGACAAACAGCCTTATGTTTATAAGTGACAGTTTTCCTGCTAAGTACCTGCGTGTCATAAGCATTTGAATTAAAATTACCATATTGAAATCAAATCTGATGTTTTTTAATTTTTATTTGGTGTGCGTTGGAAGAGGGGTAGTCTTATACGGCGAGTATAGCCCAAACCCTATATTTTAACAGGAAAAGTAGGGGGTTGTCTTATACGCGCAGTCGTCTTATACGCCGGAAAATACGGTATATTATCATTTTGTTCTGGAGTTAACTAAAATAATTATGAAGATTATACAAATTTAAACATTTTTTTATCTGAAAAGTTATCATTTTAGCCATGGAAAATATCCTCACTAACACTGTGGGAAGGAAACAAATGTTTTAATAACCTAAGGCAGGGGTGTCAAACTCGATTTCATTGGGGGCCGCATCAGGATTGTGTTTGACCTTTGGGGGCTGGGGTGGGCGTGGCCAGGATGGGCATGGCCAGTTTGACATCACTCATGGTGGGGTATCTATGGTGGACCAAGCGCTCTGCTAGCAAAAACGAGCTCCCGAGCTCCGTTTTCGGCTGCAACGGCCTCCTGGTAACCCTTTACCAGCAAAAACAGAGCTCGGGTGGGGGGGGGTATGTAGCCCTCACAAGTTCTCTTTTCAGCCACAATGGCCTCCTGCAACCCTCTGCCAGTAAAATTTTTGCTAGCAGAGGCACCGCGGGCCAGTCCTTTGCTGTTTCCAGGGCGGTCCAGCAGCCCAGATCTAAGCACCCCACGGGCCAGATTCAGCCCATGGGCCTTGAGTTTGACACCCCGATCTAAGGTCAATAAATGACTAGACCTGTGATGGCGAACCTATAGCTAACTGGTGCGCAAGCTCTCTGTGGGCATGCGCGCTATTGCCAGCTGCTCTTCTGGTTTCCAGCATGTCCATGTGTGCCAGCCAGCTGGTC
This sequence comes from Arizona elegans, assembly GCA_022577455.1. Taxonomy (NCBI): domain Eukaryota; kingdom Metazoa; phylum Chordata; class Lepidosauria; order Squamata; family Colubridae; genus Arizona; species Arizona elegans. The sequence goes on along the minus strand of JAKOOJ010000003.1, from coordinate 80,900,502 downwards.
TTCATGCCTGCTGGAGCACCAGAAACCTGAAGACCAGCTGGCCAGTGCACCTGTGTACGCCAGCCACCAGGTTTTCAGGTTTCCAGCGCACACATGCGTGCCAGTTAGCTGGTCTTCACATGCACTGGAGCACCAGAAACCTGAAGACCAGCAGGCCAGTGTGCATTCATGTGCTGGCCACCTGGTCTTTGGGTTTCCAGCGCTCCGGCGCACACAAAGATCACCTGGCTGGCGTGCATGTGTGCACCGGAAACCCAAAGACCAGGTGGACAGTGAGTGCATGCACACCAGCCACCTGGTCTTTGGGTTTCCGGTGCTCCAGTGTGTGTGCAGATATGCACATGTGTTCCAGTTTGGGCTGAAATGGTTCACCATCACTGGACTAGACTATAGTAGGCTCCCAAAGTTTGCACCAAAATCAGGTAGTAACTGAGCCAGAGGTATATTAAATGAAAGAGAATAGTAGTCAGGGGAATAATTGATCATTAAGAGAAGTAGACCTTCAGCAGCAGATCCACATGAGGTGTGAAATAGGAATAGACAAAGATTCATTCAAATAAATGGCTGTAGAGCAGGGGTGGGCAAATGTGGCCCTTTTACAACCTGTGGACTTCAACTCCCAGAATTCCTGAGACAGCCAAGCTGTCTCAGGAATTCTGGGATTTGAAGTCCACAGGTTGTAAAAGGGCCACATTTGCCCACCCCTGCTCTAGACTTACTAGAAGATAATGCAGAGGAAACTCTTAATGAAGAGGACATTCTGAGATTCATAGCGATCCTATAAAGAAGAAATCTGCTTTACCAATGGCACTTCTACACCACACATTGTGTACTTTTCAATTCATCGTAAAGCAGTTTGAAGCAAACTTAAACTCTTTTTCCTTCGTGTCATCTTAGAAATTCTTGACAAGTAACACTAGGATTCATTTAATGCTCCACTCTACTTAGCCACTAGGGGGAGCACAAAGAACATAACACAAACAGGGTTCTGCTTTCAAAATTATTCTCTCTGGAGCAATGTATTAGTTTTAATGTTTGCTGGTTAACATTTGTTGTTTTTGCTTTTGTATCCTGCCCTGAATTACATATGAAGAATGTTTGCAGGAATTGTGTATGTCTAGTCTAGTGAAAAGAAGAGAAGAGAAGAGAAGAGCCTGTAGTACAGTGGACTAAAGCACTGTTATTAACATCTGCTGCTTGCAATTACTGCAAGTTCAAATCTCCCCAGGCTCAAGGTTGACTCAGCCTTCCATCCTTTCTAAGGTAGGTAAAATGAGGACCCAGATTGTGGGGGCAATAAGCTGACTTTGTATAAATATACAAAAGGATGAAGGCTATTGCTTAATGCATTGTAAGCCGCCCTGAGTCTCCAGAGAAGGGCGGCATATAAATTAAAGCAAAAAAAAGAAAGAAAGAAAGAAAGAAAGAAAGAAAGAAAAGAAAAGAAAAAAAGAAGAAGAAGAACTAGGGGTGATATAATAGAAGTGTTTCAATATTTGAGGGGCTGCCACAAAGAAGAGGGAGTCAACCTATTTTCCAAAGCTCCAGATGGCAAGACAAGAAACAATGGATAGAAGCTGAACAAAGAGAGAGGCAAGCTAGAACAAAGGGAGAAACTTCCTGACAGTAAGAACAATCAACCAGTAGAATAACTTGCCTTCAGAAGTTGTGGGTGCTCCAACACTGGAGGCTTTTAAGAAGGAACTGGACAACCATTTGTCAAAAATGGTATAGGGCCTTGATGGCGAACCTATGGCATGTGTGGCATTCGGAGCCCTATCGGCGGGCACCCGAGCTCATAAATGGGCCTTCTGGTCCCACCAGAAGTCAGCCAACGGACCATTTCCAGGAGTGGGGGGTAGGGAAGGCCGTTTTCACCCTTCCCAGGCTCCTAGAAAAGCTCTGGAGCCTGAGAATAATATGTAGATAAAAGAAATAATGTGAATAAAAGAATAAATGTGAATAAAAGAAAGGAATCATATAGAGTCAGATATATGGGCTCTGGGGGACTCTCTCTATTCACATTATTATAAGGGGAAGACGTGCTTAGATACATGAACTCTGAGAGAACCTCTCTATTCACATTATTATAAGAGAGGAAAGTGCTTGTTGGAAATTATGTTAACAAACAGTTAAACCCCATTAAGTGGTAATATATCTTCTGAGACCTAGATGTCACGAAAGGACTGCCATATGGAAAACATCTGAGTGACCTCACTATGAATGACACAAAGACCTATATGTTACAAAGAGTTACTAAATCCAATAAACTTACCCAAGGACAGTAGTAACTCTCCCATTAACAACTATGAGCACTTAAGGAAAAGTTGTGTGGCTAAGATAATTTTATAAACTAAAATTAATGCTTTAAGTAATTAGATGAACATATTATCCAATGTATGTAACCATATAGGGAAAATCGGATGTATGATCTCATATTAACCATATATGGAAAATGTATGATCTCACTGAATCCTTTGTCTTAGAAATGTATAAAACGGTTGTATCAGAGTTCTCTCCTTGTTCAAAGCTTCATGTACAAAACTGGCTCTGAACCTTGCGCAATAAAACTGTCTCTGGCTGACCTAGGAATGTTGCTTGGTCCTTCCATTCCACAACAGGAAGAGTGAAAAATGGGCCTACCGGGCCCACCATGTCATCACATGCCAAAAGCAGAGGGAGCCGCGTGCGTATAGAATTATGGGTGTGGGCACACACACGCGCGACTCCCCCGCACTCCCCCCACTTTTGTCACACAAAGGTGACAAAAAGGTTAGCCATCACTGGTATAGGGTCACCTGTTTGAGCAGATGTTTGAACTAGAAGACCTCCAAGGTCCCTTCTGTTATTTTGTTACATACAAGCAGTCAATGTCACCTCCCTCCATGTTTTCAATAGATGTTATCTGCCTTTGACTATTTGCAAAACCAAAGCCAAATTCTGAATGATTGTTACAAGAACTTTCCTGACTGTAAAGATACCCTGTCTCTGTGGCCCATGCAAATTTTAATAGTGATAGGAATCCAGGTTAGCATTTTTGCAACTCTGGCTGCACATTGTTATGAAGTCTGAAAATAGCTTAGGTGGAGAGACCATCCAAGAATGGGATGCTGAAGCTCTATACATCTGCAAGAAAGGGAGACAGAGGAGAGAAATGAACGTTAGAGGCCAGGGAGTCAAGAATCAGGTTAAGGAAAGCGTTCCACCAATAAGAGAGCAAATGAAACTACTTTTTTCTTCAACTTTAGCTATACTGCAAACTGAGCTAGAAACTGCTAACCACAGATGAAGATATGAGATCCTGCAAGTGTGGAATTATTTGAAAGCCATACAAAGAGACAGAGTGGAAGCCTCTCAAGGAACCAGCCTTCCTCCCGTTTTACTGAGAATAAACTGGGGAATGATTGAGTTAGGTCAGGAGTGAACAACAGTCAGATTGAGGGCCACAGCAGGCTTTGAATTGCATGCCAAGGGCTGCACTCCCAGTGGAATGCAGAGACCTTTCTCCAATTCGCTTAGTTTAGCTTGGTTGTCTATGAAAGAGTGCCATCTGGTGGGGCTCAAGAAGAGAGTTGTTTCGGTCATGGTCCTTGCTCTTTGGAAATCTAAAAGGTACTTTTTTCAAGAGGCAACTGGACTTTCTGGTTTTTCTTTGAAGACGTTTCACTTCTCATTCAGGAAGCTTCTTGGATGAGAAGCGAAGAAAAAACAGAAAGTTCAGTTGCCTCTTGGAAAAAGCACCTTTGGGACAACCATGAATTGGATGACTGAGAATCTCCATAGACATTTTGCTCTTTGGAACATCTTCTACCTGTAGGTTGGATTAGCCCCAATCCTGTTGGCCTTTGATGACGCTTTGAACATTTGGTCCTGTCACTGTCCATGGAGGTCAGGGCAGAGCACATTGGATAGTTGGGTCAAGGATTGCAATGATTTTTTTTTTACCTTGCTTCTGATTTGGATTTATTATTTATTTATTTATCGATAAAATTTATTGGCCTCCCATCTTACCTCAGGGTAATTCTGGGCAGCTTACAATCATAAAAATAAAAACTATATAAAGATAAAAGCATAAATAGGATACAACACACAGCCAAATACAGCAGCCCAATTAAAAGATGAGGAGGGTGGCAACAGGATGAGGGGGAAGTGAGATTTATTGTTAACTGATCAATGACTTCCACTGTGATGTTCCTCTATTGACGCCACAAGCCAACTGGTAGAGCCAGGTCTTTAAGCTCTTATGGAAGGTCGGGAGAGTTGGAGCCAACCTCACTCTGGGAGGCAAGATATTCCAAAGGGCAAGTGCAGTGGCAGAGAAAGCCCTTCTCTTGTCCAGTCAAATACTCTAGTCAAATACTCGGGCCAATGGCTTGCCGGATGCCTTCTCTGCTGTCATGGGGTGGGCTTATCCCAGTGGGATAAGATGGTTCCTCTAGTAGCCTGGACCAATGTCACGAAGGGCTTCAAGACAGGGGTAAAATCCAGCAGGTTCTGGAAAACTGGTAGCAGAAATTTTGAGCAGTTTGGAGAACCGGCAAGTACCACCTCTGGCTGGTCCCAAAGTGGGGTGGGAATGGAGATTTTGCAATATCCTTCCCCTGCCATACCCATCAAGCCACGCCCACCAAGCCATACCACGCCCACCAAGCCACGCCCACAGAACCGGTAGTAAAAAAATTGGATTTCACCACTGCTTTAAGGGTGATTACCAACACCTTGAACTGCACCTGGAAGCAGACTGGCCGCCAATGCAACTTGCGGACCAGTGGATTTATACGGGCCATTCTTTCAGGCCCCAAGAACTGTCTGTGCTGCCACACTCTGCACCAGCTGTAGCTTCTGAATGCTCTTCAAAGTTAGCCCCATGTGGACTGCATTGCAATAGTCCAACTGTGAGATGACAAGGGCCTGAACAACTGAACATAGGGAATCCCGATCCAGGAAAGGCTGCAATTGGTGCACAACCCAAAGTTGTACAAAGGCTCTCTTAGCCACGACTGCCACCTGCTTTTCGAGCAGGAGTCGCAAGTCCAAGTTGCGGACTGGATCCATCTGGGGTAATGTAACCCCATTCAGGATTAAATCTTGAACCCTGATACATCCAAAGCCATTTGGTCTTGTCAGGGTTTTAGCTGAAATCTCATCCAGGCCCCCACAGCCTCCAGGCATGTGAGAGGACAGCAATAGCATCACTTGGGTCACCAGGGATAGAAATATAGAGTTGAGTATAATCTGCATACTGCAGATACCTCAACCCCTACTGACAGATGATCTTACCCAGCGGCTTCATGTAGATGTTAAAAAGGAGGGGAGATACTACCAAGCCCTGAGATATGCCACAAGATAGCAGCTGAAATCTGGATTTCCCTATTAACACCAATTGGGCTCAGCCTTGGACAAAGGAACAAAACCAATGCAAAACTGGGCCACCTATCCCCAGCCCCTGTAGCTGACCCAAAAAGATACCATGGTCAATGATATTGAAGGCTGATGAGAGATCATGGAGTTGTTGCACTAATCCCATCCCGTTCTCACCAAAGATCATCAACAAGTACTGTATGACCATTTCTGTTTCCATTCCATTACTGGGCCTGAGCTGTGGTGGCGCAGTGGTTAGAATGCAGTATTAACTCTGCCCACAGTCAGGAGTTTGATCCTGACCAGCTCGGGGTTGACTCATCCTTCCAAGAACAGTAAATGAGGACCCAGATTATTGGTGGCAATATATTGACATTTGTAAATTGCTCAGAGAGTGCTGTAAAACACTATGGAGTGGTATATAAGTGTTATTGCTGAGTCCTGACTGAAAGGAATCCAAATAATCCCTCTGAAAAACCCTCTGAAGCTGCCAGGCCATCATCTTTTTCACAACCTTCCTTAAAAAGGGGAGATTGGAAACTGGATGAAAATTGTCCAGGTAGGTGGGATCCAGAGATGGTTTTTTTAAAGGCGGGAGTGAACTATGACATCCATAAAAGTCCCCAGAAATATCCCCTTCTCTACAGACATATTAATCACTGCCTGGACCCACCTGCTTGTCACCATCCTGGAGGCTTTCATCATCCAGGAGAGACAAGGATCTGACAGGTGGTGGCAGTGACAGCATTGAGGATTCTGTCCATTTCCTCAGATCCAACAGGGTCAAACTGTTCCCAGTTTATCGGGCAAGACCTCTCCCCAGGCATCACACATGGATCAGCTCCACCTATATGTTCCAACTCGAAACTTTGTCAGTCAGGTGCTGAACAAATTCCTCTGTATGGCCCTGAAGATGATCACCTGAGCTGCCCTGACCCAAGAGGGGCTGGGTGATCCAGAACAGGGCCGCCGGGTGAGTCTTTGAGGACATAATAAAAGCAGAGAAATAATTGCCACTCTTATCGCACAAGGAAGGGCTTAATAGCTCTAAGTCATGCCTGGTTAGAGTCATTCTTCGTTTTACTATGTTATTGAGGTGATATTGTCTTTTAATGGTTGCTAACCACCCAGAGTCATGATAGTGAGATGGGCAGCCATATACTGTACAATGAAATAAATAAATGTGGATATTGCTATTATTTTTTATCTTTTTAATACAGCATGCAGAATTGATAACAATAAAATGTTTCATCATAAGTTTCATTATAACTCTTGTTCCAGGTTATAGCTCTCTTTTCTGATAACAAAAACATGGCTTCCTTCCTTCCTTCCTTCCTTCCTTCCTTCCTTCCTTCCTTCCTTCCTTCCTTCCTTCCTTCTTTCCTCCTTCCCTTTCTTCCTCCCTCCCTCCCTCCCTCCCTCCTTCTTTCTTTTTCTTTCTTTCTTTCTTTCCTTCTTTTTTTCTCTTTCACAGAAGTGGAAAAGGAGAGTTGGTAAAGCTAAAAGGCTTTCTCTGTGTGTTTTATGCTTTCTGAAAGACTTGGAAAGTATTTTATTTTACATTTCCTCTTCAAATTCAAAATTCTGTACCTAAGACCCTCATCCATAAAAATAAAAATAGCCCTGTGGTGTAGATTGGGTTTTAGAGAGTTATGACTAAAATTCACCTAATGTGTCAATCTTTGAGGCTGGAATACTATCTGTTTCTATCCAATCTTAGTTGACACTTTAATCACTTCATGATTTTTAATCTTAGCAACTCATGCAAATACAAACAAGTACTTAAGATTTCCCTTCCTCCTTTTCTAGAGGTTTCTGTGAACTACAAAAGGATCACTGAAATCTTTGAGACCCATTTTTTGCACCAGTGAGTTAGAAGGGTGCACTTTGATTATAAAGGAAAAATATAGAGGAAAATTTTCTGAAAACCAAATGTTTCCTCTATATTTTACCCTGCAATCCCCAGTCTGATCTGCTCTATTTTATATTTCATCTTTCTTTTTCTGGCTTCCTTCCTATACCATGTTTTCTTTCCTCCTATCTGTTTCCGTAGACTCATGCTGTTGATGAACAGGAACTGACTTCACAATGTTTTGAACTCAATCTGAACTCATCAGAATGCATGGGATTCTTAGATGGCTTCTATGCAAAGTGATGCTATGGTTTATACCTGTAACAGAAAGGGAGAAAAAATAATCTTAAACATCAACAGCCAGAAAATTTGCTTAAAGAAAGTTAGATTATGCAAATGTGCCCACAGAGCAGGTTATTAATGTATTTGTGTTAGCTAAACAACGCTTAGGGGATTTGTTTGCTGACAAGGTAGAATTTTTCATTGAACAGATTAAAATTAAAGGATTGGGAGTCTGGTCAAAGACCTGAGAAATTGCTGGCAGATCATTTGAACTAGCAAAATCAGCAGAACTTAATTTCTGAAATAGTTATTGAGGAAATCTGTTGCTAGTAATAATTGATGATGATGTTATGGGGTGAACCAGTAGCAGCCCACCATTGATTCAGTCAAGTTTGACTTTTGGCAATTCTATGGGTCAGATCTCTTCACAACTTCTGATCTTGCACTGTTTCTTTGAGGTTTTTCTATGTTCTGGCTGGTGTCAGCTTTGATAGTGTCCAGCCACCATGTTTTTTGACAGCCTGGTTTCCTTTTACCACTAACTCTTCCCAACATAAGTGTTCTCCAGCGACTATCACTTTAGTTTTTTCTCCGTTTATTTTCAGTCCTGCTACTTCTCCAAATTCCTCTATCTCTTTTAATAATTTGGGAATTGTCTCTAACGGATCTTTTACAATAAATGCCAAGTCATCTGCAAAGGCTTGTAGTTTATATCTTTCCTCTCTTATCTCCATTCCTTTAATTTCTATATTTTGTCTGATATTCCTGTTTAGGACTTCCAAAGTTTCCTTTTACCACTAACTCTTCCCAACATAAAAGTTCTCCAGTGAATTTCCCTGCATGACATGGCCAAAGTAAGTGAGACAGTATAACTAGTTCTACCCAGTGGTCGGATTCAAATAATTTAACAACTGGTTCTCTGCCCTAATGTCTGGCTTGGTAGGTGTGGCTAGAGAGTCATATGACTGGGGTGGGTGTGGCCAACTCAACATCACTCACGTTAAGGGGTGCCTCTCCTCGCCCAGCCTCTCCTCGCCCCTCCCCTCCCAGCCACTCCTTCCCTTGTCCGGTGCCTCGCCAGATACTTACTCTTAGGCTTATTGAAGTCAAAACTAGGACTTGCCGCAATGATAAAACTGTATTTTAATCCAGGTAAAATTAAACAGAAGCAGTATAAGAATAATTTAGAAACTTTTACCTAAAATAGCATTAGTTTTGTGGGGAAAGGGAATAGAATGCAATTGAACGGAAGACAGAAACTCCGAGAGAGCAAGTTCTCATCAAGAATGAAGGAGAGACTGGTTTAGCAAATATTTATAAGCTTTTTGTGAACTCCCTTATGTTATTTTTTTGTTAAGGTTGGGCTAGTGATGTAGAGTTAAGGTGGAATCTGAAAGTTGTTTAAGCTTTTTAAATAAAGACTATACATTGACTAAAGGATGTGGTGGCCTGTTACTTGCCCCAGCTTCTGCCAACCTAGCAGTTTGAAAGCACGTAAAAATGCAAGTAGAGAAATACTTGCCTTTGGCGAAAGGTAACAGCATTCCATGCACCTTTGGCATTTAGTCATGCCGGCCACATGACCATGGAGACATTTCGGACAGCGCTGGCTCTTCGGCTTTGAAACAGAGATGAGCATCGCCCCTTAGAGTCGGGAATGACTAGCGAGGGGAACCTTTACCTTTACCTTATACATTGACCATATAACTGCTGGCTTTAGTTTCTGACAGACTATAAAACTATAATGCACTCATTTCTGCTTATTTTGCAAATAATACTGCATGTACATGCAAAGTCAGTAGAGACAGCAGAGGCCACAGAATTCTGTTTATGTTGTGCATTCATTCTCTTCTCAATTTTTTAATCCTAATTTATTATTCTTACAAATAATTCAAGACAGTCAACATATTTAATATGTCATCCTCCTCCTGTTTTCCCTACAGCAACACTTTGAGGTGGACTAGGCTGAGAGAGGGTCACCCACTGGCTTTGTACTTAAGGACTAGACCTGATCTCCTGGCTTCTAACCAGTGGTGGGATTCAAATAATTTAACAACCAGTTCTCTGCCCTAATGATCGGCTGGGTAGGCATGACTTGGTGGTCATGTGACTGGGTGGGGGTGGCCAACTCAACATCACTCATGTTGAGGGGCAACTCACCTCACCTGGCCTCTCACCATGCCCAGCTTCTTCCTTCTCCTCCCAGCCACTCTTCGCCTGGCCTGAGACGGTAAAGCCAATGCCGCTGGAGAGTGCCCTGTTGGGGAAAGACAGCTAGCCCTAACCACAGACAGGCTGATATGTAGCCGGTCCAGCTTCACGCCTCTATTCGTGTGTTAGGCTAACCTAAAAAAAGTTGAGAAACTAGTCGTTTTGGCTTAGAGGGCTCCACCGCCCCACAATCTGACTGTTTTGGAGATCGTGCATTAGTAGGTCCACATCCTGTGAGCTCTTCCCCCTCCCCCTTTTGTGCAAAGAAATGAAAATCAATTTCGTGTTCCCGGATACTGCCAAGCTTTCTCAGGCATGGCTCCTCCGGATGTTGCAATGCAGGCAGAAGTGGGAAGGAGACTTCATCTGCTTCCAACCCCTGAAAAGGAGACTGGCTGCCCCACTTCCTTCTCTGCCTTGCTTCTTGCCCCTTCCATCTCCCCAATAAACCGGGGATCAGTGAGAGAGAGAGAGACCCTCCTGGGCTACCCCTTTTCCGTCTCCAACTCACCTCCCTGGCCCATGCATTTTTGCACAAGGCTTCCCCACTGTGTACTGCTCCAGCTGCTTCCCCTTGGCTAAAACCCAGAGATGGTAAATCTGCACTGCCACAAATGGGCAGAGACGGGTGGCAAGGGGGGTGCATGAGTGATGCTCCTGTGCCAAAAAACCTTCCTGCCTCGTGTCTTGTCCTGCCCGTCCTAGCTTCTACTTGCCTCACCTGGCCTCAGCTGAGGCCATTTTGGCATCTCGGCCAGGGGTGAAATGCTCCCGGTTCGGACCGGATCACCCAATCTGGTAGCGATGGAGGCGGGTGGTTCAGAAAACTGGTAGCAAAAATCCCTGCCCCACCCCCCGTGCCCAGCTGAGCTGCACAATCATCAGAGGCTTTTTTTTTACTTTTAAAAAAGCCTCTGGTGATCACGCGGCTCAGCTGGGATCGTCAAAGGCTTTTAAAAGAAAAAAACCCTTTTTTTCTTTTAAATGCCTCTGATGATCCAAGCTGAGTTGCCTGATCTGCAGAGGTTTTTTAAAAAGCCTCTGAGATCAGGCAACTCAGCTTGGATCGTCAGAGCCTTTTGAAAGCGTTTTTTTACAACCGCTTCCCTTAAGAGGTTGTAGAATAAATGGTTTTAAAAGTTAAAAAAAAAAAAGGCCACGTCCACCCAGTCACATTACCCCCCCCCCCCACAAGCCACACCCACAAAACTGGTAGTAACAAATTTTAGATTTCACCACTGATCTTGGCGCTAACCTCTCAGCCTCTAACCAGCCCCTCAGCTCCACTTCTCATCCAAGAAGCGAAATGTCTTCAAAGAAAAATCAGAAAGTCTTATTGCCTCTTGGAAAAGTACCTTTAGGACATAGAGGTGATACTGTTCTCCAAACCAAAATGCATTCTGCATTCAGGTGAACACACATCCTGTCTGGAAAAAAAGAGCTCCAAATTTAAGGATACTTAGCATTTTCTCACATGTTCATTTGTGCACAAATGTGGAGAATCTGTATTCCCATCATCTGTAACATTTTGTGAAATACAGATATTGGTCCTATTTTATAGATAGGAAATTGAAGCTGGGAGAGAGACCATCATCTGTGAAATTTAAAACTAAATCCGTTCTTCTTCCCTGAGAATATAGTATTTATTTGAATATTTCCACTGAAGACATAGTATTTCAAATAATCCTATTTACCCCCATACAGATAGATTCCTTCTCAATATTTTATGGATTATTACCTGTGACCTAAGCTAGCATCTCCTGAATGTATTGATCTCACTCTTATTCTAGACATATTTAATTTGCAATTCTAAATATACATGACTGGGAATAAAAACATAATTCTGAGCTTCCTTTGGTAAGGTGTTTTATCTGATTCTGTGCAGATAACTTATTTCTGAATAACACCACTTAGAAACTGTGCAGAGAAACTATTTGCAGACACAGGCCATCTTAGCTGCAAAGGCTTAGGGCACTCAGGTGACTTGCTTGTCTCCAGACAGAAAATGCTGTGGGAGGAGGAGGCCGACCCATAACAGCGGACCTCTCTTTCCAAGAAAAGCAAACACCAGGCGAGTGGGAGAATCTGGCTTAAAAGGCTTTGAGAAGTTGAAGAAAAGACTCTTTTATGTGATGGCTGTTAGGTGGCACTGGGAAATGGGCAGCCAGAGAGCGCGCCTCTCTCAGGTACCTGCCCTGCCCAGATTGAGGAGAGCGGCCTCAGAAGCCTCTTTGGCTTCAGTTGGGAAAGAAAAGTTGCCTCACAGCGGGATGGCAGTCCGCGCAGACTGCAAGTGTTATCAGGAAACGCTTATCCAGAGCGCTTCTTAGTAGCCTGCTATCAAAGTGGGAGCATGGCTGCTTTTCTACTGCTGGGCTTTCATCCTTCGTTACTTCTATGGACACTGACCGTGCTGCCTTGCTGCACAAAGGGAAGGAACTTTTGGGCAGCCGTATACCTTGTTCCTTTCCTTCGGCAACTGGCTAAACAGCCTGCCGAAAATGCGATTCACTGGTTATAGCATGCATTTCTCTGCACATAATGCATTTATTAGGAATTGCATCCTCTGAAGCCCTATTCTCAGCTCAGCAGCGCCTTTCTGCAATTCCTTCACTTTGTGGAAAGAGGGAACGAGTATGGAATTCAACTGCCTGAGCCAAAGTTGTCCACGGGATATTGAGACAGGTTGTTTTGTTGAGGGGGGGGACTCTCAGGAGGGGAGGGGCAAAGTGGGGCCAGGCAAGGGAGGCCAGGAGGTGGGGCCAGGCTGAGGTAATTCAGCCGATTTACCAAACTGCACATAAAATTAACAATTGGTTCTAGTGAACCTGTGCGAACCGGCTGAATCCGACCACTGGTTCTATCTTTTCTGCAAGTCAATTTATAGTTTGGATGAAAACAGGGACCATTATGAGATTAATCAATTGCTGGATATTCATTTGTTATCATTAGATAATATTAATATGCTGAAGATTCCTTTGCCACTCCAAGAATTTTTAGATTCTATTTGATTATTGCAAAATGGGAAAGCTCCTGGCCCAGATGGCTATTCATTGGAATGATATACTGTATTTTTTGGAGTATAAAACGTACCTTTTTCCCCCCAAAAGAGGGTGATGTTAGATCAGCGCAGGAGTGAAGACGTGACCAGCTCGTTACATAAGTAACTTTATTAGAACAGCAACAGTAGCAAGACTGGCGTGCGCTGCCGGAGCTCTCCTTATATTCGCTCCGGCAGACGCACCGCCCCCTGACAGGGATTCAAACTTTCCCGCCCGGTGGCTGGCAGCCAATCCGGGCGGATGTCCTTATAAGGACATAACACTCCTCCCCCCTAGTCCAAAGAAAAAAAACGTTCAGTGTTCGTCAATAAACGTGACGTAGTCCTGCAGGTATGTAGGACGCCTAGGCACCCTACTTGACCTGCGCAGTCTCATTTCTCCCGTGTCCCCGCCCTGGACGGACGGGGTTTCTGTGGCTCCTGGATCCTTCCCCGGAACCGGGCTCGGTTCGGCTGGCGAGTGTGCGGGGTCACCCTCAGCGCCTCCGGCCGGACCGCAGACCTGGAATGGCTGGTTCTGGTGGTCTTCCTCCTGGCCTGTGGATCTTTCGCCTCGGCGGTGCTGTTCGGTTCCGACCCGGGAAGAGCGTCTGAGTCTCGGTAAGACCCCGGCTGCCACTTGCTCTTCCTCGGTCTCCCGGTGGCTGCGGTTCTGCTGTGGCCCGGCCCGCTGTGGTCTGGAGGGTGGTTCGGTCTGGTGCCCTTGGGTCCGGTCTGCCCGCTGTGGGTGGTGTTGGCTCGGGTAGTGGTGTCCGACCTTGCAGGGTTGGCGCAGGTCTCCTTGGCCGGGCAGGCGTTGGTCTTCCCCGTCGGGTTGGTGGTGGTCGACCTGGTCGGGGTGTCGTTGTGGGGATGCCTCCTCGGGTCGGTGGAGGTCTCCCCTGCCGGGTTGGCGCAGGCCTCCCTGGCCGGGTTGTTGTCGGCTTTCCCTTCCCCCTAGTCCCTGGTCTACTGCCAGTTGGTGGTTGGGGTCGTCTGGGTTGGGTTGTTGTTGCTGGGTTGTTTCTTGCATTGGGCGGGGGTCCCTCTCGCCGGGGAGTCGTGTGCCACCCTCGCCCATGTGCTGTGGTGTGCCCATCTGCGATGGTCCCCGGTCTACTCGCCTTGCGTTGAGGTTTCCCTGGTAGGGCTGCCGTGGGTTGCCTTCGCTGGTGGGGTGCGGTGCTTCCCTTCTGGGCAGGTCCTGGTCTACCTGCGGGCTGGGTCGGGGGTCCCTGGGCCTGTTGTGCCGGGTGCCCACCTGGCCGGGTTGGTGTTGCCCTCCCCCGTGCGGTTGGCCCCGGTCTACCTCGCTGCACTGCCGACGTGACAGTGCCTGGTAGTGTGCTGGGCCGACCTCGTCGGGATGGCGTTGCTCTGCCTCGTAGGGGTGTGGTGGCCCTACCTCGTCTGGGTATGGTAGGTCTACCTCGCTGGGGTGTTGTAAGCCTACCTCGTCTGGGTGTTGTAGGCCTCCCTCGTCAGGCTGGTTTTCGTGTTCTCCCCCCCACCTTTTCCGGAGTTGGTCGATGTGACGTCTCACGACCTGTCCATCTTCCAACTCGACGGTGTAGGATTTGGGGCCGGTTGTGCTGGCAATCTTCCCTTTCAGCCACTTAGGAGAGCCGTTGAAATTCAGCGCGAAAACTGAATTTCCTTTGCTGAAGGTGCGAAGTGGCCGGCTGGCGGTTGCGGTCACTTCCGGGCTGTATTGGGGGTGCAGCCGGTCCAAGGGTGACCTCAACCTTCTGCCCATGAGGAGTTCGGCCGGGCTCTTGTGGGTGGTGGCATGCGGCGTGATGTGCTGGGTGAGAAGGAAGTTGTCGATGCGTTCTTGCCAGTCTCCCGGGCCCATCTTGGTGAGGGCTTCTTTTGTGAGCCGGACCATCCGTTCCGCTTGTCCGTTTCCGGCCGGCCTGTACGGAGCCTGTACGGATGCCCAGTCCTGCCAGGAAGGACTCCATGGCCAGGGATGTGAGCTGGGGGCCGTTGTCCGAGACCAGCACGTCCGGTAGTCCGTGTGTGGCAAACAGGCGGCGCAGGGCTCGGATCGTCGCTTCTGTTGTGGTAGATGCCATGGGTATCACCTCGAGCCACTTGGAGAAGGCATCTACCACGATGAGGAGGTGTCGCCCCTGCATCAGGCCCGCGAAGTCGATGTGAACCCTCGACCAGGGGTTGCTGGGGGTCTCCCAGTTCGTGACTTCAGATTGCGGCGGCGCGGGGCGGACTTCCTGGCACGGGTCACATCTGGAGACCCATTGTTCGATGTCTCTGTCCAGTGAGGGCCACCAGACGTAACTCCGTGCCAGGGCCTTCATGCGGATGATGCCCGGGTGCCCGTTGTGCAGTGTCTCCAGCGTCCGCCGTTGTAGAGTGCTTGGGATCAGCACCCTGTCTCCCCATAGCAGACAGCCCTTTATGGTGGACAGCTCCGTCTGTTTCCTGGTGAACGGGCTGAACCTCTCTTCCGTCTGTTTCGAAGGCCACCCCCTGAGGATCCAGGACCTTACTTGGCGGAGGGTGGGGTCTCTCTGGGTGTGCGCGGCCACATCTGCGGAGGAGACCGGACAGCTGGCGTCGTCATCTATGTGGAATAGATGGAGCATGGGGGCTGGGTCTTCCACCGGGTTCTTCGATGGGCATCTGCTTAGTGCGTCGGCGTTTCCTATGGCTGTGCCTGGCTGGTGCACAAGCCTATAGGAGTAGCCAGCCAGGAAGATGGCCCATCTCATCATCCGCGGGGACATGAAGGTCGGGGTGGGTTGGTCGCCTGCGAGGAGTCCCAGGAGTGGCTTGTGATCGGTGACTATGGTGAAACGTCTTCCATAGAGATATTCGTGGAAGCGCTTCACTCCTGCCACGATGGCCAGGGCTTCTTTGTCCAGCTGACTGTAGTTCCGTTCTGCTCCGGACATGGTCTTCGAGAAATATGCGATTGGGGCTTCGGTGCCATTGGGCAGTTCGTGGCTGAGGACTGCCCCCACCCCGTAGGGCGACGCATCACAGGTCAGCTTGATGGGGAGCGTTTCGCTGTATTGGATGAGGACGCTTTTGGACGTCAATAGTCCTTTTATGGCTCGGAATGCCGCTTCATCTTCCTGGCCCCACTTCCAGGATGCCGATTTCCCCAGCAGGCGGTGAAGTGGCTCAGCAACTGTGGCTTTCTGTTTTAGAAAGATTGCATAAAAGTTGAGCAACCCAAGGAATGCCTGAAGCTCCGTTTTGTTTTTTGGGCTTGGAGCTTCATGGATTGCTTCCACTTTTGATTTGGTGGGGTGGATGCCTGTGCTATCAATGAGGTAGCCCAGGAACTCGACTTCCTGTACTCCTATGATGCACTTGTCCCGCCTGACCCTCAAGCCCTTGGCCTTGAATCGCTGCAGGACAAGCCTGAGCCTTTCAAGGAGTTGAGCTCTTGAGTCACCGGAGATGAGCACATCGTCGAAGTAAGGCACCACCCCTGGAACGCCTTGGAGAAGGCGTTCCATCATGGATTGGAAGATGCCGGGGGCAGCGCTGACTCCAAATTGGAGGCGGTTACATTTGAATGCCCCCCTGTGCGTGACAATTGTTTGAGCCTCCGCCGTTTTTTCGTCTACTGGCAGTTGCTGGTAAGCCTGGGCCAGGTCCAGTTTCACGAAGATTGATCCAGATCCCAGGGAATGCAGCAGGTGTTGCACCACTGGGACTGGGTATGCGCTCTGTGCCAACGCCTTGTTGATGGTACAACGGTAGTCGGCGCAGATGTGCACAGACCCATCATGCTTCAGTGGGGTCACAATGGGGGTCTCCCATGAAGCATGATTGATCGGTTCCAGGACGCCCTGGGCGATCAGCTTATCCAGCTGCTCGTCTACTTTGGGCCGCAGGGCAAACGGAACTCGGCGGGGCTTGAGCCTAATTGGGGTGATTCCCTTGTCCAGATTGAAGGAGATTGGCCTCCCCACAAATTTCCCCAGCTTACCATCGAAGACTTCCTTGAACTCTTCGATGAGGTTGTCGAGTCCGTCCCTGCGAATTTGGTTGATGCCTTCGATTGAAAGCCCCAGCGGCTTGAACCACTCCACTCCTAGCAGGTTTGGTCGGCTGTCCTTCACGACGGTGATGGGGAGCTTGCCTTCGAACTCCTTGTAGGTGACCCGGATGTCGGCTCTCCCTAACATTCCGATGGGGTTTCCCCCAAAGTCGACGAGCTTGGAGTGTAGTGGCTTCAGCTCTCGCTTGGTGATGCTGGGTTGCAGGCGCTTCAACTGCTGCCAGTCCATGATGGAGTAGACCGAGCCCGAGTCTACCTCCATTTTGCAGGGTGTCCCCTCCACGTGGATGGTCACGTGGAACTTGGTGGCATTGTCTGAGGTCGTGTGTGCGATGGTCGTCTGGTGGACCGCTCCGGGGAAATTCGTCGTCTCTGCGTCTGGAAGGGCCAGAGGACCGTTTGGATGATCTCTGGTAATCCTTCCGATTCTCGCGGGGACGGTGGCTGGAGGGCTCTGGGGCTGGTTCCTCAGCTCTGCAAGCTTCGGCGATGTGACCCCTTCTGTTGCAGCGTCGGCAGGTCGCATCTCTCCACTTGCAGGTTGCTCTGGCATGGTCCCCTCTGCAGCTGGCGCAGCGCTCCCCCTTGTAGTTCCGTTGGGCGGCTTCCCGCCTTGGGGGTCTGGAAACCTTGTGGACGGTGGCTTCCCCCTCTGACTCGGATCCGGCTGTGGAATCCTCTGTTGACGATTGCGCTGTGGAGCGAATCTTGTGGATTCCCTTTGCTCTGCTTACTGCGGCGGCTGCTTTCTCCGAGATTTCGGATGCGGTGGCTTCCTCCACCACATCCTTGAGCACGAGTTTCTTCCTGCTCAGGAATTTCTTTTGCAGGCCTCTGTCCCTCATGCCGAAAACCACGCGGTCAGCGATGGCATTGTCCACGTGGTCGAACTCACAGCTGGCTGCGATCTGGCGTAGGGCGGCCACGAATTCCTTGATCGTCTCACCTTCCTTCTGGTCCCTTTGGTGGAAGGTGAACCGGTTCGCCACCGGTGTTCCTGTTGGGGCATAGTGGTCTTCCAGGATCTGCAGCAGGTCTGTCCATGGCACTTCTTCGATGTCTCGTGTTGCTACGAGATCGATTGCCATGTCGAGGACCTCGGAGCCGCAGTTGGCCAGGAAAATGCCCTTTTTCCGGTCATCATCGGCATCCCTGATGTTGTTGCCTCTCAGGTATTGCCGGAATTTCACTACGTAGGATTTCCACTTGTCCTTCCCCGGTTGGAAAGGAGCAAGGGCTGGCAAAGTGACTTCAGCGGATGCCATGCCTATGGAAATGCCTACTGTAGTTCCCGGTGCCGGAGTCTTGGTGTTGTTGGCT
Source organism: Arizona elegans (assembly GCA_022577455.1). Lineage (NCBI taxonomy): Eukaryota > Metazoa > Chordata > Lepidosauria > Squamata > Colubridae > Arizona > Arizona elegans. The sequence goes on along the minus strand of JAKOOJ010000003.1, from coordinate 80,882,397 downwards.
TGGTGCCGCGAGGTTCGTTCTTCTCTCTAGTCCTTCGTCGCCAGTGTTAGATCGGCGCAGGAATGAAGACGTGACCAGCTCGTTACATAAGTAACTTTATTAGAACAGCAACAGTAGCAAGACTGGCGTGCGCTGCCGGAGCTCTCCTTATATTCGCTCCGGCAGACGCACCGCCCCCTGACAGGGATTCAAACTTTCCCGCCCGGTGGCTGGCAGCCAATCCGGGCGGATGTCCTTATAAGGACATAACAGGTGAAAATCTGGGTGCGTCTTACACTCTGAATGTAGCCCTGCCTAGCCACTTAAAGGGAGGTTTTAAAAGCTGAAAAAAGCCTCTGAAAGGGAGCTTCAGAAAAAAAGCCTCTGAAAGGGAGCTTCAGAAAAAAGCCTCTGAAATGGAGGTTTCAGAGGCTGAAAAAGCAAGGCGCAGAGCTCACAACCAATGAACCTGTTGCTAAAATTCACTTCTGGGAACAGCTGATTGGGGGTATTCTGGGAGGCCAGCCACCCGCCAATCAATTTTTTTCTTATTTTTCACCACAAAAACTGAGGTGCGTCTCATAGTCCGAAAAATATGGTGAGTTATTTATAGATCTCTTGGCTACAAATGCTTGGAACAACATAAAAGAAAAATTTCTTACTTCCAGAAGTATAAGCAGTGAGAAATTTGGGGGGCATATTGAGATGTAAATTGACTTAGATAATGAGACTCATAAATATTTAGCTCTTCTGACAAATTCAAGCTTGAAAATGGTTTGGTAAATCATTTGATTGGAAAACCTGATAATTTTATACAGATAATTACTTTAAATCAGCTATAATGTAATGACTATTTTAATGATTTTTTTCTCAGCTTCAAATTGAATTTGGTCTTCTCCGTTCAGAACAGTGGAGGTATCTTCAGCTTAAGTCCATTCTAATGGATCTATATGGAGCAGATGCTTTGACTGCCTCAAAGGCATCTGAATTGCTTACTTGTCTGATGGACACCATTACATAAATAAAACCTATAATTTATATTTACCAAAAGCTCAATATATTTTAAAATTTCTGGGATATTTCAAGCATGGAGTAAAGAACTAGAATTTCCAATTTCCAATAAAGCCTATAAAATGGTATGTACAGAGTTAAGGTTAATTCATAAAAAAATTGTATTTGGAGAATATTGGACTCACCATAGAATGTGTTTGAAAGGACATCAGATCTTCTAATGCTGAAGATATAAGAAAATGAGGACTCGCTGACTCACATGAAATGATTACGTGATCTAGACTTGTGATAAAGCAAAGAAAAACTGGGAAATATTCATGTTTTAATACAGAAGATTCTTAAAATGAATATAAAAGTTAAACTAGAGAGTTTTCTTTTAGGCTTACTGGACAAAGAACTTGGAAAAAAAAATCTGGAACCTTGCTGTTATATATGTTGATAGCAGCAAGAATGCATTATGCAGAAAAGTGGGAAGATATTCTAACTCCTACAATGGATAAATGACTGGTAAAACAGATTGAACTAGCAGAGATTAATTGCTCTAATCAAAGAAAAGAATACATCCAATTTTGTATTTGGAAACCGCTTCTGGATTTTGTGCTTGAGATGGAAAAAAAGGAAACTTTTTACTTTGGGTTTGTTGATTAGATAACTTTGTTGTTATACAAATGTTATATACATGTTAATCATATAAAAGTGAAAAGTTGAGGCTGCAATGTTATTTTATTCTGAATAATATTATGAAGAGCCATGGTGCTGCAGTGGTTAGAATGCAGTACTGTATTGCAGGCTAATTCTGTCAACTGCCAGCAGTTCGGCAGTTCAATTCTGACTGGCTCAAGGTTGACTCAGCCTTCCATCCTTCCAAGGTTGGGTAAAATGAGGACCCAAATTGTTGGGGACAATATGCTGACTCTGTAAACCGCTTAGAGAGGGTTGTAAAACACTACAAAGGGGTATATAATAGCAGTAGCTGTTGCTACTGCTATTCTACTGCACTAAAAATAGTCAGAAGTCAATGCTTTTCTTTCTTTTTCTGTTTATCCTACACTTCTTTCTCTCCCCTTTTCCCTTTCCCTGCACCAAGAGAAGACAGGCAGCAGATCCATTGTTCTTACTTTACCTTTCAAAACCTATGCTAAGAGAACCTATCTTTAAGACCACACCAAGAATATGTGCTTGATTTCCTGAAAGTTGTCATCTCCAAAAAATGAAATTCATTGGAGAGAAAGTGAAATTCAATGGAGAGAAAAGTAAGGTTTTACATTTAAGCAAAAATAAAATCAAATGTACAAGTCCAAATTAGTTGAAACTTGGTTCAATAGCAGTAAATCTGTGAGCGCGATCTTGGAATTCTAATGGACAATCACTTAAATATGAGCCAGCAGTGTGCAGCAACAGCCAAAAAAGCCAATGCAATCCTAAACTGCATTAACAGAGGGGTAGAATCAAGATCATGTGAAGTATTAGCACTGCTTTATAAAGCATTAGTAAGACCACACGTGGAATATTGCATCCAGTTTTGTTCACCACAATGTAAAAAAGCTGTTGAGACTCTGGAAAGGGTGTAGAGAAGAGCAACAAAGATGATTAGAAACCTAGAGGATATGTCAAGTCTAGGGATAAAAAGGACTAGGGATGGCATGATAACAGTCTCCTAGTATTCGAGGAGCTGCCACAAAGAAGTGGTCAACTTATTCTCCAAAGCACCTGAGGGTAGGACAAGAAACTAATCAAGGAGAGAACCAACCTAGAACTAAGGAGAAATTTCCTGATAGTGACAACAATAAAGCAATGGAACACTTGCCTTCAGAAGTTGTTAGTGCTCCATCACTGGAGGCTTTTAAGAAGAGACTGGACAGCCATTTGTCTGAATTTGTATTGGGTCTCCTGCTTGAGCAGAGGGTTAGACTAGAAGACCTCCAAGGTACCTTCCCACTATATTATTCTGATATTCCTATGGCTTCTGCCTTCCCCTCTCCTTCTCAGGGTTCTTTAGAATTTATTTGGGAATTGATTTTGAGCTTTCCTGTGGTGCAAAGGTCAGGGGGTTTTTTGTTTGTTTTCCTTATTTTTGTTATGTATGTATCTGTCATCACTCCACAGCTTTTCTAGTCACCCACATGGAAAAAGCAACTTCATCATACATTGTATAATCTGTCTTCATGTCAGGCAGATTGCAGACTGCGTGGGAGGAGTGTGCATCATGAAAAATAGACAGTCATCTGCAAAGAAAGGATCACTCAGCCACTTCACAAGTAATATAAGCACCGGAACTCTCTTCTACTTTTATCCAGATTTTCTTCCCCTTGAAAAAAAGGATGAAAACGATGACTTTCGTGCTATCTTTAATGAGAATAAAAGCCACCAACTAACCAAGCCATTCAAGGTGAAGATGTTTTCAACATAGTGTTGTTTTTGTGTTTTTTAAAATGATTTTTTAGTTGAGAACGAATATGCCTGGGGAGAAGTTTAAAAGTGGTGTCGACAATGTTTTAAATGTTTTAAATTGGGGAGCCATTTCGGATTTAATTTTGTTTTAAATGTATTTTAATGTTTATATTGTATGTTTTTTAATCTGGCTGTTCACCGCCCCGAGTCCTTCGGAAGAGGGGGCGGTATAAAAATTTAATAAATAAATAAATAAATAAATAAACTTCTTTGTATTGGGACTACATACCACTTTTTTCAGAATTCGGAAGGCTCAACTTCACATCTCTCTAGCCACAATAGGAAGATGCCCTGCAAACTGTTTCTAAAGGTTATGCCCTGATGCTATTGCCTTCATTTCATCCCCAGGCCACCTCTGAGGCAGTTTAGAATCATATTTCGCTGGTCCAGTTTTAACGTAGCACTTTCCTTCCTCTCCCAACAATGTTGCAACAGACACATTCTATGACTTTCCTCAACATGGTTGAGGATGCAGTCAGTGGCTGGGGTCTGCTTAGTTCCTAGTGGTCTTTGTAATCTGCTGAGGACACACTCTCACCCCTCTGGTTGCTGGGCATGCCCTCCAGGGCTGCTGTGATGTGGGTGGCAAAAGAGATCAGACATCTGCCTTTTCAAGCATTGGCCTGCAAAATGACTGAGAGGCATTTCAGAAAGCATAAGTTGCGGAGCATTGGCCGCAGCCGGGCCGGGCCAGCGTCTCAGGGTGGGGAGCAAGTTGTGCGTACCCCCAAGCAACCTAGGTGCACACAGCACCAAGGGCTGGAAGAAACTCCAGCAAGACCCAGCAAGTACAGGGGCGCTTCGCTCCTGCTCTGGAATATGGAGCGAGTCTCCATCCCCCGCCATCACCCTTACTTCTCAGGCCAGGTGAGGAGTGACTGGGAGGGGAGGGTGAGGGGCGAGCCCAGCCAGTGGTGGGTTCAGCTGACAGGGAGCCACAGCAGGGGGACAAAAGAGCCACATGTGGCTCCGGAGCTCCGGGTTGCCGACACCCGTGCTATACTTATGCTGCTGCAGTGAACACAAATTTAAACCAGAAAAAACAGCCAGATTCTGCCAGCTGGTTCTGTTCCAAATAAGTGTATTATGGTTTTTCTCCTATTTCCACCAAAAAGCACTTTCACACGGCTATGACTTTTACTGTATTATTAGTCGTAGTAGTTGTAGTAGTAGTATGCCGGAGGGGGGGGGGAGAGTTGCCTAATGTCATGTCATTTTCTTTGCTCCCTCATCATAACTGTCCTCCTTGATCACTCACTGCCCACAAAGCCACTCGCTGGTAGCAAATCCCGTAAATAGAGATGTTCTAGTCAACATAAGTAGAGAATTTCAACTCTGCATTCAGTTACCCATACATAACCCTATCACTGCTGATAGCTATCAAATTCCGCAGACTCTGTCCTTGTGGCCTGTCAGTGGGACAAACTTTTTTTTTAATGCAGATCTCTTGTTCATGTCTATAAAAGGCCTGCAGAGGCCAGATGTCTGGTCCTGTCTGCAGCCCAAGCCAAAATAGTCATGGAGAACAGCACCTGGTAATTGCCCCTTCCCTCTCTTGCCCATTAAGAAGAGCTACTGGTGGGTGTTCTTGCTGCTGGCTAGTGATGGTTGGTAGGAGTGGAAACAAAAATAGGAGATTCTACTATTCCTGCTTCTTCGTTTACTGCACATTAAAACAGCACCCCTTGCTGAACTTCTTCATAAAGTGGGAGGGGGCCCAGCTATCATGGCAGCCCAATTTATTCTGGCATACGTTTTGTCAACTCAGGGTCTGGAGGTTTGCATGTTGAGAGGGCCACACCGAAGTGGGACAAGGAAGGCCAGGAATTTTTCTCTTTTTCTTTGTGTGTTTCTTTTATTCAGTAAACCCTATTTTAGATGGTATTGTTTTTGCATGATGCCTACTTCAGAGTGGCAGGAAACAAGGCAGCCAATATTTTGCAATCTTTCAAAGTTGCTTTTGGGATCTGGGGCTCTCACAAAACACGAATCTGAGCAAAATTTGTGCTCCAGGCAGTTCAGTGTGCCCATTCCTGTTCTAAGGATATTTATTAGAGGACACTAATTTTCTAAATGGATTTGCGGGGTATCAATGCCTGGGGAGATGGCTTGGGAATCACACTGACATTAGAATAATTACAACCAGTGACAAAACCTAAATTCTTCCACTGTTCATTTAAGCATAGTTGCAAAATTTATAGGGCAGATTCTTAGAATATCACCCTAAGAGCTTTGAAAACCTCTTCCATTCACATCACTGTAACCATTTCCTGACATATGTCGTGGCAAATTTTTGTGTGATTTTTTTTTTTGTCAGCATCACATTCGTGATAAAATCTTTTATCTTGCTTTGCCTGAAGCAACATCTTTCCCCCCTAACTCCCATCTTTGATAATATCAAAACCTATATTCACATTGTAAGAAAATTATGACATGCTACTTCCCCCACAAGAGGTTTTTTGACTGATATATTTTATCCCTGACCATTTTGATTTTGCTAATCTCTGCAAGCATTTAAAATATGATTCCACAAATAGTTCATGCAAATGTCCTTTCTTTTTAATAGAGGAAGATTAATCTAGATATTTTATCCTCAATTTGTATAGTGTGAAACATAAGCATAAATTTGTATGCTATGATTTCTCAACAAATTCCTTCTAAATTTAATTCATAATTTAAATATTTAAAATGGCCACCATGCAAGTAATCTCCCCCTTAACAATGGTAATTGGGACCAGAAGCTCGAACACTATTGATGAAGTTATAAATCATGATGTCACATGACTTTGCTGATTTACGAGAGTAATTCCAGCAGATCCAATTGCTGTTCTTAGGCAAATCCCATGCGGCCATTAGGTGAGACATCACATGATCAACATATGTGCTCTCCTGCTAGTGTTCCCACTGATTTTGCTTGTCATAAACTGGCAGTGAAGTTTGAAAAAAAGAACCATGGACCACTGCAACATCAAAATGGCAAGATGCCTACCAAGCACCTGAATCACAATTTATTTTAATTTTATTTATTTAAAACATTCATAGAGATGCCCATCTTTTAGACAACTCTGGGTGTCTCCCAATAAAATCATTTTTTAAAATTCTAAAACACACTTAATTAAAACATAAAGCAGTAAAAGCAAAAACGTGGCTCCAGGAAAACATATCATTGTTTAATCTCCCAATGCTTGGGGAAAAAGGCATGTCATTAAGGCTTTTTGGAAGGCTAAATGGATGGTGGGCTGCTGAACTTCAGGGGGCAAGATGTTCCATAGGGTAGGGGTTGCTATGGAAAAGGGGCTGCCATGCTTCCTAGTTCCCATTAGAGGACAATATTTAGGGAGGGAACCAGGACAGGTAGATGTCCTTAGGGAAAGGCAGTCCTGCAGATAGCCTGGCCTATTGGACCAACACATGACCATGGTAATGCTGTGACAGCTGAGGACGCATTGTGAGTTACTTGGTTCAGCACCATTGTAATGGTTGCTGAACTAGTGGCTGCTGAACAAGGGCCACCTGTATAATAAAAACACCAAGTACTGCTACATTATAAGAGTCAGGTTGGTGTAGTGGTTAAGGCACCGGATTACAAACCGGGAGACTGTGAGTTCTAGTCCTGAGGCACAAAACCAGCAGGGTGACCTTGGAACTGCCACACTCTCTCAACTCAGCCTCCCTCACAGAGTTGTAGGAATAAAAGGCAGGGGGGCTATTTTGCGCTCTAGCTTGTGTTCCTAGAGGTAGGTGAGGATATTTATGCACACAGATTGCTACAATGCAGGCAAATTTGTGAATATTTAATGGTAAGATGGGAGATATATCTAAATGCAGTTGGTTTGGAGGGGCAGAAAAATCAGCCCAGAGAAGCTGATGCAGGATTGCCAAGCGAAGTCACCTCAATTCCTACTAAACTGTCCTGATTGGTTAACGTTTTCTCCATTGCTTGGTGAGGGTGCTAAAAGGAAAAGGCAGACAAGCTAGGGTAAGAAAACCGATCATTTTGCCTAGAATGACAGGCGCTGGGAAGAAAGCTTAGCCAACAGAACCTGCCTTCAGATAGAGAAGGATGAAGAAAGAAAGGAAAGAGGTTAGGAAAGCTGGAAGAATGAATAGCGAGGAAGAAAAAGGTTGAGAAGACCGGGTATATTTATGTATTTTTTTTAAATGAAAAATGACATTTGTAGATCTTTATGCTTAATTGCCTAGGTGTCTAAATACTTATACTCTACCTATCAAGCATGATAGAAACTTCAACCCCCAATGAAGTTATTGGATGCTGTGATTGTTGCTGAATCAGTGCAACATCTACAGTTGTACTTTCCTATCTTATAAAGAGGTCCAAAGAATTCTCAACATTCTTCACTTGGAAATTATTTCTAAATTTACATTTTTATGAAATTTCAGATTATGCATTTTTATCTTATCATTAGGAGATGTGGTTTCCATTTTCATCGAAGGAAATTACATTGCATACGTCACATTATTTTTTTTCTATATAAATAATTGGCTTTCGAATGCACTACACACAGAAGGGATCCTATCTATCTTTCAAAAATCACAGTCATGATTTTAAAAGTGATTATTGCTGTCTACTTCAGCCTACTGATTCAGCCTACTTTGATGACTCCGTTGGAATCAAGGAACGTAATTAGAAGAGAGGCAGAATATTTGATGAGGACTTTGAATGAAACATGTAGCATGTTGAAGGTACATATTTATTTTGCTCATGTTGATATTATATAGTACATTCCTTGCTTAATAAATGCAGAAATTGCTTCCATACCTGTATTTGCATTTAAGATGTGTTTTTATTGTTGTTTGAAAACTTCTTGTGTCTGAAAAATCTATATTACACACACACACTCACAAATAGATATTATTTTTAATGATGAACACATTAAAAAAGCTTGTAAAAATCTTTAAAGTTATTGTCAATAGGCAAAACAATTTGAATTGTTTACAAACTTGATTATCTTTCAGGACCCTCCTATTTTTAATTGAGAGTAATTCCCACAACAGTGTCAAATAATTTATTAAGACTGTATTACTATTATTCTTCTCTTCCTTACTAGTATCTATCTCTTACCACTTACTACTATAACCATGTTGCTTGTATCTTTCAATTATATTGTTTTTATTTGTTTACTAGTACAATTTGATAGCTTATTAGTAACCTTGACTATCTCTAAATGTTGTATCTTTTTATTCTTGATGAATGTATTTTATTCTCCTTATGTACACTGAGAGCATATACACTTAAGACAAATTCCTTGTGTGTCCAATCATACTTGGTCAATAAAGAATTCTATTCTATTCTATATTAATGATTGTAGAATGAAAACAATTTTCCACCTCTGTTTTCTTGATCCTATAGCTACAGGTTTAATTCTAGTAAAGTAGTAGAAAATTATAGTATTACTGGCAGACCAAGAGGTAATTTTTCAAGAACATTGCTTAACATATTACATGAAAATGCAATTGATTTCTTGTTCTGTAATTTAAGTAATCTTGGTACAAGGAAAGAAAAGGAAGTGCAGAGAATGATAAAGATTATTTTTAAATGACATCAGTTAAAGTTATTGTTCTTCACAACAATATTAAATTTTTCCCAATACCTATTAGCCGCAGAGAATCGAAAAGTATTTTTTAAAAAAATAGAACTATTTGAGGGAACATCTAAAGGAATTATAGTTAATTAATTGTGACTAATTTTTTGTTTTAAAAATGGACTTTGCTCCTGAGTGCCTTTTGCTTTCCTCTTTAAAAAGAAGTATTTTTGTTTGTAGTTTTTCGAAGAAATACATGTCCAGACCTGATTTTGCTTTTCCCCTGTTCTGTTAATAAGAGAATTTTGAATAGCCTATCCAATGCCTTCTCCAGTGCCATAGTTTCCACCAAATGTTCTTCTTTGCCACCTGCCTCAATCTTATTTTTCTGCAGATGGAGCAGAAGGTCTCCAAAATCTCTTTGTCCTTGAAGTGCCTTCCCAGAGGCTTTCAGTCATACCTGGCTTTGTAGATAGCTAATTTGTAGAGAAACAAAGGAAAAGATCATGAATAGTATTAAAACAGATGTACTTTGATAAGAATAGCTTCATTAAAATATTTTAAAAACTTGTGAACACAGTTATCATTTAGGTTCATTTTTTTTGTTTTTCCCCCTCCTTTGAACAATAATCATAAATGGATAACTGATTTTTAACTGTTAAAATAGCTGAATCGAAAAGAATAACAGTCTTTCTATTAGTGAAGATTAATGTGAAGAGAAGATGAATACTAATTAAAAAATAAAGAATCAAGTGATAAAAGGGAAGAGTTAATGTATGATTTTTTAAAAAGAAAATGAAGACATTTTCTTATCTCTCATCTACCATATGAATAATTTTTACAGAAATAGTTTTTACAGATTCATGGCTATTTTGCCATGAATACCTGGAGATGCTTGTACATGTGAACCTGAACAAGGATTATCACAATTATTGCCCAGGACAAGACTAAAGTCCCACTTAGTGCAGGAAAGACAATATTGTTCTGAATGTTAGCATAATCAAAATTTTAGCAACAGGCTATTAAAAGAATATGTAAAGAATATGTAAATCTGATTAAACAGTGTTTATTCATGATGAATGTTTAATATGTAATACTTGTAAAACTATATCACTGAATGCATTTAAACTTTCATAAAATATTAAATATAGTAGAATGTACATTAAAATGTAATTCAGAAATCAGCTTCTTTTACATGAAATAATTAGAGATAGCATTATTGCTTACATTAAATTTATGGTTTATGAAGGTGAAGAATTAATATTCACAATTAGAGCAGCAATAAGCATTGAATCTAAATTCTTTTATGCCATTAAGATAAATTATTTTAAAGATCTGAAAATTGTGTGATCAGGTAGAGATATTTCATTGGGCTTCTTTTCTTTTCTTTTTTTTAATGATGTTACAATTTCTTTCTCTATAGAATACAACCTGCAAAAATCAAAAAGTTAGGGCCATCAAGTTGGACTTTACTGTAGACCTGGACAAAAAAGAACTGGTGAGTATATTACTAGCAAAATACAATGTATATAATGTCTACAGTATTCTATACAATTGCTCTGAGAAACAATGGTTTTGATTTTGATTTTGCCTTGAAGCTGGAGGTTTGAAATTGGAGGTTTGAAAAAGCATTCAGTATTTACAACAATTGTTGGACACTGTTTAGAGCTATGTTGTCATTGTTATTGTACAGTTGCTAAATCATGTCCAGCTCTTCTTGTCCCTATGGACCATAGCACACCAGGCCCCCCTGTCCTCCACTGTCTCCTGAACTTTGCACAAATTCATGTTCATTGCCTCAATGATCCTATTTAACCATCTCATCCTCTGCCATCCCCTTCTCCTTTTGCCTTCAATCTTTCCCCAACATCAGGGTCTTTTCCTATCTTCTCATTTGGTGGCCAAAGTATTTGAGCTTCAGCTTCAGTATCTGTCCTTCCAAAAAACAGGGTTGATTTCCTTGGACTGATTTTATCTCCTTGTAGTTCAAGGGACTCTCAAGAGTCTTTTTCAAAAGCAGTTTAGAGTATATAACATTTTTAAAATGTTGGCATCAATGCGTCGATATTCAGTTTCTTGAAATCAAGTATTTCAACTCCCCAAATCAGAAGTGTTTCACAATTTAGATATTGCTGCAAATCATTGTCCAACTAACAAGTTATAAGTTTACAGATTAGAAAAGAAAGAAGACCCATGTTTTTTAGGGAGTCCTGTAAACAAATCAATTGTGATTTGTTCCTTTTTCTACCCAGAAAACGTATTTCTGCTGCTGTTTTATCACCATCTACAAAAACTGAGGTAGAACTCACCAGGAAAGAAAACCGAGGCTATTCATGCTTCAGTACAATTTAGGATAAGTTGTGAAACTAAAAATTGTATGAATCTTACATTCAATATTTTTCTTAATTTTCATTTTTACCAGTGTGCCACTGTCAGAAATGTGTTCTGCCAAGTAGACAAATCTCTGAAGACGCTTGACCATGATATATGCAGAAATAGCACGTTATCCCTTATTCAAGAATCACAATTCCTGAAAGGAACTGTGAGTATTCCATTTAAAAACTTGTATTTCCCATCTGTGAACGTTTAGAAAATTAGTATTTTTAAATGAACAAAGAATTATACTTTCTAGCTACTATTGGATATTTAGTTATATTTTATCTGTTTCCGTTTTAAGAGAAAAGTTTACTACTAATAATATCATCCTAGCAGATTGATAGGATCTGTGTAGTTCTTGGAGAAGTGGGGGGGGGGAGCAAAGTTTCAAGGAACTCCAGCATTGTAGAATGGATTGAGAAACTGCAAAAATGAAAGACTTTGCAGAGATGCTGAGTCAAAAGACAGGTCATAAACTCCTTAAAGCAGTTGCATCTTTTCTCAGAATTGTGCAGTTGCTCTGGTCAGTCGCAGTGAGATCCTTGAGAAAGATGTTTTTAGTTAAAGGAGGTGCTAGCAGGTAGTACATGTGTATTCAGGCCAAATTGCTGCACAGCCATAGCACAACAACCTGGAAGAAGGCAATGCCAAGCCATTTTTTTTTAAAAATTTGATTTATATGCCGCCCTTCTCCGGAGACTCAGGGCGGCTTACAATGCGCTAAGCAATAGCCTTCATACTTTTGTATATTTATACAAAGTCAGCTTATTGCCCCCACAAACTGGGTCCTCATTTCACCTACCTTAGAAAGGATGGAAGGCTGAGTCAACCTTGAGCCTTGGTGAGATTCGAACCAGCAGTAATTGCAGGCAGCTGTGTTAATAACAGGGTGCATTAGACCACTGTACTATCAAGGCTCTTTCTGTGTTATTAGAAAAAAAAAACACAATATGATGGTGTGATTGTGAAATCATCAGGAGCCAAGTGTACTTTAAAAAAAATTATAGGCATATAATCTTTCTTTTTCTTTTCTTTTCTATAGAGTAAATGTACTCTGCCAGATGATCGCACTACTATGAAGGAATTCTGCCCCAAACTTAAGGATTATATTCAAAGATTATATAACAGATGTTAGAACAATAAAAATTTAGAAAGACACCCATCAAAGAAAATGCAGCAACTAATCTACTTCTAAAGACCGAGACTTCTCATATTTGTTAGCCATAAATAATGTGATTGAGAGGAAATGTAGAAACTAATTTATTTAGAAATATATTCCAATCTAGAAAGGAGAACTACTAGTTTTTTTTCTTTTTTTAAAAAAAAATATCTACCCAAATGCATATGAGTATATTCCCATGCATCATTTCTATATACCCTTTTGGATATTTGGAGGAAAAAATTTAAAATTTTTTGAAGGGCCATTATTTGCCCCTTCAACTGTCATGATATAAATACAATTTATTTACAATAATTTTAGTACTGTGCAAATCTAATCTATGATACTCCTCAGAGGGTTTTGTTTGAATCGCTTGTCTGCAGAGCCTAAATGCAGAAGTTCTGTTATGAACAGGAAATGAATATAGTGATGGTGCTTTTGTATTTGCATATACTGTACGCTATTACAGGATAGTGTACCTTTTTTTAAAAAAAAAAATCTTCTGTGTAAAATGATTTTCAAATCCATTTATAAGGATGGAGAGATGTTGGATGCATACTGTTTTATTACCCACTAACAAATCTTGTTATGTTGTAGCTGAAATTTATTTTTGTAAGGTTTAAATGAAAATCAGTTTTGAAATTTGTTTTCTTGAATCCAGGAGCGATAAAATCCTCATGGTTCATATTTAATATTTATAGGTCCAATGTATTCCATTTATATATAGATTTTACAGTATATAAATATTTAAAATGTATACAGCTGATATTTCTAATTATTGGTTTTTTATTAACTTTGATTTTGTGTCTTCATCTTGAAATGGATTGTAAACCTCCATGGGGAAAAGCTTTCTTTAGGAAAGAGTATACCATTTTTAAAATAAAATAAATAAATAAATAAATAAATCCATGATGGTCTTCACAATGACTTTTTGTCTTATCACAGCTGCACATCAGAACTAGCCTTCTGTCATAGTACATGTTTAAGGTTCTGAAAATGTAACCAAGAGAATTCCACCGTTTTCTATTTTATTCAAAACATACAATAGTGAAAATAATTTCGTCTTTTCATATTTTGCAAATATGACTGGTTTCTAATTGCTCTGCATAGTAATACAAACTTTTCTTTTCTCCCTCTCTCTCTCTCTCTCTCTCAGCTGTAAAAATTATATACATTTTTTTCTATATTCTTTGCAGAGTCATCTGTGTCTTCAATATTTTCTGGCTATGTTTCTAGTTTTCTTTCTGTGGCAGTGTTTATCAGAGAAACTAGCTGTAAAACATCTAGTTTTGGTGCCAATTATTTCAAGATTAAAAATGCAAAGCAGAGTGGTTTGTCTAAAGGACCTGTTACAGGTAGTCCTTGACTTACGACCACAGCTGAGGCCAAAATTTATGTCTGTAAATTGCTTTACAAACATTTGTTAAATGAGTTTTACCTCATTTTATGACTTTTCTAGCCAGTTAAGTGAATCACTGTAGCTGTTAAGTGAATCTGGCTTCCACATTGACTTTGCTTGTCAGAAGGTCACATGCCCCCAGGACACTGCAACCATCGTAAATATCAGCCAGTTGTCAAGCATCCCAATTTTGATTACATGGCCATGAGGATTGTGTGAAAAATGGTCATAAGTCATTTTTTTCAGTGCCGTTGTAACTTTGAACGGTCACTAAATGAACTGTAGTAAGTCAAAGATGACCTACATTATATGCTCTTCCAAGAGAGGATTAACAAATCTGGCAAAATGATCTTTACTGGCCTCAACTGAACAAAGGTAAAAGTAAAGGTTCCCCTCGCACATATGTGCTAGTTGTTCCCGACTCTAGGGGGCGGTGCTCATCTCCATTTCATAGCCGAAGAGCCAGCGCTGTCTGAAGACATCTCCGTGGTCATGTGGCTGGCATGACTAAATGGCAAAGGTGCACGGAACGCTGTTACCTTCTCACCAAAGGTGGTCCCTATTTTTCTACTTGCATTTTTTATGTGCTTTCGAACTGCTAGGTTGGCAGAAGCTGGGACAAGTAATGGGAACTCACCCCATTACACAGCACTAGGGATTCAAACTGCTGAACTGCTGACCTTTCAATCAACAAGCTTAGCGTCTTAGCCACTGAGCCACCATGTCCTTTGTCCTTTATAATATTATGTAAAATATCTGTCAGGTTCAAACAACCAGACCCTTGTGTGAAGAGTTTAAACCAGCTTCTTTTAGTTCTATTGCCTATGGCAAACGAATCTTCTCAGATTCAGTTTTCCCCTGGGAAAAACTAGATAAGATTTCAACTGCATTCATGGGGTGGGGGTGGGGTTTTCAGACCTTGCCATCTTGTGTCTACGTAGCAATTCCAGACAGATCCCTCACTTGATCCCTCCTCCTGACTGGGACAGTATCTTTCTGACAATATCTGCACACACACAAATCCAGCCTGTATTGTATGCCTTCTGGCTTTATTAATTTTCTTGTTAATATAATGGTGTGTAGATTGACCATGCCAACTTCTCCTCAGGGATCACTGTAAAATTGCTATGATTTTACTCAGATCTGAAGCTCAGGGTATATCTGTATACCCTTGTCTCAAAGGTGAATCTCTAGAGACATCTGTATTTCCTTTCCACACTCTTTGTGCTTGTCAGTTACCCATTACATAAAAATTTCTCATTCACAGAATTTTCCTTTACAATTTTAATAGGTAAACTTTCAGCATATTTACTGAAAGATCTAAACAATTAATCACTACAAATTTGAGTATAACCAACAATCCTCTGCCATAATCATCGAACTATGTGCCTGGTCTGATGGGAATTGATCGACAAGCACAGCATCTTAGCCACTGAGCCACTGTGTCCCCATAACTGAACAAAACCTACTGCCAAAGAAAGTCCCTTCTCTTCAACATGCCTTCTGTAGGCTCCAGAGAATTGGAGTCTCTTTCAGAAATGCAGGAAAAAAAATAAGGAGAAATTGACACATGAGCTAGTTTGCTCATAAAGATATGAACAGATGCAGGAGATGGAAACAAGTATAGGAGGATCCAAGACATTTATTTCTTGGCACCAATATGTTTAACTGTCAATATATTTTACTAGTATGTACATTAACAAGAACACACCTTGCATACAACAAAACTATAACTTTGAAATGTTAGCAAAATAAATATGGACAAATTTTTACATCTTTTTCTCCTAATATTTGCAGTACTGGTTGCAAGAAACAGTAATCAATTGTTATTAATTTAAACTGGAAAGGTTACTAACTGCAATGAGACAGTGACATTTCCCTGCTCAGCTTGGAATGCAAAAACCAGGTAAGAGTTTAAAGAACAAAGGGATGCACTATACATACAAATGACTTTAAATGTCGCAACAGGAAAAAACCAGGACGAATAAAAGCTCTAGCTCAGCTTGACTAATTAAATGAGTCTCCTGAATTCTGATTTTATGACAGGGCTGTGCAAAGCCTTTGAAAGTAGTGATCCGCAACACAGAACGTCTCTTTTTGAATTGTTAAGGCAAGATGAGTCATTTTCAAAGTTTTCAGATGCCTTGAAAGCCACTTTCACCTAACTCCATCCTGCATCCTCTGAAGCTGCTTCAGTGTGCTACGAAGAAAGCAAAGTAACGTAGCTAAGAGCAGCTTCATCAGCAGCCTGCCTCTAGAACAGGGGTGTCAAACTTGCGGCCTGCATCAGGCGCAGGCCACACCCACCCATTTTAGCGAAGGGGGAAAGCCATGATACGTCACATGACGACACGAGTTTGACACCCCTGCTCTAGAACAAAGGCTGTGTTAACAATCACTGGATATGCTAGGTACTGGTGTTCAACATCATCCAGCAGGTCACCACTTCCCCCCATCAATGGAAGCATCCCTGTTTATTCTTTCTCCTTGCCACAGTAAACACCATTCCTAACTCTGCCAAATCCAGAATGTTGCTTTTGAAAAACGCTAGGATATTTTGCTTTTAAATCTAAAAAGCTATTAACTATGTATTTATATTCCATTAAGTAAACTTTGTTTAGTAATGTTCAAAAGTGAATAGCTTTTATTTTAGAAGGTTGTATTCTTCCCTCATGATCATTCTTTTTCCTGTATCCACACCTTTGTTCCATATGCACCATCAATTATGCCTTTGTTGACATTGAGATAAATTCAATCGAGATTATAAAAGCAGAGATCATCTATAGCAATCAGGTGCAATCTATAAGATTCAATAACAGCTACTGGTAATCCTGTTACCAAAGTATAACCAAAGTTCTTTTTCTTTAGAGCATTTACTAGCACAGCTTTTAAAATGCAAATCACAATGTCAGATTAAAATTAAGACTTTTCAAATATACACAGTTAACAGGTATCTCCAGAATTCTCAATGTAACATATAAATGTAAATAAAATAATCTGTGGGTAGCAGCAACATATCTTCATAAACAAAACATTGTATTTGAAATTAGTTGGAATCAAATATGTTGAACGATGAAAAAGTATGATGCTTCAGTTCCTTAAAATGCTTGTTGAATTGTGATGACATTAGCATCAAAATCACTAAAGTGTGAACAAATTTCCAAGATTTCTACCACATTTTAAGGCTTTTGTGTTTAATTTGGGAATTCTGTGGGTGCTACTTAATAGTATCATGGGAGTAGGGCTCCTATGGACTTTATGTTATTGAGGTCTGATCTAGGAAGAGCAGATAAAAACTCATTAAATATCTAACACTACTGAATGCCAATGTCTCAGTGCTCAGTAAGTACAGCATCCCTTGGTTTAACTATTGTCATTCTGAGATCTGCATTGTTTCTCCACAGAAATATTTGTGCAACACCAAAGTTATTTCCTAAAATATTTCTCTTATTCTCTTCAAATGTTAGTGTTATAAATGAAAAAGCATGTTCCTTTAGTCACATTATCTTTAAAATTATCTCTGTGAACTACTTCTTGTAAATCAAACATCTATATTTGAAGAAGACTGTGTTACTTGCCATAATGGAAATCCCAAGGATTCCTTTACCTCTGCCATCCACCCCAGATAAATCCAACACCATTATTTTATAACAGTCTATCTTTGCATATTACCAAATATATGCATATATGCTAAAGAAAATGGAAATTCTCCTACAGATATGGTAGAAGATGCCTAAGAGGCATGAAGAATTCCCAGATTTTGTAACAATTGTTAACTATTTGTCTGTAAAAAAAAAAACCCAGAAATCTGCAGCTGTGCAAACAGGGAGTAATGTCTATAGCAAATGGCAACAGACCAAAAAAAAAGTATATGTCAGGCTACAGAAATCTGTTTGTTTACTTATAATATGGCTAATATGTTTTAAATTTAAACAGACACATATACCATCTTTTCCACTGAATACACACCAATCTAAAATACAAAGATATTCCCAATAGCTGCTTTTGCACAATGCCTATTGGAATTCATAACAATGACAAGTTTATGAACCCCATGTTGTTGAATCTGAATTAATACATTAATACAGAAGATGTAAGAGTAACCCAACAGGAAACAACTGCAGGCTGATAATATTGGGCCAGGTGTTAAGCCACACAAGCATTTTTTTTAACTAAAATCCCTAACTGTTTTGGCCTATTGAAGCAGTGAATCAATGCCGGCTCCTGATTTTGCAGAGCGTTTTCTGTTTGGAGAGAAGATAGTGCACATTAGTCAAATCAAGAAATATTCAATGCATTCATATATACAAAAGAAACAGCTGAGGACAAAAAGCAATATGATCATGAAAAAGCTCATAAAAAAGATCATAAAAATGAACCTACATTCACAGAAGAGTCAACGATACTGATTTTACATATTATACAAAAGGAAAGTCATGACTAATGGCATGAGTGGACTTTGGAGGGAAACAATGAGGCAGTAGAATGGGAGATATAAATCACTTTAATTGGAGGCTGTAATAGGGAATAAATGAATTGTTTCAAGAGATGCAGGAGGAAGTCTCTGACCTAACTCTAGGCAAGACATCCATCACATACTCCTGACTGATACTTCCTGGGATCCTCTAGAGCAGTGGTTCTCAACCTGGGGGTCGTGACCCCTTTGGGGGTCGAACGGCCATTTCACAGGGGTTGCCAAAACCCTCTCTCGCCCCCCCACGCCTTCACTCACCCTCACTCTCTGCTCTGTTGGATCGCCGGCCGTTCGCTTACCCCACCCACTCTCAATCTATTGCTGCCTCCTGAGTCCCAGCTGATGGCTAGAGGAAAAAAAACTGTTTAAATTCTTGCCACGGGGCTTCAAAGGGCCGCCCTATAGCTAGTGGTGGGATTCTGCCGGTTCCGCCCCTCTGCACCACTATTTATTGCCAATAAATAGTGGTGGGCGAGGGGCGGGCGAGCCAGCAATTTAACAAATGGTTCAGTGTTTTTTTGTAATTTTATTGGCCCGCGGAGCTTCAGCATAGGCTAATTAGCCCTTGATTAGATCGGCTCCCGACTCTCAGCTGATTTGCTCTCAGCTGTTTTGCTCAAGGCTCTGCTGCTTGTTTGCAAAGAGTGCTGGAACAATTTTTTTCCCCTAGCTATGCTGAAAAACGAAACTGAAAGTAAAGCAGGCTGTTGGCTTTGCTGTTGCTACAACGTTGGAAAATTAGGCAGGCAGATTTCTTTTCTTTTTCCTCACCAAAAAAGGTAGGTGCAAACAATGGGAAATTTAGGGAAAAAGTGGAGAGTTCAAGATTTTAAAACACAAAAGAAAAAAAGCTCTATTTAACTAGGGAATTGTAATAATTGAGATACTATTAATTGTATATTGTGTTGAAAGCAGAAATGGTTAAGCTATGGTTTGGAGGAATATATGGACGAAATTATTTGGTTTATTATTATTGGTAAATATATTTAACTGATTTGTAAGAAATTGGATTGCATGGAAATAATTGGAATATTCATGTTCATATTGATTAATATACAAAAAAGATAGTTATATAACTAATTGATTTATATTAAAATGTTGAATTTATATTAAACAACTGTAATATTACATAATTAACCAATGTGAGGATGGATATAAAAATAGATGACAATGGGAAGGGGTATAATATAGAATAGAAGGGAAAAATTGAATTTGATTAAGATTAGAGATGAGGATGAAGGGTAATATTGGTTTTTTAGAAAAATAGATGAGGAATAAATATGGCAAAAAGGAAATATAGAAATTGTAAATTTAATTGAAATGACTAAACACTGTTTAAATTTGTGAACCGGCCAAAAACTCTGTTCAAAGAAAATACATTGTATGTTTGTATGTGTGTTTCTAATTATTGCTTTTATTCATATTTATTCTCTTTTATTCTTTAAAGTTTAACAATTCATTCTTTATCTTAATATCTTTATATTTGTTTGGGGTTGGCTTTCTTCCCTTTCATCTTTTTTATTGTACAGCAATCTTTCTCCTCAAACCTACCACCTCTCTCTTTTCTTTCCTTCTTACTTTCTCTTCCTCCCCCTCTTCTTCTCCTCCCTACTTCCTCTTCCTTTCTCCTTCTCCTCCTCTCTTCCTCCCTCTCTTACCCTCACTCCTACTCTAATTTCCCTTCCCTTCCTTCATCTCTCTCTATTGCTGTATCCTTTTATGCATATGGACTACTCAGAGGGCTGAAAAAGTTATTTCTGACTGGTCCTCGCACTTTTGACCAGTCCTCGAACTTACGACTGTCCTCACATTTTATGTTTTTGCCCTATCTTGTCACCATGGTGAAGAGAAGCAGTTGTGAAATGAGTGACACGGTTGTTAAGAATGCTACAATGGACATAAATGATGACCAGTCATAAATGTGAAGACTGGTCAAAAGTGCGAGGACCTGTCAGAAATCACTTTTTTCAGCCCTCTGGGTAGTCCTTTTGTGCACATGGACTACTCAGAGGGCTGAAAAAGTTATTTTTGACTGGTCCTCGCACTTTTGACCAGATCTCGAATTTACGACTATCCTCACATTTTACGTTTTTTGCCCTATCTTATCACCATGGTGAAAAGAAGCAGTTGGGAAATGAGTGACATGGTTGTTAAGAATGCTGCACGAGCATAAATGTGAGGAGGGTCATAAGTGTGAGGACCAGTCAAAAGTGCGAGGACCTGTCAGAAATGACTTTTTTCAGCCCTCTGAGTAGTCCCTATACACATAAGCCATGGCCACCCGGTCACATGACCAGCTAGCCACACCCACCCAGTCACATGACCTCCAAGCCACGCCTACAGAACCGGTAGTAAAAAAATTTAGAACCCACCCCTGGTTGGGGGTCACCACAACATGAGGAACTGTATTAAAGGGTCACGGCATTAGGAAGGTTGAGAACCACTGCTCTAGAGGCTTTATTTTTACTGTTGACTTGTGCAAAGACTAATAGGTTTGATTGTGAAGCAATGTTCTGTCTCCCCGGTACTTATAGCAGTGTAGATTAGTAAGTGCAAAATATTCCATTAAACTGAAATGTGATTCAAAGTTATTATGTAAGGTTCTGTTGGCTCTACTGTGCACACAAAACAGGACCATCTCCATACATGTATCAGGGACATACGTGGAGTTCTTAATATACCAATTGGGGGGGGGGGGAGTTCCTCCTGTTTGCATACAGCCTTAAATATCTCAACTTTTAAATTTGAAGCTGGGCACAAAACAGTATTTCACAATGGTTCTAACCTTCTGCCAGTTTTGGGCCTTGATCTTCCTTTTGATGTTCTTGGTCTTTCTAGTTTCATCAAAGACTGTCTCAAGCTCTCTTCAGTGTAAGCTAGATATACATGGGAAAGGTCCACCTCAAAGGGCTGAGGGGAGGAAAAAGTGAACATGATGAGTAAACATTAATGGATCATGCCAAAGTACTCTTATCAAAATCAAAACATTCATATATAAAAGATAGTTGCAAAGCTGAAAACTGGACTTCCAACAACACACATTTGCAAAGGCTCACTTACATCTTTTTCTTTCTTATCTGCCACTGGAGTCTGTTTTCTCATGTTATTTCCGGTATATGCCACACATTTCTTAAAAGACAAAAAAAGAATTAGACATTTCAAAAGTAATTGCATTCTGCTGTTGGCTTTTGTCATAGTAAGAAGTGGTCTCACTAAGGCAAGGCAAGGACATTTTTGTCCTTGCTTCTTCCCATTTATGTTAGTAAATTAAAGATGAAATGTAGTTTCAACAAATTTCCAAATAAAAATGTAAATGGTAATTATATAAGAAAAAGGCATTCTTTTAAAAGAAAATACAAACAATATTTAAATATATAATGAAAGTCTGTTAACATCATCACTGGAAGTTGGGCTACCAACTGACTAAGAGGAGGCTTGGTAAATTAATTCAAGGAGCGTAAGAGTCAGATTCTGAAGGATGTACTGTTTTTGTAAAAGTGAGCTCACATACCAGCTGCCATTCTCCAATATCTTCATTCCAGTGAACATAGTTCTCAATCATTTCCTGGAGAAGAATCAAGAAAAACAGAAAAGAGAGGTCATTTTACTATTAAACAAAGTAGATTCCGAAGCAAATAGGCATTGCCCCAGCAAGTTATTTCCCAAAGTTCTTCTAACTGTGCTGAGCTTTGATTTACCATATTTTTCGGTGCATAAGATGCACTTTACCCCCCCCCCAAAAGTGGGTAGAAATGTTTGTGCGACTTATACTAATGCTAATGTTGCCAAAGCCTCGCCCACCCAGCGGCCCCCACTTGCCGGCTCTGCCTCCCAGCAATTTACCTCTTGCAGTAAACAGCAAACAGCCTAGTCAGCTTCAGCACAGCCTGATTTAGCACAAGCAGCTGATTGGTGGTTGGATTGGCCTGCCGGAATACCACCTATCAGCTGTTCCAGGCTGCAGGAATTGCCACCGCCCATTGTCCCCGTAGCCGCCCACCGCTGCTGCCACCTATCTCTGCCTCCACACGCCCCATTTTTGGCTGCCACGTGTCCCATTTTTGGCCCGTTCCAGGCAGCAGGGATAGGCGGTGGCAGCAGTGAAGGGATGTGGCTGCCTTGGTGTGTGTGTGTGTGTGTGTGTGTGTGTGTGTGTGTGTGTGTGTATGAGGGACTTCTCTGTGTGTGTTTGTGTTATCTCCCTCCCTCCCTCCCTATCTGGAAGTTGGAAGGCCAAAGAAGGGCCCTTTTTTGGCCTCCTGAGGCCTCCGTGCATCTTGTTTTTGACCTCCTCGGCTTCCAGAAGGCAGGTGGGGGCTGGTGGGTAGGTGTGGCGATGTGGGCAGGGCAGCCTCGTGGTCCCATGTGGGCTGGATTAATGGCTTTAGCAGGCCATATTCGGCCTGCGGGCTGTAGTTTGAGGACCCCTGATTTAGAATGTTATTGTGGAAGCTTATAAATGTGATAGCTTTAGACCTCTGTACCCTTCTTTTGACCTCTAAGAACTAGTTTGGTACAGTGGTTAAAAGACAGGAAGACTATATGCCCCATCTTAGACATGAAGTCATTAGGGTGATTTTGGGCCAGTCATTCTCTCAGCCAAGAAAGCAAAGGCTCCAGAAAATATTGCCAGGAAAACTGCAGGAAACTGTCCAGGCAACACCAGGAGTCAAGAGTGATTTGAAGTCACATACGCTTCTGGCCTCCAGCTACTGATATTCAGTGCAGTTTAAATGTCGATACTTAGTATTGCCATCATAATTATCAGCCTATGACTCAGTTTCATAAAATTAAAGTATCAATTTACACTGGAGAATATATGTGGGAAGTATTTCACTGTCTGTTCCTTTATAAAATATCTGGTCTTCAAATATGTTAAGGGCAGAAAAGGAAATGTTCCATCAAACAGCTTCTTTAAAATGTGAATTTGTTCTGGCTCACCATTGAGAAATGGATCCTAATTTATTAGCTATGTGTATGTCTCATGTTACTACTGAGACATATACATATGTCTCAGTAGTAACTGTCAGGCACAGGAAATCAGGAGTAGAGAGAGTTCTAAAGCACTATAACTTTATTTCATTCTATCTATTCGCAAGAATCTATTTTCCCAATCCCCCAGAGATTTTAGTTTATTCAGAGGGTTAAAATACAAAATGCCAAAATATTTTTAAAAATCTGATCTAACAATCAAGGCAAATTCAGGTAAAAACTACCTATAGCTACTGTTTAATCTCTCAAAATCATCAGAAATGTTTCACCTGGTAATCCTGAGGTATAAAGTTGTCAATTATAAGCATTTGAAGACGAAGCTCTCTGCTGAGCTGTCGAATGTTCTCCAGTAAACCTTCAATTTCTCTTTGATGCTCTTGCTGCAGGTCTGCCATCTACAAATACGGTATAAACCAAACCAAACTGAGAATATTTAGAATATTTTAAAAAATATTTTAAAATTATATTTTAAAAGTTATATTCTTAAATCACATTTTTAAACAATCAACATTAACCTGTTTCTATCTTCTTTGTTGTTCGTAAATTTGCTGTTTCTTTTTTTTTAAAAAAACTATTTAAAGATAATCCATCAAGAATTATTCTTTCTTATTCCTTGAACAATGGTCAATAAAACCAAACAAACAACTCTTTTGGGAAAAATATATGATGACTGTAAATTATCTTTATAGTGAAAATTAAGTTAAAATAAGCTGTCTAGATGTATCAGCAATAAAGGGAAATGGTCAGTGACATAGAGAAAAATGTATCCCCCAAGATTTTTCTCCCAAATACTCATTCTCAACCTTAGGCTTCTAAAAATGCATTTAAGTAAACAGAGTCAGATGGGAATTCAAAGAATAGTGTTCAGATATATGTATCTTATAAGCAAATGTTTAGCAAATAATTAACAAAGTAGTTGTTTCTTTTTCCGATGTGCTAAAGCCATATTGACTTCATGCTACTCTAAACTGCTGGAGGAAGAGATAGATTTTTTTTTCTTTTGCTGCCTCTATTCCAAAAATAAATTAAACAAACTGTTGGACTTAAACTGCTCTTTTTATGGTCACGCTACCAATTCTTTCAAAAGTGTAAATAATTCAAGCATATGTTCTTCCTGTATACTAATATGTGCAGCAGGTATGCTTGTTTCAGTAAGTAACCTTAGTCTCCTGAAAAGCCTCAGGGAACATCTACATACCAACTAGCATTTTCCTCTTTAGTTTCTTCTTACTCAGCCACTGAGCCACGTTCAATTTCCTCTTACAAGAATCATTTCTGTATACCTACAAGCAGCACCTTTATCCTGAAAGCAGACCTTTTCATTATTTATAATACTGACCTCTGACTTGGCTGCCATGAGCATTGTCCACACTTTTTTCAGCTTCTTAGTCTTCCCTTGAGCTTCCTCTTGCAGGCTGGTATATTTTTCTTCAATGTCCAAACGCTCTTGCTATTTTTCAAATTAAAAAATAAAATAGATAGGCCACCATTGTCTAACTGATGAGCAGGTGCAAGAATATTATTTTACATAATCCCTTGGAGGAGGATTCATAAAATAAGAGTACAATAATATTTTGACACCCAATTGTGCCATTTGTGCATCTATTTCAGACACTAACGAAAGCTCACCCAAGGTGAGCTTTAAGTCTTATTTGAATGCTTTAATTAGCAAAGTCTGACAAATTTGGAAATGAGGTCTTTTCCAGCTTCTACTTATGCTGAAGTAGAAAAAGACTATCCGGTCTTTTATACAGTTGTGGTTTTTTATCAATTACATCTGAAAGATTTAGAGCTTCCGTGTGATGCTTTCCAATGAGTATCAAGATATATCTCCAAAGTTTTAAGCATCCAGTTTTTTTGAAGGAAGAAGCTTGTGATAAAAATGGACATATCTGTGAGAGGGAAAAGCCCACCTTTCCTTCCTTCTAGTTGCCATTTTAGTTTTTCATTGGTTTTTTTTCCTGAAGCTGAAACTGAACTTGAAGCCTTGACTTGTTGGTTAGTTCAAGTGCATTAATTCCTAGTACTACGGGACTACAACTTAAATGCAGACAAAATGAACTTTTGCCATAATCAATATATGCCCATTTTTCTTCTTTCCTTTGAATTTACTTAGATACTAAGGACAAGCTTTCTTCCTTTTGCTATGTTTTTGGACAAAGTCCAAAATCAAATACCTTTTTGGACATGAAACTTTGTCCAAAAATGTATTCCCCATTTATCAAATTTCTAGTCTCCTTCACTGCTTCCTTGAGTTCTGAATTTGGAAGCATAGTTTGCCATGTCTGGGCTGCAAAATTCTGGGTGACCACTAGAGTAAGCATTTTTGTTTCTCTTTGCTGCCCTCTAGTGCTTGTCCAAATTGCAGCTCAGACATGGCATCCTTGATCACTGCACTTGTATTTTGACTAGATGCTTCCTTCTCTGCTTCCTTTAGTAGTTAAACCATGAATTTCTTTTCATTTTCTTCAGTTACATCTCATTGTCTAGAAAAGCTTCAATATTGGTTCCCTTTCAAGGGGGCCTTAAAGAGATTCTGCTTCTTTTTCAATTTATGATGGTATGTATGCTAGTTGTTTACCCAACTCTATTCTAAAAAAAAATAGGGTTGTAAAAAGTAAAAGGGTTTCATTGGACTATTATATCTCCTCTTCTCAGTACTACAGGATATCTCTAAACTTTTGGATACTATCATATTCTATGCAGATATAGCTATTACTTCTTGATTATTCCTTAGCCTTGGCTGAACATAAAACACATAGATGAAGAACGGTATCATGGAGGCTGTTTAGAATAAAATAAATCAATAGTTCAGCAAGATAATAAGTGGACCTCTTTCTCCTCCAGCTCTTTTCGGAGTTGCTCTGCTCTTTTCCTTCGTTCTTCCAACTCCATGTTAGATTCTTCCAAAAGTTTCTCTTGCTCCTCAGCTTTAGCCAACAAATCCACACCTCCCACAATCACTTTTTTTTCCAAAGCTGACAACTTCTCTAATAGTGATTGATGTTCTTGCCTAGAGAAACAGGGGGAAAAAAAAACAACCCTTTGCATTCCTACAGCCAGGATTCTACAGCTAAAAATCCCAAATGTAGCAGCCCATATTGCATATGACAGAAGTCCTAAACAATTCCTTACATTCTCTTACTAATCTTAAGAAAATTAAGACTATGTAGGAGTATTTAGGATGATTTTAAGATTTTAATGTTCTCTCAACATCAGCCAGGTTGAACATGGCCTACTTTCCAGCAGTTCATCTGATGTATCAGGAACCCTAGTGCAGCTTGACTTGACTTGACTTGACTTTTATTTGATTTATATACCGCCCTACTCCCGAAGGACTCAGGGCGATGAACAGCCAACAATAAAATACATACATACAAAATTTAAAAAGCAGAGATAAAATCGAATTAAATAATTTGGCCCAGACAGATTTAAAACCCCAATCAATTTAAAACAAATTTAAACTTTGAATATTAAAAATACTAAAAAATATTTAAAAAATATTAAAAATGTTTAAAAAGAGGGAGAAAGTTAGGCCAGGCCCGCTGGTGAAATAAAAAGGTCTTTAGAGCGCAGCGGAAGGTGCGCAGATCCGGGATCCTCCGTATCTCCGGGGGGAGCTCATTCCAGATAGTAGGTGCCCCCACAGAGAAGGCTCTCCCCCTGGGGGCCGCCAGTCGACATTGTTTGGCCGATGGCACCCGGAGGAGCCCCTCTCTATGAGAGCGTACCGGCCGGTGGGAGGCTATTGGTGGTAGTAGGCGGTCCCGCAAGTACCCAGGTCCCGAGCTATGGAGCGCTTTAAAGGTGGTAACCAAAACCTTGAAGACCACCGGGAGCCAGTGCAGCTCGTGCAGGAGGGATGTTACATGGGAACGCCATGTCGCTCCCATTACCACCTGTGCGGCCGCACTCTGCGCCAGTTGGAGCCTCCGGGTGCTCCTCAAGGGGAGCCCCATGTAGAGAGCATTACAATAGTCCAGGCAGGAGGTGATGGGGGCATGAGTGACCGTGCGTAGAGTCCCGATCCAGAAAGGGACGCAACCTGATGAAAAATCCTCCCGGTCACGGCCATCAAGTGCTCTTCTAAAGACAGCTGTGAATCCAGGAGGACGCCCAAGTTGCGCGCCGTTTCCGTGGAGGCCAATGATTCGCCCCCAATAGTCAGTGATGGCACCAACTGACTATATCAGGACATCGGAAACCACAGCCACTCGGTCTTGGATGGGTTGAGCCTGAGCCTATGCCTCCCCATCCAGATCCGCACGGCCTCCAGGCACTCGGACATCACTTCAAGGGCATCGTTGGGGTGGTCTGGGGTGGAGATGTACAGCTGGGTGTCATCAGCGTACTGGTGGTACTTCACCCCAAAACCACGGATGATCTCGCCCAGCGGCTTCACATAAATGTTGAACAGGAGGGGCGAGAGGACCGACCCTTGCGGCACCCCGCATATGAGGGGCCTTGGGGTCGACCTCTGTCCCCCTATCAACACAGACCGCGACCGGTCAGAGAAAAAGGAGGAGAACCACTGCAACACAGTGCCTCCCACCCCTAACTCTTCCAACCGGTGCAGCACAATACTATGGTCAATGGTATCAAAAGCCGCTGAGAGATCTAACAGGACCAGGACAGAGGAGCACCCCCTGTCCTGAGCCCTCCATCTACCAACACGACCAATGCCGTTTCCATGCTGTACCTGGACCTGAAGCCCGACTGGAACGGATCCAGCTGTATTTACAACAAAGGAAACTTTTGATTTTTTTCTCTCTCTCAAAATGTTCTACTTTAATGCTCTTGTGTCACCGGAATTGTTGTAACTAATGTTAAGTTACTTCTCTAATATCTCTCTATAAGGATTTCACTGAACTTCAGTAAATAGGGATGAAAGAAATAATAATGCCAACTTTCCTTATGAGTTGTTATAAAAGCTTCAATTAGAGAAGGCATGTGAAACGGTGGTGAAATCCAAATTTTTTTACTACCAGTTCTGTGGGTGTGGCTTGGTGGGCATGGCAGGGGAAGAATACTGCAAAATCTTCATTCCCTCCCCACTCTGGGGCCAGCCAGAGGTGGCATTTGCCGGTTCTCTGAACTACTCAAAATTTCCACTACCAGTTCTCCAGAACCTGTCAGAACCTGCTGGATTTCACCCCTGATGTGAAGTGATTTGAATACTTTTATTCAACCACTTTTTATCCTCCTTCCATAATATATTGTGCTGATCAGAGTTGTACTCAAACAAATCAGCCTGTGAGAACACTCGGTTAGAGCAATGTTCTAGGAATGTCTTCTCAAATTTCAGAATGCTTACTGTGCTTTAAGCAAATCTTTCTCCCTTTTCTCAAGTTCTGCCCGAGCTTTGTTCCTTTCTTCCTCTTCCATATCGAGCTTTGTTTCAAGTGCTTTCCTTTCCTCATCAATTTTGGCCTGCATCTCCAACATCTTGTCAGGAGAAACTTTCTTTTTTCCTTTCACAGGATTTAAAAGCAAGGTTAATTAAGCAGATGCATTTTCTCATTACATTGTCATACTAATAAAATTTTTCACTGAATTTGTTCTTGTTCTAGCTTGTAATCGACACTGCAACATAGAGACTTCTAAAAAGTATAACCAGCAGTATCATCCAAAAATCAAGAAATAACCATTCTGGGGTCTTGCATCAAATACATTGTTATTCGTTCCTATTGGGAATGTTTGATTTATAATGATCAACTGGGTAAGATGTTCCAATGTTATCACACCAAAAACATTTTCATTAATTTAGAATGATGTAAATTTTGATCTTAAAAAAATATACACACTCTAGTGATATTAACTTTTAAAATTAAAAATGAAATGCAGAGTGCTGGAATAATATATTGCTGGAAGAAGAAAAAAAGAGCAAAATTATTAAGCTAAAGCAGAATTTGTCATTTGGTCAGAGGGTAGAAATAGAAGCAAGGGAAAAAAGAAGAATCTTTTTTTGTTTGCCCCATTTTACTCTTTGCCCATTCCTCCCCACAACATGAAATATTCAGAAGGACAATCTTGGTAAGGTAAAAAACAAACAATAGTTGAGCTATTGCTATAGAAGGACAATCTCTGGCTTGTCTCCCATATCTTTATTTGGACAATGTTACCCAAATTTTGTCTACATGGTGAAACCTCCTCCTCCGACTTCCGTTTTAGCTGCACTCGATCGATTAACGAAACAGAATAAATAGAATTGCATGCCCATTGTATTCACTGAGATTTTAGAGCACAAAAAGCTAGGTGAGTTTAAAAGTTATTTAAATTCTATTAGATGCAGTGCAAATCAAACACACCAACCTGCTTGATCTTGCATTTAAGAGGAAGAGGCAAACAAATCGCAGAGAGGCAGCACACGCACAAAGAGGAAGGAGGTGGAGAGGGAAAAAAAGAAACATATTACTGCTTGATTTTTTTTTGAAAAAAATAAAAAAAATAATTAAGGCATTCCAAAATTTGCATCTATGTACAGAAAAGGCAAACACCGCAATGCAAGATTAAAGGTCAACCTTATTGTTCCATTTTAAAACTGAAGTGGAGTAAGAATCTGATTACTCTTCAGTTTTCTGATTACAGTAATCAGAATATTACTTATCTGAACAGGGTTATGGTATGCTGTTCAAGCTCTAACCTTATTTCAGAGAATGTGCCCGGAGAAACATTCAAAAAAATAGTATGCTACCTAGACTAACTAAGGCTGGGGTATTTGAAGTAGCCAATTGTCAGGCATGCCCAGTCAAGCTTGCTTGGTGTTTGATCACAATTTCCAATCAACCGTCTGCATCATTCATAGATTCTAATATGGTTGTAACGTTGATTTGAATAAAAACAGATTTCTTTCCAAAAACTCAGATGTTTCCTTAGAGATAAAGTGGCACATTTTAATGGGGGTTAACAAAAAGGAGGAGGAAAACAAGAGAAATAAGAGGAGGAAATGGCGTGACACATGCAGCATGCAAAAGGGGGGAAAGCCATTATGTGGGGAAAGTAAGTTATGATTTCAAAAAGCAGCTGCCATCATTATCCCACTCATCATATCAAGCTGGAAAGTATTCAGCCGACTGTGATGTGTTTCCCCAATGAAACATTCCATTGTGATTGAAAGCCAGCAGCAGGGGGAAGAGGTGGTGGGAGAAGACTTTGTTTCAAACTATTAATGGACATATAAAATAAAGATCTATTTAATTTGTTCCATCACGTCTGCTGCCAGGAACTAGTCGATCGCTATCTACAAAACTCTGCTGAAACAGAGATTTTCTATTTACTCTGATAAGCAGGAAACAGCTGATATGCAGATATGCATGATTAAGATATGGGTGTCTTTTCCTCCAGAGTTAGGGGATCTGAGGGTGTGGTCAAAAGAGTTAAGATGATGCCTGCAATAATACAATGGAAGATGACTTTTTTTTTTAAAAAAACCCCACATCCTATGGACACCCCTGCTCCAGAAACTAATGGGAAGTTCCCACATAAGCAGAGTGTTAGATGTCTAAAGGGATGCGGTGGCTCAGTGGCTAAGATGCTGAGCTTATCGATCAAAAGATTGGCAGTTCAGGGGTTGGAATCCATAGTGCCACGTAATGGGGTGAGCTCCCGTTACTTGTCCCAGCTTCTGCCAACCTAGCAGTTCGAAAGAAGGTAAAAAATGCAAGTAGAAAAATAGGGACCACCTTTGGTGGGAAGGTAACAGCACTCCGTGCGCCTTTGGTGTTTAGTCATGCTGGCCACATGACCACGGAGACGTCTTCGGACAGTGCTGGCTCTTTGGCTTTGAAACGGAGATGAGCATTGCCCCCTAGAGTCGGGAATGACTAGCACATATGCGCAAGGGGAACCTTTCCCTTTCCCTAGGTGTCTAAAATCATTTACTAGTGACATTCAGTGTCACTTGTATCAAAGATTATCTAACCAGCTCCCTTTCCAAAGCATATATCTACAGAAAAAAAATTGCCAAAAGCTATCTGTGCTTAGTATGATTGTACCATATCAGAGAGTGTCAACAATGCCTTCTTAAAAATTGTTTCTGTTACTCAACACCCTGGCTGATATGAGCAATACCAATATTTCCTTTTTTCCTTTCTTGGACTATTTAGCTAAGGTGAATCCTGATGTTTGTAGGTAAGTTTGAAACAGCAAACGAAAAGGCATGCTTTACTTTATGCGTAGCAAATCCACATTTCACTCTGAACAAAACTGATGTATCAGGGACAGAGGAGCAAAATGCAGCATCAAAACAATGAGCGCATGGATTATGGAGAGGCCAAAGCTTCACTGGATGACTTAAGAGCTCCCACTCACTAGTGAAGGTTTTATCCAGAGGTTTTTCTATGACAGAGCATGGAGAGTCTGAACTACTGCTGCTGCTACTGCCTGGAAAATACAGAAGTGGGCCCCATGGAAATCCCAGGAAAGAAGAAGAAGAAACAAGAAATACATGCTGAACATTAGATCTAAAGGGTAAAAGATCAACCCAAAAGTCCTCAAGAGAGACTGACTCTTTGATGCATCACCTCAGGTTCCTTTAAGAACCCTGCTGTGCAACTGTACAGCTCAGAATTTTAATGTACCCTGATTGGCTGACAAATGCTCCTGAGGTCATTTTTGAGGGTGAGCAGAGATATCAACAAACACAATTTATAATCCCTTGGTCTGTAAAGAAGTGCAATTCTCACTTCTTCAGGCAACGTTTCAATAGTATTATTAAACATCATTATTAAAGGTTTAACTATAACTAACAATGCATCAATTAAAAACCTCAGAGGGGGAAAAGATCCATAAAGGGGGAAAGGAGCATCAGCCCTTCAAGTGTTTTTGCTTCAACCAAATTAGGAAGGACTCCTTTCAGATAAGCACAAAAGGCTTGCTTAGAGTAAAGGTAGATAAAAATTGCATTTGAACTTGTTGTTCTGACCCAGGATTTCAAGGAATTCGATTGAGCTATGAAGCAAAGTAGATGGGGCCAGGCAGAAATCCCTCAGATAAAAATAAATCAGAATCAACTTCACAGCAGTCTACAGACCTTAGATATTGGTTGAGAAAACCATCATTAAAATATGGCAGAGGGAGCTCTGAAGTACACAAAACTTGTGCCTGGGGACCGATGGGCTTGTGAATTGCCCATCCCTGATTTAAATTGCCTTTCCCAGCCTGGTGCTCTTCAGATATGTTGAGCGTATCACTCCTATAATCCCCTGGCAAATGCATTTAATTTATGAAAATTAAAGCTCAACATATCTGGAGGGCTCCAAGTTGGGGAAGATTTCTTTAAATCAGTAATGCACTGGCAGGTTTCGGGTCATGTGCTATCCAATTATACATGGATAAGAACTCCTAAAAGAAGACATTTTGCAACCAAATAACAATATTTTCTCTATCCACAACATTGAAACTGAAATCTGCCTCCTTTGTCTCCATAGCACATTGCTCAGCGTAAAAGTAGTTTCCGAAATTCTATCTCAAGTTACTACCCTGGACTTCATACATACAACAGACTAAGTTAAGTCTTATGGGCAATTAAGCTACAGTATTATTCACAGCTACATTATTATGACGAAGCTTTTAAAAATTAAGTTAAATTGAATGAAGATCAACAGGAAGCTTAAAGTCCTGTAGATTCTTTTTTCTTTCTAGAGGGTCCCTGAAATTAACAGAAGGATATCCTTCATTTTTCAGAGGTAAAGCTTAACAATGCCATCGTTATTTTCCCCCACAATCCCCAAACAGGAAACAAAAATATTGTCTTTAGGAATGAATGTTCAATACATTCAACCAAATTTCTATATGCAAACACCCCCAATTCTAAAACTTATTGGTTTAAATGAAGTAGAAGCCAAAGTTCAGAAGACAGACCAGAACTTAACTTTTGTGCTTTCTAGGAAACATCAATACTAGCTAGAAGATATTACATTTATTTTATGTAAATGTATTTTACATAAATTGTATTTTACATGAATCCCCCACAATTATTTTATCCTTAAAAAAAACCTTTTTAATTGTTATGATTTAACTAAATACAGTTTTTATAGAAGGACAAGTTTACTGCAGTGGGCGCATAGGCACAAACATGAAGATGATATCAAGTGATCTGAAAGGACCTTACCTCTTCGTTTCTTTCGTTTTTCTCCATCTTCACCAATTTCCCCATCATCCTCTTCATCATCCTCTTCAGAGCCACTGGTCTCAGAGCCAGAGATTTCTTCCCCTACAGCAGTTCGGCATTTTTAATTCAGGAAACAAAAGATTTTAAATTAATTTTTATCTACAGAATCCTGGTGTGTTAATTTAAATCCCGGTCTCATTTTACCCTAATCTAATTTTACAAGTTTTGTTAGAAAATAGGACTACAAAGAAACTGATCAAAAATAATTAGCAAATTATTAAGAAATCCTTGGCAAGTGATATTGCTACCAAAGGCTCTGTTTCTTATCAAATGTAACTGACTGTGCCTTCTGCTTTGTATTTGATGCAAACAAACCTACATTTAGGGAATAAGAATAGGTGATGCCTGTAACACATTCTTAGCTGCTATCTAATCGGTAGATATAATATTTCATTGAAAGAAGTTAAAACCATGAATGGAGGTTGCATGTTGGACTTGGACTAAAGAAGACATTAAACTGCTAAACTTGACAGGTAGGTCTCCTAGCATAAGCTATAGTACAAAATGGTCAAAGGCATAAAATAGAAGGAAAACAAATATGTGTATCATCCTAATTTCTTGAAGTAAGCACAGGATAATCCGATATATATATATTAAAATCTACATTCCTCGTTCACCATTTTATTGGAGAACTTGGACTGTATTTAAAATGGACATTACAAGCCAGATGTATTAATAGGAGACAATGAACAAATTACCTTCTTCCAACTTTTTCTTAAGTTCTTCTATTTCTTTTTGAAACTGGCGAAGTAAGGCATCCTTTGGATCTTCATTAATTCTAGCCTTATTCTTGATATTTTTAGCACGGTTAGCATATCGCAGAGTGCTGATGGTCTCATCATAATTGTAGTCTGCTGGGCCAATGTTTGCACACTAAGAAGAAAGAAAAAAAATATAAACAGGCATAAAAGCCTGCAATTAACTACACAGCAGTCCAATTCTCAATTTACAGAAAGTGCAACATTATGGTCAAATGTAAGCTGAAGCTAGATTTCTAACATACTGGTAGTTGGATTTTAAGCGCAAGAACATTTTGTATGCTTTTCAAAACTAAGCACATGGGAAACATTTACAATTCAATCAAGAAATGCTCAAAGCCAAAAATCGCACACCTCTCCAGCTGTGCTTGGACACTGGCATTCTCCACAATAGGCAGGTGATCAGGACCATCAAAACCAGAACCACTGATCACTTCCACTGCACCAGTTCTTTACATTCCTGGCATGGGAAGTTTGGAGGGAAACCAAATGTTCATAATTTATCCTTACTGAACTGCAATGAATTGGGCAACTGACACAATTCTGATTGGCAAGCATCACCTCTGGGAGTAGATGTTATATCAAGAGGGAGAATTCAACAAGCTTGAGGAAAATCCAACATTTGCAGAACTATGAAAAAGCTTTAAGAGGAAAAAAACCTGAAAGAAAGGGTGAGCAAAAAGCTCACTGAGGACTTTCCATGCTCCATGGAAGCATGCTCCAAGAAGCAAACACTGCCTGCTTGTGATAACTTGACATTTAAAAGGGAACTGGAATGGAGCATCTCAGATATAAAAAAAAAACTTCCCAAAGGACATCTCTACCCACCCAGCTACACCAAGCAACCCTTGATTCCTCTGAGGCAACTGAT
Organism: Arizona elegans; assembly: GCA_022577455.1. Taxonomy (NCBI): domain Eukaryota; kingdom Metazoa; phylum Chordata; class Lepidosauria; order Squamata; family Colubridae; genus Arizona; species Arizona elegans. The sequence goes on along the minus strand of JAKOOJ010000003.1, from coordinate 80,847,213 downwards.
CCATTCTATGTAGCTATCCCCCATTTTTCAATGGCGAATAGAGAAGCTAAAATTTTAAAAATGTTACTACACTGTGGAAACCTACAGACTAACAAAGCCTATTTGTAGAGATTTATCTCCTATAAGAGGCTCTTTTTAAAGGAAAGAAAGAGAAACAGAGAGACAGAGAGATAGAAATCTAGAGTTCCATGATCTGTGCACTCAAGTTAATTCAACTATCATTGAAGATCTGCTTAGTGCAGTGATTAAAGCATTTGATTTATCTTTCACCAGTTTCTTAAAGCTTCAGCAGATGAACTTTTGAAAGTTACTACTAACATTCTATTTTATAGGATTGTTGTATGAACAAAAGGAAACAGGGAATGAACATGTATGCTGGACTGGCCAACCCTTTGGATTTGCATTTGTGGTAGGCTAATGGCCCCAGCATCTAGAAGGATGTTGCAAAATCACATTGATTAAATCAAGATACCACATCTTTTCTTGAAAAGATGTGGAAGGGGCATTACAATTAAGATAATTTGAGTGTGTGTTTTTATATATTTCTTGCCACAAAACATTTGGAAACGCTACCACTGATTTTCAGGTATTGGAGATGACTTCAAAAGCTGAAAAATGAGGATTCGAGGTTGCATATGGGATTTACATTCTTTGCAAATAGAAAATATGTGGTGAGAAGAATCATTAAGGAGAACTAGGAGCTGAAGCTATTAATGTATTTTGCTTGCAGAATTACAGTATAACACAACTGTATATTGTACTGCATTCAATGTACAATAAAATCAGAACTATAAATTAATTATCAATATGAACAATTTTTCCAATTCTGATACTAAAATAATAGCTAATTAGCATTTGATATGGCACTGCTGCTTAATCCCCAAGGCCTTCCAGAACCATACGTACACTTGTTTCCAGAAAGCTGTGAGGATGGTTGGGGGGCATCCTTGGTTCAAGGAAGAAGCTGTTCCAAAAGAAGAAATATATTACAGAGAACATTTGCTGTCAGGCCCCTTCCTTCTGCACCTCTTGGGAGGTGGCTTTCATTAGTAAGCAGTCCCTAGTTGTTGCCATGGGACAGACAGAAACTATCAAGGGTTCTAAGATATTCAGGCCCTGAGCCACATAGGGCTTTAAAGATAGTGATTAGCACTTGAATTCCTTACTGGTAGCCAATGTAGCTCCTGCATCATAAGAGTACCACGGCACTAATGCCACTAACCACTGAGCGTGCCTTCCACTCTGTTCTGGACCAGCTGAGATTACTGGTCCAGGAGCTGCCATCCATCAAGCAAATTACAGTAATTTAATCTAGAGCTGATAAGGGCACAAGTAACTGTTTTCAGTGCATCTTCTTCAACATAAGGCACACCACCAGCCACACACTGCAAAATCCCTTCTGGCACAGTCTTCATCTGCTCTTTGAGCAAGAGCTGCGAGTGCAAGACCCTTGACTTTCTTTCTGAGGGTAGAACAATACCATCAAGAGTCAAAGAGTTGTAGTGCTGAAATCTCTGAATCAACAGTAACTCCATCTTGTTTGGATTGAGCTTGAACCTGCTTCCCCCATCCACAACCTGGTAGCCTCCGGATTGTCATTTACTTGCCCTACACGAATCACTAATGTCTCCTTATTATTACCATCATAGTTTTGGAGTTGCCACCAAGAGAATCCTGGAGTAGCCGGGTCAGTTTAGAATTACGGTAAGGCACATGAGTGCTCTTTCCATCCACCAGCGCCGAGATGACATTCCCAAGGGTGGAGAGAGAAAGGTTTATTTTTGTTGCTTCTTTCAGTCGTTGTCCAGTAGCTCCAGTTTTTGCTTGCCTTTCTGAACCCTTTAGGAAAAGAGAAAGAGACAGAGAATTAAGGGACATTTCTGCTCTTCCAGAAATACTTTCTTCAAAGAAGAGCATTAAATAAAGCAACTGAAAAAGGCTGCCTGCTTGATCTGAAACCAAATGCAAGAGAGGAGGCACAAAAAGCCCACACCAATAGAGAAGGGGCCCTTAAAGAGGTAAGGCAGCATAGGTTTGGAAATGAAAGTTCATTTAAGGACATGAAGAAATCCTCCACTCCAACTAGCAATTTCTAGCAGCTTCTTTAGGAACAGAGGAAGTCCTGACAATAGCTGTAATTCAGTGGTGGGATTAAAAATTTTTTACTACCGGTTCTGTGGGCGTGGCTTGGTGGACATGGCTTGGTGGGCGTGGCAGGGGAAGGATACTGCCAAATCCCCATTCCCCATTCCCTCCCCACTCCAGGGGAAGGTTACTGCCAAATCCCCATTCCCTCCCGATCAGCTGGGACTCTGGAGGAAGAGAATAGATGGGAACCAGTCACAGGTGGTATTTGCTGGTTCTCAGAACTACTCAAAATTTCTGCTACCGGTTCTCCAGAACTGGTCGGAACCTGCTGAATACCACCTCTGCTGTGACAAAACATGCTACAAACTTATGAAAAGAAAAAACTTACCGCAAGATCTACTAGATGTAGCTTGCCCATACGCACATGTATATTCCCATCCACACCCTTCTCACTGCACTCAATTGTGATTGTGAAGATAGCATGGGAACGGGAACTGTGCTCGTTCATATTAGTGGCGCCAACAGAACCTATTGACACAGAAAAGGGAATATAAAAGCTTGAATTAATAACAACATCTTGACTTTTTGACACTGCTCTAGCAGCCCTGTTCCAACATTGGCGGGGAAGGAAAAAATAACAGAATGAACAGATATCAAAACTCTATCTACTCAAGCTGTCTTCAGCTTGCTTGCATGGTTTTTTATATTTACATTAATTATAAAAATGAAAATCTTAGGCAAGCTTCAGGAACCAAATCAAATTTGATCGCTTTTTTATATCAACGTCTGCATATGTAGAAACACATGTACTGAGCCAGCTGCACTGGAAAAGACAAAGGAATCACCATAAATATTATATAGATAGATTTTCTTCCACTTTTATAATGAACAATTACAATTAATGAAACTGAGGACATTCCACAAAGAATATGAAGCACTCAACTAGGGCTATGCAACTTACGGTTTTTATGGCCAAGAGTCATAATTCTATCCATGTCATCTGCATTGTTTACAACGTAGGCTGAAAGATCTTTGATATAGACTCCTACATCGGGTCGTTCTTTAACCTATAAGACATTTTAGTTAATAATTTCTATGCACAATATGTATTTTAAAACAACTATTCCTGGTGTTCTTTATATTCAGTGGAATAGACCATACAAGTATTTATGTTCTTAGAATATTAAAGAGAGCTAGTCTGGTGTAGTGATTAAGGTGCTGGCCTAGAAACCAGGCGACTGTGAGTTCTAGGCATCCTTTAGGCATAAAAGCTGGCTGAGTGACTCTGAGCCAGTTACTCTCCCTCAACCCAGTCTACTCCAGTCTACCTCACAGTATTGTTGTTGTGGAGAAAAAAAAATATTAGTATATTCCGTCTGTTTGTGTGTGCATGTGTAAAAACTAGCACCTACAAGCTCATAACACTCTAGATTTAACTACTGTTGATAAGAAAGACCAAAAAAAATCTGGATAGAGGACTTTGTAGTATCTGGAGACAGCAGAAGAGAAGAGAAAGAACTGAAAAAATTCACAAAACATAAACACTTACAAATAGAAGTAGAACTACTATGGCAAAAGAAACAAAGATAATACCAATAGGACTAGGTGCCTTGAGTGAAATGCCAAAACACCCGAAGCACCATCAACATTGACAAAATAACCATCAGTCAAATGCAAAAGGCAACTTATTTTGGAACAGCTTTCACCCTGTGATGATACCTTTAATACCATCAAACAACATTTGCCTATCCCAGGGACTTGGGAAGGATTTGGTAGCTGGATAAAAATGGCAAATCCAATCAAAACATCTGACTGTGTGAAAAGCCATAATAAATCAGAGGTGAGCACTGTAATGTCATTTGTGTAAAACAGGAGTGAAATCTACTTACCTTCCTTACCGGTTTGTAAGTGCTTGCTTTGCTCGCTCGCGTGCACACATCACATGCGCACACAGACCTTATGTGTATGCGCAAAACTTTATGCGCATGCGCAAAACTTTATGCGCATGCGCAGAAGGTAAAGAACATATTACTTCCTGGTTATTTATTTATTTATTTATTTATTTGTTTGTTTATTTATTTATTATTTGTATTTCTATGCCGCCCACTCTCCGAGGACTCTGGGCGGCTTACAACAAAGACAGTATACTAAATAGCATTTTGCCCCCAACAATCCTCATTTTACCCACCTCGGAAGGATGGAAGGCTGACTCAACCTTGAGCCGGTGAGATTTGATCCGCTGATCTGCTGAACTAGCAGTCAGCTGAAGTAGCTGCAGTACAGCTACTCTAACCACTGCGCCACCTCGGCTCAGTTAAAACCAAGAAGTAATGACACCCAGGTGGATGGATGGAACTTTGCTCTGCCATCGCTACCGGATTGCCGAACCACACGCCACGATCGCTACCGAATCACCCGATCCAGTCTGAACCAGGAGCATTTCACCCCTGGTGTAAACGGCAGAGAGGTGATCATGTACCTAGTTTTCACAATGGTAAGAATTTCAGTTTTTACCTCTAGCCTCTGTGTCTGGTCCTTTCCCAAGAGGTCACGAACTTCCTCATTATAGATTTCCAAGTAAGAAACTCGAACCAAAAACCTGAAGTTTAAAAATACAATTACAGCAAAAACATTGCCAGAATTAATTTTAATGTATGAATGCAGGGGTGGGGGGGGGGAGAAAGAGAAAGGGGAAGATACACTGGAATTATAGCCTCTATTTTATTAGGGGGAAAAAAGATTCCATTTGGGGCATTTCTAATTAAGAAATGTATTTGAGACAGAAATGCAACAGAAATGTCATGCTCTGTATGATTTTTCCATAAAGTTATGAAGTAAAGACAATGGAATCCATCCACTCTTTTGTAAGGCAATTTCTATGTTAAGGAATCCCCTTTCTTCCTCCTCTCTGAAGTATTCAGTATCTCACATTGCTGGAGTAAAATGGAGAAGCTCGGAGAATTTATTCTAAATTATACTAAAATGAAGAAAGCTTTGGGTAGTCAAAAGTTTAGAGATATGTGTAAGAATCAGGTTACATTAAGTTAGAGTGTTCAGAATAATTTTGGTATCTAATATTTCTTTCAGCTACGGCTTGAGTTGGTAGATTGCAAGTTTTTTTAAATTAAATAAATACCTATTTAAATTTTTAAATTTATTTATTAAATTTATATACCGCCCATCTCAGTTTGGGTGGCAAGCAAGTTTCTATGATGCTTATTAAAAGACAAAGAAAACTCTGCAAGCAAGAATTTACATATGTACTGCTGAGAGCTGTTAGAAGCAGTATGTCCTATAGTAGTATTTTTTTTTCATGAAACACCTATTCAGTTTAGATAATTCATTGCTACTGGCAAATCAACAGGAGCATTAGATAATTGTAAGGCAAATTTCAAAAGCTGTCTATCTTTGGATATTAAAAGAAAACTAAAAGGAATGGTGTTTAAATACATTAACCATGTATAATCAGACTAATTAATGAAATGTATGTCAATCAGTATATTAATGCCAATATGCTGACACTAATAAGCCATACCAATCACTCTTATGGTAGAGTGATAATGCATAATTTTAGGCTATATATTTGTGTGAATGAGCACATATGAAAAATGCAGGATGTACTGCCCTCCACAGATATAAGGCCAAAAAGGCAGAAAGGAGTTCAGTTCAAGGACAAAAAAGATGACTTTGAAGAAAAAGAATCATTCCTAAAACAACTGACAGTTCCCATGTGAACTGGATAAGACAATGGCACTCTGGAGAAAAAGTACCAAGTGATATAACAAAAGTGAAACAACATTATTGGTCAAATTTGTTGGAAAGTATAGAATGAGTAAGTAAGTACCTCCCTCATTTCTTCTGGAATTCAAACCCAGCTTGGCCATCTAGACTTTGAGTTAGATAAGTGTGCCTGGATGTATGCATGAATAGAGCTTTTGGTTCACAAAAGCAAGGAGTCTGCATTTGTTTCTAAGTTCTTGAAACTCTAGATAGAAAAAGCCAAGTAGCACTGGCAATGCCTTCCAGCTCTCAGTGTGACAACATCTGCTGCCTTCATGTCCTGATTGTGTTTTCCCACCAGCACCTAATTTTCCCCAGTTGGAAACCAAATCCTGGACTAGGTGGAATTTCAGTCTGGTCCAGGAAAGCCCTTCTGAAGTGGAATTGATACTGGCAGGATAGGAATGTGAAGAAAGAAAACGAATTATTTTACCTTGTATCTCCTTCAGCTTTTGCAATGTGTCCAAATACATGAGCAAAGGAATTGGGAATGATTCCCCTGAGTTCTGGTACAGCCCGGACACCCTCCATAGTAAAAGTCTTTCCTGTTCCTGTCTGTCCATAAGCAAAAATGGTACCTGTAATATAAATCCTTTCTTTAGCATTCCTAGTACCAGGAGGGCACAGGCTCTCCTAGGTGTTCATGCACATGTCGAGAAGTAAGGATCTCTATGAAACTTCCAAGCATGAAGCAAAAACACAGTTCTTCTGTCACTTTCTCATATGTTCATTCATGACACTGTTTCATCACATTTCTGAATCAAACTGTGATTTCATCTTGTTTAAAAATATACCTTCCCCAAATTCCAGTAGTCCTCAACCTACAACAATTCGCTTAGTGATCATTCGATGTTACAACGGCACTGAAAAAAGTGACCTATGACCATTTTTCACACTTACGACTGTTGCAGCATCCCAATGGTTACATGAAAATTTAGACGCTTGGCAACTGACTCAGGGTTATGACAGTTGCAGTGTCCTGGGATCATTATGAGCATCTTGGAGACCTTCTGACAAGTAACGTCAATGGGGAAGCCAGATTCACTTAACAACTGTCTTACCAATTTAACAACTTCATTGATTCACTTAACAACTATGGCAAGAAAAGTCGTAAAATGGGACAAAACTTAATTAACAAATGTCTCACTTAGCAATGGAAATTATGGGCTCAATTGTGGTTGTAATTTGAGAACTACCCATATATTTTTTTCCTAAGCTTAAAATACAATTTTCTATGTACGGTATATTTATTAAACATTAGAAAATATTTTCACAAAACGAAGGATAAGTGCATATTAATCCACAATGTGAAAATCAGGCTCAGTGTCCAAATAAAACCGGGCATCTTTGAACACCTCAACTCTCAACAACCAAAGAACTGACTTATCACATATGTCTCACCAGAAAAAAACTTTGGAGTTGCATATACAAAGCATAGTCCTCACTTACCAACAGTAATTGGGGACAGGAACTCCATTGCTAAGTGATGTGGTTATGCAGTGTGACGTCATGTGACCCCATTAACTTATGATGGCAGTTCCAGCAATCCCAGTTGTCATTCTTTGGTGAATCTCAAGCGGTTGCAGCATCCTGGCTATCATTTCTAACCTCCTGCTGGCTTCCCCATTGACTTTGCTTGTGAAAAGCCAGGAAAGAAGATCTCAAATGGCGATTACACAACCACAGGATGCTGCAATGGCCACAACTATGAGGATCTGTTGTATATCCCCTCATTCAATGCTGTTGCAACTTTGAATGGTTACTGAACAAGGTGGACTACCTGTAACGTCCTTGTAACTGTTAGGGGCAAACAAGTATATATAGACTTGTACAGTTAGTCCTTGACTTATGACCACAATTGAGCCCAAAATTTCTGTTGTTAAGTGAGACATTTGTTAAGTGTGTTTTCTCTCATTTTACGACATTTCTTGTCACAGTTGTTAAGTGAATCACTGCAGTTGATAAGTTAGTACCATGGTTATTAAGTGAATCTGGCTTCTCCATTGATTTTGCTCATCAAAAGGTTGCAATTGGTGATCACATGACCTTGGGACACTGCAGCCATCATAAATATGAGGCAGTTGCCAAACATCTGAATTTTGATCACATGATCATGGGGCTACTACAAGGTCGTAAGTGTGAAAAATGGTCATAAGCCACTTTTTTCAGTGTCATTGTAAATTTGAATGGTCACTAATTGAACTGTTATAAATTGAGAACTACCTATGTAGAACTTAGTTTTGACAGACCCAACTCTGATGCCTTTTGCAAGTGTTGAATTGGCTGATCCTGGCTTAATAAGTCTAATTGGACTGATATTTTGCATTATCTATATATATAAAAGTGAAAACCACTCATGCATTAATTACGAAATCTTCAGAACCGTAAAGCCTACAAACTTGAAATTTGCCATGAATGTTCCTCATGGCTTCTAGATGCTCACTAAGGAAGGATTTTTTGAAATGACCATCAGAGCATTAGTATTTCCTATATTATTATTAACACGCTCTGATGCTAAGGAGTTCTACTCCCCCTCTCCACCTCAAAAGAAATCTGTTCCAAATGCAAAACACAAGCAGAGGAGAGGAGAGTTTCGCTTTCAGTTTTACTTTCACAGCAGCAAGGAGCTTTACTACAGAAGGGTTGAGCTAAACCACGCCCAGTCTCCTTCCTGTCTCCTTCTTGCTCACACAGCAAATACTGTTTGAGTTTCCAAACACCCCTCAACTCTCTCATACACTGATAGGATGCTATCCAGATGAATACCAATGGATGCTGTGGGCTGGGACATTCTACTCCCCCTCCTCCTCTGTTCCAACTGCCAGTTGCATTATATTAACACACTATTACTCATTCTACATTTAGTTTCAGGCTGCAAGTGTCAATTTATCAAGCCCGAGCACATAGTTTCATAGCGAAGCACAGGCATCCAGCTAGTATATATATAGGTGAAGAAAGGCAGACAGTCATATGATTATTTTTCTGAGCAAAAAGGTTTCCACAAAAGCTAAGTACAATCCTCCTTAGTGCACTTTGAAGGACTCTATTGATGATTGTTTCTCTGTGGCTCAAAATAGAGACGTTACAAGAAGCAAATCCATTTTGTAAATAGGGGGCTCCATACTGAAATAGAGCAGCAAAAGTTGCGCGTGTGTCTATACCTATCTATTCACACATGCATACACACATGCACACACCCCACACAAATGCAAAGTAGTTCTAATATTTAGGAAAGGCAATTGTGCTGCAAAAGAAAGTGTTTACATCTGGCTCTCCTGCCTCCCCTTCTCCATCCCGTTAGAATGAAGAAGCACTCACCATTGTAACCTTCCAGCACAGAGTCAATAATTGGCCTTGCAGTCAAGTTATAGACGTCGAGTTGCTTGCTCTCTGGCCCAAATACAGTATCAAAAGTAAATGTCTTGGGAGGTTCATTGGAAGAATCTGTTTTATGCACAGTAATAGTGCCTCTCATTTCATCAACATTGACAGCCATTTTATAACACATGGTCTTCTCCCGCTCATTGAGTGGCCGGCAACGAACCACAACTTTGACATTATCGGAATTATCAGATTTGTCTGGCTTTTCAGATCTGTTGATCTACATGGAGAAAGAAATGCCCCATTATTATTCAGCAAAGAGCAAGAAACAAAACTAAGATACCAAATTACAGTTGTAACTCCCATAGGAAAAAAAAATAAAACACTTCCTGAAGCAATTTGGCAATAACTATTTTTGGAAAATATGAGATCCTCTATTTTTGGATTATATTAAAGTGGTCACTAAAAAAATAGTAAGGAGCACCAAAATGTTTTATGAAATATTTTTGCATTTGATCTGGCAAGATTTTCTTGTGGATAGGCCTGCCCAATAAAGATACTTTACTTTGTTGGAAGAAACATCCTTCTAGGTTCTGCTCCAAGTGGGGAAACAGACACTGGAAACATGGAGACTGCTTGGAAAGATGGTTTAATGGTGGACAGGATCTCATGGCTTGAGTTCCTGAACAGAAAAGGGCAGATACAGTAAATCCTTGGGTTTTTATGCTCTCTGGCTCTGCATTTCTTGGGGCCCCAAAAGAGTTTCCTGATTGGTTGTCAGACTCCCAGGGGGTGGGGGCCTTGCTGGCTGATGGTCACATGTGCTTCCCAGGTCACATGTAGTGAGTTTCTGCTGCTGTTGTGTAGAGGGCTAATCCTATCTTTGGCAATTCCTACTATGGCTCTGCCTGAAGGAGGCAGATCTTTGTTATGTAGAATAGACTGGCCCGGGCCTTAATGGCCCATTGACAAAGGGTGGGGGGGCAGGAAGGTGGGAGCTGCTTTGTCTGTAAAATATGCTTCTCATATTTCTCATCCAGGGAAATATAATATTCTGCCTTTTTCATATTTCCTAAAATATTTCACTCTTCCAGGAAAGGGGTGGGTGCTAACTTCCTACAACTTTAAAACAGGGGTCCCCAACCGCCGGGCTGTGGCCCACTACCAGACCATGGTCTATTCGCAACTGGGCCACAGGCCGGTGCACAGATGCATGTGTGCATCTTAATTGATGCAAGCGGCAGGCTGGCACACACACACAGTTTGATGCGAGCGGTGGGCTGGCATGCACATACATATGCATGCAGCGCAACTTGCAGTCGAGCTGCATGTGCATGCATGTGTACGCTGGCCCATCACTTACGCAAGTCAAGCTGCACGTGTGCACTGGCCCACCACTCATGCGGCCTGGTTCCCTTCTCTCCCCCCCTACAAGCGAGGCGTCCAAGCCACAAAGGTTGGGGACCGCTGCTTTAGATGTTTTAGAAGAAATATATCTATTCCTTTTAAAATATAGTTTTCATCTAATACACAAATTTAAATAATCAGTAGAATGTGTTTCCCTTGGACTTTTATTATCTTCTGACTAGATACTAGGCGATTGGCAGTTTCCTGGGGCTCATGTGATCCTCGTTTGGGCCCTTTTGACAAGCAAAGTCAACAGGAAAGCCAAATTCACTTAACCACCATGTTACTAACAAAATGCAGTGATTCACTTAACAATTCTGGCAAAAAAAAAAAAAAAAAAGGTCGTCAAATGGGACAAAACTCACAGTAACAGCTGTCTCGCTGAGAAACGGAAATTTTGGGCTCCATTGCGGCTGTACAAATTTTGCGGTCGTAAGCCGAGGACTACCTGTAACTGGCAACCAACCAAGCCCTAGGTTTTAATGCGTGAGGTCAACGAAGGGCGGGGTCGCCCGTCCCACCTGGATGAGGAGGCGAAGGTTACCTTAACCTGAGACCTGGCTGCTCATGGGCGATTGCTGCCTGACCTCCTAATGCTTTATTTCGGACTCCTGATTGGTTGGTTGGAGGCGTTTTAGAGGGGGAAAAGAGGTCTCCAGATCCACCCCAGGAGGACCGGCCTGGCGAGATCCCTGAAAGCGTCCCTTCGCGCTCTCTAAAGCCCCCTTGCCCAGCCCACTGCAGACTCCCGCACCCAGCAGCCACCCCGCCACCCTCCCACCACCTGATGCCAAACCTCGCTTGGCTCTCCTGGGCAGCGCCGTCCCTAGCAACGGGCCGCGGCGCGCCGGGGCGTAAGAAGCCGGGTCGGAAAGGAGCAGAGGGGAAGGCTGGGGTGAGTGGCTCACCGGCATGCTGCTGCTCCAGCCGCCGCCGAACTCAACGGGGCTGCAAGGCGTCGCTCCGAGGGAGGCAGAAAGCCGGAGGGGGCGTTCACAGCTACAATGTTACCCGTCGGCTCCGCTACAATTGTGAACAATAACGGAAGCCAATGCGCTTGCGCCACCCGGAATGACAGAGCCAGCAAGCCCCCTCCGCTCTTCGGAGTCCTGCAGAGGCACCTCGGCCAATAGGCAAAAGGCTCCAGACGGTGCTCCTCGGCGTGGTAGCCAATGAAAGGACGAGGATTGCGGCGCGGGGAGGGGAAGGGAGGAGGTGGGGAGGCAGCGGGAGAAGGCAGAAGGACGAGAGGCGCCCGCGGAGGAAAGGAGAGCGGAGGGGGAAGGACGAGAGGGGAACCGCTGGCTCTTCGCTGCTATCTGGGGATGAGGGAACTGGAGGCTAAAAACATGCAGGAACTGGGAATGGCTAGTCTAGTGAAGAGAAGGACCAGGAATGACATGTTTCAATATTTGAGGGGCTGCCAAAGAGAGGAGGGGAGTCGACCTGTTTTCCAAAGCACCCGAAGGCCAGACATGGAATAATGGATGGAAGCTGATCAAGGAGGGATTCAACCTAGAAATAAGGAGAAATTTTCTGACAGTGAGAGCAATCAACTAATGGAACAGAAGTTGCCTTCGGAAGTTGTGGGAGCTTCATCACTGGAGGCTTTCAAGAAAGGACTGGACTCCTATATATCAGAAATAGTGTAGGGTCTCCTGCTTAGGCGGAGGGTTGGACTAGATGACCTACGAGATCCCTTCCAACTCTTGTTATTTTGTTACTCTGGTCTTCCAGGTTTTGCAGCATCCATCTGATCTGTTTTGTGAGGCTGGACCATTGGTGGTTTCTCCTGTAAAGATGGAAACAAAACTGCTTCTCTGGAAACCCTCTCTCCAGGGTGATCTCTGCAGATGAACTTGGGGATGCGGTCTTTTGGATAGGTTTGGCTAAACCAGACGAATATCCTGGAATTAACTGGATGGGAGAAGTGGACATTATTTGGATTATAACATCTGCCAGCCTGTCCTCGGTGGGTGGGGGTATGTGGGGGTGGGAATCTTCATTCTTTTACTTCTTTCTCTTTATGAACCGTCAGCCTGAATGGACAAACCTGGTTAAACTGCTGTCACAGAATCAACGTGGGACACTCTGTAAAAAAAGTACTGACGATTCGTCAGATCAAGAAGTCTATGGAGATTCTCAGTCATCTGGGTCATGGTTGCCCCAAAGGTGCTTTTTCAAGAGGCAACTGGACTTTCTGGTTTTTCTTTGAAAAAAAAGTCCAGTTTCCTCTTGAAAAAGCACCTTTGTGACTTCGGATCAACACTGTCGACTTTGTTTGTTAAATAGAGACCATTCAAAATTAAAGAATGACCAGTAAGATTGGTGGCTTCTTTATTAGAGTTGTATAATGCAATCATCCTGCCACACACCTGGTGTATGCCTCTGTATTGGAGGGGTCTAAATACTATTGCCTTTGTTTTTATTCCATTCTTGGATTTTGTTTTCTGCAAAAACAATTACGGTGCTCTGTTTTCATTAGAGGTGTTTGCTGCTGTCTGTATGGAATCAATCTGCTGTGGTCTCCCAGTAGGATCTTTTATCTTAATCCTTTCTATCCTATTGAGCACATTAATCATAGAAACCAAGTGTAAAAAAGCAGAAAATAAGGAAATAACTACTGTAGCTGCTCAAACTGGGTAGTGGGGCCATCCTGTTTTCTGCTTCCCTAATTATCCACTTCGGGCTGCATAAATGTAGAAGACCACCAGATGGCAGTAGAAATGAATTTTGTTTATCTCTTTCCTGCTATGATATGATCACCATCCTCCTCTGGCTTAATCTTAAAAGAAGTGGGTTCTTTGTCATGTCACGTTCCTGATAGCAGGTGCTGAGGTAGTAGCTACCTAGTAGCTTATAAATATGACTTTCCCAAACCTTACACATAGCTTAGGTGTGGACAACTATGGCCCCTTTATGACCTGTGCAGGGGTGCTATTCAGCAGGTTCTGACAGGTTCTGGAGAACCGGTAGTGGAAATTTTGAGTGGTTCAGAGAACCAGCAAATACCACCTCTGGCTGGCCCCAGAGTGGGGTAGGAATGGAGATTTTGCAATGTCCTTCCCTTGCTACACCCACTAAGCCATGGCCACAGAACCACTAGTAAAAAAAAAAAGAATTCCACCACTGGACCTGTGGACTTCAATTCTCAGAATTCCTGAGCCATGATTGGCTGAGTATGGTTTGCTGAGAAATTCTAGGAGTTGAAATCCACAGGTCATAAAGGGGCCACAGTTGTTCATCCCTGGCATAGCTTTATCCAGGTCACACACACTTCTCACAGGATTTGAACAATTTATCTTCTCTGCCTTGCTACATGCAACAAGAAGATTTCATGGATCCATAAACTGATAAATATGTATGTTACACATGTATGTAATGTCCTTTATAAAAAGAATCACACAAATATTCAGATTTAATTACCACACCTTTTTGCTTATTAATCCATATCTATGAAATATTCAGAGCAATATTATTAATAAGAAAGCAATAAATAAAGCAACCTTACCATTAAAAAGGTTAAAAGCTGTTGAAATATATGATTCTATAGCTCACCAGTGTCTTTGAGGCCATTACAAATGGCAATTCTTAGGAAAAGAAGAGGAAGAGGAGTTAATTAGAAAATAACAGTATAGAACTGTAAAGTTGCAATGTTTCAAAACCATACAACACATTATTACTTACGTAAATTCAAATTAGACTGAAGATAAACAAATTTAAATGTAGCTGTTTAGCCTTTGGGAGAAAACTTAAAATGATGTGCCAAAATGCAAAAACCTGACATACTGGTTAAAGTCAGGTAGATGGCTGTTTTTATAGTTCATTCACAGAGAATTTTGGAGTTTAATTGTAGAAAATAAACAAAAATCAATTAACAGAATAAAGCAAGCATCCATTTCCATTAATGATGCATTACTAATACAATGTGTTGACAGGCATATTTCTGAGTTGGCATTTAACTTATTTTCAAGGTCATCTGGATACCTCATCAGTTTTCTACAGCCTAGATCAGTTTTAAAATTTTATTGAAAAATTGTTTTTCAAATGTTTTCATTTGAACATCATTGTGTTCTAAAATGTCAAGAACAGAAAAAGTCTTAAATGAAACAGATACTGTAGTAGGGGGTGTTTTTCTTAAGGAAAGGGCTGGCTAATGATATATATTTAATAGATGTAAAGTTTAGGGATCCTAAAGTTAAACCTATGAGCTTCACAATCTTAACTCTGTTCCATAGATACAATAAGATGGAAATGGGATACAATGGGATTTTTATAAATTATATAGCCACTAGTGAACAATGCCTGGTTATTCCAAACTACAATTTCTTTTACTATAGTCTGAACTACTCTAACTGTATGTCATTGATTTTAATGGAATTTTGATTTTTTTGCTACATTTCTTTCAAGTTTGGTTATTATTATTATATTAGTAGTATATTACTAATCCCAGGGGAGGGAGGAATTGGAGCCGCAATAATTCTTTGTTAGTCTTTTTTTTCAACAATAAGGCAAGGATCCCCAGTTTTTATAACTTAAGATGCAATGGACGAAGATCTCAGAATAGGCTCAGCAGATGTTCTTCAGAGATCTGAGTAGATTGGCAAAATCATGAGAGACTGACTACTAGTCATACACACAGACACACAAAACACTAATGTTAGGGAAGCCAGCTGTAAGTTTCTTAACACGTATGCACATTTATTTATTCATTCCATTTATATTGCCACCCGTTTTGTAAATGTAACTCTATGAAGCCAACAATATTAAAATAAATAGAATAAAATATTACTAAGGAATTAGAAAATCAACAATGGTCACAAAACTATTAACAGAGATCTTTCAGCTGGCCATCTAACCTGATCAGCAGGGCCTGTAGCATCTCCAGATTAACATTTTATGAAAGATCAGCAGGATCAGGGTTAATGTGATCTCAGGGGACATAATGTTCCAGACATAACAGATTCCAAAAATCCTTAAATATTTTTCCAGCAAGTAACTTGTACTTTATGCTAAAAATGTGGCATTTCTATACTACCATATTTAAGGCCAAAGGATCCTTCTCTCGGGCAGCATGGCATTTTTAATCAGGACTTGTATTTAGAAGGCAGGAGAATGGATATCGGAGAAATGTAAGTGCTATCGTTCCAAAATGTCTTCCGCATCAAATAATTTAATGAACTTTCTGAGGAGGGAAATAATTGGAATCAACCTCCCTAAATGAGTTCTCTATAAAGAAGCTTGGGTATGCTTATGACTTGATTTTTCAAAGCAATGCATATACCTGTCAACACAATTCTTTTGCAAAGGCCACTGTAGGCTTACAAAATAGCATGAGCGCTTTCTGATATTAAAGCGTCTTCCTAAGGCAAGAAGGTACTGTAGCAGTAAAACTCACTAAAATTGAAAACATTCCAGTTTCATTTTTCTAAATACAAGGAACCAATCATCATTTCCTTATTTCATCTTCCAAAGTAAACTCTGAGCAAACATCCTCCACAATCTTATTTGCAACATATGGCTTCTCAAAATATTGGCCCAGTGGTACTTTTTGTATGAACCCCATTGGTTAAACGGATGTACTGGTCTGCATTTATGAACGTACCTTTTCTCAGGGATATGAAACAAACATGTTGTTTTCAATAAAAGGGACTGCCATTCTTGGCTACTCTACCCAAGTCTGCATAAAACTCAAAAGGCTGAGATTTGATCCTTTTTTATAGTCTTCCTGGCCAAACTGGTGATGGTTTCCAGATGTTTGACATAGAAACAATATAAGTGAGACCAGGGCTGGGCTAGCTGAGAATTATTGCAACTGTCTTCCCATGAATTTCTGCAATAAATATATTTCAACTTCAATAGACCTGAGACAGGAAGAATTCAAACAAATACAGGTAGTCCTCAATTTACAACCACAATCGACGACAGCAATAAAAACAATACAGGTAGACCTCGACTTACGACCACAATCAAGGCCAAAATTTCAGTTGCTATGCGAGACATTTGTTAAGTGAGTTTTGGCCCACTCTACGACCTTTCTTGCCCCAGTTGTTAAGTGAATCACTGCAGTTGTTAAATTAATAACATGGTTGTTAAGTGAATTTGGCTTCCCCATTGACTTTGCTGGTGAGAAAGTCGCAAAAGCTGATGACGTATCCCGGGGCCATTGCAGCCATCATAAATATGAGGCAGTTGCCAAGCGTCTGAATTTTGATCTCATGGCCATGGGGATGCTGCAATGGTTGAAAAATGGTCATAAGGCCCTTTTTTTCCAGTGCCGTTGTAACTTCAACAGGTCATTAAACAAACTGTTGTATGTCGAGGACATCTTGGGATATTGTTACTGCTTGTTTATTTGGTTTGAAATCTCCCCTTTCCTGTGGAGGGAAGGCTCCCCTTGGTCTGCTATAGCAGAAACAACCTGAGCCGAAAGTTTCAGAGGGATTTTTTTCCCCCCTTTCCTCTATGGAGCTTCTCAGTCATCCAGGTCACGCTTGTCCCAATTTTCAGAAATTGGACTTTCTGGTTTTTCTTTGAAGACGTTTCGCTTCTCATCCAAGAAGCTTCTTCAGCTCTGGAAGAGGTTGAGAGACCTGGCCCTCAGAAGGCCATTTCACCCTTTCCCATTTTCTCACCCCCCCCATCCCCACTTTGGCAGTTCCGTGCAGAGTCCCACGGAGTCTCTCCGAGGAGGCGTGGCCTGCGCGAATGGGGAACCGGAGCCTCCTGAAGCGGACTGAGCCCGCCCTCGGAAGGACCGTCCCGTCCCGTCTTGTGCGGTTGGGGTTTGTCAACAGCAGAGCTGCCGCCGCTTGCTCTCCGGCGCTAATGCTTAGGAGGGGCGGCGGATCGGTTGCTCTCCCCGCGAGGAGTATTAGGGCCTTAAGAAGGGACTATTATTGACTTCAAGCCCTCTCCAGCGCCGGAGTCGACGCCCCTCCCGCTGCTGCTCCCCCGCCTCCTCCTTTTCGCCGATCGAGCCTTTGCCGAGAGACGGAGCGACCCAGGATGAGAGCAGCAACCGTAGCAAAGATACGGAGGGTCTTCTCGGGTGGTGCCAGTTAGGTAAGAGCTCCGTCCGAGGAGTAGGGAGATTTCAGATCTCCTGCCGCGCTCTCCTCTCGTTCCTGGAAGTTGGCCTCCTTGATGGAGTTGATCCGTTCCTCTGGCGCCCTTAGCCGAGTCTTCTGCTTTGCGAACCTGACTTTTGTTGTTTGTTTTTCGTCTTCCCCTGGGTTTTTTTTTTTTTAAAGTACCAGCCACTCATATGATCCGAGTCACGTGCTTTGTTTCCTGTTGTTTTGTTCCCTGCGCGCTCGCGGAGAGCTGCGGTTGTTGTAGCTGGGTTTGCGGGGACGGCTTCGCTTTCCTGTCTTCTCCTCTCCCACCCCACCCCCACTGCTCTGACAGCTTTGGTTGTCCTCGGACATCAGCTCCCACCACACAGTTAGGCAGGACGCATCAAGATCCAGGCGCTGCATTTGTACAACAAGCCATGTTGGGTTAATCTTGGTTACCTGTTATACAGCTTAGCTTATGGTACAAAGTACAAACCCAAACCGTCTGCTTAGCGGCGTAGGCTTCGATGTAATGTATACGATGTATACATCCAGAATTAACTTGGGACTATACAGTAACCAGCCGCCACTGTCAATCACTACCTTGCGGTTTACTTTGCCGAGAAGTTTCCGTTTACTAAATTACGAGAAAAAAAATAAATTTCCAAACATGAATCAAATTGCAACTCTCACATTTGTGATGCCATAAAATATTTATTAACGTTTGCTCTGCAAAAGACTGTAATAAATTATGCAAAGGCTCCACATTCAAGAAATTTAGATTTGCTGACTTGCCTAGAAATTTTTGGGATATGTTTTTGATTTTGTGTGTGTGTGTGTGTGTGTGTAATTCCTTCACTCTTAAGCAGTTTCCTGTGTTGCATGCAATAAAAGTTACATTACAATAAATTGAAACTATCACAATGCTACTGTTTAAGAGAACCTCGGAAAGGGCCCAGCCAGAAGTCTTTTAATACCGTCCCCTAGTCTGCCTAAGTCTGCATAAATTGTGTTTCTTCGACACCTGTTAATAAAGCGATCAGTAACGTGGCCAACTAGTAGTCCATCTTTGCAGTGTTAATGCAGGAAAGTTAAGATGAAAGTTTTCTTAAATGGACTTCCCCTCCCCTGGCATCAGTTGCTGATGGGGAAAACCCATCACCAGTTCTTCTCGTTAATTATGGTCTGGCAAGGCTGGGTGAGTGTGGTGGATGCTTTGAACAGCAGACTCAAGGACCATTGGACTCCTGCTCAAAAACAGACCAACTGACAGGTCACCAGGATGGAAGTGAGATGGCAAGGAAGGTACCGTGGGTGCCTTTTTTTCCTCTCAATTTGCCCCAGGCTAATAGGCATAGAGGAGGAGGGTGCAATGAAGTCAGAGAGCAGGCCTGGAAAGGAGCAAGCTCTGTCCTGAGTTTGTGCTGCAATGGAATGACACCTCTAAAGCATCCAGAAAGAGCCTGGATGGCAACGAGACACCATTGTTCCCACAACCAAAGTATCAAAAACAGCAAAACGTACAGCCAGGTTAAACTTTTTGAGGGGAAAAATAGTGGGAATCCTGTAATACATTCATTATGACAGAATAAGCAGCATCCATCTGGCAGAATATTTTCCTTTTCTTCCCCCTGACCTCCCTGGTAATAAACAAATTCCCATCTTAATAGAAAGATGGTTGGAAGCTGGCTTCTTCTCCCAGACTAAATTGATGTTCAGTGCAGCATCTGACTAGCATTTTCTTAAGAGAGCACTTGCTTTTTAAACACAGGCCTAGCTCTTTCAAAGAATGTTGGAATCATGTTTTAGAAACAGGGTGCTAAATCTGTATTTGTAAGGTTTCCAGATAAGATCTATCAAAATGACTTGGGCAGATACCCGTGCAGAAGCCAGGTGTCCAGGCCCAAGCCAAAATGGCCAGGTAAGGCAGTGCCAGCAGCTTAAAAGGAAACATGCTCCCAGTATCCTAAACCACTCAACTTTTTTTCTGCATGTATTTGTATACTGTATACCTTCAAGTAATTCCTGATTCCTGGCAACTTCCTAGGCAAGTCCCTGCAGTTTTCTTGGCAAGATTTTTCAGAAGGAAGTAATGTTTGCCATTACTTCCTTCCCAGGGCTGAGAAAGTGACCGGCCTAAGGTCATCCAGCTGTTTTCTAGCCTGATGCCTTAACCAGTATACCAAACTAGCTTTGAAAGTGGTAAAATAGGAACTGAGTTAATGGCTACATCATCGACCAGTATTAAACCACAGATTTTCAATGTTTTCAGGAATTGGAACCTGTTCATTAATATAAAATTCCTGGAATCAAAAGGATTTGGGGTCCCAAATGTCAGCTTGGCAAGCCCTGCCTTACCCTTTCCTCTGGACTGTAAAAAAGTAGTTAGGGTTGCAAGTTGCTGCATCAAAACAGGAGTAGATGCCTGAGGGCATTAGAAGTTTTCTTCTCCTTTAATCCCTTCCAGAGAATAAAACTACTTTAGAGAACTAAAGGGGGAAAAGGGACTTTCTGCAAGGGACCAAGTGGGAAAAAAACCTTTGAGGCCAATCAATCATTTTTTCCTGGCCTTGGTGCTACTCCTGAGGGAGATCTATAGTGGGTTTTCTAATTGATCAAAATAGGAAAGAAAACCTTCCAAAAAGGAGTAAGCAAAAACAAAACTCACTGCAATAGATTCCAGTCTATTGGAGATAGACTGGAGATAGACTGGAGAGAGATTATTTTGCCCTATAAAACCTGCAGAATCCACCCTAGGGTTCCCATGATAGAACCCAGTTTGGCACAACCCATTCTAGATCACATCCATGAAAAACTATGTTGGGATAGAGGGAGGAGTAAAACTGTAGCCACTAAAGACAGCTTCAAAATGTTTCAGCCCTGGACTTTTTGGCACGAGACAAAAGCAACATTATGAAGATATGTCATGTACAAATGATTCCTGGGACATGTCACCTGGAGTCAAGTCTGACTGGAAGGCACGCCCCACTCCCAAAGGAAAGGAATTCCAAAAGTTTTCTTTTTCTTATCACATTTGGCAAAAAAAAAAAAAAAAATTGTTAGGAGAATGTCAGAATCAGCCTCAAATCAGCCAATACAAACCCTGAAAAACAGAGCAGTGCAAGAAAAGAAGAGACAATTTGTCGTAGTGCTTAAGACACCAGGCTAAAAATTTGGAGACCAGGAGTTATAATCCTGCTTTAAGCAAAAAGCCAGTCACCATGGGCCAGTCACTCTTTCTCAGCCTTAGGAAAGAAGCAATGGCAAACCACTCTCTAAAAACCTTGGCAAAAAAACTGCAGGGATTAATCCAGGTAGTTGCTAGGAGTCAAGTCAGACTGGAAGGCACATCCTACCCCAAAGGAAAAGAACTTCAAAAGTTATTTTTCTTATCAGATTTTGCAAAATATTATCATGGATTGGTAAAAAAAAACCCATGGATAGGCACCTCATCCTCCATGTTTAGGACAGTCACATTTACAGCTTTTTGCTATTGATCATTCTGACTGTGCAGATAGAAGTCTAGCATGACTAACCCAATCTTATCTATCACTCAAGGCTTCATTGATAAATTCTATAAATATTATTCTCGAACTCCTACCATCTTCTAGCCCAGCCACTTTGTTGAATACCAGATTAGGAAAACAGTTGTGATCTTGGTGTGATATGTAGCACAGGGGTACCTGAACTCTCTTGTGTCACTGCCACAGTCTCACAGTTCACAATTGGTATTCATGAGTAGACTGTTGCTCATTGGCATGGATTGAGACCTGGTATGTCTCAACTGCCTTGCTAAGCTTCTGGCAAGTCAAGATTAATGGAGCCACCCAGGCATTTGTGGCACAAAACCCTTGTTTGCTTTAGTGATTTATCACCTCTCTTATGCCTGAGTGAGCAGTGTGGGAATCTCCTAATTCAATTCTTGATTATGTATTCTGGATGCATCTGTGTCCAACTGGTGGTTGTAGCGTTCATCATGCAAACTGGATAAGGAATGCAAACTATTTGAAATCCGTTGCATGAGTCTGGGGTCACTTCTTTCCTCTTCACACTTGACTTATTTTTATTGTCAATATCACACCATGCATAAATGTTGGCTTCTTGAACCTAGAACTTTAAAAACTTATTGGAGAAACATTTCACAGTAGAGGTCTATAGGCATTTGTGGGATTTCTCTAAAGGAAACAGACTCACCTGGTCCTTCAGAACTATAGTGTGCATTAGAATATATGGTACAGGTAGTCCTCGACTTACAACAGTTCATTTCCTGACTGTTCAAAGTTACAACAGCACTGAAAAAAGTGACTTATGACTGTTTTTCACAGTTACAAACTTTCCAGGATCCCCGTCATCGTGTGATCAAAATTCAAATGCTTGGCAAGTGGTTCATATTTATGACCATTGCTATATCCCAAGATCCTTTTGTGACCTTCTGACAAGCAAAATCAATGGAGAAGCCAGTGATTTAACAACTGCAGTGCTTCACTTAACAACTGAGGCAAGAAAGGTCATAAAATGGGGCAAGAAAGGTCATAAAATGGGGCAAAATTAACTTAACAAATGTCTTGCTTAACAACAGAAATTTTGGGCTAAATTGTGGTCATGAGGACTACCTGTATAACCAGGTGATAAGGAGGTTCCCAAAAGGAGGACCAGTTTTTTTGCCTACAAAAAAGAAGAGGATGGAAGAACAAAATGAAGGCAATTTGCTACCCTTTATCAATTTTTGATATAGCACAGGGAGCCATTAACTATTGCTGGCAATATAAGCAGTGGATTCGCTGACATTTTTCCATCTTATATTCAGCAAGTGACATATGAGTCTTAACTAACAGCTAACAGCCGTGTCTTAATAGCTTACCGTATGGTGTTGTATTATTTAATACTAGCAGCAGAGTGAAAATGAAATGGCCTTGTACTTCATTAGGAACATCATGTTTTTTTCCCAGGCTACTTGCCTATTTTCCTGCTGTCGCTTCACTCTGAAAACAAAGATTTGTGCTTAGGAATTTGTTAGATGTTAGATAAGGAAGATGGAAATGTACAACATTGCAATGCACCCTTTAGATGGAAAATAATTGTACTTTTAGTGTGTTTTTTTTTTTTGCTCTTTTAATTATTATATGGTATATAATTTCCATTACATGTCCATTAATGTCTTTGGAAACATGGTAAGAACATATCTGATATATAAATGGAATATATAAGAAATTGTGGATGTCTCCATCAAAGAAAGTTAAAACTTTCTATAATGGAGGAAAAAAACTATCTCTTCAACAGTAAATCTAACGGACATGGCATGAAATGTACTATTTATGTGTTTTTAATTTTCTGTTTATTGGATATCTGAGATACCAGCTAGATTTATTAAACCACGAGGTATCAACATTGGTTGATCTATATGCAAACCATGGTTCATAAACACAATGGCAGAGATTTTGCAATACTCTACATTACCCAAAGACAGAACTAGTCAAACCACATTATGAGTTACTATCAGTGCATCAGTCTAAGTATTGTTTAATAAAGGTTCAGTTGCAATTAATTGCCGGGGACATTTTCTCTTATGGTCTAACCTTTTCCTAACATTCAAGTTTGGTCTGAGATATGCAGCATTGTTAATATTACTGTGTTCAATTCTAAGTGGTTGCTGCTCATAAAATTGGAAATGTTCCTTTAGATTCTATTCTTAGCCCTTGACTGTACCTTTATACCAAGTCTTCTAGCATGCAGTGTAGTTAAAAGACTTATAACTCTGGGAAGATAAGCCTACTTGTAATTTAAACCAGTGGAGAAATGTGCTTTCTCTTGTAAAACATAGTTTTTGGATTTTGGTCAACAAATCTTTGTAATAGGCAACATTTTTTCTTTCCTTTTAATATGTGTAGCACTGGAAACAAAAAAATGTGTATATGCATTAACATTCTTGAAGCAATGCAAGCAAAATGTTAAGTTACTTTTCTTATCATCATTTGGATAATTGCTAGCAATAGAATCAAATGTTTTGTGTATGTTGCTGATGTAGAAAAACTTTTATGGTACAGCTTTCTAACATTTCTCTCTTCGTCACTATTTCCCAGGCGGGGGATAATTTCTGTGCTGAAAGTGATTAAACTCCTGAGTGTGAATAGCTTATGCCATGAAAACATCTAGTACTGTGTGAATTGATATAAAGCATCTTCTTTGTGGGGACCACAGAGCATTCACTTGGCTTTCCCTGAATTTCTTTCACTTAAAAAGATGAAAAAACGGAGTTAAAAATGAATGGATTTTATCTGCCACTCTTATCTCACCAAGGAGAGAGCAAAACCAAAAAATTTATTCTTTGTGATTGACATTAGATATGTATTTATAACCTCATCCCATTGATAAAACAATGGTTTATTCCGGTATATTTAACTTGCATTATAAAATACTTGTGGGTATTTATCACCACGGCATATTGGGCACACTGCCTATGTAAAATTGGGCCCTTATCAAGTCATTAGGGTGTTTGTATAAAGAAGTGCAAATCCCAAAGATGCTTTTTCAAGAGGCAACTGGACTTTCTGATTCTCCTTTGAAGACATTTCGCTTCTCATCCCAGAAATTCCTTCAGCTCTAAGTGCAAATGCTGGTTCAGTTCAAACTCTAAGACCTTTGATTGCGATAGCCAAAGTAAAGGAGGCCACACCTATTCGTTCATCAATTTCCTGAGGTTTCCTAACCTCATCGAAAGGTACAGCAAATAGTTTCATCCTCTTGAAAACTATGTCTCCTCGTTGGTATGAAGCATTGATAATAGTCTGCAATCCTACTCATTTGTGCATACAATGCTATTTTAAGAGTAAAATAATCACCGGCTGTCTTATGGTTGTTTTAAATCTCCAGATAATAGTTCTTGCCGCCCAAAATAGACCCATCGATTAACTACTATGAAGTGCATTGGGCCTTCAGAGAGCCAGAATCTTGCTTTGGTGTTGGAGTATGCTCTAGCAAGAGAAGCAAAGATCTGGAAGGCACCAGTCTTCCAGAACTTCACACTGAAGGTATGTTTTCCTATGTGAAAAGGTGATCTGTACTGGAGTTTGAGCGCCAAACGACATTAGAATTGCCCTTGGAATCCCCCAAGCCTAGATTGGTCATCACATTTTCCCCATGTGCAATGTTTGTTCACAATGATATGCAACAGCTTGTGTATGCTTGCCATCATTACAATAAATTGCATTCTAGAATGAACCTGAGTAAAACCTGTCCTTGAAAACCACCTAGAAACTACAACAAATCCAGAATGTGTTGTGGATTAGTTTTCCAGTTTTAGCTATGTAACAGTCTGCTGCATCAGCTGCACTGGTTCCTAGTTTACTTCCAGGTGCAATTCAAGATGCTGGTAATTATTTTAAAGCACCATATGACCCACCAGGGTCAGGTTATCTGCTGGGCCATCTCTTCCTAAGGACATCTACCTGTTCTACCAGATCATTTAGGGTGGGCAAAGTCCCAGTTCCTTCCCTTAAACATTGCCATCCCATGTTATCTAGGAAGGGTGTCTTTTCTGTATCAGCCCTTGCCAGTGGTGGGATTCAAGTAATTAAACAACCAGTTTTATTTATTTTTATTTTTATTTTTATTTGATTTATATGCCGCCCTTCTCCAGAGACTCAGGGCGGCTTACAATGCGTTAAGCAATAGCCTTCATACTTTTGTATATTTATACAAAGTCAGCTTATTGCCCCCACAAACTGGGTCCTCATTTAACCTACCTTAGAAAGGATGGAAGGCTGAGTCAACCTTGAGCCTGGTAAGATTCGAACCTGCAGAAATTGCAGGCAGCTGTGTTAATTACAGGGTGCATTAAACCACTGTACTACCAAGGTTCTCTGCCCTAATGATTTTCTTCCAACAACCAGTTTGCCAAACTGCTCAGAAAGCTAACAACCGGTTCTCCTGAAGTGGTGCAAACTGGCTGAATCCCACCACTGGCCCTTGCCTTATGGAACCCCCAACCTCTTGAAGTTCAACAGGCCTTCTACCCTCCTAGTCTTCTGTAAAGAGCCTTGGTAGTACAGTGGTCTAAAGCACCCTGTTATTAACACCAGCTACCTGCAATTATTGCAGGTTCGAATCTCACCAGGCTCAAGGTTGACTCCGGAGTCTCCGGAGAAGGGCGGCATATAAATCAATTTTTTTTTAAAAAAAAAAGTACTTAAAGTCCATCTTTCCCCCCAAGCACTGGGATAGGGTGAGATGTATGAAAGGATTTAATTAGGCTGTAGGAAGTTTAACTTTGGTGCCAGGTTTTTATTGTTTTAATAGATTTATGTTACGTTGCCCTTACTGATGTTGTTTTAATTGTTGATTGGGAGTCAACCAGAGTTCATCACAAGTTGGGCAGATACATACCTGTTTTAAATTAAATAAATAAAAATATTATATTCTGTTCTTGCTTTTCTTGACTGCATCTATGAATACAATTGTACTTTACTGGGGAAAGGATCTGTATCTAAATCTCCAAAGATGGGTATTACCATATCCTGATTACGGTGAGCTAGAGAAAAATCTCGGGTATCTTAAAATGCACATGCCCAATTTTTATCACGTACACCCTCTTATGATCAATGGACTCAGAGAGATTCCAAATGATTATACAGGTAGTCCTTGACTTACAACAGTTCATTTAGCATTCAAAGTTACAACGGCACTGGAAAAAGCGACTTATGACCATTTTTCACACTTATAAACGTTGCAGCATCCCCATGGACATATGGATTACATTTGGATGCTTGACAACTGACTCACATTTATGACGGTTGCAGTGTCCCAGAGTCATGTGATCCTCTTTCACGACTTCCTGAAAAGGAAAGTCAATGAGGAAGCCCAATTCACTTAACAACCATGTTACTAACTTAAGAACTGCATTGATTCACTGAACAAATGTGGGGGGGGAGTCGTAAAATGGAGCAAACTCGCTTGACAAATGTCTCACTAAAAACAACATAAATTTTGGGCTCAATTGCGGTCGTAGGTTGAGGACTATCTGTACTGCTTTGTTCCAATTCACTTTTTTTCTGTTTAGGGCACCGATATTTCTCCACTCTCTTATGACAGAACTGTTTTGTGGATTGGAAAGTTAAGCTCACTCTTTCAGTTTTGCTTTCAAACCTTTTCCTTGGCGGTCAGCTTTCTGAACCGGTTGCTGGCATCAGTAAAGGTAAGGACCTCTGGATTCTCCTACTAGTTGTTTCTGTCGATAGTGAGAAGTGCAAAAGGAGCTCTCATCACACGTATAACTTCAGATGATTAAATCTTCAATCCTAGGCATATCTTTTTGGTAAAAAGCTCATTGAGGCTTATTCCAAGTATGGAAATAATTACAGGCTTACAACATAATCCTATATGTACATCAGGGGTGAAATCCAGCAGGTTCTAACAGGTTCTGGAAAACCGGTAGTGGAAATTTTGAGTAGTTTGGAGAACCGGCAAACACCACCTCTGGCTGGCCCCAGAGTGGGGTGGGAATAGAGATTTTGCAATATCCTTCCTCCAGGAGTGGGGAGGAAGTGAGGATTTTGCAGTATCCTTCAGCTGCCCTGCCTACCAAGCCACGCCCACAGAACCGGTAGGGAGAAATTTGGATTTCACCACTGATGTACATATGTACTGTATGTATTTGTTATGATTTTATACCCCTCCTTTCCTCCAGGAATTCAAACCAGCTTTTTCATGGGATCCGCTTTCATGTTTTACCCTTCTAAAAGCAACCTTGTAAGTTTGGTTGGACAGAGAGAATGACGGGGTCAGAGTCAACCAATGGGGTTCCATGGCTGAGATCAGACGTGAGCCTGGATCTAGCTCAAGGCTGTCAAACTCCCAATCCGCAGGGCCGGATGAATCACACACTGGCCACGCCCACACCCAGTTTAGCGAAGGGGGGGAGTCCCAATATGTCATGTAACGCTGGTTCTTTCCATGGTAAATCTGCCCTGATCCACAGATCCAGCATGTTAGGTGCTTTATTGGGCACGCAAGAAAGGGTCTTAATTTTATTTGTATTATTCATGTTACATCTTACCCACTATCTTTTTTTCCTGTGCGCTGCTCCCACTATCCATCAATGGGTTAACTTCTTCAGCCTTTGGCAATAACTGAGTGAGAGCTCAATTTCCCTTTCCTGTGGCCCTGCCACGCCCCCAATCCCATGATCCCCCAGTCTTCACTCAGTTATTGGCAAAGACTGAGGTGTCCATCAGAGCTCCAGGCTTCAGAAGCCTATTTTTTCTTTCCCTTCCTTAGCGTTTCCTTAGGGTTTTATTTTATTTTTGACTAGTTTTACTGTTTTCGCGTTTCCCTGCCTTGAAAGCCGAAACAGAAAGATCGGCTCAACAGCTGAGAGGCGGCAACGTTTTCAGCCGCCCACGCGTCCCGCTCAGCAGAGGCTTTCACCAGCCTCCCTTACAAGCAAGGGGGGGGAGAGCGAGTGGAGACATCTACCCCCACCTGAGGGGACGGAGGAAGCAGCGGCGGAGCAGCGAAGGGACTGCAGAGAGTGGTAAGACGAGCTGCCGCCCCTCCCAGGAAACCTCCGAAGCTGTCCCTCATTGTGCGCGGCAGGCGGTAGGACCCTCGGGCCGCCGCCGTGAGTCCGCAGCCGGCATAGCCCAGCGCAATGCTTCAGGGGAGCAGCGCGGGAGGCATCCAGCCCCCCCTCCTTATCTTCGTTGCCAGAGCCCTTGGGGCCAATTTGGGCTGAGCGCGGCAGGTGGTACGACCTTCGGGCCGCCGCTGTGAGACCGCAGCTTCCCCAGCCTCGGAATCCAAAGCCACGTGCTCCCGCCATTTTGGTGGACACCCCCGGGGCCGCCATCTTGTCTTCACCTTCACGAGGCTAGCCCCTCCCACAGTGGCAGTTGGAGGCCTGCAGGGCCATTTCAAAGGGCTTTTCGCTGCAAAGGGATTGGGGACCCTCGGGCTCCATTTCCCAGGAGGCACAGGCGAGTAATCCAGGGCACAGCCAAAGCAACCTCGCTGAGGGGCCAGAATGGCAACCATGGCCATGTCAGATGACCCTTTTTCATCAGACCCGGAGTTAGAGGCAAGCCCACCTCGCAAGGAGGCTAGATCCTCTAAAAAGCACTCAAAGAAGCGATCCTCCAATCATAAGGACCGGGGGGGGGAAAGGAGCCCCAGTTCCATGACAAGGACGCTGCAAGGCGCCACAAAACCCTAGAGCGCCTCTGTGCTAAGGCACAGATGGACAGAGCGACAGCACCAGGTCAGGAGTCTGATTCTCCCAGGCCCACCTCCCAGACACGCGCAGAGGCGAGCACCGGCATCACAAGCCTGACAGAGCTGACCCTCACACCGGCAACCCCGAGCGCAGCTGGGCTCTGCCAGGAGTTACCACGGGCCAGAGGAGTCTCTCGCTCATTGCCGGATATCCCGTTATCAGGCTCACCTCACTGGCGCCACCGTGGGGCGGAAGCAACATTCACTCCAATGGCAGCTGGCCTCCGTGCCCCAGAGGGACCCCTCCCAGCCAGCCAGCTAGACTTCCAGACTATGTTCTCAGCCGCAATGTCTTCCTTTCTGGCTGCAGGCTGGCAACAGGCCGCAGGGGGGCCCCCTCGTCAACTACCAGCTCAGGGGGCGCCCCAACGGCAACAGGCCCGGCACCAACAGGCGCACACCCAGTCATCCTCATCAGAGGATTCATACCAGGCCGAGGATGGTCCAGAGACCCTCGAGTTTTCTGAAGATGAAGGTCTGAGGCCAGATTCTCCGGCTTTCACGGGCCTGTTCCATCCAGCCCTATTTAAGTCGCTCCTACACAAGGCGCGCCTCACAACCAATTTGGGCGTGCCGGGGGACATCTCTTCGCCGGAACCCGCAGCCGCGGGTCCCCACGATGCACTCTTCAAGTCCTCCAAACAGGAGAAGGACTGCATCCCCTGCCCCCAGCTGTTTTCAGACGTGATCCAGAACCCCTGGGGACAGCCAGCCTCTCTAACTACCCCGAGCAGCCTGGAAAAGAAACTATACTGCTCGGCCCAGGAATTGGAGGACCTTTTAGCTCTCCCATCGGTGGACCAGCCAGTCGCCGCCCTGTCCTCCTCATCGATGGTGTCCACGGATGCTGTAGATGGCCTCAAAGCTGAGGACAAGAAGACGGAGTGGGCCCTCCGTAAGTCTCATCAGGCGGCGGCCTGGGCAGTCAGGACGGCAACAGCGACCTCCTTCTTCAACAGAGCCACCCTCATCTGGCTGCCCCAGTTGCAGGAGAGACTGCCCCCGGAAGACACGAGGCTACACCAGGACCTGAATAAGATCGTAGCCGCCACCGAATATGCCGCGGATGCATCTCTGAATTCCGCCAAATTTGCCTCTAGATCTCTGGCTTCAAACATCACAGCAAGGAGGCTGTTCTGGCTTCGCCCCTGGAAGGCAGACCTTAAGGCCAAATGGAAACTGGCCACAGCCCCGTACAAGGCCCCAGACTTGTTTGGGGCAGCCCTGGATCCCCTCTTGATCGAAGATAAAGATAAGAGGAAGGTGCTCCCATCAGCATATCGGCGGCACGACCGCAGATACATGCCTTACTCTTACCAGCAGCCCTTTCGGACCAGCTCAGGGCAGAGAGGTCCGCCACCACAACGCTCCCAATTCCAAGGGGCGAGTAGGCACCAGGACAGATCTCAGTTCCGAGACTGCGGCCGTCCCCAGCAAGCTAAACGGCCCTTTCATGGGGCCGGCTTCAAAACCGCCAGAAGGGGAAAGTGACAGCCGGCCCGTGGGCCCCATCGGCGGGAGACTCCAACTCTTCCACCAGCAATGGGCCCAATCGACGGAGGACTCGTGGATCCGACGCACCATCTCTTCGGGGCTCTCCATCGAATTCTCTGGTCCTACGCCCAGTCGCTTCGTCCGCTGCCCGGTCCCACAGTCCGAAGACCTCAGAGACCTCCTGGCACAGGAGATTTCACACCTGTTGGAGATACGAGCTATAGAACCGGTGCCTCGCGACCAGTAGGGCTCGGGCTTCTACTCAACACTCTTCCTGGTGCCCAAAAGCTCGGGAGGCTGGAGAGCCATTCTGAATCTCAAACGACTAAACCGGTCGGTAAAGTATCGCAGATTCAAAATGCACTCACTCAAGACAATATTAGTGGGCGTAAGGAGAGGGGACCTCCTGCAATCAGTCGACCTACGGGAGGCCTATCTCCACGTGCCAATCCATCCCAGTCACCGACGCTTCCTGAGATTCGAGTTCGCAGGCCATCATTTCCAGTACCGCGCGATGCCCTTTTACTCTCGTCGGCGCCCCGCACCTTCACCAAGCTAGTAGCGGTGGTGGCGGCCACACTCCACACCATTCCAGTGCGCCTCCTGTGTTACCTCAACGACATTCTGATCCTCTCGTCGTCACGCGGCCAGGCGGCCAAGGATATGGAAAGAGTCCTTCGAGCATTCCAAGACCACGGCTTTTCCATCAACTTCGAGAAAAGCCAACTACAGCCGTCATCTCGCCTCCTGCACCTGGGGGCGGAGATCGACTCAGTCAAAGGCCAGGTGTTCCTCTCTCAGGAAAGGATCCGGAGCATTCGTGACCTGATCCAGCAGGTCTCGGAAGGGGGGAGAGCGTCCCTGGCTCAGCTAGCATCACTCCTAGGGAAGATGGTATCCTGCTTCGGTATTGTTCCGTGGGCACGCAGACACTCGCGAGCCCTCCAATGGTTTCTGCTACCCTTCCAGAGAGCAGGCAAGACCAACCTGAAGCGCAAGGTAGCTGTCCCATCCCAGGTCCGTCTTTCCCTCGAGTGGTGGAGATCTCCCGCTCTCCTCAAGGGCTGCGAATTCCTGGACCCGGACAGACTCACACTAACCACAGATGCAAGTCTGTGGGGATGGGGTGCCCACCTACACCATCTGGTAGCCCAGGGCCAGTGGTCCAGGAGCGAACGACGCAGCAGCATCAACCTCCTGGAACTCCGAGCAATCAGGCTGGCATTACGCCAATTCCAGACTGCACTTCAAGGCCAACACGTTCTGATCCGCACGGACAACATTTCAGCAAAAGCACACGTCAACAGGGAAGGGGGCACGAGATCCCGCGCGCTGATGTTCGAGTCCGAGGCCCTATTCGCCTGGGCGGAGTCCCACCTGCGGTCAATCAAGGCGGAGCATATCTCGGGAGCAACCAACATCAGGGCGGACTGGCTCAGCCGCGAACTGATAGACCCAGCGGAGTGGCAACTTCACCCCCGCCTATTTCGGGAGCTCAGCGCCCACTTCGGGATGCCGGAGGTGGACCTCTTTGCGACCCCGAGCAACGCCCAGCTGACCCGCTTCATATCTCGCTACCCATCCGCACAGGCGGAGGACCACGACGCCCTCAGATGCAGGTGGCCCAAGGGCCTGCTCTACGCCTTTCCACCGATTCCTCTCCTTCCGCGCCTCATCCGGAAACTGCTGGCCGAGGAAGCCGACCTGCTGCTAGTGGCGCCCAACTGGCCACGACGCCCATGGTACGCCGACCTCGTGGCACTATCCATCGGTCAACCCTGGCATATTCCCCCCCACCAGGTGGTACTCTGCCAAGGGGCAGTCACTCATCCAGAGCCTCAGTGGCTACAATTGACCGTCTGGCGTTTGAGAGGGTCATCCTAAAAAGGGATAACCTTTCAGATGGGGTAGTAAATACTATCCAGGCTGCCAGACGGCCCTCAACGACTCGCATTTACGAGGCTTCGTGGCGGGCGTTCTGCCGCTGGTGCTCCCAACACCATGAGGACCCAACTTCGGCTACGGTACAGAACATCCTCGAATTCCTGCAGTCAGGACTGGAGAAGGGACTGGCGCCTGCGACTCTAAGATGCCAGACAGCGGCTCTGTCCACAGTCATCTCATGCCCGCCCTACCAAGCGCTGTCCCATCACCCGTGCATTAGGGGGTTTCTCCATGGCGCCAAGAACCTGCGCCCCCCCACAGTGCACCGGTACCCGTCTTGGGACCTCCCACTAGT
The DNA here is from genome assembly GCA_022577455.1 of Arizona elegans. Taxonomy (NCBI): domain Eukaryota; kingdom Metazoa; phylum Chordata; class Lepidosauria; order Squamata; family Colubridae; genus Arizona; species Arizona elegans. The sequence continues at coordinate 80,814,561 of JAKOOJ010000003.1, read as the reverse complement.
CCTCCGAGCATTAATGGGCCCCCCGTTGGAGCCCTTAGGCTCAGCTGCCCTCAAACACTTATCGCTTAAGGTGACTTTCCTGCTGGCCATCACCTCAGCCAGGAGAGTCTCGGAGTTAGCAGCGCTCTCGATCCGGAAGGACCTCTGCATCTTCAGAGACTCCTCGATGGTCCTGCGGCTGGACCCGGCCTTCATCCCCAAGGTGAACTCCTGGTTCCACCTCGCTCAGGAGCTCATCCTACCTGACTTCTGCCCCAGCCCGCGCAACAGCAGGGAGAAACAATGGCATTCCCTCGACGTCCGGCGCGCCCTTCGCATCTACATTAACAGAACGGCGACCTTCCGCCACACGGAGGCGCTTCTAGTGTCATTCAACCCGGCCTCCATGGGACTGAAGATTTCAGCTTCTACGGTGAGCAGATGGATCAAGGCCTGCATCACTTAGCGTACGAGTTGGACTCTAAGCAGCCTCCGGGTTGGATCCTCCCACACTCCACCCGCAGCGCGGCCACATCGGCAGCCTGGGCAACGCAGGCGTCGGTGGCAGACATTTGCAGAGCAGCAACCTGGTCATCGGTGACGCCCTTCATCTGGCACTACAGAATAGACGCCTACAGCTCTGCAGAAGCGTCCTTCGGCCGTAGGGTGCTGCAGTCGGTGGTGACAGAGGAGGACATTGGAGGCACTCGGCTTCCCACCCATGGGGTTTAAACTTGGGTATATCCCATTGATGGATAGTGGGAGCAGCGCACAGGAAAATGGACGTTGCCTTACCTGAACGTCCCTTTTCTGGGCGCTGCGTACACTATCCATACCCTCCCCTCGTTTAGTTGGCTTCTGCCCAGTTAACCTTTTTCTGTGTTGGTTTCTTTCCAGTGAATTTATTAAAGTTATGTTACTTACCTGACACGGTGTGGTCTCCTATAACTTCGTTCAGACTGGGGGATCATGGGATTGGGGGCGTGGCAGGGCCACAGGAAAGGGAAATTGAGCTCTCACTCAGTTATTGCCAAAGGCTGAAGAAGTTAACCCATTGATGGATAGTGTACGCAGCGCCCAGAAAAGGGACGTTCAGGTAAGGCAACGTCCATTTTATTGCTGTAAACTGTCTTGAGTGTCTTGAGTGACAGAAAAGACAGAATGGTGTGACATAAATTCAATAATAAATAAAATACATTCTAGGTGATTTTTTACTTGATGCACAGGTATAGGTATACAATGTGTGTGTTTTCAGCAACTTGCACACAGCAGTCCTTTATTCTTTATCTCTCCATTTTAGGCACAGCTGAAACATCTCCGTTGCATTGCAATAGCTTGTCTACTTCTAGCAGCAAAAATCAATGAAGAAGATGAGGTAGGCGTCTTATTAAATAAGTAAAGGTTTGGACTTTGTTGAGTAACACACAAGATACTATTAAATGGGCCTGATGGAATGGTTCATTCATCAGTCTTTGTCTTTCCCAATACAATTTTGACTAGAATAGAATTTTTTATTGGCCAAGTGTGATTGAACACACAAGGAATTTTGGGGTTGTGACTTACAATGCCTCAGTCATGATTTTGGTGATGGGGGCTGGCTCCTATCAGACTCTAGTTGGCTGAATGAGGTGCTAGTTTCTAGTAAACCCTTCCCTGAAAAAAAATCAGAAATGTACACTGTTCAAATTCTCAGAGTTTTAAACTGTAGCTGTTTAGAGCCGTCATGGCACAGTGGTTAGAATGCAGTACTGCAGAGAACTCACTGTTCACTCCAGGAGTTCAAGCCTAACCAGCTGACTCATCCTTCCATCCTTCTGAGGTCAGTAAAATGAGGACCCAGATTGTTAGGGGCAATATGCTGACTCTGTAAACCATTTACAGAGGGCTGTAGAGAACTGTGAAGTGGTATATAAGTCTAAGTGCTATTGCTATTATACTGTATAGTTGTATAGATTGTGTTTGTATAAATTGGTGTAGAGAAGGTCTATTTCTAAGTAAATTTTTTTTCCATTCCACTTAGTCATGTCCAAGTCTCAGAGACTACTTAGAAAAGTCGATTCCAATTATTTTTGGGGGGAGGGGGCAAGGTTTTTCAGAATGGTTGGCCATTGCCTCCTTCCTAGGACTGAGAGAAAGTAATAGGCCCAAAGCCATCCAGATGGCTCTGTGCCTAAGGCAGAACTAAAATTCATGGCTTCTAACCTGGTGCCTTACTCATTATACCAAACTAGTTCTCTTGTTTGTTTGTGCTTGTACAGATTGTATATATTAGTGTTGAGTAGGTCTATTTCTAAGCAAATAAGATAACTAGTGGCTTGGAAAACACAACACTATGACTTATGAGCTTCAAATACAGATTACAATTACACAGTTGAGGCTAATTTTTACATTTCACAATATAGATTACTTCAGTGGATTTAGTCATGTACATCAAGAATTGGTATGGATGAATTAATTTTTATTAAAATGTATGAGAATATTGTCTTGTAAATACACAGTTGAGCATCCTGGATGTTTTGATTTCACAGAAGAATCGCTTTAGGTGTTATTCATTTTATTACATGGACAGTTCAGAAAGCAACTCTTTATCTTTCAGAGAATTGTACATACATCACCATTACACAATACTTCATAAGAACTGAGCTTTTTTTATTATGTTTCCATTTGTTTTTGAACAGATAATACCATCAGTAAAGAAGCTGGCAGAGCAGAGTGATTGCAAGTGTTCTCCAGCTGAGATTTTGAGAATGGAAAGAATCATACTTGATAAACTTCATTGGGATCTTTACACAGCAACATCAATGGATTTCTTAAACATTGTAAGCGTTAAACCTTTGATGGTTAAAAGACTAAGCTGACATTTTAAAAACATTAGTAAACATATATTCCTTTCTAGTTAGGCTCACAAATACATTTGCAGTTACCTGCAAGTATTTCAAAGTGTATTTTCTATCACAAAGATACTGAATTTCCATTTGAACATTCTACTTATTCCAAACACTTAAGCTGATTTACAATGTAAATTCCCATTTTGAAAGGACAACTGAAATGGATGTTTAAAAGAGATACTCATACTGTCCACTAGAGGTCTTCCCCCCCCTTTTTTTTTTCTTGTGCACACTGCAAAAATATGTCTAACTATCTGAATCTTAATACTGTATGTAAAAAAACTTTCAAAATTTTTGCTACATTTCACAAATAGGTCATCTCAGATCAGCCTTTTTTTTTCACCCTGCATAAATGCACTTGACCCTCATTTTAGTTAAAATAGATCATTCTGATCTGGCACTTAAGTCATATATCTTAACTGCTAAACATTTATAGAAAGAAAACTTCCTTTTAAGAAATTACTATGTGCTATAGTAAGGCAAAAAATCAAGTGATACAACAGTGTCTTAATGCTCCTCCTTTACCACGAACAAGTAGGGTTTTTTCCTCCCATCCTGGAGAATTTTGGATAAATGTTCTGTTTTAACCAACCAGGATGTTAACTTTATATTCCTGTATGAGTGATTTTTATCACACTCATTTATTTCTTTGTGCTGGCTTGGATATCACTGTTTTCTTATTTATACAAATAAAGGAGAAATTGGACTTTCTGAATTTCCAATTGCGACAATGCAATGAATTCAGAATTAGTTACATTCAGTGTAAGCTTAAACATCTCAATATTTGGCAAATACGACACAAATTATAACAATGGAACATAATAATCCCAGTTTAAACATCTGGCTGACTGTGCGACCAACCATTGTAATAGATTTTAGAGGTTCCTGCCACTAATAAGAATTAGTTTGCACTTCTGGTCAATGACATAGGAAAACGTACAAAGTTCGTTGATTCATATATATATATATATATATATATATATATATATATATATATATATATATATATATATATATATATATATATAAATGATATAATATACTGATTGTTTCTCTTCTCTCCAGTTCCATGCCATGGTGATGTCCAAGTGGCCCCAATTACTAACTAGGCTACCTCAGAGGAATCCTTCCCGCCATGCTGCGTTCTTGACCAAACAGCTACAGCACTGTATGGCCTGCCACCAAGTGTTGCAGTTTAAGGGTTCCACACTGGCCTTGGTGATCATCACCTTAGAGTTGGAGAAGCTGACTCCTGACTGGTTTCCTGTAATTACCGATCTGCTAAAAAAAGCACAGGTAGGAGTCAGGTTGGCCCCTGCAGCTTAAATTGGAGACCAACACCCCGTTTCAAAAAGCAAACAAGCAAGCTAACAAGTTGTTTGAAAACATTGCACGTTTTAAACAATGTACTGTTCAGGAGTGCTTGCAAGTAGTTGTTAGGATGCCGTTTCTGTCCAATGCAAAAGATCAGGTTAGTTTAATGGGATTTAAAATTCTGATGAATTAAAATCATTAGTGGGTTATATGGAATCATGAGGTCATGCTTAGCTTAGTTTATATTTTCAGATATTCCAGATGTTCTTACCTCAACCAGAGCCTTGCCTTTGCTCTGGCAGCTGAGAATATGTTAGCACCACTGTCTTTAGCCGGCTGCAGAGTTTAGCTTTATAACCCACAGCCATGTAATAGGTGGCTTAGTGAACCCAGGAGTCAGGTTTTTTTAAAAAAATTTCTTAATTACATCAATTTGTAGAGCCACCCATCCTTGCAATTGCGATTCTGGACAACAAACACAGGATTCAAACCACAAAAGCACTGTGACAAATAATAATAATAATAATAATGGTGCCCAAGGTGTTAGGAAATTTAAGGGTAGCCAGTTTGGATATCAGCCAATGACATAATTCATAGTGTTAACAATGAAAATCACTGCTATGAAACCTTATGGTTTATTCAAAAACTTTGCTTTACTGTATGCATTATGCAGACTTCTTAAAGACAGAAATGAAACCCTTCTACTATGCTCCCATTTCCCTGTCCTCATGAGCAGGGGTCTCCAACCTTGGCAACTTTAAGACTTGTGGACTTCAACTCCCAGAATTTCTCAGCCAACAGAGCCAAGATTGGAGACCCCTGCTTATGAGTGGTTTAGTACTTGCTAAATAAAGTAAAGGTTTCCCTGTCCAGTCATGCTCATCTTCGTTTCTTGGCCAAGGAAGCCAGCCTTGTCCGAAGACATTTTCTGTGGTCATGTGGCCAGCATGATTATATGCCAAAGGCACACAGAACATTACCTTTGCAACAAAGTAGTACCTATTTATCTACTTGCATTTGCATGCTTTTGAACTGCTAGGTGGGAAAGTGCTGGGGCAGGAACGGGAGCTCACCTTGTTGTGCAGCACTCGGGTCTCGAACCCGAGCTGTCAGCTTTCCAGCTGACAAGCTCAGTGTCTTTAACCACTAAGCCATTGTGCCCCCTTGCTTCATACCAAGGTACCATTGAGTACTGAAAAAAATTATAATGCATCTCTTATAACTCCCAGAACTTCAGGGCTTCATTGATGCATTCAAGTTCTCATGAAACAGCCACAATTGGGAACCTGTGATTCTATCATTGTTGCACAGCTACATTTCCAGCTCAGATGGCTAAGGAGAAAAGATAAGGCTTTGCTTTCTTGTCTGCCTTGTTCATCATAGTGCATTTACACAATGATTTGAAAACAAAAGATAGATGCAGCATTTCTTGCCACACTAAGCTAAGATAGGAGTCTGTGGCTAAAAACTAAACCACATTTGCTGTGTAATTCTTCTGTTGGTTCAGGACTCATTTCACATCATTTATGTTGAGGAAACAGCAGGTTTAAAGCAGAGCACTTGCCCTAATTGTGGTTTATAAGTACATTTACAACATTAAAAAAAATTCTAACATGAAAAGACATAAAAGTTTCACATCAAGTGTGAACTCGGCCAAAGCATATCCAGATTTTCCATTTGTCGGCGCTGAGTCCAAGGATAGATTTGACTGGTTTTATAGAGCAAATTTGCTGGAATTACTGTAATTAAACGGAAAGACTTTTAAAAATGAATTATTGTTAGCAGCTAAAAATTAAGGGAACAAGGAGAAAATGGTTTGATCACATTATATTTGTATTACGAATACAAATATATTATACATTATATTTGTATTATTTGCAGATCGATAGCACCAAATTCATCCATTGCAAAGAACTTGTGGATCAGCAGATCTTGGGCTTCCAGCTACCCAATGCTGTCTACATTTTCAACCCTGCAAATCAAAACATCCAAACTCACCTGGCTGAAGGATTACCCTGCTATTATTCCATGGAGAAGAAAGAAATGCAGTTTAACATGCAAAACTCACTCCTCAGAGGCGAGGCTTATGTGGATGACCTCCAGAGTGATGAATTCTATGATGGATTCAAGTACTTGTACAATGAAGATGGGACCTCAGAAGCTGGACCAAACAGTGAGATGGGAAATGATGGTATTCAGGGACCAGAGGAAAGTATCAATGCTTGCCCACCATTACAACCTGCCCCTCATATTGATTAGAGGTTCACATAGGGCAAAAAAGGGACCAAATACTAGACAAAGCCAAGGCTATTTCTAATACTTCATTAGTGAGGACTACGTATTAATCATATATTGCCTATACTGTAGCTTTCAACTTTCTGTTTTTAAAAAATTCTTTGGCCAGACTTATTTTGATTAGATCAAAATATAATCTTAAAAAAACATATTTGAACAAGGCAAAATTTCAGATGTCCCATGCTTAAAAATATTGATCAGTGAGGAATAGGAGCTTGCTTAGGGTAGCTTCTTAGGACAGCTTAAGTTGTTTGTTAATACAGATAGTCCTCAACCACAATTGAGCTCAAAATTGAGTCCACAAATGAGACATTTGTTAAGTGAGTTTTGCCCCATTTTACGACCTTTCTTGCCTCAGTTGTTAAGTGGATCACTGCAGTTGATAAAATGGTAATCTGGTTGTTAAGTGAATCTGGCTTCCCATTGACTTTGAAGGTCCCAAAAACGGATCACATGATCCCAGGACATTGCAATTGTCGTAAATATGAACCATTTGCCAAGCATCTGAATTTTGATCATGGGGATGCTGCAAAGATTGTAACTGTGAAAAATGATCATAAGTCACTTTGAATGGTCACTAAACGAACTGTTGTAAGTCAAGGACTACCTGTATTCAGCAACCAGAAGAATACATGATAGCAGTTTTCCAGTATTTGAGGAGCTGCCAAAGAGAGGAGGGGGTCGGTCAACCTATTTTCCAAGGCACCTGAAGGCCAGACAAGGAATAATGGATGGAAGCTGATCAAGGGGAGATTCAACCTAGAAATAAGGAGAAATTTTCTGACAGTGAGAACAATCAACCAATGGACCAGAAGCTGCCTTCGGAAATTGTGGGAGCTTCATCACTGGAAGCTTTCAAGAAGAGATTGGACTGCCATTTGTCAGAAATGGTGTAGGGTCTCCTGTTTGGGCAGGGGGTTGGACTAGATGACTTACAAAGTCCCTTCCAACTCTGTTAATCTGTTAAAAACTAGCTTGGTTCTCCTATTATTTGTTGAATTTCAGCATAGGAGTTTTCTTCCCGGAGGCTAAGGCTGCAGGTCTGAACTGTTAAGACCTGGAGCAGAGATTTTCTTGATGGCAATCATCTAAATCACCACTAGGCCATCACTTTGTCCAAGTGAGCTCAACTGCTAGTGAAATAACGGTACAGAAAAGAGGAGGCTTAGCGAGCAATGTAAATTTTCTGGTTGTTGACTGATATTCTGAACTGAGGCAGCACTGTAATAAATGGTCAGCACACTTCAGAGTAGGATACAAAGGTTTTCAATTGATGGGTAGGCTTTACAAGTGAACAATTTTTTTTAAATACAGCTGAATGCCGCAGCCATGACTTTCCACCCCTATATAAATAGCAAAATTCATTTCATATAAAGTTTTCCATTGCAAAAAGATAGGTCTTGGACAATGATCCCACAAAAATGGGAAAATCCTTTCCCTTCCCATCTACATTGTTGTGTAATCAGAGCTGAATATACACGAATTTATGAGATCTCAGAAGGATAGGAAGTGAAGCAGGATTCCTATTGATCCAGGGCTAATTTTTTGCCCTTTGGATGATGTATTGTCATCCCACAATAAACTAGCTAGAATTATTACAAGGCCTACAGATAAAGTTAGTCTTTTCAGAATTTTTAATTTTTCAGCAGGAGCTTGAACATGATTGACTTCTTCCAGCTCTATATTTGTATGAGTTGTACACATCCATCCGAGAGGCTACCGTGTTTCCCTGAAAATAAGACCCTGTCTTATATTTTTTTGAACCCCGAAATAAGCACTTAGCCTTATTTTCGGGGAGGTCTTATTATTTTGGGGCGCATGGAGTAAGATGGAGTTCCTCTTGCCATCTTACCTGATTTCCAGCTCTGTGTTTAAATATTTTTGGGAGGGCTTATTTTTGGGGGGAGAGCTTATTTTAAAGCATGCTCTCAAAAGCCCGATTGGGCTTATTATCAGGGGATGTCTTATTTTTGGGGAAACAGGGTAATTTTTGGGGTAATAATACTGACTACCCAGCCTTATACATTCCCAGTTGAGACCCAAATAAGAATGGCTGCATGATTTTTTTTTTCCAAATATATTCAGATGCCCAAATACTAAAGTGAAAAAATGATGAAAAATGGTTTCAGGGAACAAGAAAATCGTTTAGCTAGAAGAGCACAAGCAAATGATAACTGGTTTGCTCTTCATCTGATCTACATTTTTGTCTTTACCTTAGTCCGTTTGTTGCTCTGAACATTATGAAATGGTGTTGCCAGTTTGTATTCCATTTCCATGGAGAAATTAATTGTCTCTAAACCACATCTGTTTTACATTCTGTGAACTGAATCTTGGAACAGAAAACATCCAATTGGAAAGAGTATTATTATCTTTATTCTTAGTTTGACTGGGCATGCTTCAAAAATAATTTGAATATGTGCACAATCACAATATCTCTCTGCTATTCATTAATACAAGCCAGGGGTGGGTTCTACTTACCTTTACTACTGGTTTGCAATGGGGCCGCTCGTGCGCTTGCTTTGTGCATGCATGCTCTTCTGCGCATGCGCAGAAGCATTTTGATGACATCAGGGTCAGTGGGCGGAGCCTCCCGCCAATTTTACTACCGGTTCTATAGAACTGGTGTGAACCAGGGGCAACCCACCACTGATACAAGCTGTCTTTTTTCAGGTTGCTGCATGGAACTGAAAAATGTTTTTGTGTTCAGAGTTCAATAACTTAACAAGTTAAGTTAGCTGTTAATGCAGCACCATCTCATTTTCAACCTTGTGCATCATACTTGATGTGGCTGCTCTAATGAATAGAAGAGAGATCCCATATTTGTATAGATTCCAATATATTCCTGAACAGTTCTATCTTCTTGGGCAAGTTTCTTTCTATAAGCTTTATCTGTTTGTTTTCTCAGACATTCTGTGGCTTCCTTCTCTCCTCACATTCGTGATCATCTCAAATTCCAGTGGGGACTATGGTACTAGGGACTAGGAGAGCGAAATGGTAGAAAATGAACAAGATGTTTATCATAATTTATACGTCATAACATTTAGCTTCTCCCAATGCAGCTAGTTTTAATACATTGACTTTGGAAAAGCATTTAGGCTTCCCTGTCTAGAGATGCTCAAACCTTTGGCTAAATGGGTTTCACTTTCAAATTACCTTAGAAATAAATGACTCAAGGAGCAGAGTAGGTTCAAAATCTTCTAATTCCCATTGGAGAAAGGACAGAAGAGCACCCACTTCTCCTTGAGTATCCAAGTATAAAATAACCATTAGGTAACCAATGGAATTCTTTAATCTATAGTCTACAATGGGGGTTCTAAAACCATGGTTTGAGTCTCCCCAGGAGATGCCAACAATTTGGGAAGGGTGTCTCAAGCTCCATCTTGTGTACCAATTGCACTCGTTTTGGTACTTTGAGGCTGTTTGCAATCACTCGTGTCTTGGTGGATTACTGCATTCCCAATCCTGCAATGCACTTTACATGGGGCTGTCCTGGAAGAGCATCCCTAAGCTACAGCTGGTACAGAATGCAGCGGCACAGGCAGTTATGATCACTTCTTGATCAAAGCATGTTGCACTTCTGCTTTGCAAGCTGCACTGGCTGCCAATATTCTTTCACATTCAGTCCATGGTGCTGCTTGTAACCTAGAAAGCCCTTTATGGCATTGGGCCAAGAGAAACCACGTCTCCTTGTTTATGTCCATTAAGTCTGGCAGGAGGCGTGCTCTGGGTCCCATCTCTATTAGGGAGTACCATTTGGTGGGGCCCAGGAAGACAGCCTTTTTGGTCATTATGCCCACCCTTAGGAATATCATCCCACCTCCCCACCCCGAGATTAGATTAGCCTTCACTTTGTCATCATTTTGTAGGCTGTAAAGATAGGGTTTGGTCACCAGGCCTGGGAGACAGGACGGTTGGGGTGTGTCGATTCATTTTTGATGAGTTTGATTTTACCCTAACTGTGGTTTATATGTGTGCTGCCATTTGTTTTTTATTCATTTGTTTTATTTATTAAATTTATATGCCACCCATATCACTATCAAACATCTTTTGATGTTGCTTTTTTCAAAAACTATTATCAGCGACCCAGAATCATGAACTTGAGATGGACAGCCATATAAACTGGGTGAATGAATGAATGAATGAATGAATGAATGAATATTTCTAAAGCTCATTAGGTTTGCACACACAAGGCAGCAAGGAAAATCATTCTTTTTTTTTTCCCCCAAATTATCTCTCAATGCTGTGTATTGCCCAAAGCAGGGGTGAAATGCTCCCGGATCGGACCGGATCACCCAATCCAGTAGCAATCTTGGCCGGTGGTTTGGCAATCCGGTAGTGAAGCCAGGAAGTAATGTGGGTTTTTTTACCTTCTGTACATGCGCAGGTGTTGTGCATGCACAGGTTTGCGTGTGCCTGTGATGCACGCGTGCGCTTCCAAACCGGTAAGGAAGGCAAGTAGATTTCATCCCTGGCCCAGAGTCTTATGCAGTTGGATGGCCTTCCAAATCCAGCAAATGAATAAACTGCTGACTTGCAAAATTAGGGCTAAAAGGACCAACAGTTGGTTTCTCTCGTCTGAGAATCTTTTTTCTATCCAATGCTACTGGGATGTAATGGACTTTTCATATGAATGTTGTGAAACAAGGTAATCACACAAAAACTACGGTTCTCATTCCTTACCTGTTTCCAAGTGGATATTGGACTATAGAACTACAAATGTAAGCAAGTGTTCATTATTATTAGTTTCATTATTTCATACATTTAGAAAGTGAGTTCCCTTCCATGCATCTTTCGCTGACCCAGGCAGCATTTTCAAATAGTCTGCTTGAAATAGTTGCATACCGGATGATCATGTGAATGAAACAAGCGTAGCAAAAGGTATTGTTTTGGAATATATCAGAGCAGCACCAGTATGAATGCTGTGTCTTTCCCCAAACATTATGCTTTGTGTGTGCTGAAGAACTCAAAATAATGCCTTCACGACTTCACAGTGCAGGCAATCCTTGATTTACGGCTGGCAGCTGAGCAACCAAAGTTATGATGGACCAAAAAACCTGATTTGGATGACTGCCCCCCCCCTTCGCAGTCATGTGACCACATTTTGGGCACTTGAAGGCTGGCCTACATTTACGGTTGTTTGCAGTGTCCCATGGTTACATGATAGCACTTTACATATTTTGCCAGAAACTAGTGTTTATTTCTGGTTTCCAGCAAAAATGTCCACTGTGGGCAATAGTTCCCTTAACCACATGGTGATTAACTTAACCACCAGAAAAAAATCTTGCAATATCAGATACAGGATGACCCACTTAACAACCAGTACAACTTACAACTGTAATTCCAGGCTTAATTATGGTCCTAAGTCAAGAACTACTTATATGTGAACATTGTTGATACAATAAGGGACATAGGAATTTAAGTTATGCAATGTATTAAAATGTAAAATCTGGTATTTTTCATATGCTTCGATGTCTCCTAAAGGTCAGTTTGGAAAATGTCTTGACATTCCTTTCAAATTATAGTATCAAAAGCATAATTGTAAACTGTGACTTTTTATATTTTTAATATCACCTATTTGGGGTTTCTCTTTTTTTTAAAAAGAAAGTGGGTGTTTTTGTTCAATAAAATCTAATTTAAAATCTTAGGTCTAATTTGCCTTTCTTGATTTTGCTTTTTTTTCTTGGAAATAAGGCATAGTTCTTGTGACTTTTGCAAATAGAAAACAAGCTAGTGCATTGAAGACATTGTAGCTCAGGGGTGGGTTCTAAATTTTTTTACTACCGGTTCTGTGGGCGTGGCTTATTTTGTGGGCATGGCTTGATGCTCATGACAATTCTTTAGGATTTAGCAGAAGTACTGGTCTACCAGGCTTTTAACTGCTTGCAGAGGTCTACTCATTTGTTTTTGGAGGCACTGGTCTACCCATTTGTTTTTAGAGGCACTGGTCTACCCATTTGTTTTTAGAGGCACTGGTCTACCCATTTATTGTTGCAGGCACTGGTCTACCCATTTATTTTTGCAGGCACCGGTCTACTCATTTATTTTTGCAGGCACTGGTCTACTCATTTGTTTTCTTTTAACACTGATCAGCTGTAGGGCGGCCCTTTGAAGCCCAGTGGCAAGAGTTTAAACAGGTTTTTTTTCCTCTAGCCGATCAGCTGGGACTCAGGAGGTAGCAATAGATTGGGGGTGGGGCCAAATAAAAGGTAAGAATAATGCAGGGGGCGGGGGGGGCAGAACCGGTTTGGTGACGTCATATCATCACCGCTATCGGCTTGGCAGAACCGGGCGGAACCCACCACTGTTGTAGCTGTATAGATACTTATCTGAAATATGCCTTGAACTCAATGGATCTTAACCTCTGAACAGGCTTGCATTCAATGGGCTATGATCTCAGCAACCAAATTTCTGAAATGTCCTTCAATCTGCAAATTATACCTACACAATGCATACTTTCTTATAGAATGAAGCATATTCTGTGTACTTTTACAGCATGTGGGAAATTAGACAATTCAAGGGTTGGGAAAAGGATGTGAAAAGGAGCAAACAAATTGCCATGAATACACTATTCTGTTTTGATTTTTAAATGTAACTATCAGGGAGGTGTATTCTATGGGGAAATTAATATTACCCAGTCACATACGTTCCTCAGATGCAACAGTTTTCAGTGGATCTCATGAGGACATTATTTAATGTCAAACTACTATGAAAAAATCTGCATTTGGCTAAGCTTGGACTTGGTATTAAACACTTTTATTCTGACAGAATATAATTCTACAAATATCCAACATATTTTGGATACTATGTATCAGAAGAAAATTCAGTTAGTCTTGTTTTCCATAAATGAAGAAATTAATATAAAATGCTTTATTCCAGGTATCAGAGTTCAGAGCGTTGAGGAATTTTTTAAAAGTTATATCATCTCTGAAACTACTTCTGCCATTTCAAGACCAAATCAACAATCAGCTCCCAAAAGGGGCCTCTGAAGACTGAAGAAAATTTTAACTGGCTATATACATCATGCTTATGCCAAAAGCAGAATTTCCTTTGCCTTCAGTTGGAACTCAATTGTTTCTTTTTGTTTGTAAAACCTTCTGGGGCAACTATTTGTTTCCTTCTATCTTGTCACAAATGTGAAAGGCAGAAAACAATGGTAGCTGGATGTTCATAAATTCCAAGATGACATGAAAACACTCTCCTAGATGTTTCACAGTCTTAGCCCTCCAAATTTTCAGATGTCTTGGGGAGGCTAGAAACTTCAAAAAAGTGAAGCATTTCTTAGCTGGGTTTATCAGGAGATGGCTCTTATGACCAAAGATGCTGAATGCTATTTCTCTTTAGAACAGATACTTCTGCACATAATCAGCAAATTGGGGAGTGGAGAGGCGAAATAGTGCACATTGTTCATTTTTAGTAAATTTGACCAAAAGCAGCCAGTGACTGCCACTGCTGCAATAAGATCCCTTCCGTTTTTGCATTCAATGATTCTGGTCTCTGTTCTGTTCAGCTTAATGTTCTGATATGGCCTCTTGAGATAACAATATTTGTGGCCACTTTGCTTCCTTCCAAATGTGGCAGCAGAGTTCTGCTGATTCAGCTTACTCCTGCTCGTACCGAGGGGTCCCTGGCCAGTTTCCTGAAAGTATTCCCTACAGGCATTGCTGTGTACTTCAAAACAACATAGGGCACTAAATTGTTGTTGTTTTTCATCCAAATACTATAGGTCAGTTTGGATATGGTGGCCTAATTTACAGAACTCTTCTCCCAAAAAATGTCTTGATGTAGAGTCCTTCTACACTCCACTTCAGGTTTCTGTCTTGAATGAGGTGGCAAACTAAAGGACCAAATGTAAATTTATTTTGTAGCTCAACTTGAATGTATTTAGCTTCCCATATTAGAAAGTTTTATGCCAGAACAATTAGGATCTGTGCATCTGGGCTATCCATAAATATTATCCATTTTGCTAAAGGAAGAGTTCTATAGGTGGTTTTCTTGTCCTATTTCAAGATCTTAACAACAAACCTATTAACCATGGAATTTCTCCACCTCTCCCATTTAGTTGTCCTTTTAAAATGCTTCATAAAAAGATTTTAATTTATTATTTAGAGACAGAAAAGGCATTGGGGCATTGTGGCTTTAAATAAATAAAAAAAAGCAGATGCACATACAAAAAGGGAAAAGACAACAATGGTCTAAAGAGACAAGAATGGGAGTGTCCCTCTATTGAGTTGGGCACAGTAATTTAATGAGTTATTTTCCTTTCATACAAAATGTCTCATTATACAGACATAAGGGGGAATTTCTGCAAAGTTAGTGTTAAGAGATTCTAGAATTTCATACAGAGGTTAGAAATAATTTAAAATGATCTTTGATGCCCCAGTTTGAAACACAGTGACATATTTGGTGTGGTTTTTTTTTAAGGTGAGGACTTTTCTCATGTAGGGCTTCTAAATTACAATGTTTTTTTGAAAAATTGATCCATTATAGGTAGAGGCATTTCTAATGGATCCAACTAAACACATCATGTCTCTGTTTATACTGGAAGTAAAACAATAGCTGAAACATCAAATTCACCGTGAATACCTTCTCAGTGTGTTCAATCTGTCATTAGGAAATTTTGTTGGGCTTTCTTTCTCCACATAGGAAGATTAGTGTTCTTTTTTTATTTATTTTAGTACATGCCATGCATTTAGTCTGAATTAAACATTTATAGGTGAGTGATCAGTTTCTACTTAATCAAGGAACCTGATCAGGCAGTGCCGTCCAAACCAATCCTTGCTTTAGAATCTCTTCTGTGAATACATTTCAAGCATTAAAAAAATAGAAGCACCAATTAAAACTCTTCTGCATGAGATGTTTTGGCCTTAATAAATCTTCTAATTTACATATCTTCCTGATGTAATGGAGCACGAACTGGGAAGACTAAAGAAGCTACAGAAAGAACAAGAAACAATATTTAGATTTCAGGCTCACTTAATTACATCAAACATACTGCAAGAAAACACATTCTGTAAAGATACCACTGCTGCTTGTTTGAATGTCAGCATTATGCTTTTCTTCAGATGGAGAAAAAGTTCAGTGGCTTGCTGCTCTCAATAATTCCAGTAATAAAATAAAAAGAGATCAGAGAGTCAATAGACCGTAATGTTTGTAGATCCGTCATTGCCATGCAGAATTGAGAATAGATTTGGAGTGGGGGGTGGGGTCGGACTGGGTTAACCGAGGTTCTGTACCTCCAGGAACCATATAAACTCCAATAAGAACTATAGAATAGGTGATGCATAGTGATAGAAGCTCCCATTTCAGTATATATCGGTGGCAAAGGCACCTTAACTAGCCCTTAATTGATCCGACACAACCTTCCCTTGATTCTGACCACAAAACATAGATTTCAACAGGAGAAGCTTATTGATAGAACCTTCTCAAAGTCCTTTTTATTACTCAGAATATGAAACAAGAACAGGCCCACAGAAACCAAATGGTTCCTCTTGACTGCAAATGTAGTTTTTAAAATTTCACTACAGAAAGCAAGCTGCTTTATAGGCAATCTTTGCTTTAACTACTTCGGTAAGGGTAAATCCTTTCAATGATCTCTTCACAATGATACAAATCTTAAAGTCATGGATAAGTACCTATGCACTGATGATGTTACCTAGTTGGATAATGAAAGGTCTGCAAGCAAACAACCAAACTCAGAGACACCACAGACCACCTGGTGCCACCAGTAGCCTCTCACCGGCCAGTACGCTCTCATAGAGAGGGGCTCCTCAGGGTGCCGTCGGCCAAACAGTGATGACTGGCGGCCCCCAGGGGAAGACCCTTCTCTGTGGGGGCACCTGCTATCTGAGCTTCCCCCGGAGATACGGAGGATCCCGGATTTACGCACCTTCCGCCACACCCTCAAGATCTTTTTATTCCAACAGGCTGGCCTGGCCTAACCTCCCTTTTTAATTGTAAATTTTAAATTTGTCTATACTTTTAGGGGTATTTTAATCTGTTCTGGGCCAAATTTATTTAATTAGGTTTTTATACTATTTTTAAATTTTGTAATTCTGTGTGTTTTATCTCTTGGCTATTCACCGCCCTGAGTCCCTCGGGAGTAGGGCGGTGTATAAATCTATATAAATCTAATAACAAAAAAAATTTTTTGGGGGGGTTACATGTGTTCTGATTCACTGGTACTCTCATAAAACAGAGCTCATATTCAACAGTTGCCAATTTAAGAAAAAGACAACCAGCAAAAGATACAATATTCTTCATTCTAAAATGACATATATCTACAATTAGAATCTCATTTATTTGCATCTCAATTTTTAAAATGCAATTTGCATTTTTTGTGATGCATTATCGTTGCTAATTAGCATTTTATCAGATTACCTATACCAGTGATGGTGAACCTTTATGGCACCAAGTGCTCAAATTGGAACATGCGTTCATGCGCGCGCCGGCCAGCTGGACTTTGGATTTCCAGCACGCGCATACACGCTGGCCAGCTGGTGTTTACAGGCACCAGAGGACCGGAACATAGCCCAAGACAGATTAAAAAACAGGCTGTTTTCAGGCCATTTTCCAGGCCATTTTCCGGCTGTTTTTCAGGTCGTTTTTTGAGACTTTTTTTGTCCATTTTCGGGCCAAAAACAGCCTGAAAACAGCCCCAAAAATGGCCTGGAAAACTGCCCCAAAAGGCATGTTGTTTCATCTTTTTTGGGGCCATTTTCAGGCCATTTTCTGGTGCTTCAGCACCCGTGAAGACCAGCTGGCCGGCGTGCATGTGCGTGCTGGAAATCAGAAGAGGAGCTGGCGACGGTGCGCGTGCCCACAGAGAGGGCTCTGTGTGCACCTCTGGCACGCGTGCCATAGGTTCACCATCACGGACCTATACTTTCCTATCAATCTAGTAATATAGTTACCTAATGCATTACAATTTATGTTCTGCTTAAGACAGCCTAGTTCAGCAAAACAAAATTAAATATGATCACTGTAGCAGCAGGACACCCTGCATTTATGAGATGGGTTAGGAATAGCTATTTTATTCATTACTTTGCTTACACTTTTGCTACCATAGTGCCAGTATTACAAAATCATTAAATACTTAATGGTTCACTTCGTAGAACATCAGGATAATTGACCTCATGTTCACAGCCCTCCAATGTCTCCCATATCTGTTTTGAGGGTTAAAAAAAGGGACATGGACAAGGAATGGGGCCTGTAGTAAGAAAAAGCATTATTACCCATCCATTTTCATAAGAACTATAATTATAGTTATTTTTCATTATGGTTGACCTTACTTGTTGATATTTTTTTAAAAAATAACCCCGCTATTCAAACTGTTCTGAATGCAATCCTACATTTTTATCCTCCCGAATGCATATTCCTTATGTTAACTTACCCATCTTTAAAATGTATTTTCAGGATTTTGAGAATTGATAAATTCTCTCTGCCCCATTATCTGTGTGTATGATTTCCACAACTTGAGCATCCTTCAGCTCAGATTTTCCCAGCAACTAAGGCAATTCCACCAGAGTAGTACCTCCTTAGGTTCCTAGCTAAAGTTTTTGAGGCTAACAATGTGTTCTTCTTTCATAATTGAAACCTGATTATGAAATCATCTCTTTTTAAAGTGCAGACAAGCCCTAATTCCACCATTAAAAATTGCTCGGGGTTGCTGGCATCAATGAGAATATGGTTTTACCCCAGGCACATCAGCATTAAGGGTGCAAATATTATAGTTATATAATATGTTACAAGAACTTTTTCAAGTTAGAATTGAATGAAATGTGTAAAAATAAAAGCACGGAACTTAAAATGAAATGTAATATTTAATAAAAAGAAGTACAAAGAAAGCTGAAAAAGTGGTTAAAAAACTACTAAAACCGTAATGTAAGAACAATACATAATACTTCATTAAAAGAAGTTGACGGGTTCTCCTCTTGACACTTTAAAATATCATTCAGTATGATTGTCCAAGTGAACGTTTTTACTTCTGAAAACATAGATCATATACTGAATCATTACTTAAATTACACAAATTTTGAAAAAACAGGAAAATATGGGGTAATTAAAGTCAATGGAAGATGCAGCTCTCCACTAGTCAAACATTATAGAAAATAATGTAGGAAATAAGATTGTTGTGTTTTCCTGTTTTTCTTACTTCACACAACAGAGGTAAATCTTCAAGCTTAGTTTAAGATTTAATTTAAGGTTAGTGTCACATTATAATAGCTAGCAACTTATTAAATAACAATGAATAGAACTACTAAATGCAATTTGGTCCCATAAAGAAATACAAAGTACCAAATCAGACCTCAACCAAGAAAAGGATATTAGTTTCCACGGGACGACTAATTTACAAATAGTTTAACAAAGATGGT
Source organism: Arizona elegans (assembly GCA_022577455.1). Classification (NCBI taxonomy): domain Eukaryota; kingdom Metazoa; phylum Chordata; class Lepidosauria; order Squamata; family Colubridae; genus Arizona; species Arizona elegans. The sequence continues at coordinate 80,795,714 of JAKOOJ010000003.1, read as the reverse complement.
AGCAAAATTGAGGCCCATATTTCAATGAAAATAACATAACAGGAAGCACAACATAAAATATGCACTCACATAACACTAATATTATAATAATTAATATAACGTTACATACATTCTGAATGTCTTCATCAGACATATATTGTCATTTCGCTATGCCTTCTATATATTTTATATTTATTATTATTCCCACCTTCTTAATTAATTTCCAAAATAGGACAGCATCAAACTGAGGTCCAGAAAACCAACTGGACCAAAAAGAAATGTTCTGCATAGAACAGATCTTATTGGCTTTCACAAACTCTTAAGCTGCAACATTTTGCATAATTAATAGAACTCTATTCTACCACCCAGCAGTCTCCTTAGCATGCATTAATTTTCAGGCTCCTAATTTTGCCTCCCAAAGAAATTTTGTTTTACGCCTTTAAGTAATCATGTACCAGAACTGCTACTATCTACATAAACAATACAATAGATCTCTTCTGCACTGCAATTCACCTTCAGTAATTATCCAGTTGCATTTTAAAAAATATATTTTATCTTAATAAAGGCACAGCCTTTATAAAAGAAAAAAAAGAGATTAAAATGCAAGCCTGAAACAGTATAACTTGAAGAGGCTTGCGGTTAAAAAGTATGCTTACAGGTTTTTTTTTTCATGAGGTTTATTTTCCCCTCTTTTAAAAATATCAAGTAATACTGTAACATGATTTTCAATATATTCAGACATTGGCCGTAGGTTAAATGACAAAAAACTAAACAGTATTTCAACCTCTAGGCAAGAAGCTTCTGCAAGAAAATGTGCAAAACAAGGAACCTCAGGATAACTATATAGTTAAATTCTACTTTTGGAAAGGTTTTAACAAAAAAAAAAAATGCAAGCAATGCTCTAGCACCACCAAAAATTTAAATGGAAGGACAACTAAAACTTCCCAAGCAAAACATTCAGTGAACAGCTGCTCAGTCAATACTAAGGCAATGGAGAGAAAACATGTGTCCATCCAGTTCTATGCAGTGCACAAGCTGGCACTAACAGCTGCTGTGCATTTGGTTTTCTTACCAATTTCCTGGCAAAGAAAATTTGAATCTTTTTGTGGCAGTAAGGTGAAGCTTCAATAAACTTCACTTAAGCTTGGGTCAATTTTCTGGCAGCTTTATTTATGCAATAGGAATGTTTTGTAATTGATTTTTCCATCAGAAGTCACTGTATACTTGGAAATCTTGCCATTTGTCCAGATCCATTTGAGTCCAGTGTTAATTTGAATCTCCATATGCAATAAATGGATCAACTGGATCCCAGGACTGCCTGTCATATACTAAGCCAGCCTTTTCAGACTCACATTTCAGTTGTATATTTCCCCAAAGCATATAACAAGAGACAAGTCACATTTTAAAAGTAGACTGTACAGTATATAAGTAACAATTTAAACCAGCACAAAATATGATTTGAAAACCACTAAATGTTTTAATTGGCCTAATCTTAATTGGCCTAATTTTTTTCAGAACCCTTGCCATCAATGCCATCTCCATTTTTTTGCTTGGCCTCTATCATATACAACAAATTATAGTATTTGCAGTACTTGACATTTGCAATACTTATGAACTATTTTAAAATAGCCAAACCACTTTGGCTGAAAACCACCTGAGGGAAAAGAACCAACTTTAAAAGATAGAGATTAATGTTGAATTTTATTTTTTAAAGTAAAGTATGACTTTCTATGTTCTACCACTAACTATGGAGCTATTTTCAATTTTAAAATTTGAGGAGAGAATTAATTAAAGGAATTATATGTTTCCACTAGATCCTACAGCAAATGTATACCCTCTTGAAATTTGTCTTGAATAATATTTCAGTCACCAACAGAAATGCTAAGCTTTCTCATACTATAGTTGTTATTTTAATATAAAGTTAAGAATGTTGCCTCAAAACAGGTTTTGATCAGAAGTAACATTCTGGTAATCTCTCCCTCAGAATAAATTGCAAAAATTAAAACCAAAGGTAACTTTTCCCAATGGTAACTTTTACACTGCTACCTCTCTGCCTATATTGCATCTTAAAAATTGACTTGCTATATTTAGGGCCAGAGATGGTGACTTCGAGTTTAGAACAAATAGGTTGCGCTGCAATTACCTTCCCGACATTTCAGAACTAAATGTGTGAAGAATTTCCACCTTGAATCTGCAAAGGCAAAGCAAATCATTCTTTTTCTTAATCATGCTAATTTCCTGCATGGTCACCATCCATTCTTGAAAAAAGGCAGGTGATGAGTTTCTCATGCTGCTTCCTTTGCACAGTGGGATGGCAGAAGGATTCACAAGGTGGGAAAACAACAATTAACATATATATGAATATACAGAGTCCACTCATGGCATTGTAATCTATGTGTGAGATTAACTGAAACAAAAACATAAAAAACATGGATTAAACTATAGAACTCAAATGTAATAAGAACATAATAGCATGAAAAAAATAAGGATGATATGACCCTTTGGGACATGCCATAAATGCCCAACCGAATTATACCTGTCTCAAAAATCTGTCAGAAAGTAACCGCAATTAACACTCAACCACTTTACCTTACTAAAATATTAGATTGACATATATAAAGCCTCATGTTCAATTCCTAGTATTTTCCCACTTTTTAAGATTTGTGGTAGCAAGAGTGACTATCTCAGATCTCAAACCAGCAGGGATTCAGCATGTGGGTACCTATTTATATTCCAAGATATCCAAGTGACTGCCAAGTTCAGGAACACTAAATTGCATTTAGTGAAAATAATAAGTTTTACAGTCAGAGCAACAGAGTATTTTAAAAAGAAATAAGTATTTGAAGCATTAATTACTTGAAACAGAAGGACACAAGCAAGATACTAGTAGCTGTCCATCTTCTTTCAACTCCTGTCCTCTTTCTCTGATTGATCTAGCTGGAGCACATTAATAGGTTGTTGAAGGCAATGTACAAATTCTAGGAGTGAAATGAAATAACTGGATGGGACTACCAAATGGTAAATGCATCTGCGCAAGAGTCATGGGCAAGACTCCCTACAGAAGTCATATGTCCCCTCAAAAAAATCCAATTTGGATCTTTTGGTCCTTAATAACTTAATGTTCAGTTGGTTAATCTCCCCTTTTAAGAGAGGGTAAAACTGAAGATAATCCTGAAAGAAAGGAATAACTGAACTCATTCAGGCCTGATTATGTGACCAAATCAATACCGACTGCCCAAGGAACAAATGTGCCTTTGTTATCTTTTTATCTCTTCATTCCCCCTTTAAATTATTTTATTATTATTATTATTATTCATATATCTATGCTGCCCACTCTCCGAGGACTCTGGGAGGCTTACACCAAAGACAGTATACTAAATAGCATATTGCCCCCAACAATCTGGGTCCTCATTTTACCCACCTCGGAAGTATGGAAGGCTGAGTCAACCTTGAGGGGTGAGATTTGATCCGCTGATCTGCTGAACTAGCAGTTTGCTGAAGTAGCTGCAGTACTGCACCCTAACCACTGTGCCACCTCAGCTCGTGTGATATCCTAAACTAAACATGTGATATCCTAAACTTTCCTTGTAGGTTGTGAGCGAAGCATTACAGTGAAACCACTTTATTCCTAGATTAGCATTAGATGACTATATCTTGGCTTCCTGGCAGTTATGGAACTCCAAAGTATTCCACTGTTTATAACATACTTTCCAGCTTTTTATAAAAGCTGTTGGAAGCCATTCTTAAGGGAATCAGAGGTAAGCCTCGTTGATATGTGACATTACAGAGCAACAGAGTTAGGTACCATCTGAAACAAGAGAAATGAATTCATGCTCTTGACCAATTTCTGGACACTGCAGCAGGTTGGAGGAAGATCAACGGGCCGAGGCTGAATTCTGAAAATATGAGGACAATGGGAACATGATGTTCTCTTGTCATTTGAGACAGGACTGTACATTCCTTGAAAGAGTGCTGTTGGAGCCTCTTTATGATATGAATGGAGATTTTGACTACATTGTACTTTGTAATTGGTGTGTGTGTGTGTTTGTGAGTGTCTGTTTAATAAACTGTATCCTTGCTTTGGCATTTTTACAGTAAAAATATCAGGTATGAATTACCTGATAAACCATAAATAAATAAATAAACTGGGCATCGTTCAATAGGAGATGTCCATACTGACATTCATCCCAACTCAGATGACAAACTTCCATAGCTTTGAAATACAATAATGGCTAAATCTTCACATATTAATAAAGAATAAATGAACTATCTGAACGTGCTGAAACAGAAACTTCTTCATTTCAATCCATTTCTTGTCTTTTAGCCTATTAAGAAGGGTGATTTATTCCGGGCAAATAAGTATAGGAGACCGCAACATATATATAAAATCAGAAGATGAATACGATTACACCCCCTTTAATGCAAACTTTTTCATAGAGCAACTGCTTCAGTTTATGCCAGCAAAAGAATCCTTTTCCTACAGTGGCAACTTTGTTCCAATTCATTTTAGACATTCCATAATGAAAGAAATAATTGTAGCAAAAGTTACCATGAAATCTTGCTTATTAAAATAAGGAGATGTCACAATATATTGTAATTTAAGATTAATTTTACTCCAAGCAAATCTGTAGTTATGAGTCTCCATTATAGGAGGAGAGGCATGTCAGTCTATGGTAGTAAAAGCTATGAATCTGATAATATGTTTTCATACTAACAAATTTTATTCAAAGACATAAGCTTTGATCAGCTATAGCTCACTTCATCAGATGCACAGAATGGCTAGAGTGCTCTAAATTTTAAACTGGGATGAGCTGGGGGTGGGTGGGTGGGAGAAGGGAGTGGAAGATAGGCTGATCCATGCTCCCTAATGCCAAACATGGTTTTCAAATAGTGGCAAAAGGTCACCTCAGTTAAATTATTTACATATATTTTGAATCTGTATTTTAAATTGTATCTGATTTGAGTTTTTATTGGTTTTATTAGCAGCCCAATTTCTACCTATCTTATTACTAGTGTATAATATATCCTCAGCTACAGTTCAAAATAATAAAATATACTATAGTCATTTCCTAATTAAGAAAAATGATGGACTTAATATTGCATCATTTAAACCTAAGTAATTGTTGGCCAGCTCTGCAGTTAGAGAGTTTATACTCAATGATCAAGATCACAACATTTTTTAAAAGGTAAAACATGTCAAGCCCTATTAAAGCACTAGAAGAATTAATTATTGCACTACCAACAGAGACTACCTAATATTGAATGCTAATCCCAAAGGTGTTTTTTCAAGAGGCAACTTGAAATTGCCTCTTGAAAAAGTACTTTTGGGTCAACCATGACCTGGATAACTGAGAATCTCCATAGACATTGTATGCTAATATTTTATAATGAATTTTAGATATGAAATATACCTCAGATGGGGGGAACCTGCATATGTACTATATCTAATGAAGTGCTCTAAATTTTATGCATCTGATTGTGTTCCACAAAAGCTTAGGTAGATCTTAATTTATCTTACTTCCCAGGTTCCATAAAAATATTTTTGCTTTTGTTGCAAGAGACTAAAATATCCACTCCTCTGGGAAATTATTAGAAGTTCATTGGCTATGCAATTCTCATCCAGTGACTGCTCTAACTTTGCATTAGGTAAAAGTTCATAAACCACCTTGAATAACTTTTTCAAGGGTGGTATATAAACCTTTAATAGGTAAGAAAAGTATTTCCATGGATGAACATATGCTTTACCTATAATTGGATCCCAGGAAACCATTATGTGGCTTCCAAATTCATGTTGGAAGGACTCTGGTCAGCCATGTATCTATAAACAACATTCAAGAGGATGCAATGACCTTGCTTGACAAAGGATATCTTCCTACCTCACAACGTTTCTGCCTTTTCTATCTGTATAACACTTAACACCACAAAAACTAAAGAACTTACAATTGACTTCAGGAGGAAGAGAGATGTACATCTACCACTGTACATAAATGGTGAGGAGCTGGAGAGGGTGGGTAGTTTTAAATTTCTGGGCACTTATATCTCAGAGGACCTCTCATGGACTATGAATGCTAACATGCTTGTGAAGAAGGCACAGAAGAGGCTGTACTTCCTAAGAATGCTCAGGAAGATAAATCTATCTCAGCATCTACTTCTGTCCTACTATCGCAGCACCATTGAGAGTGTCCTGACATACGGCATTCTTGCATGATATGGGAGCAGCTCTGTAGCAGACAAAAAAGTTCTACAGAGAATCATTAAAACTGCCCAGAATATTATCGGACTCCAGCTACCAGCCCTGGACGACATCTTTGAATCTCGTTGTTTGAGGAAGTTGCATAACATTCTCAGAAACTCTTTCTATCCTGCTTACAATCTTTTTGGACTGTTGCCTTCTGGCAGAAAATACAGAACAATTAAAACTCAGACCACACATTTTCTGAATAGTTTTTATCTCAAAGCTATAATTGCACTCAACAATGAACTAAAGGGCCAGCATCAGTGAGCTGTTAGACAGTATTACTTGGTCTGTTGTGTGGATGTTTGGGTGGTTTAGGGGTGGGGAATTGTGGTGGGTGGGAGTGTGTTTCGGGATTATGTGTGTGGGACCTGGTCTTTGGGTGTTAAATAAATTTCGTTGTATGTGTATACTGTATATACACATACAATGACAATAAAGATGATGATGATGATGATGATGATGATGATGATTGCCTCTCATTTACTCATGCACTAAACGTAATTTCCTGCTATTTGTATAACTTCAGTACTCCTGCCCTATGGTACAATTTCTGGATTCTGCAAGGCATATAAGAGAGTCATCAGACAGTTAGAACAATTAATCAGTGGAACAACTTGCCTCCAGAAGTTGTGAATTCTCCAACACTGGAAGTTTTAAAGAAGAGTTTGCACAACCATTTGTCTGAAGTGGTGTAGGGTTTCCTGCCTGAACGGGATGGGGGTGGGGGTTGGACTAGAAGACCTCCAAGGTCCCTTCCAACTCTGTTATTCTGTTATCTCCTATGTGATGTGTGATTTTCCAAATCCAGCTGCCTTTTATCACTGATAAAGTTTGAAAGAGTAGGCACCGTGACATGGTACTGGCAAAGATAAAAAGATAATAAGTATGCTGCAGAAATTTAAAGACAGTCTAAATAGGAAATATTCTTGATTCATTAATTTGGAAGATGGAAAATGTATTTTCTTAAAATTATCTTGTGTAAGAAAACACACATCATGATGCCACTGTATATTAAAGTGCTAACTTGAGATACAATTGCTAAACCTTAGTGTGTGTTCTGCTTTTCCTTCATCTTTGAATGCTTATTAAAAGTAAAATTTGGATCTCTTAATTCAAGACCCGATCTACTAGAAGTAGCATAAGTAGCTTTAAATAGTCTAAATCTCTTTCATTTTTAGCTGACGTTATATCAAGTAGTAAACTCCAGAAAAACACATTTTGCTTTTAGTTGTTGATTCAGCACAAACAATATGAATTAATGCAAATATTGAAAATGTTTCTTATGAATTGTAGGCAGTAAAAATATGGTATGGCCACTGGTTGGGATTGCTTTACAAGGGGATCATACAGCTTCAAGATTATTGAGACATCCACATCATCTGAATATAGAGAAGGTTCTGCTGTAGGTTATTCAAATCGTACAACTAAGAGAGGATAACTCTATATCCAAACAGCAGACTTTTTAAGAGTGTGCCTGATATTGGATCCAACTTAACAATTTTCATGTTTACTGGCTTTTATTTTTCACAGAGCAGTTATCCAGCATATCTGATTGAAAGGATCTTGGCAACATCATCAGGAAAGGTCTCTGCATGAAAACTTGAACAGTTGCTGTTAGCAAATAAGTTTAGAGGGTCCAATGTTCACATTTTTGTTTCAAATTCAGAGCACATGATTCAGTTTTAATATACCAACACTGAGAAGGATAAGTGTACATTTATGGAACAGAAATCATACTCTAAAATTAAGTACTCATGTATATGCTAAGTGCTTCTATTCCTCAATTCATTGTTTTCTGCTCTTCATTTTGTTGATGTCCAGATCCTGTGCTTCTGGTACTGCTTTAATATCAAAGATTGCAGAACCCAACAGTAAAGAAAACAAACTTCATTAACTTCCATGGGGATTAGCAGACCCAGCACTCCTTGCAGGAATCAGGATAATCAAGCATCAATTAAATAATCTTTTCAGATCTAAGAATCATTTGTCTTTAATTTCTTTAAAAGGTATTCCTTTGGCTTATCCTTTTAGGATTTGAAAGCTTTCTAAACGGGTAATTAAACCTTAGGTTTGATTTTGTTACCAATACCTAACCAAACTTGTTACCAAGTTTGGTACTTGTTACCAAATGGTTATTTATTATTGCAAATAATTTGTTGCACCAATATTGTTGCAAGTTATTTGCAAAATTGTTCCAAATAACCATTGCAACATTTTTATTCGATCAGCTGTGAATCTTGGAAAAGGTAGATAAAGTGGCTTACTTTTTCTTGTCTTTATCTTTCTTCAGTGGCTGCTGTGAAGTGGCTTGCAGGTTCTGATACTGTAGTGTTTCAACTGCCACCTTCCGCCTGTTGAAGGCATTCATCTCCTCCTCTAGCTCTCTTCTTTTCTCCTCTACTTTCCTCTTTTCCTCCTGATGTATTCGCTTGAGATGTTCAAACTTCTCATGCAGCTGGTGGGAGAAAGAAAGGAAATCTAACCCAGGCTCTGTCTGGCACTAAAACCAATTATGGCCTACAAAAAAGTCTTCTAATGAGGCAGAGTACTCCGGAGTATCCATTACACACCATGTCAGAGTATACACTATGTAAGATATACATAGAATACTGTAGTCATGTAGGATGTTTTTCAACTACATAACAAATTTACAAACATTTCATAGGGTTCCTGTTTAGTTCCTAAACTTTCTCTCATAAAAATCCGTCAATCTCACAAATTGGGCCCAAAACATGTTCCTAACTCCACCTCTTCCTCCTCCTTCTCCAATACCACCTCTATCACCATCACATTACTATTTATGAAAGGTCCAAAGAAAATTAAACAGTACAACCCCTGGACACAAGTGCCCATTTTAGCACTAAAAACCTGCATGCTTCTATTCTAATTTAGGTTGCATTAATAGAGTATGTGAAGTATTTGTACTACTTTATAAAGTCTTAGTAGGACCACACTTAGAATACTGCATCCAGTTTTGGTTACCATGTTATAAAAAAAGATGTAGCGACTCTAGAAAGAGTGCAGAAAAGAGCAACAAGGGTGATTAGAGGGCTGGAGGCTAAAATATATGAAGAACAGTCACATTAATTGGGTTTGTCTATCTACTGAGAAGAAAGACTAAGTGTGATATGATAACAGTGTTCCAATATTTGAGGTGTTGTCACAAAGAAGAAGGGGTCAATTATTTTCCAAAGCACCAGAAGGCAAGACAAGAAACAATGGATGGAAACTAATTTAGGAGAGACACAACCTAGAATTACAAAGAAATTTCCTAACAGTGAGAACAATTAACCAGTGGAACGGCTTGTGATGGAGTGCTCCATCACTGGAGGCTTTTATGAAGAGACTGGGCAGCCACTTGCCTGGAATGGTATAGGGCCGTGATGGCGAACCTATGGCACACGTGCCACAGGTGGCACGCAGAGCCATATTAGTGGGCACGCCAGCTCAGCTCTGGGGTGCATGCGCGCACCGGCCAGCTGATTTTCGGGCCTTCTGGGCCCACCAGAAGTAGGGAAACAGGCTGTTTCCTGCCTCTGGAGGGCCTGGGGGCTGGGTGGGGAAGGCCCGTTTTTCTTTCTTAACTGGCTCCAGATCCTCTCTGTGTATCTGGGAAGGGCGAAAACAGCCTTTCCCACTCCCTTGGAGGCCCTACGGAGGCTGAAAGGGCCCATTTCCCGACTCCCGGTGGGACAGGAAGTGACGTTTTTTCCTGTCCCCAGCCTCCAGAGACTCCTAGAGAGGCTCCTAGAGACTCCTAGAGAGGTTCTGGAGGCTGGGGACAGCAAAAAATGTCACTTCCTGTTCCACTGAGAGTTGGGAAATGGGCCCTTTCAGCCTCCGTAGGGCCTCTAAGGGAAAGGCTGTTTTCGCCCTTCCCAGATACACAGAGATGATCTGGAACCAGGTAAGAAAGAAAAACGGGCCTACCAGGCTATCATGTGCCAGGAGCGGGGGGGAGGGGGTTGCGCACGCATGCGCGTGGGCACGTGCACACGTGACCCTCCCCCGCCCCCCCCCCCTCCTGGCACACGATGGCAAAAAGATTAGCCATCACTGGTATAGGGCTTCCTGCTTGAACAGAAAGTTGGATTAGAAGATCTCCACAGTCCCTTCCAACTCTGTTATTTTGTTTTTCAAGTAAGATAAATGCATCATGGGTATATTCATTGGGCTCAGGGTTACATGCTTAAAGCCCCTTTATGGAAGCTTCACGACCACTCAAAACAGAGATTCTACAAGTAATTCTGTATAAAATTACTTTTCCAATTTCAAGGTAATCCTTCCCTTAAAATATCATTTTTCTGCTTTTATATGCTCCCTTATTCTTAATTACCGTATTTTTTGGAGTATAAGACGCACCTTTGTTTTTGGGAGGAAAATAAGAAAAAAGCTGATTGGCAGGTGGATTGGCCTCCCAGAATACCCCAATCAGCTGTTCCCAGAGGTGAATTTTAGCAACAGGTTCCTTGGTTGTGAGCTCTGTGTCTTGCTTTCTCTCTCTCTCTCTTTTTTTTCTGCCTCTGAAACTTCTGAAATTCCACTTCAGAAAAAACTTTTTTTCTTGCCTCTGAAAGCCTCCGAAACAGAACTTTAGAAAAAAAGCGTCTGAAGCTCTGTTTGGGGGCTTCTTTTCTGAAGCTTCATTTCTGATGCTTTTTTCAGCCTCTGAAACCTCCGTTTGAGAAGCTGGGCAGGGCTACATTCGGAGTATAAAACGCACCCAGATTTTCACCCTCTTTTTTGGGGGAAAAAGGTGCATCTTATACTCCAAAAAATACGGTAACTGGATTATTTCCTTGAGAATGTACAGTATGTAAGCATTCTGTAATGTGGTTAGGTTTATACCAGTTTTTTATATTGCTAAAGTACATCATGTTTGATTGATATAGAGCAAGGGTATCAAACTTGTGTTATCATGTCATCGTCACATGACGTATCGTGACTTTTCCCCTCTTCGCTAAAATGGGGGTGGGGGTGGCCAGCACATGACACATTTGGTCCACGGGCCATGAGTTTGACACCCCTGATGTAGAGGAAACAAAACGTTCCTAGTTCCTTTTGTTTTAAATAAATGACTTGCTGCAGAGCACTCTGTGAATTCTATCAGTTTACTGATTGATACATGGGCAATTCCATCACTGTAAAGTAAGCAGGTTCATCGGAAGTAACAATCCTCTATGATGCCATCAACTTGGGGCATTTTAAAACATAACAATTATGTTACCCTTCTCCCTGGGAAATCCGTCTTCTGAGTTTTAAGTCCTATTTAGTTTCACATTGTTGAAACAAAACAAAATTGAATAAATTAAAGAAATGGTAGGACTCTTAAGCTTTAACATCTGCAGTGAGATGGGTGGCAAACAAATTTAATAAATAAATAACCAACATCTTATTACAAGCATTTGCATTGCATATATATATGCCTACCCACACATGCATATAAGTGCTTTGTGTCTTAATGCTAAATTTCCAGAGGGATTTAATGGATCTACCAGTGGAAAGACAATATTAGGCCAGTTTAACCTGCTTAATATTAGAAAGATCTGGAAATTCCCCTTGATCAATACAGGCAAAACAAAAAGAAAAACTCGGTCCTATCTAACGTAGGAATTTGCCTAGTAGAGTCATTGTCTGCCATACTCACTTCTCTCTCTTTTTCTTTTAGTTCTGACTCCGTCTCCTTGACCTTGTTCACAAACATCTGTCTCATTTCTTCCTCTTTTTTTTGCAATTCACAAAGGAACTCTTTTCTTTTGGTCTCATATGTTTCTTGAAGGCTGGTGGAAAAAGCAAGTTCCAAATTGTCCAGACATTAAAAGAAAGATCTAAGATAAACTATTCAAGGTCACACATGTCTGAAAATGCATTTTTTTTATACCCCATGAAAAAATTTCCATGTGTCAGAAAGGGAAAATATCAACAGAGAGAAAACATGAAGAGATATCATGTCTACCCCACACACTGAAGGTAAAACTCCCACAGACCCCAAGAGAACATCCAATTTTCACAATTCCCTGTAGTGTATTATTGGGGGGAAAAAGAAGAAAGGTAAGACTTTCTTACCTGAATGGCTGGCTGTCAGGATCTGTATCCTTGAAGCCCATTTCTTCTAGCTTACACCGCCTATAAAGCTCGTAATGGCGAGCATGAGTTTGCTCTCGCAGGTCTTCCATGTTAACCCGGATCAGCATTTCCCGCAGCTTCATGAAGTCACAGTGGCTTTCATTTTCAACTATTTAAACAAACAGCAGATGTGAAAACACATAGGAGAAAATGACTGGTTCACATAGAGGCAAGCATCTGCACCAGTGGTGGGTTTCGAAATTTTTTACTACCAGTTCTGTGGGTGTGGGCATGGCATGGCATGGTGGGCGTGGCTTGGTGGGCATGGCAGGGGAAAGATAATGTAAAATCTTCATTCCCACCCCACTCCAGGGGAAGATTAAGGCAAAATATATATTTAAATTATATATTTATACATTTATGTATTTTATGTATACATATTTATGTATTTTATGTTTTATTGGGTTTGTTTTATTTCTTGTGAGCCGCCCTGAGTCCTACGGAGATAGGGCAGCATACAAATTATATTAAATAAATAAATAAATAAATAAAAATAAATAAATAATCCCTATTTCCTCCCAATCAGCTGGGACTTGGGAGGCAGAGAATAGATGGGGGTGGGGGCAGTCTGAATTTTTACTACCGGTTCTCCAAACTACTCAAAATTTCTGCTCCCGGTTCTCCAGAACTGGTCAGAACCTGCTTAAACCCACCTCTGATCTGCACGTGTACACACACACATACACACACACACACTCCTCTTGCAGGATTAATGCAACATTGGTATAAAAACAGCATCCTCCAGAAAAGTAAAAGTGTTGGAAGAGAGAGATTAGAAACGATGATAGACTGCAGGCTCCTGTGTATATTTTGCTCAGAAGTTCATCACTCTCACTTCAAAGGGCTCTGCTCCCTTGCAGCTGTGTTGAAAGAGGTGCTTTGCAATGTGTGGGAACACAAACAAACCAACTCTATTTGAATCGTTAAAGCAATCATGTGGAAGCCTCTGAAACGTGACATCTCTGCTTGGCTGAACAGCAGAGACTGATTGATTTATCCAGCATTTGTTGCAAATCATTTTGGAAATCCTATTCTTCATAGGATTTCACTGGAAGCTACTTTTCAGAACCAACTACAAACATTAAAATCAAATCATGTATTGGTGTTATTAAACTGTTACACCCCTTCCTTCTTTTTACTTAATGTGTTCAAACATTTGTATGCCCTTCCACAGATATTAGTTTGGTATATTGTTTGATTTTTTTATACAAGTTTTATTGGTCCCCCCCACACACACATTTACCCACATCTTTCTTTAATAGAGCATTGCCCATATCTTATCTTATACAATTAATCAAATTCAAATACATTTTACTCAATTACAGTTTTTGCCAAAATCTTTTTCCCCTTTTTTTATCATGTCTCAATATTTCTATACTTGCTTACATAAACAACATCTTCATTTGCCCTTAAAATCTAATTATTGATATTTATTCATATTTGTTCTCTTTTATTCCTTAAACAATTCATTCTTGATCTTAATATCTTACTGTATTTGTTCGGGATTGCCTTTCTTCCATTTCATCTTTTTTATTGTACAGCAATCTTTCTCCTCAAACCTATCACCTCTCTCTTTTCTTTCCTTCTTACTGTCAAACATTTGTATGCCCTTCCACAGATATTAGTTTGGTATATTGTTTAATGTGGTGACCTAGAAGCCAGGAGACTCTGAATTCTGTTCCGCGTCGGGCACAAAAGCGGCTGGGGCGCTTTCACAATTATTTTGGACGAGTCATTGTTTCTCAGATCAACCTACCACACAGGGTTGTTGTTGTGGGGGGAAATAGGAGGAGGAAGGAGTATTAGCTATGTTTGCCACCTTGATAAACTTAAAAAGTAATATAGATGGGATAAAACTCAAATAAATAAAATTTTTAGGATAGTTAAACCATCAAACCTTGTAATAGGAAACAGTGGCAAAAGAATAAATAATCTATTCCTCTGTGCCACCTCTGCGCTGATGTGGCACAGTGGTTAGAGGGCAGTAATGCAGGCTACTTCTGCGTACTGCCGGCTGCCTGCAGTTCGGCAATTCAAATCTCACCGGCTCAAGGTTGACTCAGCCTTCCATCCTTCGAGGTGGGTAAAATGAGGATTCAGATTATTGGGGGCAATAGGCTGACTCTGTAAACCACTTAGAGAGGGCTGTAAAAGCACTGTGAAGTGGTATATAAGACTAAGTGCTATTGCTATTGTTATTAAATATTAAAATGTATTAGAGCCCAATCCACAGGTGAATATAAAAAAATAGCACTTAAGGCAGCAACAATAACAATAACAAAAATGCTAGTGAAATGATCTTTCTGATTGATTGTTTCATGACTATGACATTCACTGGCATCCCAAAATTATGTTTTCATAAGCCCACTCCTTGTAATATTTATTGAGTGGGCACTATTTTTTTATTCAAATACATACAAACCTAGACACATATATATATATGGGTTAGCCAAAATAGATAAAAAGATGTATAATTAACAGGTGAATAAATATGTCAAATCCAGTTTAAACATCTGGCTCACTGTGCAATCAGCCATAAGAACAGCAGCAGCAATAAATATTCTTTAGCAACCTACAACATACAAGGATTTCAGCCACTGTTAAACTTTTCTGGAGTCCCAACTTACCTTGTACAACACCCCATGGATACTGCCGAGCTCTCACCATTTTATTTCCCACTTTTACTTCTTCTGTGCTTCCCACAACAGCAAATGGTAGATGAGCCTTTGAGGAAAAAATATAACTATGCAATTCAGGGCAAAACAATAGAACTGTTCAAAAGGATTTTTTTTTTACTTTTAATGCAAATTTCCTGATAGAAAACATTTTTTAAAAATGTCTATGGAATCAGCATGATGTTAAGACAGGACTGCCAGGACAAACAAAACAAAGCCTAATTTTTGAAAGATTATTATTCTACAACCCATTAAATAAAAGGCTACTCCTGAATTTGCAATAAAATCATGTATGGAATTTCAAATCCACCAGTTTTGTGAATAATGTTTTTGGCACTCTTTACATACTGCATTCCACATCTTTGTATCCACACAGAAGTTTATTTTGAGCAATCATAGATAGAAGAATGAGCCAAACAGAACAAACATTGTGTCCTTGTTTTTACAAATCATGCTAAACAATAGTTTGCTATTCTAGTTACTTACAGAAGTAGCTAAAATAGCAGAATAGCCAGGAGATTTTTCTGCCTCATAGCATGTTGTCAGATTAAGCTAGGGCCAATAATTTTCTCATTTCTACAAGGTAAATTCTATAGGGGATACCAGGTCTAAGTAGATCTTCCCCAATATATAAATTTCCAGGAAGATCAGACAATTCCTATATGAACCATCTTCTAGAAAATTCAAAACCCTTTATTACTTGTGCAATAGCCAAATCCTGTATTGCAATGATGAAAATAAGATATAGCTACTCACAGAAGTAATCACTTCTGTTTTATTCATCACATCAAGTTTAACACGTTATCTGTCTTGTTTTAGGTAATACATATGTACACTTGCAGAGGTAATTATAGTACTGTACAGTATATTAAATTTTTATTTGGTATTTTATCTTTTTGATGCTGGTGTGTTATCTCATCTATTTGATTTTATTTTTGCATTGCATTTTTTAAAAAATGTGCTCATCACTGATCAAATTAAGAGTATTTCTTTTCTCCCACTTCTTGTGGGATTATTGCAAGAAATTTGAATTCCAAGCTAAATGGGATATAATGTAATACACTAATAAACGGGGAGGGGGGAGTCAATTTGTTATAGTGGCTAAGGCGCTGGATTAGAAATCGGAAGACTGTGGCTTTTAGCATAAGCCACCTCACAAGATTGTTACTGAGGAGAAATAGGTAGTGGGACATTATGTATGATGTCTTGAGTTGTGCAAAGCAAAGACAAGTTATAAATGTAATAATAAATTAAAAAAGAAATGGAAACATTTTGCTCTCTCAGATGTTGTCAGATAACAATATCATTTTTCTTTCTCCTCCTTTTCCCTTATCTAAAGAGAGTAGTTACATCCATCAATCTGCCTGATGTTTTGCTCCAACACAATATATGCCAAAAATTATTTCAATATTCTCAATCTAAAATGTATCCAAGAATATGAAGGACTTTATAGTGACTTTCCAGACTGCATTATAAATTCATATTCCATTCTAAACATACATTGAACATGAAATGTATCAAGGGAGAAGGATTATATTCCACACCAAATGACTGGATTGTCTTAAATGGCAACCACTCTAGACTGAGAGAATGCCATTGCTTCCTTGCATTTCCATTTGAGAAACGGAAGGAATAAACTCTATTATAATGGCATTCACCAGGTAATACAACATACAGTTTCTCAGGGTCACTGCTATAAATACAGAAGCATAGAAGGTCTACAGAAGAAGCATGTTACTTACATTCATCACAGAGTTGATTTCAGATACAGCATCATCATCAGTAGGGAACTGATAAATCTGTACTCCGTTACTGACCAGTTCGCTCATGATCTTAATCTTAAACTTGTGCAATTCACTCTTGGAAATAGTGTCAGCCTTAGCAATGATGGGAATAATGTTCACCTGGAGAGCAGTGAAAAAACAAGAAATAACTGAGCTTTCTGTAATCAGTCACGAATTAGCTACAGAATGGATTAATGCCAGCTAGGAGTGTAGGCAGAATTAAACATTAAATGACAGTGGCTAGAAAATGAATGTAAAAAGATATGGACAAACTGAGATATGAACAAGTTCAGAGAAGGGCTATCAAGATGTAAAGGAACTGGAAACTAAGCAATGAAGAATAGTGAAAAGAGCTGTATATGTTTAGCTTACAGAAACAATGATTGGGAAAACATATAACTGTCTGTAAATTCTTGTAAAGGATTTGTTAGCTGTTGTCCTGATAGACAGGATCTGAATCCGTTAAGAAAATGTAATCTAACATTTATTTGTTTGATTATTTATCAAATTTATATAGAAGCCCATCTCACCAAAGGCAACTCTGGGTAGGGCACAATAGATAAAAAGCAAGAGTATAAAACCAGCAAATATAAATAAAAAAAGACCATAGTAATAAATACCTCAAAAATCCAGAAATACAACTCATAGTTGAAAGAAATAAATAAAAATGTGAAGAGGTTAGGGCTAGATGATTTCTGAAGCAAATTAACTCTATACTTTTTCACAATTCTTCATAACACAAAATAAATTTAACTTAACAATTAAAGTGTGAATTAAATAGTTATTTATAAATGCATCTTAAGTTATATCTCTCCTATTCTCTTTTGCAAGTTATTTCATTTTAGGCTTTGTTGTTGTTGTTGTTCAGGGAAAATATGAGGAATGCATGAGATCTGATAAAAACATGTGGCCTTAAAAAACATTCAGCAACACAGGCTGACCAAAAATAAATAACATCCTTTTTGCTGAATATTAATTGCTTTTGTTGGCACATCAAAAGAAAGGACAGGTGCAAAAATGCACAGATTATGAAGCAAGCAAGCAAGGTTTTTTAAAAAGAACATAATCCACTCTAGAGAAACATCTCCCTACTCTGATAAATAAGCTACTTGTTTCATTCAGTCTAGAATTCTGGGAGTTGTTGAGGTTGGGAAATGCTGGTCTAGACAAGTGTGGTCTTTTTCAACTCTGAAGAAGGGAATTGACCGACTGTGTCTTCTGCTGAGTGATCCTGCCCTACCTTGATCCAGACTTCCCCACTAGGATGCATCTTGACTCAAAATAGTAAACTGCTCTCCCAAGCAAAAGGTGGGATGATTCAATCTGGATACTGGAGACAGGTCGCTGAACACGGACAGAAAGTTTCTTTTTTCTTGTTGCCTCCAGATCAAATGAATTTGGACCCATCACATCAGCTTTTCAAAGGAAAGTGACATCGCAATCTAGGACACCTCTTCAAAGGGACATTTCAATCAAAGCTTGGTGAAATCATGCTGCCCCTTTGAATACCACATACACACTCAACTGAATTGAAAGGGGAAAGTAGCATTTGTAACCACAATAAATTTCAAGTTCATGCTGAACCCAGTCCCTTCAGATGCTCTGGCCTGGAGCTTCCAGCAGCCATAATTGGCATGGCCAAAGGTCTAACATGACAGGAACTATAATTCCACAAAATCTACAGGATACCTTCATTAACTGATCCTCGACTAGAGCAATAATACAAAATAAAACTCCTGTAAAAATGCTCTGCAACTAATTAAATACATTTTATCGTAGAGTTTAATCTATTTGTACACCTGAATCTGCAGAATGTTTTTGGATATGTTCAGTAAAATGTATTAACAAATAATTAGTTAATATCTTTCATTTTAGCAACGTCTAACCCATCCCTAATAACCCATCCCTAACCCATCATATTTACTAATCTGATATCAGAATGGAATACTTATCCATGTCCTTGAACCTTAAGCAGTACAAGCCAGTTCTTCAATTATCTTTGACATAAGTTCTATGGTTGCTTCAAGAAATACAACATTTTGGATGACTGCCTGAAATTTTGACGAGATATTTCTCCCTCTTGTTCATACAACTGTTGGACCTGAACAACAGGAAGATGGTAATAAAATGGTGATGACCTATGAAGATTAAGAACTCAAATTAAAGGCCCTTTGGAATTGAATGAACTGATTCAGCTCCAGTGAGTTATTCTGGCTCCAACTGATTGATTTAATTATTGAATTATCCAGTTTTGGTTGCCACAATGTAAAAAAGATGTTGGGACTCTAGAAAGAGTGCAGAGAAAAAGAAAGATGATTAGGGGACTGGAGGCTAAATATAAAGAATGGTTGCTGGAATTGGATATGTCTAGTTTGACAAAAAGGAGGACTAGGGATGACATGACAGCAGTGTTCCAATATCTCAGGGGCTGCCACAAAGAAGAGGGAATCAAGCTACTTGCCTCCAGAAGTTGTGAATGCTCCAACACTGGAAGTTTTTAAGAAGAGATTGAATAACTATTTATCTGAAATGGTATAAGGTTTCCTGCCTGAGAAGGGGGTTGGACTAGAAGACCTCCAAGATCCATTCTATTCCTATTCCTATTCCTATTCCTATTCCTATTCCTATTCCTATTCCTATTCCTATTCCTATTCCTATTCCTATTCCTATTGTTAGGGCTGCAGCCTAATGAAACCACCTCAGCTGCTTTCAGCTCTCTTCTTTCCTGGGTCTTTGCAGGATCAGCCACCACATTATTGATGGATGCAGTGCTCAATCTTTTCATAATTTTCTTTGGCAGTAAACACAATTTTCATGCATGCATGCATGCATGCATTCATTCATTCATGTTTCTAGACTGCACATCTCCTTCAAGGACTGTGTAGGGCTGGGGAGGCTTGTATCTGTCCTCTTTCCTACTTTTGCTGGCTCAGATGGGATGCAGGAACTCCTTGAGAGAGGCTCAGAGTCTTTCTGGGATCACACCCTGCTGCTCAGGCAGATGGTACTGCTCATGCTCCCATTTATTAGCTCTCTCTTCCCTTTCTCTTGGACATGACACTGTTTTGGCTCCTCTTTCCTACTGCCATTTCGGATACTGATAAGGTGTATGGGAATCTGCCTGGATGCTAGGCCATCATTT
The DNA here is from genome assembly GCA_022577455.1 of Arizona elegans. Lineage (NCBI taxonomy): Eukaryota > Metazoa > Chordata > Lepidosauria > Squamata > Colubridae > Arizona > Arizona elegans. The sequence goes on along the minus strand of JAKOOJ010000003.1, from coordinate 80,775,770 downwards.
TTCAATGATGCTTGGGAAACCACTGATCTCCTTGAAAACGTAAAACCAAAAACTGAAGGGGAAGGTTAAGAAGAATGTTCCTCTCTGTCTTGCTTTTTCACTAAGTGCTAATGCTAATTTTTTCAGCTCCAATGATTCGTTGAATGAAAATATGAATACCACCAGGTTGCAGATAAGCACTACACTCTATAATGATATATCTAACTGGTCCTCCAAAACCAGATATGCAGAAAATAATCTTTCTATATAGTCCTCAACTTACAAACATTCATTTAATGATGATTCTAAGTTACAATGGCACTGGAAGAAGTTATTTTCAGCCTGTCCTCGATATTATGACTGTTGTACATCTCCTATGGTCACAATTGTGATTTGGGTACTTGGCAACCAACTTTCATTTATGGCCTACTTCAGCCACAGGGTCATGATTTGCAACCTTCCCAGGCAGCTTTTGACAAATAAAGTCAATGGGGGCAGCTGGATTTGTTTAATGACCATGTGATTCACGTAATGACCACAATAAAATGTTCATAAAATCATGTCTGGTCACATGATGAAATGACCATATCATTTAATGACCAAAATTCCAATCACAATTTTGGTCATATGACCAGGACTCCCTGTACATCATTGAGGACTTGAGGTGAGGAAGAAGTAAAATGAAAAAGAAGGAGAAAATTGTAGTCCAGTCCTTCTGACTTCCAACTCAACTATCAGTCACAAACATTACACATGTCACATGTAGGCAATTTGGACTCCAAAAGATGGATCCAATCTTTTCATAAATGCAACATGCACATATGGCAAGAGATTATTTCCAGATATCTGTCAGATATCTTGTAACATATCTTGACCACCATGGAGAACTTCCTAACTGCAGAAGAGCTTTTCTGAAGATCCAAGAAAAGCAAAACTCCTGTTTTCCTGCATATGGTATTTCACATCTCAGCTTTTGCCTTTAACATCCTGGAAAGCTTTATGAAGTAATAGAATTTGGAAACAGTTGGCAACCAATAAACGTGTTAACATTTCTTATAGGAAATTGCTTGACTTTTCATTCACTGGCTTCCCAATTAGTTTTACAAAATGGGTATGTTTAGTTTTTATCCTGTTAAGTGAGAAAAATGTTTGTGTGTGCCAAAAAAGAAAAAAAATCTACCAGCAGGAAGTCTAAAAGCAGCCTTATAAAAAGAAGAACACCACTTCACTGAAATTAAGCTTCATGTTGAACACCTGGCCACATACACAACAGTGAAAATTGCTTTCCTAATGGCTACAGAAACAAAAACACAATGATCTCCAGCAAATTCCAATGGATGGATGCCCAGAATCATAAGAGATGGAAGATCATAGAAGTCACCTAATTCAATTCCTCTGTTGTGGCTCTTACACTCTAGAATTACATCCCTCCAGAGATCCAGATCAGTCCAATCCTCATGACACACAGGAAACTATTAAAGACCTGGCTCTTCTCCCACATTTTGGAGCAGAAAGAAGGTTGAGCCTCTGCTGGCTCGTTTTATTTGGTTATAGCTTCCTTCTGAGGCTGTTCATGATTCTTTGTGTTTTGCTTTTATTTTTATTTATTTTTTACTTTTAATTGTAAGCAACCCAGAGTTGCTAGGAATTGGAAGGTCTACAGGTTGTGTATACAAATAAATAAACTCCCTGCCCTGTGCAGGATCTACTAGAGCATTATTTCTCAACCTCAGTATTTCTGACATACGATCATCCAATGGCTTTTTGAAGATCTCTGGTAAAGAAGAACTCATCACATAATGCGGCAGCTTGTTCCACTGGTTGACAGTTCACGCAGTCACGAAGCCCCTCATAGTATCTAACTAAACTACCTTCCTACCGTCCCTGTAGTTTTAACCCTCTGATTCTGATCGTGCTCTCTGAGGCAACAGAGAAGAATTTCACTTCTTTTTCTACATGACAGCCTTCCAAATATTTGAAGACTGCTATCATATGTCTCCTCTTTTCTGTAGACCAAATATAGTCAGATTTTTTTAACCATTCGTCATGGGGTTTGGTTTTTCCAAAACCTTCACTAGCTTGATTGTGCTCTTCTGAACTTGTCCCAATCTGTTATTGTCCTTTGGGAACTGTGGTGCCCAAAGCTGGACATGGAGATCTCAACAGAGAATAAAAGCTGGGAAGAATTACTTTTCATGACCCAGACTTTATGTTCTGGTTAATGTACTCCACAATAATATTCGTCTTTTTAATAGCTGGATCATACTGCTTGTCTTTAACAAAGACATCCAGAACTTATTTTTTTTTCTTTTTACAGTGAGGAAATTACCATCTCTGGCTAGAATACAAAAAAAACTATATATAAATAAATTATGTGAATCTGCAGAGGTTCTGGAGTTACTTTTATCAAGTAGCAATTTGCTATAGCACAAACGGATGTTTGGTTTCAAATCCAACTCAGCTACTCTAAAAAAAAAAATCAGAGCAAACTAGGTAAATTTTTATCATATAATTTGCTGGAGATCTCCTAGCAGGAAATCCACTACTCTTAAATATACATCAGTTTGAAGTCTCGTGACATCTTATAGTCTTTTCAGCTTTATCTTCCTGTACTATTTCTTGACTTTAGAGTTTAAATCCTGAGCTCTGGAAATATCACAAGGAAAAACCAAGCCTGGAGCTAGAACAAAAATACACACCTTTCTATTCTCATTTAACAAGAGCCAGTCACAAAAGTCGTTCTAAAGAGGCAAGTATTTGGCACTATACTGTACTGTTATATATATACACAAGTTCCATTTGAACAGGAAAGCTGCTAACATTCTCTTATTCCTTATGAACTGCTAGAGGTGGATCAGTTCCAGTTTGACTAGTTTGTTTCAACTGCAATTCCAACCACCTATTATTTAACTGAGGAATTCAGCTTTGAAGATGAGTTTTTGGCTGCCTGGAAGTAATTAGATACAGGAGGCAGCAGCTGGTTTGGTTATGAGTTCAGCTGCACACAGATGCACAATGGAAGAGCAGGCTGGGTAAAAAGGTCACACACTGATGAAGTCACACTTCTGAACAAGATTCCTTAATATCATAGAAAATCCAGACAGTCTGCTCAAGTTTTACATCATCCTGCTGATTCTGCTGAACTGTTAAGCATTGGAACACAATGCCAGATGCTTAATAAAATATAAATCTTTGCTGAGAAGATGTCTAATCTCCAGCCAGTACATGACATGGGTCTCAGAAGAGGAAAGCATCAGGGCAAGAAAAAGAAATTAAGTAGAAAAGAAATTCCTACTTAATTAAATGTCAAATATTTTCATTTTTCAATCTTTCCCATAACTTTCTTTATTTCTTGTCTACCACAGCAGATTCCTCAAAGAAACCAAATTCAAAATAATAGCTGCATCTTTAAGAAAAGACCAGTTTATTATTTGGGGGAGTATTCAAATTGCTTGAGTTGGGCAGAAATAAGGAAGAGCCAAATATAATAGAAGTTTTGTGGTAGAGGTTTACGTCTCTAGTTTTCCCCTGTTTTATAACTCATTTCTGATCTGTTGTTTTGATGCAAGATCAATTATTTAAACCCACATCCTTCCTCACCTGGGGCTCTTTAGGGCCAGCCCCCAGAATTAAAGCACAAAAAAAAGAAGATAGAGTCAAAAACAGCCCAAGGTTCACCTAGAGACAAGATTATGCTCTTCTCCTCTTCAGCAGAAAATCTCCCAAAATATCTGGAGAAGTTTTATGACCTAAGTCGAACTTGAACATTGTTAATGCTTACCAAGTGACAGGAGGATTTCATATTATATGAAAGTTTTCAATTACTACCACGTCCGCTGATATCTCCAGTAGTCAGATTGATATGTGCATGACCCCATACTACATCAAATCTCACCAAGAGTAAGAAAATAATCATATCCAGAAATCTATAGTCATATACAAATGCATTGGTCAACATCTACATATCCAACATGCAGCCCAACTGCAAAATCAATAGCATATTAGGTAACAAAATCTACGGTGAATGAACTTCTGGGTTGCCTCTAGAAGTTGTGGATGCTCCATCACTGGAGGTTTTTAAGAAAAGAGTGGACAGCCATTCATTTGAAATGGTGTAGGGCCTCCTGCTTGAGCAGGAGGTTGGGCTAAAAGACCTCCAAGGTCCTTTCCAACTATATTGCTACTCTGTTTTGAAGTAGTACTGCTTAAAATCCAGACCACTAGATGACAGCAAAGAGTTAAGGGATTTCTTCACTTCTTTGCTAATATCTATTGGTTGGATTTTTAAAATCCGTATCTGGTTCTCCTAGGACAGTGATGATGAACCTATGTCATGTGTGTCACAGGCAACACTGGCAACACTGCACGTCATTTTTGGTGACATGTCAGGTCTCCCTCTGAAAGTGGTACAAGAGGACTCTGTTCTTGTACACCTTCTGGAGTCTCTGAAAATCAGTGAGAACAGGGAGTGCTTTCCACTCTTTTTAGAAGCTACAAGGCCATGCAAGAGCATTTTCCAGTGTCCAGGTTGTCTGCCAGAGATAGGAATTTCAAATAAATTTACAATGATGTATTTATTTATTAAATGTTAAGTTTATATAATTCATTGCTCTTTGTTATTGTTTCTCTTTTGTCCATCTCTGTGTGTTGGTGTCTGACACGCCAGCAGAATCAAAAAGTGGGCACTTTTTTTGAATTTTTGATACGCCAAGCCCAAATGGTTTGCCTTCACTGTCCTCAGATGAGGAACCTCATCAGGATTTCCTAGCAAATTAGATGCTGCTACTGCTGCTATTTAGAAATAGCTCTGGGTTTGCTTGCTTGCTTGCTTGTTTGTTTGTTTGTTTTACCTTTTAAAAGGCTACCCCAACGATGCCCTTGAAGTGATGTCCCAGTGCCTGGAGGCTGTGCGGATCTGGATGGGGAGGAACAGGCTCAAGCTCAACCCTTCCAAGACTGAGTGGCTGTGGCTCCCGGCATCCCAATATAGTCAGTTGACTCCATCACTGACTATTGGGGGCGAGTCTTTGGCCCCCACAGAAAGAGCTCGCAATCTGGGAATCCTCCTGGATACGCAGCTGTCCTTGGAGGAACATCTGACGGCTGTAACCAGGGGGACCTTTTGTCAGGTTCGCCTGATTCGCCAGTTGCGGCCCTTTCTTGATCGGGATTCCCTGTGCACAGTCACTCATGCCCTCATCACCTCTCGCCTTGACTACTGCAACGCTCTCTACATGGGGCTCCCCTTGAAGAGCACCCGGAGGCTCCAACTGGTCCAGAACGCAGCAGCGCGGGTAGTGACGGGAGCAGCATGGCGCTCCCATGTAACACCGCTCCTGCGTGAGCTGCACTGGCTCCCGGTGGTCTTCCGGGTGCGCTTCAAGGTGTTGGTCATCACCTTTAAAGCGCTCCATGGCATAGGGCCTAGCTATCTTCGAGACTGCCTGCTGCTACCGACAACCTCCCCTCGACCCGTGCGCTCCCCCAGAGAGGGCCTCCTCAGGGTGCCATCAGCCAAACAATGTAGGCTGGTGACCCCCAGGGGGAGGGCCTTCTCTGTGGGGGCACCTACCCTCTGGAATCAGTTGCCCCAGAGATAAGGAGAATCCAAGACCTCGGTGCCTTCCGCCCTGCCCTTAAAACCCACTTTTTCCAGCAAGCCGGGCTGGCTTAAGAAGAATTTTTTAAAAGTTTTAAATTGGTTTGTGATTTTTAATTTTTGGGCCAAATTTATATATATATTAATTGTTTTTCAATATTTGTATTTCATGTTCTTAATTCTGGCTGTACACCGCCCAGAGTCCTCAGGGAGAAGGGCGGTATATAAATTGGAAGTAAAATAAAATAAAATAAAAAGGTCACTCATTAGGATGGGCATTATGGTTGTTTTTTTGTGTGTGCACATGAATCTCTTTGCATCAATGACCTTTATAGTGTGCCTCCAGTTCTCCTCACAGTGTGAACTTCAGAAGATCGGTTGTTCCTCTTTGATCACCATGTAATAAATTAAATTACTAGTTGTCAGCTATGTTCCCTGAACACAGGCAGCATGGGAACAATTGGCAATTGCCGGTGTTCTGAGGAGGCTCTATGTTTGACTACCACATCACAAAAAGGCAGATGCTTCAGATGCTCCCACAGCAATGTTTTATATCCTATTGGCTTCGACATCAGAACATCTGCATCTCATAGAACCTGAATCCTGGGCTTTATCTCTCTGCTACTCGTCCAGTGCTTTGTTTTCCACCCAGCTGTTGAAATGTTCTAAGGACAGCAATGACTCATCTCCACATTACAATCACCCTCACTTTCTTTTGTTCACATCTCAGTAGGATGCAGCTTGTAATGCTGAAGCTGCACCATCATTTTTGAATTGTGAAAGTAATGGAAAAACAGTCAACAGTTTGGTTAAAATGATTCCAATAAAGTGAAGATAGTCTCATAAAGTGAAGGAGTCTCATGAAAACTGGGAAGAGTATGTTTATACAGTTCTACTGAGGGGAGGTATAAAAGAACATCTTTTGATAAAGGGAAGGGTCAAGGTTTTTGTTGAAATTATCTTACATTCATTTATGCTTTCAGACAACTGAAGGAAAACTCCTGACCAAGTGCATCATTAAGATTGATAATAAGTAAGAAGGGAGAGAGGTAGACAAAAATAAGAGCCAATACTTGAGATGATGTGGGGATACTTACTTTACTATCCAGCTTTTTCATGGTCACCAGATCCAAGGACTTCAAGGAATGGCCAGTTGGGGTGATAAAATAAAGGCAGACATGGATTCTTGTATCGTGATAGTTAAAAAGAGAGCGCCGGATTTTTAGCTCTTCTTGCAAATAATTTTCAAACTGCGTGTCAATGTAATCTACTATTGGCCTGTAACTAAAAACGAATTCCATTAGCAACTTGAATGGTACCATTCATGAAAACTGACTAAACACGCTCAACATGACTGCAACGTTTCTATCCACCAAACCTTCATAAAATCTGAGTAAAAGAGATGTTGAAAAACTTTTAGTGCTGGCTGGAACAGATTAAACCAAAGGACTGTGCAGGTACAAAGTGCTAAACTAGTTCGGAACTGGTGCTGGATTTCACCAAAGACCTTGCAATATTGGCTGCTTTGGTGCACACCCGGGAATTGTAATCTGACAGTATCTGGCAATCATGCATTCTATTTTTTACAGCAATTACAGTTAGCCTAAACCGACTACAGGAAGTCCTCGACTTACAACCACAATTGAGCCCAAAATTGCTGTTGTTAAGTGAGACATTTGTTAAGTGAGTTTTGCCCCATTTTATGACTTTTCTTGCCACAATTATTAAGTGAATCATTGCAGTTGATAAATTAGCAACCCGGTTGTTAAGTGAATCTGGCTTCCCCATTGACTCTGCTTCTGAGAGGGTCACAAAAGGTGATCACAGGACCTTGGGGAACAGCAACGGTCATAAATATGAAGCAGTTGCCAAGCAACTGAATCTTGATCTCATGATCACGGGGATGCTGCAAAGGTCGTAACAGTGAAAAATGGCCATAAGTCACTTTTTTTTCAGTGCCGTTGTAATTTTGAACAGTCACTAAATGAACTGTTTGTTGTAAGTCAAGGACTAGCTGTACCCCAGAACTACAGATTGATTACACAGAAGTAACTGGAATGCCCTTCTACAAGCAGTCAATACTTTTCCTGTTGCGCAACTTCCTCCTCGTGTCCACCTTCTACTCAGACAGCAATGACCTTTGGCTGCTTCGTTTTGTGAATGAAGATTTGCACACATAATGCAAGCCACTGGAAATCCTGGAAATTCACAGAGTGACTTTGGACAAATCAATCTCCCAGACCAATCTATTTTATGAGATTGTTGAAAGGATAAAGAGGGAGTGTTTGATGACAATTTGCCTCCAGAAGTTGTGAATGCTTGCAACACTGGAAGTTTCTAAGAAGAGGCTGGATAACCATTTGTGTGAAGTGATGTAGGGTTTCCTGCCTAAGCAGGGGGTTGGACTAGAAGACCTCCAAGGTCCCTTCCAACTCTGTTATTCTAAATTCTAAATGACCTAATCTCCTGGAGCAAAGGCTGGATATAAATCCCATGATTAAATGAACACTTTGGGGAAAAACAAAAAACTTGACTGGAGAAGTTCCTTGCAATAAAAGTAGCAAGCATATCTCATCAATTTCAGGTCCTAAAAACTTTAGCTTTACATTCTCCTTTAGATTAGTATTTGATTCTCAAGTGCTTTACATATCAAATCATGGATTAACTGCAGAAAATTCAGTCTAGGGCATTTTCTACGTTTTGACTTGAAATACAAGTTTTGCTGTAGATGAAACCCACCAGTTAGAGAACCCCGGAAGTCATTCAGAACCTCTGGGAATTGAGTACCATGGAAGCCAAAGTCAGAATTAAATAACTCCTGTTTTCCTATGATGATCCTCTGGGAATCTCACATGTAGGATATGAAAACAACAGCTCTCCCCTGTTGCTGTTTAGCATTGGAACAAAAGAGCAGATACTAGCACCCCTGTCTTCATTTTTGAAGGAAGTGGTATAGCAGCTCTCAAATGAAATGAACACAACTGATTCCAGCCAACTAATTTTGTGGGGAAATGGGAGGAAGGGAATCAGGATATCTGAGGGAAAAAGAGCTCCAAAGCTTCACTCTTTCATCTTCCTTTCAACATATGCACAACCCAGCAATTTACATTAGAGCCAGTGGAGAAATTGAGAATGACTATAACTTGCAAGCTCAGAATCAAAAAAAGTAGAGCTTTCATTAACTCTTTAGTTTCCTACCAAGTTTCATGGAAATGTTATTAAATCTGGCAACTGTATGGATAATGTTACAGCTAAGCCACAAGGTGGCAATGGATTGTATTTTATCTGGCTGACATCTGAAATTTCCTATTTCTGTTTTCTCTTCTTCCCGACTGCTGTGTCGTCTAAGCTTTCCATTGCAGATATTATAAGCAGCTGATCACAATAAATAAAGTCCTGTATTCCAGGTGGAATATACACATCCTTTCCCCATCAAAACAATGCATATGTTTCTGGACCAAACTGGAAAGTGACTTGCCTTTCATCTTTATTTATCTGATCTCCAAATCCGACAGCATCTACAATGGTCAGTTTCAGGTGGACATTGCTTTCCTGCAGATCATACGTCTGTGGCCGTAAACGGACTGTATGCTCATAGTGACTAGCTTCCTCTGTCTCAAATGTTGTGTTAAAAAGAGTGTTCATCAGGGTAGATTTCCCGATGCCGGTTTCACCTAAAAAAATATTAAAATGTTTATTCCAACAGTGATCAACAAATGCTAAAAAAAGGAAAGAAAATAGCATCATGAAGAAACATAATACTATTTTTTTTTTCCACATTTAAATTTTCAACAATTTATAAAGTTTAGTCCTTTGTACTATGGAGCTGGGATACTTTTCCAGATATAAAATGGAAAAGCATCAAAACATCAGAAAGAGTAATGCAAAAACTTCAGTGCCAGAATAGTATTCTACTTTTCATTATGACAAATATATTCCTATGTTTTTTTTTTAAAAAAAATGCTTTAAAATTATAGTTAATTTCAAAAACATCCTTTCAGGAATTTCTGCACATTTTAATACTTTTCTATCTATCTATCTATCTCTCTCTCTCTCTCTCTCTCTCTCTCTCTCTCTCTCTCTCTCTCTCTCTCTCTCTCTCTCTCTCATCTATCTATCTATCTATCTATCATCTATCTAATTTATGACTCTATCTATCTATCTATCTATCTATCTATCTATCAATCAATCAATCATCTATCTAATTTTATATAGCTGCCCATCTCAACAAAGGTGACTTCGAGTGGCACACAGCAGATGAAAAAACTAGCAAATACAAATATAAGAATCATAAAAACAAACATGGACAAGCATAAAAAATTCTTGATGGGGCTAAGTTAGACGATCACATGAGTATAGAAATGAATAGAAAATGAATATTTTGGAAATATTTGGATATGGCAGGCAACTACTTCATGCATGTGCAAGAAAAACAGAATAATAGAGTTGGAAGGAACCTTGGAGGTCATCTAGCTCAACCTCCTGCTTAAGCATTTCAGACAAGTGGCTGTCCAGTCTCTTCTTAAAAATCTCCAGTGATGGAATATCCACAGTTTCTTAAGGCAAGCTCTTCTACTGGTTAATTGTTCTCACTGTCAGGAAATTTCTCCTTATTTCTAGGTTAGTTCTCTCCTTGATTAGTTTCCATCCATTACTTCTTATCCTGCCTTCTGATTCTTTGAAGAAAAGGGTGACCCCCTTTTCTTTGTGGCAGCCTCTTAGATATTGGAACACTGCTACCATGTCATCCCCATTCCTTCTTTTCATTAAACTAAACTTTCATTAAAGAAAGGAACTGAATTATTGGAGTGGCACCAAAGTACAATAAAAGGACAAAGAAACATTCATAACTGGCCCAGATTGTCTAATACAGCAATCCATCTCCATGTATTTGTTCAAGTGATCACTGTTGAATGAAGAACATAGCAAGAAACTTAAACTGTGAGGGAGGAGTTTAAAACTAAAACTTAAAATGTTCCTCTTCATAAAGGTATCACATTACATCTTGTGAAAGACTATGAAGACCAGCAAGTGAAAGCTGAAACTTAAAAATGCAAATATCTTTTAAAACACATCTTAAATCATGTAAGATTTTTTTCCAGAAATAAAAAATATTTTAGGTGTCTAAAACTAAACAGTTTGTTTAACATGTCATTAAATATTGTAAATCCACAATTTCTATACATCACAAGCAGGGTGGATTTGATTTAAATCGAGTTGATTTAAATCACAATAGTAAAAAGGCTTGATTTAAATCAACTCGATTTAAATCATAATTTTTAAAGAGCAGCTGTCATCTCTGCTACTCCTTTGACCCACTGTTGACTCACCGATAGTCCCAGTGTTGCAGAATGTACAGCCTCATGCTACATAACTAAGCGCCATTTCATGCTGAATAAACTAAATTATTTATGTATCTTAAATAGAAAACTATCTTACGATAGATTTTTACCCCAAAAGTTTTTTATTAAAATAAATTCGATAAAAATAAAAAAAAATCTGATTTAAATAAAAAAAATCCGATTTAAATAAAAAAAAATCTGATTTTTTTGATTTTTTTTTTTTTAAAAATCATTGATTTTTATCCACCCTGATCACAAGCCAGGAATGGTATAAACTCAATCCTGGACCCATAAGGGGCCAGAAGGGTGACAGAATTAGATAGCTGAACTTTCATTCTGATTACCAAAAGTTCATTCGCTCAATGGAGTAAAATGACATTATTCACGTAAATGTTTCAAACTGGGTTCTGTTCTCACTCAGAAAAAATGTAAACAAGGTCAAGATTCTGGAAAAAGAGTTAGCTTCATTTCAAGACACAGCATGTGATAACCCACATTTGGAAAGTTTAATTTCTTAGCACATTGGCTATATTGTTTCGACTCGAAAAACCAATTTTGTGTGTGTGTGTGTGTGTGTGTGTATGTATATGTGTGTATGTATATATGTGTGTGTGTATGTATGTATGTATGTGTATGTATATATATATATACACACGCGCACACACACACACACACACACACACACACTGATGCAATATATTGTGTAAGTCAGACAGATAAGTTCCCATAAAACAGTAGGGCAAAAATTCAAATAAATCACATTATGTTTTAAAGTGATGTGGGAACCTAGCTAGTAGTAGAAGAATACAGGACAGAAGTTCCCTTTTATATCATTTTCTGCCTGATCTTTTAGCTGAGATGGACTTTTAGATACGTTTCTACCAGTGGTGGTTTTCAAAATTGTTTACTACTGGTTCTGTGGATGTGGCTTGGTGCGCGTGGCATGGCTTGGTTGGAGTGGCAGGGGAAGAATACTGCAAAATCCCCATTCCCACCCCACTCCAGGGAAAGGATACTGTAAAATCTCCATTCCCTCCTCACTCCAGGGGAAGGTTACTGCAAAATCCCCATTTCCTCCCGATCAGCTGGGACTCGGGAGGCAGAGAATAGATGGGGATGGGGCCAGTCAGAATTTTTATTACCGATTCTCCGATTTTTGCTATTGGTTCTCCAGAACTGGTCACAACCTGCTGAAACCCACCTCTGGTTTCTAGTAAGCTTTCCCCTTTATCCTTACAACATGGCAACTTCTGGCTATTATTCAGATTCTAAGCATTCCACTTCACAATAAGCACTTTACTGACCTACACAGAGGATGTTGAAGCTGAAACCTTGCACCACTGATTTGCTGACCAGTTGATCAGGAAGACTGTCAAATCCAACATGGCCTCCCATAGATAGGTTTCTTTTCTCTTCATGCTATTAAAAAGAATGACACCATTTTTGCAGGGGTTATCTGGTGGAAATTACATCATCATTCATCATCATCATCATATCAAAAACGTAATGAAAACCCATCAATTTTACTTGAAATGCAGCAAACTCCTAACTAGAGAAGCATCTCTCCAGATGGTCATTCAAAGAATGATCATGTTTTTATATGCCACATTCCAGACATACTATTAATTAAAGTCAAGCACCTGGGGAAAAAGGGGGTACGGATTACAGAGAATTAAAGAGATTAAAGACTACTTTGTGCCACTTTGTTGAAAGGACAATTGCCTCCCAAGGATCTTATGTCAGACATGCATTGCTTCAGGAATTACTATTGGTAGCCATTAATAGCCTAATCCTTCATGAAGCTATCCAGTCCTCATTTAAAACCATTGAAGTTGGCTGACATTACAACTTCTGGTAGCATAATTTATTCACATATGTTGTGAAATACAGTATTTCTACCTATCAGTCTTGTTGTTAATTTTTTTATTGATTAATCAGTAGTAGTTATTTTCTAAAATGTTCAAATCTGAATCATGTCACTTCAAAGAAATCTTTAATACATTTTCTCAGACTTTGCCATAAGAAACTATGTTCATAAGCAACATTTGCTTTATATCTGTGGGAATATTGCTGCAGGCAACTTCCAGATTGTTGTGCATCCAGCACACTCACAATCAATCCTAATATCCATAGCAGAACAAGCATACATGCCATACAGCTCAGATAGCAAAATAACAGTGCATAGTAGTAGCAGAATAGAGATGGAAACAGTATACTAGGAGCCTTCGTCTATTCCATACCATTAAAGAAACAATTTGGTGGACAGGCTGAATGTATCCAACAATATTCACGACGACAATAATGAATCATCTTATCTTGTCATCTGGAACTATATCTATTTCCCTTCTTAAAGCAATATCTTGGTTCTGTTCTCATCTCTTTCTTATTCGCTTCCATCTTTTTCTCTTTCTTTTTCCCTTCCCTTCTTTTTCTCTCAGCATGGAGAAATAAACTGACATTTTCCCAGATGACTAGTTTATTAGATGGCTAAAAAGTATTTTGACTTTAAGCCATGTATAAATCACAAAATCAGAAAGGATCAAACAGTAGCATTAAGAGCAGGATAATTCCTGTATTTCATAGCATATTTTACTGCAAGTTGTCACATAACATTTAAGCTGAATAATTCCACCAGCTGCTCAATCAAGAAAGCGCAAATGCGTAAGTTAGGATCTTCAGCAAAATTGGTCTTAATATAAACAGACTGTATATGTTTGTAAGGCACATCTGCAGGGACCATTTACTTATGTGAATATCAGACATATTAGATGATGGAAAATTTGTCTCTATATAAAATTTTGCTAAAACCTAAATATATACCAAGAGACATCCTATCTATATATGACATCCCATATAATGTTATTCTGGCGTAAACATGTGTAGCTCTTTCCTAACCTTTATTACAGTATGTTTATACTGTAAAACTAAAGAGCAGATTGCTGGAAAGATATAAAGGGTGCATGAAAGAGAGTCTGTAGTGAAGATAAAAACAACTCTTGGAAACTAACAATAGTTCTGATTTGTGTCCTTGCTGCTTCTCTACAATTACAGTGTGTGCAACATACAAGAGATTCTTTTGCACTGAAGCAAACCCTGTCTGGACCAGAATTTCTCCAACACACATGGAGAAGAAAGAAGAGAAATATAGGTGATAAGACTAAAGGCTAAACCACAGTCAAGCCTTTTTCTATGTTTAAGTGTACAGGAAAGCCAAGAGGAAACACATCTGTCAAAAACTTTAAAAGTTTAAAAAAGTTAGTGAAAATTAGAAAGACTAATGTTGAGTCTTAGTCCATTGCTGCAACTTGCATGAGGCACTCCTATGTATAACATACCCCATACGCCCATTAGCAAGACGGCTATAATAGATGTGAGCTGGATTTTGTAGCTGTCTAATAGTATTTCTTTGTTGATTTTCAGAACATAAGCACTAAGTAGGAACAATGGAAATTGGATTTTGTAATATGTACTTTGGTAATCCTGGTAGTATGAAAGAATGAACTTATTTCATGATTTACCAGGCCTTTTCTTTCTGGTCATCTGGAAACCCTTCCTTCCACACCATAGGAAATCAGATAAGTTACTTTTTACAAGACTACCTCTACTATCCAGACTGTGAACATTATATTTATGAATGTTCATAGAACTACTGTATATAAAATACAGTATATTTCGACTAACCAATGCTGTCCTATGGGCTAGGAACTCTTCACCCTCACTTTGTTTAATGTATAAATGAGACGATATTATGAACAATAAAAAAAAACAAAACAAGAAATAGGCAAAGGTTCTGTCATCTCCACAGTCTGGAAAGGAAGTAAACAAGCCTTTGCCAAAGTGCTATGATTAGAATATGAATGCGCCAAAAGACCAGAGAGATGTTCCTAGGCAACAGCCAGAATCTGTGCTAGGCAGGTTTCGGGGGAAAATCTCTCTCACTGCTAAGCCTGAAGTCTCAAACTCAGATCATCTGGAAAGGGAAGGAAATGTGCCTTTGGGGGAATGATTTGTACAATTTCTAGTTGACCACCCAATCCTTTTCAGCTTTTTCCCCTCCAGATATTGATATATTTATTTCAAAATAATATTATTTTCTAACATTCGTATTCCCAATGTGGAAAATCAGTGATTTGGCTATAAGAATTTATTGATATATTTTAGTGCAAATATTTTGTCCACCACATGGAGCGTGTTAAGAGAATAAACAAGACTCTACCTTTTGGAATTGAGATGAATCAATACAGTCTTAAATCTTGACTACTTTAATATATATCCTTGGGCCCTGTTCTTATTGAAGGAATGATGGAGTATAATATCTGCATTTAAGGAACTTAATTTTTTTTAAGTCCAGGCTACTTAAGGCTTCAAAGGGATGCTCTGTTCTGGTGTGGCAAAATGTAGTAGCATCAAAGGAAACACAGACAAATCAAAATAAGTCACAAGAAGATAAAGACATTGAATAGATATTAACAATAAGTATTATGAATCAAATAGATAATTCTTTAAGAGTTACAATGGAACAGAGAAAAAAAAAGAGAAAGATCTCCCCAAAATAATGAAAGGATTATAGATAGGTATTCAAATGATGCAGCAGAAGGAGACAAGGGGTAAGGCAGAAGGAATATTCAGTTTGTATAAAAATGCTAGAAAGAGATATAAGATTCTAAGAGAGAAACATAAAAGGGTTACCAAAAAGTCAATAAATGATGAAATTTTAAAAGGGCAAGAGATGATGGATAGAAATAAAATACCTTTCAATACGGTGACTGTATTAAAAATAAAATAAAAAATAGAAAATACAAATTGGTTAAATAGTAGTATACATACTGATATATACATATTAAGGTTAGAAGGTGGAAGACTATGATTAGGTATACTTAATTCAGTGGTGGGATTCAGCCAGTTCGCACCACTTCGGGAGAACCGGTTGTTAACTTTCTGAGCAGTTTGGTGAACTAGTTGTTGGAAGAAATCATTAGGGTAGAGAACTGGTTGTTAAATTATTTGAATCCCACCACTGACTTAATTGTATTATTATTACTAAGAGTGTGTAAAAAGTATATTCAAACTTATAGCTCTCAAGGACTATAAATTTAGGGGACTTGGAGATATAATCCCGGGACTGACTAAACCTTATTAATAATTGGCTTTATTGGTGTTCCTAGATAATTGGGATATTGGAATTATGGTGGAATATTGAGTAATTTTTAATATATTAAACTATTAATGACTCAACAGGGGACATCAAATACATTATATGAAGAAATGTTATTGATGTTTAAATGTATTTATGAAGAAGTGAAAAGAATCGTAAGGAGAATCATAATATATAATGTATATATATAACATAATATATATAACATAATATAGGAAATACTCGTAGGATCTTTGATGCAGGCAGAAAGCACTTGAAGCAGCCAGCCACATCAAACTACCCCACCTCAGGTGGGTTGCAGCACCTTTTTGGGGGCATTTTTTGGCTTCAAATAAGATGGGTCTTTTGTTCCAACTCTTCTTGATGCAAAGTAAGCTGTGTTTTACGCTGGTACCCATTCCTGTCAGTTTTCCCATGAAGAAGCAAGACAAACAAAGCTTATATTTATTTATTAGTTTTTAAATTCAGAACCAAAAAAGAAAAAACCAGCAAAACACAAAGAAAATAGTGATGGTGATAGATAAATTGTCAAAGAGAAGAAATGAAAAAGTGACTTACCAAAAAATGAAAAATATGAAAAAAGGGGGGAGGGGAAACAGAGTGTCATTATAACAATAAGGAATTACATTTCTATATGCACTTGTCTAATTCAAATATTATTCCACTATATATGGATAGATAGATAGATAGATAGATAGATAGATAGATAGATAGATAGATAGAAAGAATACATTTATATATGTGTATGTATATTTATATTCTACTGCATTCTGTATAAACGAGTCCCGTATTTTATTATACTTGTCCCTAAAAGCTATGTCTACAGACAATCTGCTCGTAAGGGGAGAGTGCAATCGGGTCTTCAATCCATTGAATAAATGGACCATGCATTTATTTTCCATTGCTGCAAATATCAGTCTTTTAGCTGCAGAGCTTTTCAAAGATACAGCTTGGAAAGAGATCTGTCACAGTGAATGACAGGAGCGCATCCTTTACAAAGAGAGCACTTTTCTCCTTAAATGCTATCATGGACCACACAGAAACAGAGAAGCTCTTTAGAATGCTGACCATAAACTATTTAATAATGAACAAGTCAAAGGCTCATCTGCCCCAATGTCAACAATATACAAGCTAAGAGTCCAAGGTCAAATGGGGACTCTGCGGGCCCTCCAATAATTGCAAGCAAATTGATATTTTAACCTATAGAAAACATGGGTAGCAATCATATGAAAAGCATTCATTCCATTTAATATAATTCTGAATCACTGTAATTTTAAATAAATTAGATTTTTATACTGCTCCAACTATATTTGGGAGAATGACCTGTATTACATTATCCAAATAGTTAACCATCTTTTGGCCCTGGGTCAAAAATGAACTACTGTATACAAAGAGCAGCAGCTTACAAATGAGACTAAAGTAGGTTTGTTAGTAACTTAGTTTGTTAGTTTATGCAATTGTCCTAAGAATAAATTCCTTCTTGCAAGGTTTAGGAAGAGGAGATCAGGGTTGAAAATCGTCAAGTGATGTCTCACTATGCCAAACTGTAGTCAAATCCAGCTTAGATGGGAGGGGTCTATCACAATGGTTATCAAAATCGACAGAACTTCACTAATAATTGTCAAGTGCCAGGTAAATCAGAAGATCCAGGCAGTTCAAATGGGTATAAAGATTTATTGCAAGCTTCAGCTACAAGGATATGAACTACTAACTGCCAAAGCAAATTGGCGGGTGAAAAGAGTCAAAGGAATTCAAGGTGGGCTGGACTTAGATCGCTTATGGACATGAAGGGACTCATGACTGATAACGTATTTGACCCCTCCTACAGTAACAATGCATTTCTAGATGTATTAAAAAATAAGTTCCATTTACTTCTCTGATGGTCAAGTGAGAATAGGGATTGCTGAAGAGAATGGACACAAAAAGGAAGGAAACCAAGATTATCCCAAAAGCTTGCTCTACTCAACCCACATCCATCCACATCGTGATCCCACCAAATGCTACGAGAAAAGGATCTAAGAATTTGTGTTTGTTTGTAAAACTATACAGTAAGAATAGTTTATATTGCTTGTAAGCTACTTGGGAAGATTTGTTAGATTTGTAATTTGAAGGGTAGAATATAAACACTTATAATCTGTTAATTAATGAAGAGGTCTTGTCTCTATTGTTGTACTTTGAAAGAAAAGCTTTTGATTTATTTCAAGTATCACAGCAAGCTACATTTGGAAGGCAAAACGTTTTAAAGCAGTTTTCGATCTTGCAAGGAAGAGGAAATGTTCAAACAATAACAACAAGTCTACTCTGAAATCAAAGGCTCAGATCATGGTCTGAATATGTACAGATGAATATTCCAAAGCCAAGTGGTCAATTTTGTCCGTGAAAATAGCTGGAAAACTGAGTAAGTGAAACTATATTTAGATGCTTCACAATAGTTCTATATTCGGAATCCTTCTTGCCTGTTGCCAAAGCAGCTGTGAAGTTGACAAAGGCTGAGGGTTAAAAGAGAAAAGTTTTTATTATTATTTCTACCACTAAAACAAGAATATAAATTTGGATCAATTTATTGGTTACTCCACAGATTAACATTAACATTTTAATTATAGGTAGTACTTGATTTATTATCACAATTGGGACCAAAATCTCAATTGTTGAATGAAGTGATAGTTAAGTGAGATACTCACATGACCAGTTTACTCAAATGATCACAACCCCAGCTCTCCCAGTTGTAGTTGTTATGTGTGGGTCATTAAGGGGACAGAGCGAAAGACCACGCACAAAAGGAAAGGGCTGTACAAATGGAGGGCTGCACAAATAAAGCTTGGATCTTCAGGTAAGGCTATTAAATGAACAAAAGGATGGAAGTTTTAGGCTTTGAACTACAAGCCAGTTAACCAATCATACTCCCTTCCCCAAATAATTGTGGATATGCTGCCTCAGCAAAACCACATTAAGTTATAAAGAATCTGTTCCTATTGCCCTCCTTTCCTGTCTTGTCATCCAGCATGATCTATTACGCTTGGAATAATTTAATTGGCCTCTAATTTGTTATCAGGGGGACTCTTTAATTCAATGAAAGAGTACTAAGGTAAGAGGCCTCCAAATACATTGGAGGCAGGAAAAACTCAAACTTAACTCATCTTTTCATCATTAATTACATGAGAGGAATAACAGTCTAATGAAAGCCAAACATCAGGTAGGGGTATAAACCCTAAAATAGAAACCATGTGGAGTTTTTGGTTTATTTAAAAAAAAAACAGGAACTATAAAAAGCATTAAAAATTGGCAATTATACATATTAAATGTTCCCTCTTTCTTTCCATCATTCTCCTGCACTTTACATTTATGTAAGTAATTACGTTTGATGGAGTTGCATCCTGCTTTTCCTTCGGGGGCTCCAAGATGCTTCTTCTTGGTTTTTTTCCTCCACAGCAAAAAATAGTAAGTGGTTTCTACTCATCTAAAACTGGGCTGTTCCCAGAGGTAAACAAAAGAAACCACATGGTTTCTTAGATATTCCGTTTATTTAGAAACATTTTTTTAAAAAAAATTAAAGTGTCTGCTTTTGCACTGCTATATAATCCTG
Organism: Arizona elegans; assembly: GCA_022577455.1. Lineage (NCBI taxonomy): Eukaryota > Metazoa > Chordata > Lepidosauria > Squamata > Colubridae > Arizona > Arizona elegans. Next base: position 80,756,112 of record JAKOOJ010000003.1, on the reverse strand, counting down.
TTTCTAAAAACAATCCTATATTTTCAAAAGTAATCATTCAAAATAAAAATTAAACGATGTTGCTGTAGAGGAGATGGGTTATGGAGTTCATTACTCAATGCACAGATCGTGAGGAAGCTGGCACTAATCCTGAATTAGTCTGAAATAGGTGGTATACATTTGGATTCAATTTATATAGTTTAGGGCCATGATGGCAAACCTATGGCACGTGTGCCACAGGTGGCACATGGAGCCATTTCTGTGGGCATGCAAGCATTGCTCTAGCTCAGCTCCAGCGCACATGCGCGCACCAGCCAACTAATTTTCTAGCCTTCTGGGCTGACCGGAAGTCGGGAAACTAACCGTTTCCAGGCTCCGGAGGACCTCCAGTGGGCTGTTTTTGCCCTCCCCAGGTTCCAAGAAAGCTTCTGGAGCCTGGGGAGGGCAAAAAATGGGCCTACTGGGCCCACCGTGCCATTGCGTGCCATTGCGTGCCAACACATACACAAACAGAAATCCCTCCCCACCCCCCAAGGCAGCCACATCCCTTCACTAACCTGCTTTCCATTTAAAAAGTTTGAGGACCCCTGCTGTATATAAACAAACAATAAACTTTACTCTTTCGTAGCACTGAAGATGTCACCTAGTTGGGTAACAAAATGTCTGCAAGAAAACAACCAAGCTTGGAGAGCAGCCAGGATTCTGCAGTTCAACCCTAAACTGCATATATTCCCTTCTACTAAGACATTATATTATTGCAGCTCCTGTGTTGGGATGCTGTTATTCTATCTGCTCTATGTAAGAATTATCTATCAGAGAGAAACTGATTTGAACGTCTGATTAGTTTTACTGATTTATTTTGTCACATCTTTAGACTTGCTAAAAACAAAAAACATTTTCAGAGGGATTGTTCCCTTTCAGAGAAACTCATCATGAAATGTCCAAGAATAAGCTTTCAAGCTATAAAGTACAAACTGTAAAAACTGATATTTAGTATATCTGTGCAATGCTACATGTTTAAGTTGGAAAAAGTACCTTGAAAGATGTGGTGTGAGCACACAAATGCAGAACCAATTTGTGGCTCATTAAAGCAACTTCATTTGCTCCAAATGAAGCCGTTTTAATGAATCACAGGTAGGTGGTATATTTGCATTTGTGCAAAATTCCAGTGCAATTCTTCCAAATGGAATCCAAAGCATTGGAATGGGCTTCAAACCAAGATAATATAGTCTCTTACAACAATGCAGTAAGTAAAATGACCTATTTCATCAGGAAATTGGTAAATGTATCTTCAGCAGTTTCCAATCTTGGAGATGTAATCAAATCCGCAGATTACCTCACAGTTCTTGATTATGGCATCTTAAATATTTTTCTGTAAATTCAGGCTGTAAACTATTATATAATTTTATGCTCAAACTGTACTGTTTCTGCCATTTCACAGACCATATGAACATTAGGAGATTGGCTGTATTATTTGAAATTATCCAGTGCTGCATTACTTTGCAGTGATAAGCAATTTGGTCTTATGTGACAGATAAATCATTAAGTGAAATTAGCAAGGGCCCATCATACTATGGGAAACGGAAGTATTTCAAATTATATTTTTATGAATGACACATTCCTTAGCTTTGAAGGTGATAGCAATTAATTGTGCATTCAAATTAGAAAATTTAGAGCACTCTGTAGGATCATTGATTACTTTAAAAATAAACCAACAGAAAACAGTCTCTGACCTGGTTAAAGCCATCAGGGTGCCAATTACTTGGAGGCTGAATCCACAGTATAAATCTATTGGCATGAATGCTTAAATGCTTATTTCAATTTCAGAAAACCCTGGCAGGACATAAGCAACAATTTCGGAAAGAGGGTCAAGGCTTTGAAAAGCTGATGCCCATGAGAAAACAATTATTTCCAGAATACACATGAAGCATAATCAATACTGTGGGGTCCTTGGTGCTTTCTGAGAACAGTTGCTTTCTTGCAGACCTTTGATTACCAAACTAAGTAACATCATCAGTGCTAAAAGAGAGAGGGATTTGCTTTCATTTTATATACTAGTGATCACATTGGAACAGCTTCCTACCCTATCCTATTGGCTTTTCACAAGACCTGGTTCTTCTTTTAGGCATTGGGATCTGGATATTAGCATGGCAGTTCTAGTGATTTCATTTTTTTTATTGAGCCTCAGTGCCGCTTTAGTTGGGTTCTTTTTTTAATGAAATTATCTGTTTTTAATTTTTTTGCTGCCCCAAATTTCTGGATTAGGTGGGTGGCTATATAAATTGGATGGATGGATGGATGGGTGGGTGGATGGGTGGATAGATACATGTATATGAAAAGGAGTCTAACCCTTTTTAGTTTATGGGTACAGATTTTCAAAACTGAAAGCATCACAGAGTAATGTATGCACTGAGCAAAGAAAAACACAAGCATCACAGAAGAGATGTAAGTATACATAACAGACAAAATGTCAGCTAGGAATGACTGCTGCATACAGCTCCTATAAAGTTTTGGGGTGTTTATTTTTATTTAATTTTTACAGCGGCTCATTTCAACAAGTGTCTCTGGACACATACATCCTTAAAACAAGCTATTATTCATTTATTCAACTAAATATACTAAATAGTGATGGCCGTGCAGTCCACTGCTCCTTTTATATTTCTCAATTGGCAAACTGCTCAATGCTCAATTCCAAAGTTATCATCATATTTATTCAACAGCTAAAACACAAGAGAGCATTGCAGATACATTCAACTCCCAATGTCTGAAGCTTTTTACATATGAACGTTTTTAGTAAGTAGTCACACTTCCTTCAGGCCTTATCCCACCCCCATCTTCTCATCCATCCACATTTGTCTAATGTTGGTTGGTCAAATATTTGAGGCTTTCCAGAACACCAACAGAAAAAGCAGTTCTGTCTAGTCTGTGCTGCTTTCTGTCAATGCAGAAAATCTGACCTCAGCAACTCCCATCAGATGTAATCCACCTATTAAACGCAGACTTGTTAGCTAGAGTTGACTTTGCAATGACTTATTCTTAATGATTAACTGCAGGCAGAAAATCTGGCAGTTTTTTAAAAGGTGCAACAATATTGCACCAAACACTGACCAGTTATAGTTTTTCCAGATATAGTAAAACCACCTCAAAGGCTAAAATGTTTTATATGTGAAACCAAATGGTAAAATTAGTTGTGGAACAAATCATACATCACACATTTTTGCTGTTGTTGCTGTTTTGCGTATTGGAGGAAGAATGCTTCCCTTCAGCAATCTAAAATAGTCAAGGAGAAATCCTCATCTCTTTATTTAGGAATAATTCACTATATCAAATGGTAAGTACCACAGATTCTTTTACCAAGTCAAGGAAAACTGAGGCTTCAATTCAATTCAAAACGGAGCTGGAAAATACCTTGAAGGTCTTCTAGTCCAACCCTTGCTCAAGCAGGGGACCCTGTACCATTTCAGACAAGTGGCTGCCCAGTCTCTTCTTAAAAACCTCCAATGATGAAGCGCTCACAACTTCTGAAGGCAAGCTGTTCCACTGGTTAATTGTCCTCATGCTTAGGAAGTTTCTCCTTAATTCCAGTTGCTTCATTTCCACTTAGTTCATAAACAAAATATTCTTGCACCTAACCAAACAGGTATCTATCACAAATTATAATGATAGAATAAAGCCACCAAAAATTCTGTTCAAACAACTACCCTGTTTCCCCCAAAATAAGATATCCCTTGATAGGAGGGGGGTGCAGACCTGGCAGGTATTACGGAGACCTGGTTGGGCCAAGAGGGGGGGGTCCCCCTCGTAGAGATGTGCCCGCCAGGTTTCCGTGCATTTCATCAGCCAAGGGCCCAGGGGAGGGGTGGGGGAGTGGCGGTGATCATTAGGGAGAGTCTTTGTCCGAGGGAGACCACTGTTCCTCAGATAGCCGGATGTGAGTCCCTTTGTGTGAAATGGGGCCGTGGGGTGCAGATGGGTTTGCTGACTACGTACCTGGCTCCCTGCCACGTGGCAGCGACCCTGCCCGAGCTACTCGATGTCATTGCCGGGGTGGCGGTCGATACCCCCAGACTTATTGTCATGGGGGATTTCAACCTTCCATCTGCAGGTGAGGCGTCAGAAGTGGCTCGGGAGTTCATGGCTTCCATGACGGCCTTGGACCTGACCCAGTTAGTTCAAGGCCCCACTCACATAGGGGGTCACACTCTAGACCTGATTTTTATCTCTGGTCAGTGGTTGAATGATCTTGGTAGAGGGGACCTAGATATTAAACCCTTGTCATGGACAGATCATTCACTCCTTCAACTAGACTTTCCTACCGCCTCCCCCCACCGCAGGGAGACGGAACCGACTAGATGGTTCCGTCCCAGGCGCCTGATGGATCCTTAAAGGTTCCTGACGGAGCTTGGGCCGTTTCCTGAGACACTAACACACGACTCGACTGAAGAGCTGGTGGCCGCCTGGGAAAGGGCGGCCGCTGGAGCTTTGGACCGTGTCGTGCCTTTGCGGCCTCTGACCCGATGCCGATCTCAATTAGCTCCTTGGTTCTCTGAGGAGCTGAGAGAGATGAAGCGTCGGAAAAGACGCCTAGAGAGCATTTGGAGGACTAGCCAATCCGACTCCGACCGGACACAGGTGAGGTCTTATATCAAGACCTACCTAGTGGCGATAAAAGCGGCAAAGTCTAACCATTTTTCCGCTCTTATCGCATCTGCAGAGAACCGCCCAGCCGCCCTGTTTAGGGTGACCCACTCCCTTCTTCGGGGGGGAGTGCGGGAAGATCCCTTGCAGGGTCGTGCTGAGGACTTTGTGCAATTCCTGCACGATAAAGTCGCTCGGATTCGGGATGGCTTGGACTCCGATTGGATGAGTCCACGAGGGGAGACCGGGGCAGGTCTTGAGAATGTTATCTGGGAGGAGTTTGATCCTGTGGCTCCCGAGGATGTGGACAGGGTTCTGGGTAAGATTAGTGCCGCCACGTGTTTATTGGACCCGTGTCCCTCCTGGTTGGTACTGGCCTCCCGGGAGGTTACACGAGGCTGGCTCCAGGGGATTATAGGTGCTTCTTTGAGTGAGGGTGCCTTTCCTGCCGCCTTGAAAGAGGCGGTAGTGAGGCCCCTCCTCAAGAAGCCTTCCCTGGACCCGGCTGAATTAGCCAACTATCGTCCAGTCTCCAACCTTCGTTTTGTGGCGAAGGTTGTTGAGAGCGTGGTGGCACGACAACTTCCCCGGCACCTGGATGAAGCTATCTATCTAGACCCGTACCAGTCGGGCTTCAGGCAGGGGTACAGCACAGAAACGGCATTGGTCGCGTTGGTGGATGATCTCTGGAGGGCTCGGGACAGGGGTTGTTCCTCTGTCCTAGTCCTATTAGACCTCTCAGCGGCTTTTGATACCATCGACCATGGTATCATGCTGCAGCGGTTGAGGGGGTTAGGAATAGGGGGCACCGTTCTGCGGTGGTTCTCTTCCTTCCTCTCCGACCGCTCGCAGTTTGTGTTGGCAGGGGGGCAGAGGTCGACCTCGAGGCATCTCGCATGGGGAGTGCCGCAAGGGTCGGTCCTCTCGCCTCTCCTGTTCAACATTTATGTGAAGCCGCTGGGTGAGATCATCCGTGGTTTTGGGGTGAAGTGCCATCTGTACGCTGATGATACTCAGCTGTACATCTCCACCCCAGACCACCCCAACGATGCCCTTGATGTGATGTCCCGCTGCCTGGAGGCCGTGCGGGCCTGGATGGGGAGGAACAGGCTCAGACTCAACCCCTCCAAGACCGAGTGGCTGTGGCTTCCGGCGCCCCGATATAGTCAGCAGGTGCCATCGCTGACTATTGGGGGTGAATCCTTGCCCCCCACAGAGAGGGCTCGCAATCTGGGTGTCCTCCTGGACACACGGCTGTCTTTAGAAGAGCACATGACGGCCGTGGCCAGGGGGGCCTTTTATCAGGTCCGCCTGATTCGCCAGTTGCAGCCCTTTCTGGATCGGGACGCCTTGCGCACGGTCACTCACGCCCTTGTCACCTCCCGGTTGGACTATTGCAATGCTCTCTACATGGGGCTCCCCTTGAAGAGCACTCGGAGGCTCCAACTGGTCCAGAATGCGGCCGCGCGGGTGGTTATGGGCGCGTCCCGCTGTGCCCATGTGACACCCCTCCTGCGCGAGCTGCACTGGCTCCCAGTGGTCTTCCGGGTGCGATTCAAGGTGTTGGTTACCACCTTTAAAGCGCTCCATGGCATAGGACCCGGGTACCTCCGAGACCGTCTTCTGCCACCAATAGCCTCCCACCGACCAGTCCGTTCCCACAGAGAGGGTCTCCTCAGGGTGCCATCAGCCAAGTTATGTCGGCTGGCGACACCCAGGGGGAGGGCCTTCTCTGTGGGAGCCCCAGCCCTATGGAATGAACTGCCCCCGGAAATTCGTAAGATCTCCGACCTCCGGGCGTTTCGCTGCGCATTGAAGACCCTGTTGTTCCGCCAAGCCGGACTATCAACACAATAGTTTTAAATTGGGTATTTAAATTTATTGGGGTTTTAAATTTGAGCCACCTATTTAATTATTTTAAATTTTATACTGTTGTTTTGTCTGTGTTTTTAAATAGGCTGTACACCGCCCTGAGTCCTTCGGGAGAAGGGCGGTATAGAAATAAAATTATTATTATTATTATTATTATTATTATAATAAGCCCAATCGGGCTTTTGAATACATGGTAATAAGGCCAAGCGCTTATTTCAGGGTTCAAAAAAAATATAAGACAGGGTCTTATTTTCAGGGAAACACAGTACCTCGCTAATAACAAGTAAAAAATTACTTCCAAAAAGCAAATGATCCAGATGGCATCTATATTGAGCAACACAGTAGCCAACTTGGACAGATTGTGTGACTTTAGAAAGAACACGAGAAGATTTATATTCTTCTCAGTTTGTTCACTTACAGACAAGTACAGTTCCGAAGCAAAGAATCGTTGCACAGTAATTTTGTTAGAATGAAGCAGAAAAACATTCAAAGTATTGCTATAACTTCAGGGCTGACAAAATAAATCCTATTGCATTTTAGATGGGGGAAAGCAAGGTGCCAGGTGAGATATTTATTTATATAAAAGTTACAGACACCATCCAAACAAAAAGTCTACATACAAAATTTTTCAAAAATAATAGCTTTTAAAAGAAGCAAGCAAATCCTAAGAATCAAAATATATACAGAGATCCAAATGGTATACAGATTTGCATAAGATTCGGTTAAACCCACAACGGTGATACACCCACTGTAAAAAAACATCATTATGAAAACATTTAAAAAAAGCTTCACTGAAACATAAACAGACATTTTACATTGAATTTGCTCTTTTATTTTCTTAAACGTTTCTCCTGCTCCAACACATTTCATAGATAAATATACCAGTGTTAATATCCCACTCTGGTTATGGCAACCTCACCCAATCTGATGTCCTCCATTATGTGTTGAACATATACCTATTTCCTACATTAGTAGCAACTGGAAAAACACCTGGAACACTGTAGATTGGGGAGGGCTATCTTCTGCTATCCACCATAGCCACGTATGTGCTACATAGCAAATAGCAAGTTTTACTATTATTGGAATCATAATAAATCACTTTGCTGCCCTTTCCCTAACCCATAGGCCAGGGATGGTGAACCTATGGCACGTATGCCAGAGGTGGCACACAGAGCCCTCTCTGTGGGCACACGCACCATCGTCAGCTGCTCTTCTGGTTTCTGGTGCGCCAGCCAGCTGGTCTTTGCGGGCATCGGAGCGTTGGAAAACAGCCCAGAAAACGGCCCCCAAACAGGCCATTTTTCGGCCTGTTTTTCAGGCCGTTTTCTGGGCTGTTTTCAGATAGTTTTCAGGCCATTTCGTGGGCTGTTTGCAGGCTGTTTTTTGGGCTGTTTTTGGCCCAAAAACCAGCCTGAAAACAGCCAAAAAACAGGCATGTGCGTGCCGGCCAGCTGGCCTTCAGGTTTCCGGCGCTCTAGCGTGTGCACACACATGCACATGCGTTCCGGTTTTGGCACTCGGTGCCATCGAAAAGGTTCACCATCACTGCCATAGGTTCTCCCCTAACCTATGTCCCAAAACATAGAGCTTTTGCTCTAAGAAATACTTAAACAGTCAACAGACTCTTTATGCTCCGCTCTCTGCAGAGCATAAAGTGATGCAACTGGAAACACACACAAATGCAATTTGCTTTTGCTCAGCCAAGCAGATGCTCTGTTAGCAATGACACTCTCTGACCTTTCAGAGAAATGTCTACCATGCATAGGCAGTAAAACTGTCCTAGTTGATATACAGAAGGGCTCTCTGATGTAGCAAGCAAGCTGGTTTAGCTAAAGGAGAAAAACTCCCCAAAAGGTCCATTTAATTAAAAAAAAAAAAAAAAAAAAAACCTCCCCCTATTTCAATAAGTGAGAGAGTGAATGAATCCAACTTCTTCATTAGGGTGATGTAAAATCCCCAAATGGTATGTTACCAAAATGATACCTAGAGAAGACATAGGAATTCAGAGTTCACGCAAAACCTCTTATCTTCTTTTCACAGGGTTTATATTCAGCTTGATGTAGATTTGGTTTCAAGAGGGCTCCAGACAGAGGGAAGGAGACAAACAATTGCCATAGATATTTTAATTATAAAAAATAAAATATAGTATAAAGTTTAATTTTTTTTTCTATGAAAGCACCATCACAGCATCCCCACCAGTTACATGATCAAAATTTGGGTGCTTGGAAACTGGCATGTATTTATTTATGAGAGCTACTGTGTCCAATGGTCAAGTGATCGCCTCTTGCAACCCTCCCAGCTGGCTTCCAACAAGGAAAGTCAATGGGGAAGCCTGATTTGCTTAATGACCCCATGATTCAATTAATAATTGCAGTGATTCACTTCACAATTGTGGGGGGGGAAGGGTAATAAAATTGGGTGTGACTTACTTAACAACCGCCTTCCTTAGCAGTGGAAATTCTGGTCCCAATTGTTGTCATTCAAGGACTACCTGTATAAAAGACTTTATATACATAAAGTCTTGTAATTACAGATTGCATTGTGTTTGCATAGTAGTCAAGAGAACTCTCTTCACTCATCAGCTGCCTATGTTGACTGGCTTCTTTCTATCCATTCTCACCCTCCGACACCAAGGCACCAAGATGATAACCCAGCCTTTTCCTAAGAAACTGCCTTTGTTAACTCAAACTGAAAATAATTCCTTCCAAGCGAGATTCTCAAAAGTCTTCTCTTAGTCCACCTTCTCTTGGAAGATGGACTAAGCTAAGGGATGGGATTATAAAGATTCCAACTTCTGAACTATTTTCCATTTAGAACAAGGTGGATAAAAATCAATGATTTTTTTTAAAAAATAAAAAAAATCAGATTTTTTTGATTTAAATTGGATTTTTTTGATTTAAATCAGATTTTTTTTATTTAAATCAGATTTTTTTAAATAAAATGCTTTTTGAGGGAAATATATTACCATCCAAAGGTTATTCCATCATGAAATAAAGATTAGTTTTTTAATTATGTAGAATAAGGCTGTATATGTTTAATTTTTTTGGTAAATAAATTCCATTAATCGATTCACAATGTCTTGCTCTTCCAGAGGTTTTTGTAAGATTATTGGGCAGTTTCTCTGCCTACAAGATATTATCACAGATACTTGGTTTACTTTTGCAGTTCTCAAAACTGAATTTGACTCAGCAGAGATCACATGCCTCTTCTTCACAGCAAAAATGTTATAACATGAACAGTTTAGAAAAAGACCTTAATCCTATTGTCCTACAAACCTATGAATACAGAATCAACCCCTTCACTGCTAAGTTTCAAGAAGTTCAGTGAATAGAATAGAAACAATATTTTTCTGATTGTTTGGAGTGGAATAGATCTGCACAAGAAGAAACTGAAACTAAGTGTGAGGAGGAAGGGGCAAGCAGACAAGCAGTACAAAATGAAAGTGAAACTTTCTGAGCACAATACTGCAAAGCCACAGACAGACAAGTCTTTGGATCTTTTTCTGTGTATGACCTGAGGTTTATCACATTCTTTCCTTGGAGGAAAAAACCTATAACGGCAGCAGGCCATAAAAGAGACCCAGTTTGACAATATTTTAATGAAGTTCCTTTACCTATCGGTAAGGCAGGCATACGTGCAAACTGCAAACACTGCAACAAAGAAATGCAAGGCCTGGTGGCCCGAATGAGGCAACATCATGAGAAGTGCTGTGATGAAGATGACCAAAGAAACACATTTGAACAGGCAGGATCTTCAGGTTGATAAACATTTTAACTGAATCATATTTCTAAAGACTGCCTTGAACTGTCATGTTTGAGCAAAATTAAATTTCTTATTATTACTGCATGTTACTGTCATTTGGTACAGTTATGAAGAAAAGCAAATATTCCTTTTGGGGCAGTGCTGTGTACAATAAGCAGAAATTGTATAAACAATAAAATAACAGCATTGCCTTTTTTGTTTAGGGGAATTCATGGATTCTGGAAACTATCTACCTTCAAGATCACCATCCTCCTGTTCTACAGTTTCAGAGTTATCCATCCTGGATAGTGCTTCATTAGCATCATCATCATCATCAGACACCCACAGCCACATATCACTATCACCTAAAAGAAAGAAAAAACCCTTCCCTCCTGGAACCACCATAGATAAGTTTGTGATAAAAACTAGCAGATTAGAAAAAGAGTTAATTGATGAAAAAATTGCCCAGTTTGTTTATGCAACGAACTCTCTGAGAACCCACATTTCATTAATATGGTTCAGTCACTGAGACCAGGATACAGTCCACCCAGCAGAGCAGATGTTGCAGGAAAACTGCTGGATAAAGTGTATGACAGAGAAATGGAGCAATGTGCAACAGCCCTTGAGGGTAGAATTGTTAACCTAAGTATTGATGGATGGAGTAATGTCCACAATGATCCTATTATATGTGCTTATATAACAACAGAAGAAGGGAAAGTCTTCCTTGCACAAACAATTGATATGTCAGGAAATGCACACACAGCAGAATACTTACAAGAAGTGGCAGTAAAAGCTATAAGAACATGTGAACAAAAATTCAAATGTCTAGTACGCAGTTTGGTCACAGATAATGCTGCAAATGTATCCAAGATGAGAAGAAATTTAGAAGAGCAGGAAGGGAATACAAAGCTAATAACATATGGTTGCAGTGCTCATTTGCTGCACCTCTTAGCCAAAGACTTAAGTGTTCCAGAAATAAAGACTAATGTTGTTGAAATTACTAAATACTTCCATAACAATCATTTTGCTGCAGCAGCTCTGAAAAGGATGGGTGGAACCAAGCTAACGCTCCCACAAGATGTTAGATGAAACTCTGTGGTGGACTGTTTTGAGCAGGATAGCAAGAACTGGCCTATTCTGATGACAGTTTGTGAAGAAAATCGAGGTAAAATAGATGGCACTGTCACGGCCAAAATCCTCAACATTGGGCTTAAGAGAAATGTTGAACATATGCTGAGCATCCTGAAACCCATCTCTGAAGCTTTAAACAAAATACAAAAAAATAGCTGTTTTATTGCTGATGCTGTTGAAATTTGGAAGGAACTGAGTGAACACTTAAAAACAGAACTACACATGGACAGAATTAAATTACAAGCATTAAAAAAATGAATGGGACAAGTACTGCCTCCAGCTTACTTTTTTAGCAAATATTGTCAATATCCAGTATCAGGGTCAAAACTTAAGTGCTGAGGAAGAGGAGTTAGCTATGACACGGGTATCCAGCAATCATCCATCTGTAATGGATGATTAAGAGCCTGGTGGCGCAGCAGACTAATAGCCTGTTATTAACATTCAGCTGCCTGCAATTACTGCAAGTTCGAATCTCCCCAGGCTCAAGGTTGACTCAGCCTTCCATCCTTTCTAAGGTAGGTAAATTGAGGGCCCAGTTTGTGGGGGCAATAAGCTGACTTTGTATAAATATACAAAAGTATGAAGGCTATTGCTTAACGCATTGTAAGCCACCCTGAGTCTCCAGAGAAGGGTGGCATATAAATCAAATAAATAATAAATAATAATAATAATGCCAACTATAATAAACTTCAAAGCTAAGGGGGAACCATTCAAGAAATATATGTTTGCTGAAGATATTTTAAAGAAAGTCACACCAGTGAACTGGTGGAAGTCACTTAAGCACTTGGATTTAGAGACTGTTCAAGTAATGATTTCACTTTTAACAGCAGTAGCTTCTTCTGCAGGCATTGAAAGAATATTCTCTTTCTTTGGACTCATTCATTCTAAATTGAGAAATCGTTTGGGACCCAATAAAGCAGGAAAGCTTGTTTTTCTTTTCCAGATTATGAACAACGAAGAAGATGAAGATGACGAGTGAGCTAAGAGGACAGTATTTAAGTTTTTCATGTGTAGGCTGGGCTGACAGTCTAAGTTTCTTAAAATATATATATTTTGTTTAGCCAAATTAGTTAACAAACATGGATGCTTGTTGAAGCAAATAACATATGCTGTAATGTTATTGTTTCAGTTGAATAAATCTATTTAAATTGTTATTATTAAGGTAATGATTATTTTTCTCCTTCCTACATACAACAGAAAAGTTGTCCAAATATGAATGATTAACCTATTAAACTGGGGGGAAAAAAACTAATATGAAAAGTTGTTATTCTAAAAATCTTTATCTACTTGCATATTAAAGTTATACCAGCAAGAATTAGTCTTTATGTAGAAAACTATGAATCATTATATATCTTTATGTAGAAACTTTAAATCGTGATTTAAATCAGTTTGATTTAAATCAAATCCACCTTGATTTAGAATCTACCTGGCTTTCCCAAAAATAAGACAGGGTCTTATTTTCTTTTGACCCCCCAAAATAAGTGCTTGGCCTTATTTTTGGGGAGGTCTTATTATTTTTGAGGTGCAGGAGGCGACGACCATGGTAACCTCATGGCTGCTGCTGACACAACTGCTCGTCAGCTGTTCGCCCCTGAGGCCGTGCATGCGCTTCTAGCCATGCTTTCAAGGACTTTGTACCATGCCATTGGCCCAGCCACACCACTGTGACTGGAGCATTAGCATGACAGAAGGGGCGCAGTGATTAGGGTTGTGGGAGCAGCCGTTAGGTAAGGGCATGTGGGGTGTGTGGGGCATGTTCCCACTCCCTTTCCCCCTCCGGCCTTGCCTCCTCACCTTTTTGTTTGTGTGGCAAGCAACCAGAGGAAATGGCGAGGACTGGCTGCCCATGCGGTTAAATATTTTCAGAGAGGGCTTATTTTCAGGGGAGGGCTTATTTTTGGGGAAACAGGGTAATAATCTCCTTATTTATTCAGGTAGAGATACTTTTTTTTAAGTTTCTTTCTAACAGCCTTCATATTAATTGATAAGATGGGCAGATCTATGCACCGGAAACAGAGGAGTTTCAGGCTGGCCCTTTATAAAAACTGCCTTCATCAATTTGTGAATTAACTATTGCAACCATTTTCTCCAAACCTGTCGCCAAATTTCAGGGCTAATTCTATCTGCTACAAAACTCAGGTAATGACTCAATTAAAAATTGCCTCTCTACAATATCTAGGTCAATTGGGATAAAGTGTGATAATACAATAAACACACAAGGGAGTATGAATTTATGGTGAATGACTCTTAAGTCACTCTTAAGTCATGTGATAAGTCACATATCAGAAATATTTTGGGGTTTTTTTCCCTGCCTGAATCTATTGATAGGAAGCTGTCAACACGTCACAAAACTAAATATGACTCAAAGAGACTAACTGAAAACTGGATGTCACTTTCTACCACACTGAAAAATTAGAAACAATTACCATGTTCACACTTACAAAAAAAGTCCAAGTTGTTTTCTTCATATTAGTTTGTTTTCCCAAGATAAAAATAAGAAATTTGGAGAAATCCAATTGGGTTCTTTGTGTTTAATTGCTTATTCATTATACATTCTGGCATAATTACAGCAGGAACTCCACTGCTAAATGAGAATGCAGAAGTTTACCCATATGTTTTCTAAGGGAAGATAAACATTCACAGGCAAAACATGTACATGTATTATTTCCCATATGCATTCTAAAAATACTAGCATTCCAAGAAGATTGAATTATAAAACTTCTCTAAATGTGAATGGCTTTGTAAGTGACAAAGGACGACAGATGTTCCAAATGATCATATGAAGGCAGGGCAATGTTATGATCTTTTGTACAACATAAAACAATTTTTATGTCCATTTTATTAGCTTGTAAAATAATTCTATAATTTCCCCACAGGGAAAAAAAATTGCAGCTTGATGATTTTCTTCTGTTTAATCCATAAATGTTTCAAAATGACATAAAATATTCAAATTAGGTTAATCACATATCCCTTACACAGCTCCTCAGAGTAGTCAACCCAGCCATTATACTGCTTAAAATTTTATTCAAAACAGATCAATTCTTTTATCTTTTCTGAAAATAATGTTTAAAAAAACATTCCAGGCAACACAATTGCTAACCCACAGGTTAAATCTTTTAAGAAATCAAAATTCTATCACTATGAGACGCAACATGGAAAGGAGACAGTTTATACTACTTGTTCAAATGACAAAATGAAGCATTATGGAATTAATCAAAACCACTCTTATACCAAATCTCAATGGATAAAAGTGCTAAAAGTGTCACAAAGACATCCCAAATCCATCATATTTTTCTAGCCATGAAGTTATACCCAGGCTTCAAAAAACTTGTTTGCATGCAATAAATGTTCATTTAAAATCATACCCTCTTCTCCAGTCCCCATTGCTCATCTGGCATAAAGACTGGAAACCTTCTTTGCCATATTTAATTATACAATTATTAGCAATTGCTACTTCTCTCTAAATCTAAACAAACACATTTCCAACCCTGTTACCCAGAAGCAACACTAATAAAGCTTCTGGCCTCGCTGAACAGAGTAAACTGGGTTGACTAAAACAGAATACATTTTCTAGGTCCTCACAGCAAAAGATAGGAAGGATACAAAACTCATGATCCCAAAACTCATTCTTGCATTCCTAAAGAGTGCTTTTGTGTAATACACAAAGGTAGATAGATTTATATCATAGAATGAGTTACTCCATGCTCTGTTCAAGCCTTAGTTTGTTGAAATTACACTTGCAGTGTGAGTATCACGCTAAGCCACGGGTGTCAAACTCACCACATCACGTTGCCGTCACATGATGTTTGACCCATTTCTGGAGCTGGGGTGGGCGTGGCCTGCGTGTGACGCATCCGGCCCATGGGCCGCCAGTTTGACATCCCTGCTCTAAACCATTCACCACAGTTTTCAATCCTGGTTAAACTGGCTTCACCTAATACGTGAAGCTGAAACTGAACCATGTTAGAGTACACTGTTTGAGGGAGATGGCTGTTTTGGAAATATGAAATTTAAATAAATAAAAATGATGTATGTACTTATTTACAAAGAAAACCAATATTCCTCTGCAGTGACTATTTCTACTGGGATGTTCTATAGAGGTAGTCCTCAACTTAAGATCATTCCTTTAACAATCATTTGAATTTATGAGTGTTGAAAAAAAAGGTTTATGACAGGTCCTTGGACTTATGACCACTGCAGCATCCCCATGGTCATCGGATCAAAATTCAGGCTTAGCAAGGTTGCAAAGCCCCTTGATCACGTGATCATCATCTGCCACCTTTCCAGGGGGCTTCTGACAAGCAAAGTCAATGGGGGAAGCTGGATTTATTTAACAACCATGATTCACTTAATGACAGTGGCAAAAAGTCAAAATTAGGTGTGACTCACTTAACAACTGCATAATTTAGCAACAGAAGTTCTGGTCTCAGTTGTGGTAATTGGCTGAGGACTACCTCTAGTGGTGTAACAGGTTTCATTCCAATAAACCTGACAATAAAGTGAAATATCCTTAGTATCCTTGGAAAAAACATAACTACAATATAATAGCATTGCACTGCCTTCTATAAAAGGCACATTTTCTGCTTTATAAAGGCATGTGTCACATTTAATCCCCTGCATATATTAAAGACTAATCTTGAATTTGTTCTTAATGCAAATGCATCGCTTACCTTTGCCTAACGATTGCTTAATTCCTCAAAACTTAATTGCCATCAAGCCACACAGTACTGCAGTTAGCAAAAACTTCAGTTGTGAAATAACTACATGGTCTAGAAACAAGCCTTCTCCAGGTTGCCCAGCCCATTATACACCCACACCCCTGGCAAAAAATTGGTTGCATGCTCACACCCTTGTCCTTTCTTTTATTCTGGATTAACTTAATAGCTTTAGTAGGTGTGAATGCAAGGCCACAATATACCTGACTATAATGTTGGACAAAATAATATATATCTCACCAAGATCAAATTATAGCTTCGACTTTCCTATAAATTTAGCCACACATTTGGGTATATGGAAACAAAGAACCTTCTTGATTTATTACTGTTTCCTCAACTAAAACAGAAATGGAGCCAAAATACCAAAGAGACATGGGAACAGACCATGTAAGACATTCAAAGAGCTAAGCAGCGTAGAAGCACTTTTTGAACTTTGTTCTCTACCACAGCTTTTGTTTCCCTCATAAAATTTTTCTTAGCACTGAGAGCCCTCCAGAAAGATAATGTAGTACAAAGGAAATGAGTGTAGAGTTTAAGAGAGAAATCCAAAACACCAGATACACAAAGAAACAATTCTGAACTGATACAGAATCATTATTTCCTCTTAACCTGAGGTTGCCTCAATTAGCCCTTGATTCTGAACAAGACTAATGGGTGCCTGAGCTTTAGACATGGTAAGCTTTAGTTTAGACATAGCCATTTCTTGATTGTGTTAATGATTTGGGTTTGATGTTTCTCCACTGCTTTGTATTTTAACTTTTGTAATTGTTTGTATTTCATTTTAATTCTGTTCACCAACCAGAGTCATTGTTGAGATGGATGTTCATATAAATTGGACTGATAAATAAATAAATAAAATGCTTCAGAATGCATGCAAGCACCACCATAGCCCTTGTCTTTCACCAAAGTAGCCACACTCTTTTCTGCAGCAGGTTCAATCCTAGGAAAAGGTGCATATGTTTTAATAAGTTGCAGGCAAGGCTTTGCCCATATATTCAGAAGCAGTTCTAAAGCTGAAATCAACAGCGCTGCTCAGAATCAGTCAATGGTGGGTGTCTGAGATCTTTATAATAAAGATTTTCAGTAGCCAAAGTTAAGACAAAAGACATCACTGTTTTTCTGTATCTCTCCGAATCCTCTGATTAACTTGTTGCCTTAAGTTTTCTTTGTGCCCTTGAGGATCACAGCTTGTTTGGCTTGCCTTCTTGGAGTTGTTTTTACTGCTACCTCGTTGCTTTACTCACTTAAAAAAACAACACCTCCTACTATCCCTTCTGCTGAATTTTCTGCTCAGACAGGATATAGTCACCATGGGAGAAATTTTTTGTACTCCTCCCCCACACCCCCACCGGTTTCTCTGACTGGTGACCCTGATCTGACATGCATATCAGCTTCATCTTAACAGCAGTAGCATTTCATTTTTTAATTCCTCAGATATCCGAGGAGATAGATGCATTGAATGCCTCTCAGTTTGTTTGGTTAGGCATTCTGTGAATATTTCAAGCATCAGAACTGTGCAAAGTAAACACGAAAAACCACATTACTAGAGTCCAGGGGATAAAAACAAGCAACAGAAGAAATATGGATTCAGGTATCTAATGGAGGCCATTTAGATTATAATTCTGTTATTCCTAGGAAAGTTGGGAGTATCTAAAGATCAGTGGTGGGTTGCTCCCAGTTCTGTCCGGTTCTTTAGAACCGGTTGTAAAAACGGCAGGAGGCTCTGCCCATCCACCCAGACATCATAATTGATGATCTGCGCATGTGCAGAAGCTTCTGCATGGGCGCAGAAGTGCAAGCCAAGCGAGCGTGTGCACGCACTCCCATTGCGAACCGGTAGTAAAGGTAAGTAGAACCCACCCCTGCTAAAGATGCACTGAGCACCGAGTTCGTGGTCCTTGAATATTCACTCTTCTGATTGAATAAAGTTTTGGGACCCCTTGCAGCTACTGTATAAAAACTTAAAAGCAGAGCACAGCCATTTCTTATGCAGAACTGTTTGTACTTACATGTGCCACACAATTTGCATAAACAGATTTTGCGATCACGCTGTGAAAATTCAGCAGCAAAATAGTAGAATCTGAATGGCATGATTTTTAGATTAAAATAGGAACAGGAATGCACTCGGGTACAGTCCTGTTCCTGTTCTTAACATCTCCCACCAAATTTTGATAGGACATTGTCCCTTCCATCATTGGAGGGTTTTCTGCACTGTTACTAACCAATTGGGAGGCTGAATTGCAGCCTTTGACCTGAAAAATATTGCTCATCACAGGATACAGGGACCCTTTTGCACATACGTAATATAGTAGATAGAGAAGAGATGCTGTACCAATAACCAAATATGCTTTTACAAGTTTTACAAGGCAACTGGACTTCCTCTGTTTTTCTTGGAAGAGGTTTCACTTCTTATTCAAGAGGCTTCTTCAGTTGTCATGGAACAGTAAACTGAAGAAGCTGCTTGGATAAGAAGCAAAACGTCTTCCAGGAAAAACAAACTCTAGTTGCCCTTTGAAAAAGCACTGTGGATGCACTGGGATAATTATGACCTGGATGACTGAGAATCTACATAAACAAGGGATCCTGTAGGTATTTTGGGCAACAGGTCCCTCAATTCTTTGTCATTAACCATGGTGGCCAAGACTGGATAGATTTTAAAAATTGAGCTGGGAAGACTTTATCTTCCTGCTCAGCTTGGAAGTATGTTTTCTTTTTGGCCTGACCTACCCCAAAGAGTTTCCATAAGGATAAATCTTACAAATGCATTCCTTGAAGAAAGGGTGTTCCACTGAAGGCCTGGGGCTTAAATATTACATTCCCTGGAATTTGTCTCATCCAGTTGCAAGCCAAACCACGGCTCTTCGATTTGAGGTCCTAGTTTTCAGGTTTGTGTGATGTGTTAGTATGATATTTTTTCCAGCACTAAGGAGATCTGGGTCTCATAGTGCAGATTGAGGATATCTTCTTAGATGTTTCTTGAACAGGGGCTTGTCAGCATTACTAATTTGACCCTTTTTTAGATTGTTTTCCTTTTATTTTCCAGGGTATTCTCATTTGGGGAATGAAATCCTTGTCCTGCTGAAATTGTGAACTCTCCCATGCTTTAAGGTCATTCTGGAGGAAATGTCTCTCGTTCTTTTGTTTCTTGGTTTCCAGCTGCATGTTTAAGGCCTCCCGAAGCCCAATGGGTGTCAAAAGAAATATGGCTGTGTACAGCAATGGAGGCCTAATTGGTTTCACTTGTACCCGGCCACTTGAAGATAATGGTAGGGATTCATATAATTTCACGTTTTCTTCAAATACAGTAGGTGGCTGGGGAATTCTGCATTGAAATCTAGTGTTGTCCGGTGTTGTCTTTTCTCTTTTCTGGAGTCATAAAACTGAGGTGTCAACAGAGCCATGAAATAATCTGAATCCCACCATCAAACTGAATTGGAACCAAGGTTAATCAGTTCTTTTAAGCACAAGAGTGGAATGAGTTGGGTCCCTAAACTGCCATCCATACATGCAACAACAAATCTGATGGGGCAGCATTCTTTATTCTCATCATTTCTGAAACCTGACCCAACGTTTTAATGACTGTATGTAGATTAAGAGAGGGTAAAATTTGATCTGAATTATTTTGTTTAACCTGGAGTAGATGCTGCTGTTTTTTTCTGATGGTAGACTTCTTGTCTTACAGCACTGTTTCTCAGCCTCTGCAACTCTTAGGATATGTGGACTTCCATTCCCAAAATTCTCCCGCCAGACCGCACATCATAAAATTGCTGGGTTTTTAAAACTCTGTCTTACAGAATGACGTAGAGAGCTGTGTGATCGGTTGGTGGATAGACAAATAGGTAGTGATAGTACCCTTTAGAGACAGTCCCATAGCCCATGAAATGACTTGTAAATATATCTTCATTTGCTCTATGATTATGATTGCTTAAAATACTTAAAATAGTTGGTGGAGGAACAAAATGCAGATTTGTTGAAAAATATTGTTAGTACTGTTTTTTAGAAGTCCAGTTTTTTACATGGGAATTTGGTGATTTTTATTACTGATATCTGGAAAAACATTTTCATCTTGTTCAAGTATAGCTGTCTAATCTGGTTTCCCACATCTGCTTCTGTCTGACATTTCTGATGAAACTCAGGCAGCCTATCTCAAAACAACAGGCTCATCCCGCTCCCTGTCTCCTTCCACAACCCTGCATCTGCCACTTACTCACACTCCACTGCAGAGTAAAACAATAGTTTCCTCTCCTCGTTGACTAATATAGCATTCCTGACTGCTGCCTATGGCTGTGGTGTTTGATAAAGGAATACATCAAGATACACTTGCATTCTCCTTCCAATGAAGGCTTGTTTTTCTCCCGTTCAGTCGTGTCCGATTCTCAGAGACTGCTTGGACGTGGTGTCAAATGAGATGGTGACATGTTCACCTTGACAGCAGACCAGCACTAACTGCAGGGAAGGTGAATGCAAAGAAGATGGAGCTGCTGTGGGAGAGAAAGAAAAGGGTCATTGCTCTAAGTGTGTTCCTGCTCTAGAATCAATTACAATCCTCCAGAAGAGCAAATGCAGGTGCTTCTGGATTTGGACCTGACTTCAGAATCCCAAACTGACAGAGCAGCTAGGAATGCCTTCTAACACCTTCAGCTGAAAGATTATTTGCATCCATTTGCAGTAGAAAACAACCTAAAATTGTAATGCATGTGGTAGTAACCCCTAAAGTTACTGCTGCAATCTCTTCTATGTATAGTTACCTTTGCATGTGACTCAGAAACCTCAGCTCACTCGATTTTAGCCAGGCTAATCTCACTGGTACTCACTGAAGTCCCTTTGAAACAACTCATTTAGAGAGCGACCTCTTCTGCATGATCCTCATGGCTTATTCAGTTCCAGGAGGAGGCCCACCCACAGCTGTTCCCACCAGCTTCTCTGACAGAAACTCAAGACTAGGCCTTCTGTGCAGCTGCTCCTCCTAGGCCAGTGATGGCTAACTTTTTGTTGTTGCATGCCCAAAGCATGCGTGTGCCCGCACCCATAATGCAATGTGCGCGCGACCACCCCATGTGCCCTCCTGTGTATGCATGTGATCCCCCCATCCTCTCCCTGCCTCTCATGCTCCCCACCCGTGCATGCGTGGCAGAGACCCAAAAATCAGCTGGCCAGCAGTAGGTGCATGTGCATGTGCAGTGGAGCTAAGCGGGGGCGACGGCTCGCGTGCCATAGGTTCGCCATCACAGTCCTAGGCTGTGCAATGCATTCTTAGAAGTAAAAGGACATGTTTAGTGGCTTTTTAAAAAGCCCTAAAATGATTGTTTTTGTGGCCAGCTGGTGTTTAATAATTTGAATTATTTCAATTGTTTAACCTTCTTTGAGAAGGTTTGTTACAACTACCAAGAGACAAGTAACCATTGGTATAGAAATATATCAGTAACAATAAATGATTCCAAGATCACAGGAGCATTTTGATTCATCCATACATTCCTGGGTACAATAAGAACTAGTTATTTCTATTGTACTAAACTTTTCTTTCTGTTTTAATCCTTACCTGCCTATTTCAATTATGAGCTGCTTTTTATCATTGGTAAGAATGCTGTCCCTATATAAAGATATTTCCTAGAGTAAAAAAAACAAAGATACAAGCATGCTTAGGTTAGCCAAAGTAAAAATAATGCAGGCAGTAAATAAAGAAAATATATGCCATGGTGAGAAAAATCTACCCTACAGCTTTCTCAACTGCTTTAGACTTCCCTTTCCTCTTTCCCTTCCTTCCTTGTATCTTTTATAAGGTAACAAATATGAAAAGCCAGTTCTAAGGCAGAAAAGAAAAAAAAATCACACCCATCGACTTTCCCACACCAACCTTCACAGAAGATTTCACAGTTGCGGTCTGTTATGAAATGAGAGCACAGTAGCATATAACCAGTTCTCACACTCCAGTATCAGATGTTTGTAACATTGTTGAACCTTTTTTAAAAAATAACTCCTCTTTTTGCCAAGGGCTTGCTGTCATCTCGAAGCTTTACAGTACGATTATGCAGCTAGCTAAGCCCAACATTACTAATGTTTTCAAGTTCTGTGTAGAAAGTCCGTCTTCTCACATTATCCAACATTGGTTATCAGCTCCTTGTAATTCTTTCACTTATATTTTTGCATTCAGCCAAGAGGGTGGGCGGATGGTGGGAAGATGACGACAGATTTGGAAGCAATGGGAACTTCCCCAAGTCACTCAACATGCTTATCCTGACCCCACTGTATCTAAAATGTTTCAGACAGGTCAATAGTGAACAAGAAAGGACAAAATATTCACCAAGGGCCTCCACTTTAGGAAGTCTCTTTCATGTATGCATAACAGGGTCATTTCCAGTGAACAAGTTTTGATAGCCTTCCACACAAAACCACCCTACATAAACCACACACAGCAGATGCCTAGAAAGGATTCCCTTGCCAAGGTTCAATCACAGCACTAAGGGATTGAAAATGCGGGTAATCCCCGACTTACTATCACAACTGAACTCAACATTTCTGTTGCTAAGCGAGACATTTGTTAAGTGAGTTTTGCCCCAGCTTACAACTTTTCTTCTCACAGTTGTTAAGTGAATCTGGCTTCCCCTCTCACTTTGCTTGTCAGAAGGTGATGACCCTGGAACCCTGCAACCATCATAAATGCATGCCAGTTGCCAAACATCCAAATTTTGGTCACATGACCATGGGAATGCTGCAATGGCCATACGTATGAAACATGGTCATAAGTCATTTTTTTTGGTGCCTTTGCAACTTCACTAAACGAATGATTGTAAATCAAGGACTACCTGTGGACACTAGGCCAATAGAATCTGACCTCAATTTTTTTAAAGAATGTCAATAATCCAGTTACATCAGCAAAATGTCCATGGCTATTCTCAGTCATCCAGGTCATGGTCGTCCCAAAGATGCTTTTTCAAAAGGCAACTGGACTTGTTTTTCCCTTAAGATGTTTCACTTCTCATCCAAGAAGCTTCTTCAGTTCTGACTGAAGAAGTTTCTTGCATGAGTTAGAACTCATCCAAAACAAAGTCCAGTTGCCTTTTGAAAAAGCACCTTTGGGAGTTACACCAGCCATACATATATGCTCAAGTAAAATAATCTTTTACAAGATTTTTTAAAACTTCAAAGAAAAAGAGAAAGGGTCAAGCTGAGAGTAAAAACTACAGGAGAGGGATTTTTAAAAAAAATAACTATATTTATTTTCAGTGCTTGCAAAGCATAGTTTCATGCTGTTACTGAAGAGCAGGTAATTCACACTGGATATTTACAACTGAATGTTTAAGGTATGACTCAGCCATTGTTCTTCAGGACATCATACATTGCTATTTTCTAGGTCACACAGAATTGCTAAAGGACCTGTTATTTTGAGAATTTACTGTGTGTTTCAACAGCATGCTTAATGCTTGAGAGACTCAAGAATAGCCCATGAAAACTTCCTTACAAGAATTTAATAAATAGCATAGACAACTATTTCTTAGAACCCAAGACATTTTCCCTTCATGTGTACTCTCTCCCACTCTCTCCTTCTCTCTCTTTCTTCAGTACACTGTGGTCAGCTAAGGAGTTTTCAGTACATTTAAATTGGTAAATTGAGGTTTTCAACCTCATTCAAACTGAGAAATTGAGGTTTCCAGCATCACATGTTCTGCAATGCTAAATATGTTTGATAAGAAGTCCTATTAAACTCAAAGAGCTTTATTTTCTAATAAGTTCAATTCTGCATCGTAAACATATATTCTCCATATTAAAAAGTAAAACACTCAAGGCACAGATAACCGAATTGTCATCTTGGGGACACATTATGCAAAGACTTCACTTTCTGAGAAAGGAATATTATCACCCTCCTATCTACTATGACCTGAACTCAAAGTTATCATGAAGTCTTCCATTAAATGCCTTAACATGCTTATTTCAGAAAATTATTGTATCCATCTACAGTAGATAGACAACCAAGAACAGTTTGGTTCCGAGTATAGGTGGAAAGATCATATTTGATTTATCAATAATTCTAATGAAGATGAAGGAAATCATGAATGTTAAATCCAGGACTGAAATTTTTAATACTGTGAATAAGTATGAATAAGATCTACAGAATTTTATGTGTACTACTTCTTACATGTGTTCACAATTTCACTGTTTACTCAAGAATCAAAACTAATCCTCAATTGGGAAGAGGTTACTTGAATTATCCATAGCAGAATTATGGATATATATATTTTAGCGAAGGCTCTCAGCCCATGGAGCTCTCTCAACTTTATTTTAATAATTGTAAATAAGTAAAAATATTTTTAAATTACTTTTTACCTTCTTGGCATGCAAGCAAAGGGAAAACTCAAGATTCCAAATCTTTCAATGAAAGGTACAGCACAATCTTATGTTTGTTTTGTTCAGCTGAACGTCCCATAAAGGTCAACATGACTTCCAAACATATGTAGGAAGGCAATCATAGTTCTTTTTAGAATATGTATACAGCAGGAAAAAACAAGGAAGGAAGGAAGGAAGGAAGGAAGGAAGGAAGGAAGGAAGGAAGGAAGGAAGATGGATAGATAGATAGATAGATAGATAGATAGATGATAGATGAGAAAGAAAATGTTTTCTCCCTCCAGTAAGAAGAGGACATTAAAAATCATGCTTTACCTCAAACCAGCTAGGGAGCTTCATGAATGTACAGAGATTATTAGTTGGCCACCTCAATAATTAGTATTGATGTTATCTGGAGGCCAGCAAGATAATGTTGCATCCAAAATATCCTACTGTGCTTCAAAAATCTTTCGTAACAAGGTCAGATAGAAAGACTATAACAATATGCTATTTTTTATGGCTACATTACACATACAGTTTATATCAGTAAAAGAGACGACTTCAGAAGAATCACATTTTCATAATTTACCATCACTAACCTATTATCAAGAAAGACCATTATTTTCAAACAGGGTACTTCGTTTTTTAAGAAGGTCCTTGAAGGAGAAGGGAGTTGTTTGTTGGAATCCCAAATCTCCACAGGCACCAAGTTTTAGAGCCCTCAGGTTTTGCACAGAGATTTAGGTCAAAATATGTCACAATTAAATATCCAGATGCCATCAACCCATTTGCTACTCTGTCCTTTCAACAGAAGCTGTAAAAAAAAAAGCCCCAAGTTAGTTCTGTATTCTCCCCAAAAGTTCCCCAAGATGTACATTCTTATTCAGAAAACTTTGGAAGTTCAAAAAGAAAACATATTTGTGAGGATAAGAGAGAGAAAAGAAATATACTATTTGGAAGGGAAAATATTAATTCATGACACTGGTTTGAGGTAAAGCATTATTTATCTTAGAATCTTTTCCTTAAGTTGTTCATTATTCAAATTCCATCAGAATTCCATCAGAATAAAGGGTAAATTTTTGAACACCACCAATCATCTATACAGTTCAGTATATGGGAATAATTATATAGTACATATCACCTGCATGCTTCAGCTATTCTAAACATTCTTTTAGACTTTTTTAAAAAAAAATCAAGCTCAACTGAAGTAATTCTTAATTTATCTCTTTGTTACATTTTCAATTTCAAGTGCTTCTAACATATATATGGAAATAATTTTCCTCTGAGCTAGAAATATCACAAACATGTGAGCAAGATTTCAAGGCATCAAAGCAAAACTGTAAAAAAATATTATTTTTACCTTTCTTATTTAAAAACTAATGTCTTTTTTAATACCTGTGACATATCATTTTAGAAAAATCTTGCAAGGGAATCTGACCAAATGGTTTGTAAATCCTCCTCCTTGCCTTTTTATGAAAAAAGAGAACCATTAAATATGGATACAGAACAACTATTTCCAGGTATCTGTCAAAAACAGATTCATCTTTTGCCTTAGCAAAATAATTAGCTACCGTATATTGCAGGCTTGCAAAATCCAACATTCTTTTTTAGTATATTGATAAATTCTATATATTACCCACAACAAACACATGATTTTCTTTTTTGAACTTCAGAAAAAAATGCAAAACCTATTTTAAAATAGTTTTAAACACCTTAATTTTAGACTTTCATTTTTATGGCTGAAAGGACAAGGTAGAAAAAGGATGTGTTACTGGGCACAGGGATGCCCTGCATATATGTATAACCCTAGTGACCATATGACTCTAAATTATTGATGTCTTGAAGAGCAAAGGTTTATTTTTACCAACAATTTCATTCTCCATATGGAACAGCCTATCTTGAATGCCTCATCTATCTGAGAATTCAGTAGAGCTTTTTTTCCCCTCAGACTCATCCAAACAATTGAATTGATTTTCCAAATCCTTTAGAATCACATCAGATAGGAGCCAAATAACAGGCTTTAAAGGTAAGAGACAACATTTCAATTGACACACTATTTGTTTCTTTAACATATTTTATATATGATTACCTTCCCACAATCAATCTCACTTTAAACCATCTTGCTGTTTCTCAGTTGGCTGGTTCATTGTTTGCATACATTAGATATTTGCAAGCATACGCTGCAATTCACTAAAAGTCATAATTTGTTTTGGTATCCTTCTTAGTTGCCTTGGGCCACCCCACCCTTCAAATCCATATAAGTATCAAACGCCCTAGAGAAAATCTTAAAGTTATTTTCTCCCAAGGAACACACACAGTACACCATACTATTTCAGTTTCCATTAATAGATCTTATCAATCCAAGGCAGGCAATTCAGCAACAACTAGTGGAGAACTGCCATGGAAAACAATGTCTGAACAAGCAAACATGATTAAAATAGAAAGACGTAACTCTTTAACAAAGGCTTAAAAGTATGTTTATGGTTAAAGGTATGTCATGGGTGACTTTGGACCAGTCACTCTCTCTCAGCCCAACTTACCTTGAGGATTGTTGTTGTGGGGAAAGGCAGAGGAAGAGTATTAGATATGTTTGCCACCTTGAGTTATTTATAAAAATTAAAAGAGGTAGGATACAAACAAACAAATAAATAAGAACCCAT
Organism: Arizona elegans; assembly: GCA_022577455.1. Lineage (NCBI taxonomy): Eukaryota > Metazoa > Chordata > Lepidosauria > Squamata > Colubridae > Arizona > Arizona elegans. The sequence goes on along the minus strand of JAKOOJ010000003.1, from coordinate 80,729,057 downwards.
ACAATCCTTATCGCAAGTTGTCCAAGAAGCCACTGCTTTAACATTCAAATCAACCAGTATTAAGGTCAAAATTGATTCCCACAGTAGTTTCCCTTCATCTCAAGATGAGTTTTCCAGATTTTGTTAAACAAAATTCATTTAAAGAACTGGCATTTTGAGCAACTGCCAAAGGCAGAAGCCAACTTGCCAAATCCAAGCTGCTATTTGTGTGGCTGCCATAAACCAAAATGCATGTTTTTAATGACACAGAGTTCCAATTAGCTACTGCCAAGGGATGTCAAAGAAAGATGTCTCCAGATGGGAGGAGAAAATGCTTGGGTGCAACAGCACAAGTTAAAAGGCACTGCAGGAAATCTTGTAATTACTCAACTAAGCAGTCAGAAACTATACAAACTTACAGGCAATGCCAAATTCCTTTAACCGAAGTTTTCCACTGAGAGTCATGCATTCATTCCTTATACAATGTATTCAATATATGCAGGCAGCTGTACAATATGTATATAATATTCCAATTATTCTCAACAAGAGTGTCCTTTCACACTCAAACATGTCAGTATACAGAACACACTCCTCGTTTTCCATCTGAGATCCCAAACACAGCCAGCCACAGTCTAGTTATGTGTTTTATGAATGTGCAAATCCAACCTTTAATTGAATTTACCACTCAGAGATATGCACAGGGTTGGCTTTGAAAGCCATTCCTTACTTCTGTCTTGTTGGAATGCCAGCATTTACACAATTAAGGATATGCAATGGCCAAAGACATCTGGTCACACAAACAAAACATTAGCTGTATTCTAGATAACATAATGGCACAGATAGAAGTCTGACAATCAGCTTGTAAAATGTTACTTGGAAAGTGGGGGAAATAGCTGTTTGTTTTACAAAGGACAAGCAGAATACTGAAAGATTAGAGCAAAATAAATACTCCATTCCTATCCTACATAAAAAAGATTAGAAAGACAGCCTGAACTGGTTATTTGGAATCCACCACAAATGTCAAGCTTCATTCATCCATGTTGAGTGAGCTCTATCTTACCCAATGCATTGCAGATTTCTGAGAAATCATTTGCAGAAAGAAAATGCTTAAAACGTTAAGAAAAATGCTTGTAGCTCAAACTCTCTGATCTGGTCTCCATAGTCTCATCCTGAAATTCTTGCACCAAATGTAAGGGCAATATTCATTAATAAAAAGTATTTTCATAGAAGCAGTGGGCTTTACAATTGAAGTAATTGTTCAGGGGAATACATGTAGCATTATCAATTTATTTATAAAATCAAGTCCCTTGGAATAAAACCCATCAAATAGAAAATTAATATGGGTCCAATAACTATCTGAATACATATAAAGCCCAAAGACAACATAATAGAGTTCCCAAATCAAATCTGGGAAAAAAATTGAATAACCACAAATTAGGCAGCAAAAAGTTAAGTGTCCTTCAGTGTCATCTAGTGATTATTTAGATGTATGTATTTTTTGCAAACCAGACCAGATAGCCTTAATCTGTAAGCAGGAAAGCTCAACAACTGTAGATATTGTTCATACTACTAAGTAGGTGGCATTAAATGCATAATCTCTCTCCCCAAGGAGAAATCTCATTCATTTCATTACCTGTGAAAGGGGCTCGACAATTAAACCCAGCTGCCTTTTTTTTTTTACCAATTGCACAAATTAGTTTCTGCTTTCAGTGGGGTTCACTGGGGTTGATTGGGGTGAAAGAAATTCCTCTGAAGGTAATGTGACTTTATTGGATGTAAACATCTCAAGGACTGGGTAGTACATATGCTCACAATTACAGCTATTAGTATCATTGCTGGAGCCCAACCAGTGATCTCCTACCACAGCAGAGCTGTAAAAAAAAAATACTGCAAGACAGAATCCATTGGAAAGCTCAGGTTCCCAACAACTGGGGAGAAAAGATGATGGGTGTCATCCTAACAGCTCAATACCTCTCTGGCCACAGGGACCAAATCTACAACTAGAACGTTTGGCTATGCATATGGAGAAGATCCTAAATGCACACCTTGTTTACACACACACTTAAGTAAATTAGCAGACCTTCCGCTCGGATCCTAGATATTTCCCTGTATGAGCCACCTTCCTGCCTCAAATCCAAAACCGCATTTTAAACTGGGGGGGTGGGGGGGGAATAGTAGCAACTACTCCCGATTCAGGAGTGCGCTTAGGTACAAGCGCTTTCGCAAGAGAAGGCGACTCCCTTTCAAGCCGAGCTCTCTAAAGCTAGCTTGGCCCCGCAAGGCTCTCTCAAGAGAGAGAGATCAAGCAAAAAGATCCCAGAGCCCGGGCACAGGAATCTAAGCCTCCTCCCTCCACTTTACCCAGCCGATTCCCCCGATCCACCAAGGAAGCGGACGGGCTGCTCCAAACCCATCCAGCTCTTTCCAACGCCGGGCGAATGCGAGCGCGCACACCGCCTCTGCCCTTGTCCTAATGCCAGCGGGAGGGAGGGGGGGTGCTAAGGGACGGGCAGCAGAGTCTTGTTACTCACAGAAAACCGATCCAAGTCCGTGGCAGCCATAGCCGGGCACCTCCGGAGGTCAGCGGCCAGGAGTTCCTTCTCAGGCGCTAAAAAAAAGTCGTCTCACCCCAAACCTGCTCTCCTCTTTCGATTGATGCAACTGAATGAATCCAATATGGCCACTTCCTGGAAACTCCCCCTCGTCGGCTGGGGAGAACGCAGACGCGGCCCGCCCCTTGGCGCCCGGGGCTCCCAGCCGTAGGGAAAGTCAAGGAGGGCGCTTTTTGTAGGGAGACCCCCGTGAGCCCCTCCGGCTGGAGGAGCCTCCGCGGAGAGGCGAGAAAAGCACCGCGTTAACTGCGGCTATCCGGCATTCCATCGAAGGAATGCTGGGAACGATCGCCCTTTGCTTGTCTCGATCCCAGGCGGATTTGGCCAATCTGTTTGGCGGGTCTGTCTCTGTGCGGATGTGTGTGGATAAGAGAGCTATAAAAAACAAAACCAGTTTATAAAGATAATGCCCCAGCACCATTCATTTTAATATAGCATCATCGCTTTGCAACAGCATCGGAAAGAAGTCTGATGTTCCTTAACTCAAGAGTGCAGGGGTCCAAGAGATAATAATTCATCTAAAAAAGTTGCTTAATTTAAAAGTAAGCTTTATTGGGATATAACCAGTGGTGGAATTCGCACCACTTCGGGAGAACCGGTTGTTAACTTTCTGAGCAGTTTGGTGAACTGGTTGTTGAAAGAAATAATTAGGGCTGAGAACCAGTTGTTAAATTACTTGAATCCCACCACTGGATATAACAGAAATGGGCAACAGCTTTGGGAAGAAAAACCTTGCCAGTATCATTTTTTAAAGTAGGTGAGGCCTGGAGAAAATAGAAAAAAACATCTTGGAAAATCCAAAAAGATCTGAAAGAGAACACATCAAAAAACAAAGTGGCAGGTTCTAAAGCTATATATACTCTTGAATTTGGGGCTCACAAGGATACTGTGGTGACTATATGTGGGTCATAAACTGTGGGTTGTATAGGACTGCAAACCTGATTCTATTTAATCATTTTCATTGCAGTTGTTTAAAAATTTAATTCAATCTTATCTCCAAAACAAGCATCACGCTACAGCTCCATGCTCATTTATTTAGGAACAAACCCTAGTGAGCTAAGCAGAGCATTCCCCAAAAGACATATATAGTATTATTTATTTATTGCATTTATATTTTTATGTTCCTCAAAAAATTTAAGGTGCTGGTAGCTCCTCTTTCCCCTGACATTTTAACTTCATAACAAGTACATGAGATGGATTAAGATATACCCTCTAGGCCAGTATCATCCAGTGAGTGTTGTATCTGAGCAGAGATTTAAAATCTGAGTCATGCCAAGTAGCAACACCTAGCTAAACTTGGCTGATCTTCAAAAATGAATCAAAGACATACCATGCTAGTATTTGTATGAGAACCACCTGGAAGGCCAGCATTACAAACTAGACTGAAAGGTGATGGCAAATATTTCCGTGTTGCTGTCAAGAGAACATTGGGCATATTCACACAACCCCCAGGAAGCAAGTTCAATCTGAAGGAGACCTTCATTGTAATTTCCTCAGTCTTAGCCTAGCAACCCAACCATGATACAGTGCTGGTTGTATATCCCTAAAGGCACATCTTAAAAACTGCACTGAGAATTATTTTTCATCTGTATGTCAAGCCTTTGGGTTTTATTGTTGCTATTTCTTTGTTGACAGCTCAATTCAAGTAGATAAATAGCCCAATACTTGGAGAGGCAAATGTTCAAGGATGCCAATGAAGTAGAAGGGCTCCATTCCTGTATATGGTGTTGTGTCTCAGCACCTCCTTTAATTCTAATAGTTTCTAGGGCAGGGCTGTCAAACTCGATTTTATTGAGGGTTGTGTTTGGCCTGGGGGGGGTGTAGGTGTGGCAAGTGTGGGTGTGGCCAGTTCAACATCATTCAGGTCCAGGGCACCTGTGGTGGCCAAGTACTAAGGCAGGACTTCACTGAGACCTTCCCTCACTCTCATTATAATCTCCTTCCTTCCTTCCTTCCTTCCTTTTCATTCCCTCTTCATTCTCCTTTTGTCTTCCTTCCCCCCTTTCCTTATTTTTTCTTCCTTGCTCTCTTCCCATCTTTTCTTCCTTTTCTTTGTCTTTCCTCCTTTCCTTTCTCCTTTCCTGTCACTTCTTACATGCTCAAATCAAAAGGGGAAACATTTCTCCTTTTCTTTTGTTTTTAGTTTGTTTTGCTAGCCCTCTGCCATTGAAAACGGAGCCTGAGGGCCCACACACACCCCCATGCCCCATTTTCAGCCACAATGGCCTCCTGCAGCCCTCTGCCAGCAAAAAGGGAGTTCAAGGACGCCATTCAGGGGGAGCTCCCTTTTCACTGGCAGAGACACCATGGGCTGGTCCTTTGCTGTTTCTAAGGCAGCCTGGTGGGCCAGATCTAAGCACTCTGGGGGCCGAATCTGACCCACGGGCCTTGAGTTTGACACCCTGTTCTAGAGTGTTCTTTCAACACAGTCCTGGCATAACGTTTTGCTTCCACAGAATAGAAAAAAAAGAAAAAAGGTCAAAAAGGGAATCACCTGACTTGGGACATGGCAACTGTCATAAATATGAGTCAGTTGCCAAGTGTCTGAATTTTCATCACATGACCATGGGGATGCTGCAACAGTCATGTGAAAAATGGTCATAAGTCACTTTTTTCAGTGCCATTGTAACTTTAAACTATATACTAAATGAACTGTTGTAAGTCAAGGACTAGCTATATATCCGATGTATTATTACAATCAAAAATCAGGATACCGTATGTATATTCATTTTTTACACTGCTACAATATAAAATGCCATTTTTATTTTTGTATCATCGTATTAGGTCTCTTATGTTTTTCCTTCTTGTGGGATGCTTTTCATTTGTTACACAGTAACATATTTTGCAGTTAAAAAGACAATGTCAATAAATAATTTGCTAGTGTTTCCTAAAATATATATTCCTAATACTTTTCCTTTATTCACAAGATTTAGGAATCACTTCCCCATTTTTCTTGCCCATTTATATTCAAACAGGAACTATAGTGTATTCAGGATAACAATGGCTTATCCCCTCATAGTAACATCCAGTTTTGATGCTATTTAGACTGTTTTAGTATATAGGACATAATATTTGTATATTTGTATTCACATTTGTCAGTCTATCTTGCACACAGCACTGTCAATCCAACAACTAGAACCCAATATATGTGACATAGGGGAACACAGAGATGCCTCAAACAAACAGTGAGATCCTTTACCAAATCCTTACATTCAGCTATGGATGAAAATAACAAAAATAGGGAGGTTTCTGGTTATTTTAGCACCAAAATCAGCATGTTTAAAAGCTAATTTGCAACCTTCTTAAGCTAACATTATATCTGGAAAACAGAAAGCAAAATGAAGATAATTAAAGGTCTGTCTGTGAATATAACGTGGGATGAGTTAATCAAAAATAACTCCTCTTGAAATCTATGGGGAAAAGGAAATATGCTGCAATTTATCAGAATATATCTGATAAAAGGAAAAACCTAACTGTTGTTCTGTTTGTCTAAAAATATCTTATTTCCTTATCTATTTACATAACCATTTCTCCCCTATAAGCCAGTGGCCACCACTCACAAATTTAGGCAAAAACTAACAATAGTTACAACAACAAACACTTCAAAAAAAAAACCCCACTTGTCCATCAGTCCTAAGCAAAGAAAGATGTGATATAAGCCTATAAACAAAAAACTGGGTATTGATTATTTGACTTACTGACACTGGCTGATTTGTGGTTGGTTTTTTTGTTTTTTGTTTTGGTCATATTCAAGTTTTTATTCTATGCATATAAAGGTAGTCCTTGTTTAGTGACCAAAATTGAGACTGGCAACTCTGTTGTTAAGCAAAGCATTCATTAAGTAAACACAACTGTGCTTATGATATTACTTCAGCTTTCCTTTGCTTTACAGATCTGCAAAATCACATTTTCATCACCATCATAACTGTGAATGATTGCTAAACAAAGCCGTCCCTAAACAATGACTACTTCTGTATTGTCTGGTAACTTTTATTTCTGTTTTAGAATCTACATTTCAGTGGTCGTCTTGTCCTGAATGTAAATATGCAATCACAGGGTTATTAGAAAACATGTGAGAAATGACTGTGTAATATAATTCTTTATACATGAGGAGCACAAATATTTTCATGTCACATGTTGATCAGTAGCTGAAATAATTTTCTTCATCTGGTTTCAGTGAATTATTTAATGAGCTATTCCTTTACTTAGATAGATTGTGCTAGCTAAGTTAGTCTCCAACGTCTGTTAAAATGGCAATGCATGAGACTGCAAGTACCTAAGCTCCATCTGATAATTTTAAAATTCATTCTGTAAATAGTGGGTAAGAGTTTTTGAAGCATATGGGCATTAGTATCTATATAAAAAGTTGGACTCCTGATAAGATCTCATCACATGCTATGGTGAGGTTACAACCTAAAACAAGCAGGCCACAGGGCAGTGTCAAAAATATAAATTCCAAACATTCTTGGTTTGTGGCTGTTCATTTTAGCTATAGGTCAACTTTCCATGATATATCATAATGTTCTTTTATACAAGAATATTAAATGCCTATCCTATATCTGCTCTCCATACTTAAAATCACTTGCATATAAGGGACACAGGAGCCTGATACTTTTGCAGGTATCACCTCACACACACATCTCTTCTGTTTAAACCATACCCTTAATTCCACAATTGTTATACATGTTTAAGCAAATGTGAACAGAACCTTCCCCTTGAAGGTTTAGCTACTCAACAAGATCCATGTTCTGAGAAACCAATGAGATGCATGATCTTTGTAACCCATGTAGATGCTAAGTAATCTGGACAAAAGCAACAAACTTACCCAAAGATATATCTAACCATTTAAGTTAGATGCACTTCTATGTCGTTATATGCTTATTGTGCCTATGCTAGAATCAGTGAGGCATCTTATGATCCAGCTATCCTGCATCCTAAATTATTGTAGATTCTGTTACAATTAACTGCACCTCCTTGTTCTGAAAGAAACTATTTTCCCCTCCATAATTACCTTGCAAATAGCTTGCGATCTAGGCAACTCACTTTATAAAGTAGAGAAGTTCAGCACTATATTCTGACTCACCTGTGTGGGCATATGCAGTAGAAAGAAAAATTCCCCGGAACAGATGCATTTCTGTAATGCATCATTTACAGTTTGGACACCTAGAGATCTTTCATAACGATACACATATTATATTTCTTTATCTTTGATTGACCATTGGATTTAAATAAATTAAAATAAGAGCTGGGTTTTGTACAAGCAAGTCATTTACAGCCCTGCTTTTTATCTCCAATCTTAGAGGTTTTCTTAGACTTCTAGAGTCTCAGGGGAAAAAAGGCCCTTCTTATTAGTGTTAAATTTCTTGTGCCACTTTCATTTAACTTCCTACATACAAAAGGAAACAATTTTAGTAGTCATTTGACTTTTAACTAATCTAGTACAACCTGCAATTTAATCCTCCTCCTTTTTAAAATTAATTTTATTGAAGATTTTAATTACAATAGTAAAAGCAAATACAAACTAAACTCAAAAAAGAGAGATAGAAAAAAAGAAAAAGTGAAAGGAAAAAAGAAAAGAGAAAGGAAAAAGTAAGATAAATGATTTTTGATTTTCATCATGATATAAAAAAAATAACTCTTCACCCCCTAAAAGGTTACAAATGAACATCTTCCTATATAACCTATCACTTACCTAAATGCAAATTCATAAATCATCAACTTTTCAGTACTGGTATCAGCAAAAAAATACCTAATGAGTTACCAGAGCTTTATAGAAAAATGTCTGATTTTAACTTTGGTCAAACAAAAATATCCCTTCCTTTTACTTCTTACAATCTTGATCTTTAATTCATTTGTTGTTGCAGGATTTGGTATCTTCTCAATTTTTATTTTTATTTTTCCATCCCAAAAGCTTCTTCTTTTGTAAATCCAATAAAAATTCATTGCTCTGGTTGTTTTCTTGGTTTATCATTTGTATTTCCACTGTAATTTTCAATCCTTAAACCAGAAATTTAAACCTCCTTATTATCTACTATTCTTCTAGAGAATACTTACAATATATATGTCAAATTTCATGTCTCTCAACAAAATTAGCACCATCCTGTTCTCCCATTTTTACCCAGGCATGGAAATCAAAACTGCATATACATAATTCAGAAAAGAAATGTCATATAATTCTTTCTTATTATTTCTGAAAGCAGCTGAAAAAATACTACATGATTCCATAATTTTCTCTTCTATATATTAAAAGGCTGAACTGTAGACACTTGGAATTCCATATTCCTTTTCCTACAGAACAAAAAAAATTGAAGATTGAAATATTGCCTTATGGATTTCTCCACCTGAATTCTGAAAAACATCATCTCACAATATTGATCAGGTCAAGACCATCTCAAGTATAACTCCACTTTAAATAAAATACTTAGCTTAGACAAAATATTATTCTTCAACAATAACACAATTCAGTGATATCTTTGCCTTCTTGAAAAACAATGTGTGATATTGTCCACTATTTTACATGGCACAATACACTGTAGAATTGGCTCTTGATTCATGTGAATCTCTACTTAAATGGTGCCTTTTATTTGTGAATGTTGTCTCTTCCTCAAGCTATCTGATTTTTATTTATTTATTTTGGTCTATTCAAATTTTTCCACTCTCCCCCCTAAACAATGAAAGAATTGTTTGCCTTCATATAGCATATCCTTTGTTCCAAAGGAAAATATAATAATTTGATAGCTCTGACTGTTATGATTCCATTGCCCATAGAATTTGTTGTTGTTTTTGTTGTTAGTTGCGAAGTCATGTCCAACCCATCACGACTCCATGGATAATGTTCCTCCAAGCCTTCCTCTCCTCTATCACCCTCTGGAGTCCATTTAAGCTCACGCCTACTGCTTCGGTGATTCCATCCAGCCACCTTGTTCTCTGTTGTCCCATTCTTCCTTTGCCCTCAATCTTTCCCAGCATGAGGCTCTTCTCCAGTGAGTCCTTCCTTCTCATTAGGTGGCTCATAGAATAGAAGATCGTACTCCAGGAGCAGATCAGTTCTGCTTTCAAGAGTTAAAAATGCCACCATATCACTCTCACAGATGAAGAATAAGGATCAGCTTTTCCACCATTTGTGAAGAAAACTTTCAATTTTCTGTTCAGTAACATTCAAGCTGCAAGGAAAAACTCATATTATGCCTTTGCTGTTCCCCTTTTCAACAGTACTGCAACACAGTGCTACACTTTTCTTACAACATAGGAAAAAAATACTTCAAATACTTGCAGTAAAGTTTGGTTATGAAAGAACATCACGCTAGAAATATTCTCATACTGACCCTGAACTTTTAAGTTAAACTAAAAAACTATGTTTTTGACATAATCATTTAACCTTTGTGACCTTTACAAAGAGCAAGCATAAACTGAAACATACACACACACATTTCTCATTCAGTCCTACCTGTATTTCACTTACTCTTCCTCCAATGTTGAAACAGCAAGCATTTTGGGACAGAGATTCCTATGTTTGCTTTTCCAAAAATTCTCTTTTATCTGCATTAGTAATAATTCATATCTTGAGTGGTTTCATATTTTAAAACCCAATGGGAATTTATTTCTGATTAAGGCTACATCAGCTTGCATTGTAAGCTTGGCCTTGCTTCTTCCTGAAGTCAATGATAAAGGTCCATGGAATAAATTCAATCTCATTATTTAGTGTATTTTGACACATTATAGTACATGGATTTTGAAAAGTATGCCCTTACATGTTGCACATATCTAGATCTCTGCATCCAACTCTGCATCCAGTTGCTTCCAACAGTGGAAGACTGGAGCAATGCTACAATGCCAGCATGTAATTTAGCATTAAAAATCTACAATAGAGAATGACACTTAAATTCCCACTCCTTATTTTATTTAATCTTTTCTCTAAACAGATAACATTTATATTTATCACCAAGTAGCTCAACAAATATCACGGGGGGGGGGGGGGAGAGGGAGAGAAGGAGGGAGGGAGGGAAGGGGGAGAGAGAGAAAGAGGCAGGCAGACAGACTTACTGTATATAATCTATTGAATTCCTTTTTGTTACAATGCCAACCATCAGCAAATGTTACAGTCTTTTTCTGCAAGGGAAAACAAAAGTCCATCAAATGCCTGAGAGGCCCTATCATTATATGAAGAAAAGGAATACATTCAGACACACCCTTATGGGATACTCCCTTAAGAGCCCTGCAGTTGTTTTAATTAATCATATTGCTTCTGGGTATTTTATTAACTAGTTTGAAAGTCTATTTATTGTATTTCTATATATTTACTTAACTGAACAGGAAGATTGGTGGACTGGTAATGTAGGTCTTAAGGTAACTCCATGTTTAGATAAAGTGCGCCCTCTGGGAACAAACCTTCATGTCATTACAAAAAAGGTCATCTCCACAAAATTCCCACACACATCACAAGTATCCTAGGCAAAGGATGAGGTAAAAATGCATCAATAATGTGAAAGGCAAGGCTACAAAATTTCACTTGAAATTTTGAACTTGAAAAGGCAACACGAGGATTACATTGTATTAAGACAGTATTAGCATGGAAAGCACATAATTTGTTGCAAATTGGTTTGGTCAAAAATTACTTTTTTTCTCTCTTGACTTTCTCTCTCATTTGATCTCTGAATTGTAAGAGGTAATATGATGTTGCACACAGCCTATAATACAGTCACACTGTAAAATAAACATCCACTGACATAAAGGAGTTTAAACTGAACATTGGAGGCATTTCCCTCACTCAAAGGCTATTCTTAAAGACTGCCCACCCTCCCCATTGAGCAGTGAGGCTTTTCAATGCCTCCAAGTCTGACAGTGACATAAAAGAGAACAGGGACCCAAATGGTGTGAAGCGTCTATGGGAGGACAGTGTATCTATATATGACAGTGGAAATATGTGGGTAAATGTGTTTCACTCTAGACAAATATGTCAGGCAGAGAAGTTTCTGGGAGTTGGCCTTTGAGTAACACACTCAGGGCTGCATTCCAAGTAAAATGGGCAGAGTCATAACAACATTCAAATGTATTTAATCACTATTTAATATTAATCAAACAGTTAATATTAAGAATGTGCAGATTGCCAGCAGAGGCAAGTTGTTCTGCTTTGGCAAAAGAGCTGAGGTAGACCAAGCCACTTCAATCAGCCAATCTGTTTGCAAAGCGATTTCAAACTGACTGGGTTAACTTTGAGTGCAGCTGCCAGTGCCCATGGTTGCAGCTAGTTTAGAGTGGAACAGAGACTGGAACAGAGGCCCCATCCTTCCATTAATGAGCTTAACCTCACTGAAGGTTGATCGGGGTTATGGAAAAAGACTTCTGTCTTTTTCTCCACTTGCAGTAAAAGAGTTAAGATTGTCTTAGAACCTTTTGGGATGTTCTAAGAAGGTTGGTAACTGCACTTCTTATAATGGTGTTTTATAAGTATGAGTTCTACTACCTGTCCCATTACTAGTACAAATACCGACAGTTGCCTTAACTGAGAATATTTGAACCAAGCAGTTCCTATGAGGCCTAGAAATTAATAGCAGCAGCAGTGTTTTGTTTTTTTTAAATTTAACATACAGTCGTAACTAAGTTCAGTACAGGATAAAAGATAAAACCATGAAAAACAGGCCCTGTTTTCCAGAGTTATAGACCATCGCTGTTGCAGAAACTTGTCCCAAGAGTCCAGAAAATGAAAGAGAATATTTGTACCTCAGGATTGAAATGAAGGATTCCTGGTGCTCTCTGAGCATAGTTTTCTTGCAGATGTCTTGCACCCAATCATTGACTAGTACTGACAATGTTACCTAATTTGGATAGTGAAACATCTCCAAGAAAATAACCAAGTTCAGAGAACCCCTCAGTCTAGAAACTATAGTAGGGATCCAAGTTCATCAACTTGCTTCTTGTTAGGTAGGAAATTTGTGACTAGTCACATTGTCCCAAAGGTGCTTTTTTTCAAGAGGCAACTGGATTTTCTGGTTCTTCTTTGAAGGCATTTCGCTTCTCATCCAGTGGTAAAATGTAAAATTTGTTACTACCGGTTCTGTGGGCATGGCTTGGTGATGGTGGGGGTAATGTGACTGAGTGGGCGTGGCCAACTTTTTTTTTTTTTTTTACTTTTAAAAACATTTTTTTGGCCGAAGAGGTTGTAGAAAAAATGCTTTTAAAATTTTTTTAAAAAGCCTCTGATGATTGCGTGGCACAGCTGGGCATGGGGGAGGAGCAGGGACTTTTGCTACTGGTTCTCCGAACCACCCGCCACCCTTGCTACCGGATCGGGCGATCCAGTCTGAACTGGGAGCATTTCACCCCTGTTCTCATCCAAGAAGCTCTCATCCTCTTCAGCTCTAAAGAAGCTTTTTAGATGACAAGTGAAACGTCTCCAAAGCAAAACAAGAAAGTCCAGTTGCTTCTTGAAAAAGCACCTTTGGGACAACCATGACCTGGATAACTGAGAATGTCCATAGACAACTAGTCACGTTCACTGTGGCAGTAATTTTTTGCCCATAAAATGCTCCCAAAATTCAAAATGTGCCCTCTAACCTCAAAGGGTGCAGATTCCTGGTATAAATGTTTTTCCAAATAAATAGGACAGGCTAAAGCAATCCACACTCTTTAAAATTGCAGCTTAAGCAGATACATCTTAAGGACACCTTAAGGACAAAAGGAACTTCATTTTCAGGAATTGTTCTGAAAGCTGTGGTTTTGGTATAATAACTGGGAGCAAAAATAGTTAATTACTTAAGGAAATCCTGACAGAAATAAATCAAGCAAACACTTTACCAGCCAAGCCAGTTTTGCCATAAATATTCTGTGCTGTCTTGCCTTTAGAAGTTAAAGGACACATTTGTTTATACTGTGGTCATTTTTTTCCCTTACTGAAGCTAGTAAAATTTGGCTCCACATCAGAAGCAAAGGCAGAGGCCTCAATTTTATTGGGCATGTTTTAAAGTGTAACTTTGCTTGTTCGGTATTTGCTTTTTGAGTACCGGGTTTTTTAAACTGGATTACATTTTAATTTGTTTCTTCTCATCCATTGCCACCTTCAGATGATTTTTAGTACCTTCTATAGGAGACAGGCGATCAGAAAAAAAATCAGTGCAACTCTCTTAGAACAGCCATTGTGAGTTCTGAATTTATTTTGAGGATTTGCTAGTTCATACCTCTGTTTCAAACATGTTAAATTCCAAGTGGTTAGTATATTTATTAGATCATAAATCCCACCTTTATTATTGTACAAGTAACTCAAAGTGGTGAATATACCAAATACTCCTTTTTCTTCCTATTTTCCCCACAACAACCATCCTGTGAGGTGAGTTGGGCTGAGAAAGAATGACTGGCCCAAAGTCACTTGTGCCTAAGGCGGCAGTAGAGCTCACAGTCTTTTAGTTTCTAGATCAGCACTTTAATCACTAGCCAAACTACAATTCAATAGAATGTTGAAATCTGGGATTTAATGTAAATTGGTTTGAAAATGGATTAATAACACTTACAATATACTTTTTTTTTTTAAAAAAGGTTGTGCTTATCTCTAAAGACATCGGTCACTTGAGACTTGCTTATTGATGGGAACATTCACACCAGGAGTGGGTTCTACTTACCTTTACTACCGGTTTGCAACGGGGTCACGTGCGTGCGCTAGCTTTGCTCACATGCGTGCATGCTCTTCTGTGCAAGCACAGAAACTCCTGCACATGTGCAGATGCATTTTGATGATGTCAGGGTCAGTGGGCGGAGCCTCCTGCTGGCTTTACTACTGGTTCTATAGAACCAGTGTGAATCGGGGGCAACCCACCACTGATTCACACCCATATGACCTTTGACTCTTCCTCACACCCTTACAATGGCACAAAGGTATGCTTACTACAAGGCTATATAATTGGCCTCTGAATCTGCATAATCTTGTTTCATTGCCTTGCACTTTTTCTTTAGAGATTTGTCAGTGGGCACATTTGGAATTGAATGACAGATGCAGTCACCAAATGGCTGTCATGGGAGGTTTTTTTCCCTATTCCCAAAATTCCTGCCAAGATGTGCCATAGCTCTTCCAGGTATTTTGTGCCATGCTGGACTATGATGGGCCCCAGATACACCTGGTACTTTGGTTTGAAACATATTAGCTTTCTACATAACTAATTCTTAAAGACAGCAGTCACAATATTCTTAAAATTCTTCCCAAAAAAATAGAGTTAGTCCTGGAAGACATCTTTTACTTCAAAATTGAATTCAAAATTCAAAAAGAATTTCCCCCAGAATGCAATATCTTCCAGAAACTATACTATACTGTAATTACATGATTCTAATTAGTTAGAATTCTTTGCAGTCTTAGAAGCAGCATTTGAAATGCCACCAAAACCCAAGAAAACATACCACAGACAATCATACCACAGACCAGAAGAACAAAGAATCAGAACCAACTCAGAGGACAGCACAGCCCACAAAAACGTATAGAAAGATCAAACCATCAGCACCCTCCCAGCAGATAAAGAATGTACCACAATTATCATGGACAGATCACTATATATACAAAAAGCCAAAGAATTACCGGAAGACAAAGAAACCTACATCCCAATATCACAACCTAATATAGAAAGTAGACAATCTGATCAAGCCTGTTAACAATCTAAGAAAGGTCAAATCAGAAAAGAAGAAGAAGAGTAGAGAAAAGCAGTGGTCCCATCTTCCCATGCTTCTATGGATGCCCCAAAATACAAAAGTCCAACATATCTCTTTATCCAGTTATATCATTACCCGGGACCCCAACATACAACATAGCTAAAGAAATTGCAAAAAAGCTTGGACATCTCACAGAGGGGAGCAAATATTCTAACAACTTTCCATTATGACAGTCCAGAAAATCAAAGACTCAATAAGAGAAGGTGGGATTATAATTTTATTTGATGTCATAGCACAGTTTAAATCCATAAACTCACAACTAGTGAAATAATTCATAGCAGCAGTACTACACAATACATCTTACCTTACCAAATACACTAAGACCAAACTACCCAGAATCATGGATCTCTTCAACTTCTGCTTTGATGGTCAAATATACCAATAAATCAAAGGAACATCCATGGGATTTCCACTCGCATGACTCATAGCAGAGATTCTAATGCAGCATCTAGAAATATAGCACTGCCATACATAAGTAAGTGTTTTTTCTCTGGTGGGACCGGTCTACCAGGGCAACCTGGTCTACCCAATTATGAGACGGAGCATACTGCTTCTGTTGACGGTCAAATATACCATCATGCAACCAAAAATATGGATACAGTACGTGGATGACACCTTCATCATAATAAAAAAGGAACAACAAGAGAAGACACATGAAACAATCAGCAACATCTTCAAAAGAATAAAATCCACTAGGGAATTAGGCAACAGCAACACACTATCTTTCTTGGATATTCTCAGCAGCATAGGAAATGGTAGCACATTAAAAATACAGTTCTATCAAAAATCCACCCACACTATCCAAGCACTTCACTGTCAAAGTAACAACCAAGAAGAGTTACGTAAGAATTATTCAGATGAGTACAAATGCACTACAGCAATCCAGAACACCAGGAAAAGGGAACAGACCAACCTCTTCCACAAAATGGATATCCAGGCAACTTTATCAAAAAGTGTCTAACCACTCAACCCACTACAACACAACCAACTCAAGCTATGAAGAAGGATAATACTGACATACATCAAAAACATCTCCGAAATAAGCACTTACTATTACAACCATGTAGCATCACCATAGCACACAATCCAACTAAAGCCCTCCAAAACTTCTTAAGTAAACCAAAAGGCTCAGTGGCCCAAGAGGGGAAAAAGCATGAGTTATCTACAGCACACTGTAACAGCCACTACCTATGTAGGACAGACAGGCAGAAGACTAGTAGAACACATCCATGAATATCAACTAGCAGTCAGCAGACACGATGAAAACTCCTTAATTTCACAATATGGGGACAGACTCAATCATAGTTTCAACTGGGAAACTAGCTAAATCCATAAACACGAGGGAATTCCTGGAAACTTGGCACTCAAGACACATCAGCCATCAATAGACACATAGAGATAAACCACATTGACAAACTATTCAAAACCGACAATAAGAAAACTAAAAAGGAAACAAAAAACCCACAACACATCCTTTACAGCCAGATAAGCAGGTATGGATGCCAAAGAATCAGAAAACAATATCCTAATAGCAATAGCACTTAGACTTATATACCACTTCACAGTCCTTTACAGCCTTCTCTAAGCAGTTTACAGATTCAGCCTATTGCCCCCAACAATCTGGGTCCTCATTTTATCCACCTTGGAAGGATGGAAGGCTGAGTCAACCTTGAGCCTGGTGAGATTTGAACTGCCAAATTGCAGTCAGCTGGCAGTCAGCAGAAGTAGCCTGCAGTACTGCCCTCTAATCACTGCGCCACCGTGGCTCAAGAACTACAAAGACGATCATGCTCCCACCAACACTGGCAGGGCAAGTGACTGTATACTGTACACAGGGAGCAAATCCCACATTCACTAGCACTAATGATGTTACTTAGTTAGGTAATGAAACGTCTGCAAGCAAGCAACCAAGCATCGAGACAGGGTTCAACCCTGAACCACATATATTCTCTTCTATTAAGACAGCATGAATTGGAGAGAGCACCAAGTGGACCCCCCAAAGTCCATTCTTGCTTCAGACAGAGGCAAAGTGGTGGGAGGAGGGGAGGAAC
Organism: Arizona elegans; assembly: GCA_022577455.1. Lineage (NCBI taxonomy): Eukaryota > Metazoa > Chordata > Lepidosauria > Squamata > Colubridae > Arizona > Arizona elegans. Next base: position 80,711,728 of record JAKOOJ010000003.1, on the reverse strand, counting down.
GCGTAGCCCCAGCAGAAAGGGTGTTTCTGTACTATATTCACACATATATGCTCTTTTCTAGGAGGCTGCCATTCTCCAACACTGCAGAGAGCTGCAGACCAACACTATCTTCCAGAGCATATTTCTATGTCAACAGAACTATTTCTCCTGTCAAGCCCACGCAGTGCCATATATTAAAAGGCGTAAAAGAGCGCCGGGGAGTGCTTCAAAATAACTCGTTGCCAGTCACTTTGCTGCCCTGGCCTCTTTGCCTCGCTGAGCGGTCAATTTACCTGGGCCATACCAAGAGGGCTCAGCGCGTCTCGGCGGGGGGGGAGAGAGAGGGGGAAGCTGCAGAAAAACCAAAAGCCCAGAAACGCCCCTGCTTTTTTTGTTTGTTTGTTTTTCCCAAAGCAAGAGTGGAGGGGGCGGGGGCGCTCCTCGTCTTAGTTTGACGCACGTGGTGGAACGGAAGGCGGGAGACGCCTGTTGCTCTGGCAGGCAAAGCGGAGGCAGGACGATCTGCGGCTGCGCCTGGGGAGCCGCCTCGGGTTTCAGAAAAAAACGCGGCGTTCGAACTCAGGTGTGTGGCTCACTACAAATCCCAGCCGGCTCCGCGGCGGGCGGTTTTTGTCCCGCACTTTACCTCGTGCGTTCTCGGCCAGCTGGAAAGGAGGGCGCCAGAGAGAGATTCCTCCACAGCCGAGGAAGCGGCGGCAGGTGGCTGGAGCCTCCCGGGGAGCGGTCACCGTCTCTCCCTCCGCGGCTCCCACGCCCGTCGCCCGCCCTGGCCGTAGCGGGCATGGCTGAATTCTTGAATCAAGCCGCCGTGGTGGGCTTCCTTCGGGAACACGGCGGCAAGGTGCGCAATTCGCTGCTGGTCGACCACTTCAAGCCGCTGCTGGACGTGCCCAAGGCGACGCCGGAGGTCCGAGCTGCTCTCCGCCAGCGCTTCATCTACTTGGTCAACAGCGTGGCGGTCGTGCAAGTCTCGGAGGGGATCAAGTTGGTCGTGCTCAGAAAAAAGCACCAGTTGGTCCCGGATTCCTCCGATGCGGAACCGAGATCGTTCGCCTTCGGGGACCTGTCTGACGAGGAAACAGAAGGCGCCGATTCTGGAGCGCTCGCTTGCCCTGCCGGCTTCGTGGCGCCTCGGAGCTCGCCTGGAGAGGAAGACCCTGAAGCGCATCGGACGATCCCTGTGATCCAGTTGAAGAACCTCTTTCAAAGGGGAGGCTCGGAAATCCTCAAAGTTCCCAGTGTCAAAGACCATTTGGCCCCCAAGGGTGCCTCCCCAAAGCCCTGCATGCTGCCAGTCCGCTCTGTGCCCCCTTCCAGCAATGCTAAGAGATCTGAGGAATCGAACCCTGAGCAAGACAGGATCCCAGTCCAAGATGCTCTCCAAGTGGCTCCCTCTGCCATCCTCCCTTCTACCTCCCCTCATACTAAGAGGCGGCAGCTAAATGAAATGGGGCCCAAATCCCCTTCCCTGAGAAGGGGGTCAAAACCACTAAAGGTGGGCGAGGAAGCTGACAGCACGGCCGATGTGCCCTTGGAACCTGCTGAGCACAAGTGGGTGGTGAACATCACAGCCGGCCAGTGGTCCCAGCAACTTCATGGCTTGCTGCTCATTGACTTGAATCTGGCGAGCAAAAGAGATTTCATGAGCGGCTTCACAGTTCTCCACTGGGCAGCTAAAAGTGGAAATTGCAAAACGCTGAGCAAAGTCATAGAAATGGCTGAGAAAGGAGGTATTCACGTTGATGTAAATGCTAAGTCCTTCGGGGGTTATACTCCGCTCCATATTGCTGCTATCCATGGGCAGGAAGAATTTATTGCCCAGCTGGTCAAAGTTTACAATGCCAAAGTCAATTTAAGAGACTATAGTGGGAAGAAACCGTTCCAGTATTTAAAAGAAGGCTCTTCTTTTGCAGTCAGACATCTCTTAAATGACCCTGGTCTTCACACCAACACTGGACAGAACCCTTCCACCAAGAAGAACATAAAAGTGGCTGCTTCTATCCTGAGTTCCACCAGCACTGTCCTGGGGCTTTTATCTGACGATATTGCCTTCTATGAACTGACAAAAGGCTTGAAGAAACCTGCTCCTGTCAATAAATTTCTTAACATAGCCACAGCCCCTAGGAGGAAGTTGAAATCCAGAAGGGCTTTTTCTTCTTCTTCTTCTTCCTTGTCTCAGGCCCTGGAGGAAGAACAGAATGAAACTGCATCAAAACATAGACCAATTTCAGAATTGTTCTTTGGTCACTTACCTCACTGACTTCGAGTAATATCAACATTTAATTCGACTTTGGAAGATCTCACATTCACAGAAAAACATTTTGCTTTGTAGTTTTGAATATGTTTCAGTTTAAGTCTAACCTAAGGAGGAAAAAGAATCATAGGATTATGATTTAACTTGATAGTTGCTGCTTTCCAGCATTTGATAAAACAGATATTTTTTCAACCAAATCTTCATTTATTAAATGTGAATTGTTGAAGTTTCATCTGAATTTTATCCATTGGGTGGGAGTTATTTTTTTCCCCAATAAAAGGTAAGATTTAGGTGCAAATTTCCATGAAAATCAGTTTAGTAAGGCAACAGTCCTGCAATACTTGAGGAAAAAATCCTACTGAAATCAGTGGACAGACTTCTGAGTAAGCACTGATAGTATCAAGAATTGACATATAAGATATATATCAGATATATATTGACATATAAGATATAAGATTATTTTACTTTGAAACAGAAATATATTTTATTCATGCATGCTGTTCTCAAAAGCCTCTTAAATGTCCTGTTGTGGGAACAAAAACATTTTTATCATTTCTTGGCATCCTATCCTATTCCATTAAAGTAGATTTAGCAAATTCATTTGTAGTAGCTCCCATCTCCTAATGATGTGCCATTTATTAGGTTTGGAAATGATTTTTGTACAATAATTGAACAAGGTCCCATTTTATATCAATCTATTTTTCAGCTGATCTGATTTATGCAGTTGAAAAGAAAGCAACTGTAGTAAAACTATATTTTTGTTTACAATCTAAAACTTCAGACTGATACTTTTCCATTAACTTTTTAAAAATAAATTGGAAAAAGTAAACATGCATGGCTTTTAGTAGCCAACTGAAGGTTAATTTATTTTATAAAAAATTAAAAGCCTCTATTAAATATGTTTATGCATTTACTATGTGTAGAATATAAAATGAAATTATAAATCTAGCTCATGCCAACTTTAAAACAAAAGAGAAGATTAATACCTCTACCTCACTGCAATAGTTATATGACTAGTTAAGACTTTTTATTTAGAAAAAGCATACAATCCTAATTGCACAATTATTGCCTTCAGTTGATAATACATTGGCAATTATAATCCTAAAAAACATTTGAAAATATAGTAAGAAAAATTCTACTTAGGATATTTATTTTTACACAAGAAGGAATCAAAATGTAACATATTAAGCAGTTATTTTTATATTATTAATTGTATAAATATTCAAAGTAAATCTGTTTACAGTTTCAGCCTTAAAATTCATTCAATATAGGATCTTAAATTTATTGTGAAATTCTCAACATCAAGTCGTCCTAGATTTGAAAATGCTTTTCATAAACTGTTATGAAAGCCTTGTATAAATGAGATGACTTCAATCCCACTTTACAAATAGATGTATAGTCGTTTTGTGTATATTGATTTAATACAGTTAATTACTCTTTGGAATTAAATAAGGAGTCTGAAACTCATATGGGTTTACAGGGAAGAACATCCCAAGCAGAAGTGGGTTCTACTTCCCTTTACTACCGGTTCGCAACGGGTCCGCGCAGAAGCATTCTGATGACATCGGGGTCAGTGGGCAGAGCCTCCCGCCAGTTTTACTACCGGTTCTATAGAATCGGTGTGAACTGGGGGCAACCCATCACTGATCCCAAGTAAATGTATACAGAAATTTTGTGCCTTTCTAATGCTGTTTGTACAATGTATAAGTGCTGTTATCATGATGGAATTTATTTTTATGTTATGTTTCTAAGCCAAAGCCAATTTAAATCTGAAAAATTCGCATGAACTGAAAACATGATGTGACAAATACGACGGTACAGTCTAGAGATAAGAAAACCATCCCCTGTAGTAACTGTAGTTAATAATTCAGCTACAAACAGAAATATAATAATTATCCCTGTTGGAAATCATCTTATGTAGGAAGACTTCCTTAACTGAATATCTGATTTGACTTTCAAAATGTATTCACAGATATATGACACATATTTCATGGAAGACATTTACTTTGGAAAATGAAAAAAATATATAAGTAAAAACTGAAGCATAATTCTATAGGATCATGCGTAAAAGCCAAGTGATTATTTAACTCCATATTTCTAATGCTGAATAGCAAAATATAAACTAATATATATTTGTAAATTTGTAAATCTGACAGATTTAGCAAATGCATCTTGAGTGGTATACAAGCATGCCTGCAAAATCCATGTAGTTTGGTTAGGAATATAACAAGGTCAACAGGCAGCTTTAAAGAAACATCTCTTTCTCTGATGTAATTTTCTTTAGAACTGTCTTGAGCGTCACAGATGGTGTTTTTAAAAATCCATTGTTCTGCTATAACAAAATGGACAAACAGGCTAGCATATCTTTTTACAATAGTTTGGTTGTTTAATCCGCATTAGTAGTTTCAATTTTCAACTGTGGCATTTCACTAGACTACTCTGAAACTCTTTTCAAGGTCAATGGTTTTCAGAATGTTTTTGTTATCAACCTTGCATTAATAAAGGCAGTGCTTCTTATTTTTTGCATATGTGTGTTCATGTGTGCATGGTATAATATATCAAACCCTACAAAATATGGCAGCAAATGTGCTTTAATATGGAGGAGATATGAAATATTTACAGTTCACATTCTTTGAAAATAATTTCCAGGGACCACAGTCTACAAAATTTGGATAATGTACACTTAACATGTGGCATATTATCACAGGTTTTAGGATCAGCCAGTTTAATGAAGGAAATGAAATGGGGTTCCCAGTTTAGTAGAATTAGGGATAGACAAGAGTAGCATCCTTCTCTTGGTCATTTAACTGTGAAACATTTTGCCCTAATTATATTTCTTTCAGCAGTACTCTGTTCTGATACTAAATCTTGAGAACATTTAAAAAGCTAATGGTGATTGCACAGTTCTTGTTTATATAAAGCCTCTCTCATACTTCTAGAATGGGAGGAACACAAGATAGTGATAATAGAGGTAGAACAATCTATTCTGTTCTCACTGGAAAAAAATTGGGAGGAAGAATCAACCCTGTAAAAGTGGAAATAAAATGAGGGGATTCTTTTCAACATACACACATGCATCCAAAAATATTGGTACCCTCCTCTTTGGTGATGTTTGTTAAATCATACGTCAAAGTATCTGCTTTGTAGATTATGGACTAAAGAATGGTGGATGCCATTTACAATATCAATTTCAATATATTTCATGGTAAATTGGGATTCTTTGAGACAAAGGGGAGGGGTACCAATACTTTTCCAATATTAGTCTACATGGGCACTAACAATTGACAACAACTTGGTGATACGCAATTAATGAATCCAATACTTTTGACTTTATATATATATGCAAGAGTGGTAGATGATTTTGAGCAATCTCTCTCAGTCCAGCTCATGTCACAGGGTTGTTGTGAAAAACAAACAAGAAAGGCCAGGTACCCCATCTTGAACTCCAAAAAATATATTCCACTTAATATTGATAATTAGTATTGCTAATAAAACTGGACTATTGTTCACAATGTTATAGTGTGAGTTCCTGTCAGAAAATGGGAGAGCTCTATTTCAGAAACACTGCACCCCTGAGATATAGTTTTCACTACCTGCAAACACCTTCCATCTAAAACTGATCATGCACTTTCCTTTCTTAGGAGGGAATATATTATTATGCACCTTTAAAACTCTTGAAACAAAACAATTGGAACTTTTCCATAAAGCATTATTTTTCATTTCCCAATACTGTAATATGATTTGCTTCTGCAGAGCAAATACTTATCCTATAATGAGAATTGGATTAGTTATGGGTAATTCACCCTATTCAAAAGATATAGTGGATAGTTAACATCTAATATTACTGCTTAGAGAGTAACAGGCAGCTTACCTCTGAGTTAGACATAGTTAGACCATCTAATGACTCAAACCAGAGCAAAAAGGGTGGAAATGTTTATGTCTTGCATGTCAATCTTGCACTTAGAAAGCTGTAAACACTTACAAAAAAGAAATATTTATACAGTTGTTCACTTGCCACCCCTTGAAAAGGGTGATAGAGAAGAAATTGATTAGAACCAAAGGACCTTCAAGATAAAGCTTGTATCGGTGGTGAGTTTCTACCAGTTCGGCCTGGTTTGGGTGAGCTGGTAGTGACAATGGTGAGCTGAGAGTGAACCGGTTCTCTCTGATAGGTTGGCCCTCCCGCCCCCCCTGCGTTATACATACCTTATATTTGGTCATTTTTAGTCCAGCTAAAAAGCGCGGCAGAGCAGATTGCCGCATCTCAGCTGTTCCGTAATACACTGCGCTTGCGCAAAGCATATGCATGATACAAACCAGTGGTAACACCGGTTGAAACCCACCACTGGCTTGTATGCAGTCGTAGGTGCTTTCTTGCTTCTTCTTCTTAACAATGATGAATCTGAATGAAGGATTCAAACAGAACTTCTTGTTCCCAGGGAACAATAACTAACAGATTACAATACAAGAGGGGGTGGAGGAAGAAAGATGTGAGAGACAATGGGAAGAAATGTCTAGAGAAGTGAGGAAATCTTTCTTCCTTAAGAGATTAAGAATGTGATGTAAAATTCTCACAAGTCCTACTAAACTGGTTGGTTGATTGAATGATTATATGCCATCAAGTCATTTTTGACTCATAGTGATCATATAGACTTTCTCTGTGACAGTCTATATCTAACCTATACCTTTAGGCCTCCCAGCGGTACACTTGTAACCAAGTCCATTCATTTTGCTGCTGGTTATCCTCTTCTATTTCCATCCACCTTTCCCAGCTATCAGGGCCTTCTCCAGAGAGCTGGATCTTTGCATAATAGTGTTCCAAAGTAGGATAATTTGGACCTGTCCATATGTGCCACGAATGAGAACTCTGGAGTGACTTATTAGTTGTTGGGGAGGGGTTGGCTTTAGGGTTGCCAGGTGTCCACTATTTGAGCGGATAGTCCACTTTTTTCACATTATGTTCACTATTTTTTTTCACAAAATAGTGGACATTTTTTTTATTCAAAAGCTTTATGATGAAATGGTACATAATCTAAAGCTGTACAGTCTAAGAGAATAAGGATAGGAGAATCGTGTTTTGTCTTTTTTTTCATAAGTTAGAATGAGACAAAGATCGAATGCTCATTGCAATAATCACATTTTACACAACAGCGCAAAGAATGCACTAAAGCAGTTATCTTTTGATATCGAAAATGTAGTGCTGAAGGTTTTTGCCAAATTTTCGAATTCTGCGAAGAAACGAGAAGAGTTGAAATCATTTTTTGAGTTTTGCGAGTCAGAATTCCATGAAGTTTTGCACCATGTTCCAACATGTTGGTTAAGTTTGTTTAAAGCGGTCGAAAGACTTCTTTTAAACTGGATACCTCTAAAATCATATTTTATTTCTCTTGGATCTGATGAGTGCCATAAGGTTATCTGGAACCTTATTTCAGATCAGGAAAATGAACTCGCAAAGGACGATGAACCAACAATTTCAGAATTGTATTTATATTTCACACACTTTTTCATGTCAATAATGCAAGACACCCTACTGAAGCTGGAAAGCAAGAAAATTCTTGCATGTGATCTTCACATTATCATGTGTAAGCTGCATGATTCTTTGCAAAAAAAATACGATGAGCAGTTTTTTGGAATGAAAGTTTTATTTGCCTTACGTAAAAAACATTTGCCTGAGAATGCCGTGCAAAAGTTCAAGAAAGAGGCCATCAACATGTATCAAAGAGCCATTGCGTACCTAGAAAAGTGGTATAATTTCACTGATTCAGTATATGAGACGCTAAATTGTTTCAATCTAATTGATCGCAATAATCCTCCAACTTTAGAAGAAATGACGAACATCTGGTTATTATCACCATGGCGAGAAGAACTTCCACCCAACACTCTCTTCGATGAAATTTCTGCCTTAGAAGAAGTTTATGTTCATCTGCAGGGCAATTCATCCCTTGATAAGTGGACGTACTTTTTCAAGAAAGAGCCAGCTCCGAGTTTACTGAAACTGTTCCAGTATTGTGCATCAATTCCGGTATCAAATGCAAACGTTGAACGAATTTTCAGCGTCATGGGAAATTTGTGGACTGACGAACGTAACCGACTGCTTGTACCATCAGTTCGAAGTGAACTTTGTATATTTTTTAATATTTCTCAACGTTGGACTGAAATTAAAGAATTATTCCTTAAACACAAAGAATTGATCAAAGCTGCGCAGTCAAATAAAAAATACACACGCCAGCAAAGTAAAATGTCATTTAATATTTTACATATTATAATAATATATTTGATGTTTTGAATTTTAAGTAAAGTTTTGAAGTGATTATTTTAATACGTGTTAAAATGTTTGTAAGAAAACATATAATTTAATTGTAAATTCTTTTTAAATTTTTTTACTACTTAAACCCCCCCCCCCCACCCCCGCTTGTCCGCTATTTTTTGGAAGCAGACCTGGCAACTCTAGTTGGCTTCCAGCACGTAGCATAGTTATTTGCCAGCCAAATAGCATAGGCAGTCAGTTTTCATCTCATTGTGAAACATTATTTGGCCAGGAACTGCGGAACAATTTTGTGTTTGGAAAATTTTAGATACCAATGCAGTAATCCACTGCATGATTACTCAGCAGTACAATTCTTAAATAATTCTTCAATATTTTATTTCTAGTTGCTGTGACTAATGCTCTTTAGCTTCAGTACTACTTGTTTTTGAGGAAGCACAGAAGTAAGTGTGTGTTTGTGTGTGTGTGTGTGTGTGTACTTAAAAGTGAGCTCTACTGGGGTCAAGGACCTAAGCATATGCTGCCTGAAAATCTTATACATTTTTGTAGGGAAATGATGGCAGTTAGCCATTTCTCTCAGCTTTTCCTGGCATTGTTGTGAAGATGCTTTATCTGAAATCAGGCCATATTCTGAACCTTCTTGAACACAGAAACTAAGCTATCTAAGACCATTGACCTAGATTCAGCTGGGATCCTCCAAATCATGAGACAGAAACATCATTGCTATATGCTTATTCTGTGAAAAAACATCATTTCATGGAGAACTTCATGCTTCCCTGTGGCTTTGTGCATTTTAGTTTTCCTGACCTACATTCCCTTGGTGTCCTTTGTTGCTTTATTTGAATGTGAATCAAAGTAGGCAATTTGCTAGCAGTGGATATGTTGAACTGGTAGTACCAACAACAAAGTATGTCACTGAAGATATTCATGACACACCCTTGGTATTTGCAATTTACAACAATACAAACAATATAATAAAAGCATCAGGCCAGGTACCAACACCAATTTGTTTTTCAGGAGAGAAGGACTCTTTGTCTTTGCTTCAGTTGAGATAGGTAGACTGATATACACACAGACTTTCCCCAGGGACAAAACAATGAAATTTGAAGGAAATTGCCCTTGATTCTCTTCTCTTCTCTTCTCTTCTCTTCTCTTCTCTTCACTTCACTTCACTTCACTTCACTTCGCTCTGCTCCGCTCCACTCCATTCCATTCCATTCCATTCCATTCCATTTCACACTCTACCCTCTACCCTCTATGCTCTACGCTCTACGCTCTGCTCTGCTCCACTCCGTTCCATTCCATTCTATTCTGCACTCTACACTCTGCTCTGCTCTGCTCCGCTCTGCTCCATTCCATTCCATTCCATTCCATTCCATTCCATTCCATTCCATTCCATTCCATTTCATTTCATTCCATTCCATTCCATTCCATTCCATTCCATTCCATTCCATTCCATTCAATTCCATTCTATTCTACACTCTACACTCTCCGCTCCGCTCTGTTTCATTCCGATCCGTTCCATTCCATTCCATTCTATTCTACATTCTACATTCTACATTCTACATTCTACACTCTACACTCTACACTCTACACTCTACACTCTACACTCTGCTCCGCTCCGCTCTATTCTATTCTGTTCTATTCTATTCTATTCTATTCTATTCTATTCTATTCTATTCTTGATGAATCCTTAGTCTGTCTTAATACAAGGCACCTTTGCGAAAAAGAACCAGGAATTTTTAGAGTTCTTGATTCTTCATCCTCATCCTCATCCTCTTCTATCCATTGTCTATCCATTGCAGGGTAAAGGCCTCTTCTGCATGTTTCCAGTCAATACGGTCTTGACCTTTCCTTTGCAAGTTGGGCCTGCAATATTTGCTGATGTCATCACTCCATCTTGTTTTAGGTCTCTTTCTTGGATGCTTTTATCAAGTGGAATCCATTCTGTGACTGCCTTAATCCACCTGCCATCAGTTGTTCTTGCTATGTGACCAGCCCATTTCCATTTCAATTCTTTTATTCTCTTGATGGCATTGTATATTTTCCTTCGTTCTCTAATCCATGTGAAGGTCTTTCTATCTTGTCTTGAGATGCCGAGCATGTATCTTTCCATGGATGTATCCTTCCATCTTGATTCTTATCACAATGAATTTCTATTTCAATAGCTCATCGGTTTAAAATATGAAATTAAATTGACTGCTTTTTCCAATCAATGTAATAATTGATAATAATTAAAATGGACAATGTAATACATATTACTATTTGGGAAATTAAATATAGTTTCCAATGACACTAAAATATGTTGTTGCCTTATTTGTTAAATTTGTTGCCTTATTTCCCCCCCCACCTTATGTAAAAGTATGTAGGATAAAGGTACTTCCTACAGTGCAAACTGTGCATGCTTTGGAAATGATTCAGAAAAAGCTGCTTTGTCTCGTGTGCAGAGATGAACAGTCACATTTCAGCCTAATAAAATAGTCTTCGTTTAAAAGCTGCTTCACTGAAATCTTTCCTTCAACTAACTACATTTTAAGGCTCATACAGAAGCCTGTATAAGCTGTATAAAAAGGAAATTTCTGTCATTAATAGCAGAGATGTTCAGTGTTCACATGAGATCTGAAGCACTTTTTCAAAATAATTATATATATATATATATATATATATATATTAACACGGTGTGCCCAGATCCACTGGAAACCAATTTTTCCTAATACAAATCTCTCAGACTACACATACACACACACATATATGAAATTGCTGAAGGAATAATTTACATATATATATATATATATATTATTGCTTTTGGTTGTTGAATTCATACTTACACTGCACATGAACATAGTTATATCAAAATTGCAATATTTTATATAAGAAAAGCTCTTTTACTGGATAATTAATGTTTAACTCCAAGTTATCAGTGGAAATAAAGGTATATGAGAAATAATAACTGACTGCTCCGAGTTTCTTTGCAGATCCTGTGAAATGAAAGTAGATATAAAGCAGTGACTCGATATTTTTTTTTTCAAAATCTAATGGCTGAGATAGTAGCTTAGGCACACATTTGCAGATCTTTATGAACAAAATCTGGATGATAGGATTTAAAAGGACTTGCTGGCTTAATCTAATACTGATTTAGCCCCCAAATCTCTATTTTAGCTGAAAGGGAAGGAATATAAATTTAGCCATTAACAATTACTGCCTTAATTATGACTCATGGGTGCAAAGTTCACATTTGCATGCAACGTGATCATTCCAAATATAATAAGGGGTGAGGTTGGGAAAAGATAACTGCATCATTTTCATAGATGAACTTTGATACAGTACCTTGGATGTATTCAACAGCTTTTCAAAAGTCTTACACAGCTAAGCTCATATTAGCAGCAGCAGCAATAACTATCTTCACTGTTTCAACATGGCAGCTAACATGAGCTGATCAATGTTGGGATCAAATAGCTGAAGAGCTAATATATTATTTATTTGTTTGTTTATTGGAATTTGTCAAACAAAAACGAGAACAAGAATAAGAGAATAAAAATACAATGACGGGGACGATAGCAGTGGTGAAATTCATTTTTTTTTACTACCGGTTCTGTGGGCGTGGCTTGGTGGGCATGATGTGGCTTGAGGGGCATGGCTTGGTGGGCGTGGCAGGGGAAGGATACTGCAAAATCTCCATTCCCTCCCCACTCCTGGGAGAAGGATATTGCAAAATCTCCATTCCAGCCAGAGGTGGTATTTGCTGGTTCTCCGAACTACTCAAAGTTTCTGCTACTGGTTCTCCAGAACCTGTCAGAACCTGCTGGATTTCACCACTGGATGATAGGCATGTTAGTGCACTATATAACTCAGTTTCTTTCATGCTGGGCTTTAGTCTGAGCTAGATTCTCCTGTCCTCTGACTAAGCCAATATTTTTGCTTTCCTGTTGTCTTTCCTTCCGTGCAAATCCAAACAGTGCCAATTTGGTGTACTAATTAAAGTGCTGAACAAGAAACAAGGACATTTTGAGTTCTTAGGCATGAAAGCCAGCTGAATGATTTTGAGCCACACATTCTCTCTCAGCCCAGCCCAATCCCCCTCATTAAAAACTAGAAGGCGAGAGCAAGATTCAAATCTAATAATGCTGCATAGAATCGAAATGGGGGAAGACGTGATGGCTTAGCAGTTCAAGATGCCAGGTTTGCCAGCTGCAAATCTGACAGTCCAGGTTCGAGAGCCAAGTGCTGAGCAATGGGGGTGAGCTCCTGTTACTTGCCCCATCTCCTGCCCACCTAGCAGTTCAAAAGTATGCAAATGCGAGTAGATAAATAGGTACCACTTTGCTGGGAAGGGAACAGTGTTCCGTATACCTCAGCATATATTGTTTTCTTTCTATGAGATCAAAGTTCATCCATTTCCAAAATGTTGACCACATTTTTAACAGTAGCCATGGCTTGTAAAAATCACTTGATACCTCCTTCACACTGCTAATTGTTTCAGGCTTTGTTGTACAATTTTATTGTCATTTTATGTTTGATATACTGTTCTATGGTTTTTTAAAAATTGGCCTCAAATAAAACAGCAATAGTGTCTAAAGAGAAAATGTGTGTCAACAATAATAAAACCTCATTATAGAAAGTTGATTAGGGTTATATAATAGGAGAAACATTTACATAAGTGGATATTTTTTTAAAAAAAATAAGCTTATGAACATATAAACATTTTCATGCAGACTTTCTGTAGCAGAAAAGGTCACAATATTTTCAATCTTGCTACGTATGCCTGGACTGGACAAATGTTGGGCTGTCCTGCTCCCTTGTTGGTGCTGTTATTCCTATTCTCTTCAAAACTCTGAGTTTTGTTTGAAAAGGAATAGAAATCCAGAGATGGTAACATAAGGCTTGAAATGGAACGATAATAAAAACAACAGCAATTGCTCTCCCTCCCAAAGGGAGACCAGCATTCAGGTGTTTGTGGTGTAAATGCTCTGTTGAGGACTAATCAAATAGCACATGACTTGTTTATAGGCAAGCAAAATTGTGAGGTAGAGATGAGAAAGACTACAAGGTTGAGATTTTCTGTTATACAAGGTTACCAGAAGTCTGGATATCACTACATGGACACAGAAATATAAAGAAATATGCGATTCTTTGCTACTACAGGTAGTCCTCAACTTACAACCATTCTTTTAGGAACTGTTTGAAGTTACAATGGCCTAGAGGTGAAATCTACTTACCTTCCCTACCGGTTCGGAAGTACACACGTGTCATATCCGCACGCGGACCCTCTGCACATGTTCAAACTCTTCTGCGCATGCTCAGAGGGTAATAAACAGGTTACTTCCTGGTTAAAACCAGGAAGTAACAATGACTTGGCTGGTGGGCGGAGCCTCACCCTGCCATCACTACCGATTCTCCGAACCACCCGCTGCCATTGCTACCAGTTCGGTAGAACCGGTCCGAACCGGTAGCATTTCACCTCTGCAATGGCCCTGAAAAAAGTGCTTATGACCATTTTTCACTTACAACCATTGCAGCATCCCTGTGGTCACGTGAACAAAATTCGGACACTTGGCAATTGATCTGTATGATTTATGAGGGTTGCATTGTCCCAAGGTCATGTGATTACCCTTTGTGACCTTCTGACAAGCAAAGTCAATGGGGAGGTGAGATTCACTTAACCGTGATACTAACTTAACTGCAGTGAGTCTCTTAACTGTGACTGGCAAGAAAGTCACAGTTGGGGCAAAATTCACTTAACAACTGTCTTGCTTAGCAACAGAAATGTTGGTTTCAATTGTGGTTGAGGACTACCTGTATCTAGCAGTCACTCAGATTTCTCCAGCTCCAATTTGGTACCTCCTAATATATTTTCCCCATCACCTTTAACCTACTTACCTGCGAATAGGTATTTATAGGATTGGACTGCTTCTGAGATTTTATCTGGAGTTGTTGGTTTTCTCTCTTTTTGCATATAAGCTGTGGTTGCACTTTCTGCACTCTACTTGTCTGTACTTACCAAAAAAGATAAGGCAAGTTACTTGATTCCCAGCTAAAAGGCCAGATAGAATAAGAAGCAAGGGATGATTTTGGCCACTAGAAGGTGCTCTTTCACCTTGCAGGAAAAGTTTCAAAGTGTTTTAAATGCTTAAACTGGGGAAAAAATGAGAGATCAGATGAGTTTCAAACTGCAGAGGCCTGACTCTGGTAGATAATAAGGCTGCATTACACATCCAGAGCCCCAGGCTCAAGCAGAGTTAATGTCACTGAAGAAGTTCTTGGCTTTCAAATAACTGAAATAGTCAACATCTGCAGAATCTCTAAATTAGAGTTATCAGATCTAGGGGACAAAATCCTAATCATCCAGTAGAGGGAAGCAAGCAGAGTTTTCTATACCCTCTGCCCTATTACTATTAGTGTGCTTTATGGTTTCACAAGGTCCCTCAAGTGGCTAGCCCCTTAGGCTGTTCCAAAGTGGACCGAACAAATTACAATTGGGGCTGAATAGTTTGATAATGGAGCCAGGTTGGTATTCAATCTGGACTATGGACACCACAAGTCCTTGCTGGCCAGGCTGCGTCAGGGTAGGTGCATCAGTGTCTGCTGTTTTCTTTTACAGGTTGTTCATCTCTCAGTAGTCCTTGTTCCTTGATAGTAGAAACTTGCTAATTGTTTCCTGCAACATATATATGTCCTGCAACATATAAAGACATATATGATGTCTTTGTATACCTACATGCTGTAAATATTTGTTTCCTGGAACACATACATATATTATGCCTTTAAAGTTGTAACACAAATATGCCACATTGACTAACTTCCTGGAACAAACATATATTATTATTGGACTCTATAAAGTATCTGGCATTTGTCAAAACATATGTTCCATCTTTTGATCAAAGCCTTATCTCTGTATCTGTATCTTGAGTTCCCTTCACTCCAGGGGGCTAAATAGCCAAGTGTGAACACAAAGAAGATGATCAGGAAGAGATAACGCTAATGGTGGTAATCAAGGGGCTCTACCCTGTTCCAGGGGATACACAAATCAAAGATGCCAGAATTGGAGGTTTATGACTTTCCTGAACAATATAAAAGGGATTCACATTCCCTTTCTTGTCTGTAGTTCTTCCCTACATGTATCTTGTGTGTGTTTGGAACAGCTAACCATTTAAGCTTGATCAAGATTAAATACTATTGGCTTCCGGTTTGCTGCTGGCCGCCGCCAGACGTTCCTCTGGGATCGTCAGCTCCCTC
The DNA here is from genome assembly GCA_022577455.1 of Arizona elegans. Taxonomy (NCBI): domain Eukaryota; kingdom Metazoa; phylum Chordata; class Lepidosauria; order Squamata; family Colubridae; genus Arizona; species Arizona elegans. The sequence continues at coordinate 80,695,976 of JAKOOJ010000003.1, read as the reverse complement.
TGCCTGTATAGAGCCGCCGTTACAGCGGATGGCGGCTCGAAAAAACTCCGTTTCCAAGAGGAAACGGAGATAGAGCCGGCAGGGGTGGGTAGAACTCTCCGCAGAGTCCCCAAAGTTTTTTTTTTAACTTTTGGGACGGAGCGGATGAGAAGCCCCTTATCCCCTGCCGCTGCTCCGGGCGTTGGGAGACCTCTGCCTATGCAGAGCCAGGCGTCAAGAGCAAGCCTGTGAATCTAAAAGAATAATTAAAGTAATGAAGAACTGGACCCTTAATACTGAACCGCAAGTATCTCACCCTTTCAAAAACTATTTAAAAGAAAAGAGCAGAGGAAAAGAGGGAAAAAGAGCCTTCTAAAATGGCGTCTGCTGTGGCTGGAGAAGGGCTAAAAGGGAAAGTCCTTCCGTTTCTCATTATTACAATGTAGCGGAATAAATATCACTGGCTACATTTCTAGAGAAAACCTCGCTCCTGTGCTGCTCAGAAGTTTTTTTTAATGAGGGAAAGTCTTTTTGTTTTCTATTTCTTCTCTCATTTTTGCTAAATCTTGTCTGTGTGGGAAATGGCATCAGGACTTACACAGCTGGACAAACAGGGGGGGGGGAATTTCCCCCCTTAAGAAATTGCGCCAACAAATTTCAACTCTCCAGCGTCAGAAACCCGATTTTAATATATTAGAATTTATCCTTGAAGAGATTGTAAGAAGGGATGAGATTGTGAATCAGCAACTTGAAAAATTTAAGCAGGAAATTAAAGAAATTGGTGAATTGGTGAAATCAAAGTCTGACTTCTTGAATAAAAAGATTTCAAAAGCTGCTAATGGTTTATCAGGCTTTCTGATTCAGGTGGAGGCAAAGACTGAATTATTAGAGACTAAAATGAAGGAAATCGAGGAGAATTTGGATGACATGACTCAAAAAATTAAAAAGGATTTGATAAACATTCAGGATAATAGCTTGGAAGACAAATCTAAAATGGAGACTGACCAAAAGATTGGTAATGAGGAAAATGTACAACAGAGGATTGAAAGAGAAGTTTTAATGACTCAATATAATTTTACAGAATATGCAATTAGACTGAGAGGTCTGCAGGAAAATAATAGAGATGATTTAAGGAAAGTATCTTCTGAAATTCTGGCTGGGATCTTAAAGGTTCAACCTGATGAAGTGTATTGCAGGATTGATAGAACTTATAGAATAAACTCCTGGTGGGCAAAGCAAAGGCAATTGCCTAGAGATGTGGTGATCTATTTTACAGATAAAGAAATTAGGAATAATATTGTGCAGAACTCTTTTAATTCCAATTTGCAATTTCATGGAAGAAAGATTTGGATTTTCAAGGAGCTCCCGCCCAAGATGTTAATGGAGAGGAAGAAATTTGGCTTTTTAGTGACTGAATTAAAAAAAAGAAATATCCTATTCAGGTGGGACATCCCAGTTGGTTTAATATTGAGATATCAAGGCGTAAGATATCAATTGCACACTGTTGAAAAAGCGGAAGATTTTTATCAAAAAATTCTAAAAATGAATTTAACACCTTTAGGCATAATACAGGATAAGCAAAAGGAGTTGGAAATAAAAGGAAAACATCAAATTACAGAGGCTGTGATGGATAAAGTGTCTTTGGACTCCCTGGAGACCCCAGCTGGACTGTCTATAAATAAGAGAGCAGTGTCATCCGAACCCAAGGTGATGAATCATCAAGTCACAGACAAGTGCGCAAATCAATCAGTTGATATACAAGTGACGGAGAAGAAAGATGAGATGATAAAATTAACCCAACAAGAACAATCCACAAAGCAGAATGAAAATCAACCAGCAGATATACAATTGGTAGGCAAGAAAAGAGGATGGAAATTCAACCCGAAAAAGAAAAAGAAAAGAAACAGATCTTATAGAAACAGCAATTTCTAAACTAAGCAACAGTGAAGCCAGGCGCTTTAAAAAATGAATGAATATTAGAAAAGAAAGTGGCGGCGAACAATTGTCTGATACTATCCTGAGGATTGTGGCAGATCTCTGCAAGGCCATGATTTTGGGATGTGGAAAGAGCCTCACTTTGTTGGATTTGAATCATCTAATTTTTTCTTATTTACCTTTTTTTTCTCTTGGAAATATATTATAACTACTTTGAGTTATAAGGCAGGAGAGTTTTGCTGGGGCATGCAGAAGATCTGGATGTTACTCAGTAGGATGATGGGAATTAACAATCCTGATGAATACCACAACTATAACCATACGGATATATTCATAATTATAATGTCACTCGGGTGGTTGTTTTTACTTTTATACAGGTGTGAGGATATCTACTACTGATGGGGGCAGAAGATGACTGAAGATTTTGAACAAACTGTTGCACCAGCATGTTATTTTACCCTATTATGGGTGATGGATTTAACAATCTAGTGGAAAGACATCAAAGAAGATATTATATGGATCATAAACTTAAAGTTATTGTCTTTTCTCTTTTTACATAATGAAATGCATATATAGATATGTGTATATCTTAGTAATGTGGGCAGTTGATTATATTTAGAATTGTACTGCATGATTTTGTAGGAATTGAAGGGTTGAAATAGGTTAGTTTACTGATTGTTATAAAATGGGATGCATATATAGATATGTGTATATTTTAGTAAAGTGGGTAGTGGATTATATTTAGAATTGTATTGTCTGATTTCAAGTCATATATTTAGAGGAGTGGAGGAAGTGGACAGAATTGAATAAATTTGGTTGCAGGGAGAAGGCCGATTTAAAATGTTATATTAATATATATAAAAGATTAAAGGTTAATTTGTAATAATACTCAATAAGCTTAGGGGAGGAGAAAAAGGGCAGATTACCGTAAAAATGGGAGTTATAAGATTAACAAGTTAAGGGTCAGTATTCCGAGAAGGGATTAAGGGAAAGGGAAGATATTATGTATGTAACTAGTTATGAAATAGCCTATTGTTGTGAAGAAGTCACAGGGGGGGTTGGGTGGAAAGGGTGGGTTAGGGAAGAGGGGGGGGGAAAAAAGGGGGAAAAACTTGTATTTGAAAACTTTTTCAATAAAAAAAAAAGATTAAATACTATTTTACTCAAATCTCTGTTTAAGTTTCTTGTTTGGCATTTATGAACTTAAACATATTATTATTGGACCTTATATTTTTGGCGCCCAACGTGGGGCTCGAAGGCAATGCTTTTCTTCGAGGTGGCCACATTTGGCCTCCCACATACTGAACCCCATTGAGGTTCAGCAGGCCTTCAACACGGTGGACAGGAAAAACTGGCATGGGCCACAGACAATGTCAAAGAGCGCTCCCAGTAAGTTTGAACTGGTGACGTTGGCCTGGCTGGATGCCAGCAGATCCTGTTTCCAGCCAGACCTGAACACCCCATTGAGGCTTGAACTGGATATTGGGGAAGATTGTACTCTGCTAGGTAAGTAGAGAATTGTTTTTCTTTTCCTTTGGGTGGGAAGAGGGGAGTGTTGCCTTGTGTGTGTGTGAATGAGAGGAGGGAAATTCTACTAGAGGTTTGCCCTCCAAGTGAATTGTGGAGATCCAAACTGTGTTTCTGATTCTCCATGAGGAGATTAGCCAGAGCCGATCGCTTTAAAAGGCGTGTGCAGAATAAAAGTCTGCAGTGCAGGGGTGGGTTCTGACCAAAACTCTGAGCTTGAAAGGGGAGCCCAAGAAATCCTTTCGGAAAAAATGAGAGTTTTGTCAGTTCCGAGCCTAGGAAGCGCCTGAGAAACCCCCCTCACTGAGACAAATGCCCTTACAAAACTTGAGGGGAGGGTTTTAACCAACTCAAACTCCATTGACGAAAAAGCCCGAGAAATTCTTGAGGGAAAAGAAGGGTCTTTGGCCAGAACTCCGAGCTGTACCAAGCCTGAGAAATTCTTTTGTGGAAAAAGAAGGGTGTGGCCAGACCCCAAGCTTGAGCAGGACAAACAATGGGCAACTATACTGGTAGCCTGTTTGGAATGAGTAACCTCATTGGAAGAGTAGAGCCATGTTCCCCTGTGTTAATTCATTGGGAAATGTTAAAATCCATCGTAGCAATCAAAGTTGTTTTTAAAAAGGAAAAGCTGAAAACCCTCTGCAAATCCATCTGGCCAACTTACTACATTGATCCTAACATAGGAACCTGGCCTCCAGAAGGCAGCCTTGATTTGGATTTTATCAACAAATTTATTGATTTTTTGGCTACCATCAGGCAAACTGAAGAGGAACTCTGTTTTGATAAAATGGTTATTAAAAGAAAGAAAAGATGTTCCTTTGTTCAATCGTAGATCCATAAAAATGGCGGGGCAGTGAAGAATTCATTTCAGAGAAGCAAAGAAGTTGCATTTATCAAAGCTTTGTAGTTTTGTTCCAGTGTGACTATGTTTCAATGTAAAGTTTTTTTTAAAAAAGGGAAAGGGAACCATTGCAGTATCATGGGCACAGAGTAGGAAAAAGAAGAAATCAGAGTATAGTATGGTTCACGCCCACTGGGAGATGAAAGGATGAAACAGAACACAGAAGTGTGCTAACAGAAAAGGTGGGGACCAATGTTGGGTTGCCCCCGGTTCGGACCAGTGCTATAGAACCGGTAGTAAAACCAGCGGGAGGCTCCACCCACTGACCCCGACGTCATCAGGAAGCTTCTGCGCATGTGTGCATGGCCCCATTGCAAACCTGTAGTAAAGATAAGTAGAACCCACCCCTGGTGGGGATGTTCTGCCCCAGCTCCGGATTCCCGAGAATATTGACACACACCAACAGTCCTTATCAAATTTATTAAGTAGCAAGAATAAACCAAAGTCCGGCAAAGGTTGGCAACCAGCCCAGAAAGCAAGACACGATAAGACTTTTCCAAAAATGCTCTGATGATAATTACAAGTTGTTTCCAGCAAGAAACTTACTAACCGCGTGTGACTTAAATAGGCTAAGGGAGTGGCCAATTATCCTCAAGCCTTACTCTCGAGGAGACCTCCTCCTGCTGAGTAGCCACTCTTGCCTTTTGGCAGCCCTGCGTGCTCGAGCATTGAGAAGAGGCTTCTCCACTTCGCTCTCTCCACTTGAAGGAGCCTCTGGAGGTTCTGAAAGCCCTGGCTGAGTCTCTGCCTCTGGCACCACATCCTCTTCAGCCTCCTTGCTGTCCAATGCAAGCACCGGCTGCACAGGCTGCTGGCGCAACACCACACCAGCCTCCTCGTCGTCAGGATCAGCCATGATCTGCGCAGGCCACTGGCGGGCCACAACAGGGGACAATATGGTGGCAAGGGGATTACTAGATTCCATGTTCCTTATGGGCTATTGTTGGATCAATTGGAAGAAATGGAAGCTACTGACCAGTTGAGAACACAGCAGCTCAGCAAGCTAGGAGCAAAAAGCCATGTGGGGCAGCAACCACCCATTGGAGAGATGAATGTGTGGCTGATGCTTTAGTCAGTTGAAGTGGAGATGTTGTTAGATTGATGTCAAACCCAAGCCCAAAGATAACACAGTGAATTCCTATCAAGTCCAATTCTTTATTGGTTTACATCTAATCTCTGAGGGACATGGGTGGTTCAAACATGTGAAAAATAAATGAATTAAATAATGGAGAAAATCTTGCCAGACTAAAGCTATAACCTTCTAACCCAATAGTTAAAATCTAAGAAATTCTAGGATGTGGCCCAGGGGTGGGCTGCTGGGGGTTCACAGGGGTTCAGGAGAACCTCTAGCTAAGATTCTGTGCAGTTTGGAAACCCCCAAATCCTACTCCTGGCTGGCCCTGCCCCATCCCTCCCAGGAGTCCCTACATGTCCCATTTTGGATGCAGGTAAGTGCAGGGCACACACGGAGGCTCGAGATGGGTGAAAAACAGGCCTACCGAAAGTTTGGGAAGGCTGGAAATGGGCCCGTTACCGGCCTCCAGAGGGCCTCTGGAGCCTGGGGAGGCTGTTTTTGCCCACCTGAAGGTCCAAGGAAAGCCTCTGGAGCCCCGGGAGGGCAAACATGACCCCCCACACCATGGTGCAGGAGGCTGACTAGGCCACGCCCACTATGGCCACCCAGCAACCGGGCAGAGAACTCCTTGCTATAATTTTTGAAGCCCATCCCTGGATGTGGCTACTCTTCCTCCCTCCTAGATCCAGTTCAGGACTGTGCAGTCCCTTATTTTGGACTTCTTTCTCTGAAATGTTTCTCTGAATTCTCTGAAATGCAGAACTACTCTGGGAAACTGCACTGCTCCTGCCAAGATCCACACATCCACACATTCTCCTTTTCGAGGTGCACTTTCCATCACGATTGGAATGATTCTAGTTGTACACCAACTGTTGGGGTACTTATGGTAGCTCAGAAGGGAAAATAGTATTTTTGAACCAACCTGAACCAACTTCCAACTTCCAAACTCTGGCCCAGGTGTATATGCATAGGGGAAGGAGAGATTGGGTACCTTGATGTCTGGTCTTGTACTCAAGAAATGTTGGATGGCCTAGGGCAGGGGTGGCGAACCTTTTACTTACTGAGTGCTGAACAGGAACTCACTTGCATGCCATCCGCGGAAACACGCAGCTCCTCCCCATGTGCTGTATGCGCAACCGCACCATCTGTGCATGTACACAGCTTTCACGCATGCAATGCACATGTGCAAACACTGTGCATGTGTGTACTGTGCACCAGTCACCTCGCACACATGTGCAAACACACATGCATGTGCAGGAGAGCTCTGAGGACCAGCTGGGTCCCCTGAATTGCGTGCATGTGCACCAGAGGCCTGAACACCAACTGGGACACATGCACAGTTTCAGGTGAGCTTGGCGACGGCTCGTGTGCCCGGAAAAATGGTTCTGTGTGCCACTTCCAGCACGCATGCCATAAGTTCACCAACATGGGCCTAGAGACTTATGCAGGTCAGTCAGAAGGTACAGATCTGACCTATAACTCAGTGAGCAGTGTGGCAATTATTTCTAAATAAACATGGACTTTTACTGCTCACCTCTGACTTATCAATTAAGATCCAATCCATGCTTTACATACCTGGCACCCTTTACTTGTCCTTCAGTTAAAAGAAAGTCACTTAAAATAATGTGTAAATGATAGTGGGTATTTGAAAGTAGGATGTGGCAAAACAGTTAATAACTGACCATATGGTAGCTTGGAGCTGCATTCTTTTAGAACTATATAGTGGAAAAAACCCAGGATTTTCAAGGCACAATGCATTCAAGTAGCACTGAAAATGTTCGTTTGCTTCATTCCAGTTTTGATGCTAGCTGATGTGGGTGGCATCGCCAGGCTCAGCAAATAGCATTTTAAATGATTCATGAGAAAATGTGCAGAAAACTAGACTGGCATGGAATTTGCTATCCCCATTACCCATCCTAACCCTCTCCTGCCTCCATAGTCTCTCTTCGCAGGCAATGCAGACACCTGACTTTCCTAAAAGAAATAAGGGGTAAAACCTCATAGATTTTACTCCATCCTGAGGCTGACCTTAAACCGTATTAGAGGAAGAGGGAAATTTTATATTAATGTCAGGACTGCTAAGGGCAAGTCACACCCACCCAGTGGTGGGTTTTAAAATTTTTTACTAGCGGTTCTGTGGGTGTGGCTTGGTGGGCGTGACATGGCTTGGTGGGTGTGGCTTGGTGGGCGTGGCAGGGGAAGGTTACTGCAAAATCCCCATTTCCTCCCAATCAGCTGGGACTTGGGAGGCAGAGAATAGATGGGGGTGGGGCCAGTCAGAATTTTTACTACCGGTTCTCCGAACTACTAAAAATTTCCGCTATCAGTTCTCCAGAACTAGTCAGAACCTGCTGAAACCCACCTCTGCACCCACCCCATTCAAGGGCTCCTGACAAAATGAATATCATTATAAACCTCTAGAAATCATTTACTTAAGAGCTGTGGTGGTGCAGTGGTTAGAGTGCAGTACTGCAGGCTACTTCTGCTGACTGCCGGCTGCCAGCAGTTTGGCAGTTTGAGTCTCACTGGCTCAAGGTTGACTCAGCCTTCCATCCTTCCGAGGTCAGTAAAATGAGCACTCAGGTTGTTGGGGGCAGTAGGCTGACTCTGTAAATCGCTTAGAGAGGGATGTAAAGCACTCTGAAGTGGTATATAAGTCTAAGTTGCTATTGCTACTGAACACTTTGTGGTTCATAGCTATTCTATACTTTTGGTTCTTTGATGCTGTTAAATAATACAGGATAAATAAGAGATGACCTGTGTTCACAGATTCCAATCCATAATTTGGTGTGAATTGAACTAAAGTTACAGTGACCATATTTTCTTGGAAAAAAATAAAGACAAGCCTAGAGAAGAGCTGAATCTGAAAGCGGTTCATAAAAAAAAAGTTCACATTTATAATTTTTCTTTGCCAAGGAAAATTCAACAGAAAAGCAACAAGAATAAATCAGTTACAAAAATCTAGTGAACAGCTTTCTGAAATAAAGGACTGTCCTTTATAGTAAAGGCATGTGGTTATTGTAACTATAATTAAGCCTGAAGACATTGGGCTAATGGTGGCTTACTCCATAAAGAATAATGAAGCCAGCAATGGCTAGCATGACTTGAGAACCAGCCCTTGCTTCTTCTACAGACCATGCTACAATCTTAAAACACTGACTACCTGACAGTAAGAGTGTAAACTAGATTAGCATTTCCATAACCAAGGTATATATATATATATTTATTGAAAGGGCCTCGAAAACAAAACCTATGATTTTAAAATAATACCTGGCAGTAACTATAAATAACAATAGAAGAGATATTGATGTAGTTTGGGATTTTAAAAAATTAAGAATGGACAATGATGAACGTTCAATATAGCATAAAATATATTTATGGAATTATTATTATTATTATTATTATTATTATTATTATTATTATTATCAGTCTGAAAAAACAGACTGCAGTCAATAAAGAAGAAAGGATCACATTAATTCCTTATGAAAAGACAATGCACATTGTACCAGTCATTTCAAGATTTTGTTTTGTTTTTTTTTAAAAAAGTGCTATCTGCAATGAAGGCATTGTCTTTTTCTTCTAAGAATATACTGTATGCCTGAGCCAATTTAGCCTTTGTCAATGGGATCTTGTGATGGCTTGTTAGAAATAATCAAAAAGTGCCATTGCTCACATTGTAAATGATGCTTTGTTAATAGATATCTAGGAAAGCAAGAGCAAATAATAGGGTTTTAAGGAAGAATACTCTTCTCTAATCTCTCCAGTTGCTCTTCAATAAATTTAACATGTTCCTCAAGGTCCTTTTGTTCAATCAGTAGAGTTATCTTCTCTTGAATAAAGTGTTTGTAGTCCTGGAGCTGATTCTCAGTCATGTATTTGGAAAGAATGCCTGACACCACCCTTTCTCTGCGATCCAAGTTCTCCTTCAAGTCTTTTGCATCTTCCTGCTGCCTGGATAAAAGTCGGTACCGCTCATTTAAGGATTCCTGAAGGCAAACATGACGAAAACAGGGTTAATAGGTAAAATGTAATGGGAATATAACATAAAGTGAGAATTGCTGATTCCTTCTGGGATATCTCTGAAAATTCCTTGTATCTTATGATCAGTGACACCATGTGTAGCAGATAAATTTAACTATATTTAACTCCTTTTCTTGCTTGACCGAATCCAAGCGCATAAGGGACCAAATTAGATATTTCACCATTCACCATTCTGAAATTTTTTTTCATTTCATTTCATTTTTTTACTACTGTGGGCGTGGCTTGGTGGGCATGGTTTGGCTTGGTGGGCGTGGTTTGTGGACGTGACAGGGGAAGGATACTGCAAAATCTCCATTCCCACCCCACTCCAGGGAAAGGATACTGCAAAATCCCCATTTCCTCCCCACTCCTGGGGGAAGGATATTGCAAAATCTCCATTCCCACCCCATTCTAGGGCCAGCCAGAGGTGGTGTTTGCTGGTTGCTGGTTCTCCGAATGCAAAATTTCTGCTACCGGTTCTCCAGAACCTGTCAGAACCTGCTGGATTTCACCCCTGGTCCCCAGCCTATCAACAATAGACACAGACTTCACTTCAGTTCCCTGGGCAACTGGGAAAAAAAGTACCAGGATGTGTTTAAAAGATACGTTTATACAGTAAAAGATACTGTATAAAAGTCTACAGTATCTTTCCTGGCACTCACTTTTTCTTCAGCATCGGTGTTTTCATCCATTTTCCCCATAGCATTGTGGATCCGGGCAAGGCGGGTGGAGAGACACAGTAGCAAGTTCACAACTTTCTCTAAATCACCCATGAACGTCAGGTACCGCTCAAACTCATTGGGTTTACATAGATCTTGCACCAGGGATTCCAGCACCTTCCCATGAGCAGCATGTTCCAGAGCTTCAGACTGGATAAGTTCCCTCTCATCCTGAAGAGTCTGCAATTTTGACTGGATGCTCAAAATAAGCTGCTTCTGCAAGAAGAAAAACAGCTGAGAGTCTGTAACGGGCTGTGCGAATAACCTTGGGAGACAGGAGGAAGAGCTGTAGGTTAGACAGAAGATATCTCAATCCACATAAGAGAGCAGGAGATGAAAAGCACCCAGAAGGGACAATCCCTAGTGGAAAGGAAAAGGAAAAAGAGGAGACTTGCAAGCTTCTATTTCTGTAACCTCAAAATAAAGATAGTGTTAGCACTTTTAATATTATTTAATTTTTATCTATTGTCGGGTTGTTTTATTGTTGTGAGCCACCCCGAGTCCTACGGGAGAAGGGCAGCATATAAATCTGACAAATAAATAAATAAATAAATAAATTTAAAAGAAAAAAAGCCTCTGATGATCGCCTGGCTCAGCTGGGCATGGGGGGCGGGGGCAGGGATTTTTGCTACCGATTCTCCGAACTGCCCGCCTCCATCGCTACCTACTCGCCCGAGCCGGTCCGAACCGGGAGCATTTCAGCCCTGGGAAGGGTGTTATAAACTAACATTTTACTTTAAAATATTTGTCCTGTTTTTCTCTGTCACTCAACAACTATTCGGTGGCTATTTAATTTTTTTCTTTTCTGAAAAAAATGGTACAAGGAAAGTATTTTATAGTTTGGGGAGGCAAAGCATTGGAAATTCTTGGAAGGTCTTATAAAAGTGGACCTATAGTGTCCATAATTCCTTACCTGATGTTCTGACGAAATGGTTTGCCATCTCATATAATTTTTGTTTTTAAGTAAATATATTTTCAACAGGATTTTGTTCATTTTTTTTTTCAGCAACACAATACGCATTTACCACAAAATAATTCTATTGAATTCAAGGGAACTTTCCTGTGAATAGAAATGTAAAGGTTGTTGTGCCATTCAGCTACTTACTTTCTTACTTGTGATTCTGTCTACATCAGGGAGACTTTCTTTATTTTCATTATTTTCATTCATGATTTGATTTATATGAATCAAATCGTCTTCTGCTCTGTATCCAAACTCATTTGCAGTTCCATAATATGGATCTGTTCCACACTCATTGCTTCTTTGGCTGCAAAAATTAAACACACACAACATTATTACCCAAACCATGTGACAAACAATTATTCAATAGAGAAGTTATTATTCAAATAAATGGTTTAGATTATTCTAGACCAGTGATGGCTAACCTTTTCCAGACCGAGTGCCCAAAGAGCATGTATGTGCACACAAATGCACGTGTGCATGCCCGAACCCCCAAAATGCAGGCACATGTGCCCCCTGCATGCCCCCTGCCCCCACACATGCGTGCACGGATCCACACACACGCTCCTCGCATGTGCACATGGGGCCCATGCACGCACCCTGCACCCCTGCATGCGCAGCAGAGACCAAAGACCAACTGGCTAGCGGGAGGCACGCACACATGTGCAGCAGAACTGAACTGGGGCAGCGGCTCATGTGCCATCAGAGAGGGCGCTGCGTGCCACCTCTGGCACATGTGCCATAGGTTTGCCATCACGGTTCTAGACCATTTTCCTTGTAAGCACTTAAATTGATCCTTAAAAATACTGTATGTACCACATCCATGATCCTACCTAATGTTTTTATGCATGTCAGAGACAGAATGGTATATGCTTGTATCAATATTTCCCAGTGCAACATAGGTATGTTTTGACTGCTAAGCCACTGAACAATATTGAGATACTTGCTTTCCTAATGTGGCATATAGTTTTTAGTAGCCTGGTATGGCTGCTATTGTGCTAGTGTGAGTCAGCAAAAAAGGAGAAAAGAGGAGAAGAAATTTACCGTATTTTCCGGCGTATAAGACGACTTTTTAACACATGAAAATCATCTCAAAAGTCGGGGGTCGTCTTATACGCCGGGTGTCGTTCTCCTGTAACCAGGCAGACCAGCCCAAAAGACTCTAACGAGCCTTAAATGGCTCTGGCGATCGAAGCTCTGACGATCCCAGCTTTGCCTGCTAATCAGGCAACTCAGCTGGGATGCCAGAGCCCAGAGCCCTGTAAAAAGAAAAAAGTTTTCCCCCTCCAGCTTGCTTACCTTAGCTGGTAATCGCCACGCTTGCCTTGCTTCGCTTGCCTGAATCCATTCCATCAGCAAGCCACTTTCTGCCTGCAATCATGCAGGCAGGAGTTGTGGACTTCAACTCCCAGAATTCCTCAGCCAGTAAAAACAAAGCTGGCTGAGGAATTCTGGGAGTTGAAGTCTACACGTCTTAAAGTTGCCAAGGTTGGAGACCCCTGTTCTATTGGGTAAGTTTTTTAACCCTTTGGGAGCTTTAAAAAAATAGTTAATTGGGGTTTTTTTAGTTGTTCTTTTTTAGACCTAGCCATTTAAAGTTTAGGAAGTTTTAAATTTAGTTTTCATATAAAAATAAAAATAAAATAATATTTGTGCAGCTTTCTGAGATGTGGTGTCTTTCTGTAGTGTTTCACTCTAACTACACAAACACACAAAATCTCACAAAGCTGTATGTGGAATTTTGTGTGTGTAAAGTGTGAAGGTTGATTTTTTTGGGCTTTTTGTGGCTGTGTGAGGTTCCTGCTGGTTGCAGGGCCCATTTTGGGTCTAGCACAGCTGCTTTTACATTGTGGATGAGCCAGTTGTGTTGTGTTGTGTTGTGTGTGTGTAAAGTGTGAAAGTTGTTTTTTGCGCTTTTTGTGGCTGTGTGAGGTTCCTGCTTGTTGCAGGGCCCATTTTGGGTCTAGCACAGCTGCTTTTACATTGTGGATGAGCCAGTTGTGTTGTGTTGTGTTGTGTGTGTGTAAAGTGTGAAAGTTGTTTTTTGCGCTTTTTGTGGCTGTGTGAGGTTCCTGCTTGTTGCAGGGGCCATTTTGGGTCTAGCACAGCTGCTTTTACATTGTGGGTGAGCCAGTTGTGTTGTGTTGTGTGTGTGTGTGTGTAAAGTGTGAAAGTTGTTTTTTTGGGCTTTTTGTGGCTGTGTGAGGTTCCTGCTAGTTGCAGGGGCCATTTTGGGTCTAGCACAGCTACTTTTACATTGTGTTGAGCCAGTTGATGTTTTTTAATTTTTATTTGGTGTGTGTTGGAAGAGGGGTAGTCTTATATGGCGAGTATAACCCAAACCCTATATTTTAACAGGAAAAGTTGGGGGTCGTCTTATACGCCCAGTCGTCTTATACGCCGGAAAATACGGTAGTTCTAGTGATGATATGCGGTAATGTTAAACTGGCTGATGAGGTAAATTGGCTACTGTCCAGGATAGTTGTGGGGCAGATGTAGACCGCGGTCCCATTGGTCCAGCCTTGTAAATAGGTGTTGGGGACTAGAGCTTTTAGGGATCATGCTGCTCAAACCCAAAATTTGAGAGAAAGAGAAAGGGAGAAATGAGGGGAGAACAAGGAGAGAAAATGTGAATTACAAAGTCTCTTGTAGAAGGGAGTGGCTGGAGACAACAATTAGAGAGTACAGTTGAAGTGCAGAGAAATTGTTGTTTCCTGAGTCAGAAGGGGAGAAGAAAAGTTAACATGCAATTTACTGGAGGAAGAGAAGCAAAATCCCAGAGAGATAGTATCTTCACTCAAGACTCAAGAGGAGAATGAGGGAGATGGTTGGCTATGGATGGAGGATTGAATCTTTGATGAAGTCCTAGTCTTTGGAAAGTTGCATTGAAAACTTAAATATACCTCCAGTTCCAAAAGAACCCAGTCATCTGTGACATCCAATTAGTGGATATTGCCCACTAATTAATAGGTGTTTATAGTGAGAAGAGTTCTGAAAGAATAATTTTCTTGGGATTGAAGCCAGTGCTATAAGTTTGCATTTTCAAAGTTGGATAATATCAGCAAGAGAGGAAAAGGACATCTGATAAAGGAAGAAACAATCATTTTGCTGCCCGCAGCACCATGCAGTTCCACCAGATGGCAATAGCAATAGCACTTAGATTTATATACCATGTCACAGTGCTTTACAGAATTCTCTAAGCAGTCAGCATATTGCCCCCAACAATCTGGGTCCCCATTTTACCAACCTCGGAAAGATGGAAGGCTGAGTCAATCTTGAGCTGGTCAAGATCGAACTCCTGACAGTGGGCAGAGTTAACCTGCAATACTGCATTCTAACCACTGTGCCACCATTGCTCTTAGATCCTACATGCACATTTTAAAAAAGTTGATTATATAAACACCAGGCATTTCTGTCAAAAAATTGCCAAAATTCCTTGCAGCATCATTGCAAACTATCTGATCCAAGATAAGAGTATTTTTTCATCTACGTAATATATTCTACTTTGACTGAATTTCAGACCTTCCACACACAAAACTTGTGCTCTACTACTGAACTACAGTCCTTCCTTCAGGATAGTGTCACATATTTTAACAAATGCTGTATCTCTGATATTCATGTAAAAACAAAAACAAAACTCCAGAAGAATCACAAATGCTTCAGTCAAATTTGTTAGCAGGAAAAGCTGGCTACCAGACTCCTGATTTTTTTTTTGCCATATTAGATTAACGTGGTTCTCCACCGATTGTGCCTATGATATTCATGCACCAATGTTTTTTTTCCAGTTGCAAACAATCCACAGAGTTGTTAATATCCATTGTGCTGCACACATTTATCTCTACCCTTACATTCAATTTAAAGTTCCGTGCTTCCTAAACTTACTCATTTGCTTGGGCAGATTGAATTCCCCCATTCCTTCTGTAAGTCCTCCCTATCACTGAAGTGTTCACAGGAAAAAGGCCTTCCATGAGATCATAAACAGTCTTTCTTGAGGGATGAGGCATGAGGATATCAACCAGAGATCTGTCTTCCGCAATAACCTCAACTGCAAGATGGCCACATTTTTGATCCTGTTGAGATTTTGGCTGAGTTATGGATAAAGCTGTATCTTGCAATGAAAACTGATGCTCCTGTTCATTTTGCAGAACTTTTAAATTCGCAAATTGTTGACTCAAATGTTGAGGTCCTTCACTGTCTAACAGGGCTGTGCCATTGTCTGTTCTCTCTTCTGACTGATCTGATACGTCTTCTTCCTCTCTGTGCTGCCAATGGTTTCCCCCAGGATCACTGAACACTTCCGAGTTTTCACTTATTTCTTGCTTCAGCTGAGAATTCTTACTGTTTTCTTTGGAGAACAAAGACAATTCAACTTCTTGACCGTGTGAATTCTCCAAGGATTTCTTATTTTCTTCACTGCCTGCAGAATCTTCTTTCTCAGACACAGAGAAGCTAGAACAAAAAAGTAGATACAGAATTATGCAATTCTACACAATCTTCTTTTTTCTTTAATGATACTTCTTATGAGCCAATGCACGGGCTGTGTTTACATGTGACAGTAAGCCACAATATACTTTGTTTAATTTTGGTTTAGGAATATTGTATAAACCCAAATATTGTGGTTATATCCCAGGGCTTCTTTAGATGTCATTTTTCCAAATTTAAAAAAAAAAACATTTTAGAGTTGCACTCTACCATAACCTCACTTACCCACATACGAAATAGTATACACATTTTATACTGTAATAATAACTTTAAAAAATTAAATAGGTAGCTTTCCCCAGATGTTATTAATTTGGAAACAGTGTCGAATATTTCTTTGGACAGTCATGTTTTCTATTTCCCATCCACCCAAACTTAATGTCATAAAGTTTTGAAGGTTACAAAAATTCTGTATAATCGCACTGCTGGAACATAATACGAAGTGCCATAAATGCCTCACATGTCTCAATCACGTCCTGTTGGGATTAGTATTTTTTCTCAAAAAAAACCCCCCAAAAACAAAGACCACCAGAAGTTATTTACAAAAAATTCATCTAAAGAGGTACTTGTATGAATTAATTTAATAGTACACTTTTACACCAATTATCCAAGCATAGAGCCTGCATAGGAGGTATTTGATGGGACCTGTGTATCTCAAATGACTTGTTACTATTATTGACAGTTTCACAGCCGAAATAGGCTTCAGAGTTGCTTCAGAGACAAGACTGAATCCTTTTCTTATCAAGGTGGGTTTCAGCAGGTTCTGACCAGTTCTGGAGAACCGGTAGCGGAAATTTTGAGTAGAATGGAGAACCGGTAAATACCACCTCTGACTGGCCCCTCCCCCATCTATTCTCTGCTTCCTGAGTCCCAGCTGATTGGGAGGAAATGGGGATTTTACAGTAACCTTCCCCTGGAGTGGCATGGGAATGGAGATTTTATAGTATCCTTCCCCTGCCACGCCCACCAAGTCACGTCCACCAAGCCATGCCCACCAAGTCATGCCATGCCCACCAAGCTACACTGACAGAACCGGTAGTAAAAATTTTTGAAACTCACTACTGCAAAATACTACTTTATTTTGTACACAAGTTCACATGTTTAATTCCTTTATTGTTTTAAACATTATATTCAAAAACTGCTGAAATGCTGAAGTCAGAAGAACTCATCCAACAAAAGTATTTTAGTTCCCACTCATTATTTTAAACACATTTCTTGGTTTAGTTTTAGGCTTAGTAATAGTGGCAAATATTGCTTGGGCTACAGTCACTGTATTAATACTTGCCTTTATAAATAAGCATGGGGATGAGGGCGGATGTGGCAAAAAAGGAAATTGGTGTTCGGTTTGCGCATGGTTTAGTATAATAGTTATGCGCCTCTTTTTTATTCAAATAAGTTGGAAACTTCATCAGCCATTAACCCCTAATGACTTATAGCATCTTTGACGAGGTCACTAATGCAGGTCACGAGCAAGAAAAAACAAAAAGCACCCAGATTGCAAGAAGTATTTTTAATGCCATCATTTGGGCTAAAGTACAAAATGTGGGGAAACTGTGATAGGAAACTTCAGCCCTCATTTATAATTGAATACATTAAAAAAAAGTATCTTGGATAGTTTTAAATCTTTTCTTTTCAGGCTTTCAGTAACCTAGGCTAAGCTGCTATTTATAAGTAACTAATGAACTCTGCCACCTGTTGATTGTTCATGTCTATAATTCCTCCCATTTTTTTCCCCTCAGCCTTGTCATACTCTTCATAATCTCACCCAGGCACTGTTGAAGTGATAGAATTTCTGTTTTCATTACTACTATTTTGGCATAACAATGATTGGATTACTCTAAAAAAACGCTATAGATCACTACTGGGAAAATAACTCTACATTTATCAGCTTTTTTAACCTGATAGTTATATCACATTATCATGTGATTGCTTAATATGTATATTACCACATATTTAATATATATTTAATATAATTGCCCTGAGCATTTTCTACGAAATGGCAAGTTATAAAATTAACAATTTTTTCAAGGTATTTTCTGCTATTGGCTCAATTTGGAAAATGTCCCTTTTGAAATACACAGTTTAAGCATAAGTCTGGGGAAACGCGGGTTGTTTTGATTGCTTATGGTGAAAGACAGAGGGAAACATACAAGAGAGGTAAGAGGTTCTCTGTGTGGAACAAACCACTTTTTGATAATGCCAAGAGTCAACACTGGAGAGAGAAAAAATGGAAATGCAAGAAAAGGTGAAAAATAAAAGAAGAAACTAAAAATTAAACAGCTGCAGGATGGGACAGTACAAAGGCTTTTTAAAAAGTATTAGAAGATGGCAGAGGGAAGAGGATCTAGAAGCTTCTTTTAGAAGAGAATGCAGCAAATGGTTTTCAGAGAACCACAGACGTTTATGTACCATAAGGCAGTGGTGGGATTCAAGTAATTTGACAACTGGTTCACTGCCCTAATCATTTCTTCCAACAATCAGTTTGCCACACTGCTCAGAAAGTTAACAACCGGTTCTCCCGAAATGGTGCAAACTGGCTGAATCCCACCACTGCCATTAGGGTACATTAATGAAAAATATGAAAAAGAATCTTTGGTGGAACGACAGCGAAAGATGAGGGCGAGGGGAAATGCATATGAAAATGCCAGAAATTTCTTGCACCCTGCATGAAAAGCACATGTTGGAAACCATGTTCATCTCTGCATATTAAAATTCTAATGAAATAAAACTGGCCAGATTTATTATATAGTCCCATTTACCTGTGATGTGCAGCATAATATTCATGATCCTGAGATGACGAGGTTGAAAAAGCTGTAGATCTATAGTAATCCTAAAAAAAATAAAAATTCTGTAAGAAAGTTTCATCATTACAAAGCACCCAGGTTGGGTTTTTTGTTTTTTGTTTACTTTTAATCTAAACGTGTTGATATAAAATAACACGTTAACAACAGGAAATGAAGATGTTCAGGGCCAAAGTATTGTACATAGGGACTCTGGTTAAAGGTTGTCGATTGCTAAGAATCCAAATAGCCATGTTTTCGGTTCAAATACAGAAACAAAGACTTTGATACTTACCAGACCTAGTGGCATACCCAATAGGAGAAGAGCGGGTCAGCTGAGTGCCAAGATAGGCTTAACTATGGACCTGTTGTGCCCTGAATGGTATTTCAATACTCTGCAAAGCATTTTATCCCTCACTAGCTGTACCCGGCCACGCGTTGCTGTGGCCCAATCTGGTGGTTCCGCTGGGCTTAAAGAGTGAGGCTGAAGTCCCAAACTCTCCAAGAACATTTGGTGGGCTTGGGCAACTCGATGTCACTCACTTTCATTAGTCACATGACATCCCCCCAGCCACGCCTATCCAGCTGGTGATGGAGAAAAAAATGGCCCTTTTCTGGCGACTGGGGTTGGTGATGTTTATAGGCCGCTTCCCCCTCCCCCCGAAAGCATATCCAGGGGGTGGAGAGGGTGGTCTAGTTGGTGAATTGCTGGTCAATTGCTGTGGCTCAGTCTGGTTAAATGGAAAAGAAAGGAAAGAGAAACTGCACGTTTCTAATATATTTAATTGCACAATGCTTGTGGGTTTTCCGACTCTAGAACATGCAACATATAATTGTCCATGTGAGAAACAATCCGTGTGTAGATCTAAACTACAGAATTCTAAAGATTGGCCCTGAGCTTTGTTGATGGTGATTGCAAAGGCCAATCGAATTGGGAATTGCAATCTCTTAAATTGAAATGGCATATCTGTTGGAATCATAGGAATGCGAGGAATGAGGACATCCTCACCTTTGAAAGGATTTATCTATCCTGGAAATTATTGATGGAGTGACATTTCATAACCAATCTGCTTTTCCCTAAAATTCCCTTCATCTGTGCTTCCTATAAGTATTCAGGTATATATGTGCAAATGCCCATTTTTAGACATTTCATTCAGTAAAAACACAACTGCAGCTGTGGTGTAGTATGTTTCCTCAGAGAACAGAGCAACAATTTATATAGCATTTTTAAACATGTAAATGTATGTGCTACCTGAGTCTTCTGTATCTGGACTGCTGATATTTTTTTGTTGATATGTTTTGGAATTATACCTAGTGAAAAATTTGTGATTTAATTTTCAAAAGTCATATTGGTAAAATGTTGGTGTGTTGGTTTTATGTCCAGAGATGGCGCTGTTTTTCTATGTTTGTCAATGTTTGTCAATGTCTTTCAATGTTTTCCAATGTTTTTCATGTTTTTATCTGTCACAGATGTGACATGTATATAATATACATATATAAAAACACGCTCGTAGTCGAATGCAACGTTGTGTCAAAATTTGAAAGCAATCGGTGAAGAACTTTCAGAGATGTGCGGTTATGTACAAACGGACATTTACATTTTTATTTATATAGATTATGATCCAGCCACTGATACAACATTCACCCAAGAAATGCCAACTCTAGAGAGAATCCAAAGATTGTTTTATAATTTCTAAATTTAGCAGGTTACACTGAGTCACTGAGTCATGCTCAAACTTTGGTCACCATTTTATATAAGATGTCTAATCTTTGAGGTCTTTCAATTGGCCCATTTAGGTGTTTAAATGGGCCAATTGAAAGACCTCAAAGATTAGATGTCTTATATAAAATGGTGACCAAAGTTTGAGCATGAGAATAATTATGGCTCAGGGATGAAATGAGGGGTCCTTGGTGCTCTCTAACTTTGGTGGTTTCCTTGCAAACATCTCATTACCAAACAATTACCATTCATCAGTGTTCATAAATAACTGCAATACTGAGAAAAAATATTTTTACAACTGATAAGAATGTAAGATAACAAGGGGAAAGGCTGACTGACTTGTACTGAAGGGATCCCTACAAGGGGATTGGAAGTTTGACTGGTCTGGAAATTCATCTCACACTATAAAAACAGAAAATCCAAGCAGATTAAACATTTGCTTCACACTCCCGGAGCTTACCAGTGAAACCCCAGTCATATTGCCTAAATAGTGATCATATGGCATCATGTAACTTCGCTACAGGTAGTCCTCATCTTACAACCATTCGCTTAGTGACCATTCAGAGTTACAATGGCACTGAAAAAAGGGACTTAAGACTGTTTTACACACTTATAACTATTGCAGCATTCCAATGGTCACATGATCAAAATTTGGACAGTTGGCAACTGGCATGTATTTATGACTATGGCAGTGATCACCTTTTGTGACTTTCTGATCAGCAAAGTCATTGTGGAAGTCAAATTCACTTGACAACTGTGTTACTAACTTAGCCATTGCAGTGAGTCGCTTAACAACTGTGGCAAGGAAAGTTGTTAAGTGGGGAAAAACTCACCTAACATCTATCTTGTTTAGCAATAGAAATTTTGGGCTCAGTTGTAATCTCATGTTAAGGACTGTCTGTATTCAGAACCAAAGAGGGAAAGATGCTCAGATCTGGTTTGGATGGGCTCACCAGGCCTGTCATCCTTAAAAAAGGAACCAAGAGAACAGTGGTGGGTTGCCCTCGGTTCAGACCGGTTCGCAAGAACCGGTAGTAAAACCGGTGGGAGACTCCGCCCACTGACCTGGATGTCATCAAAGTAGATCTGCGCATGCGCAGAAGAGCACACGGGCACGGGCATGATGTGAACTGGTAGTAAAGGTAAGTAGAACCCACCCCTGCAAGGGAAAATGTGGTTTCTCTAAGGAATAGCTAATTCAAACTGGAATATTACATAACTGATTCCTTCTTGCTCCAGATTGAGCACCTCTCCATCCATAAAATATGTTGTTGTGCAGCTACAACCACATGCGCGCGTGCACACACACACATAACCAATGGAATTTTTTCCCCACCTTTCATAACTATGCAGGAAGAAACATACTTGGGGAAGTGGGAAAGTCACTGCTACAAAGGGGAAAGCTGCAACTTCCCTGTACTCTGTTATAATTCACCCAAAGTGTTACTTTGCTTTCTGATTTTCTTTAATTTATATTTACACACACACAGAGATATATGAATTAAAGAAAACCAGAAAGCAAAATAAGGCGCTATACAGAATGTATAAATTAGTCTCAAGATCCAGCGGTACAGTACTCTAGTCTGCTTATTTTCATATCTCCTTATGTTTGATGACCTATGGACACAGAACGCTGGCCCATAGTGTAGACCACTATTAATCTAAGTCAGTGTCATCTTTCATTGGGAGCAGTTCATAAGGTCTTGGGTTTAGAGTTTTCTCAGTGCTTGCTACATGCTCAAATACTAGAGGGCCATGGTTTTAACTGGTCCAGTTGCAATCAGTAGATGTAACATTTTGGTTATCATATTTTAATCAATGAAGCCAAACTATTAAGGTATTTCAGAATATAACTGACTGTAAATTAAAATAAATAGACAGCAGAGTTTAAAAATAAGGGAACATTCATGAAATTCATAAATCCAACTTTTCTGTCTCCCTTCACATAATTTTACCAAGAAATCAGGGACTTTTCCCTCTGGTCTTTTAAAACAAATAGCTCAAGAGATATCATCTGAAAAGATGTAAAGTTCTCATTCTCTGTAATATGAGAACTATCCCTCTCCTTAAATTCCATTTAAAAATGGAAAATAGTCTTCTCCATCCATGCCCTCCAAATTAATTGGATCAAAAGTTTCATCATTGTCGTCCCACATGGCTATATCTGGAAGGCATTGAAAAGGGTATATTATAGACTGGATCTCTAAGCCATGATTCAGAAAACCTAGGAAACCAAGTACAATGATTCATTAAACTTTTTCCCCCTGTTTTATTTTTTACAATGCTATATGAATACTCTGCTATGCTTTTTTTAAAAAAAAAACATTTAAAAACAATTGCCCCAATGGTGCTTTTTCAGGAGGCAACTGGACTTTCTTGTTTTTTCTTTGAAGACGTTTCGCTTCTCATCCAAGAAGCTTCTTCAGCTCTGACAGGATAGTGGGGAATGGAAAGAAGGGACAACCATGACCTGGATAACTGAGAATCTCTACAGACATTTAAAACAAATGATTATAGAAAGTTTGTTATCAGAGAAATAGGTAACTAAAATCTCTTGAGCTGAAGAAATAGGTAATTGGAGTTTTGGCATGTATTTCTTGTTTAGTGTGGAGAAATAAATGTGGAACATGACAGAAAATTTTAAAAGGTAATTTAAAAAACAGTAAGATTCAAGTATTAATAAAGACAAATAATTGTCTATGGTCAGTAGCTTTTTTTTTTTTAGCCCAAAATCAAGTTGGGAACATAAAGAAGCAGCAGATTACATGGCAAACTATGGAACAATATTGTATTTTCGATAGACAGAAATCAGTTGAGTTTCAGAATCTGTATCATGGCACATTACATGGTATTTGATCACCTTTAAACTCAAGACAAAACCTCTTACTCAAAAATTACTAGCATACAGAAAATGGTAAACTTTGAAAGTAGTTTATCACCAATAAATTTCACATAAAAATCATTTTATACGAAATGTAAAATATGACTTCCAGCAAAAACACCCCAAAATGATTCACAATGAAAATAATATTGTGCTGCCTCATTCAGGCTGTTCCCTTTGGGGGGTGGTGGTGGTAGTGGAACAGAGTTAAAAGAAGTTGGAAGCAAGGACGTCATTTAAGATATTTCTGCTCAGCCCTTCAGGACTTCTGGAGTAGGATTGTCCATGTCCCTCCTATGGCATCCTATAAGATCTTCCCTGTCATAGTCCCTGCCCAATTGAACAGCATCATCGTGAAGGTCCAGATAGCCCTGATATCTTGGCCTTTTATAAGGCATTAAAAATCTGAATGTTACCACAGACATTTGTCTGTTCTCATGATTCATCAGCTGAAATGCAATGATTTTTAGAATCTAGTTCATGTTATATTATTATAACTACACTATTCTGGATTAGTATTTTTGTGTATATTTTTCTTTCCTTTTTTTTGCTTTAATCCTCTCTGCCACAAAAAGTTATTGTTGTGAGATAGATGATTACATTCATTGTTTAAATAATAAATAAATAGAACATAAGAAACCAGACCTTAGCCAAAACAATTCTACTCTGTTTCCCCCAAAGTAAGACATCCCCTGATAATAAGCCCAATCTGGCTTTTGAGTGCATGGCAATAAGGCCAAGTGTTTATTTCAAGGTTCTAAAAAATATAAGACAGGGTCTTATTTTTGGGGAAACACAGTATGTCTAAGATAAAGAAGAAGTTATTACTTAGTCTCTCATTCTTTCTAAATTCAGCTCTTTAAAAAAAAAACCTATCATGACAAATCTACCAGTAATCTATTAACTATTTTATGATATTAAAGTATTGGGAAAGGAAGAATAAAAATATTATAGCAAGTTACTGTTTAAGTCACAGTGATTTCAATGAAAGAGAAAGTAGTCCAGATATTTTCTCTTTCTTTCTGCTTAATTATTAATGTCCAAACATACTGAAGTTCATTGGAATTACAGTACAAGTGAGGTAATTTTTCAGATTATGAAATTCATTCATTCTTCAAGATCATGCTGGAAATAAATGTGACAATGAAGCATAAGTCATGCCTTCCTCCCTGATTTTTTTTCAATCAGTGATCTCTTCAATATATTGCTTTTACACAGATGAAATTCGGACTCATATGTATTATAGCATACTAAAGGAAAGAGCAAATTATCACCAGAAGTAAATTATGTATTAATAGCTTCATAACTACCTGAACAGGAGAAGGAACTGATTGGGATCTCTCTCGTACTCTGCTGGAAACAGTATCTGAGTGAAGAAGACTTTGAGCAGGTACATATTTGCTGTTGTAGCTTTCTTCACTGATAGCAGGCTGTGCTTTTGAATTCAACAACTCAGACTCCAGTGATCTGACAATACATCTATCAGTTGTAGTGGTTGTACAGGTTAAAGTAGGGAAGGTAGAAGGTGGTTCATGAATTCTCCCAGAAGCAGGGAACGGAAAGAACATATTCTGTGACTTCCTAATGGTACCAGGATTGGAAGTGTTGTCTTCTGGAAGCCTCTTTGAACTCAGAACTCTGAGTTGTGAAGTCTGCTGTGACCAGTTCTTTGCCATGGCAGGCTGTTGCCCAATCTTTCGTTCCATGTACTCTAGGAGCGCATTTTGTTGCAATTGCTTCAGTTCAGCTTTTGAAATGGCCCTGCCTTGATTTTCCAGAGCTTTACTTCTGATTATCCTTATCCCTTGTCCAGTAATTTCATCAGACCGGGATCTTGCCTTTTTCTCTCCCCATGATATATTTTGATCCTTCTGATCATCCAATTGGTTGAGCTTATCAGGTTCAGAATAAGACATCTTCTTTTGTTCTTTGGTTGCCCTTTTCCTGGCCCCAATTCGAACAGTCTGTGGCTTTTTGGATTCCCAGCCTGCATAAGTATTTTCCTGTGGCTTGGATGGAGGAATTGATTTGGAGTCCTCATTTGTACTAGATAATGAAAATGACCTTAAATGTTGAATAGATGGTCTTGAAGAGGGCTTCTCTTTTAGCCGAACAGGCAAGCTCATCTGTAAATCCTTCCTCTTAAAAGATGTCTCTCTTAGGACTTTCTGTTGGGCAAATTTAAGTTTTTCTCGGTAGTCATTCTTGAACTTTTCATCCAAGGAACCTTCATTCTTGTTGGCAATATCCACGTGGATGTTACTGTCTTTTGGCCTTATTCCTGGTTCAGCCAAGCCTGAATGATTGTTCCTTGGAGATTTCATTGAAAAATCTTCATGTTCTTGATCCTGATTTTTATTATTCATAAGGCTGGAATTTCTCCCACCAGAGAGATAATAAAGCAAAGGAGTTGTCTTTCTATTTATCTTGATATTGGCAGAGTCATTCTGGGGTTGACTTTCAGCCCTTGAAAATGGCAGTCTGGGGAAACCAAAAGGCTTGAGCATTTCCTCCTCTTCAGGATATGCTAAAAGGCTGGTGCTGCTGGTTGTATTCTGCTCTGCTTTTCCAGGGCTGCTGAACAATTGAGAAGCAACTTCCTCTGCATCATAATTGAAATAAGATCTTGAACGTGATGTCTCGTAAATCTTACCATAAGATGTTTCGGTAGGAGCCAAAGCTTGAGAGGGCAGGTTCTGGATTTTTAAAGGTTGCTGCCAAATGCTTCCGTTGTCTCCTTCCTCAGAACAGAAAGTGCAGTCCTTATCTTCGTAGGTATTAATTATTCTTGGTGTAACTTCATTAGGAACAGAGCTGTCAGCGTATTTTAAACTTTTACTGCTCTTGTGATCGAAACCTGAATAATAATCAACTCTGAACAGATCCAGAAGCTCGTAAAGCTGCCCCTCCTGTTTCGTGAGTACTGTAGCCCTGCTCGTCAAATCCAAGTGTGGCTTGTGTACACTGCTGGCATAATATTGTTTGTTCTCCAGTGGATCATTAACAGGTTTGTGGTTGGTCTGCGGTGAAAGAGAAGGCTTAGCCCTTGTTGCCTCTGGAATTTTATAAGCATAAATTGCATTCTGAGCAGTCAACATCTCCTGGCTCTTCTTGGACAAAGAGCCCAATTTTGACTTTTCTTGAAGAATAGAATGCTTGGTGGAAGAGATAGTACTATTCTTTGCAGTATTCAGGGTAGTAGGACACCAAACAACATCCTTTTCTGTGACTTGACTTTCATTCTGAGAAAATGAGAGCCAACAGTCATTACAGCAATTTGGTAGGGTGTGCAAAGGAAGCCCTCGGTTGCCCTCTTCCTTGTAGGTTTCTCCTTGAACATTACGGCTAAAGCAAATTCCAGCATGAGTTTCATCCACATTTTGGTTAGTTTTACAGTGATCTACTTGAGCTGTTGGGGATGGCGGATGAGAAAGCAGAGGTGAGAGCCTGGTCAATGGTGATGCAGTTTGGTATAACATCTCAAGGGTTGGCTTGCTTCCATATGATTTTATATATGCAGGGCTGTCCAACCTAGGGTAATTACCTTTTCTCACTATCTTGTTTTCATACATCTGTTCATCCTCAACATGTCTTGCACTGGGATTACAAATATTTCCTATATATCCTGAATCCATGTATGGCAGTTGCTTCAGAGGAAGCAAATCATCAGAGCCTAATGACATAGAGACGTCTGGAAGATTTGAGCTGCCTGAGAAAGAACTGTATGCAGAATCTGTTTTTCCAGAAATGTGCGTATATTGGTCTATGCCAGGAAGAGGGGTCTCTGGAGATAAAATGTGAACATTGTTAGGTGAGACCAACGGTGATAAGAGCTCAGCTATTTCTCTGACATCTCCAGAGTGCCATTTTGACACTTCGTTGTCAGAAGAAGACATTTTGTACTATGAATCAGTCTGGTCTTCTAGAAAAGAAATAATCTGAAGAGATCTCTGATCTTATTGCCAGGAATGCACATTTTGGAACATATTTCTTTGGAGAAAGTTTCACCCGTCAGCTTCACCTTTCATGAGAAGAGGAGATGGATGCTAGAAAAGAAAAAACAGAATTAAAACACATCTAGTACATCTGTTTGTTTTTTCTAGCTAATCATTAAGATGATAAACCAAGCAAAACATTTATCAACCCAAATGTTGATTCAGTACCGTATCTTATAAAGAAAATAACCTATCTCTCGTAGTATAATTTTAAAAAATTGCTCTTATGATTGAATATATCTGTGAAACTCTGGTGCACAATTATTAATATTCTACACATACCTTGTGAAATCATTGTGATATTGTTTTCTGGTTTATTTTATAGTTATAACTGTTACTGGAATTTCATAATTCCAGTAATTAATATTATAGTTTTTATAATAATCATATTACATATATTTTATCACATATATTGTACTTTTTAACCAATACAGCAAACAAATACCTGATACCAAATATTAGGAGTAATAGCACTGAAGCTGTAATTATGAATCCCATTGTCACATAAATTATATTTACATGTGCATTGACATTAGAAGAGGAGATCATGTTATTATTATTATTATTGTTGTTGTTGTTATTATTATTATTATTATTATTATTATTATTATTATTATTATTATTATTTATTCAATTTATATCCCGCCCTTCTCCTAGTGGACTCAGGGCGGTGCACAGCCAGAACTAAAATGTTAACTTTCCTCATCTGTTACATGAATATATTTGCTTTACAAATGATCTGTGCAGCGATCAACCACTGGCTGATTGTGACATAGCAAAAGTTGTCGAATTTATTAATTCCTCCCCCACTTGTACTTTTATCCAGAAACATTTGATCGGTTAGCCTTAAAAAAAATATTCAAATTGTTTTCATGGAAATATTTTATCTGCTTTCACCACCGCTGTGTAAAATTTGAACAGATTTTGTTTCAGCCATTTATTTATTTGCCAATAATGCAATTCCTCCCCGAAACCTGTCTCGGTCAGAGAAAAAAACAAGGTAGGGTTGTTTTCACAGGCATTTGTTTGAGTGATAAGTTTCTAATTTCCTGGTTCCTCATTCTGGAATTTGACTCTTGTTCAGACTTTGGTCACTTAGAAACTGCCAATCCCTTGTGCATTTTCTTCTTCCCACCTTCTCTTTGCAGAACCTTCTCTCATTTTTTTTTTCATTTGGTTGTCCTGGTGCCAAGATATACTTTAGGCTGAAACTACAAACGAAGGATCCCACTTGATCTCCAGCTCTGAAGACACCATAGCAAATATTAACCTTCTATGGCAGGGGTGGGCAACTGTGGCCCTTTTAAGGGGCCATATTTGCCCACCCCTGTTCTATGGTTATATCTTAAATGTCAGGATTGTCCCTTTAGTTTTCCTAATACTATATGAATGTGAAGATATTTTAAATTTAGCTAACGATCTTTATTATTACATATCGTAATACTTAGTAAAAAGGAAAAGAGTTTGCATATGAAAATGCCTTGGAAGGTTATCCCCACAATTCACATGCACTGGCAGGACATTTTAAAAACCATTAAAAAAAATATATTAGTCCAAAGAAGTGAACTCATGGTCTTTAATTTTTAGACAAAAAATTAGCATGTAAATCAAACGTTGAATCAAAACAAACAAACAAACAAACAAACAAACCAGCACATGACCAAAGAATTTTTGAAGCTTTTTCTGAAATAAGCCATGCAACTAACAGCAGAACTTACTAAATGTATGAATCAAAGAAAAGATTATTAGGGGGGGGGGAAGAATTATAGCTGTATTTCAAATACTTTGGATTCTTGTCAGTACTGGGACATTCAAATTCAATCCTCATCACATGCGTTAAACTATTTTAAATGATACTAAAGCGAGCATAGCTGATACTGCTTAGCAAGTCCACTGAAATAGCCTTTTACCTCAGAGAAGAATAATGGTATGTTTATCCTAGTCTGATCCAAGGTTATTTTCTAGAGTGGCGGTTTGGATTCTATTTAATCGTTGAAGGAATCCTGCCAGCAAATTGCTAAGGTCTCTTTGCTGCCAAAATAAGAAGTATGTTTAAAAAGAATGCAAAGAAACTACCTAAGCACCATGGATGGCCCTGATTATCATGCCACATAAATCACATTGGTAAGGCTCCCGAGAGTTACACTGGTTTTGTGACCTTATAGAGAATGAAGACTTTCCACACCAGAATTCACTGCCAACATGTAGCTAGTACAATATTGTAAAGGTAGTATTTTTACGAATCTAAATCAGGCTACACAGTGAAAGGTAAAATGTTATCTCATGTTCAAGCTCCATAATCAGTTAGGATAGTAATGAACTTTTATTTTCCTGTCCTATGTTTGGGTTTAGACCCCAGGAGGATCTCAATGCATGCTGAGTAAATAGTTTCTAATCCAGTTAGATAAACTAAGACTCGTATTTAAAGAATCATGAATCATTCTCCAGTCTTCATTGCCACATCAAAGACTTAGCTAAAGTTAAATGCATGTCTTAATTGGCAACATGTGTAAAGCACTTGAGTCACTTAATTTTCTCCACCTGGAAGAGGAAAAAAAAAAAATCTGGCAATTTCCTTCCTAGACTACGGAAGGACAACAAGATAAAATGTCAGAAATCCCAAGAGTTCTGTTGAGTCACAGAATAGTAGATCAGGGATGGCTGCACACATGACATTTCCAGAGAGCTGCAAAATTAAAAATATATACTGTATATAAGAGCATATGTTGGAAATGGCTTAAAACTCACATTTGGGGTGCAAAGATCAAAATTTCATATGATCACCTCAGCCCTTGAAAAATTTATCTTTATCATTTTTATTTTATTATATAGAATACAAAAAAGAAAAGAAAATAGGAAATTAAAGGATTCTGAACAAAGGAGTTTGCTATTTTTATAGTGGCCATGACTATTTTTATTTTTCTTCAAAGGACTACAAAATATGGCTGATAAATTGACTTCTGAATTTTATCTTAGATATTTCTCAAAATAGTTTTGGGCAGAACAAACTTCAGCCCATTTTGGTTATTATTTTCCAAGTACAAGTGGGCTACCCTGTGACTATATCTGTGGTGTATATCTGTCCATCTATCTGTCTAGTTGGATGCAGTGGTTAAAGTGCTGCAAACAGAAAGATCTGAGTTCCAGTCACCTATTAGACATAGAAATCTGCTGGATGACTTTGGGCAAGTCACTCTCCAAGTTCTAGCCTGAAAAATGTCTTGAAGAAATGTTCTGTCAAGTCACTCTTATCAAGAAAACTGTATGACCCTGTCCATAAAGTTGACAGAAGTCAAGATTGACTCAAAGGCACAAACACACATTCACATACAGACATGTAAGCAATAACTTTGCCGTCTTCGGTCTGACCTAAGTGTAGTACATAAAATTATCTGCTACAATGTCCTACGTGTCAATGACTACTTCAGCTTCAACCACAACAATACACGAGCACATAATAGATACAAACTTACGGTAAACCGCTCCAAACCTGATTGCAGAAAATACGACTTCAGTAACAGAGTTGTCAATGCCTGGAATGCATTACCTGACTCTGTGGTTTTTTGTTTTTTTTGTTTTTTTTATTTGATTTATATGCCGCCCTTCTCCGAAGACTCAGGGCGGCTTACAATGTGCTCAGCAATAGCCTTCATCCTTTTGTATATTTATACAAAGTCAGCTTATTGCCCCCACAACTGGGTCCTCATTTCACCTACCTTAGAAAGGATGGAAGGCTGAGTCAACCTTGAGGCTTGGCGAGATTCGAACCCTGCAGTAATTGTAGGCAGCTGGTCTTTAATAACCAGCTTAATAACAGAGTGCCTTAAACCCCTGTACCACCAAGGTTTCTTCCCCATATCCCCAAAACTTTAACCTTAAACTATCTACTGTCAACCTCGCCCCATTCCTAAAAGGTCTGTAAGGGGCATGCATAAACGCACCAGCGTGCCTACCGTCCCTGTCCTAATGTCCCCTTTTATACGTATACATTTAATGTATTCATAATCATGTTTATACTTATATCTGTTATCTAATATATGTTTGATGAAATAAAGAAGGAAGGAAGGAAGGAAGGAAGGAAGGAAGGAAGGAAGGAAAGAAAGAAAGAAAGAAAGAAAGAAAGAAAGAAAGAAAGAAAGAAAGAAAGAAAGAAAGAAAGAAAAAAAATATAATATACCTTCCTGAATTTGTAATTGCCATCTGGCCCTAGCTGGAATATTTGCCCACACAAGAGCAAAGCACATATCACTAAAACCTACGTCATTTACCAGCCAATTGTAAAAGCTTTTGTCCCATCTTGTTTTCATTTCTACCAGCTGAGTGGCAAGTCAGCAGCAATGAAGAAGCAAAGCATGGGAGAAATGTGCCAGAAGAAAGCATCTTTCTTCAGTTGTGGAGGTGGGCTAAAAAAACAACTATCTGGTACAGAGCAGTCAGTTTTTATTTATTTGTTGCATTGCTCCATCCAGTTTGCAGATGGTGGCAACCAGACCACATGGGGTGTCTAAGCAACAGGGATTGCTCCAAGTATGGTACACCTCATGATTTTGATTCCAAAGACAGTATGGAAAAGGAACAAGGCATAAAAAACATTATTTTTCAAAATAACCAAAGAGGGTAGAGAGTTAAGTACTGTTTTGGACACAATGTTTTCTTGGAGAAATTGTATCTGGAATATAGTACAAAATTCACATAATGATCATGAGGCTAAAGAATTCAGAGTTTACTGTTTAAATGGTCTACAGATCTCACAAAGATTATTGTTAATCTTTGCCAGAATCAAGTTACTTTCATAGCCCCAGGAGGGTGTATTGGAAAGGTACACATATTTTCAATATTTTAGTACATTTGTCCCAGGTTTGGACAAAGGGTTACTAGGTCAATGGGTATGAATTTCTGGGGGCTCTGATGGTATAGTTTTTATGAAGGACATATTCGGAGGTTAACATGTTAGAAAATCAACTACCTTTGGGCATCACTGTGCCCTAAAATAAAGTTGTCTGACAGTTGTGAATCATACATCTTAATGATAGGCAAACAGTTTTGGCCTCCCAAATAGCAATTTTCCTGCAAACATTCTGAGGTCATTGAGAAAAATAAATAAATAAGCTGTCTCTCAATAGAGCTCTGCATTTCAAAACATGTCATGACAGTCAATATAGTAAAAAACTACAAAAGTTGAAAAAATGAGGCACTGGCACTGTAGCACTGATTCTTACGGTGTCCTGGAAAAGGAGGCAAAGGATGATAAAACAAAAACAAAAATTAACTTTTTAAAATCTCCCTCTTTGGTTATTCTGGACAATTATTTGTAACCTACTTATCACGGCTGTTGATCTGGTCTATCCTCAGTCCTGGAAGGCCACTGGATGACTTAGCCCAATTTACGTCACAGGGTTGTGGTTGTGTGGAGA
Organism: Arizona elegans; assembly: GCA_022577455.1. Taxonomy (NCBI): domain Eukaryota; kingdom Metazoa; phylum Chordata; class Lepidosauria; order Squamata; family Colubridae; genus Arizona; species Arizona elegans. The sequence goes on along the minus strand of JAKOOJ010000003.1, from coordinate 80,663,590 downwards.
AAGAATTCTGCCTGTACAGCCTTGACAGATAAGTTTTATATCTAATAAATAAGTAGATAAGTTTTATCTTCCTGACACCTCAAAAATCAGACACAATTTCTGTAGCTATCTTAGATGATAAGGAGATTACTCCTTCCCATCCTTAAAAACAAATTGATGCACTTGGGGACCTGTACTGCTCTTTCACAAAACTTATGTTAAGGTGAATTCTTTCCAAAGTTCTGACAATGAACATGCCAACAGGCTGAAAACTGTATCACATCAGAGGTGTGATCAACTAACCTATAGAAGGTGGCATCCTAAGATGTTTCTGGGTGATTCCAGGTTGATCTATGCACAGTCCTCCTCTCTAGTTCCTGGTCCTTAAAAATGTTCATGTTACAGGAGTTACTGTAGTTATCTTTTTGGCAGTGTCTATTCATTATTTGTCCTTGATCACTGTTATCTGCCACTATTTATCTGCTCTTGTCTCTTTAAAGAAATGGATACAGCAGCACATGGACATAAAGGGCTTAAAGTAGCATGCCATTTGGATGTAATAAGTGGTGGTAAATAAAAACCAATCTTCCCCATTGTTTCCCTAATAAAGCACAGTGAACTCTTCAGCTGGCATTTGTTGCCTATTTATGAAAGCAAAGAGATAATTGCTGGGAATGTGAGTACAAAAAGATTAAACTTGCATACATGTATTAGACATCATGATTTAATTGTGCCACTTGTATTGTTCTGTTCCCCAGGCATCTGGCTCCACTGGGAACAGGCAGATAAACTCTAGCAAACAGGTTTTCATGCAGATTATATTTATTTGGGAATCCTTGAACATATAAGACTTACAATCATAGTGAGTCCAGCTGAGGTGCATCCATATTTCATAATCTGTCCCATTTCCTAGTGTAAAAGGATGGTAGTTCTGACTCCCTGTTCAGAAAGCATGTTC